>OX451739.1:1330263914-1332663914 GCA_948472305.1 Vicia faba
CGAGCAGCGAGCTCTTCCCGCCAGCTGTTGTCATCGAGAAGCGGAGGCTCCAGTTCGGGAATCACTGGCTGCTGATTCACGCTCGCTTCGCTGGATTCGTTTGAAGATGGCATAAATTGTAACAAAACACCTTCTTCGAAACTTCTCCAGCCCGAGGTCGATATGCCGTCAGAGGGTTACTCTGCTGCAGGATTGGCAGCAGGTTGACCTCCTGCTGGATCTATCATGTTCAGGGTAGACTCATCGAGGCCCGAAAGAAGACAAAGAAGAATAATTAGGGGAACCTCCCAACCAAAAAGTCGAATGAAGAGTAATCGGACTAATTGAACCAAAGGGACTTGATCCCCCAAAAGATTGAAATCTAAGCCGATTACTAGAGCTAAGAAATAGCCAAAAATCAGGAAGAATAAAACGATCAAAATTCTGACCAAAGAATTAGACATTCGAAGACCCCAGTTACTCATATAAGCACCCTCGTACATCTCCCTCATCTTTTTGCAAAAAGCCGCTCCACGGTGGTAAAGTCTCATCTTGTGTGTTGGCCGAAGTTACAATAGTCACATTGAACCCTCGAATATGTTCGAAGATCTCAAAATGATCTTCCAGTTCCGGGGAGAATTCGCAAAACTCCGTTTCCATCGAGAATTGAATGGAGTTTTCCCGTATTTCGACCGGAGAATCTAACAGAGACATTACTGTCGATATTCTGACCGAAAAATTAGACATTCCATGCCCTCGGAGAGTGCTTTGTCGTGCTAGGTCACTGACATATCCTTTGTCTTTTTTTGACCCCAAGAATGGATTGGATCGAAACGACTTTCCTGTCGAACCCCTTTGTGTCTGTATGAATTTCTGACCGTGCGGAATCTCCATAGCCAATTTTCCATTTATTATTATTAAATCATAGGGTGCCTTAGGTACTAATCTTATTTCACACGATCCAGGAACTTCCATAACGTTGGCGTGATTCAGTTTGAGCAACGGATCCTGACGTGATACATCTTCGTAATGAAAATTGAGTGGAAACATAGTGATTGATTGAGACAAAAAAATTACCTCCAGACAGAAAGATAGTCTTTCCTGCACAGAGTAGTGAATAACTATAGAGAGATGTGCTTGGTTGTTGACCAACAGAAAGGATGCATGGGAAAAAGCTATCATAAATACTCAGATGGATAGAAAAAAGAGGAAAGCAATCCATGAACGCTAAAAAAAAGGGCCATTCATGGATTCTATTTCTTTGATTATTGCATTTAAATAGGTACTAGCCGACCCACGGTCGGTCAAATCCCTATGAATATCTGAAAGCTTCTTCCGGCGATAATTAACTGACAGTCCCATGGTGGCTGTGAAATAGGAGTCGACTCCCCTCTGAATGTCCTCATCTGTTATCGGATTTCCCGGTAAAAGGAACTTTTTCATTTCAATTACAATCGATTCCTGCTTTATTAAGGCATTTCGGTAGCTCGCGTCTAGGGACTTATCTTTGCGTAATGACTCAATATTATGCAATTCACTGCTAAAATCCCGGACAGCCCGACCCTCCCCTTCTGAAGCTGAAGGACCAGGCTGATCTTGGGTTTCGTGAAATGCAGGCAGAGCCCCCTCTGGGGAAGGAGGTTGATTGAACCCCCCAGACATTCCTCCAGATGAAGAGGGGTAGAATTGTGCCACAGCTCTAGCGAGGTCTTCCATGAAGACATAACCTAGTTCCATTATTCCTCGTGAAAGAACAAGACTAAATAAGAATCCAGTTAAAAAATATAAAAGGTCTTTCCCTCTATTGGGAATTTTCCTAATAAGTGGTAGATTACAAAAAAATGTGAAACCTGAAGTGTCGCGAAAGACTGGGATGGGAAACAAAACGGAATGTACCGGATTTTTTGCACGTGCAACCATCAAACCAGAGACCAAAGTGGGGCTCGACAAAACAGAAAGTATCATGGTACCCTTAGTCCAAAAAGCCTTCCCGGAAATGGAACTTTAATGCTAGTTCTTGCTCCAGCATGAAAGTAAATCTATTACGACCAGCGCGGTTGTTCTTATTTAATTTTCTTCTTCCAAGCCTTACATGCACTAAGTTACTGACACTTACGGAATAGAAAATCTTACACTGTGCACTGACTATAGTAAACTTCTATTCGCATTGACCGTAGAAAGTTCCTTCCAATCCGTGAGAGACTTTCTTTTACTAAAAAGAATGAATGCATTTATTGTAGTTCTGTGATCGGTGGATCTGGAACTGACTGTTTAACGCTGGTTCGCGAAATGTCGCGGTAAGCAAGAGTCGCCACCGTCTTTTATTTTCTCCAAATGGAAAGGACAAAAGCACAGAAAAATTCCTTAAAGAGATTGCTCTCGGTTGGGAGGTAGATTATAGAAAGGGAAGGTGTTAGCACCCTTTCTATCCATGGTTATCCATGGGCTCTTAGGTACTTGCTCATTTGTGTTTTCAAAATTGTTTGCTTGCTTTTCAACTGTGGGTTTTAAAAAGTTTCTTTGAAAATTTCAGTTCGACTCTTGTATCGGTCCTCAAGAGTGTTTGAAAAAATTGCTTTCAAAAGCTTTTTGAAAAGGTGTCGGTGTGAAAAGTATTTTTTTGATTTGTTTTGAAATTAGAGCAAGTATCTAGAGTCGTCTACCTACCCTAAGGAATTCGTCTGTGTAGATGTCCTTTAAAGTAGTGCCATCCCACCATTGAGAGGTAGGTAGCACCACCGTTGGAGGTGTTCGGGTCAATTCGAAGTTCGGGACATGGTGATCACCGGAGCAATAGGAAGATACCTTAGAAGCTACCCTCATGCCAGGTTCCCGGATCATGAGGACTTACTAAAACATCCTCTACTCGACGATCACCTTTCGAGAGGCAAGGCAACAGTGAGGCGTACCCTAGGGGTGGTGTGTGATTTGTGTGTCAGATTCATTTATTTTTTGTCTTGACATGTATGGGTGATCTACGCTTTTGTTTTTATGTTATCATTCATTCTTGCATGCAATTTATTAGCAGTTAAAAAGTCACGAGAAATATAAGTTCTTAAGCTATTACAAAGGCGCGGGTCCACATCGCCAAATTAAATTCCAGGACCCGATTTGACATAAAATAAAGGAAAGTGCGAGAAATATAAATTTACACGGCTTTGGGAGAATTACATTAATATTTAAAAGAAAGGAATAAGAATAAAATGCGCGAAGAGAATAAGAATCGGGAATGCGAGGGCGTTGGACCCTTTTTAACGAAATTAAATTATTATGAACAAATTAATTAAAATAAAATAAAAAGAAATTATTTTTGAGGGTTTTTGGTATTTATGATTTTAATGAGAATTAAATGAAATTAAAACCTAATTCTAGCTATTTTTTTAATTTATTAAGAAAATATGAAAATTAAACCTAAAATTAAAACCTAATTAATTAATGCAATTTGATTTATAAAAATAAATAATTAATTATTAGTGATGAGAAAATAAAAGAAAAAGTAAATAAAGTAATTAAAACCTAATTCTACAAGTTTTTAATTTATTAAGAAAAGTTATTAAAATTAACCCTAGAATTGAAAACTAAATTAAATGATATTATTTATTCACAAAAAATACTAAATCAAATATATTTATTTTTTGTCTTTTCTGATTTTTTACTATTTTTATATTTTATGAAAATAAATTGATTTAAAGAATTAAAAAAAAAGAAATAATTGAAACAAATAAAATAAAAAGGAAAAGAATTGCAAAAACCTTGGGGGGTTCTGTCCCCAATTGGAGGTCATATTGTGGCAATTAGGCCCAGTAATTTAAGGCCCTTTCTGACTTTTCATGGGAGCATGTGTATGCGTTGACTGCAGCGTTCCATAGACCTTGATTCTGGACCATTGGATTGATGTCATAGGCCATGTGGCAAGCTGGATATGAGGCTACAGGATAGATCTTCAGACAAAGCGCTGCATGGAATCACGTTAGGAAGAAAAATATTGAAAGAATGTGGGGGACCTGGGAATCGAACCCAGGTCCCAATGCTTGCCAACACAACATCCCACCAACTGAGCTACTTCAACGCGCTGTATGTAAAACAAAGCATAAATAATATAAGCGAAAATTGATGTTAGTGGTTAGAAACAAAAAACGCGCACTAGTTTCAAATCAACCAATAACAGCTTGCCACAGGGTCTTCTTCTTCGTTGGCTTGCTGTATCTGAAAAATAAAAAGAATTAGCGGGGGTTCTAAACCCCCCCAAAATACCATCTTTTCAAAAATAGCGAATAGCCCATATGGTTATATAAATTGGGCGCGACTGTTGCACTCGATTCGTCCAAGTGTCCTGATTTTGACCATGGCACTGAGATGTTCTAATTTTACAATATGCATAAACGCCCAATTTCACAGTTTTGTAACCCTAACCATCTTCCATGGTGAAATCGCGTATGGGTGAGGAAAACTCAATTAAACAACAGGGTTAGCTTCAGAATGCTTAGATTAGTGTAAATCAGTAAAGAAAACACATGAAAAATGTATGTAATTCAATATGCGATTATGAATATATTTCTGAAAAGTGGGATATGCTTCTACCGTTTCTTGGTGTTAGAGCTTATGATTTTGATTCAGGAAGTTCCCTTGATACCTCAGGAAGGTGATAGAATGGTCGTTTGGCCTTGAAACCTGCTGAAACTAGGTGAACAGTTTTTGAATTTTCTTGAAAAAATGCAAACTTGGTTATGGTCTTCTTGCGCAGCTTTCAGGTTCTTTTCATTAGGGTTGGCATTAGGCTTATGTATGGAATGATTAGGGTTAAAAATTGGGTCCAAAAAACCTTTGCATTGATGGAAGGATATTTGATTTTCATGGCATATATTTTCCAATCTTTTTCATGCAAATTTGATTCCAATCATGGCAAATCACATTGATTCTTTCTATATCTGATCATGCACGAAATCTTGAGCTTATTCCATGCATAAAAAGATTTAAAAAGTTTGTTTTGGTATTTTCCACATATTTATTTTAATTAAATGAATTATTAGCAATTAAAAATTCAAATAAATAAATAAAAATGATGAATAACTTCCCTTTTGGCCAAATGGTCGTGCACATGCTTTGGATGATGAATTTTGGGAGAAAATGTGGCCCATTAGCAATTTTAAGGCTTTTGGAGCAAAGCTGACTTTTCAAAATATCCAAAAATTTCCCAACTTCCACAAGGAATATCTTGCTCAATTTTTAAGATTTGCTCATGTTCTTGGACATTTTGGAAAGGTCTTGAAGTCCTATAACCAATGACTTTGGTCCCATGTCATTTTGATTTACCAATATCAAGTTATGGCCTTTGACTTAAAGTCCCTTTTTGTTGACTTTTGAAAATGACCTATAATGTTGAAATTGATAACTTTTTGTGAGAGCATTTCTTGGACTTGAAGTGTGAAGAGGAGTTGTAGGAAATGTCTTTCTATTCAAAATGAGCTTTGGATGGAATTTTTCTGATAATCCATGTGGAAGTTATGCCTTGGTCAAGTTACAGTTGACTTTTTCAACTGTCCAAATATGGAAACTTTTGCATCTTGAGACTTTTTGAGCCAAGCTTTGAGAATCATGATCAAGCATTGATCAAATGATGTTTATGGCCTCAAAATGAGATGTTGACAAAAAATTTGAACTTTTGACTGTCAAATGACCATTTTGCCCCTGTAGTTGACTGTAGTGCAATTAGGGTTTTTGACTGTGCAATTTTGTGTTGTAAGTCTTGAAACTTGGTATGAGGATGCTTGGCCATGTTTATAGGCATGTGGGACTTGATTGGACCCTTGGAAACTTCATTTTCTTTGTCAGAACCAAAACCCTAGTTTTTGACTGTTAGGAGGCCCTTGAACTGTGCAACCCTTGGGGAATTTTGAAGCATGCTTTTTGCAATTCTTGAAGAATATGGGAGGGCAAATTTTGGGGTACAACAGTTGCCCCTGTTCAATCTTCTTAGACCTGAGGATGCAGATTGGCTGACGTGCCTTTCGTAATCCGAAGGTAGAAGATGATTGAACACTAGAGTGCCCAGAAATTTGCGCTCACATAGTAGCAGTGTGGTGGTGGAATGGGCTTATAGATGCCATTTGGAGATTGATGGATAGGATGATGGGCTTATAGATGCCATGCTGAGAGATTATGGATGGTGGATGGGCTTATAGATGCCATCTGGATGTCGATCGCGTAAGAGATTCCTTAGCGAGAACTTGCGTACCTGCAAAAGAAAATGGTTACCTGACCTGTTACAGGAGCTGGTCTTTAAACTCTTTGTATAGATGTGTCCTGACTGGTTACAGGAATGGAATCTGGAGCTTCGAAAGGTGATGGATGAACCGGGGATGGTTACTACCTCAACAGGAACGGTGAGAGAACCTTGGATGACTACTACCTCAACAGTAACGCTGAGAGATTCTTGGGGCGATTACTACCTCCGCAGTAACGGGGAGAGAACCATAGGCGACTTCAACCTCAACAGTATCATTGAGAGAATCTTGGACGACTTCAACCTCAACAGTAACGCTGAGAGAATCTGGGGACGATTACTACCTCCGCAGTAACGGGGAGAGAACCATAGGCGACTTCAACCTCAACAGTATCATTGAGAGAATCTTGGACGACTTCAACCTCAACAGTAACGCTTAGAGAATCTTGGGACGATTACTACCTCAACAGTAACGCTGAGAGAATCTTGGATATCTTCTACTGAGTCTTTTATCAGAAAAATCTGTTAGGGGTCGATTTAGCTGGACTAGAGAAGGCCTTTGACTGGATAAGAAACAGAAAAATCTTAGGGTCGATTTAACTGAACCGGGCAAGGTCTTGAAATCTTCAACTGGATAAGAAACAGGGAGATCTTAGGGTCGATCTGACTGAACCAGAGAAGGCCTTTGACTGGATAAGAAACAGAAAAATCTTAGGGTCGATTTAACTGAACCGGTCTAGGTCTTGAAATCTTCAACTGGATAAGAAACAGGGAGATCTTAGGGTCGATCTGACTGAACTGGTCTAGGTCTTGAAATATAGCTGAGAACTTAACTGGATCTTTCCTGAAAGGTAAAGGTCAGTCATATGCAATGCATGATATGGATCAAGCAATGATGTTCTCAACATAAATGAGATTTGTAAGATATGATGCGTATATGCATGCTATAATGTATGAAAATGTGATACTTATGAATGTATGTTTTCGTCTTAGGAAAATAAATCCTTGACGGGTGCCGGGAAGTCACTCCTGGGCTGATGTTGAGGAATAGATTTTGCTTCCGGTGGGGATGATAGTTGCAAGCATACCGGTAGGAGAAGATAACTCTGTTAGGGAATAAACTTGGCGAATGGATTACTCTGCGGGGAGAAAAGTACTCTAGCGATCTTGCTGGGAAGCAATACTCTGTGGGGAGAGAGGTACTTTGGTTGAGTTGTTGATAATAACTTGCTGGGGATACTGTTGATATGTTGGAAGTGTTAATAGACTTCGATGGGGATAAGAAGACTTCGTCGAGGACGATCTTTCTGTGGCTTTTGGCTGAGGATAACCCAGTTATATCCTGGTAGGGAAATAACTCTTTGAATAAAGTCGGAGGACGCGTTCGTGCTCTGTGAGGGATAAGCTTCCAGAATCTACTGGGGATAAGCTTACTGCTTGGGGAGACGGATTCCAACTTTTCCTGGGGAAACTGGATTGGACTCTCCTGGGGGAGTTTTGAACTGTAATTTTTGTAAGTTGAAAGAGGGAACCTATGTGGGGTTGCCTGATGATGAGCTCGTGTAAAACTACATCTTGGAAGGAAGGACACTTGTGTAGGGTTACTTTGAGGTTGGGCTCGTGTGGAGCTGCACTTGGAGTTGAAGGAAACCTGTGTAGGGTTTACTGACAATGAGTCCGTAAAGCTGCATTTTGGAAAATAGAGGACCTGTGTAGGGTTTCTAGGTGACGAGTTCGTGTAAAACTACATCCTTAAAAATAGAGAACCTGTGTAGGGTTTCTGGGTGACGAGTTCGTGTAAAACTACATCCTTAAAAATAGAGAACCTGTGTAGGGTTTCTGGGTGACGAGTTCGTGTAAAACTACATCTGGAGTTTTGAGAAGGAAACCTGTGTAGGGTTTACTGATGACGAGTCCGTGTAAAACTACGTCTGGAAAGAGATAACCTGTGTGGGGTTACTTCGGGATAAGTTTGTGTAAAACTTCTGGAGGGACCGGGGTAAGGTTACCACAGGGTAAGTTCATGTAAAGCTTCTTGATGAACTGGGGTAAGGTTATCTTGAGATAAGTCCGTGTAAGACTTCTGGAGGAACCGGGGTAAGGTTACTACAGGATAAGCTCGTGTAAAACTTCTTGATGAACCGGGGTAAGGTTATCTTGAGATAAGTCCGTGCAAGACTTCTGGAGGAACCGGGGTAAGGTTACTTCAGGATAAGTTCGTGTAAAACTTCTTGCTGAACCGGGGTAAGGTTATCTTGAGATAAGTCCATGTAAGACTTCTGGAGGAACCGGGGTTAGGTTACTGCAGGATAAGTTCGTGTAAAACTTCTTGCTGAACCGGGGTAAGGTTATCTTGAGATAAGTCCATGTAAGACTTCTGGAGGAACCGGGGTTAGGTTACTGCAGGATAAGTTCGTGTAAAACTTCTTGCTGAACCGGGGTGAGGTTATCTTGAGATAAGTCCGTGTGAGACTTCTGGAGGAACCGGGGTAAGGTTACCTTAAGATGCGTCCGTGTAAGACTTTGTCTGAAAGTTGAGAAGGAACCGGTGTAGGGTTGCTTGATTAAGTGGATGATTGTCCTGTTTGGTTTCGGCTGTTAACCCACGATCTGGAATTTGTAAAGGTAGATGGTAATCATCTTTGCATTAACCTTTCCTTGGTCCTTTGGCTGACAGAGCAACTGGAGCGCCTGGACGACTCATTATTGCCCCTGTTTCTGAGGTGGGAGAGGAAGACCCGTGAGGTACTGATAGTTGTTGATGGACCAACCTTCTTCTGGTAGGCAGGTGACAAGATGACAGGACATAGTCGTACGCTTTGATCCCTAACTTTTGCCTGGACCACCCTTTCGGGTTTTCAGTCCATCGGGATACCCTTTTTTGCCCAAGCCGCCTTTTCAGGTTTTCGACTTGCCGGGTGTACAGATTTTTCATTTTCATCCCTTATTTTTGCCCGAACCCTTTTAGTTCGCCGGGAAGCCCTTATTTTTGCCTAGGTGCGTCAACCTAGCGGGTCTTTGATTTTGCGTATATATTTTTTTTCGACTATGTCCACGCTCTTAGAATGCAGGGAGGTTCCCCTGGCTGCTTGTGTTGCCATGCCACCAGAAGATCTTTCATCAGGCCAGATTCGTTGCCGGAGTGCCCCAAGTGACTCAGGCGGAGATTTGCCCCAGGCTATTTGGCATCTTGAGAGATTCTCCGAATCTTGACTGAATTGCCCCAGATGACGGACAATAATCACGTCTGCCCCTTGATTGGAAGTGCTTTTGTTCACTAGGTATTCATCGTGTGAATTTATGCAAACAATGTTATATAAAAAATGCAAAACTTATGTCTGTTTTGAAGATTTTGAAAATGCATTCTTTTTCATAAAACAAGTGAATGTTTGTAAAATGTGATGTCAGCTCCGTATTTACCGTAAACCTTAAGGAGTCGGGATACCTTTGTAACAGTATGCTTTCGAACTAACTCATGCTTCAGCTAGGACTTTTAAGGGTTATAACGTGGCCTGGTTCATGGTTTAAGAAACAAAGGATAAAGGCTCAAATTATTTGTACCCACCCGCTCTTCTTGATGTTCTCCAAACCTAAACTCAGTTGATCATACGTTAGACCTTGTTTGAGTCTTTGTCCTGACGTTCCAGTGATGGTCCAGATATTGATGATTTATTCTGAATAGGCAGTCATTTTTTGTTTCTGTTGAGGGTTTGTATGACCTCTTTCTTTTTGATTTTGTTATCCCTAAATTTTGCCTGAACTGTTTCTTTTTGGAATTTACAGTCAGCGGGATGCCCCAGTTTTATAAGTCTCTTTCGTAGGTTTTGACTTATTGGGTTTTTATTTTTTGAGATATAATGACTGCTTATCCTTATGATTATTCGGAATCATCACTGTCTTCTTTTTTTTGTAAGGACCTCTTTGGTGCCATTTGTTATGCACTTGGATCAATTGAGAGACTACCCTGCCCCAGGTTATGATTAAGGGTTTTAAATTTCGAAAAGAAAAACTCTTACTTCTTTGGCTCAGAGGGATTGACGAGGGATTATCTTCCTTATAACTCCAGTGTTTAGGAATTGAAACAATTCCTGTACCTCATCAGCGGGGTCTGTTCAAAAGCATACTGTAAAGATCGTGGTATCGTTTTCGTCATCCTCCCTCAAGAGGCTTAGAATTATTAACCAAGAGTAGATCATCACAAAAATATGAAAACAGTTTTAAGTATGGTAACATAATTAATTCAAGACAGACATGTGTAATGCATTCATGAAATAAAAGAGTTTAACATGACAATTGTTTATTTGAACAAGAAAAGGAAAATACAACTTGAATTCAAATGAACAAAAATCTCTCAATCCTAGCCATGTTTTGGCAAGGGAGCAGTGGTCACATTGGGAGTCTCAGCAGGCTCGAATTCAATCTCCTTAGCATCGATCATATTCTGGATCTTATATTTTAGCGCCCAACAGTCCTCCGTGTCGTGCCCCGGGCTATTAGAATGATAAGCACACCTCGCCTCTAGGTTGTAGTTTGGAGAGGAGGTCTTGGGATTTGCAGGAGGGTTGATCACCGCAATCAGATTCATTTTCAACATGTGCTGCAATGCTTGTGACCACGACATGTTGATGTTGGTGAATTGTCTTTTAGGCTCGTCCGGCCTTCGCTGATTTCCCTTTTGTGGTTGTCGGCGTGGTGCAGAACCAGAGGTCATGACTGCCCCTGCCTGTTGGTCACGACGACTCTTTTGACTGTATGCAGCATTAGACTCTTTCCTGCCCGTGTAAGGCTTTTTGTGAGTATCAGAAGGTGTGGCCTCTTGAATTTTCCCACTCTTGATACCAGCTTCAATTCTTTCCCCAGTCAGAATGAGGTCGGTAAATCCTGCAGATGAATTACCAATGAGATGATTGAAGAACGGCCCGGACAGGGTCCCCAAGAACATATCAACGAGTTCTCGGTCAGTTAATGGAGGCTGCACCCTGCCATCCAGGTCCCTCCACTTCTGTGCGTACTCTTTAAAACCTTCACTTGACCCTAGCGACATACCCTGGAGTTGGGTACGTGTAGGAGCAAGGTCGGCATTATATTGATACTGCTTGTAAAAAGCAGTAGCCAACTCCTCCCAGTTATGAACTTTGGTCCCATCCAGCTGATAGAACCATTCGAGGTGAGTCCCTGACAGACTTTCCTGGAAGAAGTGGATCCACAAGTTCTTGTCTACAGTGTATGGTTGAATCTTCCGCATATAAGATCTGAGATGCAGCCTGGGACAGGATGCCCCATCATACTTAGCAAAAGAAGGAACCTTGAATTTGTGTGGGATCACCACACCAGAAGATAGACCCAGGTCTCTGAAATCCAACCCCGGCACTTGTTGAATTTCCATGGCATTCAGACGATCCTCTAGTTGCTTGTACCGGTCCTCAGCTGGAGGGTACTGCTCATCGTTGAACTCCGTCTCGTTGTCAGAGACCACTGGACTAGGCACCTCTCTCTCATGGGGACTGCCTTTCCCCACAGATAGAGTTGTCCTCTCAGCTTCATCCTGCAGTGTGTTCCCAGATCTGCGTCTAGGGCTGAACAAAACAGTCCTCTTCTTCTTCTTCTGAATCAGAGTCTTCAATTCCTTTTGACCCTGAGCTAGGCTCACAATCAACTCTTGGAACTGGGCATTCTGGGCCTGGAGAGCCTTGATGGATTGCTCAGTAGACGATTCAGGATTCATGACGATCAGCTGAAATAAACAGCGAAGAAGGTAAGCAACCTGTCAAAAGGGTACCTGCAATGCAATGATATGTATGATATGCATGCAATGTTTTCAAGGACCTCGCGGGGTAAACAAGGAAACCGTTAGAATTTGAATTCGGTGGCTTGATTGAAGGAACTTCCTGTTGTTGAGAGTCCTTCTTCAAGAGTCAAGGCTCACCATATCGAGTGGGTCATAGCCCCTGACAACCTTGGCTAAAGGAAAATAAATCCTCTTTGCCCCTCGCTAGACAGTTGGTTCCTCATGACCTGCATCACAAGCCCTTGAGATCCTTGAAATGGGTTAGGATGTATGCAATGGTATGATGGTATGATGTTATGCTATGCGTGGAATAACGTAGGTAAACCCTGTTATGAGTCCCAATTAAGGACTATAAACAAAACCTGCAAGAAAACTCAAGTGTCAGATAACAAGCATGCAAGTAGTCAAGTACGAAGGCACACAAGTCACACAAGAGAGCCCTTAGAGTTTAGGCCGGCATGAGGTCTTGGTATTACCCTCTTGAAGTTGGTGGGCTCAACCTGTCCTATCAGAAGTAACCGGGTTCTAAGGGTCCCAATATCACTGGATTGCTTTCATTGTTCATCGTTTCAATTTAGCCACTGAACTGGCGACCGAAATATTCCAAGAAAGCAACCCTCAATTGAGTGTAGTATCGAGTATCAACCAACCTCGGACTGCACCAAAGTCAGTTATCTCACTACCCTAAAAAGCCAAGATGGTTCAATTAAGGTTCCTAAGGTCAGTTGATGCTTCACGACACCATGCGGAGGCCCCGTACTCTCCTTGATTGAACTCAAGGGTTACCGATACACACCAAAGTGCCACATCAACGTAGCAGACTGTTTCAACCATGTCGGTATACCCCGCACAGTTCCCTCACAGCCTTGTTGCTACTTTCTAAGAAGGTATCCCCCAGATCTGGGTTAGGATCTATAGAACTCCCAAGACAGTACCCACAATAATAAAGCAAGCAAAACAGGCAATTGAAAACACAAGTGATCTTAGTCCTAAGGTACACCTCACTTTCTAAGTTCCCCAGCAGAGTCGCCAGTTCTGTGATCGGTGGATCTGGAACTGACTGTTTAACGCTGGTTCGCGAAATGTCGCGGTAAGCAAGAGTCGCCACCGTCTTTTATTTTCTCCAAATGGAAAGGACAAAAGCACAGAAAAATTCCTTAAAGAGATTGCTCTCGGTTCGGGGTAGATTATAGAAAGGGAAGGTGTTACCACCCTTTCTATCCATGGTTATCCATGGGCTCTTAGGTACTTGCTCATTTGTGTTTTCAAAATTGTTTGTTTGCTTTTCAACTGTGGGTTTTAAAAAGTTTCTTTGAAAATTTCAGTTCGACTCTTGTATCGGTCCTCAAGAGTGTTTGAAAAAATTGCTTTCGAAAGCTTTTTGAAAAGGTGTCGGTGTGAAAAGTATTTTTTTGATTTGTTTTGAAATTAGAGCAAGTATCTAGAGTCGTCTACCTACCCTAAGGAATTCGTTTGTGTAGATGTCCTTTAAAGTAGTGTCATCCCACCATTGAGAGGTAGGTAGCACCACCGTTGGAGGTGTTCGGGTCAATTCGAAGTTCGGGACATGGTGATCACCGGAGCAATAGGAAGATACCTTAGAAGCTACCCTCATGCCAGGTTCCCAGATCATGAGGACTTACTAAAACATCCTCTACTCGACGATCACCTTTCGAGAGGCAAGGCAACAGTGAGGCGTACCCTAGGGGTGGTGTGTGATTTGTGTGTCAGATTCATTTATTTTTTGTCTTGACATGTATGGGTGATCTACGCTTTTGTTTTTATGTTATCATTCATTCTTGCATGCAATTTATTAGCAGTTAAAAAGTCGCGAGAAATATAAGTTCCTAAGCTATTACAAAGGCGCGGGTCCACATCGCCAAATTAAATTCCAGGACCCGATTTGACATAAAATAAAGGAAAGTGCGAGAAATATAAATTTACACGGCTTTGGGAGAATTACATTAATATTTAAAAGAAAGGAATAAGAATAAAATGCGCGAAGAGAATAAGAATCGGGAATGCGAGGGCGTTGGACCCTTTTTAACGAAATTAAATTATTATGAACAAATTAATTAAAATAAAATAAAAAGAAATTATTTTTGAGGGTTTTTGGTATTTATGATTTTAATGAGAATTAAATGAAATTAAAACCTAATTCTAGCTATTTTTTTAATTTATTAAGAAAATATGAAAATTAAACCTAAAATTAAAACCTAATTAATTAATGCAATTTGATTTATAAAAATAAATAATTAATTATTAGTGATGAGAAAATAAAAGAAAAAGTAATTAAAGTAATTAAAACCTAATTCTACAAGTTTTTAATTTATTAAGAAAAGATATTAAAATTAACCCTAGAATTGAAAACTAGATTAAATGATATTATTTATTTACAAAAATACTAAATCAAATATATTTATTTTTTGTGACTTTCTGATTTTTTACTATTTTTATGTTTTATTAAAATAAATTGATTTAAAGAATTAAAAAAGAAATAATTGAAACAAATAAAATAAGAAAAGAAAAGAATTGCAAAAAACCTTGGGGGGTTCTGTCTCCAATTGGGAGGTATAATTGTAGCATTTTAGGCCCATCTTTGGAGGCCTTTGTTGACTTTTCAGGGTAGCACGTGTACGCGTTGACTGATGCCTATGATGTTCACCAGATCTGGACCTTTGGATTGAGATCATGGGGTGCGTGTCATGCTGGGACATTGGGCATATGATGAACCTTTGGCTTGAATCTGCATGGGATTATATTGCAACAAAATATATGAATGAAGTGAGGGACCTGGGAATCGAACCCAGGTCCCAGTGGTTATAGGACAACGCACCAACCGTCTGCACCAAACGCTTACTTTGTAGGATTAGTGGACAATAAAGAACATATATCATAAAACACGCTAGTGACATTAACTCAAAAAATGCGCGAAAATTTAAATGGACATATCGTATGAAGACAAGTCATCGTCTTCTCCGTTTGTGCGTTTGACCTGAAAAATATAAAACAAGATAGCGGGGGTTTTAAACCCCCACTAAATGATGAACAGAAAAAATAGTGAATAAGCCCTCTTGCTTCATAAATTGGGCGCGAGGTGTGTGTTAGATCCAGTGGAACCTCACGAATTCAATGGTATCATTCTCATGGTTCAATTTTTCCATAGGAGTAAACCCCCAATCTCACAGCTTGGTAACCCTAATAATCGTCCATGGTGAAATCGCGTATGGGCAAGCAAAACTCAATCAAACTATATGGTTAGCTTTAGAATCAATCAATTAGTATGAATCCACAAGAAAAATGCAATGGGAATGCTTGAAAATTGAAATACGAATATGAATAAAATGTAAAAAATCTTGAGTTCTGTATACCAATTATGGGCGTTAGGGATGTGGAAAGGTGTTCAGTTAGCTTCAGTAATGTCCTGGCAAGCTAATGGGATCAATCTTTTCTTCTGAATCATCCTCTAAGGCCACTTTCAGTTTTGGATTTTTTTGATAAAAACTCAAACTTGGTTATGGTGTTCTGGCGCAGCTTGGAGGTTATGAGCACTAGGGTTTGCATGAGTATAAGTATTGGAATGATTAGGGTTGAAAATTGGATCCAAAAAAGCTTTGAATTGATGTAGAGAATATTTGATTTTCATGCATATAATTTTCAATCTTTTCCATGCATACTTGATACAAATCATGTCTAATCAACTTGATTCTTTCCCTATCTGATCATGCACGAAATCTTGAGACTATTTCATGCATAAAAAGATTTGATTGCATTGGTTTGGTATTTTTCACATATTTTAATTAATTAAATGAATTATTAGCAATTAAAAATTCAAATAAATAAATAAAAATGATGAATAACTTCCCTTTGGGCCAAATGGTCGTGCACATGCCTTGGATGATGAATTTTGGAAGAAAATGTGGCCCATTAGCAATTTTAAGGCTTTTGGAGCAAAGTTGACTTTTCAAAATATCCAAACATTTCCCAACTTCCACAAGGCATATCTTGCTCAATTGTTAAGCTTTGCTCATGTTCTTGGACATTTTGGAAAGGTCTTGAAGTCCTCTAACCAATGCCTTTGGTCCCATGTCATTTTTATTTAACAATCTCAAGTTATGGCCTTTGACTTAAAGTCCCTTTTTGTTGACTTTTGAAAATGACCTATAATGTTGAAATTGATAACTTTTTGTGAGAGCATTTCTTGGACTTGAAGTGTGAAGAGGAGTTGTAGGAAATGTCTTTCTCTTCAAAATGATCTTTGGATGGAATTTTTCTGATAATCCATGTGGAAGTTATGCCTTGGTCAAGTTACAGTTGACTTTTTCAACTGTCCAAATATGGAAACTTTTGCATCTTGAGACTTTTTGAGCCAAGCTTTGAGAATCATGATCAAGCATTTATCAAATGATGTTTATGGCCTCAAAATGAGATGTTGAACAAAAATTTGAACTTTTGACTGTCAAATGACCATTTTTCCCCTGCAGTTGACTGTAGTGCAATTAGGGTTTTTGACTGTGCAATTTTGTGCTGTAAGTCTTGAAACTTGGTATGAGGATGCTTGGCCATGTTTATAGGCATGTGGGACTTGATTGGACCCTTGGAAACTTCATTTTCTTTGTCAGAACCAAAACCCTAGTTTTTGACTGTTAGGAGGCCCTTGAACTGTGCAACCCTTGGGGAATTTTGAAGCATGCTTTTTGCAATTCTTGAAGAATATGGGAGGGCAAATTTTGGGGTACAACAATGAGCTATTTATAAAACAAACTTAGAACATAGGCGCCATGGAAACTGACGCCTCTTCTTTAATTTACAATGCATGCATCATCCCTCATGCCATGACACTAATGCATGCACCCCAGGAACTGGTGCATGTGTTCATTTTTAAGTGTATGTGCCAACTGCACTGGTTCCTCCTCTTGCCGGTGAATTTTTTTGTTTGAAAAGGTTGTCAGTTTGGTTATTTTATTTGAAATGTTGGTTATTGGAGTTTTTTTTTAAGTTGGATATTTATAAAAAAATCGATATCTACCAATCATATAATTATTCAACTTCAATATTATTATGTTATACTAAAATTTTAAAAATAAAGTTAAATATTAGTTACAAACTATAAATATTTGATCTGGTGACATATCTTCTTCTTTTAGGATAGTTGTTCATCGAAAGTTCAACGACAAGTTTTAGTATCATTTTGCTCTGATCTGGCAATATAGTGTTTACAAATACTTTGACACTCAAGTTAGTGAAAGTTATAAATGTGAGATTTTAGGGTTAGAATAGTGTGTACTAGAAATAAATATATGTTTTATTAGCTTTTATACATATCCTTTAGGGTTTGGATGATCTAAAAGCTTCCTCCATTGATACGTGTCTCCCAATTGTCAAGTGAATAAATAACCTTGATTATAATTAATGTCAAGAAAAGGTCGAGACTTATTGGTATGTGATGTTTGTGGATTCAATATTCTCGTTGGATCATCCCATTACTTAGACTCTAGTTATTAGGACCTTAGTGGGTTGGGAACTAGCCCAGACCCAAACAATATCCCTCGAGCTTGAACAGACGAAGTTAGGCCATGGCTTAATTAGATTAATTTGATTTTCTAAATGTGTCATGGACTTCATGTTTCATGCTTCATGTTTGTAATTTGTATGTAAAGAATTTTCTTTGAAATCCATATTGACTTTCCAGATTCTTCCATTTTTATTTTGTCAGAATATGATGGAACTTATTGAGTTTCTAGATTTCTCTTTATTCTATTGCATCGGTCGTACCTTCTAGGGAATGTTGATTTATGAATAAGTGTGACATAATTGTCACATGGGTAGCATTCTTGTCATTATGGATTGAGGTTTCGGAATTGCAAATCATGATGAGGCGAAAAATAATTATTGGGGAATATGCAGTTTCATGTAAAGGTGGCAAAAAAGTATGTCCGTCCCGTTTAGACCCGCCTTGCAAAAGCTCAAAAAAATGGAGCAAGAAGGGACATGCATATTTGAGGGTGTGGGCCTAAAATCGTAGCATGCGTCACAAAAAAAGTGAGGGTGGGGCGTGCCCGAGGGCGTTGAACCTTTTAAGCATAAAAATTGCAAAATTGTATGTAAAAGTATGTGCTTGCAAAAGTCCGTAAAAATGGGCGAGCGGACACATTTAAGTATGCGGTTCTAAAACCTTGACACATCCCTCGAAAAAAATACAAACAAAATGAACATGTTCGAAGGACCAAACCTGTTTTGACTCCCTTAGTTTCATGGATCCCTTGACTATCTTCTGTTAGATATCATTTCCTTTCAACTTTATTATTTATTTTAAGTATATATTAGGTGAATTATTTCCTTTTCTGGTTTTCATTTTATATCTCAGGGTTATTTCTCTTCTTTATATTTGTATTTCTTTGTTATTCTAAAATAAATTTATCTGACTTCTGTGATTTTCTATGGTGTCATCGTCATCAAGGCTTCTTCTATGTCTTGCTTACAATTCAAAATACTTTTTTACTAGTATGTTTGTGTTTTCTCTTGTTATGTTTTTCTTTATTATTTTGCTTTTCATTATGGTGTGTGGTGACACCCACTTTTTTCAGTGGTGGTATTACTTTCAATGAGGGAGCTAAATTCTTGTGTGCGATTATTACCCTCGCTCTATCTCATCATTGGTCAACCAAATTAGATCCTTCGTCTCATTAAAGTTTTTGGAAGTGGTGTTCTCCATGAACTCATGATTTATTGTTCTGTGAATAGATGTAATGGGAAAGACATTTATGTATCTTTCCTTGAGATAACTTGTGAAGATGTCAATGGTTGGACATAATAATGGATAAGTGATTATTACTTGTGGGTAACATCTATATATTCAGATTTTAGAGTAATATGACTCGTATGAAATGTCTACTGACATATGAGGGGGCCTTAAAGTTTGGATAGTTGAATTTCAATCTTCCTAAGATCAGATTTGCGTTGAACACCCCCACCCATGTGTTCCTTATGTACTACATCTTTTTCAATAATAAATGGGGTTTTTCTTCCTTTATCAAAGCGTTAAAAGAAAATCTTGCAGTATCTTCGAATGGCGTCGTCTCAACTTCCCGATGCACGGTTAACTCCTTCAAAAGAGCTTGGCGGACAAGAAAGTAATTCTCTTCTCCTTTATCGAGCAAGCTTGATATGACCTGAAAACCGTAATTACCATCATCCTTAACATTAACAATTTGCTCAATGTGTTTGTGCATAAAAAGCAACATTTCTTCAATGAAGATTATTTTCGGCATCGATGATGAAATAGGTGGTTTGCTAATGCGAGCACCCTTGTACATACTTTTTTGAGATTTTGGAGTTGGAGAATTCGGAAAATGTAAATCAACATGTTCAAAGTATGATGGAGACCTCTTTGTTGAATTGTGATCTTGTGTTGGTTTGACCTTTTTAGGGGCACCTTGTACGAACAATATGGTTCTGCATCTGGTCTTATGTTTTGATTATAACTTTACATGTTATCTTTAAGAACAATTGTGTACTCTAACAATTTTTGTCTAGTGTGTGACTTTTTCTATACAGGTCTGACTCTGGTAAGAAGGTGTATGATGTCATCAGGTTCTTAACTCAACACTCTGAAAGAATACATTTGGTGTGTTACAAGTTAAGTTAAGATTAAGGAATGCGTCTTATGCAACGGTTCTAAGGAACGTTAGTAAAAGAGATTTTGATCGTAACTTGTACAAGGAAACTTTGGAGGTCTTCTAAAGCTTTACTTCTTATGTTCCAAGTTCTGAAGATGCTGAAAATAAGGTTCTGTTGAAGGAATTCTGAAGATCTGAAGACATTCTTCTGAAGATCAAGTGCTAAAGACTGAGAAGGAAAGAGTTCTCTGATAAACCCTGTAAGGTTCTAAAGACTTAGGTTCTGGAAGATATATAGTTTTGATCCTTATACAAGATGCTTCATCAACAAACAAATAAAAATCCTCTAAAGACATAGAAGAAGAAGATCAAGACTAAGGGATTGCGTGTGATGGTAAGTATAAAAGTACAAAAGTACTATGTGACCCTATTCTCTAGAGTGGTGCAGGGACATACCTTTTTGTACTATTGTCTAGCAGTCTTACCATGATCGTTGGAAAAAATACAATTATATTTGTATTTCCTATTCTATCTCCAACAGATCTCTTCTTTTCAGCTATAAAAGAAGTATTTGGAAGAATTTGAAATCAACGAATCAGTTCTACAAAACTACACCAAACCGCTACACAAAAACTATATAGAGAAATTATTTGTATAATTTTATAAATAAGCAAGGAGCTTTTTTTCTTCGTATCTTGCTATCAACATTTTTGTGTTGGTGTACTTAAACATTGTGTAATCTTCTTATGTATAAGCATCTTTGTATACACATCTTTGTAAATCAATTGTTGTTGATAGGTTCCTTGAGTGACTGAGTGAAGGTCAGGAGACTCAAGTAGACATTGATAGTTGATCTTTGTAGTTTGTAATAAGGATCAATGAACTTATTGGGGGGGTCTAATAGAGTTGATTAAACTTATTGTGATTGTCTATAATCTGGTTGATTATAATGGATTAAGTCCTTGTGTATAAGGAAAATCACCTTGCAGAGTGGACTGGAGTAACTTAGTTAACAGTGAACCAGGATAAAAATAATTGTGTTCATCTATTTTTATTCACTTGTTATCTTTGTGATTGAGTTGCAAAAAGATTATATTTGATGCAACCCAATTCAATCACCCCCCCCCCCCCTTTTGTGTTTCTTGTAACACCCCTTCTAAATAACCCGCGAATATATTAATTAAATCAGAGTAACATGGAAAACAGGGATGTCACAATTCAGGATAATTATAAAACCTCAAATTTACAGTTGTCATGCTTTACTGAAGGAATTATTATTATAAATATTTAAATCATCATCATGTTCTACACAGCGGAAATATCTCAAAACCGGAATAACTTCACTTCATAAGTATTCCCAACATAAATTAAACAATAAAAAATAAAACTCGTCATTCAAACGTTTCCCCCAGTGTTACAACTTATCAGAGCACGACACTGACACGCGGACTAAAATAACATAGCTCTAGAGCCATCCTCACCAACTCCTGAGCTGCTAACTTTAATCTGAAATCATTAAAGTAAGGGTGATATTTCTCATAATTAACATGCATTATAAGTTTCTCAATCAACATTATATCACAAGCATATTATTTCACCCATTTTAGCATAAACTCAGATTCAACACACAGTTTCAATCATACAAGTCATTATACACAATTCAAGAATCAACCAAAGAATTGTAACACTGGAAGACATCCTAACATGTTACAATTTCATGCAAACACAAATGCAGACACAATGCATGTGGTACCAACACGTGACCAAGTCACCCATCACTTATCCATCACACTCGGACATGAATCCATCCTAACCACCCATCATCTCTCGGGTATCGGTTAACGGCAATACAAGTCAAATTCCACACAAAGGGAATTAACTTCACCAAAATAATGCATATGCATGTACATCACTAACATGCAACATCAATCAACGGAAGTATGATCACGACATAATTCCAAATAACACCAAAGCCAATATATCACATGATCACATCATAATGGATAGCAGGCACAACACATAAGTATCAGTTCTCATTCACCAAAGTCTACGAAAATCGGGAATTCGACTCTTTTTAAAATAATTTTCATAAAATAATATTTTTCTCATTTTATAAGATAGAGTATTTAATTTAAGAAATAACGTCCAAAACGGCACTCAAAACGGACTTACAGTTTGAAAGTTATGAATTTTCAAAGTTTAGTATTTTTCAAAAAGTTACAGCAGAACCTGGTTCCTACACATACAGGAACCGGTTCCTGCGAAGTTCAGAAAACACCCATTCTGGAAAATGTACTGGAACTCAGTTCCTACCCATACAAGAACCGGTTCTTACGTTGAAAAAGTCAGTTTCTTCACAAATTTACACTGGGAACCCGGTTCCTCCCCACTGGGAACCGATTCCTGCGACCTGAAAAGTCAAAAACTGCTATTTTGACAGCATTTACTCATTCCAATCTCATCCAATTCATACCCATACGAATCCAACTCACATAAATGTCAAAACAAGTTATAGTGCATGATTCCAATGAGATTATAACACACCATAACATCATACAATTTCTCATAACCTCAAATTGAATCAAAACATAATTTCATGGGGTTGGGGTTTGAATTTCATAAATCCTAAATTGGGATTCCTAACATGCCTAATCAATTCTATTGATCCCAAAATCTATAAGGCATATTAAATAATCGAAATCACCCCTTACCTCGCGATGATCCTTCGAATTCACGGCGTTTGGCTTTTTCCTCTCTTCTCTTCTCTTCTCCAATTTCACGTACAATGAGTTTTTTCCCAAAACCCTTCTTTTCCTTTTCCTTTTTATTCTTCTTTTTCTTTTCCTTTTATTATTTTCCAAATAATAATAATAATTAGTAATTATTTTAATAGAGCTTTTTACTACACACACCTCTAATTCAACTTTACACCCCCGGTCTTCCTTTTTAATTCCATAATTAATTCCTTCATTTAATCCAAAATATTATAAATTTAGCCTTTAATTAATTTAATAATTAAATTCTTAATTATTTAACAATTGAATTAATTTGGGGTGTCACAACTCTCCCCTACTAAAAGAGTTTTCGTCCTTGAAAACATACCTTAGACGAACAGTTCGGGATACGAGTCCTTCATCTGGCTCTCCAGCTCCCAAGTGACATTTCCATCTGCTGGTCCTCCCCAAGCCACTCTTACCAACGCGATCTCCTTGCCTCGCAACTGTTTCAACTTCCGATCCTCAATTCTCGCAGGTACCGCTTCCACAGTCAAATTCTCTCGTACCGGTATATCGTCTACCCGAATCTCATGAGACGGATCAGCAATGTACTTCCTCAACTGGGATACATGAAAAACATCATGCAAATTTGCAAGTGACAGCGGCAAAGCAATCTGATAAGCAGCTTTCCCAACTCTCTTGGTAATCTAAAACGGACCAATAAAACATGGAGTCAACTTCTTTGACTTCAAAGCTCGACCAATACCAGTTGTTGTACCCCAAAATTTGCCCTCCCATTTCCTCAACATTTTCTCATCACAAGACCTTTGAAGATCAAGATCTAGTTAGGGTTTCCTCTGCTCAAGACTTCTCCTTGCACTGTGGACTCAAATTAGGGTTTGTGTTTGCCTAAGGATGTTTTGACCTAAAATGCCTAAAATGACTTTCATGCTTCATGTTGGACTCCCAAGTTTACCCATGCCAAGTTTCAAGTCTTGATTCCAAGTTTTACCCAGTCAATTGAACAGTTGACCTAGAAATCAGCTGTATTGGGGAAAAAGTCAACTGTGGCCAATTGACAGTCAAACCTCATGAAATTTGATCCACATCAACATTATGAACTCACATGGACCATTTGATCAAGTTTGGATCACAATTCCACAAGAAATTTGATCAGATCATCAAAAGGGCAAAATGGTCATTTTTAGGGTTTTGACTGCACAAAGGCAATTTTTTGACTGTTTGACCTAGCCAATGACAAACCAAGCTCACATATGGACTCAAGGACCCCATGGAATTATCTTGACATGTTCATCAAGCTCAAAAGATCCCAAGTACACAAGATTGACAGTTGAATTTCCCAGTCAATTGATCAATTTTGACTGTATACTGAAAAGTCAAACTTTGACTTTTTGGTCAAAATCAAGAGTCAAGATTCATTTTTCATCAAAACATTCCAAATCATGAAACTTATTCACCAAGAAATCTCAAAATGCAAATTAGGGTTAGAAAATGGAATTTTTCATAACTTAGAATTTTTCTAAGTTATGGAAAACCCTAATTTTTTTCCCAACTTTACCCCATCTTTTCACCATGATCCATTTGGATTCAAACAAAAGTCAAAACATGAAAGTTGTATCTTGTTGCATAATCTACAACTTTGATTCACAAAGTTTTCTCATTTGAAGCTTGTATCTCAAGTTATGATTTTTTGAATAAGGGCACTAAACCATCTTTTAACTTAGTGAAATTTGACCTATTTTGACAAGGTTTTCTACCCTACTTCAAGGCCACTTTTCATACCCTTCCACTTGGAATTTTGATTTGCATTTCAAAGATGGATTGTAGTACACATTCCAAGCTTTCCAAAATGTCCAAGAACTCATCAAACAACCTCATAACTTGAGAGATTCGAATTTCACAAGTTGGCAAAAATTCACTTTTGTTCTTCATCAAAGCATGTTCATAAACTTGGCAAATTTGAACTCAGCATAGTTTGTGCTACTTTGTAGGTCCTTAAACCACATTACACTCCTTAATTTAATGCTTGTTCATTGTGTCTAAGTGTTGTTCCATGAATTCAAGCATTATACACAAGATTGATCCATTTTTGGATAAAGTGAACTTTCCATTTTTACAAAAGTTTGCTTTATGTCAATTGGTAAATCAAACAAGTACATAGAAGATCTGATTAGCACAAGATTATGGGCATAACACACTGATCAAGAGGTGTTGATGCAGCACATTAGGGGGTCCTATACTGACCTAGAAGACCAATTTGCTTTTATTGCTTAGAAAAGAAGAAAAGTCCATAACTTGTGACAACTTGAATCTCAGCTTACAAACACAACACAAAAAGATATCAAACACATTCAAGATCACCCAACCAAGCTTTTGCACGAGCCTTTTGCCTTTCAAACACTCTCCATCTCAGAAACACCACAAAACTGCTCAAACAGAGCAGGCCCTGCAGATTGAGTGCTATCTCTCAATCCCTTCGAGCATTTTGATCAAAACCTGTTCCTATACCTTCCTTATAACATATGCAAGCTATCCAGAAGCTAAGGCACGATCTGTAGTTGCTCTAACCACTTCCACCATTTTCACATCTTTGACTTGCAGGTGAAGTTCTACAGCTTGATACAAGAAGGTTCAAGACAAAGTAAGCATTGAAAAAGCATCCCTGGACCTCAAGGAAGCTTTTCCAATCATTACATTGCACTGAAAGTCTCTCATTCTCCACATAGAAGTTCAACTGCACAGGTAAAAGTTTGAATTCGTATCTCTCTTATTATGCATCTTTAGTCTTAAGTTTGTGAAGAAACAAGGTCCTACTCATAGCCCTGAACATGTACATAGCTTTACTTTTCATTTCTTTTGTCTGAGTAGAGAGAATTTAAGCTTTGAAAATGGTAGAAAAACTAGGTCAGAAATTGGGGAGAGAGAAATTCTCCCTCATCTTAGAGAGATAGGTCATGTTCTTTATATGGTTGAAACCGTCTCTTCATGCTGAACATTTCTTGTGTTATGAGTTTTTGCTGAAAAGCCAAGAATCAGGAGTTAGACATTGAGGAACAGGGGCGCGCGTTTTTCAAACGTTTGAAGCTGGAGGTTGAAGAAGGAGTGAAGTGGGCTGGGCCTGTGCAATTTTGATTTTCACACCATCTTTCTTGATTCACACCCCCCTGAGCCCATTTGTTTATTTTTCAACATTTTTGACTTTTTTCTTTTTTTGGCTGACTTTGTTTATTTTTTCTCATGCCATTTAAAAATTAAAAATATTTTTTCCATCATTTTTTGCATTTATTGCATATTTATTTGTTTATTTTCTTAGTTTGTACATAAATATATATATATGATTATTAGAATAAAAATGTTAAAAATAATGTAAATACAATTTTATTTTTATTTACTTTCTGAAAATAGCTCACACAAAAAAATACTTTTTATTTTATTAAAATATTAAAATATTTATTTTGTGTTTAATACATATTTAGGGTTTTACATATTTATATATGTGATTATTAACATATTTAAGATAAAAATATAAAAATACTTGATTTTTCATTTTATTTAATATTTGATACAAAAATACCTTTTTTCACAATACACTTCATTTTATTTTATTTTTTATAAATAATGAATAAATTGTTGTATTAAATTAAATAATACCCCTTCTTTCTTTAAAAATTAGGGTTTTTACCCTAAGTTCAAAATACTCAAAAAAAATAATACATTGTTATTTTCTTTTCCCTTTTACATAAATAATATTTTCTCATACACATAAAAAACTTTCCTTTTTGCATTTCACATATTTATTTAATTTACATTTAATTATGCATTATTTAAATTGCAAATATTCAATTGATGTAATAATTTAGATTTAAATTCTTGTCAATATCCCCATTTGAACATTTGTACCCCCTTCCCATATTTGGTTT
Organism: Vicia faba; assembly: GCA_948472305.1. Taxonomy (NCBI): domain Eukaryota; kingdom Viridiplantae; phylum Streptophyta; class Magnoliopsida; order Fabales; family Fabaceae; genus Vicia; species Vicia faba. The sequence goes on from OX451739.1 coordinate 1,330,290,182, forward strand.
TGTAATAGCTTAGTAATTTTAATTTCGCACTTTATTGCTTTCTAATGATAACATGCTAGAATTAGGGTTTGTATGCGAAAAACGATAAAAAAAATAGTTTGACCTAATACAAGATAAACAAGCATGAAAATGGACACACAAATCACACTTGCACCCCCTAGGGTATTCCACTTGTTGCCTTCAAATAAATGGGCCATGTTGCATGTTAAACTTCTTTGGGCAAAGCAAATGATTTTGAATGATCATAGTCCCTCGATAAAACTTTTCAAAAACAAATGATCAAGTCCCTTAGAGAAATTGCTCAAAGACATTTAACGCCGTTGCAATTATGGTCTAAAACGATGACCCGCGCCTGTCCCTTTCACATCCTAACACAAGGTTGCCCACCAAATACAATGGTGGAGTAAACTTGTTAAAAGGGTTAAAGTATAGCAATAATCTTTTGAGAAATTTAGGAGTAGATAACCTCTTAGATACTTGAATCAACTTGCAAAGCAAAACACTTGCCTAATTTCAAAATCACACACCACAACACTTTCAAAACAAAACTTTCAAAAAACAAAATGAAAACTTTTTCAAAAGACATACATCTTTGTATACATCCCCACATGGATCATTACAAGGGTTGCCACCACATTGGCCTCTTTTCAAAAACATTTTCAAAAACCACACACTCAAGCACCTTTTAAAACAATTGAAAACAAAAGGCAAGTGATCTAAGCAAGTAACTAAGAGCCCATGGATAACCATGGATAGAAAGGGTGCTAATACCTTCCCTTTCTATAATCTACTCCCCGAACCCAAGAAAACATCTCAAAAGGTTTTTGCTGTGCTTTTTAACCTTTCCTTAGGATAAAATAAAAAGTCGGTGGCGACTCTTGCTAACCGCAACATTTGCGAATATAAACGCAAACCTCAAGTCAGTTCTCCCACCGTATCACAGAACTGGCGACTCTGCTGGGGATAGCTTTTAAAAGTGGAGTAACCTTAGGGCTTAGATCACTTTTGTTTTCAATTGCTTGCTTTGTTTGCTTTTATATTTGTGGGCTTTTCATCGGAGTTCATAGATCCTAACCCGGATCTGGGAAATACCCTTTTTAGGTAGCATAATCTGTGAGGGACCTGTCCGGCGTAGACCGACATGGGTGAAGCAGTGGCTACGTTGGTGTGGCATCTTAGTCTGTACCTATATCCCTTGTGTTGTAACGGGGAGAATATAGGTCTTCTAAGGGGTCATTAAACACCAACCAACCTTAGAACCCTAAATTGACCAACTTGGCTATTAGGACAGTAGCAGTATGCTACACTCATTGAGGCTAAACTCTCGAGATGGTTCTGGCCGCGAGAAAAGATTGCGATGCTGGAGTTATGACCGATTGAGGGTAGCCAATGATTTGAGATCCTCTAGAACCCGGTTACTTTTGACAGGACAGGTTTTAACCAACAAAACCAAAAGAGGGTAATACCTGAAACTCATGCTGGCCTGAAACCTAAGGGTATCTTGTGTGACTTGTGTGCCTTATCTGTCTATGTGAATATTTGTGGTGTGTTTCATCATAGCATCATTCCATCATACCATTGCATGCATCCTGTGTAAAAGGCTAACCCATTTCAAAGACAAAAAGGTTTCACCTTTGCTCTGTTTTGTAGGACATTATGATGCCCGTGCGTAGAAATACTGTCCGGCTCAACTTTGTTCAACCACCAATTTTACTCAAGGATCTGGTTGAAAGGATTCCAAACACTACCTCCTTCATCAACAGACATGGTTCCCTCCTTGGCTTGATCACTGCAAAATGGGACCAACAATTGATAAGTGTTCTGACCCAGTTTTATGACCCTCTGCATCACTGTTTCACCTTTCAAGACTTCCAGCTGGTTCCTACCCTGGAAGAATTTTCTTATTTGCTTGGGATTCCTGTCTTGGAACAAACTCCTTTCACTGGTCTGGAAAAGACTCCTAGGCCTGAAGAGATTGCTGCAATTCTCCCCTTGACCAAAGAAGAGGTGTTGTCCAATTGGGAAACTAGAAGTGGGATCAAGGGCTTTTTGGTCAAATTTTTGGTTGGCAAGGCTAATGATTTCTGGAATGACTTGGACTTCAAGGCATATGAGGACATTCTGGCTCTTTTGATCTATGGTCTTGTATTGTTTCCCAACCCTGACACCTTTATCAGTATCCATGTCATAAGAATCTTCATGTCTCGGAATCCGGTACCCACTCTCCTGGGTGACATTCTACAACAACTCTATGCTCGTACTGCTCGAAAATGGGGGACTCCGTGGTGTTGTGCTCCTTTACTAGTAAGGTGGTTTATTTCGCACCTTCCTAAGTCCGTGCTGAAGAATGAAGAAGGAAAAGGTTGGGCTCGGAGGTTAATGTCTCTCACAGATAAGGATATCACTTGGACTCTCAGAGGTTTGGATGAGGTAGCTGTTATCGACCGTTGCGGAGAATACCCTAATGTCCCGTTGATTGGTATCCAAGGAGGAATCTCTTACAATCCGTGTTTAGCTCTCCGTCAGTTTGGAAGAGCCAGAGGAGATGGGCCTCATGAAATGCTGGTTCCTCACTTCCATTTTGAGTTTCAGGCAGACAGTGACAATCTACGCCAGGGATTCATTAGAGCTTGGGACAGAATTCACAAAGCTGACCCACATGAGTTAGGACCAAAGACTTCTCTGCCATTGAAGCCCTATTGCAAATGGGTCCGCATCCGTGCTCAGGAGTTAGGTATGCCCTACGAAGCTGTTAGACCTCTCATTCTTGAGTCTCCTGTTGAAGATGGTATGCCTCCAACTGCCCTCCCTCCTCAGATACCTACTGATTTTGACACCATGAAGAGATCTTGGGCACAGCTAAAGGAAGAACGGGATTTCTATCGGGAGAAGTTCAACGAGCAGGAAAGGAAGATCCAAAGGCTGACTAAGCAATTGGAGGAAGAACGGGTCCTGAACAACTACATCAGCACTGAAAAGAGGAGGCCATGGGAGCATTGAGGAGCTTTGGATGTTTCCTTTTATAGTTTATTTCCTTTCCAGTATTTTTCATTCCTGTAATGCCTAAGGGCAAATTGTTGAACAATTGAAAACTTTAATCTAATGAAGTGTGTTTCCCTTTTTGTCTACAAAGTTGAATCTTGTTTGTCTTTGAAAACATAAAACATACGCATTCCATTACACCATATGCATAGCAGGTACCCTATTTCACAGGTTTCTTAATCTCCTTCGCTGTTTATTTTGCACAGTCATCATGAATCCAGAGTCCTCCAGTGAGCAAGCAATCAAGGCCCTTCAGGCCCAAAGTGCACAGTTTCAAGAGATGGTCCTAAGCCTAGCCCAAGGTCAGCAAGAGTTGAAGACTCTACTCCTGAAGAAGAAGAAGAAAAAGAGGACTGCATTGTTCAACACCGGACGCAGATTTGGGAACACACTCCACAATGAAGCTGATCCAACCACTTCTTCTGCTGAGAAAAATAGTCCCCAAGGGGGAGGAGCTCCTAGTCCCGCAGTCTCCGACAACGAGACGGACTATAACGATGAACAATACCCACCTGCTGCTGACAGATACAAACAATTGGAGGACCGCTTGAGCGCTATGGAAATTCAGAACGTGCCGGGACTGGATTTCGGAGATTTGGGATTATCTTCTGGAGTAGTAATTCCACACAAGTTTAAGGCGCCTGCCTTCGCCAAGTATGATGGGGTCTCCTGCCCAAAGCTGCATCTGAGGTCGTACGTAAGGAAAATCCAACCTTACACGGCGGATAAGAACCTCTGGATTCACTTCTTCCAAGATAGCCTCTCGGGGTCACAACTTGAATGGTTCTACCAATTGGACGGAGCTAGCATCCGGCACTGGGAAGATTTGGCAACTGCATTCTACAGACAATACCAATACAATTCTGATCTCGCTCCTACGCGTACCCAACTTCAGGGTATGTCTCTAGGGACGGGTGAAGGGTTCAAAGAGTACGCTCAAAAATGGAGAGATTTGGTTGGCAGGGTGCAGCCTCCATTAACTGATCGAGAGCTGGTTGATATGTTCCTTGGGACGTTGTCTGGTCCGTTTTTCAATCATTTGGTTGGTAACTCCTCCGCTGGATTTACAGATTTGATATTAACAGGAGAAAGAATTGAAGCTGGCATCAGGTCAGGCAAGATACAGAAGGCTGCCTCTACAAGTGCTGAGAAGAGGCCATTTAAGAAAGAAGCAAGCGCCGTCTATGGCCCTAGAAGACAAGTCAAGCCCGAAAGTCGCCAAGCCATCAATGCTTTGGTCATCTCCAAACCTGTTGCTGCTCCTCAGCAATACAATCAACAAAGAAGTGAAAGGCCCAAGAGGCAGTATACCCGACTGAGTATGACATTATCTCAAATTTTACCCCAACTATTATCCACCAACCTAGTGACCCTCAAAGAAGCTCCTAAGGTCGTCAACACTGCGTCTCCTAAATACAACCCAAATGCCCGGTGTGCTTATCATTCTGATAGTCCCGGGCACACTACTGATGATTGCTGGGCCTTGAGAAACAAAGTGCAAGATCTGATCGACGCAAATGAAATTCAGTTTGAAGCGCCAGAAAGACCAAATGTTGTAACGGCTCCTATGCCCCAGCATAGGGTAAATGCCGTTGAGGAAGAAATGTATGCTGTTTCGATAGATGAAGTTGTTACCCCTCTGAAGACTGTTAAGAAGAACCTACTGCGGGCCGGTTTATTTCCGGGTTGCGGCGAAGGTTGCCCATTCTGCGCTATTTCCCCATCTGATTGTCCCTTGCTAAGGTTAGGCATCCAAGGCCTAATGGATAGCAAGGAGATTCTATTCAAAAAGACTGCTGTTCAAATGGTTCCGATGAAAGAAGTTTCCGTGATTACCATCTTCAAAAATCCAATCAAGGCTCCCCCGAAGAAGCCTATTCAAATCATGACAATTGCGCCTGTGATCATTACTGTTCCAGGGCCCCTCTCCTACGTGTCTGATAAAGCTGTCCCCTGGCATTATGGGGCAGACGTGTATGTAAATGGAATCAAGCAAGAATTCGACGCTAGTGCCAGCATCTGCGATATCACTGGTCCAGCCAAGGTCACCCGTAGTGGCAGGCTCTTCTCGCCTGACATTGCGCCGCCCGCTATTCGAAAACCCCTCCTCATAAAACCTGCAAGTTTACCTAGTCCTGTTGCTGATCAAATTGTGTCCCCTGCTGCCGAGTCATCAAATGCTCGGGGCAAAGGGATTGAAGAAGAGCCTGCCCGGATGGAGGCACCAATACCCGTAAATGCTGAGGCCTCCCGACAAGAAATGGAGGAGATTCTGAAAATAATAAAGAAGAGTGATTTTAATGTTGTCGAGCAATTGGGGCATACACCCTCCAAGATCTCTCTGCTCTCCCTATTGCTATGCTCCGAGGCCCATGCAAAGGCCTTGATCTCATTTCTCAAGACGGCCCATGTGCCGCAAGAGACGTCTGCAGTCCAGTTCACTGACTGCATAGCGAATCTGACGGCGGACAACGGCTTGGGTTTTTCAGATGCTGACCTGACCGCAAAAGGGAGAGACCACAATGATGCCCTGCATGTCTCTATTGAATGCAGGGGCACTACTCTGGCCCATGTATTGGTGGACACTGGTTCTTCCTTGAATGTTCTTCCGAAAAAAGCTTTAGATCGTCTGGATTATGAAGGCCTGGAGTTGAAACCCAGCAATATCATCGTCAGGGCTTTCGATGGTTCAAAGAGGATGGTTCATGGAGAGGTTAACATCCCTATTCGTGTGGGCTCTCAAGTGTTTGACTCTACCTTTTATGTGATGGATATACGTCCATCATACTCTTGTCTGTTGGGTCGACCTTGGATCCATAAAGCTGGGGCAGTGACCTCCACCTTGCACCAAAAGCTGAAGTATCCCGTCAGGGGGAAGATCGTCACTGTACAAGGAGAAGAGGAGTATATGGTGAGCCATTTGAATTCCTTCAGGTACATCGAGATGGACGGAGAATTCATTGAAACCCCCTTTCAACATTTCGAGGAGGTACATCCAATTTCAGCAGCTGCAGAGACAATGGCCGAAGAGAATGATTCCTTGAAGATGGCTTCCCTAAGGGATGCCCGGGCTGTGGTTCAGAAAGGCAATTGTGCACACTGGGGTCAGCTTCCTGACTTCACTCAGAAGAACGACAATTTTGGACTAGGCTTTACTGCAGAGGCTCAGAAGGCAGTGCGCAAAGAGAAGATTGGAAAGGCTCCAGTGTTTATTTCCATCTCAAGGGTGAACGCTATTGAGGAAGATATGGAGGAAGTTGAGTTTGATAGTTGGATTTACCCGACTGCCAGCGACGGACCAAGCAACTGGACAGCAAAGGATTTTACCCCTATCACATTTGTCACGCAGTAATTAATTTCTTTTGATTTCCAAATTTGTAACAAACAATATGTTAAAACTCTGTTGGCTCGGTGTCCTACCCGGGGCATCGTAGCTCCATTTGTGAGGGCTTTTTGTATGACATTTTCATATATCATCAATCAAAACATTGGACGTTTGTTGCATTTCAAATCTTGTGCTCTTTTTCTTTCTGTGTTATACATATTGCAAAACAGCTATATTTACACACACTCACTTATACAGGTTTCAATCCACTCTGGATCTCACTGGTAACAGCTCTGCTACCGCCAGTTATGACTTTGAAAATCCGATCAACTTGACCGAAGACGGAGGTGAAGATGATTGCGAAGTGCCTGGTGAACTCGCAAGACTGCTACTCCAGGAAGAGAGAGCTATTCAACCGCATGAAGAGCCGGTGGAGACAATTAACCTGGGTACCGAGACAGATAGGAAAGAGGTCAAGATTGGGGCCAATCTAGAGCTCAGCGTGAAGCAACGATTGATCCAGATGCTACAAGACTACATGGAAATTTTTGCTTGGTCCTATGAAGATATGCCTGGTTTGGATGCCGACATTGTAGTTCACCATCTGCCAACCAAGGAAGATTGCCTTCCGGTAAAGCAAAAATTCCGACGGATGCGTCCGGAGATGTCTGAAAAGATCAAGGCCGAGGTTATGAAGCAGTTTGATGCCGGGTTCCTTGCAGTGACTTCTTACCCTCAGTGGGTTGCCAATGTTGTGCCAGTGCCGAAGAAGGACGGTAAAGTCAGAATGTGTGTCGACTACAGGGATCTGAACAGGGCCAGCCCCAAGGATGACTTCCCCCTACCTCACATTGATGTCCTTGTTGACAATACAGCTCAACACAAGGTGTTCTCCTTCATGGATGGTTTTTCAGGGTATAATCAGATCAAGATGGCTCCAGAGGATATGGAGAAGACTACCTTCGTGACTCAGTGGGGTACCTTCTGTTATAAGGTCATGCCATTCGGATTGAAGAATGCTGGGGCAACCTATCAACGTGCCATGGTTGCTTTATTTCATGATATGATCCATCATGAAATTGAGGTATATGTAGATGACATGATCGCAAGGTCTCAAACTGAGGAGGAGCACCTTGACCATCTGAAGAAGTTGTTTGATCGACTCAAGTTATACAAGCTGAGGTTGAATCCCAACAAATGCACCTTTGGGGTAAGATCCGGAAAATTGTTAGGTTTCATTGTAAGTGATAAAGGTATTCAGGTGGATCCTGCCAAGGTAAAAGCCATACAAGAGATGCCGACTCCAAAAACAGAGAAAGAAGTCAGAGGTTTCCTAGGACGACTGAATTACATTGCCCGATTCATCTCACATCTAACTGCTACTTGTGAGCCGATCTTCAAATTACTGAAGAAAGATCAAGTGGTACGCTGGAATGATGAATGTCAGGCCGCCTTTGAAAGGATAAAGGAATACCTCCAAGAGCCACCCATTCTTATGCCTCCGGTGGAAGGAAGACCTCTGATACTATACTTGACAGTGCTTGATAATTCAATGGGGTGTGTGCTGGGGCAGCATGACGAGTCTGGCCGAAAAGAGCACGCTATTTATTACTTGAGCAAAAAGTTTACCGACTGTGAGTCTCGTTACTCACTGCTTGAGAAAACTTGCTGCGCTCTTGTATGGGCTGCTCGCCGGCTGAGACAGTATATGCTGACTCACACTACTTTATTGATTTCAAAGATGGATCCCATCAAGTACATATTTGAAAAGCCTGCTCTGTCTGGAAGAATAGCGAGATGGCAAATGATCTTGACAGAATATGATATCCAGTATACAACTCAGAAAGCAATTAAGGGAAGTGTACTGGCAGATCATTTGGCACACCAACCTGTGGACGATTACCAATCATTGAACTTTGATTTTCCGGACGAAGACATCATGGTGGTAACTGACTGCGAAGTACCTGGACCGGATGAAGGACCTGAGGAGGGATCCCGGTGGTCTATGCATTTTGATGGAGCCTCCAATGCTTTGGGTAACGGCGTCGGCGCTGTAATCATATCTCCTAAGGGAACTCATACTCCACTCACCGCCCGATTATGTTTCAGCTGCACCAACAATATGGCAGAATACGAGGCATGTATCATGGGTTTACAAGCTGCAATTGATTTGAGGATCAAGTTTCTAAGTGTCTTCGGAGATTCCGCTCTCGTGATCAATCAGATCAAGGGCGAGTGGGATACGAAACACCCGAATCTTATTCCTTACAAGGAGTATGTGTCGACCTTGCTCCCCCACTTTGAAGAGATAACTTTTGAACATTTCCCCAGAGAGGAAAATCAGCTAGCGGATGCACTAGCCACGATGTCTTCAATGTTCAAAGTTAAATGGGACAATGAGGCTCCCCGAATCATAATCTGGAAGTTGGATGAACCGGCATACTGCTGTGAGCTTGAAGCTGAGAAGGTGACTGAAAAACCCTGGTATCACGAGGTGAAGAGGTACTTGGAAGCTCAGGAATACCCTGAAGGCGCATCTGTCAATGATAAGAAGTTCATGAGGAGGTTTGCTGCAAAATTCTTCCTCAGCAACGACATTCTCTACAAACGGAATCATGATTCAACCCTGCTACGTTGTGTGGATAAGGCTGAAGCGGAGAAAATCATGATGGAACTGCATGAAGGTACATTCGGAACGCACTCCAGTGGACACACCATGGCTAAGAAAATCCTTCGGGCAGGATATTTCTGGTCCACAATGGAAGCCGATTGTTACCAACACTCCCGAACTTGCCATAAGTGCCAGATCTATGCTGACAAGGTGCATATCCCTCCAGTTCCTTTGAATGTCTTGACGGCACCTTGGCCTTTCGCAATGTGGGGCATCGATATGATCGGTGAGATCCGACCAACGGCATCCAATGGGCATCGCTTCATCTTGGTGGCGATCGATTACTTCACGAAATGGGTTGAGGCAGCTTCCTTTGCCACAGTGACCAAGAGCGTCGTGGCACGTTTCATCCGGCATAATCTGATCTGTCGGTACGGCGTCCCAGAAAGAATCATTACGGATAATGGTACCAATCTCAATAACAAAATGATCACTGAACTCTGTGAACAATTCAAGATACAGCACCACAATTCTTCTCCCTACCGGCCGAAGATGAATGGGGCTGTAGAGGCAGCCAATAAAAATATCAAGAAAATTGTGCAGAAGATGACAGTGACCTATAAAGATTGGCACGAGATGTTACCGTTCGCTCTTCATGGGTACCGCACTTCAGCAAGGACGTCAATCGGGGCAACTCCTTTCTCCTTGGTCTATGGCATGGAGGCAGTCTTGCCAATCGAAATCCAGATACCCTCTCTCCGGATAATGAAGGATGCAGACTTGAATGAAGATGACTGGATCCAGACTCGACTTGATCAATTAAATCTGATTGACGAAAAAAGGCTCACTGTTATCTGTCATGGTCAAACGTATCAGAAACGGATGATCAGGGCATTTAACAAGAAAGTCAGACCGCAAGAGTATCAAGTCGGGGACCTGGTAATCAAACGCATCATCCTTCCTCAAAGTGATCCCCGGGGCAAATGGACCCCTACTTACGAAGGGCCATTTGTGGTTAAGCGTGTGTTCTCAGGAGGAGCCATGATCCTAACCACCATGGACGGTGACGACCTTCCTCACCCCGCCAATGCAGACATAGTGAAAAAATACTACGCATAAATAAAAGACCCGCTAGGTTGACATACCTAGGCAAAAACAAGGGCTTCCCGGCGAACCAAAAGGGTTCGGGCAAAAATAAGGGATAAAATGAAAAAAATCTGTACACCCGGCAAGTCGAAAACCTGAAAGGGCGGCTTGGGCAAAAAAGGGTATCCCGGTGGACTGAAAACCCGAAAGGGCGGTCCAGGCAAAAGTTAGGGATAAAAGCGTAACACTATGTCTCGTTGGATCACTTCGCATCCGGAATTCGGCATCAACTATCTGGCTCCAGATTTCGGCATTGACCAATCGGCTTCGTCTTCAACTAAGCAGCAAAGCGATGAGACGTTCGAAGACATGAAGGCAATAGCAGAGTTGGAATCCAGTGGGATTGTTCACATAGCTGTTTTGTTTTCTTTTTCAAAATGTAAACTCTATACTATTTGGCGATGTCCTCTTACTAGGATGTCAGTCTCTTGTACAAAAAACGCCTATTCACAGGCAAAGTTTAAATCAATACAAATTCACTTGTCCATACAAATTACCATTTGTTTTCCCTTTTTCTGTTTTGTCTTGCGAAGAACGTCCAATGTTCATTTTTGATATATGCATTTGACATTAAATTGCTGATTCATAAATATTTGCATATAAAACAAGAGATTAATTACAGGTGACATCAAAGACAGGGGCAATGTGGAGTTGTCTAATGCAGTCTAGTTGTTTTGTCCGCCAAGGCACCAAGGTAGGTTCAACTGAAAAATGTGGCCAAATCATCTTAACTCCCCGCAGAGTAAAACAAGGTTCAGCAATACTTTCCCCAAGCAGGAGTCGATTCCCCGTCGATCCTGAAGAAGCCCAACATTCCCCGACAGGTTTTAAAGCTCATCCCCAGTAGATCCTGCAAGCTTATCCCCGGCGAAGCACGGACGTCTCGCCCGAGTTTTATTTAGAGTTATTTCCTCACAAGGACTTATAACTGGGTTATCCTCAGCTAAAAGCCACGGAGGACCGCTCTCGGCAAAGTTCCTTCAATCCCCAGCGGATTCTATCCTTAGCATTCCCAAGCAGAGTTTATATTCGGAGTTCCTCAGCGGAGTTTATCATCATTATCCTCAGCGGAACCCGTCATTAAAGTCCTCAACAGGCCTCTCATCAAAACTTCGGCCAAGTATCTCTTCCATAGAGCAGCTTCCCGGCCGTTCGTCAAGGATTTATTTTCCTAAGATGAAATTACACTCATAAACATTTCACATTTTCATACATCTCGCTTACATACATGGTGAAACGCATACAACATCTCATGTTGAACATCATGACATCATGCATATCATACATCATGACATTGCATACAACTCACGTCTTTGCCTTTTTAGGAAAAAGACAATCTCAAAAGCGACTACCTTCAACTGTCACAATTCCAGATTCGATACCTGTATCTAGCCAGGGCACATCTGAGAGTGATCAGTTTCTAGACTCGATTCCTGTATCTAGCCAGGGCACGTCTAAAGAGTTCGAAGACTCGATTCCTGTATCTAGCCAGGGCACGTCTAAAGAGTTCGAAGATTCGATTCCTGTATCCAGCCAGGGCACATCTATCAACTACAACAGCTCCAGATTCGATTCCTGTATCCAGCCAGGGCATATCTGTTGACCACATTTCCAGACTCGATTCCTGTATCTAGCCAGGGCACGTCTGCAGAGTTCAAAGATTCAACTCCTGTATCCAGCCAGGGCATATCTATTGACGACTATTTCCAGATTCGACTCCTGTATCCAGCCAGGGCACATCTGTGAGCAATCAATTGTAGATTCGATACCTGTATCTAGCCAGGGCATATCTGCATAAAGAGACTGAAGATCAAACACCTGTAACAAGCCAGGAAAACATCCGTCTTTCTCAAATACGCAAATTCTCGCTAAGGAATCTCTTATGCGATCGACACTTCCAAATGGCATCTATAAGCCCATTCCAGACAAGGTTCTGTCACGTCTCCAGATGGCATCTATAAGCCCATTCCAGACAAGGTTCTGTCACGTCTCCAGATGGCATCTATAAGCCCATCTCCCTATCCACCATCTCTCCAAATGGCATCTATAAGCCCATTCCCGACACCACATTGTTGAGACTCCAGCATGCGAGTGCAAATTTCCGGGCACTCTAGTGTCCAATCTCCTTTTACCCTCGAGTCACGAAAGGCAAACTTGCCAATCTAACTCTTCAGGTCCAAGAAGATTGAACAGGGGCAACTGTTGTACCCCAAAATTTGCCCTCCCATTTCCTCAACATTTTCTCATCACAAGACCTTTGAAGATCAAGATCTAGTTAGGGTTTCCTCTGCTCAAGACTTCTCCTTGCACTGTGGACTCAAATTAGGGTTTGTGTTTGCCTAAGGATGTTTTGACCTAAAATGCCTAAAATGACTTTCATGCTTCATGTTGGACTCCCAAGTTTACCCATGCCAAGTTTCAAGTCTTGATTCCAAGTTTTACCCAGTCAATTGAACAGTTGACCTAGAAATCAGCTGTATTGGGGAAAAAGTCAACTGTGGCCAATTGACAGTCAAACCTCATGAAATTTGATCCACATCAACATTATGAACTCACATGGACCATTTGATCAAGTTTGGATCACAATTCCACAAGAAATTTGATCAGATCATCAAAAGGGCAAATGGTCATTTTTAGGGTTTTGACTGCACAAAGGCAATTTTTTGACTGTTTGACCTAGCCAATGACAAACCAAGCTCACATATGGACTCAAGGACCCCATGGAATTATCTTGACATGTTCATCAAGCTCAAAAGATCCCAAGTACACAAGATTGACAGTTGAATTTCCCAGTCAATTGATCAATTTTGACTGTATACTGAAAAGTCAAACTTTGACTTTTTGATCAAAATCAAGAGTTAAGATTCATTTTTCATCAAAACATTCCAAATCATGAAACTTATTCACCAAGAAATCTCAAAATGCAAATTAGGGTTAGAAAATGGAATTTTTCATAACTTAGAATTTTTCTAAGTTATGGAAAACCCTAATTTTTTCCCCAACTTTACCCCATCTTTTCACCATGATCCATTTGGATTCAAACAAAAGTCAAAACATGAAAGTTGTAGCTTGTTGCATAATCTACAACTTTGATTCACAAAGTTTTCTCATTTGAAGCTTGTATCTCAAGTTATGATTTTTTGAATAAGGGCACTAAACCATCTTTTAACTTAGTGAAATTTGACCTATTTTGACAAGGTTTTCTACCCTACTTCAAGGCCACTTTTCATACCCTTCCACTTGGAATTTTGATTTGCATTTCAAATATGGATTGTAGTACACATTCCAAGCTTTCCAAAATGTCCAAGAACTCATCAAACAACCTCATAACTTGAGAGATTCGAATTTCACAAGTTGGCAAAAATTCACTTTTGTTCTTCATCAAAGCATGTTCATAAACTTGGCAAATTTGAACTCAGCATAGTTTGTGCTACTTTGCAGGTCCTTAAACCACATTACACTCCTTAATTTAATGCTTGTTCATTGTGTCTAAGTGTTGTTCCATGAATTCAAGCATTATACACAAGATTGATCCATTTTTGGATAAAGTGAACTTTCCATTTTTACAAAAGTTTGCTTTATGTCAATTGGTAAATCAAACAAGTACATAGAAGATCTGCTTAGCACAAGATTATGGGCATAACACACTGATCAAGAGGTGTTGATGCAGCACATTAGGGGGTCCTATACTGACCTAGAAGACCAATTTGCTTTTATTGCTTAGAAAAGAAGAAAAGTCCATAACTTGTGACAACTTGAATCTCAGCTTACAAACACAACACAAAAAGATATCAAACACATTCAAGATCACCCAACCAAGCTTTTGCACGAGCCTTTTGCCTTTCAAACACTCTCCATCTCAGAAACACCACAAAACTGCTCAAACAGAGCAGGCCCTGCAGATTGAGTGCTATCTCTCAATCCCTTCGAGCATTTTGATCAAAACCTGTTCCTATACCTTCCTTATAACATATGCAAGCTATCCAGAAGCTAAGGCACGATCTGTAGTTGCTCTAACCACTTCCACCATTTTCACATCTTTGACTTGCAGGTGAAGTTCTACAGCTTGATACAAGAAGGTTCAAGACAAAGTAAGCATTGAAAAAGCATCCCTGGACCTCAAGGAAGCTTTTCCAATCATTACATTGCACTGAAAGTCTCTCATTCTCCACATAGAAGTTCAACTGCACAGGTAAAAGTTTGAATTCGTATCTCTCTTATTATGCATCTTTAGTCTTAAGTTTGTGAAGAAACAAGGTCCTACTCATAGCCCTGAACATGTACATAGCTTTACTTTTCATTTCTTTTGTCTGAGTAGAGAGAATTTAAGCTTTGAAAATGGTAGAAAAACTAGGTCAGAAATTGGGGAGAGAGAAATTCTCCCTCATCTTAGAGAGATAGGTCATGTTCTTTATATGGTTGAAACCGTCTCTTCATGCTGAACATTTCTTGTGTTATGAGTTTTTGCTGAAAAGCCAAGAATCAGGAGTTAGACATTGAGGAACAGGGGCGCGCGTTTTTCAAACGTTTGAAGCTGGAGGTTGAAGAAGGAGTGAAGTGGGCTGGGCCTGTGCAATTTTGATTTTCACACCATCTTTCTTGATTCACACCCCCCTGAGCCCATTTGTTTATTTTTCAACATTTTTGACTTTTTTCTTTTTTTGGCTGACTTTGTTTATTTTTTCTCATGCCATTTAAAAATTAAAAATATTTTTTCCATCATTTTTTGCATTTATTGCATATTTATTTGTTTATTTTCTTAGTTTGTACATAAATATATATATATGATTATTAGAATAAAAATGTTAAAAATAATGTAAATACAATTTTATTTTTATTTACTTTCTGAAAATAGCTCACACAAAAAAATACTTTTTATTTTATTAAAATATTAAAATATTTATTTTGTGTTTAATACATATTTAGGGTTTTACATATTTATATATGTGATTATTAACATATTTAAGATAAAAATATAAAAATACTTGATTTTTCATTTTATTTAATATTTGATACAAAAATACCTTTTTTCACAATACACTTCATTTTATTTTATTTTTTATAAATAATGAATAAATTGTTGTATTAAATTAAATAATACCCCTTCTTTCTTTAAAAATTAGGGTTTTTACCCTAAGTTCAAAATACTCAAAAAAAATAATACATTGTTATTTTCTTTTCCCTTTTACATAAATAATATTTTCTCATACACATAAAAAACTTTCCTTTTTGCATTTCACATATTTATTTAATTTACATTTAATTATGCATTATTTAAATTGCAAATATTCAATTGATGTAATAATTTAGATTTAAATTCTTGTCAATATCCCCATTTGAACATTTGTACCCCCCTTCCCATATTTGGTTTTGTAATAGCTTAGTAATTTTAATTTCGCACTTTATTGCTTTCTAATGATAACATGCTAGAATTAGGGTTTGTATGCGAAAAACGATAAAAAAAATAGTTTGACCTAATACAAGATAAACAAGCATGAAAATGGACACACAAATCACACTTGCACCCCCTAGGGTATTCCACTTGTTGCCTTCAAATAAATGGGCCATGTTGCATGTTAAACTTCTTTGGGCAAAGCAAATGATTTTGAATGATCATAGTCCCTCGATAAAACTTTTCAAAAACAAATGATCAAGTCCCTTAGAGAAATTGCTCAAAGACATTTAACGCCGTTGCAATTATGGTCTAAAACGATGACCCGCGCATGTCCCTTTCACATCCTAACACAAGGTTGCCCACCAAATACAATGGTGGAGTAAACTTGTTAAAAGGGTTAAAGTATAGCAATAATCTTTTGAGAAATTTAGGAGTAGATAACCTCTTAGATACTTGAATCAACTTGCAAAGCAAAACACTTGCCTAATTTCAAAATCACACACCACAACACTTTCAAAACAAAACTTTCAAAAAACAAAATGAAAACTTTTTCAAAAGACATACATCTTTGTATACATCCCCACATGGATCATTACAAGGGTTGCCACCACATTGGCCTCTTTTCAAAAACATTTTCAAAAACCACACACTCAAGCACCTTTTAAAACAATTGAAAACAAAAGGCAAGTGATCTAAGCAAGTAACTAAGAGCCCATGGATAACCATGGATAGAAAGGGTGCTAATACCTTCCCTTTCTATAATCTACTCCCCGAACCCAAGAAAACATCTCAAAAGGTTTTTGCTGTGCTTTTTAACCTTTCCTTAGGATAAAATAAAAAGTCGGTGGCGACTCTTGCTAACCGCAACATTTGCGAATATAAACGCAAACCTCAAGTCAGTTCTCCCACCGTATCACACCAGTCATCGGAGTAACTCGCATAAAAACATGTTCTCCTTCCCTAAACTCAAGATCTTTCCTCCTCTTATCGTGATAACTTTTCTGACGACTCTGAGAAGTCCTCATCTTCTCCTGAATCATCTTAATCTTTTCCGAAGTCTGTTGGACAATTTCCGGTCCAATCACAGCACTCTCTCCAGATTCATACCAACACAACGGTGTCCGACACCTCCTACCATATAATGCCTCAAACGGAGCCATACCAATGCTCGAATGAAAACTATTGTTGTAGGTAAACTCAATCAATGGTAAATAACTATCCCAACTCCACCTTTCTCCAACACACAAGCTCTTAACAAATCTTCCAACGACTGAATCGTTCTCTCCGTCTGACCATCTGTCTGTGGATGATAAGCGGAACTCAAACGCAACTTAGTACCCAAAGCTTCTTGCAATCCCGTCCAGAATTTAGATGTAAACCTCGGACCTCGATCCGACACAATACTAGAAGGAATACCGTGCAAACTCACAATCTTCTCAACATACAATTCTGCCAACCTTTCCATCGGATAATCCATTCTTATCGGAATAAAGTGAGCAGATTTTGTCAACCGATCAACAATAACCCAGATAGAATCACAATTCTTCGATGTCCTTGGCAAACCAGACACAAAATCCATAGAGATTCCATCCCATTTCCATTCCGGAACAAACAACGGTTCCATCAATCCTGATGGTTTCTGATGCTTAATCTTCGACTTCTGACAAACCAAACAAGCATACACAAACTCAGTAATTTCCTTTTTCATTCCCGGCCACCAAAACAACTTCTTCAAATCATGGTACATTTTAGTAGCACCAGGATGAATACTCAATCCACTACGATGTCCTTCTTCCAAAATACTCTTCCTAATCTCTGCAACATCCGGAACACACACCCTATTACCAAATCTCATAACACCATTCTCATCAATCCGGAGCTCGCCTCCTTGACCTTGGTTGATCAATGTCAATTTATCAACTAACCCAACATCAGATTTCTGTCCATTCCGAATTTCTTCCAGAATACCACTAGTCAGTTTCAACATACCCAATTTCACACTATTCGGAGTAGTTTCACATACCAAACTTAAATCTCTGATCTGCTCAACCAAATCTAACTCACGGACCATTAACATCGACATATGCAAGGACTTCCTACTCAAGGCATCCGCAACAACATTTTCCTTACCAGGATGGTAATTCAAACCGAAATCATAATCTTTTAGAAATTCTAACCATCTCCTCTGCCTCATATTCAACTCTTTCTGATCAAAGAGATACCTCAGACTTTTGTGATCACTGAACACCTCAAACCGAGAACCATATAAATAATGCCTCCACAATTTCAAAACAAACACAACAGCTGCCAACTCCAAATCATGAGTCGGATAATTCCTCTCATGTACTTTCAATTGTCTCGAAGCGTAAGCCACCACCTGCTTATCTTGCATCAACACACCACCTAATCCCATTAATGATGCGTCACAATACACAACAAAAGACTTAGTCGGATTTGGCAAAATCAAGATCGGAGCACTTGTCAGCCTCTTCTTCAGCTCTTGAAATCCTTTCTCACATTCGACATCCCAAACAAACATCTGACCCTTCCTGGTCAACTTAGTCAACGGTAACGCTAATTTGGAAAATCCTTCTATAAACTTCCTGTAATAACCTGCAAGACCCAGAAAACTACGGATCTCAGAAGCATTCTTCGGCGCTTCCCACTGAGATACTGCTTCTACCTTCGTAGGATCCACAGCAATTCCATTCTTGGAAATTACATGGCCAAGAAAACTTACTTCACTTAACCAGAATTCACACTTGGACAACTTCGCATAAAGCTTCTTCTCTTTCAACAATTCCAACACAACTCTGAGATGTTCTGCATGCTCTTCATCGCTCTTCGAATAAATTAGAATATCATCAATGAACACCACTACAAATTTATCAAGATACGGATGAAATATCCTGTTCATATACTCCATGAAAACACCAGGTGCATTAGTAACTCCAAACGGCATAACAGAATACTCGTAATGTCCATACCTCGTTCTAAATGCAGTTTTATGAATATCTTCTGACTTCACACGAATCTGATGATATCCAGATCTCAGATCAATCTTACTAAATACACAAGCTCCAACTAGTTGATCCATCAAATCATCGATCCTCGGCAAAGGATACCGATTCTTGATTGTAACTTTATTCAGCTGTCTGTAATCAACACATAATCTCATTGAACCTTCTTTCTTCTTAACCAACAACACCGGAGCACCCCACGGCGAAACACTCAGACGAATAAAATTCTTCTCAAGTAACTCCTCCAACTGTTTCTTTAACTCCGCTAATTCAGATGCCGACATACGGTAAGGCACCATCGACACCGGACTAGTTCCAGGAATCAAATCTATAGTAAATTCTACCTCCCTCTCAATTGGTAATTCACTAACGTCTTCCGGAAACACCTCTGGAAATTCACTCACCACTGGCAATCCATCACTCTTTGCTTTTCCCTCCGCTTCTATTGCAGAATACAACATAAATACCACAACACCATCTTTCACAGCTAGGTTCATCTATTTAACCGACATAGTCACATCTTTGACACCAACCTCTTCAGGAAAAATAACCGTCTTCGCAAAATAGTTGATATGAACCTGGTTGAATTCCAACCAGTTCATTCCAAGGATGATATCAAGTTGCTCTAACGGTAGGCACACCAAATCCATACCGAAACCCCTACCAAAAATCACAATAGGACAATTTCTACAAACATACGAAGTAGTCACTGAACCCGACGCAAGAGTATCAATAACCATACTTCCATCCATATTAGAATTTTCCAAATTCAATCTTTTAGCACAATCCAAAGCAATAAAATAATGCGTAGCTCCAGTATCAATAATCGCAATCAAGGTATGTCATTAATAAAACATGTACCTTTAATCAGTCGATCATCTGGCTTAGTCTCTGACCCAGATAATGCAAACACTTTACCACCAGCTTGTTCCTTCTTGGGTTTTGTACACTGAGGACGAGTATGACCTTCTTCACCACAGTTGTAACAAGTTACCCTTATGACTCTGCACTCAGCAGCTACATGACCAAACTTCCCACAATTGTCACACTTCTTTGCATCATTCTTGCACTCATTAGCTTTATGCCCCCTTTCACCACATCTCTAACACTTAATGGAAGAACCAGAGTCTCCCCCACTAGGCTTCCTCCAACCACCAGATTTCTGATTATTTCTATCATAAGGCTTACCACGATCCATCTGTTGCTTACCCTTCCTATCGACATGCCCTCGAGCATTCGACTTAGTGCTAGCAAGATCCTCCTCTAAAATCCTACTACAGTCAACCAGATCAGGAAATCTTCAGATACGCTGATACCGAATACCCTGCTTAATCTCATCACGAAGACCATTCTCAAACTTGATACATTTGGAAAATTCTCCATCTGCATCGTTAGTATAATGAACATAATACTTCGCCAACTCAGTAAACTTCGAAGCATACTCACTGACAGTCTTGTTACCCTGCTTGAGTTCCAGAAACTCAATCTCCTTCTTGCCTCTGATGTCCTCAGGAAAGTACCTCTTCAGAAAAGCCCTCCTGAGCACAACCCAAGTTAACGCAATACCATCTTCTTCCATTTCAGTTCTGGTAGCAACCCACCAGTCATCGACTTCCTCTGCTAACATGTGAGTTCCGTATCTCACCTTCAGCCCTTCGGCACAGTCAATTACTCTGAAGATCCTCTCGATCTCCTTCAACCACTTCTGAGCACCTTCGGGATCATGTGCACCCTTGAACAACGGAGGATTATTCCTCTGAAAATTCCCCAATTGTCGGTCAGCACCAATCACAGCTTCCTGCTGGTTCCCTCCTAGTACTCCAGCCAACATTCCCAATGCTTCAGCAAGAGCATCATCGTTTCTTCTGTTACCTCTTCCGGCCATTGTTCTGTAACATTACAAAACAACCTCATCAGCACACAAGTATCGACAGTGTCCTCTCACACTAGTCGCATACAAAAGGGATAACAACACAAGACAAGACCGACTATGCTCTGATACCACTGTTGTAACACCCCTTCTAAATAACCCGCAAATATATTAATTAAATCAGAGTAACATGGAAAACAGGGATATCACAATTCAGGATAATTATAAAACCTCAAATTTACAGTTGTCATGCTTTACTGAAGGAATTATTATTATAAATATTTAAATCATCATCATATTCTACACAGCGGAAATATCTCAAAACCGAAATAACTTCACTTCATAAGTATTCCCAACATAAATTAAACAATAAAAAATAAAACTCGTCATTCAAACGTTTCCCCCAGTGTTACAACTTATCAGAGCACGACACTGACACGCAGACTAAAATAACATAGCTCTAGAGCCATCCTCACCAACTCCTGAGCTGCTAACTTTAATCTGAAATCATTAAAGTAAGGGTGAGATTTCTCATAATTAACATGCATTATAAGTTTCTCAATCAACATTATATCACAAGCATATTATTTCACCCATTTTAGCATAAACTCAGATTCAACACACAGTTCCAATCATACAAGTTATTATACACAATTCAAGAATCAACCAAAGAATTGTAACACTGGAAGACATCCTAACATGTTACAATTCCATGCAAACACAAATGCAGACACAATGCATGTGGTACCAACACGTGACCAAGTCACCCATCACTGACCCATCACACTCGGATACAACAACCATCGATTCGTCCATCACACTCGGACATGAATCCAGCCGAAGCAATCATCGATTCGTCCATCACACCCGGACATGAATCCAACCTAACCACCCATCATCTCTCGGGTATCGGTTAACGGCAATACAAGTCAAATTCCACACAATGAGAATTAACTTCACCAAAATAATGCATATGCATGTACATCACTAACATGCAACATCAATCAACAGAAGTATGATCACGACATAATTCCAAATAACGCCAAAGCCAATATATCACATGATCACATCACAATGGATAGCAGGCACAACGCATAAGTATCAGTTCTCATTCACCAAAGTTTACGAAAATCAGAAATTCGACTCTTTTTAAAATAATTTTCATAAAATAATATTTTTCTCATTTTATAAGATAGAGTATTTAATTTAAGAAATAACGTCCAAAACGGCACTCAAAACGGACTTACGGTTTGAAAGTTATGAATTTTCAAAGTTTAGTATTTTTCAAAAAGTTACAGCAGAACCCGGTTCCTACACATACAGGAACCGGTTCCTGCGAAGTTCAGAAACCACCCATTCTGGAAAATGTACTGGAACTCGGTTCCTACCCATACAGGAACCGGTTCTTACGTTGAAAAAGTCAGTTTCTTCATAAATTTACACTGGGAACCCGGTTCCTCCCCACTGGGAACCGATTCCTGCGACCTGAAAAGTCAAAAACTGCTATTTTGACAGCATTTACTCATTCCAATCTCATCCAATTCATACCCATACGAATCCAACTCACAGAAATGTCAAAACAAGTTATAGTACATGATTCCAATGAGATTATAACACACCATAACATCATACAATTTCTCATAACCTCAAATTGAATCAAAACATAATTTCATGGGGTTGGGGTTTGAATTTCATAAATCCTAAATTGGGATTCCTAACATGCCTAATCAATTCTATTGATCCCAAAATCTATAAGGCATATTAAATAATCGAAATCACCCCTTACCTCGCGATGATCCTTCGAATTCACGGCGTTTGGCTTTTTCCTCTCTTCTCTTCTCTTCTCCAATTTCACGTACAATGAGTTTTTTCCCAAAACCCTTCTTTTCCTTTTCCTTTTTATTCTTCTTTTTCTTTTCCTTTTATTATTTGCCAAATAATAATAATAATTAGTAATTATTTTAATAGAGCTTTTTACTACACACACCTCTAATTCAACTTTACACCCCCAGTCTTCCTTTTTAATTCCATAATTAATTCCTTCATTTAATCCAAAAAATTATAAATTAAGCCTTTAATTAATTTAATAATTAAATTCCTAATTATTTAACAATTGAATTAATTTGGGGTGTCACATTTCTCGCACCTTCACACCTTTGATTTTAATTGATTTTGAAAGAGATTTTAAATATGTGGTTTCTGGATAGGCAATCTTCCTTAACTGCTCTTTGATGTGCAATTTCATAGTATCACCAGCTTTAGAAAATCTTTCTTGAATTATTTCCCACTCGGTCATGATAGTTATACATGTTTTACCAGCCTCCGTCAAGCATCATCATCAAACTGGAGTATTTTCCAGTGACTGTAGATTTCATCCATACGTGTCAGAGAATCAAGCTTCATCTTTTTTGAAATGAGACAAACACATGAAAGATCGTAAGTCTTCCTAAGAGTACATCCACACTTAGAACTATTTGAACCTGTCTTTTCTGCTCGCTTCACTTTGTGAAAAATGAAATTCAATCCCGTCTGAGATACATTGTCAACCAACTGCGAATATAGGGTGTTGTCTTTGAATCTGAGTGAATACACCGTAATGCACTGATAAAAAATTATTTGCATTTCATTATATTAATTTTGGAACATTTGATGCACGACGTCTCACTCTCTACAAAAACCACCCTTACTATCAATCAATCATTTCTTCAATACCAAATGTGTATATTCGACTCTGTTAGTTGTTGTGTTTTCGAGGTGTCTAACCTGATCAGTCCAAACACAAACAATCTTTTTCTTCACTTGGTCCAAAATAGTACTGACGTATTTCAAGAAACCTGGATATCTGGAACAGACACTCTTAAAATGCATTACAAAGGCAACATACAAGTTTAATATATCAGTTCATGTATCCATTATCTTTTCCAATAGCACACTAGATTTGACCTTTTTCCGTCTTCACCCTTGATTTGTTTGGTGCCCACCGCGGGTTTGAGTCGACTTTTCACATTTTTTGTTATGTCATATCGACAAAGTAATACGTAAGATGTAGGAAACACTTTTGCCACTGAATTCATCAGTGCAGTGTCTCGATCTGTGACAATTACCTTCAGCATATTTTCTTGGTCCTTCAATAAGGTCTTGTACATTCCCAACGCCCATGTAACATTGTCCTCTTTTTTCGGATTCCAAAAATGCAAATCCCACTGAAAAAGTCTTCTCTGTAGATGTAACACCAACAATTCCCAAAAACGGATTGCAATGCATGATTATTGTCACACCCCATATTTATCCTACCATTTCACTTTCATCTAGCTTATGCATATTGCACTTATCATGTACATACCTTCCATTAGATCATATAATAAATCATGCATCATCAATAAATTTGTTATATGATCAAAGATTTTGAGAAATTAGGATTTATCTATGTTTTAAGACTTTCACTTCACTCAGGCTTGAATCAACTAATTTTTATTAACTTTGGATTATGGAATTAGGGTTTTAGTTCAAGGTCACTGGAGAGTTCTTTCTCATCCTATTACAAAACTATTCTTCATCAAGATTCATCAAGACCAAGTAACAAGCTTGGTATGGCTTAGAAGATGGAATGGAAGGTGGGGTTCCTTTAAAAGATGAAAATTGATTTAGGTGTATTGTTTGGATAATATTCATTCAAATGACTACTTAAAGTCATGAGTTCAAATTTGTATTCAAATTATCAAGTGGATCAAAGTTGTTTAAAGCTTGCAAGATTGGAAAGTTTGTGTATGATGATTTCTTGGAACACAAGTCACAAATGCAAAGAGCAAAGGTTTTAAAGCATGTCCATTCAAGATTCGAGTCATTCATGAATACTGAAATTCAAATAAATGAAAGCCTACATCATACATCATTCAATCATAAGTTCCAATTTAAGACAAGCCAGTTCATGCATCACAATTCAAACATTGCTTGTCACTCATCAAATTCATTCATGATCATTACAAGAATACTTCATACAAATAATCCCATTTCTATCCTGAGTTCCAAGACATGTTCATCAAGACAAGTTCATTCAGATTCTTTACAGAGAGACAAATTTAATCAAATTCCATTCAAATTCATTCAAGGTCACATACAAAGATCCTGTCACAGGCTACACTACAACAAACCACATTGAGAAAATAAGCAAGAAATGTTGGCTCATTTGACCGGCCGGTTGATTAAATCAGCAAGTCCTCCTTCAACTCACCATGTTCCAAGCCATCAAAAAACATGCACAATTCAAAGCAAGTCAGCTCATATCAAACTGACTTCAAAACATCTATCATACCAAAACATAAACCAAGCAATCCATGGTTTCAAGTACACACCATTCAAATATGCAAAAGAGTTCATGATAGCCCTGCCCGCGCTCGTTTAAATCAGAAAAAGAACTAAATTCGGATCAGCATCGAACAGGCCAGTCCATCACTTAGTGAAACAAGGAAAATAACTCACATCCAAATTAACTTCTAACAACATTAACAAATCTCAATTGACAGTTTTGACTAATTAGACAACACTCATTAGCATTTTTTTCCTAGCTAACAATTTGTTTTCCTACGAACCTGCGTATTGTCCATCAAAGCATTGCTTCACAGTCCAGAAATACCATTTCAAAATCATTTTCAAACTAAACATGAGCACCAAACCTGGCTCTGCACATACGTTACAAAAAATAACACCACATTAACCAACCAAACCATTCATTACTGTCAAAATACAATCACAAAAAAATCTGCTCCTTTCTATTTCATAACCAAATACATTAGTACGACAACCACATACACCGGTCACTTCAACTGTGCCTATCTACCCAATATCATTCAGAAAAATAATAGAACAAGTTATGAGCAGAAATAAATATACCTATAGGTCAAGCTTGCAAACACAGAATTCAGCCTATCCAAAGACAGCCTAAGACAGACCCAAAGGCAACAATCATGCAATATTTCAGAAGCGAAATATAATCAAATTCAGCCTGCATACATTCACAACATCACTGACTTTGATACCTGGTCCCAACTAATTTACTAACCATTAACGTGACTTTTTCGGTAGCGTTTATTTCTTAGCAGTTTTTACACTAACTATCCTTAAATCTCCTAACCTGCGTAAGCTTTTAACTACTAATAGTTTCTTTCCTACTAACAGTAAACCAAACCTTCATAAAGTTAACTTGCAACCAATCTCAACTTACTTAGAAATTTCCTTAACCAACTGCTAACAGATTTAGCTAAAAATTCTCAACAGCTTCAAACTTAATTCCTAACTACCTTAAACTTCATATACTAACTTCACAAATAGCTCAACATCCAATAGCTACCTAGTCCTAACATCTAACAGAAAAACCAACTACTGCCAGCTCACTCAAATAGAAATAAAAACTAACTTCTAACAATTTGCCAGTTCATCCTAACCGATTTCTAACAGAATCAACCCTCATAACTAACTTCTTCATCCCTCTAACTAATTTTCTCAATCTTCGGCTCTCTATAAAAGCCTCCTTCCATCTTCATTCAACAGAACCACCATTTGTCCCACCTTTTCTCTCAATCTTCCTCTTCTTTCTCATCATTCACCCATCTACATCCCTCACCTCTCATCATTACTCTGGTAGGTACGTCACCGTCTTTATCTTTTTTGCACTTGATTCTTGCTGACATAGTGTAGAACGAACCTTTGTGGATCCGCGGCTACACCGGTCATTCGCGGTTGGAGTTCATTTGGAAGGAGATGTGGATGAGGCACCGAAACAATGATCGACGAAGAGATGAAGCGCTGTGTTTGATTGACGCGAAACCGGAACGAAGAGAATGTCGAAACGGAATCGATCGGAAGAGACGGCGAGGAGAAGGAGGCTTGCGGCACAGTCGTGAGGGAGAAGGAAGAAGCTGTTCGAAGAAGGTCAACCGCCACAAATGTGAACCCTAGCGTAAAATCCAAACGACACTGTGTTCCTTCTTCTTCTCAAATTTCTTTTAGTATTTTTTAATTCATTTTTTCATTTTATTTTAGTTTAATAGCAATGAGTATAATATATTGAACAAATAAAATGCTTTGGATGTTGGGCCTGGACCGCATTACACCCTTGTTAGAGGCCTGAACACATTGAGCTGGTACAAAAACTCTTCCTGGATCAAGCTTGCTGGGCCTACGCCCTTTCCACCTATACACCCTTGGAATCATTTCTACTCCCCTCTGTTTGTTAGTACTTTTCTCTTTTTCTTTGTAATTTTATCTTAGTTTTCAATACAACTTTAGCATGATTTTCCTTCCTTTTAATTTCTTACTAATTGATATGAAATATGGGGTTACTACTCTTGTTTTCAGGATATTTTCTTCCATACTTTTGTTCATAAAATGCTGTGAAAAATGTCCATGAAATGTGTTTCATTTTCTTTAGATCTTCGTGTAGAATCTTTAAGATTTTTAAAAATCTTTTAGAAATTATTTGGATTTTTTTATTAGTTTTTCTCATATTTTGTAATCATTTTCGTTCATGTTTTGCCATGATCTTTGATAGAATTTTAGCACCAATTTTGTGTGATAATTTTTGTGTAATATTGTTAAATAAAAAAGACTTGGTTGAAAAGTTTCAAGAGGTCTTTGAGCACACTAAGAATACAATATTCATCAAGGAAGTTTTACGTAGAGTTTTCTTATAGTTTGTGTAACTTTAAAGAGGCAACGAACCTTCTACGTTAGGTATCATTTGAATCACTTTTATCTCTCTTTCTCTCATAATATTAGGCTTTTATTGATTTCTAAAAGCATATAGCATAGTTGCATCTGAAGTACTACCTTTGTAGGCTCTGTATTCGCGTAGTTAGGGATCATTTTTCCATGATTGTTTGATACCATTTTGCTCTCGTTTTTCTTGTTTGATTGCGTGTGCTCACATGTTCCCTTGGGACTTTTTAATTCAATTTTGATCCTTGATTAAATTGAATTAATTAGACCTTATGTCTTTTAACCAAGTATGACAATAGTTAAGTAGAATTCCCATTTGATCCAAACTTTAGGACCATGATGCATGCCAACCTTAGTCATTTTCTTCTTTCTTTTGCATATTAAAACAAAAACCTCTTTTCATAGTAAAAAATTCCAAGACACATAACAGATAAAGACGCGGGTCATATGTCACGAGCCTTAAGTGGTGGGAGGTAGAATGAGGCGATGCATTCTGAACCTTATTCTTTCTATCATTCATAGTCTTTAGTATGATTCAATTCTCAAACTCTTTTCAAAATAAAAAAACACAAACAAATCAAGTGTGACACTTTTCCTTGAGGGCGTAACTTAAAACCTTTTCAAAAGAGTTCGCCACCCATAAAAACACCAACAAACCAATAATTTTAAGGTGAACTACGAGTGCCCTGATCTCTCATTACACGAAGAGAGTACGTAGGCACAAAGGTTCACAACCGCGACAGACACAATAATTTAAAACCTTCTTTTTGTTCCTTAAGCAATTCATGCATGCATTTCCTTAGCAAGTAAGCATTAGATATAACACACCATTTGATTAAAACAAAAAGAGTGGATCTCGTGGAGTACCACAGACGTGAGGGATGTTAATATCTTCCCCTTGCATAATCGACTTCCATACCCTTTCTCTTGGTCGCAAGACCATCTTATCCTTCCTCTTGGAATTTTCTCAATATTTTTCCTCCCTTCAGAATAAATAAAGTTTGGTGGCCACTGTGTTTTTTACGCGGCGCGACGATTACGTAAACCATAAATCACATTAAATTTCCATGTATCATCTGCCTTACGGTATCCGTGCAATTTAAACAGACACTCATATTTCCTTGATCCGGTGTCATCACGTTTCAACTTCTGAATCGGTGAAACATATGTGTCACTTCTCTTGTATCTCATGGTAACAAATGTTTGCCTTTGACCAAAACCATTGTCAAACCTTTAAGTTCTTGAAAGTCGTGCTTCTCTCCCCAAACTCATGATTTATCTTTGCGTGAATAAATGTAATGGGAAAAACAATCATGTATCTTTCCCCGGGGCCACTTATGAATTTGGAAATGGTTGAACGATAATAATGGGTTGGTGATTATCATTTGGGGGTCATGTCTATATATTCAATTTCTAGAGTAGTATGAGAGACCCTTAGAGTTTGGGTAGCTGAAGTTCAATCTTCCTAATATCAAATTTGCTTTGGACACTCCCACTCATGTGTTCCCTATGTACTACATCTTCTTCCAAGTACTACATCTTTTTGATGATGACCTCCAGCATGGAAGAAGTATATGAAATTATTGGTTTGTTATGTGCCTTGGTAAATTGTATTGTTGTTTTTTCGTTATTTTACTGATTGTTTATGGTTTTCTTATGGATATAATATAGTCAAAGATATCAAATAAAAAGCTAACAAGAAAAAAGAAAAGTTATTTATAAAGCTATGACCTCAAATGATGATACCATGGCCGCCAACACCAACTATTTTGTCCTTGTTGGATGTCCTTAAATTAGTTATAAAGTTGGTACTCCTAAAGTCTTCGCTTTGTATCAATGACCCTTTTTTAAACTATTCATCCTCTCGTAAAAGACAATGCATTGGTATTTGGTGCTTCTTGAGGAAATGTTTCATTTGGGACAAATCGATCTTCTACTGCCAAGTCTCCTGGTTGAACTAATCCCAACAAGAGGAATAACATCCTTATAATACTAGGTGTAAACCTTTTCTAAGATAAGAGTTTGTTGTCGGCCATATCGAAGTCATTTCCCACTTCTCCCCCAGAGCTTCGAGATTTAGAACCTGAAGCTGACATTGTCTGGATTACTGATATGAGGTTAATTGGTTTCCCGAAGGCCATCGTAGGGTGCACTCTTTATATGTAGGGTCCTTTGTCACTTTCTTAACAAATCCATGTTTTGCTTCCCTTGATGTTAAAAGAGATGTCTAAGTATAATGCCTATTTGGATGGTGCGTCCTACAACTCAAAAGTGGTTTTATCTACAAAATTTCTTCAAGGTCTAAGCTTTGAGAGCTTTTTGATATTTGTAGGAGATGCCATAGTTGAGTAGCTCGATGATCCATTTTTCTATTCTCCCTACTAAATTTTGTTTAAACAAACCTTACTTGATCGAGTGGTTGGTCCTTACTACGATGTTCTGTGCCAAAAAATAATGCCTCATTTTTCAGGTCATTGCCACAAAGGACAGAGTGATATTTTCTATCTTTTGGAACCTTAACTCCAGACCTTGCAATATCTTTCCAATGAATTATACTGGCTTCTAGGACATATCTTCTTCCTGCACCAAAAGTGCCCATACAACCTCTACGAACCTAGAGAAATAAGTGAAGAGATATTTTCTTGCCTTGGGCCTTATTAAAGTAGGAGATTGAGACAACACCTCTTTAAGCTTAGTGAACACGAACTCACATTCAGTAATGAGATGATGAAAGAGGCGAAATGTTGTTACCGTTTTGTTTCACCAAAATCATTCAGAGCAGGGATTCGCTTGAGAGAGAAGGAGAATTGTGCATTTGTTGTTACAGAAGCATGAGAGATCGAAAATCTAGAAAAGTTGTTGTTGAGAAGTTTAGCGAATGAAAGGGAAAGAGTCGGTCAAGAGAGGATGATCGTGAGATTAAAGAGGGAAGAGGATAACATTTTTTCTTCTTTCTGTTTTAATCGTGTTATTGGGAAGTCAAAGAAAATTTGAATTTTGACCCCTTCCCAAAGATCCACGACGCCTCTTCCTCTTCAATTAGGGTTTAAAAAAAAACCTCTCTATTCCCTCTAAAGTGGATCCGGGTTTGGGCTTGAATTCTTAGCCCAACCCATTTGTTAGTTTTAACTTTTTATAGTTTTTGATTAAATGTATATAACGAATGAACAACTTGGTGAAGTGGTTGGGGTGTTAGTCGGGTATGCTTGAGGTCTTGGGTTCGAGACCCATTGAGACACTTTTATCATTATTCTACTTTTTATTCCTTTTTAACTCAAACTCTTTTTATTTTGACTAAGGTGTGTGTATAACAGAAAAGTGAGCATGATTTAGTGGTAAGACAGCTTTGTTATAACCCATATTTATCACAAAGGACTTGAACTCAGCTTTGTTACCATAAAATATATTACCACAAAAAATATTAGATAGGGTTTATAACTAATTCTTTCTTGTCCTCTTTAAAAAAATACCAAAAATATATATTTGTATAATTTTATCTTTCTTTATTTTATTTAATTTTTGATTGTTAATTGTTTAGTTATTTAATTTCTATTTATCGATCATTTAGTCTTTATATTTTGTTTGTGTCTAACTCCAAAGTAAAAAATCTAATTCATTGACTTCATGTCATCGAATATATTTAATATGGTTGTGCGAAAACCCCTTTGTATATTTTTTTAGTTTTATTAATCTAAAGATAAATCTCTTCTAAATCCTAATTTAAAAAAACTCACACCTCTTTTAAGCCAAAAACTTTGACACTAGGTCGTTGCATTTTCAAAATCCCATCCCCACACTCATTTAGCAAGCAAATCAATTTTAACCAAAAAACAGATATTTCAAAAGATTCCTATAGGATACTATAGATACATAGGATACTTGTGACACCCCAAATTAATTCAAGTGTTAAATAATTAGGAATTTAATTATTAAATTAATTAAAGGCTTAATTAATAATATTTTGGATTAAATGGATGAATTAATTATGAAATTTAAAAAGGAAGACCGGGGGTGTAAGGTTGAATTAGAGGTGTGTGAAGTAAAAAGCCCTACTAAATAATAACTAATTTATTACTATTATTTAGCAAATAATAAAAGGAAAAGAAAAGGAAGGTTATTGGGAGAAAGTCATTGTACGTGAAATTGGAGAAGAGAAGAGAAGAGAGGAAAAGGCCAAACACCGTGAATTCAAAGAATCATCGCAAGGTAAGGGATGATTTCAATTATTTAATATGCCTTATAGATTTTGGGATCAATAGAATTGATTAAGCATGTTAGGAATCTCAATTTAGGCTTTTATAGGTTTGTAGAATTTATCCCTAATGTTGTCAAATTATTGGAATTGAACCAATTGCATGATATAGGATTGTTAGAAATGGTTGAATTGTGTTATTTGACATTATGTTGATGTTACTTGGGTGATTCTGGTGTTAATTGATGTGGTCATTCGTATGGGAATGAAAAGGAATGGATTGAGATACATGATGCTGTCAAAAATAGCAGTTTTTGACTTTGCAGGTCGTGGGAACCGGTTCCCAGTGGGGAGGAACCGGGTTCCACTGTGTAAACGTACAAAAACTAGCAAAATTGCACGTAGGAACCGGTTCCTGTATAGGTAGGAACCGGGTTCCAGTACATTTTCCAGAAACGTAACTTTTTGAAAAATATTAAACTTTGAAAATTCATAACTTTCAACCCGTAAGTCCGATTTGAGTGTCATTTTCGGCAGTATTTCTTAAATTTAAAATTCTATCTTATAAAATAAGAAAAAAAATTATTTTATGAAAATTATTTTAAAAAGAGTCGAATCCCCGATTTTTATAAACTTTGGTATTTTGAGAATGATGTAGAATTGTTTGTAAATTGTTCTGATTTGGTGAATGAGAACTGATACTTATGTGTTGTGCCTGCTATCCATTATGATTGAGATGTGATCATGTGATATATTGGTTTGGAATTATTTGGAATTATGTTGTGATCATATTCTGTTGATTTGATGTTGCATGCTGGTGATGTGCATGCATATGCATTGTTTTGGTGAAGTTAATTCCCATTGTGTGGAATTTGACTTGTATTGCCGTTAACCGATACCCGGGTGATGATGGGTGGTTAGGCTGGATTTGTGTCCGGTGTTTATGGACGAATCGATGGTTGCTGTATCCGGTTGATGATGGATCAGCTGGATTCGTGTCCGGTGTTTATGGACGAATCGATGGTTGTTGTATCCTGTTGATGATGGATCAGTGTTGGGTGACTTGGTCACGTGTTGGTACCACATGCATTGTGTCTGCATTTGTGTTTGCATGGAATTGTAACATGTTAGGATGTCTTCCAGTGTTACAATTCTTTGGTTGATTATTGATTTGTGCATAATGACTTGTATGATTGGAACTGCGTATTGAATCTGAAGTTATGCTAAAATGGGTGAAATAATATGCTTGTGATATACTGTTGATTGAGAAGCTTATAATGCATGTTAATTATGAGAAATATCACCCTTACTTTACAATTTCAGATTAAAGTTAGCAGCTCAGGAGTTGGTGAGGATGGCTCTAGAGCTATGTTACTTTAAGTCCGTGTGTCAGTGTCATGCTCTGATAGGTTGTAACACTGGGGGAAACGTTTGAATGATGAGTTTTATTTTATACTTTATTGTTTAATTTATGTTGGGAATACTTATGAAGTGAAGTTATTCCGGTTTTGAGACATTTCTGTTGTGTAGAACATGATATTGATTTGAATATTTATTTTAATAATTCCTTCAGTAATGCATGATAACTGTAGATTTGAGGTTTTTATATTTATCTTGAGTTGTGACATCCATGTTTTCCATGTTACTCTGATTTAATTAATATATTCGCGGGTTATTTAGATGGGGTGTTACAATAGTGGTATCAGAGCATAGTCGGTCTTGTCTTGTGTCGTTATCCCTTTTGTATGCGACTAGTGTAAGATGACACTGTCGATACTTGTGTGCTGATGAGGTTGTTTTGTAATGCTACAGAACAATGGCCGGAAGAGGTAACGGAAGAAACGACGATGCTCTTGCTGAAGCATTGGGAATGTTGGCTGGAGTACTCGGAGGGAACCAGCAGGAAACTGTGATTGGTGCTGACCGACAATTGGGGAATTTTCAGAGGAATAATCCTCCGTTGTTCAAGGGTGCACATGATCCCGAAGGTGCTCAGAAGTGGTTGAAGGAGATCGAGAGGATCTTCAAAGTAATTGACTATGCTGAAGGGCTGAAGGTGAGATACGGAACTCACATGTTAGCAGAGGAAGCTGATGACTGGTGGGTTGCTACCAGAACTGAAATGGAAGAAGATGGTATTGCATTGACTTGGGCTGTGTTCAGGAGGGCTTTTCTGAAGAGGTACTTTCCTGAGGACATCAGAGGCAAGAAGGAGATTGAGTTTCTGGAACTCAAGCAGGGTAACAAGACTGTCAGTGAGTATGCTTCGAAGTTTACTGAGTTAGCGAAGTATTATGCTCATTATACTAACGATGCAGATGGAGACTTTTCCAAATGTATCAAGTTTGAGAATGGTCTTCGTGATGAGATTAAGCAGGGTATTCGTTATCAGCGTATCCGAAGATTTCCTGATCTGGTTGACTGTAGTAGGATTTTAGAGGAGGATCTTGCTAGCACTAAGTCGAATGCTCGAGGGTATGTTGATAGGAAGGGTAAGCAACAGATGGATCGTGGTAAGCCTTATGATAGAAATAATCAGAAATCTGGTGGTTGGAGGAAGCCTAGTGGGGGAGACTTTGGTTCTTCCATTAAGTGTTACAAATGTGGTGAAATGGGGCACAGAGCTAATGAGTGCAAGAATGATGCAAAGAAGTGTTTCAAGTGTGGGAAACTCGGCCATGTGGCCAATGATTGCAGAGTAAGAGTGGTGACTTGTTACAACTGTGGTGAAGAAGGTCATACTCGTCTTCAGTGTACAAAACCCAAGAAGGAGCAAGCTGGTGGTAAAGTGTTTGCATTGTCTGGGTCAGAGACTAAGCCAGATGATCGGCTGATTAAAGGTACATGTTTTATTAATGACATACCTTTGATTGTGATTATTGATACTGGAGCTACGCATTCTTTTATTGCTTTGGATTGTGCTAAAAGATTGAATTTGGAAATTTCTAATATGGATGGAAGTATGGTTATTGATACTCCTGCGTCGGGTTCAGTGACTACTTTGTATGTTTGTAGGAATTGTCCTATTGTGATTTTTGGTAGGGGTTTCGGTATGGATTTGGTGTGCCTACCGTTAGAACAACTTGATATCATCCTTGGAATGAACTGGTTGGAATTCAACCAGGTTCATATCAACTGTTTTGCGAAGACGGTTATTTTTCCTGAAGAGGTTGGTGTCGAAGATGTGACTATGTCGGTTAAACAAATGAACCTAGCTGTGAAAGATGATGTTGTGGTATTTATGTTGTATTCTGCAATAAAAGCGGAGGGAAAAGCAAAGAGTGGTGGATTGCCAGTGGTGAATGAATTTCCAGAGGTGTTTCCGGAAGACGTTAGTGAATTGCCACCTGAGAGGGAGGTAGAATTTACTATAGATTTGATTCCTGGAACTAGTCCGGTGTTAATGGCGCCTTACCGTATGTCGGCATCTGAATTAGCGGAGTTAAAGAAACAGTTGGAGGAGTTACTTGAGAAGAAGTTTATTCGTCCGAGTGTTTCGCCGTGGGGTGCTCCGGTGTTATTGGTTAAGAAGAAAGAAGGTTCAATGAGATTATGTGTTGATTACAGATAGCTGAATAAAGTTACAATCAAGAATCAGTATCCTTTACCGAGGATCGATGATTTGATGGATCAACTAGTTGGAGCTTGTGTATTTAGTAAGATTGATATGAGATCTGGATATCATCAGATTCGTGTGAAGTCGGAAGATATTCAGAAAACTGCATTTAGAACGAGGTATGGACATTACGAGTATTCTGTTATGCCATTTGGAGTTACTAATGCACCTGGTGTTTTCATGGAGTATATGAACAGGATATTTCATCCGTATCTTGATAAGTTTGTGGTGGTGTTCATTGATGATATTCTAATTTATTCGAAGAGCGATGAAGAGCATGCAGAACATCTCAGAGTTGTGTTGGAATTGTTGAAAGAGAAGAAGCTTTATGCGAAGTTGTCCAAGTGTGAATTCTGGTTAAGTGAAGTAAGTTTTCTTGGCCATGTAATTTCCAAGAATAGAATTGTTGTGGATCCTACGAAGGTAGAAGCAGTATCTCAGTGGAAAGCGCCGAAGAATGCTTCTGAGATCCGTAGTTTTCTAGGTCTTGCAGGTTATTACAGGAAGTTTATAGAAGGATTTTCCAAATTAGCGTTACCGTTGACTAAGTTGACCAGGAAGGGTAAGATGTTTGTTTGGGATGTCGAATGTGAGAAAGGATTTCAAGAGCTGAAGAGGAGGTTGACAAGTGCTCCGATCTTGATTTTGCCAAATCTGACTAAGTCTTTTGTTGTGTATTGTGACGCATCATTAATGGGATTAGGTGGTGTGTTGATGCAAGATAAGTAGGTGGTGGCTTATGCTTCGAGACAATTGAAAGTACATGAAAGGAATTATCCGACTCATTATTTGGAGTTGGCAGCTGTTGTGTTTGTTTTGAAGTTGTGGAGGCATTATTTATATGGTTCTCGGTTTGAGGTGTTCAGTGATCACAAAAGTCTGAGGTATCTCTTTGATCAGAAAGAGTTGAATATGAGGCAGAGGAGATGGTTAGAATTTCTAAAGGATTATGATTTTGGTTTGAATTACCATCCTGGTAAGGCAAACGTTGTTGCGGATGCCTTGAGTAGGAAGTCCTTGCATATGTCGATGTTAATGGTCCGTGAGTTAGATTTGGTTGAGCAGTTCAGAGATTTAAGTTTGGTATGTGAAACTACTCCGAATAGTGTGAAGTTGAGTATGTTGAAACTGACTAGTGGTATTCTGGAAGAAATTCGGAATGGACAGAAGTCCGATGTTGGGTTAGTTGATAAATTGACATTGATCAACCAAGGTCAAGGAGGCGAGTTCTGGATTGATGAGAATGGTGTTATGAGATTTGGTAATAGGGTGTGTGTTCCAGATGTTGCAGAGATTAGGAAGAGTAATTTGGAAGAAGGACATCGTAGTGGATTGAGTATTCATCCTGGTGCTACTAAAATGTACCATGATTTGAAGAAGTTGTTTTGGTGGCCGGGAATGAAAAAGGAAATTGCTGAGTTTGTGTATGCTTGTTTGGTTTGTCAGAAGTCGAAGATTGAGCATCAGAAACCGTCAGGATTGATGGAACCATTGTTTGTTCCGGAATGGAAATGGGATGGAATCTCTATGGATTTTGTGTCTGGTTTGCCAAGGACATCGAAGAATTGTGATTCTATCTGGGTTATTGTTGATCGGTTGACGAAATCTGCTCACTTTATTCCGATAAGAATGGATTATCCGATGGAAAGGTTGGCAGAATTGTATGTTGAGAAGATTGTGAGTTTGCACGGTATTCCTTCTAGTATTATGTCGGATCGAGATCCGAGGTTTACATCTAAATTCTGGACGGGATTGCAAGAAGCTTTGGGTACTAAGTTGCGTTTGAGTTCCGCTTATCATCCACAGACAGATGGTCAGACGGAGAGAATGATTCAGTCGTTGGAAGATTTGTTAAGAGCTTGTGTGTTGGAGAAAGGTGGAGCTTGGGATAGTTATCTACCATTGATTGAGTTTACCTACAACAATAGTTTTCATTCGAGCATTGGTATGGCTCCGTTTGAGGCATTGTATGGTAGGAGGTGTCGGACGCTGTTGTGTTGGTATGAATTTGGAGAGAGTGCTGTGATTGGACTGGAAATTGTCCAACAGACTTCGGAAAAGATTAAGATGATTCAGGAGAAGATGAGGACTTCTCAGAGTCGTCAGAAAAGTTATCACAATAATAGGAGGAAAGATCTTGAGTTTAGCGAAGGAGAACATGTTTTTATGCGAGTTACTCTGATGACTGGTATTGGTCGAGCTTTGAAGTCAAAGAAGTTGACTCCATATTTTATTGGTCCGTTTCAGATTACCAAGAGAGTTGGGAAAGTTGCTTATCAGATTGCTTTGCCGCTGTCACTTGCAAATTTGCATGATGTCTTTCATGTATCCCAGTTGAGGAAGTACATTGCTGATCCGTCTCATGAGATTCGGGTAGACGATATACAGGTATGAGAGAATTTGACTGTGGAAGCGGTACTTGTGAGAATTGAGGATCGGAAGTTGAAACAGTTGCGAGGCAAGGAGATCGCGTTGGTAAGAGTGGCTTGGGGAGGACCAGCAGATGGAAATGTCACTTGGGAGCTGGAGAGTCAGATGAAGGACTCGTATCCCGAACTGTTCGTCTAAGGTATGTTTTCGAGGACGAAAACTCTTTTAGTTGGGGAGAGTTGTGACACCCCAAATTAATTCAAGTGTTAAATAATTAGGAATTTAATTATTAAATTAATTAAAGGCTTAATTAATAATATTTTGAATTAAATGGATGAATTAATTATGAAATTTAAAAAGGAAGACCGGGGGGTGTAAGGTTGAATTAGAGGTGTGTGAAGTAAAAAGCCCTACTAAATAATAACTAATTTATTACTATTATTTGGCAAATAATAAAAGGAAAAGAAAAAGAAGGTTATTGGGAGAAAGTCATTGTACGTGAAATTGGAGCAGAGAAGAGAAGAGAGGAAAAAGCCAAACGCCGTGAATTCGAAGGATCATCGCGAGGTAAGGGGTGATTTCAATTATTTAATATGCCTTATAGATTTTAGGATCAATAGAATTGATTAAGCATGTTAGGAATCTCAATTTAGGATTTTCTAGGTTTGTAGAATTTGTCCCTAATATTGTCAAATTGTTGGAATTGAACAAATTGCATGATATAGGATTGTTAGGAATGGTTGAATTGTGTTATTTGACATTATGTTGATGTTACTTGGGTGATTCTGGTATTAATTGATGTGGTCATTTGTATGGGAATGAAAAGGAATGGATTGAGATACATGATGCTGTCAAAAATAGCAGTTTTTGACTTTGCAGGTCGTGGGAACCGGTTCCCAGTGGGGAGGAACCGAGTTCCACTGTGTAAACGTACAAAAACTAGCAAAATTGCACGTAGGAACCGGTTCCTGTATAGGTAGGAACCGGGTTCCAGTACATTTTCCAGAAACGTAACTTTTTGAAAAATATTAAACTTTGAAAATTCATAACTTTCAAACCGTAAGTCCGATTTGAGTGTCGTTTTCGGCAGTATTTCTTAAATTTAAAATGCTATCTTATAAAATAAGAAAAAAAATTATTTTATGAAAATTATTTTAAAAAGAGTCGAATCCCCGATTTTTGTAAACTTTGGTATTTTGAGAATGATGTAGAATTGTTTGTAAATTGTTCTGATTTGGTGAATGAGAACTGATACTTATGTGTTATGCCTGCTATCCATTATGATTGAGATGTGATCATGTGATATATTGGTTTGACATTATTTGGAATTATGTTGTGATCATATTCCGTTGATTTGATGTTGCATGCTGGTGATGTGCATGCATATGCATTGTTTTGGTGAAGTTAATTCCCATTGTGTGGAATTTGACTTGTATTGCCGTTAACCGATACCCGGGTGATGATGGGTGGTTAGGCTGGATTCGTGTCCGGTGTTTATGGACGAATCGATGGTTGCTGTATCCGGTTGATGATGGATCAACTGGATTCGTGTCCGGTGTTTATAGACGAATCGATGGTTGCTGTATCCTGTTGATGATGAATCAGTGTTGGGTGACTTGGTCAAGTGTTGGTACCACATGCATTGTGTCTGCATTTGTGTTTGCATGGAATTGTAATATGTTAGGATGTCTTCAAGTGTTACAATTCTTTGGTTGATTATTGATTTGTGCATAATGACTTGTATGATTGGAACTGCGTATTGAATCTGAAGTTATGCTAAAATGGGTGAAATAATATGCTTGTGATATACTGTTGATTGAGAAGCTTATAATGCATGTTAATTATGAGAAATCTCACCCTTACTTTACAATTTCAGATTAAAGTTAGCAGCTCAGGAGTTGGTGAGGATGGCTCTAGAGCTATGTTACTTTAAGTCCGCGTGTCAGTGTCATGCTCTGATAGGTTGTAACACTGGGGGAAACGTTTGAATGATGAGTTTTATTTTATACTCTATTGTTTAATTTATGTTGGGAATACTTATGAAGTGAAGTTATTCCGGTTTTGAGACATTTCCGCTGTGTAGAACATGATATTGATTTGAATATTTATTTTAATAATTCCTTCAGTAAAGCATGATAACTGTAGATTTGAGGTTTTTATATTTATCTTGAGTTGTGACATCCCTGTTTTCCATGTTACTCTGATTTAATTAATATATTTGCGGGTTATTTAGAAGGGGTGTTACAATACTAGTACCTTCCATTTGTATAATCAACCCCCGAACCTCATATCTCTTTTCAAATGCATTGTATTTTTTTTTTACTTTTAATATTGCACTTACTTTGCATATTTATGAGTTTTATTTCACACTTTTTCCTTTTCTCTTGGAAATAATAAAGCGCGATGATGACTCTTGCTTATTTGCGAGTCAAGTTAATTAAATAGCTTGATCTTCGATTTTCACCGCTACAGGAGAAAAGTTAAATACCTTAACATTTTTCTTTATAATAATTTTTTATAATTTATTGTATTTGATATTATTGTTAAATTATATATTATTATCGTTACATTTCTATTAAATATTTTATGATGTTTCTGTGTTTGAATAC
The DNA here is from genome assembly GCA_948472305.1 of Vicia faba. Taxonomy (NCBI): domain Eukaryota; kingdom Viridiplantae; phylum Streptophyta; class Magnoliopsida; order Fabales; family Fabaceae; genus Vicia; species Vicia faba. Next base: position 1,330,330,092 of record OX451739.1, read on the forward strand.
TTATATTTTGATAATAAATTTGTAATTGAATTATGAATGATAAATATCATATGTTTTATGGTGAAATTACAAGTATAAAAGTAAATTAATATTAAAATATCCCGTGAACTAAAAATATTTGTAATTGAAACTCCTCCTCTCTCCCCCGTTTCATATTTGAAACCAAACTAGTGGGATACCTGTGCGTTTATACAGATACTGGTATGGTACATGCATTTATTTCCAAAATATAATAAAAATAAAATAATTTTTTTAATGAGATAAGAAATTGATGCCCATAATTGTTACCTGTGCGTTGGTAAATGCATTTATTTCCAAAATATAATAAAAATAAAATAATTTTTTTAATGAGATAAGAAATTGATGCCCATAATTGTTTCTCATATATATATATATATATATATATATATATATATATATATATATATATATATATATATATATATATATATATATATATATATATATATATATATATATATATATATATATATATATATATATATATATATATATATTTTGTTTTATAATTATTGTCGAAAACATTTAAACCAATAGTAAATTTGTTATATTATTATTCAATATTTTGATTTGTAACTTTATGTTACCGTTAATATTGAAAAGTTTGATAATAACTTTACGTTCCCGTTAATATTCAATATTTTAATTAATAATTTCATCTTCTCGTTAATATTCAATAGTTTGATCAATAACTTCATGTTCCCGTTAATATTCAATATTTTGATCAGTAACTTTATGTTCTCGTTAATATTTAATATTTGATCAGTAACTTCATCTTCCCGTTAATATTAATATTTTGATCAATAATTTAATATTTCCGTTAATATTCAATATTTTTGATCAGTAGCTTAATGTTTCCATTAATATTAAATATTTTTTAATAATTTTATGTTGTCCTTAATATTCAATATTTTGATCACTAACTTCATGTTCCCGTTAATATTTAATATTTTGATTAGTAATTTCATAATCCCGTTAATATTCAATAGTTTGATTAATAATGTCATGTTCACGTTAATATTCAATATTTGAATTAGTAAATTCAAGTTTCCGTTATTATTCAATATTTTTATCAGTAATTTCATGTTCCCGTTAATATTAAATATTTTGATCAGTAATTTAATATTCCCGTTAATATTCAATATTTTGATTGGTAATTTCATGTTTCCGTTAATATTCAATATTTTGATTAGTAACTTTATGTTTCCATTAATATTCAATAGTTTGATCAATAACTTCATGTTCTCGTTAATATTTAATATTTTGATTAGTAGCTTTACGTTTTTGTTAATATTTAATTTTTTGATCAATAACTTCATGTTTTCATTAATGTTCAATATTTTGATCTATTTTTAAAATAAATATATATTTTTAAAATAAAAATAATTTTTTAATTAAAATTGTTTTACATCAATAATATATATTTTGATTTTTCATATATTATCTTGAATAATTTTGTAACTTGAATTATAAATAATTTCAAAATGAAAATATTAGATACATAAATAATTAAAAAACAAAACAACATTTTATCGTGTTTGAATTAATATATTATTTTTATTTTTATTATCTTTAATTGTATAAAAAATATAATAACTTATGCATTTGCACGAATTTTGATATTGTTACTCGTGCAAACACATGATATTTGTTCGTGTTATTATTCAATATTTAAATCAATAGCCTAATATCAATACCATATGCGCGTACCATATTAGTATCCGTGTTTTAGAAAATAATAAATTAGGATTTGAATGAACAATATATTTTTTCCGTCTATAAAAATAATAAATATTATTTTTGTTTAGACATTATTTATAAAAATATATGAATCAATAGTAAAGTTAGTCCGTTTATAAAAATAACATTGTTTAAAAATATTTGATGATGATAAAAATATTTTATAATAAAAAAAAACTTAAATTGACAAATTACAGTGAAAAAATATTCAATCAAATTATATAATTCAATTAGTAATAACTATGTAATATAATTGATTAAAATAAATTTACAAATCAAATATATTATTCCATATATAAAAATATTTGAATCAACACTATAATTAATCCTATATATAAATAATTTTGCTTTGAAATTATTTATAATTTTTTTTTTAATTCAATAGTAAACTTATTCTAATTATTATTCAATATTTAATTAAATGTGTTAATATCAATACCAGATGTGCGTATCATATAAGTATCCGTGTGTATCCGTAATATATTATTTTGATTTGGATGGAATTGACTCGTTAAAAATTTAATTATTTTATATTATATATAGATAAATATATATTGATCATTGATTAACTTGTCAAGTTAAAACTTTAAATTTTATAAATGACAAAAAAATTGTATGACTAAAAAAAATATCATACAATTTTGATACTATTTATTCATAAATTACTTATATTTCGTTCTATTAGTATTTTTATTGAAGTTCATTTAATTCATTTAAATTATATGTTTATTTTGTAGCCAAAAAATATTGTATGATGATTTATTTAATTATATAAATGGATTAACACCAATAAAATATGTAATTCTCCTATCAACTCATAGATTAAAAACTCTATACATTATATTATTTTATGTATAGTAATAAACTATCTTGTTCCCGTTTATAAATACATAATTATTTTTATGTGATTCTCATATTTAATATGCAATTATTCTTTATTTAATACATTACTAAGTTTTTTATAAAGCTTTTACATATATAATTTCTCAAGTATTTAATTGTGCAAGTATTATTTTAATTGTATAAATTTGAATCAGCAATATAAATTATAACATAAATATTTAAATCAGTAGTACATTTTTTTTCTCGTATATAAAATTTATTAATTTTTAATCAATATTGCATTATAAATTAGAACATAAATATAAATATTTGAATCAGTAGTATATATTATTGAATGAAATTTAACTAACAAATTATTATTACTTTTAAAAAGGTATTTTAACTTAAATTAAAAAGAATTTGATATTATTTATCTTTGTTAACAAAGTCAATCAATTGTACATAATTTTGATATTATTTTTTTTATAAAATTAAATAGTATCTTAAATGCAAATCAATTATTATTTATAGTGATTATTATTTATCGAAACCAAAATATTGACTATGTTTGTCATCTTACAAAAATTATTATCCTTAAAATGATTTACTACCACCAATAAATAAGATAAATATTATATTATTTGATAATAAAATAGATTAACCTAATTGATATATTGATCTTTATAAAAGATATAAACTATCAAAATTTCTATTCATTGACTTATTAAAAATAAATCATTTTTCAGTATAAAAATAAATATTGTAATTTTTAAGTAATACGAATAAAAAATTAAAATTCATAATTAATTGTTCATCAAAATATAACATATAATAGCAAGTTATTTGCAATTTTGTTAAATCATTATTTCAATGACATAGATTTTAATTAAGTAACGTTTTTTTTCTTCATATTTAGATCAACAATAAACACCACCTTCTATTTGAAAAATTAATTTTATAAATATTTATCAATTTTAGAATTTAATGTAGCAATAATAATAAATAGCATTCTTAACAATTGAACTAAAAATTATATTTTATGTCTCTTTTTTTTTTTATAATTTAAATTACTTGAATAATAACATATAAGTAATATGTTTTTTTCCTTTGTTTATTTTTCTTATTTTTACTTTTCATCTTTCTGATTTGAATTTTGTTTAGATTTTTTATTTTATATTTTATTTATTTAAAGTACTTTTTTAGAATAATCTATTTAGATTAACATTTTTATAAAAAAATATTTTAAAAGTAACTAAATATATAATTTATTAATGATTATACTCTCTTTGTGATTTGTAACATATATAGAAATAATAAAATATATTTATTCAGGTTCTACTTTTATTTGTTTTTCTTCTTCTTTAAATTCTATTAAAAATTATATAAAGAAAAACATGAATCTTTTCTTATTTAGAAAAAATATGTAAATTATATAAGACCCAAAATCACCACAATTCCAAAATAATCTTTAGGATTGACGACTGTTTCTATGACTTATCAATAAGGTAGGATTGATCTCATTCCTCCATTATATCTAAACAACATAAGACCAAAATAATATAAGAAGAAAAAATGAAAAAGAAAACTCATCACAATCAAAATAATAACAAACAACGTCAATGAACCACATACCATCGCCACAATTATCGCTGTGTATAATTTATCTATTCTCCTTTCATCTGATTACAAAAATTGTACTTACATGTTTACTTACAAAAATGGAAGAAATCAAAAAACAAATGCAATTTAACTATCGATAATTTCGTTCAACTTCAACAACTATTTAAACTGAAACATTAAAAGTTGTTGCAGATCCGATGCATTTACCAATAATGTTTAGTCTTTCTGTTGAAAAAGAAATCACTAAGAAACGCGATTTGAAAACTCTGCACTTTTTCCCTTGTCGAATTGAAGAGATCTGAATTGAAGATATGTGATCCATGTAACGGTTGTGGAGTAATGATTGTAGTAACCGTTTTTGTATATGGAAGATGAACTTTTTTGTAACCGCAATAGAAGAAGAAGGATGCACCAAATGTAAAACTGTTATAGATGTTGTAAGAAGAAATATCATGTTGGATAGAAGAAGAAATATCATGTTGGATGGAAGAAGAAATATGTGAGAAATGATTGTGGAATAATAATGAATAAAGAAAATAGAAAAATAAACAAACACAATGGAGGAAGGTTAGACCAGCCTCGTGGCATAAGGAGTGAGTTTTCTTATACGATAAATATGTATGTTAACGTATTTTTCATCTCCTCCACTCACCTCCTTTCTCTAAAAAGAAATAAAATAAAATATATTTGTGATTCTTATAAATATTACAAATTTCACTTTTAGTCATTCTAAATTTTTCTTTCAAACAATAATCTTTATAAAATTTTACATTGTTTGAAATAAAATTTAAAATAACTAAAAACAAAATTTAAAATATTCATATAGACCATTAACATATTTAATTCAAAATTAAATATTAAAATATTAAAGTTGGAGATGTCGATTATTAAGGGTAGAAATTCTAATTTTAATCTCAAATTCAACTCATTAGTCATTCAATAACATCTTAAAGTATAAGCTAGTTGAATTGATGGTAGGTCTACTAGATGGTGTGTGAGTGAGTGCCCCATCCATCCCATCCCATCTCATCCAATCTACCACACTTACCATACTATCAATTCAATCACACTAAAAGCCAGTAAAAAGTAAAACCATCACCACCACCACCAACAACAATTCTATTCTAAATAAAACCAAAAGAACCAGATTCTCACTCTCCTTTCTCTACACACCTCTCTCTCTCACACACACATCTCCGAATTAGGGAAACAATCATGAGCGAAGACTCAAAGAAGCACATCATAGCTGGAGCAGCATCTCTAATGGCGAAACCTCACCTCGAAGATCGAAAGCCACTCGTTCCTTCACCTCTCTCTGCATCGGCTTCTCCGGTACCACCGGCGACCAAGAAAGTCATCATCAAAAGCGCCGACATGTCACCGGACATGCAAAAAGAGGCCGTCGATATCGCCGTTCTCGTTAGTCTCTCTAGTCTCTCTCAGTCTTCAACATTCACTTTTTCTTCTCTCATTTTTTCTTTTTCTGTTATTGTTGTTGTGAAATTGAATTAGGCTTTTGAGAGGCACAACGTAGAGAAAGATGTTGCAGAGACTATAAAGAAGGAGTTTGATAAGAGGCACGGTCCTACTTGGCATTGCATCGTTGGTCGCAATTTCGGTATTCCTTTTTTCCTTAATTAGATCTAATCTATGCTTAATTCACTCCTTTTTTTACTTTGATTTCTTGTTTCTGTTCCGTAAATGTTGTTGATTTTGACCAATTTCTTGCGTTGAGTAATAATGTTGAAAACCTAGATTTTTCTACCTGCTATTTGTTCTATTCGTTGTTACTTTTGGCTGCTACTAGCTTATCTAGCCTAGTTCGGCAATTTTTTTCTACTAGCTGATACTCATTTTGAGTTCTACTGGACCTCTAAGCTTCTTAAGCTATGCAGCATTGACACCTCTGAAAATCATTATCGATGTCTCGACGTGTCTGTGTCGTGTTTCTGAGTCCATGCTTCATAGCTCTTAAGCTGTATTACTTTAACTTTTCCCATTGTTTTTTACTTAAATTTATAGTTTTTGTATGAGAGAATACACGACTTCCCTGTGTAAATTCAAGTGTGAAGTTAATTAGAAGGTCTAAATGATCTTTCTTTTTTGAAAGTTCAAAATTAAATTCTCTGTTCCATCGACAATTTAGATCAACGGCGTGTCTGGACACCTACCAATTTGAAGTCATTTCTGTTTGGTTTCCCCTCGATGAAAAAAAAATAGTATTTAATTTGTTGATTTCAGATTAGATTGAGTTTGCTGGGAACAGAATAGGTTTGACAAGGTAGGATCTTAAGAACTTTTAAGAGTGTTATCAAATTGAGCATTTTACTATGACTAGTACAGCAAAACAGTTTGCGATTTACAGTTTACTAGATTGTACCTTTCTGGCATCCAACATTTTGCTGTTTCTATTTTAAGGTTATTTACTGCATTTGTATACTCTCACCTTTGATATGGTAAACGATTTCTTCATGAAAGCAATGCATATGTAATAACATGATTCGAATTTCAAATTATGCTTTTGATATTAAAGAGTAGAACAAGCATGTGTGTCAATTTGCAATATGAATGTGAATACATTGGAGAGTAGGGTATATACTTTACATATATTCTATAATACTGATTTTATTTTCTGTTTGGCATAAACCAATATATTCTTTTTATAATAATACCGAAAAAAGAAGTCAATTCTGAATCTCTTGAGTTCTTTATTAGTGTGAATATGTACATATAATCACTGCCTGCTCAACTTGAGTCTGCAATTTCTGTTATCTGTCTATGTGATTTCTGTTCCTGTCATTCTCCACATCTTAACCATTAAGCTAAATTTATAAGTTTGATATGAACAAAGGAGTTGTTTCTGAACTTAGGAGTTCAATAATAAGAATAAGTCAATCCAGTAAATGTCTGATGTTGCACAACCAAACCTTCATAGATATCATGCAATTCTATTTATCTTCTTTTTCAGACAAAATTCAGACTGCTAAAAGAAATGATGATATAATTGTTTGGTTCTGCTAACTGCTAAGCCTAATGATATTCTTTTTTAGGGTGTTTCAATGATTCAAATGACAAACCAAGATAATGATTGAAGCATGTTCATGTAAATTTCTTTCTTTTTGCAGGTTCCTATGTGACTCATGAAACAAACCACTTCGTTTATTTCTATTTGGACCAGAAAGCGGTTTTGCTTTTCAAGTCTGGCTAGCCTTACTTTGATGGAGACAAAAAAAGTTGACAACTACAAGAATTGTCTTGTGATTATGCTGCTATATTAACTCTTCATCTTGTATGTATTAAATCCACGTCACAAACTCATTACAAGACATTCTTGTGCTTGTATATCTAATTTCATGCAAACTGGTTCTCAAGTTTGAATATGAATCAAATTGTTGATCTTCTTTCTTCTTCCCTTTGTGTTCCATTCCATTCACATGTTATGGTAATTCTTTTTATGTTACTCCTATAACTTCATTTCTATTCCACATATATTATCTTGCAAATATTTATGGTTTTCCAGATTCTAAAACCTGTGTGTACACTGAAATTAACATGGACGCATCCTAGGTTATGTGGAATGGTTTGACCTTAATCAATCGTCTTTGGATTTCGATCCTCCATATAGATCCAAAGATTGTATAGTTGATGCATCATGCGCAGTGACTGATGCATGAAATCCAATTAGGAGAGTGAGCATAAAAGAAAAAAATCAATGTGAATTCTTGTTTCTATACAATCTTGTGGATAATGACAAACAACCTCAGATTCCAATTCCAACGCTTAATTATATTTACCTCTGATTGATTCTCTTTCTGTGGTTCAGAGCTGCAAATTTCAAGAAATGAAGTGGCACATGCAAAAGTAATATTCCAAGGTTCTTATTCCTGGTTGACTATTTTAAAAATAGATTGAATTTTGAAAACGAATGTATTTGTGTGTGAATGGTATGGTGTTATATACAAAATTTTAAAATTTGTTTAGTATAAATTTTGGCAAACAATTACAAAGAGGAAAAGTTGAAGGATGCAAAACAACATTCTAGTAGAAAAATCAGCTAATAGGTATAAATCCACCGCAAGAATTTGAGAGGCAATGCCGGTTCAACTAAAAAGAAGTCCACATAAACAAGCTGAGACAAAACATGCGTATAAACTTTTTAAATTATTCTTTATATTTAAAATTTGAATTAAATGCAGTTTTAGTCTTCCATCTTTAATTTTTCTAATTTATTAGTCCTCTTTACAAAAAAACCAATTTTTAGGTCCTTGTTTTTAATATTCTTGAACTTTTTTTGGTCTCCACTCAGATTTGGCTATGTGGCATATTCATTTATGATAGGGTTAAATGTCTTCTACCCTCTGCAATAGTAACGAGATTTGATTTATCCTCTTCTAAAAAAAATATCTTTTCGTCCCTTAACAAACATAAGTTCCATAACCAAAAATCTTTTAGCCCAAGATTCCATTTGAGATGCAGACGTGGCCATGATCTGTTTGCTGACTGGATAATTGTATGTCACCTTGGGCTGGTTATATCTAAGGTCATTACTTATAATATATTTCCTATCTTGATTCACCCCCTTGAAAATCTAGGGTTCACTTTTAGACAAACTTAACAAGCTGATAATGGGGAAGAAACATGCAGCGAAGAAGAATAAGCACCCAAAACAATCGAAGCATTCAAGGCAACCAAAGAAGCACGACGAAGAAGGAGCTTCTGTTGATGTTGAAAAGGTAAGTTTTTTCAGCGTCTTGTTCGTTTACTCATACATACAGTTAAATGTTAATTTTTTAATGTTTTCCCAAATGATTTCAGAATAATCAACTGTTCAATGTTGTATTCCACCATGGAGGTGAATTTGTAATGTTAAATAATGGGGTTACGATTTACACAGGGGGTGTATGTACTTTAGTATCAGATTTCCACATGGATCAGTTGACAATGCTTATCATCCATAGGTTGGTTACCGGTTGAGGTTACAAGTAGGGAGTATATAGAACGTGGACTTTAATTCGTGAAATAGATGATAATTATTTTTAGATTAGGAAGGATGATGACTGTTACGATTTTACTGCATACGCTTGTGCGATCCAACTATACGGGGAAAAGTTCGTGGAGCATGATGTTACTGATATTGGAGCCTCTGTAAATAGTCCAAGGCGTGTCAATGAGAATGTTGAGATGGAAAGATTTGATGATAATGTAGTAGAAGAGTTGGGTGATAGTGAGGATGAACAGGCCGTTGTTATTCTAGATGGTCTTGGAGGGATTAATGTAACTAAACCCATTAATGAGAGCCCTTCAGTTGGTGAATTTATGACTGGGTCCAAACAAAAAAGTTGTGAGGATGAAGAATATGTGAGTGATGAGCTGGATCGCTCTGACTCAGATTTATCTGATAGTGAGAAAGAGAAAGTGTCAAAGTTTGAAAAGTTTAGAAAAGAGTATTTGAATAAGAATTTTAAATTTCAGTGGGGTATGCAATTCAACTCCCTGGATGATTTTAGAGATGTTATCCGTGAGTGGTCAGTATTAAATGAGAGGGAAATTATATTTATGAAAAATGAAAGTGACAGAGTAAGGGTTGTATGCAGGGCAATTATGGGTTTTTAATGTTGTACTCCAAAGTGGGTCATAAGCTCACTTATGCTATAAAAACAATAGTTGACAAACACACATGTGCTAAGGGTTTTAGACAACAAATCTGCAAGTTCAAGGTGGGTGGCTAAGGCTGTGTTGAAGAAGATGCAAACTTCTGATAATGTCAGGATCTGTGATATAATTCAAGACTCAAGGTAAAATTATTCTGTGAGAATCACGGTGGCTAGGACGTGGAAGGCTAAACTCATAGCCAAGAAGATGCTTGAAGGAGATGCAGACAAATAATATGTAAATTTAAGGAGATATGCTACAAAATTACATAGAGTGAATCCTGGGAACACTTTGAGTATCACTATAGAAAGACTAAGTCCATCTTTTCAGCCAAGATTTGATTCCTTTTATTTTTGCTTTGATGGTTGTAAAAAGGGTTTCATTAATGATTGTAGACCCTTTGTTGGAGTTGATGGATGTCATCTAAAAACAAAGTATGGGGGTCAGTTATTAATTGATGTGGGTAGGAACCCAAATGATCAGTATTTTCCTTTGGCCTTTGGGGGGGGGGGGCTGAGACTAAAACCAAATAAAGTTGTAGGTGGTTTCTTGAGTTGCTGATGCCATATGTAGGTCAGGACAAGTGATTTGTGTTTATATCTAATCAACAAAAGGTATGTCTTATTGTCATTAAGTTATATGTTATGCATATGTTACTTTGCACTGATATTATGTAATATTTCAGGGTTTGATAGCTGTGTATGAGGAGATGTTTGAAAGGATAGAGCATAGGCTGTGTTTAAGGTCTCTTTATGCAAATTTTAAGAAAAGGTTTGGAGGTGGAGCTTTAATTATAGATCTAATGATGGGGGCTGCAAAGTCTACATACTACCAGGGATGGTTATAAAAGATGAATGAGCTAAAGCTGGCAGATCATAATGCTTGGACTTGGTTAATGGGTGTTCCTCCAAAGGTTTGGTGTAAGTATGCTTTCAGTTTCTACCCTAAGTGTGATGTTTTTATGAAAAATATTTATGATTCTTTTAATGCCATCATATTAAGTGTTAGGGATAAACTAATTTTAACAATCTGTGAGTGGATTAGGAAGTATTTAATGAACAGACTTCTGCCATGAAGCTTAAAAAATGGTCTCATAAGATTATGCCAATTCCTAGAAAAAGACTTGATAATGAGGTTATGTTTAGTGGTCAATGGATGCCTACTTGGGCAATGGATAAAATATTTCAAGTCACTCATTCCTATAACAATCAAGAATTTATAGTTAATATTTCTAAGAGATCATGTACTTGTAATTTCTGAGATTTAGTTGGTATTCCTTGTAGGCATGCTATTGCTGCTTTAGGTTTTAGGCAACATAATCCAGAGGATTTTGTTGATCACTATTATTATAGAGACAAGTATGCAATCTGCTATAGTTTTTCTGTGAGTCCAATTAATGGTGAAGAAATGAGTCCAATTAAGACTTCTGCATTTTGTTAAACTGTTATGCCCTTTTATAATGACTTTGCCATTTTGTTCTACTTATGCCTTAATGTAATGACTTCTTTAGTATTGGTTTCAACTAATAAGGTTATTTAATGATTTCAACTAGTAATACAATACTGTAAGAAAAATCAAACACTCTTATTGAATCAAAGTTGACATTAAACAAACATCATATTATATTGATGTAACTTACACCTCAAATTACAAATACTTGTACAACACTGCAAAGATATTACAAATACACATTACACTTCACTTCTGCAAAAATATTAGAAATACACATTACACTTCAAATTACAAATAGTTGTACAACACTACAAAGATAAACCAAGACATCAAAATTTCCTTATTCAGTTAGAATATTTTCCTCTTCAATGCAACTATCTTCAACTTGTATTTTTCCAATTTTCTTTCTGTCACTTCAAACTTCACTATTTCCATATCAGAGTGTTTGCAATAACTTTCAGAATTTGAGATTTCACTAATGGATTGAGCAATTTCATCATCCCAAATAAACATATCACAACTATTGTCCATCTGCAAAAAAAAAACATTAACCCCATAAAAGGTTTAGGTATTTCACAAAACTCATAGATTCAAGCACTTACCCCAGCATTCCTACATTTCCAGAATTTCCTATTACGATTTTTTACGATGTTAGTAAACCACATCTTCATCGGACGACAACATCCGTATCTAGGAACCTTTGAATGCTCGTACAAATTGAAACTTCCAACACTCTTGCTAGCGTCCTCCATTTGAACATAGGGATAGAATTGGGGGAAGAAGCGACAACATAAATGGTTTAAGACGGTAGGGAGAGAAGAAATGAGCAAGACAATAGGGACAAAAGAGATTGAGGAAATGATTTGCAGTGGAAAGGGACAGAAGACGATAGCCCTAGATATAACCTTGAAACAACAGGATGAAAATCATCAAACAATAAAGTCGCCATCGAACGTCTTTTATCCCACATGAAGGGAAAGGTAAACATCGAGAAAACCTGAGAAGAGAGAAGTCACGGTCTTGCGACCGAGAGATTGGGTAAGGGAGTCTGTTACGTGAGGGGAAGGTATTAGCACCCCACACGTCTGTAGTACTCTATGGTATCCATTATTGTTGTCTCTCTTATGAGTGTGTCTAAACTATGCTTACTGTTTATTGCGGAGGAAGAATGCATGCAAAAGAAAGGAGGAAAGAATATAGGGAAAATAAAGTTGTACTCGCTTGGGTCCTACCCCAATGCCTACGTATCCTTTTTGAAGAATCAGAGCTACCGTAGTTCGGCTAACATGTTTTGTTTGTTTTGTGTTTTTTATGGACGATGTTAATTCCGCCTTCTGCCGCAGCTCGACCTTTGGAGACTTATGCGTTGGCACAAAAGTAAATTAATCATGTCCTTACCTAAAAAGGGTTTTGAGTTACGTCCTCAAGGCAAGATACCATATTTGATTGGTTTGTGTTTGTTACCTTGAAAAGGGTTTAAGTATTATTAGCATGTTTTAGGTTTGCTAAGGAAAATGTTTTAGTTTTAGATGCATATGCAAAAAGGGAAGAAAAGAGCCTACGGGGAACTAACCTACTTCTAACCTGGTGTTATCATAAAATGGTGGCCCTATGATTTGGATTAACAAAAGGGAAATGTCTACCTAATGTTAGCATGCATGGCTTGCAACCTAAGGTCTATCTTGCATCCGAAAGGAGCAAGCACATCCTAAGGGAACATGGTATGTACAAGGATAAAGCAAACAAGCTTGAAGAAGCACACACGTAAATGAGTAAGGAAAAGAAGAGAAATGCTTTAGTCAAGGGGAGCGTATCACTCGAGAAAAATACGCGGGAGTAGGATGTAAAACAAGAATGTGATGTCCAAAGTGACTGAACACCTAACCAAGATATAGGAGACCGAGGTAGACGACAGAAAGAAATATGAACGATCACGGAGTATCAGCATCAGCCAATGCAAATTCCTGACAAAGCATGGGGATTCGATTGCGAAACCCTTCCCCACTTTATGACTCTATACACAAGAGCAGGCACAACTCTGAAGCATCATGGTGTGTCACGAGCTAAGGATGACACAAACAAAATTGTGGAGGTTGATTGCTAACCCTCCCCGCTCGCCTCCTTTTGAGGACTTATCATATGTACATATACGGGCACAAATATAAACACACCTGCAGAATACCTACTCAAAGGCAGGGTTTTAAACAAACCACACACATGTAGAAAACAGAATGCATACAATGCAGAATTGCCCTAAACGGGTCTTTAAATAAACCAGAGGGGTTCCTGACATGATCAGCAATGGAGACCCCTGTCAGACATCTCTACCCCACTTCTCATGGCATCAGAAAGCAGTAAAGTTGCACTTCTCATGATTTCTAGAAAAGCGATACAGAAATACGATAAAGTGCAAAGGAGTACAAAGGTAGTAGCGGCAACTACCAAAAGTGAGCAAACCGTCAAGAGCGGACGAAAGCAATGGAGAAGCAGGGAGTAAGCGTCGAGCAAGCTTCACCAAGAAACAAACAAAGTCAGAAACGATATCCAACTAAGATAAAAGCAAATGCATGTTGCGAATGCAACGCATAATCAAAAGTTCTTGTACAAAGCTCATAAAATATCACATGTATCATGATCACATATAATATAATATGAATTTCCCAGGATGATGAGAAATAAGGCACGTCGCATCGCAAGCGAGTATAAGTCATATGCTTCGATCACTTAACTACCTGTTTTGTTACATGATCGAAAGCAAAAATGGTGTACCTTGCACAATGAACAAACGCGTAAAAAATAACATGGCATGAAGATATGAAAATATGAATAAGAACTAAAAGAAAAAAAGTAATTTTTATTAGTTTTTTATGTAAGGAAAATTCTAAAAAACTAAAGAATTAATTCCTAAATTTTTTATTAAAATCTACCATTTTTTATTGATTTTATGTTTTCTATCATGACAAAAATAGAAAAAATTAAATCCTAAATCTAACAAAGGAAAAGTAAGATCAGGGGTGCCAACTGGAATACAGGGGTGTAAAATAGCAAACAACTCTAGGCCCATTATGCAAGTCCAAATAGCAATTTTTGTTCTCACTCTTTGTAATATGTCAACACAAAAAAAAATCATGGGCCGATGCAAAGGGGGTTTGAGATTCGGCCTAGTCTAGAAACAACAATCCATCAGTTTTTGTTTCACTTCAGTTTATCAAAAAACAAAACATGGACCTAATGGACTTTCGGTCTAGTTCAACAAATATCCATTCTATTTTCTTTTACTTCAGTTCTATTGAAAAAGGGATTAGGGTAAAAGTGTGACTGTTGGAGTTTTATCGAAGGGAACTCGTCTCCTTCCTTGACAACATGCCCTCCACTCCCAATCGCGGTGGTGTTCGCAGTGGTTTCTGGCGAAACAACCGCTAGTCTTCCAAAAAAATTTGATATGTATGGTTACTCGCAAGATCGACTAGATTGATCCTAGGACATGTGTCTTAACATTAATTGTAACACTTACTTGACGGTTTATGTTAAACACGACGTAGTGCTTGTGCACGTGTTTGTGTAAAGGCTTAAAATACAAAGACTTCTGGAATTAAATTCAAATGTAAAGGTTAGGATGAAACGTCTTAATCAAAAAAGGTTTGAATGTAAATACTTGACAATGAAAAGACTTAAAACTGGAATTAAAGGACTTGATTGTAAAGGAAAGAGCCTTTTAAAAGAAACTTGATACATAAAGCTTTACAGGAAAATGAAGCAATTCGACAGAACATAAAGAAATTAAGAACAATCGTAGGAGTACGTAAAAGAATGGTTCAAAAGAAATTATATTGATAAATGCATTTCAAAGATAAAATGTGTGATGTCATACGTACATTCTCAATTAACTCTTTCCTTGTAACTTGGTACTTGAGTATTTTATGAGTAATTTTGTACGAATTATGATCCTTCTTTCTCCCTAACACTAAGGAACTATTTATAATGTTCTAACCATAACGATATTATTCTAATGAAAAGCCACGTCGCTTCTTGCATGTCTTTCGACACTCTAAGGCTTCCACGCGTCTTTCTTATCCAAAGAAACTATTTCGAATTTCAAACATTCCCGCTCAAGCCTTCAACAACAACTTTCTCACGTGGCCGTTGAAACGCGCGTTTTTGACAAAACAAAAACACTTGTCCTTTCAAACTGTCTTCTTCGACTCAGATCCAGTAACAACATACTTCGTCTATATATTTTTCAATCCATCTTGTGGAATTTTAAATGAATGATTCCTTTATTATCCTGGTCGAAATTCCCAGCAAACAAATTGCCCCCAATAAATGTCTATTTCGAATATGTGCAGAAATAGGCATTTCTTGTGATTTACGTTATTTCGACCAGCAAAGAGAATCTTTTCGTATTTTAATGATATCATCATGACATCTCTTCCCAAAAAACTTCTCTTCAAGACGTGCGTGCAGCAGTTACAATGATGAATAACCATTCCCAATGTCAGGTGACTTGATAAACTTCTCACCTTCTCTTTCTGAATGTGAACACATGTCCTTTTGATGGACAATCACTCTTCACTATAAAAAGGTTTTTCTCCTTCCTCTCTCCATATGGTTAATATTTGATGCATGGTCGATGGCACTGCCCCCACTCCGTGTATCCACTCTCTCCCTAACAACAAATTATAATTCGCTTTTGCAGGAATCACCATGAACATAGTTGGTCTTGTCACAGACCCAACTGTCAAGTTTACTTGAATTACCCACAGGGTGTGACTTATTTTCCCTTCATAGTTAGACAACACCATATTGTGAGGTTTAATGTCTGTGTCGAACATCCCTATTCTTTTCAACATATAATGGGGCATCAAGTTAACTGTAGCCCCTCCATCCACCAGTACTTTGTTAATACCAGTGTCTTCGATCTTGGCCCTTATATACAAAGGTTTCAGATGGTTTCTCATAGCTCCATCAGGCCTTTCGAAGAAGGCATTTTTCTCTTCGACTGCTCCATTATTGAGGACGTAGTAAAACACTGGTCTGTGTTTCGCCATCTCCTCTTCATCAGCTTCTTCACAGTCTTCAACTTCAGTTTCCTGATAGTACTCATGGGGGATAAGGGATACCACATTGCAATTCATGTTCAGAGACGACACGCCATCAGAGTCGAAATCGTCTGTCAACATATCTTCAGATTTTATAGGATTTTCTTGAGTTACTTCTTTCGTTTTCTGTTGTTCCCTAGTGAACAACCTTCGTCCTACCAGCGGTTTGACGGATGTTAATGTTCTAGATACTGCTTTGGTATTGCTTGATTCACCTACCTCTTTCTGCTTTGATTCCCTTTCTGTTTTCCTTGCTCTCTGGTGTCTACGCCACTGGGATCTTGACATGGGGTTTTTTCCTTTGTAATTGTCTAGCCTGTGAGCCTCCCTTGTTGATGCATGGAATTGCCTTCTATAGGTGAAAGCTGTTCTGCCTCCCTTGTCGAAACTCCTCCACTTTGATTTCTCATCATTAACATGCATCCATCGGTCAGTTGGTATCTCAGCAGGTAATTTGAACGAGACTCTTCTTGCCTTGGGATGTGGGCTATCTGGCCTTTTCGACGTTCCCCTTTTGTCAAACACGTACATCCTTGGGTTTGCTTCCCTTGGCTCACAGATACCATGGAAAGGGATTCGTTCAAACATTTCAGCAATCTCCTTGTCATATACTGCGCCACATCTTTGGCACATCAGGATTTCTGATTCTGCTTTGTAACATCGGAGTATGAAAACCAAAAGCGTTTCGCCTGGCCTTGGGTATACTCTCATCAGTTGACTTTCTTGGCGCCAATTTCCTTGGGTGTTGATGTGTTGGACCCTCTCATAATTTTCAGCCACTCTTCGACTCAACATAATGGAGCCCCTTGGGTACAACAACGTCTTGTGGGCATTCCTCTCATGGCATCTCCACAAGTATTCGCGCAAATTCTCATTTGCCTTTGGGTAGCCAAAACTCTTCTTCTTTTGTTCCATCAGCAGGCAGTTTTCCAATTCTTCCATCTCTGAAGCGGGTTGGTCCAGATTGACCATGTTGACTCCCATGGGTACTTCAGAGATTTCCATTTCCTCGAACCTAACTCTGAGACCTTCGGTAGTCTCATTAGTAATTTTCAAAGAACCCTCAGTAGTCCTAAATTTAATTTGTCCAGCCTGGGGGTCTTCAACGTTAGTGTCGAAGGATCCTCTGGTGTTTAGGCTATCAGTAGCCTGCTTTCCATCTTCCACGATCTTTGCTTGGTCAGTGTTGACTATGTCCACCATATTGATATCCAAAGGTTCAGCGTAGTTGGTGGCAGCCACATTCAAAGGATCAACATCCACCTTCATAGGACCTTTTCCTTTGTCAGCGAATTTCAGATGTCCATCCTTGATAGCATTCTGAATTAAATCCCTGAAAAGAAAACAAGATGATGTTTTATGGCCAAGAAAACCATGGTATTTGCAATAACCTCTTTTCTTCCGTTGTTCTAACGGAGGAACTTTAGTGTTAGGAGGCACTATCATTTGGCCATCCTTTACCAGTAAATCAAATATTTCGTCACATTTAGTGACATCAAAAGTGTAAGTTCTTTTAGGATATTTATCACTCTTTTCCTCTTCGACGGGGTTCTTCCCATTCGAAGGTGTTAACATTTTACAAGAGTAAGGGGGTGCCTCTTTTAATTCAGCCAAATCTATTTCTACTTCTTCAACACCATAAGGGTTGTTATGCGGCTCATATTCTTCATTTTCGGCTTCAACATAGGCTACCCTTTATTTTTTATGATTTTTACTTGCCCTGGCCTTTTCAGCTTTCAGTCGTTCGACCTGTCGAACTCTATCTTCCAACTGGGCCATATCTCTCAAGTGTTGAGTATCTAACTTCTTTCTAATGGAATAATCTAATCCACCTGCAGCCATTTCGACTAACTCATGCTCAGGCACCACAGTAAAGCATCTAGATTTCAGAAGACGGAACCTATTCAGGTAGTCATCTATGGGTTCTGTGAATTTCCTCTTTACGCTTGCCAATTCCTTCAAACTTATCTTCGTTTGTCCCACATAAAACTGTTCATTGAACATTTTCTCTAAGTAAGACCACGTATCTATGGAACTAGGAGGTAATGTGGTGAACCATGTAAAAGCATTTTTGGTTAATGAACTAGGGAAATATTTTATTCTTAGGTCTTCATTGTTTGCCAAGTTTCCTAACTCTGTCAAATATCTGGCTATGTGCTCAATAGTGGATTCATTTGTATCCCCTGAAAAATTGGTGAATTTCGGGATCTTGTGACCCCTTGGCAATTCTGTTTGTAGAATAAATTCTGCTATAGGGGAAGTGTAGTTGGGGCGTCGAAACCTTGTGTTTAAACCATTATTAGCCATGATTCTTTCGACTATATTTGTTATATTATTTTCGACCAACAGGTTGTCTTGTCTCATTCTATGAACAACTCCGTCTGCAGCTTGGCCTCTATTGACCATGGCTATTCTCCTGGGTGGTTCCTCAGGATTTGGATGTCGAATACCTACCGGTTCAACTCTTGGTTCTTCGACAATATTTTGTCTAGGTTGTTGAACCTGGTTTATGGTTGGTTCTTCTTGAACTCCTATGATATTCTGCCTGCGTCGAACAGGTGGTTGGGGGTTCCCAAAGAAATCCGCTATTCGCGCCATATGCGCTGACAACTGTTGGTATGATTGGGTGTTTTCTTGATTGGTTCTGTTTATATTCTTTATTAGGGGAGAAAAAATAGTATTCATTTCCCTCGCCAATATTCCAACCATATCATGGTTACTAGCGTCCATTTGTTGTCTAAGTGCTGCCTGGGTATTTGTTGTTAAAGCAGGCATCTGGGCTGACAGGCCTTGGTTTTGGGTGCTTCGACCAATTGAACCAACATTTTGAATCGGCGAAAAAGTACTTACGTTAGGTTACGTATATGCGGAAGTTCCATTGTGTAAACCACACATGAATGATAATGAGGGCCCTCCATATGATTGTTCTGTCCAAGGCCTAAAATTTTCGAATCCTGGTGGCCTGGGGGGTGTCGAAGGTAGTACTTGACCTCCTACATATGTCAAAATAGGGCCATTTTGAGTATTCGAAAGAGACTCTGATGTACCCCAAAGGGGGGCACGTTGGTCAAACTAGCCACAGAAGTAGTTCCTGTGTAAGGTGGATTCAAATTAGTTGCGGCCATTGATCCTATTGATGTTGGAATGGCCTGGGAATTAGTTGTCGAATTTGTACCGACCTTTCCTGATCCTTGTGGAGGATTTTGTCCTCCTTGATCATTAGTTGTGTTAACCATTCTTCTGGTATGTTTTTTTTTAGGTATTGGTTGAGATTCACTAATAATTCTGCCACTCCTAAGGTTCATACAACGCTTTTGCGTATTTTACCAGAAAATAATATTTTAAACCATCTGTTATGATTACAACTGGTTTTTTCTTAAAACGTTATGACACAGTCCCACTGGGTGTGCCAATTTGTTCGCAGTGATTTCTGGCGAAACAACTGTTAGTCTTCCAAACAAATTTGATATGTATGGTTACTCGCAGGATCGACTAGATTGATCCTAGGACATGTGCCTTAACATTAATTGTAACACTTACTTGACGGTTTATGTTAAACACGACGTAGTGTTTGTGCATGTGTTTATGTAAAGGCTTAAAATACAAAGACTTCTGGAATTAAATTCAAATGTAAAGGTTTGGACGAAACATCTTAATCAAAAAAGGTTTGAATGTAAATACTTTAAAATGAAAAGACTTAAAACTGGAATTAAAGTACTTGATTGTAAAGGAAAGAGCCTTTTAAAAGAAACTTGATACATAAAGCTTTACAGGAAAATGAAGCAATTCGACAGAATATAAAGAAATTAAGAACAATTGCATGAGTACGTAAAAGAATGGTTCAAAAGAAATTATATTGATAAATACATTTCAAAGATAAAATGTGTGATGTCATACGTACATTCTCAATGAACTCTTTCCCTGTAACTTGGTACTTGAGTATTTTATGAGTAATTTTGTATGAATTATGATCCTCCTTTATCCCTAACACTAAGGAACTATTTATAATGTTCTAACCATAACGGTATTATTCTAATGAAAAGCCACGTCGCTTCTTGCATGTCTTTCGACACTCTAAGGCTTCCACGCGTCTTTCTTATCCAAAGAAACTATTTCGAATTTCAAACATTCCCGCTCAAGCCTTCAGCAACAACTTTCTCACGTGGCCGTCGAAACGCATGTTTTTGACAAAACAAAAACACTTGTCCTTTCAAACTGTCTTCTTCGACTCAGATCCAGTAACAACATACTTCGTCTATAGCTTTTTCAAGCCATCTTGTGGAAATTTAAATGAATGATTCCTTTATTATCCTGGTCGAAATTCCCAGCAAACAGGCGGCCACAACCTCTGACTATTATGATGATTCTCCGCCGTCTCCTCTCAAGTGAACAACCACGACGCTATAATCTTTCCACCTCACCTTCTTCCTCTCAAACCGCCACGATATCCATACCACCACCGTCACTGTAACAATCACCATTTGCTTCCTCCTATCTTCTTGCCCATACCATACACAACACGAATTCGACGTAAATCTTCAAATCTAGTTCTACACTATAACCATGACAACAAGAATGTGTGTAAAAGAAAGTACGTGAAGACTTACTGATCGGAGTAACTCTAGCGGCTCTTCAAAGCGACGATGTAGTCAAGAGAACCAGAGAAGACGTCTTTCAAAGATCTAGGTTCGTCCTTGCTTTCAATTCATTTCTTCCTTTTCCGAGTTTGTTGTTGTTACAGATCCTACATTTTCTGATGCGTTACGATTGTGTTTGTGAAGCAGAGGTGAAATAGATAAAGGTTGATGATGGAAATTGCAGAGAACAATGAAGATGGTGATGAATAAGGTGAGAGAATTTCAGAGACTTATGAAGAGTGAATCGTGATTGAAGTTGCAGAAGTGAGAGATGAATGGTGAAGTAGATGAAGATTGGGGATTAGAGGGTGATCATGGAGAGAGGGTAGTAGAGAGAGTTTTCTTCTCATTATTTTCTAGTGAGTTTCTGTTATGAATTCTGTTAGATGAGCTGGCAGAAGCGGTTAGAAGGTTGGAGCTGTTTGTTATGACAATTAGGAGATGAGGAAGTTAGTTTGGAGGAGTTTCTGTTTTCTATTAGGCTTCTGTTCTCTGTTAGGAATTTCTGTTTTCTACTGAGCAATTCTGTTAGTGCTGAATCGTACTTCTTCCTCCCTTTTCCGTTTCAATTCTTTTCCTGATATACTGAGCTGGCATTATCATCTGATATTTTTTTGGTAAAATGTCCCTCTAATATTTTCTCCAGAATTATGAGTTTAATACTAATGTTTTATGCTGAATATTATGGAACAGGGTTTTGTGCATATTTTTGGTTATGTATGAGATATCTTATCAGTTATGCCTCCAGATTCAATTGTCCATTTGCCTATACATCTTGTTGATTTTTTGTTTTGATAACTTCATGAGTTGAAGCTTTTTCTTGTGAACTAAAATGTTTTTTGTTTAAATTTATTTTGAGGTGCAAGTTAACTGTTTATTTTAAATGACTTATTTGTGAAATCTAGTTTTATATTTTGGTTTAACTTGCGAATCGATTGCGAGATTTGGGTTTAATGGATGGACATGACATGACATGAATCAATTTATTATTCACAGACTATTCTTTGTTGTGATATCTATAGGTTTGCAAAGTAATTTGTACATGGATGTCCCTGAGAGAACATGAAACTGGTTAGAATGGATTTAAGGAAATGGAATGAAGTTTTGAGGGATGGAATGTTGGAGGATGCAGGCCAGTTTTATTCTGTGATGTTGCAAGTCATGAACTGATTTTTTTCTTGAACCAATGCATGCCTGTTTTGAGAATTGGCTTATGGTTAAATTATTGTTGAATAAGCTAGAATGGTTTTGATATTTCTGCACATTGAATGCATAATGTCTTAAAGTGAAATGTATTTTATCTTAGGCATTGTATGACTTATACTTGCAGGTTTTTGCATAGCTTGAGAATTGATCATGGTCATGATTTAGAAGCTTGAAGAAGGGCTTAAAATACGAAGTTCACGGGGTTTTGGAAAAGGAGGTGATAGATGAATATTAATTCATAGGTTTAATGTAATGTTTTATTTTGTATGGTTTTTGTTGTACCCCAATTTTTGCCCCTAAGATCCCTTCATCATACCATATTGATTCAATCACAACACGATTACATTAGGGCTTTTGGTTTTCTTTCCCTACCTTTAGCTTTGCTCTGTGAGGAATCACCAAGCACCTTGACTTGTTTTCTTTTGTAATCATGAACATTTTGTCTTGATTTTTTTCCTTTTAATTAATAAAATTCAATGTTGGTCTGTCTTGCTTATTACTAATGTAGGTAAAGACAATGAGGCTTAGCAAGTTGCTCCATGGGTTCATGAGTTTATTTCCATGCCCTAGTCAATAAAGTTTGAGAAGTCCAAACCTCACCATTGAATTTGTTTTGAAAGGGATGGCATGGTAAGGTTTATTTTTGTTCACCTCATTTTAAGATTATCAAATTTGGTTCAAAAGTACAAGAGATTGATTGGAGAAGTTATCATGTTTGGACAAGGCTTTGTTCCCATTGGTCACCAATGCATATTCCTCTCAATTTTAAATACATGGAAGTGGTTTTTGTGACTACGAGTTCTCATTTTTATCCTCAACAACTTCTATTTACAAAATATTTGTGTTGATACAATAATTTTGTTCAAAATTGCCAAAGTTCCTCAAGGCATTTCTCTTGATATAGGAGCTAGGGTTTTGAACTTCAAAGAAACATATCTTGCTCATATTTTGGTATTTTTGAGTGATTACAA
The DNA here is from genome assembly GCA_948472305.1 of Vicia faba. NCBI lineage: Eukaryota > Viridiplantae > Streptophyta > Magnoliopsida > Fabales > Fabaceae > Vicia > Vicia faba. Next base: position 1,330,353,312 of record OX451739.1, read on the forward strand.
AGACATCCTTCTATTCAAAGGGTTATCAACAAATCACTTCAAAAGTTCCAAGGAGTTTTCATGTGGAAGAAGCTTGATGATGAAGAAAGATTACAAGTCCTCCAGATGAACCCCCCAATTTCTCATGTGTGACTTCAAATGATCATTACTTGGTTAATTTTTATCACCTTGAGCCCAATATTTTTCCATAATGATATTGAAGATGTGAACTTTATACCTTCTTTTATATGCAAAGTGAGAAAATGGATGGAAGATGCCCTAAGGATACAAAAGATTATAGGTCATTTCATGATTTTTTTCCAACTTTAACAACTCATAACTCTCTCAATTTTTGGAGATTTTGAATGATTCAAGTTTCAAAATGTCATTCAAGAGGTCTATTTCATGCCATCTTTTTTGGTCAAGAGCAAATTCTAAGTGGAAGGCCATGTTTGGATGCAAAACATTATAGGTCACTTTTGAAGGAAAAGATGAAATATTTCTAAGTATGGAAAGCCAACTTCTTTTTCCCAACTTTGACTCAATGCAACTTTCAGCTCAAGCATCCATTTGATTCCATTCTTTTTCCATTGCAAAGCTTATAACCACATCTTTCTAAAGCATCAAGAATCATGCCCTAAGACCCCTTGAGCAGAGAATGCCATGACTTTGAAGTTGGTAACTTGGAACTGAAGTTTCATCACAAGTCAGATTTTGAAATCTTTGTTTTTTCTTCTAATCACAAGTTTTCCACACGTTTTTGCCTCTAAACATGTTTAGTGAACTTCCAGAAGTGATCTGCACAACAAAACACGCGTTTTGGATGAGTTTTAATCAAATTAGAAGTCACACTTTTCTTGTTTGTAACTTCATACGATTTCCCTCCAAACTTCATCATTTCACATGCTTGAACATTCCATTTTATTCCCTATAAATAGAGGTTCATCCCCCATTCGTTTCCTCAAGCTTGGATAGCCAGAATCACCCTGTCAAACTTGTTCCATAACTCAAAATTCAGAAACTTCGAAATCTATTCTCAAGCCTTTTTCAATCCAATTTTTCTATCAATTCACCTTCCTTGATCTTCCCTGAAGCTAACCATATAATTACATTCAAGAATCGTGCCCTATATTGCTCCATAGAAGTCCAGTTTCAGAGCTCTGCAACTCAACTTCAATAGGTAGATTCCTTCATCAATTCTTCAAAACTTTGATATCATTGTGATGCTCTCATTGCCCTGGTTCTAGTCTCAACACTTGCTTTTTTTATACTGGAAACACGTTTTGACCATGAAATTTCAAATCCCTTTTCAAAACTTTCCTTCCAAATTGCTTGAGCTATAATTTATATAAATTTGTCGCGGGGGTGTAGTGTCTTCGTCTTGAAGAGACGAAACGAATGGCATAAGTCTCGTGCTCTAATTTTACAGATTGAGCAACCTGGTTTTGGGACTGGATGGAGGTTGAAGATGACCAATGTGTCATCCTTCAACCAATGAAACAACGCTATTTGGATTTTTTGAATTTCTGATTTACATTTGATTCAGTGTTTTATTCACTAATGACCATGATACGCACAGTGCGCCAGATCCCTTGGATTTGATTACTAACGCGTTTTGACTCACATCCAATGGTCCACATATTTTTGACTTTTATTTTATTTTTTGATTTTTATATTTAATTGTTTTAAACTTCAAAAAATCATAGAAAATTCATTTTAAGTCCAAAAAATCTTAAAAAAATCTGAAAAATATTTTTGATTATTCTCTTTCTGATTTTTATTTTTTCATAATTTTATTTTGTGTTTTGGTATTTTTTTAATAAATTTTCACTTTATTTGAATTGTTTTAAATGTTTAAAAATACTTTTATGCATTTTTAAATTCTGAAAAAATTATGGAATGATCCAATGATACCGTGACAAATATTAGTGACCTTATTTTATTTTTGTTTTTGACTTTGTTATTTTTTAAAATCATTTTTGGTTTATTTTATTCATTTCTTTTAATTTAAAAAAATAGTTTCTGACTTTAAAAAATCACCAAAAAAATTTATAAAAATATTTGAGTCAATTCCTGATTTTTCTATGGTCTTACTTTTTATTTCTTGATTAATTTAAACATAGTTTATATTTTTATCCTTTATTTCTATTTCAAATATTTATAAAACCTTTTTTAATGTATATATTAAAATGCAATATTATTTTGTGATTATTTTCTGGCTAATCTTGGGTTGAATTTTTTATCATGAACTTTATTAACATCATTGGATCTATAGTGTTGAGTTTAACTCCACAAAAATGGATGAATGATTTTAATAATAGTTTGATTAAATTTAATTCAAAAGTGGTTTGTATATTCTCTCTCACCCCTCTTCATCTCATCCCTTTCTTATTGCACTAAGTGTTATTGGAGCATGATCTCTATATCATGTCTCAAAACAAATGTGTGATACGGTGGGAGAACTGACTTGAGGTTTTGTGTTTGTGTTCGCAAATGTTGAGGTTTAGCAAGAGTCGCCACCGACTTTTCTTTTATCCAATAAGGAAAGGTGAAAAAGCACAGGAAAGACCTTTCGAGATGTATACTTGAGTTCGAGGGGTAGATTATGAAAATGGAAGGTATTAGAACCCTTTTCATCCATGGTTTTCCATGGGCTCTTAGTTACTCGCTAGATCACTTGCTTTTGTTTGAATGTGTGCTTGTGATGTGGGTTTTGAAAATATTTTGAAAATGTAACTTTGTAATGATTCTCGTTTCTATAAGAACACATACAAAGTGTTCGTTTCGAAAATAGTTCAAAGATGTGTTTGTGGGATGTTTTTGAAAGTGATTTTAAAAAGGTGTATTCTTTGTAATGGTTCTCGTCTCTATAAGAACGCATACAAAGTGTTTGTCTTTTGAAAATGTTTCAAAGTGAGAGTGTTGGTGCATAAAATGTTTTTGCTGTAAGCAAACGAGTAACTGAGAGCGAATCTACCTACTCAAAAGGTCTTTAAATGTGTTTTTTCCTTCTCCTTTAGATGTGGCTATATTACCATTGATTTGGTAAGAAGCCCCATCGTTGGATGTGAAGGGACGAGTGTGGGACGTTTGTATAGTCATAGAAGGCAACCTATGAACGTTTTAGCAAAGTCGTTTTAGGGACTAGATCGTTTACCGAAGGCAACATCGAGGGTCATCGAGGGACTACGATCTTTTATCGAGGGTCTTTTGCTAAAACGCCCATGTTCGAGGGACATGACTATTTTTCCGATAGATAATAAGTGAGATTACCCTAAGGGTGCGTGTGTGCAAGTGTGTTTGATTGCATGCATTTGTCTTTGATTTTTGGTGGTCTACTTGTTGGTTTTATCTTGCCATACACGCCTAATTACTATACAATATAAGGAAAACAATAAATTGCGGAAAAAATGAAATTCTACACTATTACAATATTTAGGGGATGGGGGTACAAATTTATGAATGGGTGTTGCAATTAAAAATAAGTCCTAAGTTACTATTACAACCATATTGAAATGTATAAGAATGTACAAGAAAATGTGAAACGAACTTGTTTTGTTTTAAGAAAATATTTTGGTCTTTTGTTTTAAGAAATAAAATAAAGTGTGAAGGAAATACTTTTGATGTTGGCTGATTAATGGAATGGAGAGTGATAGCAAAAATAATGAAAAAAGGAAAAAAAAGAATCAGCGTGTTGCTGATAAAAATGAAGTCAGAGGTTCTGACCCTGGCACGCTACAAAACAAAAACTTGTTAGTGAAAATGTATAAGGTCAGAAGTTTTGAACCCACTGAGAACACAGTAGTTTTCAAAAGTTCTGATATTACTGGTAACCGAACAAACTCTAGAAATGCTGGCGCCACTGACAGAACTTGGTCTCTCTCTCTCTCTATGCTAGTCAGAACATTTGTAATTTGGTTATTTCTCCACAAAACAGAAGACATGCATAAAACATTTATAGCAGGTGTCATGGTGTTTCAGAAAATAAGAAATATCAGAATTATAAATCAGAGGCAAGCATGTATTTGCTAATCCTAACTCTGAGTTCTAGTTTCTTCAAGAAGTTCTGAACTGATTTATTCTCTACTTAAGCAGGCAGGTGCATGAAATCTCAGAATATGTACAACATCAGAAACATGATATCTATATTGTATTTTTGAGCATGTAAATCTGGTAATGCTGAGGTATTGTGGTGAGGGTCAGCAGAAACTTACCTTGCCGCTGGAAGAAGTTCTGTGAACCGGAGTTAACCTCAACTCTGATGATGCTCTGAAAAGCTTCTTCACGTACTCAGTAAGCTGGAAGTTTTTAACTTCTGGGGATGGCAAGGAGGTGATGCTCTGATTTCTTTGAGTGGATGGATGGAGAGTGTATAGTAGTATGAACACAGAAGTTTAGGCAGTTTCCAACATGTGAATCAGAAACTGTGTGAATGGTTTTTAGTCAAGAAATATTTGAGAACAAGTGGAATTTTGAATGCAAGGAATCAAAAGTTAACAAGGTTTTATGTGTTGTGTTTACAGTTCTTGGAACTCTTGGAATTTTGGCAGGGGTTCAAGGCTTTTCTTTCTCAAATTTTTGACCTCTTTCACAAATTTTTTTCCAGACCCCCTCTCAGTGACCAATGGTGTTCTATTTATAGGCAAAGTTTTGTGGGTTTGAAATGTCAAGTAGCGCCAACATCATATGCTAGATGCTGACTTATTCTTGAGGCAAGTTCAAAAAAGGTGTGATAGTTGACAGCTTTTATCCTAGGCTGGATTAACAAGCAGGAATTAAGGAAAAGTGAACCCACAAGCAAAAATTAGCGCATGGACCCTTACCTAATTCTGTACAAAAGTATCTCTATGTTACACGTGGAGAGATCCTTTGGACAAAGACTCAAAAGTGGTTGTGAGTATTAATGAGCATTAAATGATGATGAGATTTTTCAAAATCAGAAATCCTGTAATGTGAGATTTTGCATCATTGCTTAATTCTGGATCAAAAGTTCTACCTAGGACAAACATCCAACTTCTGATCTTTGTACCATGTTGCCTCAGCATGTTCTAAAGGATTCCCCAGGCTTTTCCAGTAACCTTCTTTGATTTACCTTTGAAAATTCTGGATTAGAAGTTCTGCTTCAGCGTAGCATCCAATCTTCTGATCCTCTTACCTTCTGGCTCCAGCATGTTCTGAAGGAGCTTTCAGGCTTCGTATTACGCTTTATTACCTTCTTTGCATTACCCTAGCAAAATCTGAATGAACTTGCATAGATGCTGAAGAGCCATGTTCTGACTGAAGACTATGTGCTGAACCATGTTTACAACTTCTGGCTGCACCTTCCTGGAGGCTGGCTCAGAAGTTCTGAAGTGTCATTTATCTTAAATACTTAGAAAAAATCCCAAGTATTTAGAAATTTGGCTTTTGAACTTTTTGATGATACAAAATTCATATTCCAACATGTCTTGATGAAATATGATTTCATAGATTTGATTTTGATCCAAAAGTCAAAGTTTGACCTTTTAATGTGAAAATAACTATTTTGCCCTTGCAGGCGACTTTTTTGAAAAATTTGTAATTCAAAGCTCGGGATTGGATGGAAGTAAACCTGAAGATCCAGGCTGATTTCTTGATAAAATGAGAGGGCAAATTTTGGGGTACAACAACTGCCCCTGTTCAATCTCCTTTAACCTGAAGAGTTAGATTGGCGAGATTTGCCATTCGTGACTCGAAGGTGGAAGATGATTGGACACTAGAGTGCCCAGAAATTTGTACTCGGCGGCGATAGGAGGAATGGGCTTAAAGATGCCATTTAGAGAGGTGATAGAATCTTGTTGGATATGGGCTTGTAGATGCCATCCAAGAATGCTTGTTGAGATGTAATCTGTAAGTTGAATATCAGAATGGCGTCCGTGTCTGGAGCCTATCTGTATTGTATCAAAAGTTGAGTCTGAATGAGTATCAGAATGGCTTCCGTGTCTGGAGCATATCCGAATTGTATTAGGAGGTGTCTTTGAATGAGTATCAGAATGGCTTCCGTGTCTTGGAGCGTATCTGGACTGTATCAAAAGATGAATCGTAGCTGTTAATCTTATCCTGAAAAGGGTAAAGTGTTAGCTAGAATGCAAAGTCACGTTGTATGAAATGCATGGTGTAATGAATTTGTTTTATCAATGTTTATGATAAATGGATGCAATGTATGCGCATGTGAGATGATTTGCTTGTATTGCTGTTCGATTGAGGAAAATAAATCCTTGAATGCTGCTGAGGATATGTTGAATTTTCATGTCTTGAAGTTGAAGTACTAAAGAACTCTTGTTGAGAGAAGTAAATTCTGTTGTGAGGGAAATGCCATGTACGGCTTGGGGAATCCCGAGAATTTTGACGATTTATACTGGGGATTAATAATTTGAAGTTTAGTTCCGCTGGGGATTCAAATGACGTACTGTGGGGATTACTTATGGAATAGCCTAGAGATGTTTTCCTGTCCTTTCAACCTATCAGTAATTGTCTTTCTCTTTTTATTTATTTGTAAACAGTAATTATGTTCAAATGCATATGTTCATCAATGAATCATTGGACGTTTTTGCAAACAAAACACAATCGTAAAGAAAAGACAAATAGTTTTTTTTTTGTATTTTCAAAGAGATGTCTTTGTATTGACATTTGAATAAGTATTTTGTAGAAAAGAGACTATTGTACCCCAAAATTTGCCCTCTCATTTCTCAAGGATTTTCTCACAAGATCTTCTATGACATCAAGTTTGCAGCACTGATACATCAATTTAGGCTTGGAATTGGTAAAAAGGCAAAATGGTCAATTGCTTACTAGAAAGTCAAACTTTGACTTTTTGGTCAACATTATATTCCAAGGATCAAATTTCATCAAGACATTCAAAAATATGAAACTTGATCATTAAGAAATCAAGAAAGTCAAAAATCAATGTGAAAGTTCAAACCCTTCAAGACTTAGAAAGTTTTCTAAGTGTTTTTTATACATGATAATCTCATTTCTTCATACCAACTTTTCACCTTGATGCAAGATGATTCAAGAGAAGCTTACAACATGAAAGTTGTAGATCTCCATGATATCTACAACATTTCTTTACACAACTTCTCCTAAACAGGCTTGGATTTCAGGTTATAAATTCATGAAGTCATGACATTTTTATTTAAACACTTAAAGAAATTTTCAGCAGTTTTGGTCAGGTTTTTATCCCAACTTCTTGCCCATTTTTCATCAAGTTCCAGTTTGATTTAACAAAAGTGGCCAACATGAAAGTTATAGAGGGTGTTTCAAGCTTTCCAAAACATCCAAGAACATGAATTTATCTTATTTGAGTTATAGGAGATACAAGGATCTGAAGTTGGACATTCATTCTTGATTTACAAGGCAGATTTGTGATGAACAAGGAACAAGAATCTTAACCCATGCTGCATAATCTCCAATTTTCAGGCCTTGTTACTTGCAACTCTTACCTTAATTTAATGCTTACACAAACCTTTGAGCTACGGTCCATTGGGTTTAAGCATTATTCAAGTGATCTTTCTATTTTTGGCATAAAGGCACCATTTCCATTCTTGCAAAGTTAACTTTATTCATAAATTCAATTTCTTGAGCCTCTAACTTGTTGTTCTAATCACACACAAATCAGAAGGGCATGCTTAAAGTGTCCAACATCTCTATGCAACAAAGTACAAAGCATTGGAACTACAATCTTCAATTTTGCTTCATGTACAATCTAACCTATCCATAACATGTGATTAAAAATCTGAGTTTCAAATCTCAAACCTTATCTATAAATAGAGAGGCCAGTTGCAAGAGAAAGAGGTTGAAAAAACAGGTTGGAAAAGAGTTAGAAAAATAGAGTGAACAACCAGTAATTTTATTGATAAACCTTAAAAAAAGCTATAACAGTCCCTAAGAATTCCACTCTTGAGTTTTGAAGTCTAAACCTTAAAACCTCTCACACTTTGCATATTCCATCTCAAAACCATCCAAACATTTCATACCACGCAGAGGTTGTTTAATAACCTTCAACAAAAAGGAAAGTCTAGCAGCCTGTTGGAGCTTCCTTAAGGTTCATACAACATCTTGAAGGGAATTTGGACTCAAAACTTAAAGTGAAGTTTCAAGGTGTTGTACCCCAAAATTTGCCCTCTCATATTTCTCAAAACATTGCAAGAAAAATCTCCAAGTGGCTCAAGGTTGCTCAAGAGTTGGACAGACAAGCTATCTCCTAAGGCAGTCAACCCCAAATTAGGGTTTTGTGTTGCATCAATATCCTTGAGTCCAAATGACCCCAAGGGCTCACCAATGTCCTAATATGTTCTCAAGGTCATCCATGTCAAGTTTCAAGCCTTGCAGAGGAAGTTTGCTCAGTCAAATGCTCAAAGGGTCCAAAAATCGACTGTGCTAAGGCAAAAGTCAACTATGACCTACATACAGTCAAACTTCAAGATTTTTTGTCAAAATTCTCATTTAGAAGGATATTTCATCATTTGATCAAGGGTTGATCATGATTCATCAAGGATTGCTCAAAATTCATCAAGACTCAAAAGTTGCTAAATTAGGGTTTTGTAGGAAAAGTCAACTCAACTTTGACCAAGCATAACTTTCTCATACTTTATGAACAATGACCCATCCAAAGCTCATTTTTAAGAGGATTAAATTTCCTACAATCCATATTCATACCCCAAGTTCATAAAATGCACTCACAAGAAGTTATAAATTTGGACATTATAGGTCATTTTTGAAAGTCAACAAAAACACCTTTTTTGTCAAAACTTATAACTTAAGCATGGAATATCAAAATGATATGATACCAAAAGTGTTGGTTAGAGAACATCTCAAGCTTTCTAAAAAGTCCAAGAACACTTCCAAAAGTTCAAAATTGAAGAAGTTATGCATTGTTGAAGTTGGACATTTTTGCAAAATTGCCAAAAGTCAACTATCCCCAAAAATTCAAATTTTGTCAAATGGACCCATTCTTTTCCACTTGATTTGAGCTTGCCCCATTGCACACGTGTCCTAGCTTCAGCCTTGAGATCATATTTCTTTTTATTATTTTATTTGATTTTTTATTGAATTATTTCATTTTTAATCAAATTAAATCAAATAAAATCCAAATATTGATTACTTGAGATCTTTTTGGCTATTTCAGGTTGAGATCATCATCATTAAGAGCATCAAATTCGTATCACACAAGATCATGTGCAAAAGGAGGAATTTTTGACAAATTTGGCAAGCTTTCAAAAGTGAATCAAATCAAATATGCAATGCATTGATGTGGAAGATTCAAGCTATATTTGTTACCCTAACACATTCCACAATACATAAGGGAGGCAAAGGCACAAAAAATGGGGTTAGAGGCTGTAAGAACAAGCAGAACCAAACTTGGAAAAAGTGACAAAAAATTGGAATTTGAAATCATAGCAAGAGAAGTTTTCAGAAGCCAAAATCTATTCCAATCTATTTTTATCGCTTTATTTATTTTTAAAGGGTTTGTCTTTGGCGATGTAAACGCCTTGTAATTTAATTTCCGCACTTTTATTTTCCGCAAAATATAACTGTTAGATGTTTGATAATAGGAATGCATGACAAGACTGAATGTTTTAACCTAAAATCAATCTAGATCACCTTTAACATGTACAAAGATAAAATTAACTGAAAACGACACACTCGCACATGCGCACTCTTAGGGTACTCCCCACTTGGTTGCCTTCGTACACGGTCATTGAGTATAGGTCGTTTTAGAGGCCGTCCTCTTGTCTAAAGATCATAGTCGCCTCGAAACGGTTGCCTCGGATATTGTTGCCTCAAACAAATGATCTAAGACATTAGGGTTACCGCTAAAAGTCCTAACATTGCTTTAGTGGCCGTAAGTCCCGCATTCAAATTGACCCTTAAACTCCAACGACGGTGCTACCTACTCATCAATAATAGGATAGCATTGTCTAAAGGACATTAGCATAGAACTATTCCTTTTTTGAGTAGGTAGATGGTTCTTAGATACTTGCTCTTTAAAAAACAAAAAAACTTTTCACACTTACACCTTTCGAACAAAGTTTTCAAAAACACTTCATACGCTCTTGAGGATAGAAGCAAGAGTTATCGAAGTTTTCAAAACAAAAACTTTTTTCAAACCCACAAGCACAAAGAAAGAAATTTTTGAAAATAAATAAGCAAGTACCTAAGAGCCCGTGGATAACCACAGATAGAAAGGGTGCTAACACCTTCCCTTTCTATAATCTACCCCCGAACCCGAGAAATATCTCGAAAAAGGAATTTTTCTGTGCTTTTTTTCTTTCCTTGTTGGATAAAATAAAAGACGGTGGTGACTCTTGCTTACGACAACATTTTGCAAAAACAAACGCAAAACACAAACCAGCATTCCAAAAAACAGTTAGTTCTTCCCACCGTATCACAGAACTGGCGACTCTGCTGGGGATCAATTTATAAGTGGGGTGTACCTTAGGAATAGTTCATATTGTTTTCAATTGCTTGATTTGTATGCTTTATATTTGTGGGCTTGTATCGGAGTTACTATAGATCCTAACCCGGATCTGGGGATACCCTTTAGGTAAGTAGCAATAAACTATGAGGGAACTGTACGACGTAGACCGATACGGTTGAAGCAGTAGCTACGTTGGTGTGGCACTTTGGTATGTACCGATATCCCTTGTGGCGCAACGAGGAGAATATGGGTCTGCTAAGGGGTCATTAAGCACCATCTGACCTTAGAACCTTTAAATTGACCAACCTGGCCATAGAACAGTAGCAGTATGCTACACTCATTGAGACTAAACTCTCGTGATGATTCCGGCTGCAAGAAAAGGTTGCTAAACTGGAATTATGACCGATCGAGGGTAGTTAGTGATATTGAGATCCTCTAGAACCCGATTACTATTTTTAGGACAGGTTTGAACCAACTGAACTGAAAGAGGGTATTACCTAAGCTCCTTGCCAACCTGAAATCTAAGGGCTCTCTGTGTGACTTGTGTGCCTTTACCATGTTTGCTATTTGTGGATACTTGTGGTGTGTTTTACATCATGATATCATAACATTGCATGCATCTTGCATTGGACTAACCTATTTCAAAGACAGGAGGGATTCATCTTTGTTCTGTTTTGTAGGTCATGGCACCCATGCGTAGGAACACCATTCAGATCAACTTTGTCGAGGTTCCCACTATGCTTAAAGAATTGGTTGCAAAGATGTCAGATACTACTTCCTTTATCAGAAGACATGGGCATCTTCTTGGTTTGGTGACCTCCAAATTGGACGAGTAGATGATGAGTGTCCTAGTCCAGTTCTTTGATCCACTGTACCATTGCTTTACTTTTCAGGACTACCAGTTGGTCCCCAACTTGGAAGAGTTCTCAGATCTGCTTGGTATCTCTATTCTGGAGCAGACCCCGTTCACAGGTTGAGAGAAGATCCTTAGGCTAGAAGAGATTGCTTCAGCCCTCCATCTGACAAAGGCTGAAGTGATTTTTAATTGGGAGACTAGAAGTGGAGCAAAGGGTTTCTTGACTAAATTCTTGGTTGGTAAAGCTAATCAGTTCTGGGACAGTCTAGACTTCCAGGCATTCGAAGATATTCTGGCTCTTCTGATATATGGTTTGGTATTGTTTCCTAACTCCGATGCTTTCATCGACGTGAATGCGGTGAAGATTTTCATGTCTGGTAATCCTGTACCCACTCTCTAGGGCGACATTCTTCATCAGCTTTATGCCCGTACTGCTCGGAAGCGGGGAACCTTGATGTGCTATGCTCCATTATTGGCGAGGTGGTTTATTTCTCACCTCCCCAAATCAGTTCTGAAGAACAAAGAAGGCATGGGCTGGGCTTATAGGGTTATGTCTCTCTCTCACAATGACATCATTTGGACTATCAAGGGTATGGACGAGATGGCCATTATTGATCGCTGTGAGGAATACCCCAATGTTCCACTAATAGGAACCAATGGAGGAATTACTTACAATCTATGCTTGGACTTACGTCAGTTTGGGCGAGCCAGAAGGGAAGGACCTCATGAGCTCCTAATGCCTAGTATAGTCTTTTATTTCTAAGGGGATAGTGACGAGCAACGCCGCAGATTCATAAGGGCTTGGGATAGAGTACACATATCTGATCCACACGAGCTGGGTGCGAAGACTTCTCTACCAATGGAGCCATATCTCCGATGGGTTCGTATCCGTGCCCAAAAGCTGGGAATGCCGTATGAGGCCGTCTTGCCTATCATTGTTGAAGTTGCTGATGAAGAAGGGGTACCTCCTACCATTCTACACCCTTACATGCCTACTAACATTGGGGTATTGAAGAGGTCCTGGATACAGCTGAGAGAAGAACGGGATACTTACCGAGAAAAGTATCACGAGCAAGAGCAGAAGATTCAGAAGTTGACAAGGCAGTTGGAGAACGAGCGGATCCTCAATGACTATGTCAGCACTAAAGGCAAACGACCATGGGAGCTCTGATGTCCTTTGATTATTTCCAGTTTTTATTTACTTTTCAGTATTTCCTTTCTTGTAACGCCTTAAGGGCAATTTGTTGAACAGTTGAATTTCAAGTTTATCTAATAAAAGTGTGTTTCATGTTTGGTTTACGAATTTGAATCTCTCGATGTCTTTGAAATCATAGCATACGCATTTCATTCCATGCACCTCATAACAGGTACCCTTACAGGTTTTCTCATCTTCTTCGCTGTTTATTTCAGCATCATGTCTTCTGAACCATCAACTGAACAAGCAATCAAGGCTCTGAAGGCTCAAAACGCCCAGTTCCAGGAATTGTTCATGAATCTGGCTAAGGGTCAGCAAGATCTGAAGGACCTTATCTTGAAAGAGAAGAAGAAGAAGAAGAAGACAGTCCTGTTTAACATGGGCCACATGTTTGGAAACAGGCTACGAGATGAAGTTGATTTGACCACCTCATCTGGAGGGAAAGATAGTCAGGAAGAAAGGAGGGCTCCTAGCCCTGTGGTTTCAGACAACGAGACGAACTTCGACGAATACCAGTATCCTCCGGCTGAGGATAGATACAAGCAACTGGAAGACCGGTTGAGTGCAATGGAAGTACAGAAAGTTCCTGGTCTAAACTTTGGTGATTTAGGTCTGTCATCTGGGGTGGTGATTCCCCACAAGTTCAAAGCACCAGCCTTTGCTAAGTACAATAGAGTTTCTTGTCCGAAACTGCACCTCCGTTCGTATGTTAGGAAGATTCAGCCGTACACCGCTGACAAGAACCTATGGATCCAATTCTTTCAAGACAGTCTCTCAGGGACTCAACTTGAATGGTTTTACCAGTTGGAAGGAACTAGCATCCTTAATTGGGAAGATATGGCTGCTGCTTTCTACAAGCAGTACCAATATAATACCGACCTCTCTCCTACGCGTATCCAACTCCAGGGTATGTCAATGGGTGCGGGAGAAGGTTTCAAAGATTATGCTCAGAAGTGGAGGGACCTCGCTGGAAGAGTGCAACCCCCCTTGGATGATATGGAACTAGTGGATATGTTTCTGGGGACCTTGTATGGTCCGTATTTCAACCATCTGATTGGAAGTTCTTCGTCCGGGTTTACAGAGCTGATCATGACCGGGGAAAGGATTGAGGCTGGTATTAAATCTGGTAAAATACTGAAGGGTGCTTCATTAAGCACCGAGAAGAAGCCTTTTAAGAAGGAGTCCAGTGCTGTTTATAGTTTGAAAAGCCAGAATAGACCTGAACGCCACCAAGCCGTTAACACGGTTTTTATTTCAAGACCTACTGGTGCTCCTCAACGTAATAATCAACCAAGGGCTGAGAAACCTCGAAGACAATTCACTCAGCTCAACATGACTTTATCTCAGATTCTGCCACAGTTATTGAAAACCAATCTGGTGATTCCAAGGGAGGCCCCGCAGAATCCCAACACTACATCACCAAAGTACAACCCTAATGCCCGCTGTGCTTTTCACTCTGATAGCCCGGGGCACGATACAGATGATTGTTGGGTTTTGAAGAACAAAATACAGGACTTGATTGATGCTAAGGAGATTGAGTTTGAAGCACCTGAAAGACCTAATGTTGTGACTGCTCCTATGCCCAAGCATGGAGTGAATGCTATAGATGAAGACTCGTTTGTGGTTTCTGCGAACGACATTGTTACCCCTTTGATGAATGTGAAGAAGAACCTTTTGTTAGCCGGTTTATTTCCGGGCTGTGATGAAGGTTGCGTATGTGTTCTGTCCTACCTACCGGTTGCCATCTTTTGAAGTCAAGTGTCCAACGCCTGATGGATAATAAAGAAATTCTATTTGAGAAGACTGTTGTTCCTTTAGTTCATACTGAAGAAGTTGCTATCATCACCATTTTCGACAATTCTTCCAAGGCTTCCTCGAGAAAGCCTGTTAGAATTACATCTGTTCCAAGAATCGCGCCATTGATCATCACTGTTCCAGGGCCTATCCCCTATACATCTGATAAAGCTGTCCCTTAACACTACGGGGCTGATGTTTATTATCACGGAGTTAAACAAGATTTAGACGCTGATACTGACGTCAGCAATATTGTTGGACCTGCTAAAGTCACCCGCCGCAGAAGACTTTTCTCCCCTGATATCTATCCACCAACTGCCTGGAAACCTGTTGTTATTACACCTGCCAGTGTACCTGCTACTATTCCTGTTCAAGTTCCCATTCTTACCCCTCTTGCCGAATCATCCGATACTCAGGGCAAATGGACCACTGATGAGCCTGCCCAGACGGAGGCACCAAAGAAAATTACTGTTGAAGCCTCTAGACAAGAGATGGAGGAAATTTTGAAGATCATCAAAAAGAGCGACTACAATGTAGTCGAGCAGCTGGGGCAAACCCCATCCAAAATCTCTATGTTGTCACTATTTCTATGCTCAGAGGCCCATGCCAAGGCTCTGATTGCATTCCTGAAGACTGCACACATACCTCAAGAAACATCAGCTGATCAGTTTAAAGATTGCGTGGCTAGTCTGTCTGTTGATAATGGGTTGGGTTTCTCTGACGCCGACTTAACTACTAAAGGGAAGAATCACAATGATGCTCTGCATGTCTCCATTGAATACAGGGGCACTACTCTTGCTCATGTATTGGTGGATACTAGTTCCTCATTGAACGTTTTGCCTAAGAAAGCTCTAGACCGGTTGGACTGTGAAGGGTTGGAGCTGAAACCAAGCAACATTGTCATCAGGGCCTTTGATGGATCTAAGAGGATGGTGCACGGAGAAGTGGATATTCCGATTAAGGTTGGTTCTCAGGTTTTTGCATCTACATTCAATGTGATGGACATTCGGCCATCTTATTCTTGTTTGCTGGGTCGTCCATGGATCCACAAAGCTGGGGCAGTAACCTCAACGCTCCACCAGAAGCTGAAATACCCGGTCAAGGGGAAAATTGTGACAGTGCAAGGAGAGGAGGAGTACATGGTGAGCCACCTCAACTCTTTCCGATATGTAGAGATGAATGGGGAGTTCATTGAAACCCCATTTCAGCATTTTGAAGAGGTTCCCCAGATGCTGGCATCAACTGAGACTGTTGTTGAAGATCCTCCCATGAAGATGGCGTCCTTCAAGGATGCCCGGGCTGTTGTCGAGAAAGGTGGGTGTGCAAATTGGGGCCAACTCCCTGATTTTGCACAGAAGACTAACAAGTTTGGTTTGGGTATCACTACAAAAGCTCAAAGGGCTGTTCGGAATGCACGGATCGGAAGACCTCCCTTGTTCATCAGCAATTCAGGAGTGAATGCCATTGAAGAGTCTGAGTTCGACAGTTGGATCTATCCTACTACTGATGGAGGACTAAGAAACTAAACAGCAAAGGACTTCATCCCAATTTCTTTTGTTACCCAGTAATGAGACTTTTTGTTTTGAATTTGTAACAGACAATGTTTAAAACTTTATGGCCCGGTGTCTTACCCGGGGCACCGTGGCTTCATTTGTGAGGGATTTATGTGTGTCATCTACATATATCATTAATAAAAGCATTGGACGTTTCTTGCATTTCAAATTTTGCGCTCCTTGTTTTTCTTTTATATATTGCAAAATGGCTATTTTACACACACTCACATATACATGTCTACATCCACTCTGGATCTCACTGGTAACGACTCTGCTACTGCCAGTTATGACTTCGAAAGTCCGATCAACTTAGCCGAAGACGAAGGTGAAGATGATTGCGAAGTGCCTGGTGAACTTGCAAGACTGTTACTTCAGGAAGAGAGGGCTATTCAGCCGCACGAAGAGCCGATGGAATCAGTAAATCTGGGTACAGAAGAGGACAAGAAATAGGTCAAGATCGGGGCAAATTTGGAGCTTAGTGTGAAGCAACGGTTGATTCAGATGCTGTGTGACTATGTTGAGATCTTTGCCTGGTCTTACGAAGATATGCCTGGGTTGGATACCGATATTGTGGTTCACCGATTGCCTACCAAGGAAGACTGTCCTCTAGTAAAACAGAAAGTCCGCCGAATGCGCCCAGAGATGTATGAGAAAATCAAAGCTGAAGTGATGAAGCAGTTTGACACCGGTTTTCTAGCAGTTACTTCTTACCCGCAGTGGGTTGCCAACGTAGTTCCAGTGCCGAAAAAGGATGGTAAGGTTAAAATGTGTGTTGACTATAGGGATCTGAATAGGGCAAGCCCCAAGGATGATTTCCCTCTGCCTCATATCGACGTTCTGGTTGACAACACCGCACAGCATAAGGTCTTCTCCTTTATGGATAGTTTCTATGGTTATAATCAGATTAAAATGGCTACCGAAGACATGGAGAAGACAACCTTTGTTACTCAATGGGGTACCTTTTGCTACAAGGTCATGCCTTTTGGATTGAAGAATGCTGGGGCAACGTATCAGCGCGCCATGGTTGCTTTGTTTCATGACATGATCCATCATGAGATTGAGGTATACGTCGACGACATGATTGCAAGATCCCAGACGGAGGAAGAGCATCTTGACCACCTTCAGAAGTTATTTAACAGGTTGAAGTTGTACAAGCTGAGGTTAAACCCGAACAAGTGCACCTTCGGGGTGAGGTCCGGTAAGCTGCTGGGTTTCGTTGTAAGCGATAAAGGTATTCAAGTGGATCCTGCAAAGGTGAAGGCTATACAGGAGATGCCAGCTCCCCGAACAGAGAAAGAAGTCAGAGGCTTTCTGGGACGATTGAACTATATTGCCCGATTCATCTCACACTTGACTGCTGCTTGTGAGCCAATCTTCAAGTTACTGAAGAAAGATCAAGTGGTAAGATGGAACGATGAATTCCAGGCCTCTTTCGAAAGGATCAAGGAATATCTCCAAGAGCCACCCATTCTGATGCCTCCAGTCGAAGGGAGACCTTTGATCTTATACTTGACAGTACTCGACAACTCAATGGGGTGTGTGCTGGGTCAGCATGACGAGTCTGGCCGAAAAGAGCATGTTATTTATTACCTTAGAAAAAAGTTTACCGACTGTGAGACCCGATACTCACTGCTCGAGAAGACTTGCTGCACTTTGGCATGGGATGCTCGCCGGATGAGACAATATATGTTGACTCACACTATTCTATTGATATTAAAGATGGATCTAGTCAAGTATATCTTCGAGAAGCCTGCTTTGTCCGGAAGAATAGCAAGATGGATTTGACTGAGTATGACATCCAATACACAACCCAAAAGGTAATCAAAGGAAGTGTATTAGCAGATCATTTGGCACATCAGGCAGTGGATGATTACCAGTCCATGAACTTTGAATTCCCGGACGAGAATATCATGATAGTGACTGACTATGAAGAACCTGGACCGGATGAAGGACCTGAGGAGGGATCCCGATGGTCTATGTACTTTGATGGAGCTTCAAATACTTTGGGTAATGGCATTGGCGCCGTGATCATATCTCCTAAAGGCTCGCATACTCGGTTTACCGCCCGACTTTGTTTCAACTACACCAACAATATGGCGGAGTATGAAGCATGCATCATGGGCCTTCGAGCAACAATTGACCTAAGGATTAAGTTTCTAAGTGTTTTCAGAGATTCCGCTCTCGTGGTCAGTCAGATCAAAGGCGAGTGGGATACGAAACACCCTAATCTTATTCCTTACAAGGAGTATGTATTGATGTTGCTTCCCCACTTCGAAGAAGTAACCTTTGAACACTTCCCAAGAGAGGAGAATCAGTTGGCGGACGTGCTGGCTACGATGTCTTCTATGTTCAAAGTCAATTGGGACAACGAAGCTCCCCGAATTATCATTGAAAGATTGGATGAACCTACACATTGCTGTGACATTGAGACCGAAGAGGTAGCAGATAAACCCTGGTTTTACGAGGTGAAGAGATACCTTGAGACTCAGGAATACCCCGAGGGTGCATCTGTTAATGACAAGAAGTTTCTAAGGAGGTTCACGGAAAAGTTCTTCATCAGCAATGGTATTCTTTACAAGCGTAACCATGATTCGAGCTTACTGCGTTGTGTGGATAAGAACGAAGCGGAAAGGATCATGGCGGGTTTACATGAAGGTACTTTCGGAACTCATTCCAGTGGACATACCATGGCAAAGAAAATCCTTCGGGCAGGATATATTTGGTCCACTATGGAAGCCGACTGTTATCAACATTCTCGGACATGTCACAAGTGCCAAGTCTATGCCGATAAAGTGCACATACCTCCAGTACCTCTGAATGTCTTGACAGCTCCGTGGCCTTTTGCAATGTGGGGCATTGATATGATCGGCGAAATCAGACCTACAGCGTCCAACGGGCATCGTTTCATCCTGGTAGCAATTGATTACTTTACGAAGTAGGTTGAAGCAGCGTCCTTTGCTACTATAACCAAGAACATCGTGGCACGGTTCATTCGACATAATTTGATCTGTCGATATGGTGTACCAGAGAGGATCATAACAGACAATGGTACAAATCTCAACAATAAAATGATCATTGAGCTCTGCAAGCAGTTCAAGATACAGCATCACAACTCTTCTCCCTACCGGCCAAAGATGAATGGGGCTGTAGAAGCGGCTAATAAGAACATTAAGAAGATTGTGCAGAAGATGATAGTGATGTACAAAGATTGGCACGAGATGTTACCATTCGCTCTTCATGGGTACCGTACCTCAGCATGGACATCAACAGGGGTAACCCCCTATTCCTTGGTATACGGTATGGAAGCCGTGTTGCCCATTGAAGTTCAGATACCCTCTCTTCAGATTATGAAGGATGTAGGTTTGAGCGAAGATGATTGGATTCAGACCCGGCTTGATCAGCTGAACTTAATTGACGAAAACAGACTTACTACTATTTGTCATGGTCAGACGTACCAAAAACGGATGATCAAGGCATTTAACAAGAAAGTTAGACGACAAGAGTATCAAGTTAGGGACCTGGTTATCAAACGCATCATACTGCCACAAGGTGATCCCAGGGGAAAATGGACCCCTACTTACGAAGGGCCATTTGTGGTTAAGAACATTTTCTCAGGAGGAGCTATGATTCTAACCACCATGGATGGCGACGACCTTCCTCACCCCGTCAATACATACATAGTGAAAAGATACTACGCATAAATAAAGACCCGATAGGTTGACTGGCCTAGGCAAAAATAAGGGCTTCCCGGCGAACCAAAAGGGTTCGGGCAAAAATAAGGGATGAAAATGAAAAATTTGTACACCCGGCAAGTCGAAAACCTGAAAAGGCGGCTTGGGTAAAAAAGGGTATCCCGATGGACTGAAAAACCGAAAGGGCGGTCCAGGAAAAAATTAGGGATTAAAGCGTAACACTATGTCTCATTGGATCACCTTGCATCCAGACTTCAGTATCAACTATCAAGCTCGAACGACACTAATCAATCCGATCTACCTTCAACCAAGTAGCAAAGTGATGAGACGCTCGAGGACATAAAGGCAATAGCAGAGTCGGAGCCCAGTGGGATTATTCACATGACTGTTTTGTTTAGTTTTTCACAAATTGTGTAAATTCTATTATTCGGCGGTGTTCTCTTACTAGGACGTCAGCCTCTTGTACAAAAACGCCTATTTACAGGCCAAACTTCAAAATCAATACAATTCATTTTCAAAGAAATTTCAAACTGTTTTTCCTTTATCTGTTTTGTTTTGCAAAGAACGTCCAATATTTATTTTTGATATATGCACTTGACATTAATTGCTGCTCATAAATATTTGCATGCGAAACAAAAAGATGATTACTGGTAATATCAGAAACAGGGGCAAATGAGAATTGTCCTAACTGTACAGATGCTTTATCCACCAGGTACAAAGGTAAATTCAGCTGAAGAATATGGTTGAGATGCATTCACTCCCCGCAGAGTAAGACAGTAATGATAGCTCTCCCCAGCTGAGACTCGCAACTATAAATGAATGAGTCGGTAATATTCTCCCCCCAAGCAGAGTTTATCTACCATCAACATTGAAAAGGCTTAATATCCCCGACAGTCTTAATATTCCCCAACGGAGTATAAGAATATTCCCCGGCAGAATACAAGATATCCCCAGTGGAGTTAAAATTTTCCCAGCGCAGTCTGAAAAAGCTTCCCCAGTGGAGTTGAAGAATCATCCCCATTAGACTCTGGAAGTTGGTCCCCGACGAAGTATAAAAATAAATATCCCCAGCTGAGTTCAAAGGAAGATTGTCCCCAACAAAGCTCAAAGGATTATCCCCATTAGAGTCTAAAAGGTTATCCCCAGTGAAGTCGCAACTGAGAGATCATCCCCAGCGGAGTTCTTTCCTTTCACAAACAGGAATTCGATCCCCAGCAGGATTCAATATCACCAGCAATAGTAATTCATCCCCAGCGGAATTTATCGGCGGAATCCTCAGTAGAGCATCTCTTCCCCACAGAATAATCTCCTCATCAGTTTATTCCCCAACGGAATTATCCTCTCCTGCAGGTTTATTCTCGCAATCATCTTCGTTCGCTATCCCCAGCAGAAATGAAGAATCCAACTCTATTCTCCAGCAACTATCCGAGATTTATTTTCCCCAGCTAGAAACATTACATTTCCATACATCATGATACATGCATATACGCATCATACAACACGATCTCATTTATTTTGAGAACATCATTGCTTGATTCATGTCATGCATTGCATATGACTGACCTTTACCTTTTAGGAAGGATGCAGTTAAGTTCTCAGCAGTCGAAGACCTGACTGGTTCTTAAATCTCAACTGAATTATCCTCGGTTGAATTTCAGATAAGGTTCTCAATCTCGACAATTTTCCTCCGTCAAAGTGTGGACGAGTTCTACAATCTCAACAGTATACTCCGTTGAAGACCAAACAGTTCCTAGATCTTGATGAAGATGTTTCCCTCAGTCGAAGACCTGACCGGTTCTTAAATCTCAACTGAATTATCCTCGGTTGAATTTCAGATAAGGTTCTCAATCTCGACAATTTTCCTCTGTCATAGTGTGGACGAGTTCTACAATCTCAACAGTATACTCCGTTGGAGACCAGACAATTCCTAGATCTTGATGAAGATGTTTCCCTCAGTCGAAGACCTGACCGGTTCTTAAATCTCAACTTAATTATCCTCGGTTGAATTTCAGATAAGGTTCTCAATCTCGACAATTTTCCTCCGTCAAAGTGTGGACGAGTTCTAAAATCTCAACAGTATACTCCGTTGAAGACCAGACAGTTCCTAGATCTTGATGAAGATGTTTCCCTCAGTCGAAGACCTGACCGGTTCTTAAATCTCGACTAAATTATCCTCGGTTGAATTTCAGATAAGGTTCTCAATCTCGATAATTTTCCTCCGTCATAGTGTGGACGAGTTCTACAATCTCAACAGTATACTCCGTTGAAGACCAGGCAGTTCCTAGATCTTGATGAAGATGTTTCCCTCAGTCGAAGACCTGACCGGTTCTTAAATCTCAACTGAATTATCCTCGGTTGAATTTCAGATAAGGTTCTCAATCTCGACAATTTTCCTCCATCAAAATGTGGACGAGTTCTACAATCTCAACAGTATACTCCGTTGAAGACCAAACAGTTCCTATATCTTGATGAAGATGTTTCCCTCAGTCGAAGACCTGACCGGTTCTTAAATCTCAACTGAATTATCCTCGGTTGAATTTCAGATAAGGTTCTCAATCTCGACAATTTTCCTCCGTCAAAGTGTGGACGAGTTCTACAATCTCAACAGAATTATACTCTGTTGAAGACCAGACAGTTCCTAGATCTTGATGAAGATGTTTCCCTCAGTCGAAGACCTGACCGATTCTTAATCTCAACTGAATTATCCTTGGTTGAATTTCAGATAAGGTTCTCAATCACGACAATTTTCCTCCGTCAAAGTGTGGACGAGTTCTACAATCTCAACAGAATTATACTCTGTTGAAGACTAGATAGTTCCTAGATCTTGATGAAGATATTTCCCTCAGTCGAAGACCTGACCGGTTCTTAATCTCAACTGAATTATCCTCGGTTGAATTTCAGATAAGGTTCTCAATCTCGACAATTTTCCTCCGTCAAAGTATGGACGAGTTCTACAATCTCAACAGAATTATACTCCGTTGAAGACCAGACAGTTTCTAGATCTTGATGAAGATGTTTCCCCCAGTTGAATTACGGACAAGTTCTTAAAACTCAGCAAAGATGTTCTCTCAGCTGAGGTACAAGCAAGTTCCTAAATCTCAATAAAAGTTAGACTTCCCCAACGGAATCTTCTACAACAAAAGGTATGCAAGTTCTCGCTAAGGAATCTCTTATGCGATCGACGCTACTGCAGATGGCATCTGTAAGCCCATCCTCCTACCAACAATCTCCAAATGGAATCTATAAGCCCATTCCCGACATCACAAGGCTGATACCACTTCATGCGAGTGCAAATTTCTGGGCACTCTAGTGTTCAATCATCTTCCACCTTCGGATCACGAAAGGAACGAAAGCCAATCTACATCCTCAGGTTTAAGAAGATTGAACAGGGGCAGCTGTTGTACCCCAAAATTTTCCCTCTCATATTTCTCAAAACATTGCAAGAAAAATCTCCAAGTGGCTCAAGGTTGATCAAGAGTTGGACATACAAGCTATCTCCTAAGGCAGTCAATCCCAAATTAGGGTTTTGTGTTGCATCAAGATCCTTGAGTCCAAATTACCCCAATGGCTCCCCAATGTCCTAATATGTTCTCAAGGTCATCCATGTCAAATTTCAAGCCTTGCAGAGGAAGTTTGCTCAATCAAATGCTCAAAGGGTCCAAAAATCGACTGTGCTAGGGCAAAAGTCAACTGTGACCTACATACAGTCAAACTTCAATATTTTTTGTCAACATTCTCATTTTGAAGTATATTTCATCATTTGATCAAGGGTTGATCATGATTCATCAAGGATTGCTCAAAATTCATTAAGACTCAAAAGTTGCTAAATTAGGGTTTTGTAGGAAAAGTCAACTCAACTTTGACCAAGCATAACTTTCTCATACTTTATGAGAAATGACCCATCCAAATATCATTTTGAAGAGGATTCAATTTCCTACAATCCATCTTCATACCCCAAGTTCATAAAATGCACTCACAAGAAGTTATAAATTTGGACATTATAGGTCATTTTTGAAAGTCAACAAAAACACCTTTTTTGTCAAAACTTATAACTTAAGCATGGAATATCAAAATGATATGATACCAAAAGTGTTGGTTAGAGAACATCTCAAGCTTTCTAAAAAGTCAAGAACACTTCCAAAAGTTCAAAATTGAAGAAGTTATGCATTGTTGAAGTTGGACATTTTTGCAAAATTGCCAAAAGTCAACTATCCCCAAAACTTCAAATTTTGTCAAATGGGCCCATTCTTTTCCACTTGATTTGAGCTTGCCCCATTGCACACGTGTCCTAGCTTCAGCCTTGAGATCATATTTCTTTTTATTATTTTATTTGATTTTTTATTGAATTATTTCATTTTTAATCAAATTAAATCAAATAAAATCCAAATATTGATTACTTGAGATCTTTTTGGCTATTTCAGGTTGAGATCATCATCATTAAGAGCATCAAATTCGTATCACACAAGATCATGTGCAAAAGGATGGATTTTTGAAAATTTTGGCAAGCTTTCAAAAGTGAATCAAATCAAATATGCAATGCATTGATGTGGAAGATTCAAGCTATATTTGTTACCCTAACACATTCCACAATACATAAGGGAGGCAAAGGCACGAAAAATGGGGTTTGAGGGTGTAAGAACAAGCAGAACCAAACTTGGAAAAAGTGACAAAAAATTGGAATTCGAAATCATAGCAAGAGAAGTTTTCAGAAGCCAAAAGCAATTCCAATCGATTGCTGGGTGTTCACTCAACCTTCTTGGATCAAAAGCACGCATTTTTCAACCTCCAAGAGCGCTGTAAGTGTCACGCGATCCCCTTCTGTATTTGATTTCGTATTTCAAAAATCATGCATTGTTACAATGAATCAGTGGCATATTTGTGATCACCAGATTATTTCCAAGCTTTTTGCATTATTTGATTTCATTTATCTGCTCTGTGGTGCAAAACGCCATTGTTAGGGTTTTGCTTCTTGGATTAGGGTTTTTTGTTACAGATAAAATTAGCCTTAATGATGGCTATGGACGTGACCGGGAGAGGAAGACGAATGCAACCATGGTCTTGGGAGGAATTTATATGGCCTGAGATGAATTTTAGGAATGACCTATGCTTTTAGCTGCGGATTCAAATCCACAGGTAACTTTGTTACAGGCCTGAGGACAGGGACGAGATCATGTCCTCTTCTGATTGGCCCTTTCAAATTTTCGCGCATTTTTTTTTGCTGGCATATTAACGTATTTTACCATATTATATTTTGTTTGTATATTGTTAACAACTGAAGCGAATGGCCTAGTGGTAAAGCGAGCTGGCAATCATATACAGGACCTGGGTTCGAATCCCAGGTCCTCCACTTTCTCAATATATTTTTTCTTCAGGTAATCATATGTAGATCCAGGCGCGTAGTGTACCATACTCCTTCACATATCAAAGTGCCAGATGGCCCAAGGCCAAATCTGGTGATCCAGGAGTGAGGGTCCATCATAGATCCAGTCAATGCGCATACATCAGATCCAGAAAAGTCAATAAGGCTAGCTTGTTATGGGCCTCAGATTGCTTCTCAAACCACCCTTTTCAGGCCCAAACCTTCTATCTCTCTCTATTTCATTTATTTTGTTTTAATTGTTTTATTATATTTTATTTAATTAATTAACCAATCAAATTTTTTCTTTATAAAATTAAAACCACAAAAAATATTCTCTTTATCAAATTAAATTTTAGTATTTTATTTTTTATTAACAAATTTATTAATTAATTTAGGCTATTAATTAGAAATAACTTTAATATATTTTTGTAAATAATTAAAATCAATTAGACTTATTTAGGATTTTACTAACATTAATTAATTTTATTTTATTTCTTTAAATACCAAAAATCCAAAAAATAATTTATTTTCATAAATTAATTAATTTATTAATTAATTTAGATTAATTTCTTTCGCTTAATTCAAAAACAACAAAAAATCATTTTCTTTAACAAAAAGGGTCAAAACCCTAGTTTGCGCTCAATTTAATTTCCCGCACGCGATTTACTTTCTTTCGTCATATAATGTACTTGCCTCTGGTTTGTAATAGTTTAATAGGACTTTTATTTATTTTTATCGCTTTATTTATTTTTAAAGGGTTTGTCTTTGGCGATGTAAATACCCGACGCCTTGTAATTTAATTTCCGCACTTTTATTTTCCGCAAAATATAACTGTTAGATGTTTGATAATAGGAATGCATGACAAGACTGGATATTTTAACCTAAAATCAATCTAGATCACCTTTAACATGTACAAGGATAAAATTAACTGAAAATGACACACTCGCACATGCACACTCTTAGGGTACACCCCACTTGGTTGCCTTCGTACACGGCCATTGAGTATAGGTCGTTTTAGAGGTCGTCCTCTTGTCTAAAGATCATAGTCGCCTCGAAACGGTTGCCTCGGATATTGTTGCCTCAAACAAATAATCTAAGACATTAGGGTTACCGCTAAAGCGTCCTAACATTGCTTTAGTGACCGTAAGTCCCGCATTCGAATTGACCCTTAAACTCCAACGACGGTGCTACCTACTCATCAATAGTAGGATAACATTGTCTAAAGGACATTAGCATAGAACAATTCCTTTTTTGAGTAGGTAGATGGTTCTTAGATACTTGCTCTTTAAAAAACAAATTTTTTTTCACACTTACACTTTTCGAACAAAGTTTTCAAAAACACTTCATACGCTCTTGAGGACAGAAGCAAGAGTTATCGAAGTTTTCAAAACAAAAACTTTTTTCAAACCCACAAGCACAAAGAAAGCAATTTTTGGAAACAAATGAGCAAGTACCTAAGAGCCCGTGGATAACCACGGATAGAAAGGGTGCTAACACCTTCCCTTTCTATAATCTACCCCCCGAACCCGAGAAATATCTCGAAAAAGGATTTTTTCTGTGCTTTTTTCCTTTCCTTGTTGGATAAAATAAAAGATGGTGGCGACTCTTGCTTACCGCGACATTTTGCAAAAACAAACGCAAAACGCAAACCAGCATTCCAAAAAACAGTCAGTTCTTCCCATCGTATCACACAAGGTAAGTCGTCTTTACCTTGCCTTTTCCATACATCAACTTTTCTGTTTATAAGATGTAGCAATCACTATTCTTGAAGTTAATCATTTACTTGTTGCTCCTGTTATTCATTCATATGTTAAAAACTAACAGATGTATGCAAAGAATAGTGTTTAAGGCAGAAAAATGCAGTATGTATCGACACATATCCACATGTGTCAACCCATCTTAGTGAAAATACAGGGTATGAGTCGACACATGACCCTCATGCATCGACCCATACTGAGTTCAGGTAACAAAATAGAAGCTGGAAAGGCCTATGAGTCGATACATACGCATTTCTCATTGATGCAAAAAGGTGTATGAGTCAATACATCCCATTATGGGTCGACTCATACTGAACAGATTTCACTTTACAGGGTCAAGGAGAAGCTATGTGTCGATGCATAGCAGCATGGGTCGACACATAGCAGTTTAAAAGTGCATTTTTCCTTTATTTTACACTGTTTTCATATTCTTTTCACTATCATTCGATGTGGTTGTAATATTTTAGTTCCTACTTCACCCCCATTGCTAAATTGTACCCCACCCCCTAAAGTGATGTAATAGCTTAGATTTTACTTTCCGCCTTTTACTTGCTTTTCATATATTGCTAGTAAATAAGATGTATGGCTAGATGAAATCAACAAATATATGACTTTCCAAAAACAAGACAAAAAGCATGTAATCAAACACACTTGCACACAAGAATCCCTAGGGTTTCTCCACTTGGTTGCCTTATACAAAAATAGCCATGTTACGCATGCGAAGTATCTTGGCAAAACAAACAAATATAAGATCATAGTCCCTCGATGACGCTATTCAAGGTTGCCTTACAAAATGATCTTGGTCCCTCAAAATGCTAAGATACTTTGCAAATATTGCAAATCATGGTTATACAATGACCCACGCCCGTCCCGTTAACATCCAAAGATAGGGTTGCTTACCAAATCAATGATAAGGCAACAATGTCAAAGGAATAGAAAATGAACAAGAAAGAAATTTGAGTAGGTAGTTTGCTATTAATTACTTGCTCTATTTCAAAACAAATTATCCTTGTTATTTTCAAAACAAGCACACACATTTCAAAACATCTTACAAAAATTGAAAACATTTTCAAAAAGACAAACATCTTTGTATACATCCTTACGAACGAGAATCATTACAAAGATTGCCTAAACAATGGCCTATTTTACAAAATACTTTCTAAAAACCACATAAAGCACAATTTCAAACAAAAGCAAGTGATCTAGCAAGTAACTAAGAGCCCATGGAAAACCATGGATGAAAAAGGGTTCTAATACCTTCCCTTTTCATAATCTACCCCCCGAACTCAAGAAACAATCTCAAAGGTCTTTCCTGTGCTTTTTCACCTTTCCTTTTGGATAAAAGAAAAGTCGGTGGTGACTCTTGCTAAAACCGCAACATTTGCGAAAACAAACGCAAAACCCTCAAGTCAGTTCTCCCACCGTATCACAGAACTGGCGACTCTGCTGGGGATTTATTATAAAAGTGGGGTTACCTTAGGGCTAGATCACATTTATTTTACATTGTTTGATTTGTTTGCTTTACATTTTGGTTCTTTGTTTGGGTTTGAATCCTCCACCCGGATTTGGGAAACATTGTAGGTAAATAGCAATACATTGTGGAAACTGTGCGGGGTATACCGACATGGTCTAAGCAATAGCTATGTTAGTGTGACATATTTGTGGGTACCGGTAGCATTTAAGTCAATCAAAGAGAATACGGGGCCGCTGAGTGATGTCATGAAGCACTAATGAACTTCTAGAACCCTTTACTTGACCAACTTGGCCTTTTAGGATGTAGTGAGATGACCGACTTTGGTGCAGTCCGATGTTGGTAGATACTCGATACTACACTCATTGAGGGTTGGTTTCTTGGGATATTTCGGTCGCCATTAAAGAGGCTTGAGCTGAAGCAATGACCAAGGAAACAATCCAGTGATATTGAGCTCCTTAGAACCCGATTACTATTACTAGGACAGGTTGAGCCAACTAAACTTCAAGAGGGTACTTACCTATAAAACCCCATGCAAGCCTAAACTAAGAACTTGTTTGATTTGCTTATATATATATACTTGTGCATAACATCATGGACATCATGAACATCATATGCATCCACTAACCATTTCAAGGATTTTGGAGATTCATCTTTGTTCTTGTTTTGTAGGATATGGATTCACTTCGCAGGAAAACTATCCAAGTCAACCTTGTAAGAATTCCTCCACAAATCAAGGAGCTAGCTTCAAGGATCCCAGAGAACTCTCCATTCACCGAGAGGCATGGTCGTCTACTTAACTTGGTCACCTCCAACACAGAGGAGGACATGATGAAGGTTCTCTTCCAGTTCTTTGATCCTTTGAATCATTGCTTCACATTTCCCGACTATCAGCTTGTGCCCACTTTGGAAGAATTCTCTCACCTCTTGAGGATTCCAATTCTCAATCAACTACCTTTCAACGGTACGGAAAGAGATCCAAAGCCAGAGGAGATTGCTCAAGCTCTATACTTGCACTCATCTGATGTCACAACCCATTGGGAAACTAGAAGTGGTGTCAAAGGCTTCTTAGCAAAGTTCTTGTTTGAGAAGGCCCAAAGCTGTTGGAATTCCTTAGACTTGCAAGCATTTGAGGAAATTATGGCTCTTCTTATCTATGGGATGGTCTTGTTCCCCAATCCTGACCAACTCATAGATGTGAGTGCTGTCAAAATCTTCATGTCACACAATCCGGTGCCTACGTTGCTTGGAGATATCTTACACTCTTTTCACACTCGTACAATGAGGAAAAGAGGTGTTCTTATGTGTTGCACTCCTCTCTTGGCAAGATGGTTTATTTCTCATCTTCCCCAATCAGTCTTAAAGAGTGAGCAAGGTTTGAGGTGGTCACAAAGGTTAATGACGCTCAAACATTCAGATATTCATTGGTGCTATCGATCCAAAGAGAATGTTATCATTGTTGACCGTTGTGGGGAATTCCCTAATGCCCCTCTACTTGGAATTAGGGGAGGCATCACCTACAACCATTGGTTGGCTCTAAGACAATTTGGTTATGCCCAAAGGGATGGCCCACACGAGATGTTGGTTCAAGGCTTGGTATTCGACTACGACAACAACGATCAAGGTCTTCGCCAGAGATTCATCCGAGCACGGAGGATGCTAAACAGGGTGGATAGCAAGACTTTGGGACACAAGAATTCCATCCCTCTTGAGCCTTACCTCAAGTGGGTACGAACCCGCGCTCAAAGCCTTATGATGCCTTATCCTTCCATTCTCCCAGTGATCATTAAGCCTGTCAAGGAGGGAGAAGTTCCATACACTATCCTACATCCTGATATGCCCATATCTCTTGAAGACCTACAAAGGGATTGGATACAGCTCAAAGGAGAGCGTGATACTTTCGAAGCCCAATTCTACGCAAGCGAGAAGAAGGTTTTGGAACACACTAGGCTACTTCATGAGGAGCAGACTCTAAATGCCTACATTGCACCAAAGAGAATGTGCACTACTTTTTTATCTTAGAGTGTTGTATTATTTCGCTCAAGGGGCATTGGTGTACTCAAACTCTATCTTATTAATATAACGTGTGTTTATTTTTTGTTTAAAACGAACTTGAATCTTTTAAAATCCTTGAAAACATTACATATGCACATATCATTCATCATAACATAAACAGGTCTTTGCAACAAGTTTCCTCATCTCTCTACTGTTTATTTCTGTAGGATGGATCTCGAACAGACAATCAAAGATCTTCAAGCTCAAAACATGCAGTTTCAACAGTTACTCACAACCTTGGCCAAAGGACAAGAGGAGCTGAAGACTCTGTTGGCAAAAGAAAAGAAAAAGAAAGATAAGAAACCAACTGGCGTTGTAATCATGGGAAGAAGGTTTCAAGGACAGGCTAGAAGAACCTTGGATTTTCCAGCAACATCTGATGAAGGAGAAAGAAAAGGAAAAGAATCAGCAGTTCCACCAGAGTCTGAAGAAGAGGAGGAAGAGGAAGATTACTCCGAGGAACAGTATCCTCCAGCGGATGATAAATACAGACATCTTGAAGAGCGTCTGAATGCTATGGAAATACAGAAGGTACCAGGTCTATACTTTGAAGAGTTGGGGCTAGTGTCGGGAATTATGATCCCACCAAAGTTCAAAGTGCCTTTAATTGCAAAATATGATGGGGTGTCATGTCCTAAAATGCACCTCCAATCATACGTAAGGAAGATTCAGCTGCACTCTGCCGATAAAGACTTATGGGTCAATTTTTTCCAAGATAGTTTATCTGGAACACAACTCGATTGGTTTTACCAATTAGAAAGGGCCGACGTCCACAACTTGGAAGATCTTGTCGTAGCTTTCTATAAGCAATACCAGTATAACGCATATTTGGCGCCTACCCGTACTCAACTTCAGAGTATGGCTATGGCTTCAAATGAGGGTTTTAAAGATTACGCGCAGAAATGGAGAGATCTAGCTGGGAGAGTACAACCCCCTATGTTCGAAAGGGAGTTGGTGGATAAGTTCTTGGGCACCCTATTGGGCCCTTTCTTCAACCATTTGATTGGGAGCTCATCTGCTGGGTTTACTGAGTTAATATTAACCGGAGAAAGGGTGGAAGCTGGTATAAAAAGTGGAAAGATTCAGAAGGATGCATCTGCCTCTACAGCTATAAGAAAGCCTTTCACTGGGAAGAAGGAGGTATCTATTGTTTATTCACAAAGGAATCAAGGAAGAGCTGAACGCCGACCAATGGTGGGGGCCGTTATGATCCCAAAGCCTATGTCTGATCAACCAAGAAGTAACCAACCGAGGGTGGAAAGGCCAATCCGACAATTCACCAGGATTAATATGACTCTAGCCCAGGTTTTACCACATCTTCTGAAATTGAATCTGGCAACTTTAAAGGAGGCCCCAAAGAACCCCAACACTGCGTCCCCTCATTATCACCCAAATGCCAGATGCGCATACCATTCCGAAAGTCCGGGTCACGACACTAACAACTGTTGGGCCCTGAAAAACAAAATTCAAGACCTTATAGATGCAAAAGAAGTTGAGTTTGACGCACCTGAGAAACCAAATGTCATTTCTGCTCCGATGCCTAGGCATGGTCACAACACCAATGCTGTCGAGGAAGATTTATTTGTTGCCACAGTGGATGAACTTTTGACTCCGCTCCCAATCATTAAGATGAACTTGTTGAAAGCTGGTGTATTCCCAGGTTGTAAGGAAGACTGCCATCATTGCTTATCCTCACTGACTGTTTGCCCTCTGTTAAAGACAGGCATTCCACTATGCCAAACAAGGGATTAGAAAGCGCTTTTTTAGGCCTTTAACAGCGCTTAAAAGCGCTGCTAAAACCTCTCCTGTTAAAGGTATAGACAGCGCTTATGTAATTTCAAAAGCGCTGCTATAGGTACCCCCCTTAGGAACCTCTTTAGCAGCGCTTACACTTTAGACAACGCTTTTAATGTGGAACTTTAGACAGCGCTTGGTAAAAGTGCTGTCTATTCCCCCCTTTTAGCAGCGCTTTTTCTTATTATATTTTAATATATTTTTTTTCAATCACTTTAGACAGCGCTTTCATGAAAAGCGCTGTCTATTCCCCCCCCCCTTTAGCAGCGCTTTTCCTTATTATTTTTTTAATATATTTTTTTCAATCACTTTAGACAGCGCTTTCATGAAAAGCGCTGTCTATTCCCCCACTTTAGCAGCGCTTTTCCTTATTATTTTTTTAATATATTTTTTTTCAATCACTTTAGACAGCGCTTTCATTAAAAGTGCTGTCTATTCCCCCCCCCCTTTAGCAGCGCTTTTCCTTATTATTTTTTTAATATAATTTTTTTCTAACACTTTAGACAGCGCTTCTCATTAAAAGCGCTGTCTATTCCCCCCCTTTAGCAGCGCTTTTCCTTATTATTTTTTTAAATATATTTTTTTTTTCATTTAAAACAAAGCGCTGCCTATCAAATTTAATCTCACCATTTTTGCACCAGAATTTATAGCTTCATTATAATATTTTAAACAACAACAACATCAATATACCACAATGAAATAATATTATAACAACATCAATATTCATCTCTTCAATCCTTTTTGCACAATATACACAACAACAATATTAGTATATTCCACAATGAAACAATATTATAACAACATCAATATTCATCTCTTCAATCCTTTTTGCACAATATACACAACAACAACATTAGTATATACAACAATGAAACAAAATCAACAATGAATTACAAAATAACTCTATCTTCTACATCGAGCTGCACCTATATAACCTAAAACAAAATCAAAAAATCAAAATTCATACAAGTTACCAAATAACAACAACAAAAACAATAATATTGTAACACAACTATAACGCCATATATTATATTCTCAAAACTCAAAGTTATACCTTATAATAAAACTCTCAACTCCATAACAAATTGGCACCAATCCTCCATAAGTTCATCCAATTGATCTTTTGAGTATGAAGCACACTTGAATTCATCAAAGTACTACATAATAATATAACATAGTATGATTTAATTAAAATACTAAGTCATTTTATGAGAAATATGAAAATAATTCCTAAGTTAGAAATTCATACCGTGGATGGAATCTCTAATCAATCCAAAAGAATAGTTTCTTTCATAAACCTCAACATAAAATAACCGCAATCTACACCATTGCGCTGACGAGGACACTACACATGGAAAGAAAATACGGATATACATCAAGATATACACCTTAACTTGTTTTATCAAGTATCATCGCTATATAATCAAAATTGTGAAAATCTATACCTCCACTTTGATCCAAGAAATATTGTTGACTCTACTCCTTGGTACTTGAATATCTCTTTGTGCTCGAAAACTTTATAGAATACTATAATAAAATAATAACGAATATTTAGAACTATCGCACATAAATAATTAAATATACACAGTAATATTTTGGAACAATCTCAATTACGTGTCAATCGTCTTCTTCATATCTGGGTATGTTGTCCAATCATTGCCCAATGAATCTAGATAATATACAATTTCTCTCACAGGATTAATTGCAACCAATAACCAGTGTCCACTGGAATATTAAACAAAGGTTAGATGGAAATTTTCTGCACAACGTTAAAAAACGAAAAGTTATAATAGAGGAAATTTAGAATGAAAATCTTACTTGGGGCCAGTATTATATGGTAAAAAGAACAATTTTTCTGTATCTTTGCTGGCCATAAATAAATTTAGCACAAATGCTATTACTTCATCTGGTTTTGAGATGATTGACCCTGCATGGACAACGTTGGGATTTACGAAAGCGAATCTGGACTCCAATCCACGCGGGAAAATCAACTTGTCATACAGAAACCTTAAATAAAAACATCATTAACATTAATTATTCATTGAAATGAGTAAATAAATTCTGCAATTAATTAAACAAAGTTGATTGGAGTATACCTGATGTATGTATTGATAACAGCCATGCCTAATGTCAAGTGTCCAAAAACTTCTTCCAAATCCTCCTTAGAAATTGCTGTCATGCCTTCAGAACCATAAATCCCTTCATCTAGGGGTATAAGAGAAGTACCACCTTGCGAAATAGTTGTGAAGCTTATAAATGTCTGAAGGAACGACCTATATTGTGAAGTAGTTTTCTTTCTAGCCCCGGTCCTCTTAGCAACACTCTTTGTTTCTGTGGGAATGTTGCTAATTACAGGCTCCTTACCCCTACTTACAGCTTCAATCTCTTTAGCAGGAATAATCTAAATATCATAAAATTAGAGTGGACAAGTATAGGACGACAAATTAACATTATCTAAGCATAAATATCATATAATTGTGTTGTACCTGTTTTTTTGCTGTCACCGACTCCTTTGGCCGCGTAATCCCTTTATCTTTTGGTTTGTGTTTTGTAGGAGTCTAACATTATCATGCAAAAAAAATGTAAGTAAAACGAATGTAAAAAATTTGAGTACTAAAAGGTTCATAACGGTTTTAATTATACCTCATCATCTATGCGAACGAGTCTTGACGACCATGCAACAAACGCTCATATTGCCTCTCCCACCAATGTTGCATCCGAAACTTCATCTGGGATTGGTAATAACGCACCCTCCTCTAAAGCAATATCAATCGACACTTTCAAATATCCAGAAGGGAGCAGTTTATGATGAAGTACTTCTCCCAGAGTGTTATGGACTTTTCCCTTGCCAACCATGCGATAAGTTGGTGTCTCTAAAAAGAGTTGACAAGGTGAAATGCCCTAAAATCAATAATAAATATGACATCGTTAATGTGTATATATGTCAGTTAAATGAATTACACTAATTTAATTTCATAATAATATATGTAAGTACCTCGAGAATACTCGGTTGAGCTGCACAATTGACACTAGCTATGTCACTAGTTTCTTTAACACCCGAAGCTTCCCTTTCTGATTGGTACTGTCTTGATTTTTCCTTCCTCAATTCAAGAACTTCAGCTTCTAATGTATCCAACCCTGCCTGCAGTTCTTTATTGTTAGCAAATTTTGTCTTTGGGTTGTTCTTTTTCAAGGAGCTTGGAGTAACCCCATGTCCTTTACCCCTCACCCGATCAGAATACTCACGAACATCTATTGCTCGACTAAGTATGCTCCTGCAATCATCTGGTGGAGATGTAGACTGAGACAGACTCTCCTGAAATTTATATGAATATTGGAAAAACATGAATACTATATGTTAATAAAATTTTGATTTAATTAGAATTAATGTTATACTTACGCATTTTTCAAAAAATTGTTGTACATCTTCTTTAAGAACTCCATCCTTACCCACACAGGCAGCCTTCCATAAAACATGCTCCGGAAGAGATGTTTCAGAACTACTCTCCTCTTTTAACTACACATTAACACAAAAAATAAGCTCAGTTATAACTCTTGATGAACAAGTATATCATTGCAATTTGTAAATACTTACTATTTTTTGTTCTAATCGTGCATATCCCAAACACCCTTTTTTGTATGGATATGCGGGAGATGATGCTCTTTGACGATTTACTTCACTTACACTCTGAAATTTTGGGGTTTTCCGTTTGGCTTTAAAAACATCCTATTCTTTAACTGAAATCACATCTGCATATTCTGCTGGACGCTCTGCATCAACAAATTTTTTTTCGGCATCTCTAAGATATTTTCTGTTTAAATATGTTCTAAACCCTCTAAGTATTTTGCCGGCCAATCCAAGACAATAATCTTTTCTTCTGTCATCAATGTTGAAAGACCTCTATAAAAAACACACACAAAGTGTGTTAGTATAAGTAATTTAAAGACATAATTTAAAGTACATAATCGTAATTTAAAGACATAATTTAAAGCACCTGTATCTCACTCCAAATTTTGTTTTTAGCATCATCCAGCTTATCATCTCTCCACTCATCACAAGTTATTGGAATTTCTCTCCTTACAAGTGTACCAATGTAACTTGTCAATTTAGAACCGTTAGGCTCAATTAATTGGTCATTTTGACTCCAATGCACACCGTATTTTATACCTCTATCTCTATCACGAATGATATTCTTCATAATAGTTTTTCCTTTTTTAATTTCTTTTTCCACTCCCTTACTGGATTTTCCTCCATCATTGTCTCCATCATTAATAGAATCATCGTGTGGGTGCTCCTCGTTACTAGCCATCTAACCTGTAATAAAGAAAAACATTAGTATCTAATGACAAATATTTAATTCCAAATATATAATTCTAAATATCTATTCAGTATATAAAATGACAAATATCAATTGAGTATATAAAATGACAAATATATAATTGATTAGAAGTTTGCTAAGTGTTAACAGGTATGGAGGAATATATATTACCTCTTTCACTAACATCTTTTTCTTTTCTTGGTTGGATTCCGAATTACTTGTCTCTTAAGAACACGGACGGAGGGATTGATCCAAATTCCCTCATCATGATCTTTTCTGATATATGATTCATCCGCTGTAGTATTTTCATCTCGATCGTTTCTAATATACAACTAATTCTCAACATCAACATCGACTTGATCCACACTTTTATCATCAATCACTTTGTTAGATAAAAGCACTATAGACCATTTCGTACTCTTCGGGTGTGTGACATAGAACACTTGTTTAGCTTGAGAGGCTAGAATAAAAGGCTCATCTTTGTACCCCACCCTACTAAGATCCACTTGCAAAAACCCTGACTTATCCATTCGTATGCCACTAGTATGTACCCACTTGCAACCAAAGATAGGAATCTGAAACTTCTCGTAATCAAACACCCAGATATGATTGATAACCCCAAAATATGAATTTTTTTCATATTTGGGGTTTAAGTCCTTCATACTAGAAATGTGCATTGCTTCACATACCACCGTGACACCACTATTTTGCATAGTACTTTTCTCATCTTGTTCTTTGGTATAAAATGTGTATCCATTAATTCCGTACCCTCTATAAGAGAACACAATCGAACTTGGACCATATGCCAAACATCTCAACCTGTCTGATATTGAAGCGGGATCTGAATGAAACTTTGAATATATATGATCCTTAAACCACTGTATAAAACTTCGATTGTGCTCTCGTACTATCCAATTTTCATTTCTACTTTTATTCTCACCTTGAAGTATAGCCTTGTGCATTTCAACGAACGGCTCAACCTCAGTGTCATTGTGCAGAACATACAAATGCACTTGATCCCGTTCATCCCTTGATACTGTCACAATTTCATTTCCAATTAATTTTTTACCTTCTTTTTTTTTTCTCGAAAAAATGATATTTGGGGAGTCCAATGGATTGCACATTGGACAAAAAATCAGTACAAAACTTAACCGCTTCTTCAACAACTTATCGCTCAATGATACAACCCTCTGGACGACTTCGGTTTTTCATGTACCCTTTTAATATTTTCATATAACGTTCAACAGGGTACATCCATCTCATATAAGCTGGTCCACACAATTGTGTCTCTTTCACAAGATGAACAACAAGATGTACCATAATGTCAAAAAATGATGGAGGAAAATACATTTCAAGGTCACACAGAGTAATAACGATTTCTTTTTGTAATACTGGTAAGATCTCAGGATCGATCACCTTACTACAAATTGACCTGAAAAAAAACACAATTTAGTTATAGCGCTTCTTACTTTTTCTAGAAAAATAGAACGTATACCTATTGGTAGAAAATGTTCCATTATGACATGGAAATCACGTGTCTTCAGACTCTTTAACTTGAGGTCTTTCATGGACACGAGTCTTCTAATGTATGAGGAGTAACCTTCTAGAACTTTAACTTCACTCATAAACTTACACAATATTTTCTTTTCCTTTCTAGATAGAGTATAAGCAGCAGGTGGTAGATATGTTCGTCTTCCTTTCTTCACGGGTCCTAATTCAGTTCTTATTCCCATCTCTACCATGTCCTCTCTTGCTTTAAGGCCATCCTTAGACTTTCCTTTTATATTGAGTAACGTACCAATAACACTTTCAAATACATTTTTTTCAATATGCATAACATCAAGAAAATGTCTTACGTACAAAGATTTCCAATATGGCAATTCAAAAAAAAATTGACCTCTTCTTCCACCCACCTGTGAGAACTTTATATGCAAAAGGCTTGCCAAACTGAATACTCACATCTTTCACCTTTTCACAAATTTGATCATCTGTCAATCCAGGTGGAGCTCTACGTTGTTCGGTATTTCCATTGAACGCTTTTCTCCATCCACGATATTGTTGTTTTGAATTTAAGAATCTACGATGACCGAGAAAGACATTCTTCTGACAAAGTTTCAATCGTGTCGTATCGGTTCCATCTTCACAGACAGGACACACTTTTTCACCTTTAATGCTATACCCGGATAGATTTCCATATGCTGGAAAATCGTTAATTGTGCCAAACAACATCGCCCTCAAATTGAAACTTTCTTTCCTATATCCATCATAAACCTCCACACCGTTCTCCCACAAAATCTTCAAATCTTCGATTAAAGGTTTCAAGTATACATCTATGTCATTCCCTGGTTGTTTAGGCCCAGAAATTAACATAGATAACATCATGTACTTGCGCTTCATACATAGCCATGGAGGTAGGTTATAAATCATAAGAATCACAGGCCATGTGGAATGTGAGATACTTTGAAGACCATGCGGGTTCATTCCATCCGTAGATAATGCCAAGCAAAGGTTTCTTGTTTCTCCTCCAAAATCAGGATAATCATTATCAATTTTCTTCCACTGTGGTGCATCTGTCGGATGTCGAAACTTTCCATCGATAATTCTTTCATCTGCATGCCAAGTCAAGTGTCTAGCATCGGTTTCACTATGAAACATGCGTCTAAATCTCGAAATAATAGGAAAATACCATAAGACTTTCGCTGGAGATAATTTTTTCTTATATCGAGATAAACCGCACTTTGGGCACTCATTCAACGATGCATATTCGTTTCGAAACAAAATACAATCATTTAGACATGCATGTATCTTATCATAGCTCATGCCAATAGAGCACAGCATTTTTTTGGCCTCGTAGGTTCGATTAGGAAGAACATTATCCTCATGAAGCATATCTCTCAAAAGGGCTAATAATTGTGTGAAACTTTTATCCGACCATCCATTGCGCGCCTTTAAGTTGTACAATTTTAATACCGCAGACAATCTTGTGAATTTGGGGCAATCTTTATACAACGGTTTCTCCGCATCGCTTACCAACCTCTCAAACATTTTGGGACAATCTTGAAGATCTTCTTCAAGTGCTTCTGCAATCTCTTCGACTCGATCACAATCATATGTATCCGTGGCATTGTCGTACGAAACATAGGTCGCATTACTTTTCACCCCCGGTTCAACATTCTCGATGCTTTTCTCACCATGAAATATCCAACACATATAACTTCGATCAATTCCGCGCATTAGTAAATGCGATTTCAATCCATCTGCGTCAACCCGACCCACATAACAACAACCCAAGCAAGGACATTTCATTCTATTCGGGTCTTTAGCGTGTTCAACAACAAACTTAACGAACTCTAATACCCCATTCTCGTACTCTTTTGATAATCGATCGACACACATGCATTTTTTATCCATGGTTTTAACTATTATCTAAGTTAAACAAAAACACTAATTAGGGCACAAAACGGTATAATGCGTTTCTGCCAAAACACAAAGTATACACGGATTTTATTATTCAAGTGAATATGTCATTGTT
Organism: Vicia faba; assembly: GCA_948472305.1. Classification (NCBI taxonomy): domain Eukaryota; kingdom Viridiplantae; phylum Streptophyta; class Magnoliopsida; order Fabales; family Fabaceae; genus Vicia; species Vicia faba. The sequence goes on from OX451739.1 coordinate 1,330,393,106, forward strand.
ACGTGAACCTCTTGTGTTGATTATTACTAACTTGGATTATAAGTAATGTGGTGGGAGTACAATGAATTTAAAGAGTGTGTGTTGTCAACAAAAATCAAACATATGATTAGAACAATTCTAGAAATGAGGATTGTAACGTGTGAGTGAAAGGAGCATAGCCATGAATGTGGTCCAAACTTAGAGGCCTAGTTCATGTTACTGTTGTGGTCCTATAACATATTCAATCAATTATCGTCAACGTTACAATTTTAGAGACATTAGCTTAGTTGTGAACTCATTCGAAGATTCATGATTTGTGTTATTTTTTACTATTACTAAGTTGAATACTAGATTGAACAAACGGAAACCTATGATCCAAACTCAAGTAAACCGGAAAAGTCCTCTCGCCGCGATATACTCATTGAAAGGACCATTAACATTAAGAGTACTAGTAATCACGGTAACATTCCTCTCAGACATAACCGCCACAAAAGACCCCGAACCAATTCCAATATCAAAACTTATTCTAATCCCACCATTTCCTAATTGAAAAACATCATCAACAAGAAAATCATTCTTACTCTTAGACTTAACAAATCTTTGATTCTCATATCCATTAACCAAATCAAAGCAATGAACACAATCTCTATTCAATTTCCTACCATTCAAACACTCGAAACTCTTGCAGTTAAAACCATTCCAATTCACTGTTTTATTACTAACATGCTTCCATAGTGAAACCGGAAAAGGATGAAGAAATTTTACCTTAGATGAAACCGATTTTGCGAAACTTCTTCTTCTAGGTAAAGGCTCACACTGTTTTTGAATCTGTTTCTCTATCACGAGGAGATGGTGGTGTGCCTGATGTTGTAGGGCGCATCCAAACAAGTGTCTCTGCGGGTGAAACAGTAAAACTGAACCATTAGAATAATCCACATCAGATACTATAATCAAAAGCAAAAGAAAAATTCTCGAATCCAAATGTTCCCATTCAATTTACCATACTTTGTATCACTTACATAAGATCTCATTTAAATGTCAAAGGGGATTTATTGTGTAATGAACTAACTAACTCGATCAATAAATAACAGTCAGTACCGCAGTATGAAGAGCAAACATTACCTGTATTCAGTATGTAAAGATCATTGTAGTAAACCTCATTATTATTATTAGCAGATTTTCCATAACCACCAAAAATGTAAATCCGTTTCCCAACAACAGCCGCACTATGACCCTCACGTGGCTCTGGCCCTTGCCCTCTTATAACCGGAGAATCCCAATTTTGCAACGAGACAACAAATCAGAAACTTTCTGGCATGAACCACGGTTGGACGATGAGGAGGGAGGAGACGAGTTGGAGAAGAAGATGAACATGAGCGTTTTCTGGGTGTGTGGGGTTTAGTTTGTATAATGTGGGGTTTTTGAAATCTGATAACCAATTTAGGGATTTAGACACTATTTAATTACCTTAGACATCGCTTTCAAGAAGCGCCGCTAAAGGTATTACCTTTAGCAGCGCTTCTTGAAAGCGCTGTCTAAGGTATACCCTTTAGCAGCGCTTCTGGAAAGCGCTGTCTAAGGTATACCCTTTAGCAGCGCTTTAGGCTTTAGCAATGCTTCCTAGAATAACACCTTTAGCAGCGCTTTTAGTAAGCGCTGTCTAAAGTATAACCTTTAGCAGCGCTTATTCTAATTTTTTTATTTTATTTTACTGAAAACCTATAGCAGCGCTTAGGGAAAGAAAGCGCTGTCTATGGTAAGGCCTATAGCAGCGCTTATAATAAGCGCTGTCTATAGTATACCTTTAGCAGCGCTTACTCTATTTTTTTTAAATTTTTTTTACTGAAAACCTATAGCAGCGCTTAGGGCATAAGCGCTGTCTATGTGGCGCTGTCTAAATTCAATTTTGGCATAGTGTTCAACGCCTGATAGACAATCAAGAGATTCTATTTGAAAATACTCCTGTTATACCTATTCCTATTGAACACGTTTCAATCATAACCATCTCCGCCAATCCTTCTAGGGTCCTCAAATGACCCGTTAGGATTACATCGGTTCAAAAAACTACTCCTCTTAAGATCACAATGCCCGGGCCGGTCCCGTATGAATCAGATAAAACAGTACCGTGGAATTACGGTGGAGAAATCTACTACCATGGTATCCAACAAGATGGACTGACTGCCGAAGAAGTAAGCTCCGAAGAAGAAAACTCCGACATTAGCAATATTTCCGGAACTAGCAAGATTACCCGTAGCGGTAGAATCTTCTCTCCAAAAATTGCCCCTCCAAAGGCAGTTTTTGGACCTGTGGCTGCTCCAAAGGTTACCTCCATACCAATAATCATATCTGCAAGTGCTCCTGCTGGCAAAGACAACACAACCCCTACTGTTATCCCCACCATTACTTCTACTGCTGATGTTCGAGGAAAAGGGATTCAAGAAAAGTCTGTCCGGATGAAGGCTCAACCACTGACCATCCCCGAAACCTCCAAGAAGGAAATGGAGGAGATCCGGAGAATAATAAAGAAGAGTGACTATGACGTGGTTGAACAGTTGGGGAAAACTCCCTCCAAGATCTCCATGCTAGCATTGCTGCTGTGTTCTGAGGCACATTCGAAATCTCTGGTGAAGTTTCTAAAGACAGCCCATGTGCCACAAGAGACATCCGCTGACCAATTCCAGGATTGTGTGGCCATCTTGACAGCTGATAACAACTTAGACTTCTCTGATGCTGACCTGACACCAAGAGGGAGAAAACACAACAAGGCATTACATGTCTATGTGGAGTGTAGAGGAACAACTCTAGCCCACGTCTTGGTAGACACTAGCTCATCTTTAAACGTTTTACCGAAGAAAGCTCTCGATAGATTGGATTATGAAGGACTGACATTGAAACCCAGTAACATAGTCGTGAGAAAGTTTGATGGTTCAAAGAGGATGGTCCACGGGGAGGTGGACATCCCCATAAAAGTAGGAACTAAAACTTTCAACTCAACTTTCTATGTAATGGACATCCGCCCCTCTTACTCCTGTCTGCTAGGACGACCCTGGATTCATAATGCTGGTGCTGTCACCTCTACACTACACCAGATGATGAAATACCCGGTCCATGGAAAGATTATCACTGTCCACGGAGAGGAAAAGTACATGATTATCCACCTAAATTATTTCCGGTATGTGGAATTGGATGGAGAGTTCATTGAAACCCCCTTTTCAACATTTCGAAGAAGTCTCTCAAGAGGTAGCAGTAGCCAAGATGGTATCCTCGATCCCCAAGATCACAAGACCTCCGCTTTGGATGTCATCTCTGAAGGACGCAAAGGCATTAATAGAGGAGGGTGGATGCACCATCTAGGGGCAGCTTCCAGACATTCCGTATAAATCTGACAGGTTTGGCTTAGGGTTTACTTCAAGTGCTCAGAAGGCTGTGCGCCGTGCCCGTGCTGGAGGGACACCTTTGAAGATTAGCAACCAAGAGGTCAACACAGTGGAAGACATTGAAGAAGATGGCATCCTGGAGGATTGGATATTTCCTACTGTCAACAGAGGACTTCGCAATTGGGAAGGCAAAGACTTTGTCCCAATAACTTTCATCTCTCAGTAATTTATCTTTTACATTTCTGTTGGACTTGTAATATTCACAAACAATTCGTACATTTTCAACCTTGTGTCTTACCTGAGGCACAATGGTCCATTTGTAAGGGTTTTTATTTCATCTTCATATGACATTCAATGAATCATGGACGTTTTTCACATACAAACTTTTTGTGCTCATGGTCTTTCTTTTACATTTTATTGTTTAAAGATGGCTATACCCTTACACACACCCACACTCACAAATGCAGGTACCCTTCTGTGATATGATGGGAGAACTGACTTGAGGTTTTGCGTTTCGTTGCAAATGTCGCGGTTTATCAAGAGTCACCACCGATTTTTATTTTATCCAAAAGGAAAGGTAAAAAAGCACAGGAAAGACCTTTGAGATGTTTTCTTGAGTTCGGGGGGTAGATTATGAAAAGGGAAGGTGTTAGCATCCTCTTCATCCATGGTTTTCCATGGGCTCTTAGTTACTTGCTTAGATCACTTGCTTTGCTTTTGAAATTGTTTGAAATGGTGCTTTGTGTTTGGTGTGATTTTGAAAGTATTTTGAAAAGAGGCCATCGTTTTGGCAATCTTTGTAATGATTCTCGTTCGTAAGAATGTATACAAAGATGTTTGTCTTTTGAAAAATGTTTCAATGTTTTGAAAATTGTTTGGAAATGTTTTGAAAGGTGTTTGTGTGTGTTTTTTAAAAATAGCAAGGATTTGTTTGAAATGAAGCAAACAACTTAGAAGCTATCTACCTACTCAAATGTCTTTCTTGTACAATTTTATTCCTTTGACATTATTGATTTGCCATTGATTTGGTAAACAACCCTATCTTTAGATGTTAAACGGGACGGGCGTGGGTCATCATATGACCATGACAGCAATGTTGCCAAGTATCTTAGCATGTTTAAGGGACCAAGATCATTTTGTTTTAGGCAACCTTTTGATAGCGTCATCGAGGGACTATGATCTTATTTTTGTATTGTTTTGCCAAGATACTTCGCATGCGTAACATGGCCGTTTTAAATTAGGCAACCAAGTGGGTGAAACCCTAAGGGTGCTTGTGTGCAATGTCATTTTACATGCCTTTGATTGTCTTAGATTAGGTCACTCTATTTGTTTGTTTTTGGTCTTATCATGCAAAACCCTAATTTACTACACAAGTATATAAAGCGATAAATTGCGTAAATGTAAACTAAGCTATTACAACAATTATTATGGGAAGGGGGATACAAGTTTTTGAATGGGGATATTGCACAAATATAAACCCTAAAATACTATTACAACCCAATTGAATTAAGTGCAAATTAAATAAATAAACAAGTATTTAAAATGCAATGCAAATGTATTTATGCTAAAGTGTTTTGTATTTGATTTTTTGTATGAGAAAATGATTTATGAAACCCTAGAAAATAAGGAAAAACAATATTGTTATTTTTGGAGGGATGAAACCCTAGTTTTCAAATTAAAAAAAATATGTTTCCTTTTATTATTTTGTTCATTTTTGTTCAAGAAAATAATAAATAATATTATGCACAATTATTAAAAATTAAAATATGTATGAAAATAAATATTTTATGTGTAAAATAATAAAATAAAAATGTATAGTATTTTTATTAAATGTATTTATAATTTATTTAAAAAAATAAAGTATATTATCCTAATAAAACTATTTTTTATGCCAAAAAAATAATAAAAAATAAAATAAAAATGCAAAAAATAAAGAAAATATTTTTCATGATTTTTTATGATTCAGAAAAATAAATAAAAGCAATAAATATAAAAATGAAAGGAAAATATGAAAAATATACAAAATAAAGCCAGGGGGTGTGGAAATTAAAAACAGAAGGCCCAAGGCGCCAAAGGCCCAGGACAGTCATCCCTGTCCTCCAGCCAAGCTTCCTGCGCGCGCGTTTATGTCCAATCTTGTAACTTTCTATTGCTTGCACAAAAACAAAAACCCATAACATAAAACATGTAGCTTGTAATCCCACGATTCCAATAATATAAAATTTGTAACCTAACTCTCAAAGATCAGAGAGAATTTAATCAACCCTAATTCGTGACCTAATTATTTCATGAACTTCAAGCCTCAAATTCACACAGCATGGTTAACATAAATGACAAGTATGCATATGTACAGCTTCACCAAGTTAAGGACTACATTTTTGCTTCACAAATCATGGCTTGAGGATGTCTAAATAGAGAGATAGAGTTTTGAAAAATACCTCCTTCAGCTGGATTTGGATATGACAATGTGGGGACTTTGAGTGAGGCCTGAGGATCGTGTGAGCTTCCTTGAATTTCCCTCAAGCTATTCCAATGCTTAGCTTGCTTTGTGGATGGCTGAAACTCTCTGTAGAAGTCAAGCTGCAACCTTCCAAAGTGAAAATTGTGATGGCTGAAACAGAGCTCACAGAACCAGGACAAGGGCTTGGATAGCTTTGATAGGATATATGTAAGGTGTTTGAAGTCCTGAAACAAGAAACGCACGAGCTAAAAATGAAATGGCAAGAGTTTTACAGAACTGCAATGTTTGGGCAGAAATTTTGAGTTTTTGAGTTTTGGAGAGTTTCAGAGGTTATGCATTCGTGTCTAGCCTTGTGATAAGTTTGTGAATGTGTAGAATGATACAAAGTCCACCCTTTATCAGTTTGTACCAGTTCTCAACTTTTGGCCAACTTTTCTTGCATTTTAAGAAAAGTTGAAGTGACCATGCTAACAGGCCTGTACTTGCTTGCTTGCTAGCTGCAGAGAGTTGGTAAACAATGCTTGATATCTGTGGAAATTGCCTACACCAAAGAGACAACTATGAGGCTCAAGATTGATAAAGTTGTAAAAGCTTGCTTTATCAAAATGACAATGTTCCCTTTATGCCATTAATGGAAAAATCCCTTGTACAATACTCCAAAAGAAAAGATAAAGCCCTTATCCTATGAGTTTGCATTTAATTATGGAGTGCAAAATAAGTTTAGGACCTGTAATGCAAGGTACAAGCATCATGGATCTGATTTGCAACTTGATGCATTGTGAAAATGGCTTGAACAAAAGTGACAAAATGCCAATTTCTCTTCTTCGATTCTCCCTAACCACAAATGATCTTGGAGAGTTCTTAGACATTTTAGAAAGCTTACAACATGCTCTACAATACATCTTTGAAATGAATTTTGAGATACCTTTTTGAACTAGGTGAAAAATGTCTATGAAGTTAGGTCAAAAACCTGCCTAAATTAGGGCAAATTTTCACTAAGTTATTTAGTTCATGGACCCCTATTCACAAATTCATATCTTGAGATCTAAGCATCTTTTGGGAAAACTTTGTGAATAAAACTTGTATATTTCATGGAGGACTACAACTTTCATGTTGGAATTTTCTTTGAATCAATTTTCATCATGGTGAAAAAGTGGTGAAAAGTTGGGAAAAAAAAGAAAATTTCCATACTTAGAAAAATTCTAAGTTATGAAAATTTTCAAATTCAAAACCCTAATTTTCAAAATTGGTTTTCTTGGTCAACAAGTTTCATATTTTGACATATCTTGATGAATTATGACCCTTGGCATTTGATTTTGACCAAAAAGTCAAAGTTTGACTTTTCAGTGTACAGTTGACTGCAAAATTCATCTGTCAATCCTATGAACTTGAGATCTTTTGAACCACATAATTAGGTCAAGATGATGCCACTGAGTCCTTGAAATCATGTTTGAACCCAATTGGTCATTGCCTAGGTTAAAAATCAGAAATTTCCCTTCCACAGTCAAAACCCTAATTTTGACCATTTTTCTCTTTTGATGATTTGATCAAATTTCTTGAGGAGTTGTGATCCAAACTTGATTAAATGGTACATATTAGTCTAAAATGTTGTTATGGATATAAAATTATGAAGTTTAACTGTAAATTGGCCATGGTTTACTTTTTTCCCAATACAGTTGATTTTTAGGTCAACTGTCCAATTGACTGATCAAAAATGTGGTTCAAGGATTGAAACTTAACATGAGAAATCTTAGGGGTCCAAGATGGTGTATGAAAGTCACATGAAGCATTGATGGTCCAAAAATCCTTGTGCAAACTCAAACCCTAATTTCAGGTTATCAGTGCAAGGTGATGTCTTGAGCTAACCAAACCCTAATCTTGTCTTGAGTCCAAGAAGTCTTGTGAGGAAAATCTTGATAAATGAGAGGGCAAATTTTGGGGTACAACAGCTGCCCCTGTTCAATCTTCTTGAACCTGAAGAGTTAGATTGGCGAGTTTTGTCGTTCGTGACTCGAAGGTAAAAGATGATTGGACACTAGAGTGCCCATAAATTTGCACTCGATGAAGTAGTTGAGGGAATGGGATTAAAGATTCCATTTGGAGAGGTGATATAATCTTGTTGGAGATGGGCTTGTAGATTCCATCCAATAATGTTTGTTGAATTGTAAGTTGTAAGTCAAAAGAATAAGTATCAGAATGGTGTATGTATCTGGAACGTATCTGAACTGTATCTGGAGACCGAATCTGAATGAGAAAAAGAATAGCATCAGTGTCTGGAGCGTATCTAAGCTGGGGAAAATCAGAATAGATGACAAAATGGCAACGTGTCTGGAGCGTATATGGACTGGAATCTGAATAAGTGACAGAATGGCATCCGTGTTTGGAGCGTATCCGTACTGTAATCTGAATAAGTGACAGAATGGCAACCGTGTCTGGTGCGTATCTGAACTTGAATCTGAAAGCTGAATCTGAATGAGTATCAGGATGGCGTCCGTGTCTGGAGCGTATTTGGACTGTATCTTGACTTGAAATCTGAATGAGTATCAGAATGACTTCCGTGTCTGGAGTGTATCTGTACTGTATCTGAAATCTTTGAACATTGGTAATGGTAGCTGTTAATCTTATCCTGAAAAGGGTAAAATGTTAGCTGAAACACAAAGTTATGTTGCATGAAATGTATGATGCAATAAATGTGCTTTATCAATGTTTATGATATATGGATGTAATGTACGCGCATGAAAGCCGATTTGCTGTTTTGCTGAGGAAAATAAATCCTTGACTGCTGCCGGGGAAAATAAATCCTTGATTGCTGAGGATGAGAAATCCTTGGCGACTGTTGGGGATAAAAAATCCTTGATGACTTTCCCGGGGATATAGGTATCCATCATGTCTTGAAGTCGGAGTATTGACAAAAATCAGTTGCGACCAATGCCATATACTGCTTGAGTAATCCGCTTGGGGAATCCATAGAATTTCGATAACTTCTACCGGGGATTACACAAAGGGAAATCTTGTTCTGCTGGGGAATAGAGAAAACTCTGATGACTTCTGCGGGGAATTAAGAATGAGAATATTCATTCTGTTGGGAAGCAATGAAAACTCTGTGGGGAAGAAGGCTTACTGCTGGGGAGTAGGTTCAGGAGTTTGGGTTGTATGCCATTCTACTGGGGAGTTATCAGAAGTTGTTGTCTGGTTGGTTTTCAGGCTTCAAGATAACTTGCTGAGGAGTTTGGAGAAACTAAATGGCTTCCGCTGGGGATTGATAGTTGGAAATTTTGACTCCGCTGGGGATTGAAGGTTTCAGCTCCGCTGGGGATTTATAGTTTGAAGTTTTGGCTCCACTAGGGATCTTAATGATGTACTGTAGGGATTGTTCATGGAATAGCCTAAAGACGTTTTCCTATCCTTTCAAACCATCAATAATTGTTCTTTTTCATCCTGTTTATTTGTAAACAGTAATTATGTTCAAATGCATATGTTCATTAATGAATCATTGGACGTTTTTGCAAATAAAACACAAGTGTAAAAAAGAAAAAGGACAAATAGTTTTCTGTATTTTAAAGAGGTATCTTTGTATTAACTTTGAGTAAGTATTTTGTATAAAGGAGACATACATCCTAGTAAGAGGATGGTGTCATAAAAGTAAGAAAATTTTATACAAAGAAAGATAGCTATGTGTAAAAATCCCATGGGGTTCCCATTCTGCTATGGCCTTTGTTGCTGACGATGAATCCCAAGAGTTTACCGGACCTGACTCTGAAAGTGCACTTGCTAGGGTTCAGTCTGAGCTTATATTCCTTTAACCTGACAAACAACTTTTGCAGATGGTCGAGGTATTCTTCTTCTGTTTGCGAATGAGCTATCATGTCGTCTACGTAGACTTCGATCTCATGATGTATCATGTCATGAAACAAAGCTACCATGGCTCGCTGATAGGTTTCCCCGACATTCTTCAGTCCGAATGGAATCACTTTATAGCAGAAGGTACCCCACTGCGTAACAAAAGTAGTATTCTCCATGTCTCCAGGGGCCATTTTGATCTGGTTATACCATGAAAATCCATCCATGAAAGAAAATACATTGTGCTGAGCTGTGTTGTCAACCAAGATGTCAATGTGCGGTAATGGAAAGTCATCCTTAGGGCTAGCCCTGTTTAGGTCTCTGTAATCCATGCACATTCTCACTTTTCCGTCTTTCTTAGGCACAGGCACAATGTTAGCAACCCATTATGGATAGGAAGTAACAACAAGAAACCCAACATTGAACTGCTTCATCACTCCGGCCTTGATCTTTTCAGACATATCGGGCCTCATTCGGCGGACTTTCTGTTTAATTGGTGGACAGTCTTCTCTTGTAGGGAGATGGTGAACCATAATATCTGTATCGAGTCCTGGAATGTCTTCATAGGACAAGGCGAAGATCTCAACATACTCATTCAACAGCTGAACTAAGCATTTATTGACATTTGGCTTTAGGTTGGCACCCACTTTGACCTCTTTTCTGTCTTCGGTAATACCCAAATTGATAGTCTCTAACAGCTCTTCATGGGGAAGAATAGCCCTTTCTTCCTGTTGTAGAAGTCTAGCCAACTCTCCAGGCACTTCACAGTCTTCATCACCTTCGTACTCGGCATGATTGACCAATCTTTAGAGTCACTGAAGGCCATAACAGAATTGCTACCCATAGAATCCGGAATGGAAGGGTACCTGCATTTTGTGAATGTGGGTGTGTGTAAGGGATAGCCACCTTTAAACAAAATAAAATGTAAAAAGAAAGAAAATGAACACAAAAGTTTATATATGAAAACGTCCATGATTCATTAAAAATGGCATATGAAGATGAAAAAATCAAGCCCTTACAAATGGACCTATGTGCCCCGGGTAAGGCACAAGGAAAAAAGAGTGTATGAATTGTTTAATTATTACAGACCGACAGAAATGTTTGAAACATAAATTACTGATTTATGAAAGTAATGGGAATGAAGTCTTTCGCCTCCCAGTTGTTCAGTCCTCCTTCAATAGTCGGGAAAATCCAATCTTCAAAGTCACCTTCCCCTTCACCATCTTCTAAGGCACTGACTCCATGATGAGTGATCTTTAATGGTGGCCCTCCAGCCCGGGAGCGGCGCACAACCTTTTGAGCAGAAGTGGTGAAACCCAAGCCTAACTTATCTGTCTTGAAAGGAAAATCTGGTAGCTGACCCCATACTGTGCTTCCTCCTTCCTCGATCACAGCCTTCGCATCTTTAAGGGATGACATCCAGGACACAGGTTTGGTGATGATGGGTACAAAAGTCATTGTCTTGGCTGCCACAACTTCAGGAGAAACCTCTTCAAAGTGTTGGAAATAGGTTTCTATGAATTCTCCATCTAACTCCACATAGCAGAAAGAATTAAGATGGCTTATCATATACTTCTCCTCGCCATGAACTGTTATGATTTTCCCCTGGACTGGGTATTTGAGCATTTGGTGTAGAGAAGAAGTGACTGCCCCAACGTTGTGGATCTAGGGTCTTCCCAACAAGCAAGAATATGAAGGACGGATGTCCATCACATAAAACGTAGAGTTGAAAATTTCCGTTCCCACTTTAATTGGGATGTCCACCTCCCCGTGGACCATCCTCTTAGAACCGTCAAAGGCTCTAACAATGATATTGCTGGGCTTTAGGGTCAAACCTTCATAGTCCAATCTGTCCAATGCTTTCTTTGGCAGGACATTTAGAGACGATCCAGTATCCACCAGAACATGAGCAAGAGTAGTCCCTCTGCACTCCACCGAGACATGCAGCGCGTCATTATGCTTTCTCCCCTTAGATGTTAGATCAGCATCGGAGAAGCCAAGACCATTGTCGGCGGTTAGGCTGGCTACAAACTCCTAGAACTGGTCCGTGGAGGTTTCTTGAGGCACGTGGGCCGTCTTCAGGAATTTGATCAAGGCTTTGGCATGAGCCTCGGAACAAAGCAATAGGGCCAGCATAGAGATTTTTGAAGGGGTTTCCCCCAGTTGCTCTACGGCATCATAGTCGCTTTTCTTAATTATTTTTAAAATTTTCTCCATTTCCTTTTGAGTGGTCTGGGGGATGACCAAAGGCTGAGCCCTCGTCCTGACAGGCACTTCTTGGATCCACTTACCTTTATCAGTAACAACAGTAGAGGGTACAACTACGGGAGTAACAATTTCTTCAATAACTGGACTTCGCACAGAGATGTTGACCGACACAGGAGTAACCTTAGGAGCATTTGGGGGTCCGAAGATTTCCTTTGGAGGAGCAATCTCCGAAGAGAAGATTCTTCCGCTGCGGGTAATCTTACTCGTCCCAACGATATTTCCTATGTCAAGAGTTTCTTCATCGGAATTCTCTTCCACTGATTCAATCTGCTTAACACCGTGGTAAAAGATCTCTCCTCCATAATTCCATGGTATTGATTTATTGGACTTGTATGGGATAGGCCCCGACATTGTTATATTCAGAGGTACGAACTTTGGATCAGGTGTAATCTTAACAGGTCTTTTGGAGACCTTGGAAAGACTGGCGGAAATGGTAATTATAGCAACATCGTTGATAGGAGTTGGAGTAACAGGAGTTTTCTCAAAGAGGATTTCTTGATTATCCATTAGGCGTTGGAGGCCTAACTTCAATAACGAACAGTCAGATTGTAGGGACGAACAAAGGTAACAATCTTTTTCACAGCCTGGGAAAATCCCGGCTTTCAACAGATTCATCTTGATTATTGGTAAAGGGGTCATTAAGTCATCAACAACAGCAACATACAGATCCTCTTCGATAGCATGGGCATTGTGACCATGCTTTGGCATTGGGGCGGAGATCACATTTGGCTTTTCGGGCGCGTCGAATTCCACCTCCTTGCATCTATTAAATCCTGGATCTTGTTCTTGAGGGTCCAACAATTATTGGTGTCGTGCCCTATGCCGTCTGAATGATAAGCACATTTAGCGTTGGCATGGTAAAAAGGAGAAGTTGTATTCGGATTTTGTGGTGGCTCTCTCAAGGTTGTAAGGTTTAACTTCAAGAGATGGGGGAGAACCTGGGCAGGCGTCATGTTTATTTTGGTAAATTGCCTAGCAGGCCTTCCCCCCCTTTGCTGGTTGGTTCTGGATTGATCATTTCTAGGATGATCAGCTGCAGTCTTTTGAATCATTACAGCCCCCACCGCTGGTCGGCGCTCCACTCTTCCTCGACCTCTTTGAGAGTAAACAACTGACACCTCTTTCTTGGCTGGAAAATGTTTTTTAACGACAGCGGAAGCATATGTATCTTTTTGAATTTTACCGCTCTTGATGCTAGCTTCAACTCTTTCACCAGTCAGAATTAACTCGGTGAACCCCGCCCACGAACTCCCTATCAGGTGATTAAAGAATGGACCTAACATCGTCCCCAAAAACATATCAACAAGCTCTCTTTCAGACAATGGTGGCTGCACCCTTCCAGCCAAGTCCCTCCATTTCTGGGCATACTCCTTAAAGCCTTCATTAGAGACCATACCCATACTCTGTAATTGAGTACGAGTAGGTGCTAAGTCTGCATTATATTGATATTGTCTGTAGAAGGCAGCAACCAAATCCTCCCAATTGTGTACATCAGATCTCTCAAGCTGATAGAACCAATCTAATTGCTTCCCTGAAAGACTATCTTGAAAAAAGTGGACCCACAGATCCTTATCAGAAGAATGAGGTTGGATCTTTCTGATGTAAGACCGTAGGTGCATCTTCGGACAAGACAAACCATCGTATTTAGAAAATGTAGGCACCTTGAATTTAGGGGGAATCACAATCCCAACAACCAACCCTAGCTCTTCGAAGTCCAGCCCAGGCACTCTTTGTACCTCCATAGCCGCCAAACGCTCTTCCAGATTCTTGTACTTGTCGTCTGTAGGAGGATACTTCTGTTCGGAATAGTCTTCATCCTCTTCTTCTTCTTCTTCAGCCTCAGACTCAGATGGTACTGCAGCTCCCTTTCCTTTACCTATCCCTTCATCAGATGTTGAGGGGAAATTCAGGACCCTTCTAGCTTGGTTCTCAAATCTTCTACCCAGAGTAGCCACACCAACTCTTTTCTTTTTCTTTTTCTCTTTTTCCTTTTCCTTCTCTAACAGTGCTTTAAGATCCTCCTGACCCTTTTCCAAGGTCATGAGGAGTTGTTGGAACTGTGAATTATGTGCTTGTAAGTCTTTGACCGTCTGCTCTATATCCATCTTGTTGAAATAAACAGTAGAGAGATAAGGAAACCTGGTGTGAAGACCTGTTTATGCACATGATGAATGATATGTATTCATGTAATGCATTCAAGGATTCAGAAATTCAAATTTGTTGCAAACAAAAAGAACACACGTCATATTAATAAGAAGGATTTGTTAGTACATAAATGCCCCATGGGCAAAATATTACAAAATTCTAATGTAAAAAGACGTTACACATCCTCTTTGGTGCGATGTAGGTGTTGAGAGTCTGCTCTTCATGGAGTTGACGAGTAAGTTCCAAAACCTTCTTCTCACTGGCGTAGAAGCTGGCTTCAAAAGTGTTTCGTTCTTCCATGAGCTGTATCCAACTCTTTTGAAAATCATCCAATGATGTTGGCATGTTAGGATGTAGGAGGGTGTATGGAACCTCTCCTTCCATAACAGGCTCTTTGATCATAGGGAGAACGTAGGGGTAAGGCATCATAAGACTCTGGGCGCGGGTTCGTACCCACTTGAGGTAAGGCTCAAGGGGGATGGAATTCTTGTGTCCCAGTGTCTTACTGTCCACTTTGTTGGGCATCCTTCAAGCTCGGATAAACCTTTGTCGAAGTCCTTGAGCATCGTTGTTGAAGTCAAAAACCAAGTCCGGAATCAGCATGTCATGAGGGCCATCCCTTCGGGCATACCTAAATTGTCTCAGAGCCAAACAGGGGTTGTAGGTAATGCCTCCCCTGATGCCAAGTAGTGGGACATTAGGTAATTCCCCACAACGATCAATGATGATGACATTTTCTCTGGACCGAGAACACCAATGAACATCAGAATGTGTAAGAGTCATCAACCGTTATGACCACCTCAGGCCTTGTTCATTCTTCAAGACTGACTGGGGAAGGTGAGAAATAAACCACCTTGCTAGAAGAGGAGTACAACACATGAGAACACCTCTTTTCCTCATTATTCGTGTGTAAAATGAGTGTAGGATGTCCCCAAGCAATGTAGGCACAGGATTCCGAGATATGAAAATCTTGACAACATTCACATCTATAAGCTGACCAGGGTTTGGGAACAAGACCAACCCGTAGATGAGAAGTGCTACAATCTCCTCAAAAGCTTGCAGATATAGAGAATTCCAGCATTCTTGTGCCTTCTCAAACAGAAACTTTGCCAAGAAACCCTTGACACCACTTCTGGTTTCCCAATGACCTTTGATGTCAGATAGTTGCAAGTGTAAGGCTTGAGCAACATCTTCAGGCTTTGGCTCTCTTTCCGTACCGTTGTAGGGTAGTTGATGGAGAATAGGAATCCTCAGGAGTTGAGAAAATTCTTCCAAAGTAGGCACTAGTTGGTAATCAGGAAATGTAAAGCAATGGTGTAGGGGGTCAAAGAACTGGAAGAGAACTTTCACCATGTCTTCTTCAATGTTGGAGTTGACCAAGTTGAGAAGTCTACCGTGTCTTTCAGTGAAGGGAGAATTCTCTGGAATCTTGGAAGCAAGCTCCTTGAGTAGAGGAGGAATTCTCACAAGGTTGACCTGAATAGTTTTCTTGCGAAGTGATTCCACAACCTACAAAACAAGAACAAAGATGAAGATCCAAACCCTTGAAATGGTTAGTGGATGCATATGATGCTTCATGATGTTCATGATGTATGCACAAGTATATGTACAAGAAAATCACACAAGATCCTAGTTTCATGATTGCATGGGGTTTCATAGGTAAGTACCCTCTTGAAGTTAGTTGGCTCAACTTGTCCTATAAATAGTAACCGGGTTCTAAGGAGCTCAATATCACTGGATTATTTTCTGTGTTCATTGTTTCAGTTTAGCCACTTTACTGGCGACCAAAATATTCCAAGAAAACAACCCTCAATGAATGTAGTATCGAGTATCTACCAACTTTGGACTGCACCAAAGCCGGTCATCTCACTACCCTTAATAAGGCCAAGATGGTCAAGTAAAGGTTCTAAAAGTCCATTAGTGCTTCATGACATCACTCAGCGGCCCCGTATTCTCTTTGATTGACTCAAAGGCTACCAGTACCCACAAATATGTTGCACTAATATAGCTATTTCTTCAACCATGTCGGTATACCCTGCACAGTTTCCACAACGTATTGCTATTTACCTAGGAATGTTTCCCAAATCCAGGTAGAGGATTCAAACCCAAACAATAGAACCAAATGTAAAGCAATCAAAGAAAACAAGATAAGCGTGTAAAGGTGATCTAAACCTTAAGGTAACCTCACTTTTTTTATAGTTCAATTCCCCAGCAGAGTCGCCAGTTCTGTGATACGGTGGGAGAACTGACTTGAGGTTTTGCGTTTGTGTTCGCAAATGTTTCGGTTTAGTAAGAGTCGCCACCGACTTTTTATTTTATCCAAAGGAAAGTTCAAAAAGCACAGGAAAGACCTTTGAGATGTTTTCTTGGGTTCAGGGGGTAGATTATGAAAAGGGAAGGTGCTAGCACCCTTTTCATCCATGGTTTTCCATGGGCTCTTAGTTACTTGTTTAGATCACTTGCTTTGCTTTTCAATTGTTTGAAATGGTGCTTTGTGTGTGGTTTTGAAAATGTTTTGAAAAGAGGCCATCGTTGTGGCAACCTTTGTAATGATTCTTGTTTGAATATATACAAAGGTGTTTGTCTTTTGAAAAGATATTTCAATGTTTGAAAGTTTGTTTTGGGAAATGTTTTGAAATTGTGTTGTGAGGTGTGTTTGAAAATAGCAAGGATGTTTGCAAGTTTTGATCAAGTAACTAAGAGTTGTCTACCCTATCTACTCAAAGATCTTTCCTACATATTTTTAACCCTTTTGACAGTGTTGTTTTACCATTGCATTTGGTAAACAACCTTGTATTTGGATGTTAAACGGGACAAGCGCGAGTCATCGTATTAACCATGATAGCAATTGTGCCAAGTATCTTAGCAAATTTTTAAGGGACTAGATCATTTTGTATAGGCAACCAAGATAGCGTTATCGAGGTACTATGATATTTTGTTTTGTTTTTGTTTTGCCAAGATACTCAACATGCATAACATAGCCATTTTAAAGGCAACAAGTGGATGAAACCCTAGGGGTGCATGTGTGCATTGTGTTGTCAATTTACATGCTTTTATGTCTTGTATTAGGTCTAACTATTTGTTTTGATTTTGGATATTGCATACAAACCCTAATCTCTATCATGACATATTTGAAAGCTATAAATGCGTAAAATAAATCCACGACTATTACAACATTGATATGGGGAGGGGGATACAATTTTGAATGGGGAGTATTTGCAAGAAAATAAAACCCTAAGATTAACTATTACATCCAAATTGAATTCTTTATTCAAATGGTAAATAAGCAATATTTAAATGGCCAATTAAATAAATATGCAAAAAAATGTTTTTTGTATTATTTTTATGTATGTAAAAATAAAATATTTAATATGTCAAAAATAAGAAAAAAATGATTTTTTTATTAAGGATGAAAACCCTAATTTGTTTTTTAAGAAAGTATATATATTATTTATTATTTATTTATGTACAATAAAATAAAAATATATACAAATGTCAAGAAAATAAAAATATGTTAGAAAAATATTATCTAAGTATATAAATAATAAAAAATAAAAATATACTATTTTTTGTGATATTTACATGTCTTTTTTAAGAAAAATAAAAGTATATGATTAAATTAATTATTTTTATGTTAAAAAAATAATAAAAATAACAAAATAAAATGTGAAAATTTATGAAAATATTTTTAGTAACTTTTTATGTTTAGAAAAATAAAATAAAGTCAGAAACTAAAAAGAAAAATGAAAAAAAAATGAAAATATAAAACAAATGGGCTGAGGGGTGTAAATAGCAAGTCAGTGGTGCAAATAGCAAGGAAATGCCAAGGCCCAACCCAGATCCAACTTCGTCTTTAACCTTTGAACAAGAAAACGCGTGCTATGTACAAAACCTTGAAATCCTGCATACGTGCTATGTTTCAGTTGAACTCGAATATGGCAATGCTGAGGTTTTCAGTGAGGCCTGAGATGTTTGTGAGCTTGCCTGAACTTCCTCTAACCTTCCCCAATGCTTTGTTTGCTTTGAGCTTGCTTGAATAAGCCTGTAGAAGTCAACCTGCACAAGCTGAAATCAGAAATGGTGAAGCTTGCAAATGGAGTTACAGTCAATGGCCAATGGTTGGGATAGCTTAGGTGGGTTATATGGAATGTATTGGAACTGGTTTGGGACAAAACGCATGAGTGGTTTGTGAGATGGAACTCAAAGTGCAGAAACTGCCCTGTTTTGCAAGAAGAAGGTGTTTTTGTGTTTTGGAAGGCTTGAGGGTTGGATAGCTCGTGTTTCTGGCTCAAGGCAATGTGAAAAACTTGTTTCAAATGCTTACAAGAGTTGGTTATATCAGATACTCCAGTTGTGTAGACTTTTGCACATTTCTTGGTTTTGAAGCAAAAGGTGAGAAGTGACAAAGAGCAGGCCTGTACATGCTAGCTCTAATCCTGCATACATTTTGTGAGCTTGACCCAAAGTTTGTGGATTTTGTTTGCTGTTCAAGATTTGGTTCAAGGCTCAAGGGATGCAATTTTACATAAAGCAAGTTTTGACAAAAATGGCAATGTTGCCTTTTTGCTATTTTTGGATTAATCCCTTGTGTAAACCTCTAATGATCAGAACAAAGCTTTAATCCATTGAGTTTGAATTTAATTCTTGAATGTGGAAGGGTTTAGATACCTGTAAACAAGTATAAACAATGCTGGATGGAAATTGCAACTTGTGGCAACATAAAAAATGCCATGGATCAAAGTGAGTTTTTTCCAAATTCAAACCTTCGATTCTCCCTAACCATAAATTATTTTGGAGAGTTCTTGGACATTTTGGAAAGCTTGTAACATGCTCTACAATCCATATTTGAAATACATTTTGATATTCCAAGTGTAACTAGGTGAAAAATTTCCATGAAGATAGGTCAAAATCCTGCCTAAACTAGGGCAAAATTTCACTAAGTTAAAAGTTTCATGGACCCTTGTTCCGAAAATCATAACTTGAGATCCATGCTTCTTTTGAGAAAACTTTGTGAATAAAAGTTATATATTTTGTGGAGGAATACAACTTTCATGTTGGAAGTTTTGTTTGAATCCAATTGCATCATGGTGAAAAAGTTGGGCAAAGTTGGGAAAAACTAAGAAAATTTCATAACTTAGAAAAATTCTAAGTTATGAAAATTTTCAATCTTAAACCCTAATTTGAAAAATTAGGTTTCTTGATGAACAAGTTTCATGTTTTGACACATCTTGATGAGAAATGACCCTTGGCACTTGATTTTGACCAAAAAGTCAAAGTTTGACTTTTCAGTGTACAGTTGATTTTTGATCAGTTGATTGGAAAATTCATCTGTCAATCCAATGCAATTGAGATCTTTTGAACCTTGTGAATAGGTCAAGATGATGCCATTAAGTCCTTGAATCCATTCTTGAACCCAATTTGCCATTGGCTAGGTTAAAAGTCAGGAATTGCCCTTCTGCAGTCAAAACCCTAAAAATGACCATTTTGCCCTTTTGATGATCTGATCAAATTTCTTGAGGAGTTGTGGTCCAAACTTGATCAAATGGTTCATATGAGACTATAATATTGATGTGGATCAAAATTCATGAGGTTTGACTGTAAATTGGCCATAGTTAACTTTTTCC
This sequence comes from Vicia faba, assembly GCA_948472305.1. Classification (NCBI taxonomy): domain Eukaryota; kingdom Viridiplantae; phylum Streptophyta; class Magnoliopsida; order Fabales; family Fabaceae; genus Vicia; species Vicia faba. The sequence continues at coordinate 1,330,412,800 of OX451739.1, forward strand.
CCAATAAAGTTGATTTTTAGGTCAACTGTCCAATTGACTGGGCAAGAATTTGATTCAAGGCTTGAAACTTGGTATGAGAAATCTTATAAGTCCAAAATGAAGCATGAAAGTCATATTGAGCATTAGAAGTCCAAAATTCCTTGTGCAAACCCAAACCCTAATTTAGGTCAACAGTGCAAGGAGATGTCTTGAGCAGAGCAAACCCTAGCTTGGTCTTGAGTTCAAAGAGTCTTGTAAGGAGAAATCTTGATAAAATGAGAGGGCAAATTTTGGGGTACAACATATGCGTAGTATTTTTTTGAATATGTCTGCATTCACAGGGTGCGGCAGGTCGTTACCGTCCATGGTGGTTAAGATCATTGCCCCACCAGAAAAGATGTTCTTGATCACAAATGGTCCTTCGTAGGTAGGAGTCCATTTGCCCCTGGGATCACTTTGTGGCAAGATAATGCGCTTGATCACTAGATCTCCAACTTGATACACTTGGCGTCTGACTTTCTTGTTGAAAGCTTTAATCATCCGCTTTTGATACGTCTGACCGTGGCAAACAACAATAAGTCTCTTTTCGTCAATTAAGTTTAACTGATTAAGTCGGGTTTGAATCCAATCGTCTTCACTCAAACCTGTATCCTTCATGATTATTAAGGAGGGGATCTGAACCTCAATAGGTAAAACAACCTCCATGCCATAAACTAAAGAATAAGGTGTTGCCCCAGTTGATGTGCGAGCCGTGGTACGGTACCCGTGGAGAGAAAATGGTAGCATCTCATGCCAGTCCTTGTAGGTGACTGTCATTTTTTGTATGATCTTTTTGATGTTTTTTTTCGCAGCTTCGACAACACCATTCATCTTTGGCTGATAGGGGGATGAATTGTGATGTTGAATCTTGAACTGCTCGCACAGGGCGGCAATCATAGTATTGTTAAAGTTTGTACCGTTATCAGTGATGATCCTTTCAGGGATACCGTACGGGCAAATGAGATTCTGCTTGATGAAACAGGCAATAACATTCTTAGTAACGGAGGCGAAGGAAGCTGCTTCGACCCACTTGGTGAAATAATCAATGGCCACTAGAATGAAGCGATGTCCATTGGAGGCTGTAGGCTTGATCTCCCCAATCATGTCGATCCCCCACATAGCGAAGGACCAAGTAGCTGTTAAGACATTTAGAGGAACCGGAGGCACGTGTACCTTGTCTGCATAGATTTGACATTTATGACAAGTCCGAGAGTGTTGATAGCAGTCAGCTTCCATGGTAGACCAATAATAGCCTGCCCGTAGAATCTTCTTAGCCATCGTATGCCCACTAGAGTGAGTGCCGAAGGTACCTTCATGCAATTCAGCCATGATCTTTGCAGCTTCAATCTTGTCCACACAACGGAGTAGAACATAATCATGATTGCGTTTGTATAGGACGCCATTACTTAGGAAGAACTTAGCTGAGAATCTCCTTAAGAACTTTTTGTCACAGACTGAAGCTCCTTCAGGATATTCTTGAGCCTCGAGATACCTTTTGACTTCATGAAACCAAGGCTGGTCCACTACTTCTTCGGTATTAATCTCGTGACAGTGTGCAGGTTCGTCCATTCGTTCAATGGTGATTTGGGGAGCCTCGTTATCCCAATTAAGTTTAAACATGGATGACATTGTAGCTAGAGCATCTGCTAGCTGATTTTCTTCTCGCGGGAAGTGCTCGAAGGTAATCTGCTCGAAATGTGGTAACAATGTCAAGACATGTTCTTTGTAAGGGATAATGTGATACGGTGAGAGAACTGACTTGGGATTTTGTGTTTGTGTTCACAAATGTTTCGGTTTAGCAAGAGTCGCCACTGACTTTTTGTTTTATCCTAAGGAAAGGTCAAAAAGCACAGGAAAGACCTTTGAGATGTTTTCTTGGGTTCGGGGAGTAGATTATAGAAAGGGAAGGTATTACACCCTTTCTATCCATGGTTATCAATGGGCTCTTAGTTACTTGTTTAGATCACTTGCTTTGCTTTTCAATTGTTTGAAATGGTGCTCTTCAATTGTTTGAAATTATGCTTTGTGTGTGGTTTTGAAAGATGTTTTGAAAAGAGGCCATCGTTGTGGCAACCTTTGTAATGATTCTTGTTTGAATGTATACAAAGGTGTTTTTGTCTTTTGAAAAGTTTTCAATGTTTGAAAGTAGGGTTTTGAAATTGTGTTGTGAAGTGTGTTTGAAAATAGCAAGGATGTTTTTGCAAGCTTTTGATCAAGTAACTAAGAGCTATCTACCCTATTTTACTCAAAGATCTTTCTTATGTTTTTAACCATTTTAAAAATGTTGTTTCACCATTGCATTTGGTGAACAACCTTGTGTTAGGATGTTAACGGGACAGGCGCGGGTCATCGTATAGACCATGATAGCAATTATGTCAAGTATTTTTGGCAATTTTCTTGAGGGACTTGATCATTTTGTTTAGGCAACCCAGATAGCGTCATCGAGGGACTATGATCTTTTGTTTTGTTTTTGTTTTGCCAAAGTACTTGATATGCATACCATGGCCCATTTTTGAAGGCAACAAGCGGATTGTAACCCTAGGGGTGCAAGTGTGCATTGTGTTTGTTTTTCATGCATTTTTGTCTTTGATTAGGTCAAACTATTTGTTGGTTTTGATTTTGCATACAAATCCTAATTCTCTAATCATGGCATAATTAAAAGCTTTTAAATGCGTAAAAATAAATCTAAGCTATTACAACTTTGATATAGGGAGGGGGGTACAATTTTGAATAGGGGTATTTGACAAGAAATATAAAACCATAATTACTATTACATCCAAATTGAATTCTTCGTGCAAATAAAATAAATGGGCAATATTTAATTAAACAAGATAAATAAATATTAAACAAGATGTATTATGCAAAAAAGAGTTTTTTATTTGTTCATGTATGCAAAAGTATTTTTTTTAATGTAAAAAAAGGTATAAAGAAATAAATAAAGGATTAATTTTATTTGTTTTTAGGGTGAGAACCCTAATTCCTTAAGAAAATAAATATAATGTATTATTTATGTACAAAAATATATTAATATGTATGAAAATGAGATATATCTAAAAAAGGGTATTTTTTTAGTATAAATAATAATAAAAATAAAAATGTAGTATTTTTGTATTTTATTTCTAAGTATTTAATAAAATAAAAGTATATATATATATATATATATATATATATATATATATATATATATATATATATATATATATATATATATATATATATATATATATATATATATATATATATATATATATATATATATATATATATATATATATATATATATATATATATATATATATATATATATATATATATATATATATATATATATATATATATATATATATATATATATATATATATATATATATATATATATATATATATATATATATATATATATATATATATATATATATATATATATATATATATATATATATATATATATATATATATATATATATATATATATATATATATATATATATATATATATATATATATATATATATATATATATTAAATATGTTAAGTATGTAAAAATAAAATAAAATATTTACAAAAATACAATATATTCAAGAAAATATTTTTGGTGTGAATAAAAAATAGAAATGAAAATAAAAGTATTATTTGCATTATTTTTAGATTTAAACAAAATAATATAAAAGCATATAAAATGTTTTAATGCTAGCAATGATTAAAATAAATATCAAATAAATGTAAAAATTATGAAAAATATTTTTTAAGCATTTTTTATGGTTGAAAATAAATAAACAAAATCAGAAATAAAATTAAAATATAAAAATGACAAAATATAAAGGAAATGGGCCAGGGGATGCATTTAGCAAAGGGAGGGTGTAAGAAGCAAGAAGCCAAGTCCAGCCCATCAGCTTCATCTTCTTCCTTGTGACAAACAGAAAAACGCGCGCCCTGTATCCATCTTTGAACATCCTGGAAACGTGTAAAACAATGTAGAACATCAAACAATGATTTCAACCATATAAAACATTAAATCTAACTCTCAAAGACCAGAGAGAATTTCTCTGGCCCTAAAATTTAACCTAACTTTTTCAACATGTTCATGGATGAAATTCTCCTAGCACGATTAATATAAATGAAAGCTGAGCATATGTATGGTTTCAGGGCAATGAGTACTACATCTTTCATTCACAAACCTAAGGCTAAATGTTCCTAAATAGAGAGATATAAGTTCATGAAAAACCTGTTTCAGCTGAGTTTCGAGTTGGACAATGCAGCAACTTTCAGTGAGGCCTGAGGTTCTTTTGAGCTTGCTTGATGTTCCCTGAACCTTTCCCAATACTTAGTTTATTTTGAAATGGCCTGAATCCTTCTACAGAAGTCAACCTGCACAAGCTTGAAATGAAAATGGTGAACACTGTAAATGGAATTACAGTTGGCAATGGAGGTTTGGGATAGCTTGAGTGAGTTGAATGGAAGGTGTTTGAAGTGGAAAGGAGCAAAACGCACGAGGCAATGTGAAGACGGAAGTGATTCTGTAGGGCTTGCCCTGTTTTGCAAGAAAATGTGGTTTTTGAGTATGAGGGTGTTTTTGGGGTGAAAGGCTCGTGTTTCTGGCTTACAAGGATATGCAAAACTTGTTTGAAACCTTGGCTTGAGTTGATTTTATCAGATGTGTCAGTTGTGGACTTTTGGCACAATAGCTTGTTTTGAAAGAAAAGTGTGAAGTGACCATGCTAAGGCCTGTACAGGCTAGATCCAAGCATGCTCACAGTTAGTGTACTATGCCTGAGATTAGGGGACTTTGTTTGCTGCAAGGAAAGAAGTCCAAGGCTCAAGAAAATGCAATTTGACATAAAGTTGCCTTTATGAAAATGGAAGTGCTATCTTTATGTCCAAAATGGAATTATTCAATGTGCCAAGATCTAATGATCAGAATAACACCAATGTCCAATGAATTTGCATTCAATTTTTGAGTGTAAATTGGTTTAGAGGCCTGTAATTATGTACTAAGCTAGGTTGGTCAGATTTTGCAAGTGGTATGAACATGTATTGGCCATGGTTACAAAGTGAGTTTTTGGCAACTTCAAGCATTCGATTCTCCCTAACCACAAATGTGTTTGAGGAGTTCATGGACAATTTGGAAAGCTTGAAACATGTACTATAATGCATATTTTAAATGCAACTTGATACTCCAAGTGGAACTATGTGAAAAATGGCCAAGAAGATGGGTCAAAATCCTGCCTAAACTAGGGCAAAATTTCTCTAAGTTAAAAGTTTTAGGGACCCTTGTTCCAAAAATCATAACATGAGATCCAAGCTTCTTTTGAGAAAACTTTGTGAATCAAATTTGTAGACTTTGTGATGGAATACAACTTTCATATTGTAAGTTTTATTTTAATCCATTTGCATCTTGGTGAAAATGTGGGGCAAAGTTGGGAAAAATTAAGAAAATTTCATAACTTAGAAAATTTCTAAGTTATGAAATTTTTTCAATTTCAAACCCTAATTTGCAATTTTGGGTTTCTTGATGAACATGTTTCATAATTTGACATATCTTGATGGAAAATGACCCTTGGCACTTGATTTTGACCAAAAAGTCAAAGTTTGACTTTTCAGTGTATAGTCAAATTTTGATAAGTTGACTAAAAAATTCATCTGTCAATCCTATGCATTTGAGATCTTTTGAACTTGTTGAATGGGTCAAGATGATGTCATTGAGTCCTTGAGTCCATGGTTGAGCTTGATTTTCCATTGGCTAGGTCAAACAGTCAAAAATTGCCTTTGTACAGTCAAAACCCTAGAAATGACCATTTTGCCCTTTTGGTGATCTGATCAAATTTCTTATGGAATTGTGATCCAAACTTGATTAAATGGTTCACATGAGTTCATAATGTTGATGTGGGTCAAAATTCATGAGGTTTGACTGTCAATTGGCCACAGTTGACTTTTTCCCCAATACAGTTGATTTCTAGGTCAACTGTCCAATTGACTGGGCAAAAAATTGATTCAAGGCTTGAAACTTGGTATGGAAAAACTTATGAGTCCAACATGAAGTATGAAAGTCACTTTGGGCATTGAAGGTCCAAGAATCCTTGTGCAAACTCAAACCCTAATTTCAGGTCAACAATGCAAGGATATGTCTTGAGTAGAGCAAACCCTAGCTTGGTCTTGAGTTCCAAGAGTCTTATGATGAGAAATGTTGATAAAATGAGAGGGCAAATTTTGGGGTACAACAGCTTCCCCTGTTCAATCTTCTTGAACCTGAGGAGTTAGATTGGCCAGCTTGCCTTTCGTGACTCGAAGGTAAAAGAGGATTGGAGACTAGAGTGCCCGTAAATTTGCACTCGTCAAATTATAACGGAGGGAATGGGCTTAAAGATTCCATTTAGAGAGGGTAGAATCTTGCTAGAGATGGGCTTAAAGATGCCATCCAAGAGTTGTTTGTTGAAAATCAGTAGAATGAACATCAGAATGGTATCCGTATTTGGAATGTATCTGAGTTGTATCTGGAGATTGGGTTTGTATGAGCAAGGGAATGGCGTCTGTGTCTAGAGAGTATCCGAGTTGTAACTGTATTTGATTCTTGAATGAATATCAGAATGACTGCCGTGTCTGGAGTCTATCTGTATTCTGAATGGGTAACCGAGAAAAATCTGTGTATGAAGCAACTGTGTGCTGGGGATAAATTCCGAATGAGTGACAGAATGACAACCTTGTCTGGGGCGTATCTGGACTGTATCTGAAGTTGAGATCTGTATGAGTAGCAGAATGACTTTCGTGTCTGGAGTGTATCTGAGTCTGTAACGGGGATCTGAATAAGTGACAGAATGACTTCCGTGGCAACTGCACTGGGGAGAATCAAACTTCTGGTGTAAAGGCCAGAATGGCATCCGTGTTTGGAGCGTATATGAACCTGAAGTTGAGAATTGAATCTGAATGAGAGATAGAATGGCCACCGTGTCTGGAGCGTATCTAGTCTGTATTGAATTGCTGAAGTCTGAATGAGTAGTAGAATGACCGCCGTGTCTGGGGTGTATCCATACTGTATTTTGACTTGAAATTCTGAATGAGTAATAGAATGACCGTCGTGTCTGGGGTGTATCCACACTGTATCTGAATAATTGTTAATGATATCCTTTTAACTTTATCCTGAAAAGGGTAAAATATTAGCTAAAACACAAAGTTATGTTGCATGATATGTATGATGCAATGAACTGTGTTTCATCAATGTTTATGATATATGAATGTAATGGATGTGCATGTAAGCTGAGTAGCTGTCTTGCTGAGGAAAATAAATCCTTGATAACTGGAGATAATGAAATCTTTGACTGCTGCCGGGGAAAGTAAATCCTTGACCGATGCTGAGGATTCAAAAATCTTTGATTGCTGAAGACGAGAAATCCTTGCTGACTGCTTGGGGATTAAAGATCTCTGATTGTTTGAAAAGGAGAAATCCTGGGACCACTGCTGGAGATTGAAAATCCTTGGCAATTTGTGGGGATTAACAAGGTCTTTGATAACTTCTGCAGGGAATGAGAATCCTTCATGACTTTCCTGGGAAATAAGGAAAACTCTAAAAATCTCTACTGGGGAGTTAAAACCTGGGAGGCTTCTGCTGGAGAAATGAGACCGAGAATCTTTGATCTGCTGGGAAATAACTCTGTGGGGAGAATGTTTACTCGGCCGATGAAATCAGGAGCTTGGGTTGTACGCCAATCTACTGGGGAAGCATCCTAGTTGGGGATAAGCCAAGAAGTTAACTGTTATCTGCTTGGTTCTCATATTTTTAAGATAACCTGCTGGGGAAATAGGTTTAGAATATTCTGGCTCCGCTAGGGATATGTATTTCAGGGTTTTCGGGCTCCACTGGGGATCTTGAAAATTAACTCCGCCGGGGACATATACTCTAAGGTTTTAACTTTGTTGAGGATCTGAATGATGTACTGTAGGGGATTTCTTCTGGAATAGCACAAAGATATCTTCCTACACCTTCAACCTATCAGTAATTATCCTTTCTCAATTTCGTTTTATTTATAAGCAGTGATTATATTCAAATGCATATGCCTATTTAATAAAACTTTGGACGTTTTCAAATAAAACATAAGTGTAAAAAGAAAGAAAGGCAAGTAAATTTCTGCACTTTGAACTATCTTTGTATTAACTTTTGTAAGTATCTTTGTACAAAGGAGACAGACATCCTAGTAAGAGAATGTTGTCGTAAAAATTGAAAAATTTTATACAAAAAGAAGGATGACTATGTGTAACAATTCCACGGGATTCCCATTCTGCTATAGCCTTTGCAACTCTGAGTATCTTATCCCTTCGCTGCTTCGTCCGCCGATGATTGTATTGATCAGAAGCTTGGAGCTTGTTGGTGAAGAGATTATTCTTAAAGTGATCCGACGAGACATAGTCATACGCTTTAATTCCCTAACTTTTTCCTGGACCGCCCTTTCGGGTTTTCGATCCACCGGGAAACCCTTTTTTGCCCAAGTCGCCCTTTCGGGTTTTCAACTTGTCGGGTGTACATATTTTTTTTTATCCCTAATTTTTTCCTAAACCGCCTTTTCGGGTTTTCGATTCACCGGGATGCCCATTTTTTCCCAAGTCGCCCTTTCGAGTTTTCAACTTGTCGGGTCGTTTTATGCGTAGTATCTTTTGACTATATCTGCGTTCGTAGGGTGCAGCAAGTCGTCGTCGTCCATGATGGTCAGAATCATTGCCCCACCAGAAAAGATGCTCTTGATCACAAATGGTCCTTCGTAAAGAGGAGTCCACTTTCCCCTGGGATTACTTTGTGATAATATTATCCGCTTGATTACAAGGTCTCCGACTTGATATACCTGACGCCTGACTTTCTTGTTGAAAGCCTTGATCATCCGTTTTTGATACGTCTGACCATGACAAACAGCAGTAAGTCACTTCTCGTTGATCAAGTTAAGTTGATCAAGCCGGGTCTGAATCCAATCGTCTTCACTCAAACCGGCATCCTTCATAATGGAATCTGAACTTCCATAGGTAAAACAGCTTCCATGCCATATACCAAAGAAAAGGGAGTTGCCCCTGTTGAAGTACGTGTCGTGGTACGATATCCATGCAGAGCAAACGGTAACATCTCATGCCAGTCTTTGTAGGTGACTGTCATCTTTTGAATGATCTTCTTGATATTTTTGTTCGCGGCTTCAACAACACTGTTCATCTTCGGCCGATAGGGAGATGAATTGTGATGATAAATCTTGAACTGCTCACACAGAGCGGTGATCATAGTGTTGTTCAAATTTGTACCATTGTCTGTGATGATCCTGTCGGGGATACCATACCGGCATATGAGGTTCTGCTTAATGAAGCAGGCAACCACATTCTTTGTAACTGAGGCGTAGGAAGCTGCTTCGACCCATTTGGTGAAGTAATCAATAGCGACCAAGATGAAGCGATGTCCATTGGATGTCGTAGGCTTGATTTCTCCAATCATGTCAATGCCCCACATTGCGAATGGCCAAGGAGCTGTCAGAACATTGAGAGGAACAGGAGGAATATGTACCTTGTCGGCGTAGACTTGGCATTTGTGGCAAGTACGGGAATGTTGATGACAATCAGCTTCCATGGTAGAACAGTAGTAGCCTGCCCTTAGAATCTTCTTAGCCATCGTATGTCCGCTCAAGTGGGTGCCAAATGTGCCACTATGTATTTCGGTCATGATCAACTCTGCGTCAACCTTATCCGCATAACGAAGTAGAACACAATCATGGCTGCGCTTATAAAGGATGCCATTGCTTAAGAAGAACTTGGCAGCAAATCTCCTTAAGAACTTTTTATCATTGACTGAAACTCCTTCAGGATATTCTCTAGTCTGGAGATACCTTTTGATTTCATGAAACCAGGGTTGTTCCACTACTTCTTCGGTATTAATCTCATGACAGTGCGCAGGTTCGTCCATTCGCTCGACGGTGATTTGGGGAGCCTCGTTATCCCAACTGAGTTTAAACATGGAAGAGATTGTATCCAGAGCATCAACTAGCTCATTTTCTTCTCGCGGGAAGTGGTCAAAGGTAATTTGCTCGAAATGAGGCAACAATGTCAAGACATGTTCTTTGTATGGGATAAGATTAGGATGTTTAGTGTCCCACTCTCCTCTGACTTGACTGATAACCAAAGCCGAGTCCCCAAATACGACCAAAGATTTGATTCCCAAGTCTATAGCAGCCTTGAGACCAAAGATGCAAGCTTCATATTCAGCCATGTTGTTGGTACAGCTAAAGCAAAGTCGGGCAGTGAAGGGTGTATGGCAACCTTCCGGAGAAATGAGTACCGCACCGATACCGTTGCCAAGTGCATTTGAAGCACCATCAAAGTATAGGGTCCATTGGGATCCTTGTTCAGGTCCGTCATACGGTCCGTTACCTTCAATGTTGTCCAATGTCATGATGTCCTCGTCAGGGAAGTCGAATCTCATGGATTGATAATCTTCTACAGCTTGATGAGCTAGATGGTCAGCTAGTACACTCCCTTTTATAGCTTTTTGGGTCGTGTACTGTATGTCATACTCTGTTAGGATCATCTGCCATCTAGCTATCCTTCTAGAAAAAGCAGTCTTTTCGAAGATGTATTTTATCGGATCCATCTTATATATCAGCAAAGTGGTATGAGTCAACATATACTGTCTTAACCGGCAAGCAGCCCATACCAAAGCGCAACAAGTTTTCTCGAGCAGTGAATATCTGGTTTCACAGTCGGTAAACTTTTTGCTAAGGTAATAAATGGCATGCTCTTTTCAGCCAGACTCGTCATGCTGCCCCACTACGCACCCCATTGAGTTATCCAAAACGGTCAGATACATGATTAGTGGTCTTCCCTTGACGGGCGACATCAAGACAGGAGGCTCTTGTAAATACTCCTTGATTTTATCGAAAGCAATTTGATAGTCATCATTCCATCTAACTACCTGATCTTTCTTCAACAGCTTGAAGATTGGTTCACAAGTAGATGTTAGGTGAGAAATGAACCTAGCAATGTAGTTTAGGCGTCCCAAGAAACCTCTGACTTCCTTCTCAGTTCGAGGAGAAGGCATTTCTTGTATAGCGTTGACTTTGACAGGATCAACCTCGATGCCTTTGTTGTTGACAATGAAACCCAAAAGTTTACCGGATCGGACTCCGAATGTGCACTTGTTCGGGTTCAACCTTAGCTTGTACTCCTTCAACCTGACAAACAGCTTTTGCAAGTGATCAAGGTGTTCTTCTTCAGTTTGTGATCGGGCTATCATGTCATCTACGTAGACCTCTATCTCATGATGTATCATATCATGAAACAAAGCTACCATGGCGCGTTGATAGGTTTCCCCGACATTCTTCAGTCCGAATGGCATCACTTTATAGCAGAATGTACCCCATTGTGTGACAAATGTAGTTTTCTCCATGTCCTCAGGTGCCATTTTGATCTGGTTATAGCCTGAGAATCCGTCCATGAAAGAAATACTTTGCGCTGAGCTGTATTGTCGACCAGGATGTCGATGTGCGGAAGTGGAAAATCATCTTTAGGGCTGGCCCTGTTTAAGTCTCTATAGTCCATGCACATTCTCACTTTACCGTCCTTTTTAGGCACGGGAACAATGTTAGAAACCCAATGAGGATAGGAAGTAACAACCAGAAATCCAGCATTGAACTGCTTCATAACTTCTGCTTTGATCTTCTCCGACATGTCAGGTCTCATGCGGAGGACTTTTTGTTTCACTGGTGGACAGTCTTCTCTTGTGGGTAGACGATGTACCACAATGTCTGTATCAAGTACCGAAATGTCTTCGTATGACCAGGCAAAGATCTCAACATAATCATGCAACAACTGAATTAGGTGCTTCTTGACACACGACTCTAGGTTGGCACCCACTGTGATTTCCTTTTTGTCTTTCTCAGTACCCAAGTTGATCATATCCAACAACTCCTCATGAGGCAGAATAGCTCTTTCCTCTTGTTGTAATAATCTGGCTAATTCCCCTGGCACCTTACAATCTTCCTCACCTTCGTATTCGGCTTGGTAGATCAGATATTCTGAGTCACTGAAGGCTATAGCAGTATCGTTACCCATGGGTTCCGGAGTGGAAGGGTACCTGCATTTGTGGGTGTGGGTGTGTGTAAGGGCATAGCCATCTTAAAACAATAAAATGTAAAAGAAGGACAATGAGAACAAAAGGTTTATATATGAAAAAGCGTCCATGATTCATTAAATGACATATGAAAATGAAATAAGAACCCTTACAAATGGACCTATGTGCCTCGGGTAAGACACAAGGTTGAAAAAGTACGAATTGTTTGTGAATTATTACAGATCCAATAGAAATGGAAAAGATAAATTACTGTGATATGAAAGTAATCGGAACAAAGTCTTTTGCTTCCCAGTTTCACAGTCCTCCGTCGATAGTAGGAAATATCCAGTCTTCCAAGCTGCCATCTTCTTCACTGTCCTCTAGCGCATTAACCCCGTGGTGGCTGATCTTCACAGGTGGCCCTCTGGCACGGGCGCGGCGCACGACCTTCTGAGTAGATGAGGTAAATCCCAGGCCAAACTTGTTTGATTTATAAGGAAAGTCTGGAAGCTGCCCCCAGATGGTGGATCCGCCTTCTTCCACTACTACCTTTGCATCCTTTAGAGAAGACATCCGAGGCGGAGGTCTTGTGATCACATGAGTTAAGGATACTGCTTTGGTCGCTGCTATTTCCTGAGAAACTTCTTCAAAATGTTGGAAAGGGGTTTCAATGCATTCGCCATCCAATTCTACATATCGAAATGAATTCAGATGACTAATCATGTATTCCTCTTCACCATGGACAATTATGATCTTCCCTTGGACGGGGTTGTTTACAGTGATTTCTGGTAAACAACCGCTAGTCCTCCAAACTATCAAATAATCTTAATGACTGTTATTTAATCTCTCTGGTAACTTGCAGGATCGACTAGATTGATCCTATGGTGTATTGGTCATTTGGATAATTCTCATTGTAGAACTGATATTCATGGTTGGTATTTAGAATGTTGTGTAGGTGTTCAACTTACTTCGATTACCATATTAAAGATCTAATGACATGATCAAGTAAATACGTACGAAACTAAATTGCATGAATAGAGGTTCAATTGTAAAGACATGTAAAACTGCAAGAAACAAGTAAGTAAACTTCGAAGTATAAAAGCATGTAATGTAAAAGAGTTTCTGGAATGTAAAAGATTCGAAATAGAAAGAAAGCGTTTAAATGCAAGAAATCAGTAAAATGACTTTGGATGAAAAGGTATTCGAATGATAAAAGCATGAAGATAATAGCATAAAAGGTATACGAATTTCTGAAATGTAAAGTACTCGGAATAGAGGGAAAGACTTTCAAATGCAAGAAATCAGTAGATGACTTTGAATGAAAAAGATTTTAATGTAAAGGCTTTTGAATGATATTGACATGAAGATAGACGATAAACTGGAAATGAAAAAGAGTTTTGCTGAATCATAAACATTTGGTGTTATCATACGTACATTGTTCGAGCATTCGTTTCCCTAGCCATGTGGTATTTTGAATGTTTACTGAATTTTGTATAATAGATATGACACACGAAATCCTAACGCTAAGACTTCTATTTATACTACTTCGACCATAACGGTCTTGCCTATAAGATTCTGCCACGTTTAGAACATGCAAAGCACTTCCCTTCTCTAGCTTCCACGCGTCTTCGAATGCTCCAGCGCATATATTTTAAATTTCGAACATCCCGCTTGTGTTTGAATTTCAAATGTTTTGGCACTCTTCGCTTCGAACTCATTTCTTGGACACAGCCTTGTTACCACTTCGAGACTTCTTTTGAATATATCCCCATAACTGTCACTCGAAGCTCCGAGCTTTGACATGTTCATTCAAAGAACCACTTCTACCATTCCGAACCATGACATCTTGCTTTATTCCAACGAAACACCCAACTTGCTTCGTTTCGAACTGTATCATCAAAATCTTCAGCCAACAAAATGCCCCTTTAAAATATGTATTTCGATCCTTTGAGAAATACTTATTTTAAATATATATGCAAGATTTTGATGTGACCTTTGAGTAATCGTAACATTTATTGTGTATGACTCCAGTCACGTCAATCACGACGCCTTTCAGATTCCTTAACCGTCTTGAACCAGTATTTCACAGCATGGTGCAGTTATAAAATAATGATTATTATTAATCACGCCTATTACCAATATCAACTTTTACGCCACCTCCTTCTCAATCCAACCCACGACTCCCACGTATCCTAACCTTACTCAGTGGATGTTTAAACTTCCACACTATAAAAACCCATCAACTTAGTCTTTTATTTTTCTTTCCACATTCTGAATCTTTTCTTCCTCTCTTCTCACCGAAACCCTAAAACTTCCAACAATCTTCAATAATGTCTTCTACAACATCATCCCAACTGAAGAAAACCTCCAAAAAGAAAGGAAAGAACACAGGAACAATAATGGAAAGCAAGGTTGGTACCTATCAAGGTCAATCTGTGCTTATCCCCCAAATGATCTCCAAAGAGAAGGAAATGCTCTACGCATCTCAGGTACTAATTCCAACTAACGCCGCTGGAAAGAGGTTTGCTCTAATGGGTCCTCTTACAGTCTTTGAAATCTTAAAAGATACTAGAAAAATCTTCCCTGTTTGTTATAATTTTAAGCCTTTGTTTAATAAAATGGATATCCCTAAGACAGGCGAGTCTTCTGATTCGACAACCGTGGAAACTTCAATCGTTCCCCCAAAAGACCCCTTTGTGCTAGACTATGTGAAGAGTAACTTTAAACCATTTCGATCCTGCCCTACCTCTGACACAGCTTACCAAAACTGGTTTACCAAAGTAGAAGCCAAGAAATCCCAGCAATGGGAGGAATTAGGCATTTACAACTTGATTAAATTATCGAAACCAGGCTTCACCTATAGCCATCCATTATTATTTGCGTCCTTATATTTCTGGGACAACACCTACAACACCTTCCATCTCCCTGGGGGAATGATTACACCCACCTTTTTTGATATAGCAGCCATTACTGGTTTGTCACCAGTAGGAGAAACCTACATTCCTGACAATGAAGAGCACTCGAGCATTATTGACTTCGAAGTCAAATTAGCCAGCTTTTCAAAGTTCATTAGCCACTACCACACTGAAGGAGATAGTGTGTCAGATGTGGAACACATTGCTTTCCTCACCTTATGGTTATCAAGGTATGTATTCTGCAGCAGGTCCTTACAGGTAGCCAGCAGGTTCATCCCTCTAGCTAGAGATTTACATGAGAATCAGAGGGTGTGTTTAAGCGAACTGTTACTTGTTGATCTTTACGAAAGTTTAAGATCAGTCGTTTCGAGTTTGAAATCCCACACTCCCAAAAACATCCTTCTAGCTGGCCCCTTCTGGTTACTCCAGTTATGGCTTAATGCCATGTTTGAACCCTCACTATCAACTGCTAACACTATTGTTGAACAAGATCCGGAGATAGCGGATAGAATCATTGAAGGTACTAGGCTGCGAAGACTTACCCCAAATGATGATAAAGATGACTTCAAAGTTCTCTTCTCCAACTATATCATGATTTTCTCCAAGAGACACAAATTCGAAGAGACCATGGCGCCCTTCGCTTCAAGGACTCATGGACCATCATGGTTCACCATGGCTCTCTCAGAAGCAGTTAAAAGCAAAGAAATTCAAGATATTTGGAAAGCCTTTTTGCTTCCCAGATTAATCTCCTCACGAATCACTCCTTCTAAGAATCAAATCTTCCTTTTTGCTTATCAACCCAACTTCGTTTCTAGACAATTTGGCATGTGCCAACTAATCCCTGAACCCCTGTTCCAAACAGAAAGTGCCATCACTTTTGGGCGAACCTTCAAAGCAAGAGAAGCCAAACTACAACAGGAACAATATCAAGGCTTCGCCCACTTTGAACTAATACCTTTTGAACCTACACACTTCACAGCAAAGGGTTTTCTGGAATGGTGGACAAAGTTCTACCAATCTTATATGTTCGATACCCTCTCTATTCAACATAAACTAACTGATGCATTCGATGTGCAGGTACACTCCAAGAAAGGTATGTTCACTCATGCCAAAGAGATTAGGGCTTTTTAAAATTATTTCGAAACCACTTATGATCCCACACACTTGGAATCCACTATGCATCAAGTGGCTGAGACCTTGAAGGAAAAATTTAAAGAAAAAATTTATAAGCTAAAACTTCCTTCAGGGTTGTCACCTGAGGATAGGTATAGGTTGGCATTCGAAATGCATCCACCTAAATTTCCTAGATTGCCTACCTCAGAACTGACTCTGGCTTGGTTTCCTCCATACCCTTGGTGGTTCACTTGCAAAGAAATGTTCAAATATCTTCAAAAGAAACCAAAGCCATCTGAGACTGTGACATGGGCTCGTCATTGGCTCCACGATTTCCCAGGACATCTTCGCTATGACCTTTCTGCCATGTCGATTAAATCTGATCAAGGCGCAGGTGCGAATGCTTGGAAAAATCCCAAATGTTTCTCACTTTCTACATTTTTAACTTTTACCTTAATTGTTTCAATTTTCAGCCATCAGGATAAAGACCGCTGCTTCAAAGTCTAAAGAGGGAAGCGCCTCCCAAACATCTGTCGAAACCATTGATAATGTGACTCTATCCAAACCAACAACAACTACTACAACAACAACAACACCACCAGTAATAACCACTGTTCCAACTCCACAGGTAATCAATTAGACCTGATGTTTCGAATACACTAAGTTTCATGATTTGGATCTAACTCATGTTTAAATCTTTTCAGACTAACAAACTCCCACCAACCACTCCAAAGAAAAGAAAAACAAACACTACTGGGGAGGATCCCAATGCTGGAGGGAATTCACCAACTGCTTCGAAGAAGAAGCAGAAGAAGGAAATTTCTAAAAGTGCTGCACCAACTGGTATCTCTGGACTCGATTCTAGAGATGCTGCTCCCTTAACTAAATCCAAAAATCCACCTTCGACCTCCAACGTAATGTTGGAACATATAGATAGCAACCTCTCTTCTGAGAATCCACAGGTAAGTTGAACTCTAATTTTTAACAAAATAATTATTCATTACCTTGGTGCGTGATCTTAATATTCTTTGCCTCTGTAGGACATTTTGAACCCAACTCTTACCACTTCGACTTCTCCATCAAAGACTGCTGCTCCCATCAACTCTTCTCCTCATGGGGACTCCAGTAACCTGGTGCAGAACAAAGGATCCTCCAACATGGCGGTTCTGACTGGGGCTTCAGAGCAGCAAGATGACCAGAGTACTTCTCCCCCTCTGAAAGAAACGAATGAAGCAACGCTTCATGAATATGCATAGACTTTACAAAAAACTTCTCTTCAAAAGTCCCCTCTTGAAACCCTTCAAGAGAATCCAAAGGACATTCACGCTGAAGGAGAGAAGGCTGATTCTGATCAAGGAAACGAAGAATCTGCAGAGGAAGGGTCTGAGGAAGAAGATGCCCACAATGGTTCGACTGCTGGAATAGAGTCAGATGCAAATAGCAGTGAGAACGATGATATCGAAGTGGTGGATCTGGTTGATAATGAAGAAGGCAATGAGCAGGAAACGAGTGAAGGTGACGGTGACGCGACCAATAAACCCATGGAAGTCGAAATGGATGCGACTCCCTTGCGCATGGAACTTCCTCAATCGTCTCTATCTCAAACGACCGAAGAGGAGCTAGCCCTCCTAAGACGAAATGACCCAATTGGGTACATGAAGGTGAAACTAGCTCAAAGGGATATTCCTCTTGCTAGGGCTGGTACTAGTTCGACTAGCAATCCGTTTCCCTCAGATGATAGAGTTGTACTCCTTAACAGAATTAGGAGAACAATCCTTGATGTGGACTTGTTCGAAGTGCTCAAACAGGATAGTACAGCTTGCTATACCATGAAGGAGCTACTTACACAAGTTAACCTCGCCACCTGCTCTTTGCCAGTCAGCACTATCTTATTCGATCTTCAATCTCTGTTAGACAACATAACTGGGTGTCTTCTCCAAGATGAATTTGCTACCAGAAAGGTCCAAGAGAAACGAACTGCAATGGACGCTGCTTATGAGCATGCTTCGAAGCTCTCTAAAGAAGCTGAAGATCAAGCCATGCATATAAAGCAAGCAAAAACTGACTATGAAGCTCGAGCTGAGTCTATTCTTCTCTGGGAAAGGCAAATTCACGAACTTCAACAAAAGGTTAAGGAGGCTCAACAACAACAATTGGCCTACGAAACCAATACTGCTGGTGAACATTTCGAAGAGCTCCTCAACAAAGGACTTGCAGAAATGGAGGCAGCAAAACAACTTAAAGGAGAAGTAGCTACCCTAGAAGGAGCAAGGCGCTTTACTCAACAAAGGCTTGAGTCCTTTAGAAGTACCTTTAATAGATTGAGAATAATGCCTATTTTTAAATCTCAGTTTTAATTAGTTTTGAAATTTGGTTTTGGTCTGTAATATCCGAACAACGCCATTTTGGCAATCCCATATTACCATTTTGGCATTCCTTTATGATATTTTGATTACGTTGTTATTATCCGAATCTCCTGCAGGCGTGGCTTATATTTCTTTAAATATTTCCCATTAACCTTTAGGATTCGCTTATCATCAACCAACTCTTCGATTTCATATGCATTGTTTGAAAATATCTTTATTATTCGAAAAGGTCCTTCCCAATGAGGTGACCATTTACCTAACGTTTTATTTTTCTTGTCCATGGGCAATATGACTTTCCAGACTAAGTCATTAATAGTGAATGCTTTTCCTTTCACCCTTTTGTTATATGCCCTGGCTACCCTTTCCTTTTGTCTCATCAGGATTTCCAATGCATGCAATCTAACTTCATCCAACTCAACTAACTCATTCATCATCATCTCCCAATATAATGCAGATGGGATTTCGTTTTGTCTTTGAATTTGAACTGATTGTAGATGAATTTCTACTGGCAGAACTGCATCATGACCAAATGTGAGTTGGAAAGGCGTGGTGTTAGTAGCTTCTTTAGGAGATGTTCTACAGGCCTATAGTATTTGGTCCAAAGTTTTGTGCCAGTTCCTTGGCTTTTTACCAATATGTTTCTTGATTAACCCTATTATCACTTTATTAGCTGCTTTGACCTGACCATTTGCTTGAGCATAATATGGCGTTGATGTTAGTAATCTAAACCCCATTTCTTGAGCAAACTCTTGCATCTTCCTACCAGTAAACACAGAACCTTGGTCTGTGGTTATGCTCTCTGGCAATCCGAACCTATAGATAATTTGTTTCTGAATGAACTCAATAATAGCCTCTTGATCAGCAACTATTAATGGTATTTCTTCGATCCACTTGGTAAAATAATCTATTCCTACCAAGATATATTTTTGTCCTTTAGACGAAGCAGGATTTATTTCTCCTATTAAATCCAATGCCCATCCTCTGAAGGGCCATGGTTTAATGATTGAATGCAACTCACTTGCAGGGGCATGTTGAATCCCTGCATGTTTCTGGCATTCTTCACACCCTTTAGCAAAGTCTATACAATCTTTGAGCATGCTGGGCCAATACATGCCATATCGAAATAACAACCATTTCATTTTATGACCTGCTTGATGCGCCCCACATGCCCCATTGTGGATTTCTGACAATGCTAAGTATGCCTCACTTTCTCCTAGGCATTTCAGTAATACGCCTTCTTGGGTCTTTTTGAACAATTCATTTCCCATGAGGACATATGATAATGCTCTATATTTTATCCTCCTATCAACCTTCAATGTTGGATTTGTTAAATAACTCACAAGTGGACTTCGCCAATCTGCATCTGATAAGGTGTCTATGGCTAGTACTTCGAATCCCTGTTTCTCAGCATACCCTAACTTTATACTCTCTAGATCTGATGGTATGAATCTAGTAGCCATAACTCTACCTCTTAATTCGACCAGATCCTCAAAGTTTTTGGCAGAAACTTTATAACCTGAAGCCAACTGTGCTAAGTCATTTGCTTCTTGGTTTTCTATTCTTGGTATATGTTCAATATCCATGTATTCGAATTTTCTAAGTAGCCTGTTAACTATGACGAAGTATATCATCAGATTTTCCTTTATGCATTTGTACTCCTTTGTTATTTGCTTGACCACTAACTCTGAGTCTCCTTTAATTTCGACTCTAGTTGCCCCCAATTCCAACAAAGCTTCAAGTCCAACAATAAGCGCTTCGTACTCAGCTTCGTTGTTCGAGCAACGAGGACCATCTAATTTATACTTGAATTTTGTTGGAATTCCTTCAGGAGAAATTATAAGAACTCCAACACCACTACCATTCCTGTGGGTCGAACCATCAAAGTATAATTTCCAAGGTTGCATTTCAACGTAACCCATGACAGTCGTTTCAACCAGTGAATGGTCCATAATGAAATCAGAAATCACTTTGCCTTTCACAACTTTTAAAGGCATGAAAGTCAAAGAATATTCTGTTAAGGCTAAAGCCCATTTACCAACTCTACTATGCATTATTGGTTTCGAAAGCATGTGTTTAATAACATCGAAATGAGATGAAACATAAACATCAACATGCTTTATATAATACTTAAGTTTCATACAAGAAAAGTACAAACAGAGACATAGCTTTTCTATATTGCTATATCTAGTCTCTGCATCATTCAATACTCTACTTAAATAGTATATGGCTCTTTCGATGCCATTGCTATCTTCTTGCGCTAACATACTACCTATACTAACTTCAGAGGCAGATATGTACAATCTCATGGGCTTTCCCCATGAAGGTGGAGACAAGATGGGAGGCTGAGAGA
Organism: Vicia faba; assembly: GCA_948472305.1. Taxonomy (NCBI): domain Eukaryota; kingdom Viridiplantae; phylum Streptophyta; class Magnoliopsida; order Fabales; family Fabaceae; genus Vicia; species Vicia faba. Next base: position 1,330,433,626 of record OX451739.1, read on the forward strand.
GATATCTTTTTATCTTGTCAAATGCCTCCTGATGGGCTTCGTACCACTCGAAGGCTTGGCCTTGCTTCAAACGAAGCAACGGAGAGAAAGCTTGGGTTCTTCCGCTCAGATTCGAAATGAACCTTCTGAGAAAGTTAATCTTCCCTAGCAAAGATTGCAGCTCCCTTTTTGACGTAGGTGATTTCGTCTCCATTATGGCTTTAGTTTTATTTTGGTTGATCTCAATCCCTTTTTTATGAACCACAAAGCCAAGGAAATCTCCAGCCTGCACAAAAAATGCACATTTAAGGGGGTTCATCTTTAAGCCATGTTTTCTCATTCGTTCGAATGATTGGCTCAAATGATGCAAATGGGTTTCTGCAGATATAGATTTGATGACTATATCATCAATATACACCTGCATAAAGGTTTCAATGAAATCATGGAAAATCGAATTCATTGCCCTTTGATAAGTTTCCCCAGCATTTTTTAAACCAAAAGGCATCACCACCCATTCTTAGGTGCCTAAGGCTCCTGGGCAACGAAATGCTGTCTTGGCAACATCTTCTTCAGCAATAAAAATCTGATTGTACCCAGAGTATCCATCTAACATACTTAAATATTCGAATCCCGCAGCAGAGTCTACTAACATTTCTGCCACAGGCATGGAGTACTCATCTTTAGGGGTTGCAGTATTTAAATCCCTAAAATCTATGCAGATTCTCAGAGAGCCATTTTTCTTAATAACAGGCACTATATGTGCTAACCATTCGACATACCTTGTGGTTCTGATGAATCTGCAGCGCAGCAACCTTTCGATCTCAGCTTTGATCTTTGTGAGAACCGCTGGTGCGAATCTTCTAGGAGTTTGCTTGATGGGCTTCTTGCCATCCTTGATTGGAAGTCTGTGTTCCACTAACTCCCTCTTTAAACCAGGCATTTCGTCATAGTCCCACACGAAGCAATCTTTGTTTTTCTTGAGGACTTCGATCACTTCCTGCTTGAGGCCTGGGTTAAGTTTTGCGCTTATGTAGGTTATTCTTTTCGTGTTCTCATCCCCTAAATTCACTTCTTCGAGTGGATCCTGCGCCAACATTTTGGCACCTGAGTCTATCGGGTCCCTCTCAAAGCATAAGGGTTCTTTATCATAGATGGCGTCCAGCCTTTGATCTATTTAGAGTTCTTCAAAGGGTGAGCCTTTCGAGCTATCCCCATTTATTTCGTTCACCTTTACAGCCAGTTTATTTATTTCAGCCTCTAAGGCCGCCTTTGATTCGTTCTCAGCCATATAGGCCGAAATCCTTTCGAAAAAGGAGGACTCAATCATGAGCAAGGTTGTCGAATTCCCAGCCTGCTGGCCGTCTTTGCATAGTACCTTCGACTCCTTCATCTTCACTGATTATTCTTCTATCCCAATATATGCCATCATGGCGAAGGGTCATATAATAGTGTGCGTTTCTGGTTTCGTTGATTTCATCATTAGGGACACAAGGAGCAATCTTTTCCAGATGTTTGTCATAATTCCTCTTGTCAACTAAGTTGACTGCTGTCATGAAGTAACTCTGGTCTGCTTCAATGTTCTCCACGATCCCATCTTCTCTCCATAAAACCAATCTCTGGTGCATTGACGAAGGAACTGCTCCTACGCCATGGATCCACTCTCTTCCCAATAACAAGTTGTAGTTGGCCTTGGCTTCGATCACCATGAACATGGTGGGCCTACAGCTTGATCCTATCGTCATGTCCAATTGAACCACCCCCAATGTTTTGCCTACTTTCCCTTCATAATTGGACAGAACCATGTTGTGTGGTTTGATGTCTCCTTCGCGTATTTCTAACTTTTTCAGCATGAAATGGGGTATTAAGTTAACTACAGCGCCCCATCCACTAAAACCTTATTTACTCCATGGGCACCAACCTTTGCCCGAATGAATAATGGCTTCAGATGATTTTTCATAGCTGGTTCTGGGCGCTCGAAGAACGCATTCTGCTCCTCGACAGCTCTGTTATCCATCACGTAGTAACACACAGGCCTATGCTTCATCAGATCTATGGTATCTTCCTCCTCATACTCTTCGATTTCAGTTTCCTGTCCAAACTCACAAGGAAGTACAGATACCACATTGCAATTGATATTGAGCGACGACTCCCCCTCTGATTCGAAGTTGTCCATTAGCATATCTTCGTCTTCTTCTGGACCTGGAGTGTATTCCTTCGATTCATTTGGTTGTACTTCAGAGAAGAGTCTCCTACTAACTGGGGGTTTGTCTTCAGTTTGATTATTTGGTGTGGGTTTGTTGGTGCTTGATTCTCCTTGGTTTTTTATCGAAGTTGCTCCTTTATTTGCCATAGCTTCCCTTTCAGCCTTTCGAATTCTCTGTTGCCTTCGCCATTGAGATCTTGACATGGGGTTTCTTCCTTTGTAGTTCTCTAACCTCACTTCTTCCCTCTTCGCCATGTTGAACTGCCTTCTGTATGTCATAGCGTGGCGTGCGTTCCGTTCATTGTTTCTCCATTTGTCTTTGCCTTTGTCAGTTCTGACTTGCAGCCATTTGTCTGTTGGTATTTCAGCAGGAATTTTGAACGTCACTCTTCGAGCGCCCTTGGGATGAGGACTATCAGGCCTTCGTTGATTGTATTTGCTATCGAAACGTTGGCCCATCTGACCAGTCTCTTAGTGGTTCCAACATGGGGCGAAAGGGATTGTTTCGAAGGCTCTGGCCATACTTTGATCGTAGACAGCAGAACACCTTGGGCACACCAAGCATTTGGTTGCCCCTTTGTAACAACGAACCAAAAACTCCAACAAACTTTCTCCAGCTTTAGGATAACACCTGAATAACTGGTTATCTTAGCGCCAGTTGATGCCAGTTCGCACCCTTTGTACCCTCTCGAAATTTGCAGCAATTCTCTGGGTGCAGATGATGCTGCACCTAAGGCATAGTATCATTTCAGCATCTCCTTTGTGGCACAACATGAGGTAATCTTTAAGACTAGTATCCCCAGCATAATTATCCTCCATTTTATAATTTTCTTTTTCTAAGTATTTCTCCACCTCCTCCATTTCAGAATGAGGTCTCTCCATATTCACCATGTTTACATCAACATCCTCCCCCTTAATGTCATCATCTCCCCATCCTGTAGGTTTTATATCTTCAATTTGGATTTTTGAACTCTCTGGGGCAGAATACTTAACCAAGTAGTCAAACTTTCCACTGGGCTCCCCTAAAGTATCCCATATTTCTTTCTGAGGGGAGGGTAGCTTCGTGATCTGGACTTTCTCCAATTCTAGCCTCAGGCCTCCAGTAACCTATGTCAACTCTTGCTTTTGGTTTTCCTGGCCTTCAGTAACCTGGATTTCTTTTGCAACAGCTAAAGGTGCTGCTTCGATCGAAGCCTCTGGTTGCTTGTGGATGTCTTCAGTGACCCCCTTGTTGACTTCGACTAACACCCAACTTTCACTTTTAGTACCTTTCTCTCCTACTGGAGCGTCATTTTGATTTGCTTCCACCATATTGATTTCTCCAATGCATACAGGCTCGGAGTAATTGGTGTCTGCGACATCCAGAGGATCTTCATCCACTTTCATTTTTGGTTTGTCAGCGAATTTCAATATGCCATCCTTAATTGCATTTTGAATTAAATCCCTGAAAAGAAAACACTGTGAGGTTTTGTGGCCTAGGAAACTATGATACTTACAAAATCCCCTTTTCTTCCTTTGATCTAAAGGAGGCATTTTGACATTTGATGGCACAATGAGTTGGCCATCTTTGACAAGTAAATCAAAAATCTCGTCACACTTAGTTACATCGAAGGTATAAACCTTCTTTGGGAATTTGTCACTTTTCTCATTTTCAACAATTTCTTTCCCTTTTGTGGGAACTAATAATTTGCAGGAGTAAGGTGGGGCCTGTTTTAATTCAGCAAGATCAATTTCGACCTCTTCGAATTCAGGGTAATCTTCTGCTTCCTCAGCTCCAACATAGGATACCCTTTCTTTCTTGTTATTTTTAAAAACTCTGGCCTTTTCGGCCTTTAGCCTTTCGACCTGTCGAACCCTATCGGCTAATTGAGCCATATCCCTCAAGTATTGTGTGTCTAATTTCTTTCGAATAGAGTAATCCAGGCCGCCAGCAGCCATTTCGACTAACTCATGTTCAGGAACTACTGTAAAGCATCTAGATTTCAAGAGCCTGAATCTATTTAGATAATCATCTATGGGTTTAGTAAACTTCCTCTTGACACTGGCTAGTTCCTTCAGACTTATTTTAGATTGTCCCATGTAGAACTGTTCATGGAATAATCTCTCCAACAGAGCCCAAGTATCTATGGACCCAGGAGGTAAAGTGGTGAACCATGTGAAAGCGTTCTTAGTTAGGGAACTTGGGAAATATTTGATCCTAAGGTCTTCATTATTTGCTATATCTCCTGCTTCGGTTAGATACCTGGCTATGTGTTCGACTGTTGATTCATTGGTATCTCCAGCGAACTTTGTAAACTTAGGGACTTTATATCCCCTTGGTAAATCAGTGTGCATTATGTAATCTAATATAGGAGAGGCATAATTTGGCCTTCTAATTCCTGTGTCTAGGCCATTCTGGGCCATGATTCTCTCTATCATGGTGGTTAAATTATTTTCGGCCAAGATGTTATAATTTCGAATTCTGTGAATGACTGCATCAGCATCTTGATTTCGACCCACCATGACAACTCCTCTAGGCTGTTCTTCTCGAAACTCTGGGACTTCTAGCCTTTCGATCCTTGCCCCTGGTTCCATAATTTCCCTTTGTGGGCCTTGAATCATTGGGGCTTCTAACCTTTGTGCCCTTGCCCCCAAATTAACCCCCTCTCTGGCTGGTCTATAGGGTGGGTCCTCAGTAACTTGTTCTATGATAGGTACGTTTGCTCGAACTCCCGCCTGATTCTGCCTACGCCTTTCTGGGGGAGCGAAAAAATCTGCTATTCGACTCATGTTATCCGCGTTTTCTCTGTTTGTCACAGTTACATTTTGTACTATTGGGGCAAAGATCTCCTGCATAGTCTGTGCTAATACTCCTATCATATTATGGTTACTGTCATCCATTAATTGCCTAAAGGCCAACTAATTTTCTGTGGTTAAGATAGGCATTGCACTATAACCCACTGACCCTTGGTTATTTGTCATAAATTGATTTGCCCCAGACCCAGACCCTAATTGTGGTGATGTATTCGATGTCGAAGTGTGCAGACCCGTCATAAAAGATGTTGGCATCCCATAAGAGGAATTTCTGTGTCTGTTAGCATCGAACCCGAGTAGTCTAGTTAGTGGGGTGGCGAAATGGGTTTGTGTCCCTGATGGTGGGACGAATCCCCCAGGATAACCAATGGTTCCTGTATTGCCTAGGATCGAACTGTTAGTCATCATGCTACTTGTTCCATTCGTGGCTATACTAATGGTAGAAGATGCAACAGACTGTGCGTTCGAAGGGACCGTATTAGATGTTCCTGTCGAAGCGGACATATTAGTGCCTGTTGTTTGTGGGATATTTTGTTCCCCCTGTTGATTGTCTGGATTAGACATCTTGTTTACACGTTTTCTTCTGGGTAAGGGTTGGTTGCTATTGGTTATTCTACCACTTCTAAGGTTCATATAACAATGAACCTATCACTCAGGGAGTACTTTTACAATGGTTATGTCTCAACAATTTTTACTTTGTTCTAAATTTCGTGATGACCAATGATCGTCCCACCAGGTGTGCCAATTTGTTTACAGTTATTTCTGGTAAACAACCGCTAGTCCTCCAAACTATCAAATAATCTTAATGACTGTTATTTAATCTCTCTGGTAACTTGCAGGATCGACTAGATTGATCCTATGGTGTATTGGTCGTTTGGATAATTCTCATTGTAGAACTGATATTCATGGTTGGTATTTAGAATGTTGTGTAGGTGTTCAACTTACTTCTATTACCATATTAAAGATCTAATGACACGATCAAGTAAATACGTACGAAACTAAATTGCATGAATAGAGGTTCAATTGTAAAGACATGTAAAACTGCAAGAAACAAGTAAGTAAACTTCGAAGTATAAAAGCATGTAATGTAAAAGAGTTTCTGGAATGTAAAAGATTCGAAATAGAAAGAAAGCGTTTAAATGCAAGAAATCAGTAAAATGACTTTGGATGAAAAGGTATTCGAATGATAAAAGCATGAAGATAACAGCATAAAAGGTATAAGAATTTCTGAAATGTAAAGTACTCGAAATAGAGGGAAAGACTTTCAAATGCAAGAAATCAGTAGATGACTTTGAATGAAAAAGATTTTAATGTAAAGGCTTTTGAATGATATTGACATGAAGATAGAGGATAAACTGGAAATGAAAAAGAGTTTTGCTGAATCATAAACATTTGGTGTTATCATACGTACATTGTTCGAGCATTCGTTTCCCTAGCCATGTGGTATTTTGAATGTTTACTGAATTTTGTACAATAGATATGACACACGAAATCCTAACGCTAAGACTTCTATTTATACTACTTCGACCATAACGGTCTTGCCTATAAGATTCTGCCACGTTCAGAACATGCAAAGCACTGCCCTTCTCTAGCTTCCACGCGTCTTCGAATGCTCCAGCGCATATATTTTAAATTTCGAACATCCCGCTTGCGTTTGAATTTCAAATTTTTTGGCACTCTTCGCTTCGAACTCATTTCTTGGACACAGCCTTGTTACCACTTCGAGACTTCTTTTGAATATATCCCCATAACTGTCACTCGAAGCTCCGAGCTTTGAAATGTTCATTCAAAGAACCACTTCTACCATTCCGAACCATGACATCTTGCTTTATTCCAACGAAACACCCAACTTGCTTCGTTTCGAACTGTATCATCAAAATCTTTAGCCAACAGGGGTACTTCAGCATCTGATGCAAGGTGGAGGTGACCGCACCGACATTGTGAATCCAGGGGCATCCCAACAGACAAGAGTAAGAAGGACGGATGTCCATCACATAGAATGTTGAATTGAACGTCTGAGTACCCACCTTGATCGGGATGTCCACTTCCCCGTGGACCATCCTTTTAGAGCCGTCAAATGCTCTCACAATTATGTTGCTGGGTTTTAAAGTCATCCCCTTACAATCCAGTCTATCCAGGGCTTTCTTTAGCAAGACGTTCAGAGATGATCCAATATCAACCAAGACATGGGCTAAGGTCGTTCCCCTACACTCCACTGAGACATGTAATTCGTCATTGTGTTTTCTCCCTTTGGAGGTCAAGTCAGCATCGGAGAAACCCAGGCCATTGTCAGCTGTCAGACTGGCTACACATTCTTGGAATTGATCCGCCGAAGTCTCTTGTGGCACGTGAGATGTCTTCAAAAACTTTACCAAAGCTTTAACAAGTGCCTCAGAGCACAGCAGCAGGGCTAACATAGATATTTTGGAGGGGGTCATCCCCAGTTGTTCGACCACATCATAATCACTCTTCTTAATGATCCTTAGGATTTCTTCCATCTCCTTCTTGGATGTCTCAGGAATAGCTAGCGATTGAGCCTTCGTCAGGACAGGCTCCTCTTGAACATTCTTTCCTTTATTCTCAGCAGTGGAAGTAGGGATAGGAATTGCATTGTCTTTGTCGGTAGGTACGCTTGCAGGCGTAATCACTGGTACAAATGTAATCTTCGGAACGGCCACGGGTCCAGAGACTGCCTTTGGAGGGGCAATCTCTGGAGAGAAAATTATCCCACTGCGGGTAATTTTGCTTGTTCTGGCAATGTTACTGATGTCGGAATTGTCCTCTTCAGAGCTCTCATATTTGGCAGTCTGTTCAATCTGTTTGACACCATGGTAGTAGATTTCTCCACCATAGTTCCATGGTACCATTTTATCTGATTTGTATGGGGCTGGCTCGGGCATTGTTATCTTCAACGGAGTAGTCATTGGAGAAGATGTAATCCTAACAGGTCTTTTAGGGACCCTGGAAGGATTGGCTTATATGGTTATTATTGAAACTTCTGGAACTGGAATGGGTGAAATAGGAGCTTTCTCAAACAAAATTTCTTGATTATCAATCAGTTGTTGGATACCTTTCTTTAACAGAGGGCACTCAAATGATGAGGACAGGAAAGTATGGAAATCTTGGTCACAACCTAGGAACACCCTAGCTTTCAGCAAATTCAACTTGATGGTTAGGAGAGGAGTTAACAGTTCATCCACAGTAGAAACAAACATATCTTCTTCCACAACATTGGCATTGTGTCCATGCCTAGGCATCAAAGCAGAGATAACATTCGGTTTCTCAAGAGCTTCAAATTCAACTTCCTTTGCGTTAATCAAATCTTGAATCTTGTTCTTCAGAGCCCAACAGTTGTTGGTGTCGTGCCCTGGACTTTCAGAATGGTAAGCGCACCTAGAATTCGGATGGTAGTGTGGAGATGCAGTATTAGGATTTTTAGGGGCCTCCTTTAGCATGGTCAAATTCAACTTTAGAAGATGTGGTAGGACTTGAGCAGGAGTCATATTTATCTTGGTGAATTGCCGTACAGGCCTTTCCACCCTTTGCTGGTTATTTCTCGATTGGTTGTTTCTCGGCTGGTCTGATGTAGGCTTTTGAATCATAACGGCCCCCACCGTTGATCGGCGCTCGGTTCTTCCCTGATTCCTCTGTGCATAGACAGCAGACACTTCCTTCATTCCGGTGAAGGGCTTTTTTGCAAATGTAGAGGCAGCTGCGTCTTTCTGAATTTTCCTGCTTCTTATACCGGCTTCAACCTTCTCGCCAGTTAGAATCAACTCAGTACATCCTGTAGAGGAACTTCCAATCAGGTTATTAAAGAAAGGACCTGACAGAGTCCCCAAGAACATGTCCACTAGCTCCCTTTCAGATAAAGGTGGTTGCACCCTTCCGACTAAATCCCTCCACTTTTGGGCATAGTCTTTGAAGCCCTCATTGGATACCATGGCCATACTCTGGAGTTGAGTACGAGTTGGTGCCAAGTCGGAGTTGTATCGATACTATTTATAGAAGGCGGCTGCCAAGTCTTCCCAATTATGCACATCAGACCTCTCCAACTGGTAGAACCAATCAAGCTGCGTTCCTAATAAACTGTCCTGGAAAAAGTGAACCCACAAGTCCTTGTCAGCAGAATGTGGCTGCATCTTCCTGACATACGACCGAAGGTGCATTTTTGAACAAGACACCCCGTCATACTTGGTAAACAAAGGTACTTTAAACTTAGGAGGGATTACTATTCCTGATACCAACCCTAACTCCTCAAAGTCTAGCCCCGGTACTCGCTGTATCTCCATAGCAGTTAGACGCTCTTCCAGGTTTCTGTATTTGTCATCGGTCGGAGGGTATTGTTGTTCGGAGTAATCCTCTTCTTCCTCTTCTTCTGCTTCAGAATCAGATGGTACTGCCGTCTCTTTACCTTTTCTCTCCCCTTCCTCAGAGGTTGATGGAAATTCCAAGGTCCTTCTGGCTTATCCTTGGAACCTTCTGCCCATAAGAACCACCCCAGATGGCTTCTTCTTCTTTTTCTCTTTTTCTTTTTCTAGCAGAGTCTTGAGTTCCTCCTGCCCCTTCACCAAGGTCAAGAGTAGCTGTTGAAATTGTGAATAATGAGCTTGCAAGTCTTTAACCGTTTGTTCAAGATCCATTTTGCTGAAATAAATAGTAGAGGGATGAGGAAACTTCTTGCAAAGACCTATTTATGCATATGATGAATGATATGTATTCATGCAATGTTTTCAAGGATTTGAAAATTCAAATTTGTGTTAAACAAAAAGGAACACACGTTATATTAATAAAATAGAATTTGATTACATCAATGCCCCTAGGGCAAAATAGTACAAAAATTCTAAGATAAAAAGACGTTGTGCATCCTCTTTGGTGCAATGTAGGTGTTGAGAGTCTGCTCTTCGTGAAGTAATCGAGTGAGTTCTAAAAACTTCTTCTCGCTTGTGTAGAATTGGGTTTCAAAAGTATCACGTTTTCCCTTGAGCTGTATCCAACTCCTTTGCAGGTCTTCGAGTGATATTGGCATGTCAGGATGTAGGAGGGTGTATGGAACCTCTCCTTCCTTAATAGGCTCTATAATCACTGGGAGAACAGAGGGGTAAGGCATCATAAGACTTTGGGCACGGGTTCGTACCCACTTGAGGTAAGGCTCAAGAGGGATGGAATTCTTGTGTCTCAAGGTCTTACTGTCTACCTTGTTTGGCATCCTCCAAGCTCGGATGAACCTTTGACGAAGTCCTTGATTGTCGCTGTCGAAGTTGAAAACCAAGCCTTGAATCAGCATATCATATGGGCCATCCCTTCGGGCACAACCAATATGTCTTAGAGCCAAGCAAGGGTTGTAGGTGATGCCTCCCCTAATGCAAAGTAGAGGGACATTAGGGAATTCCCCACAACGGTCGACAATGATAACATTCTCTTTGGATCGAGAACACCAATGAATATCTGAATGTGTAAGAGTCATCAACCGTTGTGACCACCTTAAACCTTGCTCATTCTTCAAGAATGATTGGGGAAGATGAGAAATAAACCATCTTACCAAGAGAGGAGTGCAACACATGAGAACACCTCTTTTCCTCATTGTACGAGTGTGAAAAGAGTGTAAGATATCTCTAAGCAATGTAGGCACCGGATTGCGAGACATGAAGATTTTGACAACACTCACATCTATGAGTTGGTCAGGATTAGGGAACAAGACCATCCCATAGATGAGAAGAGCTACAATCTCCTCAAAAGCTTGTAAGTCCAAGGAATTCCAGCAGCTTTGGGCCTTCTCAAACAGAAACTTTGAAAAGAAGCCTTTGACACCACTTCTAGTTTCCCAATGTGTTGTGACATCAGATGAGTGCAAGTGCAGGGCTTGAGCAATCTCTTCTGGCTTTGGATCTCTTTCCGTACCGTTTAAAGGTAGTTGATTGAGAATGGGAATCCTCAAGAGTTGAGAGAATTCCTCCAAAGTAGGCACAAGCTGGTAGTCAGGAAATGTGAAGCAGTGATGCAAAGGGTCAAAGAACTGAAAAAGAACTTTCATCATGTCTTCCTATGTGTTGGAAGTGAATAAGTTGAGTAGACGACCATGCCTCTCGGTGAATAGAGAGTTCTCAGGAATCCTTGAAGCTATCTCTTTGAGTTGTGGAGGAATTATCACAAGGTTGACTTGGATAGTTTTCCTGCGAAGTGAACCTATAACCTACAAAACAGGAACAAAGATGAATTTCCAAAATCCTTGAAATGGTTAGTGGATGCAAATGATGCTTCATGATGTCCATGATGTTATGCACAAGTATATATGTACAAGAAAATCACACAAGATCCTAGTTTAGGCTTGCATGGGGTTTCATAGGTAAATACCCTCTTGAAGTTTAGTTGGCTCAACCTGTCCTAGAAATAGTAACCGGGTTCTAAGGAGCTCAATATCACTGGATTGTTTCCTTGTTCATTGTTTCAATTCAGCCTCTTTACTGGCGACCGAAATATTCCAAGGAACCAACCCTCAATGAGTGTAGTATCGAGTATCTACCAACTTCGGACTGCACCAAAGCCGGTCATCTCACTACATCCTAAAAGGCCAAGTTGGTCAAGTAAAGGTTCTAGAAGTTCGTTAGTGCTTCATGACATCACTCAGCGGCCCTGTATTCTCTTTGATTGACTCAAAGGCTACCGGTACCCACAAATATGTCACACTAACATAGCTATTGCTTAGACCGTGTCGGTATACCCCACACAGTTTCCATAACGTATTGTTATTTACCTATAATGTTTCCCAAATCCGGGTGGAGGATTCAAACCCAAACAATAGAAACAAAGTGTAAAGCAAACAAATCAAACAATTCAAAGCAAATAAAGGTGATCTAAACCCTAAGGTAACCCCACTTTTATTATTTGTCCCCAACAGAGTCGCCAGTTCTGTGATACGGTGGGAGAACTGACTAGAGGTTTTGCGTTTCGTTGCAAATATCGCGGTTTAGCAAGAGTCGCCACCGACTTTTATTTTATCCAAAAGGAAAGGTAAAAAAGCACAGGAAAGACCTTGAGATGTTTTCTTGAGTTCGGGGGGTAGATTATGAAAAGGGAAGGTGTTAGCACCCTCTTTATCCATGGTTTTCCATGGGCTCTTAGTTACTTGCTTAGATCACTTGCTTTGCTTTTGAAATTGTTTGAAATGGTGCTTTGTGTTTGGTGTGATTTTGAAAGTATTTTGAAAAGAGGCCATCATTTTGGCAATCTTTGTAATGATTCTCGTTCGTAACAATGTATACAAAGATGTTTGTCTTTTGAAAAATGTTTCAATGTTTTGAAAATTGTTTGGAAATGTTTTGAAAGATGTTTGTGTGTGTTTTTTAAAAATAGCAAGGATTTGTTTGAAATGGAGCAAGTAACTTAGAAGCTATCTACCTACTCAAATGTCTTTCTTGTACAATTTTATTCCTTTGACATTATTGATTTACCATTGATTTGGTAAACAACCCTATCTTTGGATGTTAAACGGGACGGGTGTGGGTCATCGTATGACCATGACAACAATGTTGGCAAGTATCTTAGCATGTTTGAGGGACCAAGATCATTTTGTTTTAGGCAACCTTTTGATAGCGTCATCGAGGGACTATGATCTTATTTTTGTATTGTTTTGCCAAGATACTTCACATGCGTAACATGGCCATTTTAAATTAGGAAACCAAGTGGGTGAAACCCTAAGGGTGCTTGTGTGCAATGTCATTTTACATGCCTTTGATTTTCTTGGATTAGGTCTTTCTATTTGTTTGTTTTTGGTCTTATCATGCCAAACCCTAATTTACTACACAAGTATATAAAACGATAAATTGCGTAAATGTAAACTAAGCTATTACAACAATTATTATGGGAAGGGGGATACAAGTTTTTGAATGGGGATATTGCACAAATATAAACCCTAAAATACTATTACAACCCAATTGAATTAAGTGCAAATTAAATAAATAAACAAGTATTTAAAATGCAATCCAAATGTATTTATGCTAAAGTTTTTTGTATTTGATTTTTTGTATGAGAAAATGATTTATGAAACCCTAGAAAATAAGGAAAAACAATATTGTTATTTTTGGAGGGATGAAACCCTAATTTTCAAATTAAAAGAAAAATATGTTTCCTTTTATTATTTTGTTCATTTTTGTTCAAGAAAATAATAAATAATATTATGCACAAATATTAAAAATTAAAATATGTATGCAAATAAATATTTTATGTGTAAAATAATAAAATAAAAATGTATGGTATTTTTTATTAAATGTATTTATAATTTATTTAAGAAAATAAAGTATATTATCCTAATAAAACTAATTTTTATGCCAAAAAAATAATAAAAAATAAAATAAAAATGCAAAAAATAAAGAAAATATTTTTCATGATTTTTTATGATTCAGAAAAATAAATAAAAGCAATAAATATAAAAATGAAAGGAAAATATGAAAAATATACAAAATAAAGCCAGGGGGTGCAGATATCAAGTCAGGGGGTGTGGAAATTAAAAACAGAAGGCCCAAGGCGCCAAAGGCCCAGGACAGTCATCCCTGTCCTCCAGCCAAGCTTCCTGCGCGTGCGTTTATGACCAATCCTGTAACTTTCTATTGCTTGCACAAAAACAAAAACCCATAACATAAAATATGTAGCTTGTAATCCCACAATTCCAATGATATAAAATTTGTAACCTAACTCTCAAAGATCAGAGAGAATTTAATCAGCCCTAATTCATGACCTAATTATTTCATGAACTTCAAGCCTCAAATTCTCACAGCATGGTTAACATAAATGACAAGTATGCATATGTACAACTTCACCAAGTTAAGGACTACATTTTTCTTCACAAATCATGGCTTAAGTATGTCTAAATAGAGAGATAGTGTTGTACCCCAAAATTTTCCCTCCCATATTCTTCAAGGTTTATCAAGAGTCATCTCCAAATGGTTCAAGATTTGCTCAAGGATTAGACAGTCAAACACCTCTTAAGCCAGTCAAAATTAGGGTTTTGGTTCTTTCAAAGAATTTGAGGTTTTCAATGGCTCAACTAAGTCTCATATGCCTACATACATTCTCAAGCATCTACATGCCAAGTCTCAAGACTCACAATGTCAATTTGCACAGTCAAAAGCCCTATTTGCTCTACAGTCAACTGCAGGGGTAAAATGGTCATTTTGCAGTCAAAAGTCAGAATTTTTGGTCAACATCTTATTTTGAGTCCACAATCATCATTTGATCAAGTCTTGATCATGATTCCACAAGAATGGCTCAAAAATCATCAAGATGCAAAAAGTTGCTATTTTTGGACAGTAGAAAAGTCAACTGTATTTTGACCAAGGCATAAATTTTTCATGGTTCATCAGAAAAATCCCATCCAATGCTCATTTTGAAGGGGATGACATTTTCTACAACTCATCTTCACATTCCAAGTCCAAGAAATGCTCTCACAAAAAGTTATCAATTTTTACATTATAGGTCAATTTCAAAAGTCAACAAAAATGCACTTTAAGTCAAAGACCATAACTTGAGATTGGTAAATCCAAATGACATGGGACCAAAGTCATTGGTTAGAGGACTTCAAGACATTTCCAAAATGTCCAAGAACATGTTCATATGATCAAAATTGAGCAAGATATGCATTGGAGAAGTTGGGAAATATTTATGAATTTGCAAAAGTCAACTTTGCTCAAAACACTTTGTTTTTGCTAATGGGCCTCAAATTTCTTCTTGAAACTTTATCCAAGGCTTATGCACGACCCATTAAGATTAATTGAATTTATTTTCTTATTTTTTATTAATTAATTGGATTTTTAATTGATTTTAATTCATTTAATTAATTTAAAATGTAGGAAATATAAAGATTTGATTTTTCAATCTTTTGGTGAAGCAAACATGCTCAAGATATGCTGGAAAATTCGTGTGCAAATCAAAGGGACAAGAATCTCCAAGTTTGGCAAGTTTTTCCAATCAAAAAGATCCAAAAATATTTGATTTTCAATCAAATATACAAAGATCAATTCCATGGATTTCTTGGCAAAGATTTAACCTAATTCTATTCTACTATAAGTACACAAGTCAACCCTAATGCCACAGACGGGAATTTGCTATAAGAAAGCCATAACCACTTTGAAAAAACTCAAGAAATTTGAAAACTGATTTCCACATTCCAACGTGATTCAAAGGCTTTTGTGGTTTCTAATACATTGCAGGGATTCCCAGAGACGGATTGCAATCAAAACCAAGCGTTAAAGCTCAAGAAATCACTCTAAACAGACTCACGGTTTGCATACTTTTCTCATAATCGAAACTCATGATTTATAAGCTTTTAACATGATTTATGGTTTGTTTTGCATTGCTTGAATCTATACAAAGCTAATGGTATTGGTTAATTGGATTAAAATGCCCAGAATCACAAGTTACCATTGGAGAAATTTAGGGTTCTTGAGCTTCCAGATTTGGGCTTTTCAGTATAGGAAAAATCAAGCCTCATAAGACCTATGGTTGAAACCGTCAGAACAAGACGAATCAAAAGACATACTCGCGAAATATTTATGTTAATCATACGCCTATTCGCTATTTTTCGTGGTTGCAGGTTGTGGGGGTTAAAACCCCCCGCTATCTAACTCTGTTTTTACAGGCAAATGAGGAAGACGAAGGACGTGGTGATGTGCTATTGGACAATTCAAATGGCGCGCGTTTTCGTTTGTTTTACAGTCCATGCACTAATGTTTTATATATTATAATTGCTTGTTGTTATATTATCGAATGCGTGCAAATGGCCTGGTGGTGGATGTGTTGGCTGGTAACCATTGGGACCTTGGTTCGAGTCCCAGGTCCACCAAAATTCCTATATTATTTTGTTTAACATGATCACATGCAGGGAAACAAAAGCGTTCTACCATGTATCTCTGGGCATCCAAGCGCCAAGTGGCCTCAAGCATAAATCTGAAGGTCATGAGTGGATGACCATGGTGTTCCCTAGTCAACCATGCGCTGGGCAATCAAAAAAGTCAAATGGACTGGCAAACAAATGGGCCAGAATTTCCAAACAAACCTCCAAAAAGGCCCAGCACCCCCCTGGTTTCTTTATTCTTTTCTTTTTTAATTTCTATTTAATATTTTCATTAATTAATATTATTAGTATTTAATTAACCAATTAATTATTTTCACAATAAATTCAGACACCTAAAATATTATTTATTTTTATTATTTATTAATTTCACTATTAATCATTTTTTGTAAATAAATGTAATTAATTAATTTAGTCTTTTTTAATTAGGTTAACTTTAATTATTTTTCATAATAAATAAAATAAATTAGAATTAGGGTTTATTAACTTTGAACTTTTAATTTCTTTTATTTTTATTTTCATTAAGACCTAAAAAACTAAAAAATACTTTTTTCTTGTAATTATTTAATTAATTAGTAAATTAGGTTTAATATTAATTAATTGCAAAAAGGACCAAAATTCCATTCTTTTCTCCAAAAGGGTCAAAACCCTAAGACTTTTCCCGATTCAATTTTTCTCACGCATGTTTATTCTTGATTCCTATTTTGATCATATTTATGTAACTGTTCCGAGGATGTAATAGATAATTAGGACTTTTATCGCTTTTTTTATTTTTCCGCATTTACTTTTCAAGGGTTGCTTTTGGCGATAAATACCCGACGCCTTGTAATAGCGCAGATTTACTTTCCGCAATTTATTTTCCGCACAATTATTAACTGTTAATTATGCATGACAAGACTTACCTGAAAAATAAAATCAACTCGTAGATCACCATGATACATGTGCAAAGATAATCTTAAACTGAATCCTGACACACGCGCACATGCCACTCTTAGGGTACGCCTCACTTGGTTGCCTCGACGTGGTCATTGAGTATAGGGTGTTTTAGAGGTCGCCCTCCTGTCTAAAGATCCAGTTGCCTCAAAAAGGTTGCCTCGGATAAAAAGGATCTAGGACATTAGGGTTACCGCTAAGGCGTCCTACTATTGCTTTGGTGACCACACATGTCCCATTAATCGAATTGACCCGAATAACTCCAACGACGGTGCTACCTACTTCTCAATAGTGGGATAGTACTGTCTAAATGACATTTACACAGCTTAATTTCTTTTGAGTAGGTAGATTTCTCCTGGGTACTTGCTCTTTCAAAAAAAAAACAACAAAAAAACAAAAACAACTTTTCGCACCTACACTTTTTTGACAAAAGTTTTCAAACAAACACTTCATACACTCTTGAGGACTGATACAAGAGTTACCTAGAAGTTTTCAAAACGAAACTTTTTCAAAACCCACAAACACAAGAAAAGAAAACATTTTTTGAAAACATAGTGAGCAAGTACCTAAGAGCCCGTGGATAACCACGGATAGAAAGGGTGCTAACACCTTCCCTTTCTATAATCTACCTCCCGAACCGAGAAACATCTCGAAAAGGAATTTTGCTGTGCTTTTGTCCTTTCCTTGTTGGAGAAAATAAAAGACGGTGACGACTCTTGCTTACCGCAACATTTCGCGAACCAGCATTTCAAAACAGTCAGTTCTATTTCCACCGATCACAGAACTGGCGACTCTGCTGGGGAATATCTATATAAGTGAGGTGTACCTTAGGATTAGACCACTCTTGTTTTCAATTGTATGCTTTGTTTGCTTTAATATTGTGGATTTGCATCGGAGTTCTATAGATCCTAACCCGGATCTGAGGATACCCTTTTAAAAGTAGCAACAAACTGTGAGGGAACTGTGTGGCGTATACCGACACGGTTGAAGTAGTTGCTACGTTGATGTGGCACTTTGGTGAGTACCGGTAACCCTTGAGTCAAGTCAAGGAGAGTACGGGGCCTCCGCGTGGTGTCGTGAAGCATCAACTGACCTTAGGAACCTTACTTGACCATCCTGGCCTCTTTAGGGGTAGTGAGATGACCGACTTTGGTGCAGTCCGAAGTTGGTAGATACTCGATACTGCACTCATTGAGGGTTGTTTTCTTGGAATATTTTGGTCGCCAGTTAAGTGGATAAATCAAAACAATGAACATAGAAAACAACCCAATGATATTGAGCTCCTTAGAACCCGGTTACTATTGATAGGACAGGTTTGAGCCAACCAACTTCAAGAGGGTAGTACCTAAACTTCATGTTGGCCTAAACTCTAAGGGCTGTCTGGTGTGACTTGTGTGCCTTATCATGTTTGCTTTTTGTGAATACTTGTGGCGTGCTTTATCATAACATCATAACATCATAAAGCATCATATGCATCTACTAACCACTTCAAGGGTTCGAATCTTCATATTTGTGCTTGTTTTGTAGGACATGGAGATTATCCGCAGGAAAACAATTCAGGTCAACCTTGTAAGGATCCCTCCTCAGCTTAAGGAGCTTACATCCAGGATTCCTGAGAACTCTTCCTTCAGTGAAAGGCATGGTAGACTCATCAGCTTGGTCAGTACCAGCATTAAAGAGGATATGGTGAAAGTGTTGTTCCAGTTCTTTGACCCCTTACACCACTGTTTTACTTTCCCGGATTATCAATTGGTGCCTACTTTGGAAGAGTTTTCTCAACTTCTGAAAATTCCTATCCTTAGTCAACTACCCTACAACGGTACGGAAAAGGAACCAAAACTTGAAGAGGTTGCTAAAGTATTACGTCTGCAACCATCTGACATCAAGGGGCATTGGGAAATCAGAAGTGGTATCAAAGGATTCTTGGCAAAGTTCCTGTTTGAGAAGGCACAAGAATGTTGGAATTCTCTTGACCTACAAGCCTTTGAAGAAATTGTGGCACTCCTTGTCTATGGGTTGGTGTTGTTCCTAAATCCTGATCAACTGATAGATATAAATGCTGTCAAGATTTTCATGTCCAGGAATCCCATACCTACATTGCTTGGGGACATCCTCCACTCATTTTACACTCGAACAATGAGAAAGAGAGGTGTTCTCATGTGCTGCACTCCTCTCTTGGCAAGGTGGTTTATTTAGCACCTTCCACAATCAGTTTTGAAGAACGAGCGGGGTTTGAGATGGTCACAACGGTTAATGATTCTTACACATTCTGATATACATTGGTGTTCTCGGTCCAGAGAAAATGTCACTATCATTGACCGTTGCGGAGAATTTCCTAATGTTCCTTTACTTGGAATTAGAGGAGGCATTACTTACAACCCATGTCTGGCTTTGAGACAGTTTGGATATGCTCGGAGGGATGGCCCTCATGACATGTTGATTCCTGTGAGAAGAAGGTCTTGGAGCTCACCCGCCTCCTTCACGAGGAAAAGACCCTCAACACCTACATCGCTCCAAAGAGGATGCGCAATATCTTTTGGCATTAAGTATTTTGTAATATTTCGCCCGCGAGGCACTGATGTACTAAACAATTTACTTCTTAATATAACGTGTGTTCTTGTTTGTCTACAACAAATTTGAATTTTCGAACCCTTGAATGCATTGCATAAATAGCATACCATGCATCATACGCATAACAGGTACACTTTTTTACAGGTCGCTTATCTTCTTCACTGTTTATTTCAGCAATCATCATGACTTCTGAACCTACTAATGAACAAGCTATCAAGGCCCTCCAGGCCCAGAATGCCCAGTTCCAAGAGATGGTTATGAGCCTAGCCCAGGGTCAACAGGAGTTGGAGACTCTGCTTTTGAAGAAGAAGAAGAAGAGGACTGTCTTGTTCAATACCGGTCGCAGATATGGGAATGCACTGCAGAATGAGGTTGAGCTGACTACCCCATCTGTTGGGAAAGACAACCCACAAGAGAGAGGGATCCCTAGTCCCGTGGTCTCTGACAACGAGACGGATTACAATGATGAACAGTATCCTCCTACTGAGGATAGGTACAAACAACTAGAGGACCGTTTAAGTGCTATGGAGATTCAACATGTGCCTGGGTTGGATTTTGGAGACCTAGGCTTATCCTCTGGGGTGGTGATCCCACATAAGTTAAAGGCATCTGCTTTTGCAAAGTACGACAAAGCTTCCTGTCCTAAGCTGCATCTCAGATCATATGTAAGGAAGATCCAACCTTACACTGCTGACAAGAATCTATGGATCCATTTCTTCCAGGATAGTCTTTCAGGGACTCAACTTGAATGGTTCTATCAGCTAGATGGAGCCAGTATTCGTAACTGGGAGGACTTGGCTACTGCGTTTTATAAGCAGTATCAGTATAATTCCGACCTCGCTCCTACGCGTACCCAACTCCAGGGTATGTCACTAGGGACGGGTGAAGGATTCAAGGAGTACGCTCAAAAGTGGAGAGACCTGGCTGGAAGGGTGCATCCACCTTTGACTGACCGTGAGCTTGTTGATATGTTCTTGGGGACCCTGTCTGGTCCGTTCTTCAACCATTTGATCGGAAATTCTTCTGCCGGATTTACAGACCTGATCTTGACTGGTGAGAGGATCGAAGCTGGTATCAAGTCTGGGAAGATACAAAAGGGAGCCTCCTCGAGTGCTGAAAAGAAACCGTTCAAGTAGGAATCTAGTGCTGTCTATGGCTCAAGGAGACCAAACAAATCTGAACACCGCCAAGCTGTCAACACGGTGGTCATTTCAAAGCCTGCTGGTGCTCCTCAGCGTCACAACCAACAAAGAGAAGAGAGACCTAGAAGGCAGTTCACTCCACTCAGCATGACCTTGTCCCAGATATTGCCGCAGTTGCTGACAACCAATTTGGTAACTCTAAGGGAAGCCCCAAAGAATCCCAACAAGACATCTCCAAAGTACAACCCCAACGCCCGCTGCGCTTATCATTCTGATGGCCCGGGACATAATACAGATGATTGCTGGACTTTGAGGAATAAGGTTCAGGACCTAATCGATGCAAAGGAGATAGAGTTCGAGGCGCCCGAAAGGCCCAATGTTGTGACAGCTCCCATGCCCAAGCATGGAGTGAATGCTGTAGAGGAAGACCTGTATGTAGACTCTATGGACGATATTGTTACTCCACTATTGACTGTCAAGAGGAACCTGTTGCTAGCCGGTTTATTTCCGGGATGTAGCAAAGGTTGCCATCTATTTTCTGCTTCACCTGCTGGTTGTCCTTTGTTGAAGTCAGGTATCCAAAACCTGATGGATAATAAATAGATCTTGTTTGAGAAGGTTGCTGTTCCTGCTACCCCTACTGAAGAAGTGTCCATTGTCACCATTTTCAACAGCTCTCCTAAGGCTCCCTCAAAGAAGCCTGTCAAAATCATGTCTGCTCAGAAGATTGCGCCTATCATCATCACTGTTCCGGGGCCCATCCCCTATACATCCGACAAAGCTGTCCCTTGGCACTATGGGGCAGATGTTTATGTGCTTGGGGTTAAACAAGAGTTTGATACTAGAACCGGCGTCAGCAACATCATCGGGCCTGCCAAAGTCCCCCGTAGTGGCAGACTCTTCTCACCAGATATCACGCCACCAGCTATTCAGAGACCTATTGTTATCACACCTGCAAGTGTGCCTGTTTCTCCCCCTGACCAAGTTCCTATTTCTACCACTGCCCCCGAGTCATCTGATGCTCGGGACAAAGGGATTGCTACTGATGTGCCTGCCCAGACGGAGGCACCAAAGACCACCACTGTTGAAGCTTCCAAGCAGGAGATGGAAGAGATTCTTAAGATTATCAAGAAGAGTGATTTTAATATAGTTGAGCAGCTGGGGCACACCCCATCTAAAATTTCTATGCTATCACTGTTGTTGTGTTCAGAGGCCCATGCCAAGGCTCTGATTTCCTTCCTGAAGACGTCCCACATTCCACAAGAGACATCTGCTGATCAATTTACCGATTGTGTGGCCAACTTAACTGTTGATAATGGTTTGGGTTTCTCCGACGCTGATTTGACTGCAAAAGGGAAGAACCATAACGATGCCCTGCATGTCTCCATTGAATGCAGGTGCACTACTCTTGCCCATGTGCTGGTTGACACTGGTTCCTCATTAAACGTATTGCCCAAGAAAGCTCTAGACATGTTGGATTGCGAGGGTTTGAAGCTGAATCCAAGTAACATTGTTGTCCGGGCCTTTGACGGGTCTAAGAGGATGGTACATGGTGAGGTTGATATTACAATCAGGGTTGGTTCTTAGGTCTTTGACTCTACATTCTATGTGATGGACATCCGACCATCCTATTCCTGTTTGCTGGGTCGTCCTTGGATCCACAAGGCTGGAGCTGTGACCTCCACACTGCATCAGAAGCTGAAGTACCCAGTCAAGGGGAAAATTGTGACAGCTCAAGGGGAGGAGGAGTATATGGTCAGTCATCTCAACTCGTTCCGATACATAGAGATGGATGGGGAATTTATCGAGACTCCATTCGAGCATTTTGCAGAAGTTCCTCAGACACTGGCATCTGCAGAGACTGTGACTGAAGAAGACTCTCCTTTAAAGATGGCTTCCTTAAAGGATGCTCGGGCTGTTATTGAGAAGGGTGAGTGCGCAAACTGGGGCCGACTTCCTGATTTCACTCCGAAGACTGACAAGTTTGGTTTGGGTTTCACTGCAGAAGCTCAGAGGGCTGTTCGTCGTGCAAGGATTGGAAGACCTCCCGTGCTCATCAGCAACTCGGGAGTAAATGCCATAGAAGATGACGTGGAGGAATCTGAATTCGACAGCTGGATCTACCCAACGACCGACGGTGGACCGAACAACTGGACAGCCAAAGACTTCATACCTATTACTTTTGTTACTCAGTAATGAACTCCTTTGTTTTGAATTTGTAACAGACAATAATTTGAAACTTTATGGCCCGGTGTCTTACCCGGGGCACCGTGGCTTCATTTGTGAGGGCTTTTGTGTGTCATTTTCATATATCATTAATAAAAGCATTGGACGTTTTTTGCATTTCAAATCTTGCGCTCCTTGTCTTTCTTTATTATATATTGCAAAACAGCTATATTTACACACACTCACCTATACAGGTTCCAATCCACTCTGGATCTCACTAGTAACGACTCTGCTACCGCCAGTTATGACTTCTAAAATCCGATCAACTTAGCCGAAGACGAAGGTGAAGATGATTGCGAAGTGCCTGGTGAGCTTGCAAGACTGTTACTCCAGGAAGAAAGGGCCATTCAGCCACATGAAGAGCCAGTGGAAAACGGTAAATCTGGGTACTGAGACAGACAGAAAGGAAGTCAAGATTGGTGCCAATCTGGAGTCTAGTGTGAAACATCGGTTGATTCAGATGCTGCATGATTATGTGGAAATCTTTTCCTGGTCCTATGAAGACATGCCTGGGTTAGATACCGACATTGCGGTTCATCACCTGCCTACCAAGGAAGACTGTCATCCGGTAAAACAGAAGGTCCACCGTATGCGCCCAGAGATGTCTGAGAAAATAAAAGCTGAGGTTATGAAACAATTTGACATCGGTTTTCTAGCAGTGACTTCTTACCCTCAGTGGGTTGCTAATGTGGTTCCAGTGCCGAAGAAAGATGGTAAGATCAGAATGTGTGTTGATTACAGGGATTTGAACTGGGCGAGCCCTAAGGATGACTTCCCTCTGCCTCACATTGACGTCCTGGTTGACAACACTGCTCAGCATAAGGTATTCTCCTTCATGGACGGGTTCTCCGGTTATAATCAGATCAAGATGGCTCCTGAAGACATGGAGAAGACCACTTTTGTTACTCACTGGGGCACCTTTTTCTACAAGGTCATGCCTTTTGGGTTGAAAAATGCTGGGGCAACCTACCAACGTGCCATGGTTGCTTTATTTCATGACATGATTCATCATGAGATTGAAGTATATGTCGATGATATGATTGCAAGGTCCCAAACTGAGGAGGAACACCTTGACCATCTACAGAAGCTGTTTGACCGTCTGAAGTTGTACAAGCTGAGGTTGAACCCGAACAAGTGCACCTTTGGGGTGAGATCTGGAAAATTGCTAGGCTTCATCGTGAGCGATAAAGGTATTCAAGTGGACCCTGCCAAAGTGAAATCCATACAAGAGATGCCAGTTCCCAAGACAGAGAAAGAAGTCAGAGGTTTTCTAGGACGTTTGAACTATATTGCCCGATTCATCTCACATCTAACTGCTACCTGTGAACCAATCTTCAAGCTACTGAAGAAAGATCAAGTAGTACGTTGGAACAATGAATGTCAGACCGCTTTTGAAAGAATCAAAGAGTATCTCCAAGAGCCACCCATTCTTATGCCACCGGTTGAAGGGAGACCTCTAATCTTATACTTGGCAGTACTTGACAGCTCAATGGGGTGTGTGCTGGGGCAGCATGATGAGTCTGGCCGAAAAGAGCATGCTATTTATTACCTTAGCAAAAAGTTTACCGACTGTGAGACCCGATACTCACTGCTCGAGAAAACTTGTTGCGCTTTGGTATGGGCTGCTCGCCGGCTGAGACATTATATGTTGACTCACACTACTCTATTGATTTCAAAAATGGATCCAATCAAGTACATCTTCGAAAAGCCTGCCTTGTCCGGAAGAATAGCAAGATGGCAGATGATCTTGACTGAATACGACATCCAGTACACGACTCAGAAAGCAATCAAGGGAAGTGTATTGGCAGACCATTTGGCACATCAGGCAGTGGATGACTACCAATCTATGAACTTTGAATTTCCAGACGAGAATATCATGGTAGTGACTGATTGTGAAGTACCCGGACCGGATGAAGGACCTGAGGAAGGATCCCGATGGTCTATGCACTTTGACGGAGCCTCAAACGCTTTGGGTAATGGTATCGGCGCTGTGATCATCTCCCCTAAAGGCACTCATACTCCACTTACTGCCCGACTATGTTTCAACTGCACCAACAACATGGCGGAGTATGAAGCATGCATCATGGGTCTTCAAGCTGCAATTGACCTAAGGATCAAGTTTCTGAGTTTCTTAGGAGATTCCGCTCTTGTGATCAGCCAGATCAAAGGCGAGTGGGATACGAAACACCCAAATCTTATTCCTTACAAGGAGTATGTATTGACGTTGATTCCCGATTTCGAGGAGATAACTTTTGAACACTTCCCAAGAGAGGAGAATCAATTGGCGGACGCGCTAGCTACGATGTCTTCCATGTTCAAAGTAAAATGGGACAACGAGGCTCCCCTGATCATTATCTAGAAATTGAATGAACCTGCACATTGCTGTGATCTTGAGGCTGAAGAGGTAACTGAAAAACCTTGGTATCATGAAGTGAAGAGGTACCTTGAAGCTCAAGAATACCCCGAGGGCGCACCTGTTAATGACAAGAAGTTTCTAAGAAGGTTCGCGGCAAAGTTCTTCCTCAGCAACGACATTCTCTACAAATGAAACCATGATTCAACCTTACTGCGTTGTGTGGATAAGACTGAAGCAGAAAGGATCATGGCAGAGCTGCATGAAGGTACCTTTGGAACTCATTCCAGTGGACATACCATGGCAAAGAAAATACTACGGGCAGGGTATTATTGGTCTACTATGGAAGCCGACTGTTACCAACATTCTCGGACATGTCATAAGTGTCAGATCTACGATGATAAGGTGCACACTCCTCCAGTTCCTTTGAACGTCTTGACATCACCTTGGCCTTTTGCAATGTGGGGCATTGATATGATCGGCGAGATCAGACCTACGGCATCCAACGGGCATCGTTTCATCCTGGTAGCAATTGATTACTTCACGAAGTGGGTTGAAGCAGCTTCCTATGCTACCGTAACCAAGAACGTTGTGGCACGGTTCATTCGGCATAACCTGATCTGTCGCTATGGCGTCCCGGAGAGGATCATTACGGACAACGGTACCAATCTTAACAACAAGATGATCACTGAGCTCTGCGAGCAATTCAAGATACATCACCATAACTCTTCTCCTTAACGGCCGAAGATGAATGGGGCTGTAGAAGCAGCTAATAAGAATATCAAGAAGATCGTGCAGAAGATGACAGTGACCTACAAAGATTGGCACGAGATGTTACCGTTTTCTCTTTATGGGTACCGTACCTCAGCAAGGACGTCAACAGGGGCAACACCCTTTTCCTTGGTCTACGGCATGGAGGCAGTCTTGCCTATTGAAGTCCAGATACCCTCTCTCCGGATAATGAAGGATGCAGGTTTAAGCAAAGACGACTGGATCCAGACTCGGCTTGATCAATTAAACCTAATCGACGAAAAGAGACTCACGGCTATTTGTCATGGTCAGACGCACCAAAAATGGATGATCAAGGCATTTAACAAGAAAGTCAGACGACAAGAGTATCAAGTTGGGGACCTGGTAATCAAGCGCATTATTCTACCTCAAGGTGATCCCAGGGGCAAATGGACCCCTACGTGCGAAGGGCCATTTGTGGTTAAGAACATTTTCTCAGGAGGAGCTATGATTCTAACTACCATGGATGGTGACGACCTTCCTCATCCCGCCAATGCAGACATAGTAAAAAGATACTACGCATGATAAAAGACCCGCTAGGTTGACACACCTAGGCAAAAATAAGGGCTTCCCGGCGAACCAAAAGGGTTCGGGCAAAAATAAGGGATGAAAATGAAAAAAATCTATACACCCGGCAAGTCAAAAACCTGAAAAGGAGGCTTGGGCAAAAATGGGTATCCCAGTGGACTGAAAACCCGAAAGGGTGGTCCAGGAAAAAGTTAGGGATTAAAGCGTAATACTATGTCTCATTGGATCACCTTGCATCCAGACTTCGGTATCAACTATCAGACTCAGACGACATCAATCAATCAGCTTCATCTTCAACTAAGCAGCAAAGTGATGAGACGCGTGAAGACATAAAGGTGATAGCAGAGTTGGAACCTAGTGGGATTTTTCACATAGCTGTTTTGTTTTCTTTTCACAAAATTGTATAAATTCCATTTTGTTCGGCGGCGTTCTCTTACTAGGACGTCAGCCTCTTGTATACAAAACGCCTATTTACAGGCAAATTCCAAAATCAATACAAGCTCATTTTTCAGACAAATTGCAAATTGTTTTTCCTTTATCTGTTTTGTTTTGCAAAGAACGTCCAATGTTCATTTTTGATATATGCGTTTGACATTAATTGCTAATCATAAATATTTGCATGCGAAACAAAGGACTAATTACAGGTGATATTAGAAACAAGGGTAATAAGAATTGTCTAAGCGATCTAGTTGCTTTGTCCACCAAGGTACCAAGGTAGGTTCGGCTGAAGAATGTAACCAAGATATCTCCACTCCCCGCAGAGTAAGACAAGATTTAGCAATACTCTCCCCAAGCAGAGTTGGTCTCCCATCAGCCCTAAAAAGGCACGGTATCTCCAGCAAGTCAGCAATACTCTCCCCCGAGCAGAGTTAGGCTACTGTCATCCCTAAGGAAGTTGGGTATCCCCAGAAGATCTCAATATTCTCCAGTAGAGTGTACAGATATTCCTCAGCAAGCATCCCCGACAGTCTTAATATAAGATTGTTCCCCGGCAGAATACCAGACACCCCAGTGGGGCCATTTCCCCAGTGCAGTCCAAAGAGTTTCCCCAGGAGAGTTGAACCATCTCCCCAGTAGATTCTGGAAGCTTATCCCCTGCAGAGTACGAAGGTTATTCCCCACCAGAGTCTAACTGGGTTATCCTTAGCAAATTGCAATAGAAAAATCGTCCTCAACAAAGTTCTTCCTATCCCCGGCGGAGGTCATCAAAATCCCTAATAGAACTTATCAACGGAATCCCCAGCGGAGTCATCGTTAAATTCTCAGCGAAGTATCTCTTCCCCACAGAGTAATTCCCCGCAGAGTAATCTCTCCATCAGGTTTATTCCCCAACAGAGTCATCTTTTACTACCAGTTGATTCTTGCAATTACCTTTGTTCATCATCCCCAGCGGAAACGAAAAATTCAACGTCATTCTCCAGCAGCTATCCGGGATTTATTTTCCCCAGCTAAAACATCACCTTTTCATACATCATGATACATGCATATACACATCATATCATACAATCTCATTTATGTTGAGAACATCATTGCTTGATCCATATCATGCATTGCATATGACTGACCTTTATCTTTCAGGAAAGATGCAGTCAAAGTCTCAAATTCTGTCAAAGAAGACAAATCCAGTCAAAGAAGATAAATCCAGTCGAAGAAGACAAATCCAGTTAAATCAATTCCTAAAGATTTTTCTGACGCTAATCCTGTCAATGAAGACAACCTCGTCAATGAAGACAACCTGTCAATGAAGACAACCTGTCAATGAAGACAACCTGTCAATGAAGACAACCCGTCAATGAAGACAACCAGTCAATGAAGACAACCTATCAATGAAGACAACCAGTCAATGAAGACAACCTGTCAATGAAGACAACCAGTCAATGAAGACAATCTGTCAATGAAGACAACCTAGTTAATGAAGACAATCTGTCAATGAAGACAACCTCGTCAATGAAGACAATCTATCAATGAAGACAACTCGTCAATAAAGACAAACTGTCAATAAAGACAACTCGTCAATAAAGACAAACTGTCAATGAAGACAACCCGTCAATGAAGACAACCAGTCAATGAAGACAACCCATCAATGAAGACAACCAGTCAATGAAGACAATCTGTCAATGAAGACAACCTCGTCAATAAAGACAATCTGTCAATGAAGGCAACCCGTCAACGAAGACAAAACTACCTATCAACAATCTCCAGGTGGCATCTATAAGCCCATCCTCCTATCCATCATCTCTCAAAATGGCATCTGTAAGCCCATTCTCGACATCACATTGCTGATACCACACTATGCGAGTGCAAATTTCTGGGCACTCTAGTGTTCAATCACCTTCTACCTTCGGATCACAAAAGGCACGCAAGCCAATCTACATCCTCAGGTATAAGAAGATTGAACAGGGGCAACTGTTGTACCCCAAAATTTTCCCTCCCATATTCTTCAAGGTTTATCAAGAGTTATCTCCAAATGGTTCAAGATTTGCTCAAGGATTAGACAGTCAAACACCTCTTAAGCCAGTCAAAATTAGGGTTTTGGTTCTTTCAAAGAATTTGACGTTTTCAATGGCTCAACTAAGTCTCATAGGCCTACATACATTCTCAAGCATCTACATGCCAAGTCTCAAGACTCACAATGTCAATTTGCACAGTCAAAAACCCTATTTGATTTACAGTCAACTGCAGGGGTAAAATGGTCATTTTGCAGTCAAAATTCAGAATTTTTGGTCAACATCTTATTTTGAGTCCACAATCATCATTTTATCAAGTCTTGATCATGATTCCACAAGAATGGCTCAAAAATCATCAAGATGCAAAAAGTTGCTATTTTTGGACAGTAGAAAAGTCAACTGTATTTTGACTAAGGCATAACTTTTTCATGGTTCATCAGAAAAATCCCATCCAATGCTCATTTTGAAGGGGGTGACATTTTCTACAACTCATCTTCACATTCCAAGTCCAAGAAATTCTCTCACAAAAAGTTATCAATTTTTACATTATAGGTCAATTTCAAAAGTCAACAAAAATGCACTTTAAGTCAAAGACCATAACTTGATATTGGTAAATCCAAATGACATGGGACCAAAGGCATTGGTTAGAGGACTTCAATGCCTTTCCAAAATGTCCAAGAACATGTGCATATGATCAAAATTGAGCAAGATATGCATTGGAGAAGTTGGGAAATTTTTGTGAATTTGCAAAAGTCAACTTTGCTCAAAACACTTTGTTTTTGCTAATGGGCCTCAAATTTCTTCTTGAAACTTTATCCAAGGCTTATGCACGACCCATTAAGATTAATTGAATTTATTTTCTTATTTTTTATTAATTAATTGGATTTTTAATTGATTTTAATTCATTTAATTAATTTAAAATGTAGGAAATATAAAGATTTGATTTTTCAATCTTTTGGTGAAGCAAACATGCTCAAGATATGCTGGAAAATTCGTGTGCAAATCAAAGGGACAAGAATCTCCAAGTTTGGCAAGTTTTTCCAATAAAAAAGATCCAAAAATATTTGATTTTCAATCAAATATACAAACATCAATTCCATGGATTTCTTGGAAAAGATTTAACCTAATTCTATTCTACTATAAGTACACAAGTCAACCCTAATGCCACATACGGGAATTTGCTGCAAGAAAGCCATAACCACTTTGAAAAAACTCAAGAAATTTGAAAACTGATTTCCACATTCCAACGTGATTCAAAGGCTTTTGTGGTTTCTAATACATTGCAGGGATTCCCAGAGACGGATTGCAATCAAAACCAAGCGTTAAAGCTCAAGAAATCACTCTAAACAGACTCACGGTTTGCATACTTTTCTCATAATCGAAACTCATGATTTATAAGCTTTTAACATGATTTATGGTTTGTTTTGCATTGCTTGAATCTATACAAAGCTAATGGTATTGGTTAATTGGATTAAAATGCCCAGAATCACAAGTTACCATTGAAGAAATTTAGGGTTCTTGAGCTTCCAGATTGGGGCTTTTCAGTATAGGAAAAATCAAGCCTCATAAGACTTATGGTTGAAACCGTCAGAACAAGACGAATCAAAAGACATACTCGCGAAATATTTATGTTAATCATACGCCTATTCGCTATTTTTCATGGTTGCAGGTTGTGGGGGTTAAAAACCCCCGCTATCTAACTCTGTTTTTACAGGAAAATGAGGAAGACGAAGGACGTGGTGATGTGCTATTGGACAATTCAAATGGCGCGCGTTTTCGTTTGTTTTACAGTACATGCACTAATGTTTTATATATTATAATTGCTTGTTGTTATATTATCAAATGCGTGCAAATGGCCTGGTGGTGGATGTGTTGGCTGGTAACCATTGGGACCTGGGTTCGAGTCCCAGGTCCACCAAAATTCCTATATTATTTTGTTTAACATGATCACATGCAGGGAAACAAAAGCGTTCTACCATGTATCTCTGGGCATCCAAGCGCCAAGTGGCCTCAAGCATAAATCTGAAGGTCATGAGTGGATGACCATGGTGTTCCCTAGTCAACCATGCGCTGGGCAATCAAAAAAGTCAAATGGACTGGCAAACAAATGGGCCAGAATTTCCAAACAAACCTCCAAAAAGGCCCAGCACCCCCCTGGTTTCTTTATTCTTTTCTTTTTTAATTTCTATTTAATCTTTTCATTAATTATTATTATTAGTATTTAATTAACCAATTAATTATTTTCACAATAAATTCAGACACCTAAAATATTATTTATTTTTATTATTTATTAATTTCACTATTAATCATTTTTTGTAAATAAATGTAATTAATTAATTTAGTCTTTTTTAATTAGGTTAACTTTAATTATTTTTCATAATAAATAAAATAAATTAGAATTAGGGTTTATTAACTTTCAACTTTTAATTTCTTTTATTTTTATTTTCATTAAGACCTAAAAAACTAAAAAATACTTTTTTCTTGTAATTATTTAATTAATTAGTAAATTAGGTTTAATATTAATTAATTGCAAAAAGGACCAAAATTCTATTCTTTTCTCCAAAAGGGTCAAAACCCTAAGACTTTTCCCTATTCAATTTTTCTCGCGCATGTTTATTCTTGATTTCTATTTTGATCATATTTATGTAACTGTTCCGAGGATGTAATAGATAATTAGGACTTTTATCGCTTTCTTTATTTTTCCGCATTTACTTTTCAAGGGTTGCTTTTGGCGATGTAAATACCCCACGCCTTGTAATAGCGTAGATTTACTTTCCGCAATTTATTTTCCGCACAATTATTAACTGTTAATTATGCATGACAAGACTTACCTGAAAAATAAAATCAACTCGTAGATCACCATGATACATGTGCAAAGATAATCTTAAACTGAATCCTGACACACGCGCACATGCCACTCTTAGGGTACGCCTCACTTGGTTGCCTCGACGTGGTCATTGAGTATATGGTGTTTTAGAGGTCGCCCTCCTGCCTAAAGATCCAGTTGCCTCAAAAAGTTTGCCTCGGATAAAAAGGATCTAGGACATTAGGGTTACCGCTAAGGCGTCCTACTATTGCTTTGGTGACCACACATGTCCCATTAATCGAATTGACCCGAATAACTCCAACGACGGTGCTACCTACTTCTCAATAGTGGGATAGTACTGTCTAAAGGACATTTACACAGCTTAATTTCTTTTGAGTAGGTAGATTTCTCCTGGGTACTTGCTCTTTAAAAAAAAACAACAAAAAAACAAAAACAACTTTTCGCACCTACACTTTTATGACAAAAGTTTTCAAACAAACACTTCATACACTCTTGAGGACTGATACAAGAGTTACCTAGAAGTTTTCAAAACGAAACTTTTTCAAAACCCACAAACACAAGAAAAGCAAACATTTTTTGAAAACATAGTGAGCAAGTACCTAAGAGCCCGTGGATAACCACGGATAGAAAGGGTGCTAACACCTTCCCTTTCTATAATCTACCTCCCGAACCGAGAAACATCTCGAAAAAGGAATTTTGCTGTGCTTTTGTCCTTTCCTTGTTGGAGAAAATAAAAGACGGTGACGACTCTTGCTTACCGCGACATTTCGCGAACCAGCATTTCAAAACAGTCAGTTCTATTTCCACCGATCACAGAACTGGCGACTCTGCTGGGGAATATCTATATAAGTGAGGTGTACCTTAGGATTAAACCACTCTTGTTTTCAATTGTATGCTTTGTTTGCTTTAATATTATGGGTTTGCATCGGAGTTCTATAGATCCTAACCCGGATCTGAGGATACCCTTTTAGAAGTAGCAACAAACTGTGAGGGAACTGTGCGGCGTATACCGACACGGTTGAAGCAGTTGCTACGTTGATGTGGCACTTTGGTGAGTACCGGTAACCCTTGAGTCAAGTCAAGGAGAGTACGGGGCCGCCGCGTGGTGTCGTGAAGCATCAACTGACCTTAGGAACCTTACTTGACCATCCTGGCCTCTTTAGGGGTAGTGAGATGACCGACTTTGGTGCAGTCCGAAGTTGGTAGATACTCGATACTGCACTCATTGAGGGTTGTTTTCTTGGAATATTTTGGTCGCCAGTTAAGTGGATAAATCAAAACAATGAACATAGAAAACAACCCAATGATATTGAGCTCCTTAGAACCCGGTTACTATTGATAGGACAGGTTTGAGCCAACCAACTTCAAGAGGGTAGTACCTAAACTTCATGTTAGCCTAAACTCTAAGGGCTGTCTGGTGTGACTTGTGTGCCTTATCATGTTTGCTTTTTGTGAATACTTGTGGCGTGCTTTATCATAACATCATAACATCATAAAGCATCATATGCATCTACTAACCACTTCAAGGGTTCGAATCTTCATATTTGTGCTTGTTTTGTAGGACATGGAGATTATCCGCAGGAAAACAATTCAGGTCAACCTTGTAAGGATCCCTCCTCAGCTTAAGGAGCTTACATCCAGGATTCCCGAGAACTCTTCCTTCAGTGAAAGGCATGGTAGACTCATCAGCTTGGTCAGTACCAGCATTGAAGAGGATATGGTGAAAGTGTTGTTCCAGTTCTTTGACCCCTTACACCACTGTTTTACTTTCCCGGATTATCAATTGGTGCCTACTTTGGAAGAGTTTTCTCAACTTCTGAAAATTCCTATCCTTAGTCAACTACCCTACAACGGTACGGAAAAGGAACCAAAACTTGAAGAGGTTGCTAAAGCATTACGTCTGCAACCATCTGACATCAAGGGGCATTGGGAAATCAGAAGTGGTATCAAAGGATTCTTGGCAAAGTTCCTGTTTGAGAAGGCACAAGAATGTTGGAATTCTCTTGACCTACAAGCCTTTGAAGAAATTGTGGCACTCCTTGTCTATGGGTTGGTGTTGTTCCCAAATCCTGATCAACTGATAGATATAAATGCTGTCAAGATTTTCATGTCCAGGAATCCCATACCTACATTGCTTGGGGACATCCTCCACTCATTTTACACTCGAACAATGAGAAAGAGAGGTGTTCTCATGTGCTGCACTCCTCTCTTGGCAAGGTGGTTTATTTCACACCTTCCACAATCAGTTTTGAAGAACGAGCGGGGTTTGAGATGGTCACAACGGTTAATGATTCTTACACATTCTGATATACATTGGTGTTCTCGGTCCAGAGAAAATGTCACTATCATTGACCGTTGCGGAGAATTTCCTAATGTTCCTTTACTTGGAATTAGAGGAGGCATTACTTACAACCCATGTCTGGCTTTGAGACAGTTTGGATATGCTCGGAGGGATGGCCCTCATGACATGTTGATTCCTGACATAGTTTTTGACTTCGACAACGATACACAAGGACTTCGGCAGAGATTCATCAGAGCTTGGAGGATGCCTAACAAGGTGGATAGTAAGACCCTGGGGCACAAGAATTCCATTCCCCTTGAGCCTTACCTCAAGTGGGTACGAGCCCTCTCCCAGAAGCTTATGATGCCATATCCTCACATGCTCCCCGTGATCAAAGAGCCAGTTATGGAAGGAGAGGTGCCCTACACCATTCTACATCCTGACATGCCAACATCTTGGGAGGAAATGCAAAAGAGCTGGATCCAACTAAAGGAATAGCAGAATTCTCTTGAAGCCAATCTACATGCCAGTGAGAAGAAGGTCTTGGAGCTCACCCGCCCCCTTCACGAGGAAAAGACCCTTAACACCTACATCGCTCCAAAGAGGATGCGCAATATCTTTTGGCATTAAGTATTTTGTAATATTTCGCCCGCGAGGCACTGATGTACTAAACAATTTACTTCTTAATATAACGTGTGTTCTTGTTTGTCTACAACAAATTTGAATTTTCGAACCCTTGAATGCATTGCATAAATAGCATACCATGCATCATACGCATAACAGGTACACTTTTTTACAGGTCGCTTATCTTCTTCACTGTTTATTTCAGCAATCATCATGACTTCTGAACCTACTAATGAACAAGCTATCAAGGCCCTCCAGGCCCAGAATGCCCAGTTCCAAGAGATGGTTATGAGCCTAGCCCAGGGTCAACAGGAGTTGGAGACTCTGCTTTTGAAGAAGAAGAAGAAGAGGACTGTCTTGTTCAATACCGGACGCAGATATGGGAATGCACTGCAGAATGAGGTTGAGCTGACTACCCCATCTGTTGGGAAAGACAGCCCACAAGAGAGAGGGATCCCTAGTCCCGTGGTCTCCGACAACGAGACGGATTACAATGATGAACAGTATCCTCCTACTGAGGATAGGTACAAACAACTAGAGGACCGTTTAAGTGCTATGGAGATTCAACATGTGGCTGGGTTGGATTTTGGAGACCTAGGCTTATCCTCTGGGGTGGTGATCCCACATAAGTTCAAGGCACCTGCTTTTGCAAAGTACGACGGAGCTTCCTGTCCTAAGCTGCATCTCAGATCATATGTAAGGAAGATCCAACCTTACACTGCTGACAAGAATCTATGGATCCATTTCTTCCATGATAGTCTTTCAGGGACTCAACTCGAATGGTTCTATCAGCTAGATGGAGCCAGTATTCGTAACTGGGAGGACTTGGCTACTGCGTTTTATAAGCAGTATCAGTATAATTCCGACCTCGCTCCTACGCGTACCCAACTCCAGAGTATGTCACTAGGGACGGGTGAAGGATTCAAGGAGTACGCTCAAAAGTGGAGAGACCTGGCTGGAAGGGTGCATCCACCTTTGACTGACCGTGAGCTTGTTGATATGTTCTTGGGGACCCTGTCTGGTCCGTTCTTCAACCATTTGATCGGAAATTCTTCTGCCGGATTTACAGACCTGATCTTGACTGGTGAGAGGATCGAAGCTGGTATCAAGTCTGGGAAGATACAAAAGGGAGCCTCCTCGAGTGCTGAAAAGAAACCGTTCAAGAAGGAATCTAGTGCTGTCTATGGCTCAAAGAGACCAAACAAATCTGAACACCGCCAAGTTGTCAACACGGTGGTTATTTCAAAGCCTGCTGGTGCTCCTCAGCGTCACAACCAACAAAGAGAAGAGAGACCTAGAAGGCAGTTCACTCCACTCAGCATGACCTTGTCCTAGATATTGCCGCAGTTGCTGACAACCAATTTGGTAACTCTAAGGGAAGCCCCAAAGAATCCCAACAAGACATCTCCAAAGTACAACCCCAACGCCCGCTGCGCTTATCATTCTGATGGCCCGGGACATAATACAGATGATTGCTGGACTTTGAGGAATAAGGTTTAGGACCTAATCGATGCAAAGGAGATAGAGTTCGAGGCGCCCGAAAGGCCCAATGTTGTGACTGCTCCCATGCCCAAGCATGGAGTGAATGCTGTAGAGGAAGACCTGTATGTAGACTCTGTGGACGATATTGTTACTCCACTGTTGACTGTCAAGAGGAACCTGTTGCTAGCCGGTTTATTTCCGGGATGTAGCAAAGGTTGCCATCTATGTTCTGCTTCACCTGCTGGTTGTCCTTTGTTGAAGTCAGGTATCCAAAACCTGATGGATAATAAATAGATCTTGTTTGAGAAGGTTGCTGTTCCTGCTACCCCTACTGAAGAAGTGTCCATTGTCACCATTTTCAACAACTCTCCTAAGGCTCCCTCAAAGAAGCCTGTCAAAATCATGTCTGCTCAGAAGATTGCGCCTATCATCATCACTGTTCCGGGGCCCATCCCCTATACATCCGACAAAGCTGTCCCTTGGCACTATGGGGCAGATGTTTATGTGGTTGGGGTTAAACAAGAGTTTGATACTAGTACCGGCATCAGCAACATCACCGGGCCTGCCAAAGTCACCCGTAGTGGCAGACTCTTCTCACCAGATATCACGCCACCAGCTATTCAGAGACCCATTGTTATCACACCTGCAAGTGTGCCTGTTTCTCCCCCTGACCAAGTTCCTATTTCTACCACTGTCCCCGAGTCATCTGATGCTCGGGACAAAGGGATTTCTACTGATGTGCCTGCCCATACGGAGGCACCAAAGACCACCACTGTTGAAGCTTCCAAGCAGGAGATGGAAGAGATTCTTAAGATTATCAAGAAGAGTGATTTTAATGTAGTTGAGTAGCTGGGGCACACCCCATCTAAAATTTCTATGCTATCACTGTTGTTGTGTTCAGAGGCCCGTGCCAAGGCTCTGATTTCCTTCCTGAAGACGGCCCACATGCCACAAGAGACATCTGCTGATCAATTTACCGATTGTGTGGCAAACTTAACTGCTGATAATGGTTTGGGTTTCTCCGACGCTGATTTGACTGCAAAAGGGAAGAACCATAATGATGCCCTGCATGTCTCCATTGAATGCAGGGGCACTACTCTTGCCTATGTGCTGGTTGACACTGGTTCCTCATTAAACGTATTGCCCAAGAAAGCTCTAGACATGTTGGATTGCGAGGGTTTGGAGCTGAAGCCAAGTAACATTGTTGTCCGGGCCTTTGACGGGTCTAAGAGGATGGTACATGGTGAGGTTGATATTCCAATCAGGGTTGGTTCTCAGGTCTTTGACTCTACATTCTATGTGATGGACATCCAACCATCCTATTCCTGTTTGCTGGGTCGTCCTTGGATCCACAAGGCTGGAGCTGTGACCTCCACACTGCATCAGAAGCTGAAGTACCCGGTCAATGGGAAAATTGTGACAGTTCAAGGGGAGGAGGAGTATATGGTCAGTCATCTCAACTCGTTCCGATACATAGAGATGGATGGGGAATTTATCGAGACTCCATTCGAGCATTTTGTAGAAGTTCCTCAGACACTGGCATCTGCAGAGACTGTGACTGAAGAAGACTCTCCTTTAAAGATGGCTTCCTTAAAGGATGCTCGGGCTGTTATTGAGAAGGGTGAGTGCGCAAACTGGGGCCGACTTCCTGATTTCACTCCGAAGACTGACAAGTTTGGTTTGGGTTTCACTGCAGAAGCTCAGAGGGTTGTTCGTCGTGCAAGGATTGGAAGACCTCCCATGCTCATCAGCAACTCGGGAGTAAATGCCATAGAAGATGACGTGGAGGAATCTGAATTCGACAGCTGGATTTACCCAACGACCGAGGGTGGACCGAACAACTGGACAGCCAAAGACTTCATACCTATTACTTTTGTCACTCAGTAATGAACTCCTTTGTTTTGAATTTGTAACAGACAATAATTTGAAACTTTATGGCCCGGTGTCTTACCCGGGGCACCGTGGCTTCATTTGTGAGGGCTTTTGTGTGTCATTTTCATATATCATTAATAAAAGCATTGGACGTTTTTTGCATTTCAAATCTTGCGCTCCTTGTCTTTCTTTATTATATATTGCAAAACAGCTATATTTACACACACTCACCTATACAGGTTCCAATCCACTCTGGATCTCACTAGTAACGACTCTGCTACCGCCAGTTATGACTTCTAAAATCCGATCAACTTAGCCGAAGACGAAGGTGAAGATGATTGCGAAGTGCCTGGTGAGCTTGCAAGACTGTTACTCCAAGAAGAAAGGGCCATTCAGCCACATGAAGAGCCAGTGGAAACGGTAAATCTGGGTACTGAGACAGACAGAAAGGAAGTCAAGATTGGTGCCAATCTGGAGTCTAGTGTGAAACAGCGGTTGATTCAGATGCTGCATGATTATGTGGAAATCTTTGCCTGGTCCTATGAAGACATGCCTGGGTTAGATACCGACATTGTGGTTCATCACCTGCCTACCAAGGAAGACTGTCCTCCGGTAAAACAGAAGGTCCAACGTATGCGCCCAGAGATGTCCGAGAAAATCAAAGCTGAGGTTATGAAACAATTTGACATCGGTTTTCTAGCAGTGACTTCTTACCCTCAGTGGGTTGCTAATTTGGTTCCAGTGCCGAAGAAAGATGGTAAGGTCAGAACGTGTGTTGATTACAGGGATTTGAACTGGGCGAGCCCTAAGGATGACTTCCCTCTGCCTCACATTGACGTCCTGGTTGACAACACTTCTCAACATAAGGTATTCTCCTTCATGGACGGGTTCTCCGGTTATAATCAGATCAAGATGGCTCCTGAAGACATGGAGAAGACCACTTTTGTTACTCACTGGGGCACCTTTTGCTACAAGGTCATGCCTTTTGGGTTGAAAAATGCTGGGGCAACCTACCAACGTGCCATGGTTGCTTTATTTCATGACATGATCCATCATGAGATTGAAGTATATGTCGATGATATGATTGCAAGGTCCCAAACTGAGGAGGAACACCTTGACCATCTACAGAAGCTGTTTGACCGTCTGAAGTTGTACAAGCTGAGGTTGAACCCGAACAAGTGCACCTTTGGGGTGAGATCTGGAAAATTGCTAGGCTTCATCGTGAGCGATAAAGGTATTCAAGTGGACCCTGCCAAAGTGAAAGCCATACAAGAGATGCCAGTTCCCAAGACAGAGAAAGAAGTCAGAGGTTTTCTAGGACGTCTGAACTATATTGCCCGATTCATCTCACATCTAACTGCTACCTGTGAACCAATCTTCAAGCTACTGAAGAAAGATCAAGTAGTACGTTGGAACAATGAATGTCAGACCGCTTTCGAAAGAATCAAAGAGTATCTCCAAGATCCACCCATTCTTATGCCACCGGTTGAAGGGAGACCTCTAATCTTATACTTGGCAGTACTTGACAGCTCAATGGGGTGTGTGCTGGGGCAGCATGATGAGTCTGGCCGAAAAGAGCACGCTATTTATTACCTTAGCAAAAAGTTTACCGACTGTGAGACCCGATACTCACTGCTCCAGAAAACTTGTTGCGCTTTGGTATGGGCTGCTCGCCGGCTGAGACAGTATATGTTGACTCACACTACTCTATTGATTTCAAAAATGGATCCAATCAAGTACATCTTCGAAAATCCTGCCTTGTCCGGAAGAATAGCAAGATGGAAGATGATCTTGACTGAATACGACATCCAGTACACGACTCAGAAAGCAATCAAGGGAAGTGTATTGGCAGACCATTTGGCACATCAGGCAGTGGATGACTACCAATCTATGAACTTTGAATTTCCAGACGAGAATATCATGGTAGTGACTGATTGTGAAGTACCCGGACCGGATGAAGGACCTGAGGAAAGATCCCGATGGTCTATGCACTTTGACGGAGCCTCAAACGCTTTGGGTAATGGTATCGGCGCTGTGATCATCTCCCCTAAAGGCACTCATACTCCACTTACTGCCCGACTATGTTTCAACTGCACCAACAACATGGCGGAGTATGAAGCATGCATCATGGGTCTTCAAGCTGCAATTGACCTAAGGATCAAGTTTCTGAGTTTCTTCGGAGATTCCGCTCTTGTGATCATCCAGATCAAAGGCGAGTGGGATACGAAACACCCAAATCTTATTCCTTACAAGGAGTATGTATTGACGTTGATTCCCCATTTCGAGGAGATAACTTTTGAACACTTCCCAAGAGAGGAGAATCAGTTGGCGGACGCGCTAGCTACGATGTCTTCCATGTTCAAAGTAAAATGGGACAACGAGGCTCCCCTGATCATTATCTGGAAATTGAATGAACCTGCACATTGCTGTGATCTTGAGGCTGAAGAGGTAACTGAAAAACCTTGGTATCATGAAGTGAAGAGGTACCTTGAAGCTCAAGAATACCCCGAGGGCGCACCTGTTAATGACAAGAAGTTTCTAAGAAGGTTCGCGGCAAAGTTCTTCCTCAGCAACGACATTCTCTACAAACGAAACCATGATTCAACCTTACTGCGTTGTGTGGATAAGACTGAAGCAGAAAGGATCATGGCATAGCTGCATGAAGGTACCTTCGGAACTCATTCCAGTGGACATACCATGGCAAAGAAAATCCTACGGGCAGGGTATTATTGGTCTACTATGGAAGCCGACTGTTACCAACATTCTCGGACATGTCATAAGTGTCAGACTACGCTGATAAGGTGCACATTCCTCCAGTTCCTTTGAACGTCTTGACAGCACCTTGGCCTTTTGCAATGTGGGGCATTGATATGATCGGCGAGATCAGACCTACGGCATCCAACGGGCATCGTTTCATCCTGGTAGCAATTGATTACTTCATGAAGTGGGTTGAAGCAGCTTCCTATGCTACCGTAACCAAGAACGTTGTGGCACGGTTCATTCGGCATAACCTGATCTGTCGCTATGGCGTCCCGGAGAGGATCATTACGGACAACGGTACCAATCTTAACAACAAGATGATCACTGAGCTCTGCGAGCAATTCAAGATACATCACCATAACTCTTCTCCTTACTGGCCGAAGATGAATGGGGCTGTAGAAGCAGCTAATAAGAATATCAAGAAGATCGTGCAGAAGATGACAGTGACCTACAAATATTGGCACGAGATGTTACCGTTTGCTCTTCATGGGTACCGTACCTCAGCAAGGACGTCAACAGGGGCAACACCCTTTTCCTTGGTCTACGGCATGGAGGCAGTCTTGCCTATTGAAGTCCAGATACCCTCTCTCCGGATAATGAAGGATGCAGGTTTAAGCGAAGACGACTGGATCCAGACTCGGCTTGATCAATTAAACCTAATCGACGAAAAGAGACTCACGGCTATTTGTCATGGTCAGACGTACCAAAAATGGATGATCAAGGCATTTAACAAGAAAGTCAGACGACAAGAGTATCAAGTTGGGGACCTGGTAATCAAGCGCATTATTCTACCTCAAGGTGATCCCAGGGGCAAATGGACCCCTATGTACGAAGGGCCATTTGTGGTTAAGAACATTTTCTCAGGAGGAGCTATGATTCTAACTACCATGGATGGTGACGACCTTCCTCACCCCGCCAATGCAGACATAGTAAAAAGATACTAAGCATGATAAAAGACCCGCTAGGTTGACACACCTAGGCAAAAATAAGGGCTTCCAAGCGAACCAAAAGGGTTCGGGCAAAAATAAGGGATGAAAATGAAAAAAATCTATACACCCGGCAAGTCAAAAACCTGAAAAGGCGGCTTGGGCAAAAATGGGTATCCCGGTGGACTGAAAACCCGAAAGGGCGGTCCAGGCA
Organism: Vicia faba; assembly: GCA_948472305.1. Classification (NCBI taxonomy): domain Eukaryota; kingdom Viridiplantae; phylum Streptophyta; class Magnoliopsida; order Fabales; family Fabaceae; genus Vicia; species Vicia faba. Next base: position 1,330,475,422 of record OX451739.1, read on the forward strand.
AAAGTTAGGGATTAAAGCGTAATACTATGTCTCATTGGATCACCTTGCATCCAGACTTCGGTATCAACTATCAGGCTCAGACGACATCAATCAATCAGCTTCATCTTCAACTAAGCAGCAAAGTGATGAGACGCGTGAAGACATAAAGGCGATAGCAGAGTTGGAACCTAGTGGGATTTTTCACATAGCTGTTTTGTTTTCTTTTCACAAAATTGTATAAATTCCATTTTGTTCGGCGGCGTTCTCTTACTAGGACGTCAGCCTCTTGTATACAAAACGCCTATTTACAGGCAAATTCCAAAATCAATACAAGCTCATTTTTCAGACAAATTGAAAATTGTTTTTCCTTTATCTGTTTTGTTTTGCAAAGAACGTCCAATGTTCATTTTTGATATATGCGTTTGACATTAATTGCTAATCATAAATATTTGCATGCGAAACAAAGGACTAATTACAGGTGATATTAGAAACAAGGGTAATAAGAATTGTCTAAGCGATCTAGTTGCTTTGTCCACCAAGGTACCAAGGTAGGTTCAGCTGAAGAATGTAACCAAGATATCTCCACTCCCCGCAGAGTAAGACAAGATTCAGCAATACTCTCCCCAAGCAGAGTTGGTCTCCCATCATCCCTAAAAAGGCACGGTATCTCCAGCAAGTCAGCAATACTCTCCCCCGAGCAGAGTTAGGCTACTGTCAGCCCTAAGGAAGTTGGGTATCCCCAGAAGATCTCAATATTCTCCAGTAGAGTGTACAGATATTCCTCAGCAAGCATCCCCGGCAGTCTTAATATAAGATTGTTCCCCGGCGAAATACCAGACACCCCAGTGGGGCCATTTCCCCAGTGCAGTCCAAAGAGTTTCCCAAGGAGAGTTGAACCATCTCCCCAGTAGATTCTGGAAGCTTATCCCCTGCAGAGTACGAAGGTTATTCCCCACCAGAGTCTAACTGGGTTATCCTTAGCAAATTGCAATGGAAAAATCGTCCTCAGCAAAGTTCTTCCTATCCCCGGCGGAGGTCATCAAAATCCCTAATAGAACTTATCAACGGAATCCCCAGCGGAGTCATCGTTAAATTCTCAGCGAAGTATCTCTTCCCCACAGAGTAATTCCCCGCAGAGTAATCTCTCCATCAGGTTTATTCCCCAACGGAGTCATCTTCTCCTACCGGTTGATTCTTGCAATTACCTTTGTTCATCATCCCCAGCGGAAACGAAAAATTCAATGTCATTCTCCAGCAGCTATCCGGGATTTATTTTCCCCAGCTAAAACATCACCTTTTCATACATCATGATACATGCATATACACATCATATCATACAATCTCATTTATGTTGAGAACATCATTGCGTGATCCATATCATGCATTGCATATGACTGACCTTTATCTTTCAGGAAAGATGCAGTCAAAGTCTCAAATTCTGTCAAAGAAGACAAATCCAGTCAAAGAAGACAAATCCAGTCGAAGAAGACAAATCCAATTAAATCAATTCCTAAAGATTTTTCTGACGCTAATCCTGTCAATGAAGACAACCTCGTCAATGAAGACAACCTGTCAATGAAGACAACCTGTCAATGAAGACAACCTGTCAATGAAGACAACCCGTCAATGAAGACAACCAGTCAATGAAGACAACCTATCAATGAAGACAACCAGTCAATGAAGACAACCTGTCAATGAAGACAACATGTCAATGAAGACAATCTGTCAATGAAGACAACCTAGTTAATGAAGACAATCTGTCAATGAAGACAACCTCGTCAATGAAGACAATCTATCAATGAAGACAACTCGTCAATAAAGACAAACTGTCAATGAAGACAACTCATCAATAAAGACAAACTGTCAATGAAGACAACCCGTCAATGAAGACAACCAGTCAATGAAGACAACCCGTCAATGAAGACAACCAGTCAATGAAGACAATCTGTCAATGAAGACAACCTCGTCAATAAAGACAATCTGTCAATGAAGGCAACCCGTCAACGAAGACAAAACTACCTATCAACAATCTCCAGGTGGAATCTATAAGCCCATCCTCCTATCCATCATCTCTCAAAATGGCATCTGTAAGCCCATTCTCGACATCACATTGCTGATACCACACTATGCGAGTGCAAATTTCTAGGCACTCTAGTGTTCAATCACCTTCCACCTTCGGATTAAAAAAGGCACGCAAGCCAATCTACATCCTCAGGTATAAGAAGATTGAACAGGGGCAACTGTTGTACCCCAAAATTTTCCCTCCCATATTCTTCAAGGTTTATCAAGAGTCATCTCCAAATGGTTCAAGATTTGCTCAAGGATTAGACAGTCAAACACCTCCTAAGCCAGTCAAAATTAGGGTTTTGGTTCTTTCAAAGAATTTGACGTTTTCAATGGCTCAACTAAGTCTCATAGGCCTACATACATTCTCAAGCATCTACATGCCAAGTCTCAAGACTCACAATGTCAATTTGCACAGTCAAAAACCCCATTTGCTCTACAGTCAACTGCAGGGGTAAAATGGTCATTTTGCAGTCAAAAGTCAGAATTTTTGGTCAACATCTTATTTTGAGTCCACAATCATCATTTGATCAAGTCTTGATCATGATTCCACAAGAATGGCTCAAAAATCATCAAGATGCAAAAAGTTGCTATTTTTGGACAGTAGAAAAGTCAACTGTATTTTGACCAAGGCATAACTTTTTCATGGTTCATCAGAAAAATCCCATCCAATGCTCATTTTGAAGGGGGTGACATTTTCTACAACTCATCTTCACATTCCAAGTCCAAGAAATTCTCTCACAAAAAGTTATCAATTTTTACATTATAGGTCCATTTCAAAAGTCAACAAAAATGCACTTTAAGTCAAAGACCATAACTTGATATTGGTAAATCCAAATGACATGGGACCAAAGGCATTGGTTAGAGGACTTCAATTTCTTTCCAAAATGTCCAAGAACATGTTCATATGATCAAAATTGAGCAAGATATGCATTGGGGAAATTGGGAAATATTTGTGAATTTGCAAAAGTCAACTTTGCTCAAAACACTTTGTTTTTGCTAATGGGCCTCAAATTTCTTCTTGAAACTTTATCCAAGGCTTATGCACGACCCATTAAGATTAATTGAATTTATTTTCTTATTTTTTATTAATTAATTGGATTTTTAATTGATTTTAATTCATTTAATTAATTTAAAATGTAGGAAATATAAAGATTTGATTTTTCAATCTTTTGGTGAAGCAAACATGCTCAAGATATGCTGGAAAATTCGTGTGCAAATCAAAGAGACAAGAATCTCCAAGTTTGGCAAGTTTTTCCAATCAAAAAGATCCAAAAATATTTGATTTTCAATCAAATATACAAACATCAATTCCATGGATTTCTTGGCAAAGATTTAACCTAATTCTATTCTACTATAAGTACACAAGTCAACCCTAATGCCACAGACGGGAATTTGCTGCAAGAAAGCCATAACCACTTTGAAAAAACTCAAGAAATTTGAAAACTGATTTCCACATTCCAACGTGATTCAAAGGCTTTTGTGGTTTCTAATACATTGCAGGGATTCCCAGAGACGGATTGCAATCAAAACCAAGCGTTAAAGCTCAAGAAATCACTCTAAACAGACTCACGGTTTGCATACTTTTCTCATAATTGAAACTCATGATTTATAAGCTTTTAACATGATTTATGGTTTGTTTTGCATTGCTTGAATCTATACAAAGCTAATGGTATTGGTTAATTGGATTAAAATGCCCAGAATCACAAGTTACCATTGAAGAAATTTAGGGTTCTTGAGCTTCCAGATTGGGGCTTTTCAGTATAGGAAAAATCAAGCCTCATAAGACCTATGGTTGAAACCGTCAGAACAAGACGAATTAAAAGACATACTCGCGAAATATTTATGTTAATCATACGCCTATTCGCTATTTTTCGTGGTTGCAGGTTGTGGGGGTTAAAAACCCCCGCTATCTAACTCTGTTTTTACAGGAAAAGGAGGAAGACGAAGGACGTGGTGATGTGCTATTGGACAATTCAAATGGCGCGCGTTTTCGTTTGTTTTACAGTACATGCACTAATGTTTTATATATTATAATTGCTTGTTGTTATATTATCAAATGCGTGCAAATGGCCTGGTGGTGGATGTGTTGGCTGGTAACCATTGGGACCTGGGTTCGAGTCCCAGGTCCACCAAAATTCCTATATTATTTTGTTTAACACGATCACATGCAGGGAAACAAAAGCGTTCTACCATGTATCTCTGGGCATCCAAGCGCCAAGTGGCCTCAAGCATAAATCTGAAGGTCATGAGTGGATGACCATGGTGTTCCCTAGTCAACCATGCGCTGGGCAATCAAAAAAGTCAAATGGACTGGCAAACAAATGGGCCAGAATTTCCAAACAAACCTCCAAAAAGGCCCAGCACCCCCCTTGGTTTCTTTATTCTTTTCTTTTTTAATTTCTATTTAATCTTTTCATTAATTATTATTATTAGTATTTAATTAACCAATTAATTATTTTCACAATAAATTCAGACACCTAAAATATTATTTATTTTTATTATTTATTAATTTCACTATTAATCATTTTTTGTAAATAAATGTAATTAATTAATTTAGTCTTTTTTAATTAGGTTAACTTTAATTATTTTTCATAATAAATAAAATAAATTAGAATTAGGGTTTATTAACTTTCAACTTTTAATTTCTTTTATTTTTATTTTCATTAAGACCTAAAAAACTAAAAAATACTTTTTTCTTGTAATTATTTAATTAATTAGTAAATTAGGTTTAATATTAATTAATTGCAAAAAGGACCAAAATTCCATTCTTTTCTCCAAAAGGGTCAAAACCCTAAGACTTTTCCCTATTCAATTTTTCTCGCGCATGTTTATTCTTGATTTCTATTTTGATCATATTTATGTAACTGTTCCGAGGATGTAATAGATAATTAGGACTTTTATCGCTTTCTTTATTTTTCCGCATTTACTTTTCAAGGGTTGCTTTTGGCGATGTAAATACCCGACGCCTTGTAATAGCGTAGATTTACTTTCCGCAATTTATTTTCCGCACAATTATTAACTGTTAATTATGCATGACAAGACTTACCTGAAAAATAAAATCAACTCGTAGATCACCATGATACATGTGCAAAGATAATCTTAAACTGAATCCTGACACACGCGCACATGCCACTCTTAGGGTACGTCTCACTTGGTTGCCTCGACGTGGTCATTGAGTATATGGTGTTTTAGAGGTCGCCCTCCTGCCTAAAGATCCAGTTGCCTCAAAAAGTTTGCCTCGGATAAAAAGGATCTAGGACATTAGGGTTACCGCTAAGGCGTCCTACTATTGCTTTGGTGACCACACATGACCCATTAATCGAATTGACCCGAATAACTCCAACGAAGGTGCTACCTACTTCTCAATAGTGGGATAGTACTGTCTAAAGGACATTTACACAACTTAATTTCTTTTGAGTAGGTAGATTTCTCCTGGGTACTTGCTCTTTAAAAAAAAAACAACAAAAAAACAAAAACAACTTTTCGCACCTACACTTTTCTGACAAAAGTTTTCAAACAAACACTTCATACACTCTTGAGGACTGATACAAGAGTTATCTAGAAGTTTTCAAAATGAAACTTTTTCAAAACCCACAAACACAAGAAAAGCAAACATTTTTTGAAAACATAGTGAGCAAGTACCTAAGAGCCCGTGGATAACCACGGATATAAAGGGTGCTAACACCTTCCCTTTCTATAATCTACCTCCCGAACCGAGAAACATCTCGAAAAGGAATTTTGCTGTGCTTTTGTCCTTTCCTTGTTGGAGAAAATAAAAGACGGTGACGACTCTTGCTTACCGCGACATTTCACGAACCAGCATTTCAAAACAGTCAGTTCTATTTCCACCGATCACAGATAGAGTTTTGAAAAATACCTCATTCAGCTGGATTTGGATATGACAATGTGGGGACTTTGAGTGAGGCCTGAGGATCGTGTGAGCTTCCTTTAAGTTCCCTCAAGCTATTCCAATGCTTAGCTTGCTTTGTGGATGGCTGAAACTCTCTATAGAAGTCAAGCTGCAACCTTCCAAAGTGAAAATGGTGATGGCTGAAACTAAGCTCACAGAACCAGGACAAGGGCTTGGATAGCTTTGATAGGATATATGTAAGGTGTTTGAAGTCCTGAAACAAGAAACGCACGAGCCAAAAATGAAATGGCAAGAGTTTTGTAGAACTACAATGTTTGGGCAGAAATTTTGAGTTTTTGAGTTTTGGAGAGTTTCAGAGGTTATGCATTCGTGTCTAGCCTTGTGATAAGTTTGTGAATGTGTGTAGAATGATACAAATTCCACCCTTTATCAGCTTGTACCAGTTCTCAACTTTTGGCCAACTTTTCTTGCATTTTAAGAAAAGTTGAAGTGACCATGCTAATAGGCCTGTACTTGCTTGCTTGCTAGCTGCAGAGAGTTGGTAAACAATGTTTGATATCTGTGGAAATTACCTGCACCAAAGAGACAACTCCAAGGCTCAAGAATGATAAAGTTGTAAAAGCTTGCTTTATGAAAATGGCAATGTGCCCTTTATGCCATTAATGGAAAAATCCCTTGTACAATGCTCCAAAAGCAAAGATAAAGCCCTTATCCTCTGAGTTTGAATTTAATTATGGAGTGTAGAATGAGTTTAGGATCTGTAATGCAAGGTACAAGCATCATGGATCTGATTTGCAACTTGATGCATTGTGAAAATGGCTTGAACAAAAGTGACAAAATGCCAATTTCTCTTCTTCGATTCTCCCTAACCACAAATGATCTTGGAGAGATCTTGGACATTTTAGAAAGCTTGAAACATTATATACAATCCATATTTGAAATGCATTTTGAGATACCTTTTGGAACTAGGTGAAAAATGTCCATGAAGTTAGGTCAAAAATCTGCCTAAATTAGGGCAAATTTTCACTAAGTTATTTAGTTCATGGACCCCTATTCACAAATTCATATCTTGAGATACAAGCATCTTTTGGGAAAACTTTGTGAATAAAAGTTGTAGATTTCATGGAGGACTATAACTTTCATGTTGGAAGTTTTCTTTGAATCAAATTTCATCATGGTGAAAAAGTGGTGAAAAGTTGGGAAAAAATAAGAAAATTTCCATACTTAGAAAAATTCTAAGTTATGAAATTTTTCAAATTCAAAACCCTAATTTTCAAAATTGGTTTTCTTGGTCAACAAGTTTCATATTTTGACATATCTTGATGAATTATGACCCTTGGCATTTGATTTTGACCAAAAAGTCAAAGTTTGACTTTTCAGTGTACAGTTGACTTTTGATTAGTTGACTGCAAAATTCATCTGTCAATCCTATGAACTTGTGATATTTTGAACCATGTAATTAGGTAAATGTGATTCCATTGAGTCATTGAAATCATGTTTGAACCCAATTGGTCATTTCCTAGGTTAAAAATCAAAAATTGCCCTTACACAGTCAAAACCCTAATTTTGACCATTTTGCCCTTTTGATGATTTGATCAAATTTCTTGAGGAGTTGTGATCCAAACTTGATCAAATGGTACATATTAGTCTAAAATGTTGTTTTGGATAAAAAATTATGAAGTTTGACTGTAAATTGGCCATGGTTGACTTTTTTCCCAATACAATTGATTTTTAGGTCAACTGTCCAATTGACTGATAAAAAATGTGGTTCAAGGCTTGAAACTTAACATGAGCAATCTTAGGGGTCCAAGATGGTGTATGAAAGTCACATGAAGCATTGATGGTCCAAAAATCCTTGTGAAAACTCAAACCCTAATTTCAAGTTATCAGTGCAAGGTGATTTCTTGAGCTGACCAAACCCTAATCTTGTCTTGAGTCCAAGAAGTCTTGTGAGAAAAATCTTGATAAATGAGAGGGCAAATTTTGGGGTACAACACCCTCCATTCCGGATCCCATGGGTAACAATACTACTATGGCCTTTAGCGACTCTGAAGATCTAATCTACCAAGCCGAAGACGAAGGTGAGGAAGATTGTGAAGTACCAGGGGAATTGACTAGACTACTACAACAAGAGGAAAGAGCAATTCAGCCTCATGAGGAACCGTTGGATACAATCAACTTGGGTACCGAGGAAGATAAAAAGGAAATCAAGGTGGGTGCCAATCTAGAGCCAAGTGTCAAGGAGCGTCTAATTCAGCTATTGCATGATTATGTTGAGATCTTTGCCTGGTCATACGAAGACATGCCAGGGATTGATACAGACATCGTGGTATATCGTCTGCCCACAAGAGAAGACTGTCCACCAGTGAAACAAAAAGTTTGCCGCATGAGACCTGACATGTCGGAGAAGATCAAAGCAGAAGTTATGAAACAATACAATGCTGGGTTCTTGGCTGTCACTTCCTATCCTCAGTGGGTTGCCAACATTGTTCCCGTGCCTAAAAAGGACGGAAAAGTACGAATGTGCATGGATTATAGAGATTTAAACAGGGCCATCCCTAAAGATGATTTTCCACTTCCCCACATTGATATTTTGGTTGACAATATGGCCCAACACAAGGTATTTTCCTTCATGGATGGATTCTCAGGCTATAACCAAATCAAAATGGCACCTGAGGACATGGAGAAAACTACATTTGTCACACAGTGGGGCACATTCTGTTACAAAGTGATGCCATTCAGATTGAAGAATGCTGGGGCAACCTATCAAAGCGCCATGGTAGCTTTATTTTATGACATGATACATCATGAGATAGAGGTCTATGTAGATTACATGATAGCCCGATCACAAACTGAAGAGGAGCACCTTGATCACTTGCAAAAGTTGTTTGAGAGGTTGAAGGAGTACAAAATAAGGTTGAATCCAAACAAGTGTACATTCGGAGTACGGTCCAGTAAACTTCTAGGTTTTGTTGTCAGTAACAAAGGCATCGAGGTTGATCCTGCCAAAGTTAAAGCAATACAAGAAATGCCTTCTCCTCGTACTGAGAAGGAAGTCAGAGGATTCTTGGGAAGCCTGAACTATATTTCCCGATTCATTTCTCACCTAACAGCTACTTGTGAACCGATCTTCAAATTATTGAAGAAAGATCAAGTAGTCAGATGGAATGATGAATGCCAGACTGCTTTCGACAAAATTAAAGAGTACTTACAAGAGCCTCATGTTTTGATGCCACCAGTCGAGGGAAGACCACTAATCATGTATCTGGCCGTTTTAGAGAACTCAATGGGGTGTGTATTGGGGCAGCATGACGAGTCTGGCCAAAAAGAGCACGCTATTTACTACATGAGCAAAAAGTTTACTGACTGTGAAACCAGATATTCACTGCTCGAGAAAACTTGTTGTGCTATGGCATGGGCTGCTCGCCGGCTAAGATAGTGTATGTTGACTCATACCACTTTGTTGATATCTAAGATGGATCTGATAAAGTACATCTTCGAAAAGCCTGCTATGTATGGGAGGATAGCTAGATGGAAGATGATCCTAACAGAATATGACATACAGTACACTACCCAGAAAGCTATAAAGGGCAGTGTGCTAGCTGATCATCTTGCTCATCAAGTCGTAGAGGATTATCAGTCCATGAAGTTTGAATTCCCAGATGAAGACATCATGACATTAGACAATTGTGAAGAAATCAGACCATATGATGGACCTGAACAAGGATCCCGATGGACCCTGTTCTTTGATGGGGCATCCAATGCACTTGGTAATGGTATCGACGCTGTACTCATATCTCCGGAAGGATGTCACACTCCCTTTACGGCCAGACTTTACTTTAACTGTACGAACAACATGGCAGAATACGAGGCATGCATCTTTGGTCTCAAGGCTACCATAGACTTGGGAATCAAATCTTTAGATGTGTATGGAGATTTAGCTTTGGTCGTCAGTCAGATCAAGGGAGAATGGGACACTAAGCACCAAAACCTTATCCCTTACAAAGAACATGTTTTGACATTGTTACCACATTTTGAGAAGATTACCATCGAGCATTTCCCGTGAGAAGAAAATCAGCTAGCAGACGCTCTAGCCACAATGTCATCTATGTTTAAACTTAATTGGGATAGTGAGGCTCCCCAAATCACCATCGAATGAATGGATGAACCAACATACTGTCACGAGATTAATACTGAAGAGGTAGTGGACCAGCCATGGTTTCATGAAGTCAAGAGGTATCTTGAGGCTCAAGAATATCCAGAAGGAGCTTCAATCAATGATAAAAAGTTCTTAAGGAGATTCTCTGCTAAGTTCTTCCTGAGTAATGGCATCCTGTACAAACACAATCATGACTCCTTTCTGCTTCGGTGTGTGGATAAGATGGAGGCTGAAAAGATCATGGCTGAATTACACGAAGGTACTTTTGGCACCCACTCTAGTGGGTATACGATGGCAAAGAAAATCCTACGGACAGGCTATTATTGGTCTACTATGGAAGCAGATTGCTATCAACACTCCCGAACCTGTCATAAGTGTCAAATTTATGCTGACAAGGTCCACGTACCTCCGGTTCCTCTGAATGTCTTGACGGCTCCTTGGCCCTTTGCTATGTGGGGAATCAACATGATTGGAGAGATCAAGCCTACAACCTCCAATGGACACCGTTTCATCCTGGTGGCCATTGACTATTTTACAAAATGGGTCGAAGCAGCTTCCTTCGCATCCATTACAAAGAATGTTGTTGCCCGCTTCATCAAGCAGAATCTCATTTGCCGGTACGGTATCCCAGAAAGGATCATCACTGACAATGGTATAAACCTTAACAATACTATGATCACCGCCTTGTGCGAGAAGTTCAAGATTCAACATCATAATTCATCCCCCTATCAGCCAAAGATGAATGGTATCGTCGAAGCTGCAAATAAAAACATTAAAAAGATCATACAAAAAATGACAGTCACCTACAAGGATTGGCATGAGATGCTACCATTTTATCTCCACGGGTATCGTACCACGGCTCGCACGTCAACTAGGGCAACACCCTATTCTTTGGTTTATGGCATGGAGGCTGTCTTGCCTATTGAGGTTCAAATCCCCTCCTTGAGAATTATGAAGTATGCAGGTTTGAATGAGGACAATTGGATCCAGACTCGACTTGATCAACTAAACTTAATTGATGAAAAGAGACTTACTGCTGTTTTCCATGGTCAGATGTATCAAAAACGGATGATCAAGGCTTTCAACAAGAAAGTCAGACGCCAGGTATATCAAGTCGGAGATCTAGTGATCAAGCAAATCATCTTGCCACAAAGTGATCCCATGGGCAAATGGACTCCTACCTATGAAGGACCATTTGTAATCAAGAGCATCTTCTCCGGTGGGGCAATGATCTTAACCACCCTGGACGGTGACGACCTGCCACACCCTGCAAACACGGACATAGTCAAAAGATACTACGCATAAGAGACCCGCTAGGTTGACACACCCAGGAAAAATAGGGGCATCCTGCCGAACCAAAAGATTCAGGAAAAAATTAGGGATAAAATAAAAAAAATCTGTACACCCGGCAAGTTGAAAACCCGAAAGGGCGACTTGGGTAAAAAAGGGTTTCCCGGTGGACTGAAAACCCGAAAGGGCGGTCCAGGCAAAAGTTAGGGAATTAAAGCGTATGACTATATCCCGACAGATCACTTTGAGGACAACCTCTTGACTTCCACTGACAAACTCAGAGTTTCTGATCAATTCAATCATCTTCGGACGAAGCAACAAATAGACAAGATATTCGGAGATACGAAGGCTATAGAAGAATGGGAACCCCATGGGATTATTACACATAACTATATTTCTTTGTATAAAGTTTTTCTTGCTTTTTATGGCATCACTTCTCTTACTAGAATGATTGTCTCCTTTCTACAAAATACTTATTCAAAAGTCAATACGAAGATATCTCTTTGAAAGTACAGAAAATTATTTATCTTTTTTTTTGCACTTGTGTTTTGTTTGCAAAAACGTCCAAAGATTCATTAATGAACATATGCATTTGAACATAATGATTGTTTACAAATAAACAAAAACGAGAAAGAGACAATTACTGATAGGTCGAAAGGATAGGAAAATATCTCAAGGCCATTCCATAATTACTCCCCGCAGAGTTTTCAATAATCTCCAGTGGAATAAACTTCAAATTATTAATCCCCAGTAGAGATCGTCAAATTTCTCAAGATTCCTCAAAGCAATATGTGGCTTTGCCCTCACAGGAGAATTTTTGCCAGTTGTGATACGGTGGGAGAACTGACTTGAGGTTTTTGCGTTTCCTCGCAAATGTTTTGGTTTAGCAAGAGTCGCCACCGACTTTTCTTTTATCCAAAAGGAAAGGTAAAAAAGCACAGGAAATACCTTTGAGATGTTTTCTCGGGTTCGGGGGGTAGATTATGAAAAGGGAAGGTACTAGCACCCTTTTCATCCATGGTTTTCCATGGGCTCTTAGTTACTTGCTTAGATCACTTGCTTTGCTTTTCCAATTGTTTGAAATGGTGCTTTGTGTTTGGTGTGGTTTTGAAAGTATTTTGAAAAGAGGCCATCGTTTAGGCAATCTTTGTAATGATTCTCGTTCGTGAGAATGTATACAAAGATGTTTGTCTTTTGAAAAATGTTTCAATGTTTTGAAAGTTGTTTTGAAATATTTTTAAAATGTGTGTGTGATTGTTTTTGAAAATAGCAAGGATTTGTTTGGAAGAGAGCAAGTAACTTAGAACTATCTACCCTACTCAAATGTCTTTCCTATGCATCTTTATTCCTTTGACATTGTTGATTTACCATTGTATTGGTAAATAACCCTATCTTTGGATGTTAAACGGGACGGACGTGGGTCATCGTATGACCATGATAGCAATGTTGCCAAGTATCTTTAGCATTTTGAGGGACCAAGATCATTTGTTTAGGCAACCTTTTTGATAGCGTCATCGAGGGACTATGATCTTTTGTTTTGTTTTGTTTTGCCAAGATACCTTGCATGCATACCATGACCATTTTAAAGGCAACAAAGTGGGTGAAACCCTAAGGGTGTTTGTGTGAAATGTGTGTCATTTTACATGCATTTTGTTTGTCTTGTATTAGGTCATGTCTATTTGTTTGATTTTGTCTTATCATGCAAACCCTAATTTTACTAAACATGTATATAATGCGATAAATTGCGTAAAATAAATCTAAGCTATTATAACAATTATTATGGGAGGGGGGATACAAGTTTTTGAATGGGGATATTTGCACAAAATAAAACCCTAAAAACTATTACAACCCAATTGAATACTTGCAATTTAAATAAATGTACAAATATTAAAAAATGAAATAAAAATGTAAATATGCAAAAAATGTTTTGTATTTATTTTATGTATGATAAAAAAATTATTTAAGTCCTAAAAATAAGAAAAATTATATTGTTATTTTTGGAAGGGTGAAAAACCCTAGTTTTTGATTTAAAAGAAAATTAGGTTTTCTAATATTTATTTTATTCATTTTTTGTTCAAGAAAAATAATAATAATATTATGTACAAATATTAAAAAAATTAAATATGTATGAAAAATAAATATTTAATGTGTATAAAATAATGAAATAAAAATGTATAGTATTTTAATGTATTTACTATTTATTTTAAGAAAATAGATTCCATTGGTCAAAATAAACTATTTTTATGTGAGAAAATAAATAAAAAAATAAAATAAAGTGTGAAAATAAATAAATTATTTTTGGGTATTTTTTATGATTAGAAAAAATGAAAGTAATAAAATAAAAAATATGCAAGAAAATATGAAAATATAAAAAATAAGTCACGGGGGGTGCAAAAGTAAACTGGGGGGTGTGGAAAGTAGAACAAACATGCCCAAGGCGCGCCAGGCCCAGGACACTTCGTCCATGTCCTCCAGCTTCCACTTTTGCGCGCGTTTTTTCAAATCTGCAAACTCTCACATACTTGCACAAAAGCAAAAAGTTACAACATGAAACATATAACATTTTTTATCACAATTCCAACCATATCCATTTTGTGACCTAACTCTCAAAGGTCAAAGAGAATTTTAATGGCCCTAATTTCTGACCTAGTTTTTTCATGAACTTCAAGTTTCAAATTCTCACTACTCAGTTAATATAAATGATAACTATGCATATGTACAGCTTCACCATGTTAAGGACTACATCTTTGCTTCACAAATCAAAGCTTGAGGATTCCTAAATAGAGAGATAGAGTTTTGAAAAATACCTTGTTCAGCTGAGTTTGGATATGGTAATGTGGGGGCTTTGAGTGAGGCCTGAAGATCGTGTGAGCTTCCTTGAAGTTCCCTCAAGCTTTTCCAATGCTCAGCTTGCCTTGATGATGCTTGAAACTCCATGTAGAAGTCAACCTGCAACCTTCCAAAATGAAAATGGTGATGTCTGAAACTGAGCTTCCAGAACCAGGACAAGGGCTTGGATAGCTTAGGTGGTATGTATGGGGGATGTTTGAAGTATTACAAGGCAAAACGAACGAGCAAATTTTGAGTTGGCAAGTGTTTTGCAGAAGCTGCCCTGTTTGGGCAAAAATTTGTGTTTTTGAGTTTTTGAATGTTTCAAAGCATAAGCCTTCGTGTTCTAGCTTGCAACAAGTTTGTCAAGTTGTCTAGAATTAGGCCAAGCCCTCCCTTTAACAGATGTGCAAGTTCTGATCCCTTTTGCCTCTTTTCTTGCTTTTGAAGAAAGGTTGAAGTGACTATGCCAAAGTGTTGTACTTGCTAGTTCTAGGGCTGATGAGAGTTGGAAAACATTTCATGATATTTATGGATATTGGTTGCAACAAGAGATCAGGTCCATGGCTCAATAATTGTAAAGTTGGAAAAGCTTGCTTTATCAAAATGGCATTGTGAACTTTTGGCCATTTATGGAATTATTCTTTGTGCAATGCCTCAAAAGCCAAAACAAAGCCATTATACATTGAGTTTGCATTTAATTATGTAGTGTAGAAGGTATTTAGGACCTTTAATGTAAGGTACAAGCATGCTTGAATCTGATTTGCAACTTGAACTTATGTAAAAATGTCTTGAACAAAAGTGACAAAATGCCAACTTCCCTTCTACGATTCTCCCTAACCACAAATTATCTTGGAGAGTTCTTGGACATTTTGGAAAGCTTGTAACATGCTATACAATCCATATTTGAAATTAAACTTGAGATAACTTTTGGAACTAGGTGAAAAGTTGCCATGAAGTTAGGTAAAAAAACCTGCCTAAACTAGGGCAAAATTTCACTAAGTTAAAAAGTTTATGGACCCCTATTCACAAAATCATAACTTGAGATCCAAGAATCTTTTGGGAAAACTTTGTGAATCAAAGTTGTAGATTTAATATAGTACTACAACCTTCATGTTGGAAGTTTTCTTTGAATCCAATTGCATCATGGTGAAAAAGTTGTGAAAAGTTGGGGAAAAATAAGAAATTTTGCATACTTATAAAAATTCTAAGTTATGAAAAATTTCAAATTAAAACCCTAATTTGAAATTTTAGGTTTCGTGGTCAACAAGTTTCATATTTTGACATATCTTGATGAATTATGACCCTTGGCACTTGATTTTGACCAAAAAGTCAAAGTTTGACTTTTCAGTGCACAGTTGACTTTTGATCAATTGATTGCAAAATTCATCTGTCAATCCTATGTACTTGAGATCTTTTGAACTATGTGATTAGGTCAAGATGATGCCATTGAGTCCTTGAGATCATGATTGAACCAAATTGGTCATTGGCTAGATTAAAAATCAGAAATTGCCCTTTCTCAGTCAAAACCCTAATTTTGATCATTTTACCCTTTTGATGATTTGATCAAATTTCTTGAGGAGTTGTAATCCAAACTTGATCAAATGGTTCATATGAGTCTATAATGTTGTTGTGGATAAAAAATTATGAAGTTTGACTGTAAATTGGCCACAGTTGACTTTTTCCCCAATACAGCTGATTTTTAGGTCAACTGTCCAATTGACTGAGCAAAAATGTGATTCAAGGCTTGAAACTTGGTATGAGAAATCTTAGGGGTTCAAGATGGTGTATGAAAGTCACATGAAGCATTGATGGTCCAAAAATCCTTTTGCAAACTCAAACCCTAATTTTAGGTCATCAGTACAAGAGGATGTCTTGAACTGAGCAAACCCTAATCTGGTCTTAAGCCCAAGAAGTCTTGTGAGGAAAATCTTGATAATATGAGAAGTCAAATTTTGGGGTACAACAGCAGTACTTCAAACTTCAAGACATGAAGAATCCATAAATCCCCAACAGCTTTCAGGGATTTATTTTCCTCAACCAGGCAGCAATACAGCAAATCAACTTACATGCACATACATTACATCCATATATCATGAACATTGATTAAAGCAAATACATTGCATCATGCATCGCATGCAACATAACTTTGTATTTTAACCAACATTTTACCCTTTTTAGGATAAGATTAAATAGTTACCATTGACGATATACAATCATGATACAATTCAGATACGCACCAGATACGGATGCCATCCTGATACTCATTCAGATTCAACCTTTTGATACAGTTCAGATACGCACCAGATACGGATGCCATTCTGTTACTCATTTAGATTCAACCTTTTGATACAGTTCAGATATGCACTAGATATGGATGCCATCCTGATACTCATTCAAAGACAACTTTCAGATACAATTCAGATACGCACCAGATATGGATGCCATCCTGATACTCATTCAAAGACAGCTTTCAGATACAGTTCAGATACACACCAGATACGGATGCCATCCTGATACTCATTTAAAGACAACTTTCAGATACAGTTCAAATACACACCAGATACGAATGCCATCCTGATACTCAGTCAAAGACAACTTTCAGATACAGTTCAGATACGCACCAGATACGGATGCCATCCTGATACTCATTCAAAGACAGCTTTCAGATACAGTTCAGATATGCACCAGATACGGATGCCATCCTGATACTCATTCAAAGACAACTTTCAGATACAGTTCAGATACTCACCAGATACAGATGCCATCCTGATACTCATTCAAAGACAACTTTCAGATACAGTTCAGATTCGCACCAGATATGGATGCCATCCTGATACTCATTCAAAGACAGCTTTCAGATAGAGTTCAGATACGCACCAGATACGGATGCCATCCTGATACTCATTCAAAGACAGCTTTCAGATACAGTTCAAATACGCACCAGATACGGATGCCATCCTGATACTCATTCAAAGACAACTTTCAGATACAGTTTAGATACGCTCCAGATACGGATGCCATCCTGTTACTCATTCAGATTCAGACTTCAGATACAGTTCAGATATGCTCCAGACGCGGACGCCATTCTGACACTCAAACACTCTTAGATGGCATCTACAAGCCCATCCCCAACAAGATTCTATCACCTCTCTAAATGGCATCTTTAAGCCTATTCCTTCAACCACGCGTCACCGAGTGCAAATTTCTGGGCACTCTAGTGTCCAATCATTCTCTCACCTTCGAGTCACGAATGGCAAAACTCGCCAATCTAACTCTTCAGGTTTAAGAAGATTGAACAGGGGTAGCTGTTGTACCCCAAAATTTTCCCTCTCATTTCTCAAGGATTTTCTCACAAGATCTTCTATGACATCAAGTTTGCAGCACTGATACATCAATTTAGGCTTGGAATTGGTAAAAGGGCAAAATGGTCAATTGCATACTAGAAAGTCAAACTTTGACTTTTTGGTCAACATTACATTCCAAGGATAAAATTTCATCAAGACATTCAAAAATATGAAACTTGATCATCAAGAAATCAAGAAAGTCAAAAGTCAATGTGAAAGTTCAAACCCTTCAAGATAATCTCATTTCTTCATACCAACTTTTCACCTTGATGTAAGATGATTCAAGAGAAGCTTCCAACATGAAAGTTGTAGATCTCCATGATATCTAAAACATTTCTTTACACAACTTCTCCTAAACATGCTTGGATTTCAGGTTATAAATTCATGAAGTCATGACATTTTCATTTAAACACTTAGAGAAATTTTCAGCAGTTTTGGTCAGGTTTTTAACCCAACTTCTTGCCCATTTTTCATCAAGTTCCAGGTTGATTTAACAAAAGTGGCCAACATGAAAGTTATAGAGGGTGTTTCAAGATTTCTAAAACATCCAAGAACATGAATTTATCTTATTTGAGTTAGGAGATACAAGGATTTGAAGTTGGACATTCATTCTTGATTTACAAGGCAGATTTGTGATGAACAATGAACAAGAATCTTAACCCATGCTGCATAATCTCCAATTTGCAGGCCTTGTGACTTGCAACTCTTACCATAATTTAATGCTTACACAAACTTTTGATCTATGGTCCATTGGGTTTAAGCATTATTCAAGTGATCTTTCTATTTTTGGCACAAAGGCGCCATTGCCATTCTTGCAAAGTTCACTTTATTCATAAAGTTAATTTCTTGAGCCTCTAACTTGTTGTTCTAATCACACACAAATCAGAAGGGCATGCTTAAAGTGTCTAACATCTCTATGCAATAAAGTACAAAGCATTGGAACTACAATCTTCAAGCTTGCTTCATGTATAATCTAACCTAGCCATAACATGTGATTAAAAATCTGAGTTTCAAATCTCAAACCTTCTCTATAAATAGAGAGGCCAGTTGCAAGAGAAAGAGGTTGAAAAAACAGGTTGGAAAAGAGTTAGAAAAATAGAGTGAACAACCAGTAGTTTTATTGATAAACCTTCAAAAAAGCCATAACAGTCCCTAAGACTTCCACTCTTGAGTTTTGAAGTCTAAACCTTAAAACCTCTCACACTTTGCATATTCCATCTCAAAACCATCCAAACATTTCATACCACACAGAGGTTGTTTAATAACCTTCAACAAAAAGGAAAGTCTAGCAGTCTGTTGGAGCTTCCTTAAGGTTCATACAACATCTTGAAGGGCATTTGGACTCAAAACTTAAATTGCAGCTTCAAGGTAAGTCATCTTTACCTTGCCTTTTCCATACATCAACTTTTCTGTTTATAGGATGTAGCAATCACTATTCTTGAAGTTAATCATTTATTTGTTGCTCCTGTTATTCATTCATATGTTAAAAACTAACTGATGTATGCAAAGAATGGTGTTTAAGGCAGAAAAATGCAGTATGTATCGACACATATCCACATGTGTCAACCCATCTTAGTGAAAATACAGGATATGAGTCGACACATGACCCTCATGCATCGACCCATACTGAGTTCAGGTCACAAAACAGAAGCTGGAAAGGCCTATAAGTTGATACATACGCATTTCGCGTTGATGCAAAAAGGTGTATGAGTCAATACATCCCATTATGGGTCGGCTCATACTGAACATATTTCACTTTACAGGGGCAAGGAGAAGCCATGTATCGATGCATAGCAGCATGGGTCGACACATAGCAGTTCAAAAGTGCATTTTTCCTTTATTTAACACTATTTTCATATTCTTTTCACTATCATTCGATGTGGTTGTAATATTTTAGTTCCTACTTCACCCCCATTTCTAAATTGTACCCTCACCCCCCCTAAAGTGATGTAATAGCTTAGATTTTACTTTCCGCCTTTTACTTGTTTTTCATATATTGCTAGTAAATAAGATGTATGGCAAGATGAAATCAACAAATAGATGACTTTCCAGAAACAAGACAAAAATCATGTAATCAAACACACTTGCACACAAGTATCCTTAGGGTTTCTCCACTTGGTTGCCTTATACAAAAATAGCCATGTTACGTATCCTAAGTATCTTGGCAAAACAAACAAATATAAGATCATAGTCCCTCAATGACGCTATTCAAGGTTGCCTTACAAAATGATCTTGGTCCCTCAAAATGCTAAGATACTTTGCAAATATTGATAATCATGGTTATACGATGACCCACGCCCGTCCCGTTAACACCCAAAGATAGGGTTGCTTACCAAATCAATGGTAAGGCAACAATGTCAAAGGAATAGAAAATGAACAAGAAAGACATTTGAGTAGGTAGTTTGCTCTTAATTACTTGCTCCATTTCAAAACAAATTATCCTTGCTATTTTCAAAACAAACACACACATTTCAAAACATCTTACAAAAATTGAAAACATTTTCAAACAGACAAACATCTTTGTATACATCCTTACGAACGAGAATCATTACAAAGATTTCCTAAATAATGACGTCTTTTACAAAATACTTTCAAAAAACCACACAAAGCACAATTTCAAACAAAAGCAAGTGATCTAGCAAGTAACTAAGAGCCCATGGAAAACCATGGATGAAAAAGGGTGCTAATACCTTCCCTTTTCATAATTTACCCCCCAAACTCAAGAAACAATCTCGAAGGTCTTTCCTGTGCTTTTTCACCTTTCCTTTTGGATAAAAGAAAAGTCAGTGATGACTCTTGCTAAAACCACAACATTTGCGAAAACAAACGCAAAACCCTCAAGTCAGTTCTCCCACCGTATCACAGAGACAAACATTCTAGTAAGAGAATGGTGTAATAAAACAAAGAATTTATACAAAGAAAGATAGCTATGTGTAATAATCCTATGGGGTTCCCATTCTGCTATAGCCTTCATATCTCTGAATATCTTGTCTATTTGTTGCTTCGTCCAAAGATGATTGAATTGATCAGAAACTCTGAGTTTGTCCGTGGGAGTCAAAGGTTATCCATAAAGTGATCCGACGAGACATAGTCGTACGCTTTAATTCCCTAACTTTTTCCTGGACCGCCCTTTTGGGTTTTCAGTCCACCGGGAAACCCTTTTTTGCCCAAGTCTCTCTTTCGGGTTTTCAACTTGCCGGGTGTATAGATTTTTTTATATTTTATCCCTAACTTTTGCCTGAACCTTTTTGGTTCGCCGGGATGCCCTTTTTTGCCTAGGTGTGTCAACCTAGCGGGTCTCTCATGCGTAGTATCTTTTGACTATGTTCGCGTTCGCAAGGTGTGGCAGGTCATCACCGTCTATGGTGGTCAAGATCATTACCCCACCGGAGAATATGTTCTTGATTACAAATGGCCCTTCATAGGTAGGAGTCCATTTACCCCTGGGACCACTTTGTGGCAAAATGATACGTTTGATCACTAGATCCCCAACTTGATATACTTGGCGCCTGACTTTCTTGTTAAAAGCCTTGATCATCCGTTTTTGATACATTTGACCATGGCAAACAGCAGTAAGTCTCTTTTCATCAATCAAGTTCAGTTGATCAAGTCGAGTTTGGATCCAATCGTCATTATTCAAACCTGCATCCTTCATAATCCTTAGAGAGGAGATTTGGACCTCAATAGGCAAGACAGCCTCCATGCCGTAAACCAAAGAATAAGGTGTTGCCCCGGTTGATGTGCGAGCCGTGGTACGATACCCGTGGAGAGCGAAGGGTAACATCTCATGCCAGTCTTTGTATGTGACTGTCATTTTCTGTATGATCCTCTTAATGTTTTTATTTGCAGCTTCAACAACACCATTCATCTTTGGTCGATAGGGAGAAGAATTGTGATGCTAAATCTTGAATTGCTCGCACAATGCGATGATCATAGTGTTGTTGATATTTGTACTATTGTCAGTGATGATCCTTTCCAGGATACCGTACCGACAAATGAGATTTTTCTTGATGAAGCGGGCAATAACATTCTTGGTAACTGATGCGAAGGAAGCTGCCTCAACCCACTTGGTAAAATAGTCAATGGCCACTAGGATGAAGCGGTGTCCATTGGAGGCTGTAGGCTTGATCTCTCCAATCATATCAATTCCCCACATAGCGAAGGGTCAAGGAGCCGTCAAGACATTCAGAGGAACCGGGGGTACGTGCACCTTGTCAGCATAAATTTGACACTTATGACAGGTCCAAGAGTGCTGATAGAAATCGGCTTCCATAGTAGACCAATAATAGCCTGCCCGTAGGATTTTCTTTGCCATCGTATGCCCACTGGAGTGGGTGCCAAAAGTACCTTCATGTAATTCAGCCATGATCTTTTCAGCTTCAACCTTATCCATGCACTGAAGTAAAATGGAGTGATGATTGTGTTTGTACAGGATGCCATTACTAAGGAAAAACTTAGCAGAGAATCTTCTTAAGAACTTCTTATCATTGATTGAAGCTCCTTCAGGATATTCTTGAGCCTCGAGATGCCTCTTGACTTCATGAAACCAACGCTGGTCTACTACCTCTTCCGTGTTAATCTCGTGACAGTGTGTTGGTTCATCCATTTGTTTGATGGTGATCTGGGGAGCTTCATTATCCCAATTAAGTTTAAACATAGATGACATTGTAGCTAGAGCGTCTGCTAGATGATTTTCTTCTCGCGGGAAATGCTCGAAGGTAATCTCCTCAAAATGTGGTAGAAATGTCAATACATGTTCTTCGTAAGGGATAAGATTTGGGTGCTTAGTGTCCCATTCCCCTTTGATCTAAATGATGACCAAAGCTGAATCTCCAAATACGTCTAACGATTTGATTCCCAAGTTTATGGTAGCTCTGAGACCAAAGATGCATGCTTCATATTCCACCATGTTGTTCGTACAATTGAAGCAACTTCTGGCAGTAAAAGGAGTATGACACCCTTCTGGAGATTTGAGTACAATGCCGATACCATTACCAAGTGCATTGGATGCCCCATCAAATAACAGGGCCCATCGGGATCCTTGTTCAGGTCCGTCATATGGTCTGATTTCTTCGCAGTTGTCTAATGACATGATGTCTTCATCCGGGAATTCAAACTTCATGGACTGATAGTCTTCTACAGCTTGGTGAGCAAGGTGATCAGCTAGCACACTACCCTTTATAGCTTTCTGGGTAGTGTACTGTATGTCGTATTCTGTCAGGATCATCTGCCATCTAGTTATCCTTCCAAACAGAGCAGGCTTTTCGAAGATGTATTTTATCAGATCCATCTTAGATATCAACAAGGTAGTATGAGTCAGCATATACTGTCTTAGCCGGCGAGCAGCCCATGCCAGAGCGCAGCAAGATTTCTCGAGCAGTGAATATCTGGTTTCACATTCGGTAAACTTTTTGCTCAGGTAGTAAATAACGTGCTCTTTTCAGACAGACTCGTCATGCTTCCCCAATACACATCCCATTGAGTTCTCTAAAATAGTCAGATACATGATTAGTGGTCTTCCCTCGACTGGTGGCATCAAAACATGAGGCTCTTGTAAGTACTCTTTGATCTTGTCAAAAGCAACCTGGAATTCATCATTCCATCTGACTACTTGGTATTTCTTCAATAGTTTGAAGATTGGCTCACAAGTAGCTGTTAGGTGAGAAATGAATATGGCAATATAGTTCAGGCGGCCCAAGAATCCTCTGACTTCCTTCTCAGTACGAGGAGTAGGCATTTCTTGTATTGCTTTAACCTTGGCAGGATCGACCTCAATTCCTTTGTTACTGACGACAAAACCTAAGAGTTTACCGGACCGTACTCCGAAGGTGCACTTGTTTGGGTTCAACCTTAACTTGTACTCCTTCAATCTCTCAAACAGCTTTTGCAAGTGATCAAGGTGTTCTTCTTCCGTTTGTGACTGGGCTATCATATCGTCTACGTAGACCTCTATTTCATGATGTATCATGTCATGAAACAAAGCTACCATGGCGCGCTGATAGGTTACCCCAACATTCTTCAGTCCGAATGGCACCACTTTGTAGCAGAATGTGCCCCATTGTGTGACAAATGTTGTTTTCTCCATGTCCTCAGGTGCCATTTTGATTTGGTTGTAACCTGAGAATCCGTCCATGAAGGAAAACACTTTGTGCTGGGCCATATTGTCAACCAGGATATCTATGTGGGGGAGTGGAAAATCATCTTTAGTGCTGGCCCTATTCAAATCTCTATAGTCCATGCACATTCGTACTTTTCCGTCCTTTTTAGGCATGGGAACAATGTTGGAAACCCATTGGGGATAGGAAGTGACAACCAAGAATCCAGCATTGAATTGTTTCATGAGTTCCGCTTTGATCTTCTCTGACATGTCAGGTCTCATGCAGCGGACTTTTTGTTTTACTGGTGGACAGTCTTCTCTTGTTGGCAAATAGTGTACCACAATGTCTGTATCAAGTCCTCGCATGTCTTCATATGACCAGGAAAAGATCTCAACATAATCATGCAACAGTTGAATCAGACGTTCCTTGACACTGGGCTCCAGATTGGAACCCACCTTGACCTCTTTTTTATCCTCCTCGGTACCCAGATTGATTGTATCCACAGGTTCCTCGTGAGGCTGAATGGCTCTTTCCTCTTGTTGTAGTAGTCTGGCCAGTTCCCCTAGTACTTCACAATCTTCCTCACCTTCGTGTTCGGCTTGGTAGATTAGATCCTCAGAGACACAAAATGCCATAGCAGTATCGTTACCCATGGTATCTGGAATGGAGGGTGTTGTACCCCAAAATTTGCCCTCTCATTTTATCAACATTTCTCATCACAAGACTCTTGGGACTCAAGACCAAGCTAGGGTTTGCTCTGCTCAAGACATCTCCTTGCACTGTTGACCTGAAATTAGGGTTTGAGTTTGCACATGTATTTTTTGACCTACAATGCCCAAATTGACTTTCATACTTCATGTTGGACTCATAAGTTTGCCCATACCAAGTTCCAAGCCTTGAATCAAATTTTTGCCCAGTCAATTGGACAGTTGACCTAGAAATCAATTGTATTGGGGAAAACCTCATGAATTTTGACCCACATCAACATTATGAACTCATATGAACCATTTGATCAATTTTGGATCACAATTCCACAAGAAATTTAATCAGATCACCAAAAGGGCAAAATGGTCATTTTTAGGGTTTTGACTGTACAAAGGCAATTTTTGACTGTTTGACCTAGCCAATGGCAAATCAAGCTCAACCATGGACTCAAGGACTCAATGACATTATCCTGACCCATTCAACAAGTTCAAAATATCTCAAATGCATAGGATTGACAGATGAATTTTTCAGTCAACTGGTCAAAATTTGACTGTACACTGAAAAGTCAAACTTTGACTTTTTGGTCAAAATCAAGTGCCAAGGGTCATTTTTCATCAAGATAAGTCAAATTATGAAACTTGTTCATCAAGAAACCCAAAATTACAAATTAGGGTTTGAAATTGAAAATTTTCATAACTTAGAAATTTTCTATGTTATGAAATTTTCTTAATTTTTCCTAACTTTGTCCCACATTTTCACCAAGATGAAATTGGATGCAAACAAAACTTACAACATGAAAGTTGTGTTCCATCACAAAGTCTACAACTTTGATTAACAAAGTTTTCTCAAAGGAAGCTTGGATCTCAAGTTATGATTTTTGGAACAAGGGTACCTAAAACTTTTAACTTAGAGAAATTTTGCCCTAGTTTAGGCAGGATTTTGACCCATCTTCTTGGCCATTTTTCACATAGTTCCACTTGGATTATTAAGTTGAATTTCAAATATGGATTATATTACATGTTGCAAGCTTTCCAAATTGTCCAAGAACTCCTCAAACACCTTTGTGGTTAGGGAGAATCGAATGCTTGAAGTTGGCAAAAACTCATTTTGTAACCATGGCGAATACATGTTCATACCACTTGCAAAATCTGACCAAACTAGCTTAGTACATAATTACAGGCCTCTAAACCAATTTACACTCAAAAATTGAATGCAAATATATTAGACATTGGTGTTATTCTGATCATTAGAGATTGACACATTGAATAATTCCATTTTGGGCATAAAGATGACACTTCCATTTTCATAAAGGCAACTTTATGTCAAATTGCATTTTCTTGAGCCTTGGACTTCTCTCCTTGCAGCAAACAAGTCCCCTAATCTCAGGCATAGTACACCAACTATGAGCATGCTTGGAGCTAGCCTGTACAGGCCTTAGCATAGTCACTTCACACTTTTCTTTCAAAACAAGTCATTTGTGCCAAAAGTCAAGAACACACACATCTGATAAAATCAACTCAAGCCAAGTTTTCAAACAAGTTTTGCATATCCTTGTAAGCCAGAAACACGAGCCTTTCACCTCTAAAACCCCCTCATACTCAAAAACCACATTTTCTTGCAAAACAGGGAAGGACCTGCAAATCACAAGCCAAATCACATTCCACTCGTGCGTTTTGCTTGCAATCAGTTCCAATACCTTCCACTCAACTCACTCAAGCTATCCCAAACCTCCATTGCCAAATGTAACTCCATTTACAGTGTTCACCATTTTTGTTTGGAAGCTTTGCAGGTTGAGTTCTGTAGAACGATTCAGGCCACTTCAAAACAAACTAAGCATTGGGAAAGGTTCAGGGAACATCAAGCAAGCTCAAAAGAACCTTAGGCCTCACTGAAAGTTGCTGCATTGCCATACTCGTGTCCAGCTGAAATAGGTTTTTCATGAACTTCTACCTCTCTATTTAAGAACATTTAGACTTAGGTTTGTGAATAAAAGATGTTGTACTCATTGCCCTGAAACCATACATATGCTCAGTTTTCATTTATATTAAACGTGCTAAGAGAATTTTGTCCATGAACTTTCTGAAAAAACTAGGTTAGAAATTAGGGCCAGAGAAATTCTCTCTGGTCCTTGAGAGTTAGATTTAATGTTTTATATGGTTGAAATCGTTGTTTGATGCTCTACAAGTTTCATGTTTTGAGTTTTGGCAAAAGAGCACGTTTCCAGGATGTTCAAGCTTGTGTAACAGGGCGCGCGTTTTTCTGTTTGTCACAAGGAAGAAGATGAAGTATGGGTTGGGCTTGGTTTCTTGCTTCTAACACCCTCATTTTGCTAAATGCACCCCCTGACCCATTTCCTTTGTATTTTGTCATTTTTATATTCTTATTTTTCTTCTCACTTTGTTTATTTATTTCCAACCATAAAAAATGCTTAAAAAATATTTTTCATAATTTTTATATTTATTTGATATTTATTTTAATTATTACTAGCATTAAAACATTTTATATGCTTTTATATTATTTTGTTTAAATTTAAAAAATAATGCAAATAATACTTTTATTTTCATTTCTATTTTTTTATTCACACCAAAAACAATTTTCTTGAAAATATTGTATTTTTATAAATATTTTATTTTATTTTTACATACTTAACATATTTAATATATATATATATATATATATATATATATATATATATATATATATATATATATATATATATATATATATATATATATATATATATATATATATATATATATATATATATATATATATATATATATATATATATATATATATATATATATATATATATATATATATATATATATATATATATATACTTTTATTTTATTAAATACTTAGAAATAAAATACAAAAATATTACATTTTCATTTTTATTATTATTTATACTAAAAAATACCTTTTTTAGATATATCTCATTTTCATACATATTAATATATTTTTGTACATAAATAATACGTTATATTTATTTTCTTAAGGAATTAGGGTTTACCCTAAAAATAAATGAAATTAACTTTTTTTATTTTATTTAATTCTTTACATTTCTTTCCATTGAAAATACTTTACATACATAAAAAAACCTTTTTGCATAAATACATTTTTATTTAACATTTATTTATTGTGTTTATTTAAATATTGTCCATTTAAATATTATGCATTGTAAATTCAATTTGGTTGTAATAATTAGGGTTTTATATTTCTTGTCAAATACCCCCTATTTAAAATTGTACCCCCCTCCCTATATCAAAATTGTAATAGCTTAGATTTATTTTTTACGCACTTAAAAGCTTTCAATTATGCCATGATTAGAGAATTAGGGTTTGTATGCAAAATCAAAACCAACAAATAGTTTGACCTAATCAAAGACAAAAATGCATGAAAAACAAACACAATGCACACTTGCACCCCTAAGGTTACAATCAACTTGTTGCCTTCAAAAATGGGCCATGGTATGCATGTTAAGTACTTTAGCAAAACAAAAACAAAACAAAAGATCATAGTCCCTCGATGACGCTATCTGAGTTGCCTAAACAAAATGATCAAGTCCCTCAAGAAAATTGCCAAAAATACTTGACACAATTGCTATCATGGTCTATACAATGACTCGCGCCTGTCCCGTTTAAACATCCTAACACAAGGTTGTTCATCAAATACAATGGTGAAACAATACTGTTAAAAGGGTTAAAAACATAAGAAAGATCTTTGAGTAAAATAGGGTAGATAGCTCTTAGTTACTTGATCAAAGCTTGCAAAAACATCCTTGCTATTTTCAAATACACTTCATAACACAAATTTCAAAACATTTCAAAACAAGACTTTCAAACATTGAAACCTTTTCAAAAGACAAAAACACATTTGTATACATTCAAACAAGAATCATTACAAAGGTTGCCACAACGATGACCTCTTTTTCAAAGCATTTTCAAAACCATACACACAAAGCACCATTTCAAACAATTGAAAAGCAAAAGCAAGTGATCTAAACAAGTAACTAAGAGCCCATGGAAAACCATGGATGAAAAGGGTGCTAATACCTTCCCTTTTCATAATCTACTCCCCGAACCCAAGAAAACATATCAAAGGTCTTTCCTGTGCTTTTTGACCTTTCCTTAGGATAAAATAAAAATTCGGTGGCGACTCTTGCTAAACCAAAACATTTGCGAACACAAACGTGAAATCTCAAGTCAGTTCTCCCACCGTATCACAGAGGGGTACCTGCATTTGTGAGTGTGGGTGTGTGTAAGGGTATAACCATCCTTAAAAATAAAATGTAAAAGAAAAACAATGAGCAAAAAAGTTTGTATGTGAAAAACGTCCATGATTCATTGAATGTCATATGAAGATGAAGTAAAAACCCTTACAAATGGACCATTGTGCCTCGGGCAAGACACAAGGTTTTAAATGTGTGATTTGTTTATGAATATTACAAGTCCAACAGAAATGTAAAGAGAAATTACGGAGGGATAAAAGTTATTGGGACAAAGTCTCTGGCTTTCCAATTGTGAAGTCCTTCGTTGACAGTAGGAAAGATCCAATCCTCCAAGCTGCAATCCTCTTCACCATCTTCTACCGCACTGACCTCTCAGTTGCTAATCTTCAAGGGTGGCCCTCCAGCATGGGCACGGCGCACAACCTTCTGAGCATTTGAAGTGAACCCTAGACCAAACTTGTCAGATTTATACAGAATATCCGAAAGTTGCCCCCAGATGGTGCATCCTCCTTCCTCTACTACTGCTTTGGCATCCTTCAGAGATGACATCCGGAGTGGAGGTCTTGTAATCTTGGGAATCTGGGATACAGTCTAGTTTACTGCTACCTCTTGGGGGACCTCTTCGAAATGTTGAAAAGGATTTTCAATGAACTCGCCATCCAATTCCACATACCTGAAGGAATTGAGGTGGCTAACCATATACTCTTCCTCTCCGTGGAAAATGATAATCTTTCCCTGAACCAGATATTTCAACATCTGGTGTAGTGTAGAGGTGACATCACCAGCATTATGGATCCACGTCCGTCCTAGCATACAGGAGTAAGAGGGGCGGATGTCCATTACATAGAAGGTTAGTTGAAAGTTTGAGTCCTAACCTTTATGGGGATGTCCACCTCCCCGTGGACCATCCTTTTTGAGCCATCAAATGCTCTTACGACTATGTTACTGGGTTTCAACGTCAGTTCTTTGCAGTCTAGTTTGTTGAGAGCTTTCTTTGGTAAAACATTCAAAGATGAGCCAGTGTCCACCAAGACATGGGCCAGAGTTGTTCCTCTATATTCCACAGAGACATGCAGTGCCTCGTTGTGCTTTATTCCCCTTGGTGTCAAATCAGCATATGAGAATCCTAGGCCGTTATCAGCTGTCAGGCTGGCCACACAATCTTGAAATTGGTCAACAAACGTCTCTTGAGGCACATGGGCTGTCTTTAGGAATTTCACCAGGGCTTTCGCATGTGCTTCAGAACACAACAGCAGTGCCAGCATGGAGATTTTGGAGGGATTTTCCCCCAACTGTTCAACTATGTTATAGTCGCTCTTCTTTATTATTCTCAGGATCTCCTCCATTTCCTTCTTGGAGGTTTCGGGGATAGTCAGTGGTTGAGCCTTCGTCCGTATAGGCTCTTCTTGAATACTTTTTCCTCGAGTTTCAGCAGTAGGGGTGTTGGTAGAGATAACAACAGGGGTTGTGTCGTCTTTGTCAATAGGAGAACTTGCAGATATGATTATTGGTACGAAGGTAACCTTTGGAGCAGCCACGGGTCCAAAAACTGCCTTTGAAGGGGCAATTTCTGGAGAGAAGATTCTACCGCTTCGGGTAATCTTACTGGTTCTGGAAATATTGCTAATGTCAGAGTCTTATTCTTCGGAGTTTATCTCTTCGGCGGCCAGCCTATCTTGTTTGATACCATGGTAGTAGATGTCTCCACAGTAATTCCATGGTAGCGTTTTGTCTGATTCATACAGGACTGGCCCGCGCATTGTGATTATAAGAGGAGTAGATTTTGGAACCGATGTAATTCTAATGGGTCTTTTGGGAACCCTGGAAGAATTGGCGGAGATGGTTATGATTGAAACATCTTCAACAAGAACAAGTGAAACATGAGTACTTTCAAACAGAATCTCTTTGTTGTCTATCAAGCGTTGAATGCATGTCTTCAACAAAGGGAAAACAGTTGGTGAGGATAAGAAAATATGACAGTCTTCATTACAACCCGGGAATACACTGGTGTGATACGGTGGCCAGAATCGGGACTGTTTTAGGAAAATGTTGGTTTGCGTTTTGCGTTTGTGTTCGCAAAATGTCGTGGTAAGCAAGAGTCGCCACCGACTTTTATTTTATCCAACAAGGAAAGGAAAAAAGCATAGAAAAATTCCTTTTTCGAGATTTTCTGAGTACGGGGGGTAGATTATAGAAAGGGAAGGTATTAGCACCCTTTCTATCCGTGGTTTTCCACGGGCTCTTAGGTACTTTCTCATCATTTTAAAATTGCTTCTGTGTGTTTGTGTGATTTGAAAAGTTTTTCTTTTGACTTCGATTTAACCCTTGCTTTTGTCTTCAAGAGTGTTACAAAGTGTTTTTGAAACTTTGTTTTGAAAGGAGTGTAAGTGTGAAAACACTTGTTTTCTTTGAGCAAGTACTTAAGAGTTAATCTACCTACTCGAAAAAAATAATTGTTCTATGTTTGTTTCCTTTAGACAGTGCTATCCCACTATTAGTGAGTAGGTAGCACCGTCATCGGAGTTTTGAGGGTCAATTCGAAAGGGACGTACAATCACTAAAGCAATGTTAGGACGTCTTATTAGTAACTCTGATGCCTTAAGATCAACATTTGAGGCAACTATATCCGAGGCAACCTTTCCAAGGCAACTTTGATCTTTGAGACAAAAGAGCGACCACTAAAATATCCTATACTCAATGACCGTTTACCGAAGGCAACCGAAGTGGGAGTATACCCTAGGAGTGCGCATGTGCGAGTGATTCAATTTCAAGTTTATTATCTTTGCACATTTAGGGTTTGCTAACCGTTTTAAAGTTAATCATACATTCTTGGCTTGCAACCCTAATATCATACATCTAACAGTTAATATTTTTTCGGAATTTAAAGTGCGGAAATTAAACTACGCTATTACAAGACTTCGGGTATTTACATAGCCAAAAACAAACCCGTAAAAAAACGGTAAATGAAAGTAAAAGGTCCTAATTAAGCTATTACAACTTGTGAGCAATTACATTAATAGGGTAAAGATGAATAATAAAGCGCACGCGATGAAATTAAGAACGAGAGAAAGCTAGGGTTTTGACCCCTTCTAACCTAATTAAAAGAAAAATTATTTTTGTTGTTTTTAATTGTTTTTAAGAAAAATAATTAGGTTTTTAAGTTAAATACAAAAATAATTAATAATTAAATTAATTAAGGAAAATGACTAAATTTAACCTATTTTTATGTTTTTAGTTATTTTAAGAAAAAAGAAAATATAATCAAGTTAGAAACGAAAACCTAATTGTTCTAATTAATTTTAATTTATTATACAAAAATAAATTAAAGTTACCTAAAATTAAATAACCTAATTAATTAATATTTGTTATAAAAAATAAATCTAATTCTAATTGGATGAAAAACATTTTTTGTGATTTTTTTGATAAAAGAAAAATTAAGTTGTTAGTAAAAACAAATAAATAAATTAAATTAAACAAAATATAAAAAGAAAAGATTAAAGAGATTGGGCCTGAAATAGCAATCTGAGGGGGGGGGGGGGGGTGGATAGCCAAGTTTGGGCCCAAAACAGGTTGGTCCATGTTGACTGGCCAGATTCTCATGCGTTGCATTGACTGAAGCCTATGATGCTCCTTCAGCTGGTGGCCTTTAGATCTGGCCATCTGGACACTTGGCAGGTTGGATGATGAGAGTGCATGGTGGTCTCTTGACTTGTGTGCATGTTGGATCACTGAAAGAAAAAACATATGAAATAATTGGGGGGACCTAGGATTCGAACCCAGGCCCCAAAGCACTTTCCAAATGTTCCACTACCAACTGCGCTAGCTGTTTGATTTGTTCATAGAATAATAAACAATGATAATATACAAATAAAAAAAAGTTAGTGGAGAATAATAAAAACGCGCGCCAGAATTTTGAATGGACCAACAAGATGATGCCACACTGGTCATCCCTATCCTTGCTCCGTTGCTAAAAGTGAAACACTTTTACCTACGGACATATGTCCGTAGCTACAACCTGGGCTCGTTTCAAAACTTTCCCTGGACATAATAAATGACCTTCAATGCCATGAATGGAACCGTCTTGGCATTCTGAACATCATGATACCCTTCATGGGGGCTAATTTTGCCTGCACACAAAAACCCTAAAACGAAACCACAAACCCTAACAATGGCAATTCTTGATTCAGTCCACAAAAATGCAATTGGATGATATGGATAGCTTGCAAATGTGTTAAGGAACAAGAATATATAATTATTTCATGCTATAAGTGTCAGAATGATGCAATTCGAATTCAAGAAAAAGGCAATGTCGTGGCTGACTTACAGCGAGTTATAGGGATGGAAACTCCTTGTTCTTGATTGGTTTCGCTTGCTTGTGATCCCAGGAAGCGATTGGGATGGCTAGAAGGTCTTGAGGATGCATGGAAATAAGAAATCGTGTCTGCACTTTTTGTGATTTTTTTCAAGTTTGGTTCTTGTTCTTGCGCCTCTCTCTAGCCTTCTTTTAGGTCTGCAAATGTTCAATATATATCAAGGATTGGATTAGGGTTCAAAACATGATCTCAATCTTCCTCCATTATTGATTTTGATCTTGATTTGATTCCTTTGAAAATCATTCCAAAAATAGGCTAAAACCAATATTTTTATGCTCACAAAAGCCTTACACGAATTCAATCACTTGCCAACTGGATATGAGACCCGAAACATGCACAATATCTTGAGATTTCAATGATTTGGATTTTCTATGATTTGTTTTGATTTAAATTGATTTAATTCAAATCAAAATCAAAATAAATAATAAAAATAAGATAATGACAAGTGGCAAGGGCTAGGGCTCGTGGACCATGCTACCAACTCAAAACAAGTGCAAAAGATTGGGCCCATTTGGCAAAAATTGCAATTTGAGGCATAGTTGACTTTTGGCAATTTTGCAAAAAAGGTCATTCACCAATGCATAAATTCCTCAATTTTGACTCTTTGAAGATTTTCTTGGACTTTATAGAAATATTGAGATGTCCTATAAACAACCCTTTTGGTCTCATCTCAATTTGGTATTCCATGTTCATGTATGAAGCTTTGACAAAAAAGGTGTTTTTGTTGACTTTTCAAAATGACCTATAATGTCAAAATTCATAACTTCTTGTGAGTGCATATTTTGAACTTGGGAGATGAAGATGGCTTGTAGATAATTGCATCCTCTTAAAAATGAGCTTTGGATGGGTCATTTATCATAAAGTATTAGAAAGTTATGCTTGGTCAAAGTTGAGTTGACTTTTCCTACAAAACCCTAATTTAGCAACTTTTGGGTTTTGATGAATTATGAGCAAGCCTTGATGAATCATGATCAACCCTTGATCAAATGATGAATAATACTTCAAAATGAGGATGTTGACCAAAAATATTGAAGTTTGACTGTATGTGGGCCACAGTTGACTTTTGCCCTAACACAGTCGATTTTCAAGCCTTTTAGCAATTGACTGGGCAAACTTTCTCTGTAGGGCTTGAAACTTGACATGGATGTTCTTGAGAATATATTAGGACAATAGTGAGCATTTGTAATCCCTTGGACTCAATTGTCTTGATGCAACATGAAACCCTAATTTGAGGTAGACTGCCTTAGGAAAGAGCTTGTTTGGTCAACCCTTGGACTTCCTTGAGCAACTTGAGGATCTTTCTTGAAATGTTTTGAGAAATATGAGAGGGAAAATTTTAGGGTACAACAGCTTCCCCTGTTCAATCTTCTTAAACCTGAAGATTTAGATTGGCTTGTCTGCCTTTCGTGATCTGAAGGTGGAAGATGATTGAACACTAGAGTGCCCAGAAATTTGCACTCGCATGAAGTGATAATCGTCTTGTGATGTCGGGAATGGGCTTACAGATGCCATTTGGAAGGATTTATAAGAGATGGGCTTAAAGTTTCCATCCGAAGGATTTTCGATCGCATAAGAGATTCCTTAGCGAGAGTTTGTGTACCTGTTGTTGAGGAAGATTCTGCTGGGGAATGTTGATCTCTGTCTTGAGAAAAATTGAATTTTAGGAGATTTAGTCGTCCGTTATTCTACTGGGGAATCGTCTCTTAGTCGAGGAGGTGAAAATGAACTACTATCTGGTCGTGATCCAGGCTTCATAGTGATAAGATCGGCTGTTATCTGGTCGTAATCCAGGCTTTACAGTGACTTACTAGGGAGATGAGATTAAACTTGCTATCTGTTCGTAATCCAGGCTTCACAATTTCTCAATTCTTATATGGTCATGATACAGGCTTCAGAAGGAATTTAGTTGTTATCCAGTCGCCTCCGCGCTTCAACTTGAATTTAGGGCCCACTAATATTCGGTCGACTCCGGGATTCTTAGTAATTGTCCAGGTAAACTGCTATTTGGTCGAAATCCAAGCTTCAGTGTCTTGTACTGTTATCTGGTCGAATCCAGTCTTCACAATACCTCACTTCTTATCTGGTCGAAATCCAGGCTTCAGAAGAAATCAAGTGGTTATCCAGTCTCATCCGGGCTTCCATTTGATTTAAGGCTTACTAATATCCGGTCGACTTCGGGCTTCATAGTAACTGGCCGAGTGAACTGCTATTTGGTCTAAATCCAAGCTTCACAGTGTCCCTCACTGTTATCTAGTCGTAATCCAGGATTCAGTGTCTTTTTACCGCTATTTGGTCATAATCCAGGCTTCACGATGTCTCATACCATTATCTGGTCGAAATCCAGGCTTCATGGTGTTCGGAGGAATCAAGATACTATCCGGTCGAATCCAGGCTTCATAACTTGTATTAAAGATATACCACTATCTGGTCGTAATCCAGGCTTCGTAGTATTCTTGGTTGCTATCTAGTCGTAATCCAGGCTTCACAACGTCTTCTACCATTATCTGGTCGAATCCAGGCTTCATGGTCTTGTATTGCTATCTGGTCGTAATCCAGGCTTCACAATAACTTGTTAAGCTGCTATCTGGTCGACTCCGGGTTTCACGACTTGTTTTTATGATATACCACTATCTGGTCGAATCCAGGCTTCATGGTATCTTGCTGAGCTGCTATCCGGGCTTCACGGCTTGCTGGGGATTAAACTATTATCCGGTCGAATACGGGCTTCATAGCTTGCTTTTAAGAGATACCACTATCTGGTCGTAATCCAGGCTTCGTGGTATTCTGATACTGTTATCCGGTTGTTCTTCGGGCTTCACAATATGATAGAGTAATCAAGATACTATCTGGTCGTACCCGGGCTTCATAGCTTGAACTTTGTGAGAATTTGATTGTATCTTTCCTAAAAGGTAAATTTTAGCTGTATGTGATGCATGATATGTATCAGGAAATGATGTTCTCAAAATAAATGAGATTGTGCTATATGATGCGTATGCGCATGTCATGATGTATGGACATGCAATGTTTTTATGAAGTTCTCTAGCTGGGGAAAATAAATCCCGGATTGCTGCTGGAGAATATGAAGAGTTTCACTCGCTGGGGATAACGACCGAAGATGATTGGGAGAATAATCCTGCTGGAGAATAAACCGACGAGAGAATGATTCTGTGGGGAAGAAATACTCTGCTGAGGATATGATGATTTGGAGAAATAGCCTCGGCTGTGGATGAATTACCGTTGATGGTGATGATAACTCTGTCGGGGATAAAGTTTCTGTTTGTGGAAGAAATAAACTCCACTGGGGATGGTCTTCCATTGTTGGTGAAGGATGAACTCTGCTTGGGGAGAATCTTACCGACTCACTCGCGATTGCGGGCCTCAGCTGGGGAAAGTTGATAATACTGTATTCTGGTATTTCCTACTCTGCGGGGAGTGTATGCATTTTTAGTCATTTTCTTCAGCTGGGTCTATCCCTGTACCTGGTGAGTAGAGAAACTGTAAGCTCTGGACATTTCTTGCTTGCCCCTGTTCCTGATATTACGAGTAATCGTCTTTTATTTCGCATGTAAATATTTATGAGCAGCAATTATTGTCAAATGCATATAGCAAAAATGAACCATTGGATGTTCTTGCAAAACAAAACAGAAAAAGAAAAGCAATTTGAAATTTCTTTGTGAAAATGAATCGTATTGATTTTGAAGTTTGACCTGTAAATAGACGATTTTGTACAAGAGGCTGACGTCCTAGTAAGAGAACGCCGCCGAACAAACAAAATTTATACAATTTGTGAAAGATAAAGAAAAACAGCTATGTGAACAATCCCACTGAGTTCCAACTCTGCTATTGCCCCTATGTCTTTGAGCGTCTCATCACTTTGCTACTTGGTTGAAGGTAGATCAGATTGATTGGCGCCATCCGAGCTTGATAGTCGATACCGAAGTCTGGTTGCAATATGATCCGATGAGACATAGTGTTACGCTTTGATCCCTAATTTTTGCTTGGACCGCCCTTTTGGGTTTTCGATCCACCGGGATACCCTTTTTTGCCCAAGCCGCCTTTTCAGGTTTTCGACTTGCCGAGTGTACAGTTTTTTTCATTTTCATCCCTTATTTTTGCCTGAACCCTTTTGGTTCGCCGGGAAGCCCTTATTTTTGCCTAGGCCAGTCAACCTAGCAAGTCTTTTATTTATGCGTAGTATTTTTTTAATATGTCTGCATTGACGGGGTGAGGAAGGTCGTCACCATCCATGGTGGTTAGAATCATAGCTCTTCCTGAGAAAATGTTCTTAACCATAAATGGCCCTTCGTAAGTAGGGGTCCATTTTCCCCTGGGATCACCTTGTGGCAGTATGATGCGTTTGATCACTAGATCCCTAACTTGATACTCTTGTCGTCTAACTTTCTTGTTAAATGCCTTGATCATTTGCTTTTGATACGTCTGACCATGACAAATAGCAGTAAGTCTCTTTTTGTCGATTAAGTTCAGCTGATCAAGCCGGTCTGGATCTAGTCGTCCTCTCTCAAACCTGCATCCTTCATAATCCGAAGAGAGGGTATTTGGACCTCAATGGGTAAGACTGCCTCCATGCCATACACCAAAGAGTAGGGTGTTGCCCCTGTTGAAGTCCACGCTGAGGTACAATACCCATGAAGAGCGAATGGTAGCATCTCATGCCAGTCTTTGTATGTCAGCATCATCTTCTGCACAATCTTCTTGATGTTCTTATTAGCCTCTTCAACATCCCCATTAATCTTTGGCCGGTAGGGAGAAGCGTTGTGATGCTGTATCTTGAACTGCTTGCAGAGCTCGGTGATCATTGTATTGTTGAGATTTGTACCATTGTCCATAACGATCCTCTCTGGTACACCATATTGACAGATCAAGTTGTGTCGGATGAACCACGCCACGAAGTTCTTGGTTACCGTAGCAAAGGAAGCTGCTTCAACCCATTTCGTGAAATAATCAATAGCTACCAGGATGAAACGATGCCCGTTAGACGTAATAGGTGGATCTCACCAATCATTTCGATGCCCCACATTGCAAAAAGCCAAGGAGCTGTCAATACATTTAGAGGAACGGGAGGTATATGCATCTTATCAGCGTAGACTTGGCACTTATGACAGGTCCGAGAATGCTGGTAACAGTCGGCTTCCATAATAGACCAATAATATCCTGCCCGTAGGATTTTCTTCGCCATGTTATGTCCACTAGAAAGAGTTCCAAAGGTACCTTCATGTAATTCTGCCATAATCCTTTCTGCCTCGTTCTTTTCCACACATCGCAGTAAGGTTAAATCATGGTTACGCTTGTAAAGGATACCATTACTGTTGAAGAACTTCGCCGCGAACCTCCTCAAAAACTTCTTATCATTAACAGATGCACCCTCAGGGTACTCTTGAGCCTCAAGATACCTCTTTATCTCATGAAACCAGGGTTTATCTGCTACCTCTTCAGTCTCAATATCACAACAATGTGTGGGTTCTTCCAACCTTTCAATGGTAATCTGGGGAGCTTCATTGTCCCACCTGACCTTGAACATAGAAGACATAGTAGCTAGCACATCCGCTAACTGATTCTCTTCTCTTGGGAAGTGTTCAAAGGTTATCTCCTCAAAGTGTGGAAGCAACGTCAATACATACTCTTTGTAAGGAATAAGATTCGGGTGCTTCGTATCCCACTCGCCTTTGATCCGACTGATCACGAGAGCGGAATCTCCGAATACACTTAATAACTTAATCCTTAGGTCAATAGCCGCTCGAAGGCCCATGATGCAAGCTTCATACTCCGCTATGTTATTGGTGCAGTTAAAACATAATCGGGCGGTGAACGGAGTATGACAGCTTTCAGGAGATATAATCACGGCGCCAATGCCATTACCCAACGCGTTTGAGGCTCCGTCAAAATACATAGACCATCAGGTTCCTTCCTCGGGTCCTTCATCCGGTCTAGGTTCTTCACAGTCGGTCATCAACATGATGTTCTCATCCGGGAATTCTAAGTTCATAGACTGGTAATCATCCACGACCTGATGCGCAAAATGATCTTCCAACACACTCCCCTTGATTTCCTTTTGGGTTATGTATTGGATGTCATACTCAGTCAAGATCATTTGCCATCTTGCTATTCTTCCGGACAAGGCAGGGTTCTTGAAGATATACTTGATTGGATCCATCTTTGATATCAATAAGGTGGTGTGAGTCAGCAAATACTGTCTCAGCCGGCGAGCAGCCCATGCCAAAGCGCAGCAAGCTTTCTCAAGCAGTGAGTATCGGGTCTCATAGTTGGTAAACTTTTTGCTAAGGTAGTAAATAGCATGCTCTTTTCGGCCAGACTCGTCATGCTGCCCCAGCACACACCCCATCGAATTGTCGAGTATTGTCAAGTATAAGATCAAAGGTCTCCCTTCAACTGGAGGCATCAGAATAGGTGGCTCTTGGAGATATTCTTTGATCCTTTCGAAAGCGGCCTGATATTCATCATTCCACTTTACCACTTGATCTTTCTTCAGCAGCTTGAAGATCGGTTCACAAGTAGCAGTCAGGTGCGAAATGAATCGGGCAATGTAATTCAATCGTCCCAAAAAGCCTCTAACTTCTTTTTCTGTTCGGGGAGCTAGCATCTCCTGTATAGCCTTCACCTTTGAGGGATCCACTTGAATACCTTTATCACTAATGACGAAACCCAACAGCTTACCAGACCTCACCCCGAAGGTGCACTTGTTCGGGTTTAACCTCAGCTTGTACAACTTCAACCTGTCAAATAGCTTCTGAAGATGGTCAAGGTGTTCTTCCTCAATCTGGGACCTTGCAATCATGTCGTCAACGTATACCTCAATCTCATGATGAATCATGTCGTGGAATAAAGCAACCATGACACATTGATACGTTGCCCCAACATTCTTTAATCCGAACGACATGACTTTGTAGCAAAAAGTACCCCACTGCGTAACGAAGGTTGTCTTTTCCATGTCTTCGGGAGCCATATTAATCTGATTGTAACCAGAAAAACCATCCATAAAGGAGAAGATCTTATGTTGTGCAGTGTTGTCAACCAGAACATCGATATGAGGCAGAGGGAAATCATCTTTGGGACTCGCCCTGTTCAGATCCCTATAGTCCATACACATACGTACCTTACCATCTTTCTTCGGCACCGGAACCACGTTGGCAACCCACTGTGGGTAAGAAGTAACTGCTATAAATCCGGCGTTAAACTGTTTCATGACCTCAGCTTTGATTTTCTTAGACATCTCGGGGCGAATTTAGCGAACCTTCTGTTTTACCGGAGGACAGTCTTCTTTAGTTGGCAAGCGGTGAACCACAATATCGGTATCCAACCCAGGCATATCTTCATAAGACCAGGAAAAGATTTCAACATAGTCACGCAACATTTTATTAACCGTTTCTTGACACTATACTCCAGATTTGTGCCGATCTTGACCTCTTTCTTGTCTTCTTCTGTACCCATATTTAATGTTTCCACTGGCTCCTCATGCGGCTGTATGGCCCTCTCTTCCTAAAGTAACAGGCTAGCAAGTTCCCCAGGCACCTCACAATCATCCTCACCTTCGTCCTCGGCTTGGTTGATCGGATTTTCAAAGTCATAACTGGCAGTAGCAGAGTCGTTATCAGTGGGATCCAGAGTGGATGTGGACCTGTATTATGATATGTGAGTGTGTGTAAGACAATAGCTGTTTTGATAAAGTGCAAGATAGAAAAGAAAAAGAAGGAGCGCGAAATTTGTAATGCAAGAAAAACGTCCAATGCTTTATTGATGATATATGGAAATGACACATAATAAGCCCTCAAAAACAAAGTCATGGTGTCTCGGGCAAGGCAGCGGGCCATAAAGTTTCAAATTGTCTGTTTCAAATCTCAAAACAAAAGTCTATTACTGTGTAATAAAAGAAACGGGCACGAAGTCCATTGCCGTCCAATTTTTCAAGCCACCGTTGGTAGTCGGGTAAATCCAGCTATCGAAATTTGACTCTTCATCATTATCTTCAATTGCATTCACTCCCGGATTACTCATGCACAAAGGAGGTCTTCCAATTCGTGCACGTCGAACCGCCCTTTGAGCTTCTGCAGTAAAACCCAAACTAAAATTGTCAGTCTTGTGTGCAAAGTCAGGGAGTTGGCCCCAATTCGCACACCCACCTTTTTCAACAACAGCCTTGGCATCCTTGAGGGAAGCCATCTTCATCGGAGGTTTGTCAACAGCAATTTCAGTCGACGCCACAGTCTGGGGAACCTCTTCAAAGTTCTGACACGGGGTTTCAATAAACTCTCCATCCATCTCCACATACCAGAAGGAGTTAAGATGACTCACCATGTATTCCTCTTCCCCTCGTACTATAACAATCTTCCCCTTTATTGGATATTTTAACATCTGATGGAGCGTAGAAGTTACTGCCCCAGCCTTATGAATCCATGGGCGACCTAGCAAGCAAGAATAAGATGGTCGAATGTCCATCACATAGAATGTAGATGCAAAATTCTGGGAACCAACCTTAACAGGGACATCCACCTCTCCATGTACCATCCTTTTGGACCCGTCAAAGGCCCTAACCACAATATTACTTGGCTTCAGAACGAACCCTTCACAATCCAGCCGATCTAATGCTTTCTTGGGTAAAACATTTAATGAGGACCCAGTATCCACCAGCACGTGGGCCAAAGTAGTGCCCCTGCACTCGATTGAAACATGCAGAGCATCATTGTGATTCCTTCCTTTGGCAGTCAGATCTGCGTCAGAGAAACCCAACCCATTGTTAGCGGTTAAACTAGCCACACAGTCTTTGAATTGATCAGCCGATGTTTCCTGTGGCACATGTGCAGTTTTAAGGAAAGCAATTAAAGCCTTTGCATGGGCTTCTGAGCACAACAATAAAGACAACATGGAGATCTTCGACGAGGTTTGTCCCAGCTGTTCGACTATGTTGTAGTCACTCTTCTTAATAATCTTCAGAATTTCCACTATCTCCTGCCTAGAGGTTTCAACAATGACCTTCTTAGGTGCCTCCGTCCGGGAAGGCTCACCTGTAACTTCTTTGCCCTGAGTGTCAGATGACTCGGCGACAGGGGTGATAACTGGAGTAAGAATCGGAACAATAGCTGATGTACTGGCGGATGGAATGACAACATGCTTTTGAATAGTTAGAGGGGAAATCTCAAGAGAGAAGAGTCTTCCGCTTCAGGTGACCTTGCTAGACCCGACAATATTGCTGACATCAGTATCAGCCTCTTCAATCTTCAAGTCTTGTTTGATCCCATGATAATACACATCGGCCCCATAGTGCCACGGGACAACCTTATCTGAAGTGTATGGGATAGGACCAGGAATAATGATGATTAATGGAGAAACTCTTGTAACAGATGTAATCCTAACAGGCTTTCTCGAGGAAGCCTTATAAGGATTGGCGGAAATGGTTATGATGGACACATCTTCAACAGGAATAAACAGAATCACAGTTTTCTCGAACAAGATCTCTTTATTATCCATCAGGCGTTGAACACCTGATTTCAGTAAATAGCAACCAGCAGGCAGGGTGGAACATAGATGGAAACCTTCGCCACAGCCCGAAAATAAACCGGCCAACAATAGATTCTTCTTTACTTCCGTCAACGGAGTAGAAATGTCTTCCATAGAGGTCACAAATGAATCATCGTCCACAGCATTTACTCCATGCTTGGGCATAGGAGCAGTCATGACATTAGGCTTTTCCGGTGCGTCAAACTCAATTTATTTAGCTTAAATCAAATCTTGCACCTTATTCCTCAAGGCCCAACAGTTGTTCGTATCCTGACTCGGGCTATCAGAGTGATAGGCACAACGGGAGTTCGGATTGTACAGCGGAGATGTGGTGCTGAGATTCTTCGGGGCTTCCCTCAGAGTTACCAGGTTGGTTTTCAACAATTGCGGCAGAATTTGAGACAAGGTCATACTGAGCCAAGTATACTGTCTTTGTGGTCTCTCTACTCGTTGTTGATTTTTGCACTGTGGGGAAACTGTAGGTCTTGATATTACTACTGCGTTAACTGCTTGGTGGCGTTCAGGTCGGTTTTGGCTCCTCGAGCTGTAAACTGCACTAGCTTCTTTCTTAAAAGGCTTCTTTTCTGCACTTGATGAAGCACCTTTCTGTATCTTACCACTTCTGATACCAGCTTCTACTCTTTCCCCAATCATAATCAATTCAGTGAACCCAGACGATGAACTACCGATCAAATGGTTGAAATATGGACCAGATAAAGTCCCAAGAAACATATCCACCAACTCCATATCAGACAGAGGGGGTTGGACTCTTCCAGCCAAATCTCTCCACTTCTGAGCATAGTCCTTAAAGCCTTCACTTGTACCCATAGACATACCCTGAAGTTGGGTACGCGTAGGAGCAAGGTCGGCGTTATACTGGTATTGCTTGTAAAAAGCAGCAGCAAGATCCTCCCAGTTGCAGACATTTGCTCCTTCCAATTGATAAAACCACTCAAGCTGAGTCCCTGATAGACTATCTTGAAAGAAATGGACCCATAAATTCCTATCAGCAGTGTAGGGTTGAATTTTTCTGACGTATGAGCGGAGATGGAGTTTTGGACAGGACACTCCATCATACTTAGCAAAGACCAGAGCTTTAAACTTGTGAGGAATCACCACTCCTGATGCTAACCCTAAATCTCCGAAGTCCAAACCGAGAACCTTCTGAATCTCCATAGCACTCAGACGGTCTTCAAGTTGTTTGTACCTATCCTCAGCGGGAGGGTACTG
Source organism: Vicia faba (assembly GCA_948472305.1). NCBI lineage: Eukaryota > Viridiplantae > Streptophyta > Magnoliopsida > Fabales > Fabaceae > Vicia > Vicia faba. The sequence goes on from OX451739.1 coordinate 1,330,519,135, forward strand.
TTCATCATCAAAATCAGTATCATCATCAGAGACCACAGGGCTAGGACCCTTACTTTCCTCTTGATCCTCTCCTCCTCCAGATGAATGAGACAGATCAGCTTCCTCTCGCAACCTATTCCCAAATCTGTGACCCATATTTAGGAGGACCACCTTCTTCTTCTTCTTATTCTTCTTGTCCTTCAAGATGAGAGTCTTCAAATCTTGCTGCCCTTTGGCCAGGTTCAGGAACATATCCTGGAAGTGAGCATTCTGGGCTTGAAGAGCCTTGATGGCTTGATCGATAGGTGTTTCAGAAGACATTTTGTGCTGAAATAAATAGCGAAGAAGATAAGAAACCTCAGGAGTTGAGAAAATTCCTCCAAAGTAGGTACTAGTTGGTAATCAGGAAATATGAAGCAATGATGTAGGGGGTCAAAGAACTGGAAGAGAAATTTCATCATGTCTTCTTCAATGTTGGAGTTGACCAAGTTGAGAAGTCTACCATGTCTTTCAGTGAAGGGAGAATTCTCTGGAATCTTGGAAACAAGCTCCTTTAGTAGAGGAGGAATTCTCACAAGGTTGACCTGAATAGTTTTTCTGCGGAGGGATTCCATAACCTACAAAACAAGGACAAAGATGAAGATCCAAACCCTTGAAATGGTTAGTGGATGCAAATAATGCTTTATGATGTTCGTGATGTATGCACAAGTATATGTACAAGCAAATCACACAAGATCCTAGTTTCAGGCTTGCATGGGGTTTCATAGGTAAGTACCCTCTTGAAGTTTAGTTGGCTCAAACTGTCCTATAAATAGTAACCGGGTTCTAAGGAGCTCAATATCACTGGATTATTTTCTGTGTTCATTGTTTCAGTTTAGCCACTTTACTGGCGACCGAAATATTCCAAGAAAACAATCCTCAATGAGTGTAGTATCGAGTATCTACCAACTTCGTACTGCACCAAAGTCGGTCATCTCACTACCCCTAAAAGGCCAAGATGGTCAAGTAAAGGTTCTAAAAGTCCATTAGTGCTTCATGACATCACTCAATGGCCCCGTATTCTCTTTCATTAACTCAAAGGCTACCGGTACCCGCAAATATGTCGCACTAATATATCTATTTCTTCAACCATGTCGGTATACCCCGCATAGTTTCCACAATGTATTTCTATTTACCTATGAATGTTTCCCAAATCCGGGTAGAGGATTTCAAACCCAAGCAATAGAGCCAAATGTAAAGCAATCAAAGAAAACAAGGTAAGCATGTAAAGGTGATCTAAACCCTAAGGTTACTCCACTTTTAAAATTATCCCCAGCAGAGTCGCCGGTTCTGTGATACGGTGGGAGAACTGACTTGAGGTTTTGCATTTGTGTTCGCAAATGTTTCAGTTTAGCAAGAGTCGCCACCGACTTTTTATTTTATCCAAAGGAAAGGTCAAAAAGCACAGGAAAGACCTTTGAGATGTTTTCTTGGGTTCGGGGGGTAGATTATGAAAAGGGAAGGTGCAAGCACCCTTTTCATCCATGGTTTTCCATGGGCTCTTAGTTACTTGTTTAGATCACTTGCTTTTGCTTTTCAATTGTTTGAAATGGTGCTTTGTGTGTGGTTTTGAAAGATATTTTGAAAATAGGCCATCGTTGTGGCAACCTTTGTAATGATTCTTGTTTAAATATATACAAAGGTGTTTGTCTTTTGAAAATATATTTCAATGTTTGAAAGTTTGTTTTTGGGAAATATTTTGAAATTGTGTTGTGAAGTGTGTTTGAAAATAGCAAGGATGTTTTTGCAAGTTTTTATCAAGTAACTAAGAGTTGCCTACCCTATTTTACTCAAAGATCTTTCCTACACATTTTTAACCCTTTCGACAGTGTTGTTTTACCATTGTATTTGATAAACAACCTTGTATTTGGATGTTAAACGGGACAGGCGCGGGTCATCATATTGACCATGATAGCAATTGTGTTAAGTATCTTTAGCAAATTTTTGAGGGACTAGATCATTTTTTATAGGCAACCAAGATAGCGTCATCGAGGGACTATGATCTTTTGTTTTGTTTTTGTTTTGCCAAGATACTCAACATGCATAACATGGCCATTTTAAAGGCAACAAGTGGATGAAACCCTAAGGGTGCATGTGTGCATTGTGTTGTCAATTTTCATGCTTTTTTGTCTTTGTATTAGTCAAGCTATTTATTTGATTTTGGATTTTTTTTACATACAAACCCTAATCCTTAACATGGCATATTTGAAAGCATAAAATGCGTAAAATAAACCTAAGCTATTACAACATTGATATGGGGAGGGGGATACATTTTTGAATGGGGAATATTTGCAAGAAAATAAAACCCTAGGATTTACTATTACATCCAAATTGAATTCTTTGCATCAAATAATAAATAAGCAATATTTAAATAGGCAATTTAAGTATAAATATGCAAAATGTTATAAGTATGTAAAAAATGTTTTTGTTTATTTTTATGTATGTAAAAATATAATATTTAATGTATTAAAAAAAATAGAAATAAAAGTTTATTTTTATTAAGGGTAAAATCCCTAATTTTCTTTAAGAAAGTATATATATTAATTATATTATTTATGTACAATAAAATAATATAATATATACAAAAATGTCAAAAAATAAAAATATATTAGAAAAATATTATTTAAGCATGTAAATAATAAAAATAAAAATATATTATTTTTATGTATTATTTTCAAGTTTTTATTAAAGAAAATAAAAGTATATTATCTAATAATTATTTTTATGTTAAAAAAATAAAAAAAAATAAAAAATAAAAAATGAAAATTTATGAAAACATTTTTGGTAATTTTTATGTTTAGAAAAATAAAACAAAATCAGAAATGAAAAATAAATAGAAAAATATAAAATATATAATGAAATGGGCCAAGGGGGTGCAGTCAGCAAGGCTGGGGGTGCAAAAAGCATGGATAAGCCAGGCCCGACCCAACTGAGCTTTATCTTCAACTTTCGTTCAAACAAAACACGCGCGCCTGATTCAAATGTCCAACTCCTGCATACGTGCTCTAATGCAAAAACTCATAACACCAAAGTCATAGCATTTTTCAAGACGATTCCAACCATATAAAAAACTTAATCTAACTCTCAAAGACCAGAGAGAATTTCTCTGGCCCTAAATTCTAACTTAACTTTTTCAGGAAGTTCATGAATCAAATTCTCTTAACACAATTAACTTAAATGAAATCTAAGCATATGTACAGCTTCAGGGCTATGAGTACTACATTTTTTATTCACAAACCTAAGCCTAATGATTCCTAAATAGAGAGATAGAAAGTTGGAAAATACCTATTTCAGTTGAACTCGTGTATGGAAATGTGGAGCTTTTCAGTGAGGCCTGAGATGCTTGGGAGCTTGCTTGAACTTCCTCTGACCTTCCCCAATGCTTAGTTTGCTTTGGACTTGCTTGAACAAGCTTGTAGAACTCAACCTGCCCAAGCTGAAATCAGAAATGGTGAATCTTGCAAATGGAGTTACAGTCACAGTCTAATGGTTGGGATAACTTGGATAGGTTATATGGAATGTGTTTGAACAAGTTTGGGGCAAAACGCACGAGTGGTTTTTGTTATGGAGCTCAAAGTGCAGAAACTGCCCTGTTTTGCAAGAGGGGTGTGTTTTGTGTTTTGGAAGGCATGAGGGTTCAATGACCCGTGTTTATGGCTCAAGGTAAAGTGCAAAAACTTGTTTGGAATGATCACCAAGCTTGGTTATAACAGATATGCAAGTTATGTGATTTTGGCATGTTTCTTGGTTATGAAGCAAAAGGTGGGAAGTGACCAAGAGCAGGCATGTACAGGCTAGCTCTAACCCTGCATACACTTGGTGAGCTTGGCCCCAATTTTGTGGATTTGGTTTTCTGTCTAAGATTTAGTTCAAGGCTCAAGAGATGTAATTTGACATAAAGCAAGTTTTGACAAAAATGGCAATGTTGCCTTTTTGCTATTTTTGGATTAATCTCTTGTGTAATCCTCTAATGATCAAAATAAAGCTTCAAACCATTGGATTTTCATTTAATTATTGAGTATGAAAGGGTTTAGGGACCTGTAATCATGTACAAATAATGTTGGATGGAAATTGCAACTTGTAGCAACATGAAACATGCCATGGATCAAAGTGAGTTTTTTCCAAATTCAAACCTTCGATTCTCCCTAACCATAAATTATTTTGGAGATTTCTTGGACATTTTGGAAAGCTTGTAACATGATCTACAATCCATCTTTGAAATTAATTTTTAGATTCCAAGTGGAACTAGGTGAAAAGTTGCCATGAAGATAGGTCAAAATCCTGCCTAAACAAGGGCAAAATTTCACTAAGTTAAAAGTTTCATGGACCCTTGTTCCAAAAATCATAACTTGATATCCAAGCTTCTTTTGAGAAATCTTTGTGAATCAAAGTTGTATATTTTGTGGAGGACTACAACTTTCATGTTGGAAGTTTTGTTTTAATCCAATTGCATCAAGGTGAAAATGTTGGGCAAAGTTGGGGAAAAAATAAGAAAATTTCATAACTTAAAAAAATTTTGTTATGAAATTTTTCAATCTTAAACCCTAATTTGCAAAATTGGTTTTCTTGATGAACAAGTTTCATTTTTTGACACATCTTGATGAAAAATGACCCTTGGCACTTGATTTTGACCAAAAAGTCAAAGTTTGACTTTTCAGTGTACAATTGATTTTTGATCAGTTGACTGGAAAATTCATCTGTCAATCCAATGCAATTGAGATCTTTTGAACCTTGTGAATAGGTCAAGATGATTCCATTGAGTCCTTGAATCCATGCTTGAACCCAATTTGCCATTGGCTAGGTGAAAAGTCAGAAATTGCCCTTATGCAGTCAAAACCCTAAAAATGACCATTTTGCCCTTTTGATGATTTGATCAAATTTCTTGAGGAGTTGTGGTCCCAACTTGATCAAAGGGTTCATATAAGCTTATAATGTTGATATGGAACAAAATTTATGAGGTTTGACTGTAAATTGGCCACAATTCACTTTTTCCCCAATATAGTTGATTTTTAGGTCAACTGTCCAATTGATTGGGCAAATAATTGATTCAAGGCTTGAACCTTGGTATGAGCAAACTTATAAGTCCAACATGAAGCATGAAGATAACATTGAGCATTAGTAGTCCAAAATTCCTTGTGTAAACTCAAACCCTAATTTAGGTCAACAATGCAAGGAGATGTCTTGAGCAGAGCAAACCCTAGCTTGGTCTTGAATTCAAAGAGTCTTGTGATGAGAAATATTGATAAAATGAGAGGGTAAATTTTAGGGTACAACATCCGCCCTTGTTCAATCTTCTTGAACCTGAAGAGTTAGATCGGCAAGTTTACCTTTCGTGACTCGAAGGTAAAAGAGGATTGGACACTAGAGTGCCCGTAAATTTGCGCTCGTCAGTGTATAGTTGAGGGAATGGGCTTAAAGATGCCATTTGGAAGATGTGACAGAATCTTGTCAGAGATGGGCTTAAAGATGCCATCCAAGAAAATTGATCGCATAAGAGATTCCTTTGTGAGAGCCCGTATACGTGTTGTTGAGGATGACTACACCGGGGAATGCTGGTCTCTGTCGTGGTAGAAATAGAACTTCAATCGTCTGTTATTCTACCGGGGAGTCATCTCTTGGTTGAAGAGGTGGCAGTAACTGCTATCTGGTCAACATCCAGTCTTCACAGTCTCGCATTGCTATCTGGTCAACGTACTGTCTTCATGATACTTTACTTCCTATTTGGTCAACGTCCAGTCTTCAGAAGGAAACCAAATGGTTATCTGGTCGCCTCCAGTTTTCCTTTTGATTTTGGGGCCTTCTAATATCCGGTTGAATCCGGGCTTCAAAGTAATTGGCCGAGTAAACTGTTATTTGGTCAACGTCCAAGTTTCACAGTATACCTTACTGTTATCTGGTCAACGTCCAGGCTTCACAGTCTTGTATTGATATCTGGTCAACGTCCAGGCTTCACGATACTTTACTTCCTATCTGGTCAACATCCAGGTTTCAGAAGAAAATCAAATGGTTATCCGGTCGCCTCCGGGTTTCCCTTTTGATTTCGGGGCCTACTAATATCCAGTTGAATCCGGGCTTCAAAGTAATTGGCCGAGTAAACTGTTATTTGGTCAACGTCTAAGTTTCACAGTATACCTTACTGTTATCTGGTCAACATCCAGGCTTCACAGTCTTATATTGCTATCTGGTCAACGTCCAGGCTTTGCAATACTTTACTTCCTATCTGGTCAACGTGCAGTCTTCAGAAGGAAACCAAATGGTTATCTGGTCGCCTCTGGTTTTCCTTTTGATTTTGGGGCCTACTAATATCCGGTTGAATTCAGGCTTCAAAGTAATTGGCCGAGTAAACTGTTATTTGGTCAACGTCCAAGTTTCACAGTATACCTTACTGTTATCTGGTCAACGTCCAGGCTTCACAGTCTTGTATTGCTATCTGGTCAACGTCCAGGCTTCACGATACTTTACTCCATATCTGGTCAACGTCCAGGTTTCAGAATAAAATCAAATGGTTATCCGGTCGCCTCCGGGTTTCCCTTTTGATTTCGGGGCCTAATAATATCCGGTTGAATCCTGGCTTCAAAGTAATTGGCTGAGTAAACTGTTATTTGGTCAATGTCCAAGTTTCACAGTATACCTTACTGTTATCTGGTCAACGTCCAGGCTTCACAGTCTTGTATTGCTATCTGGTCAACGTCCAGGCTTCACGATACTTTACTTCCTATCTGGTCAACGTCCAGGTTTCAGAAGAAAATCAAATGGTTATCCGGTCGCCTCCGGGTTTCCCTTTTGATTTCGGGGCCTAATAATATTCGGTTGAATCCGGGCTTCAAAGTAATTGGCCGAGTAAACTGTTATTTGGTCAACGTCCAAGTTTCACAGTATACCTTACTGTTATTTGGTCAATGTCCAGGCTTCACAGTCTTATATTGTTATCTGGTCAACATCCAGACTTCACAATACTTTACTTCCTATCTGGTCAACGTCCAGGTTTCAGAAGAATTTGCAGGGGATTAAACTATTTTCCGGTCAATCGCCGGGCTTCAGTATAATCAAGATAAAATCTGGTCGAATCCATGCTTCATAACTGGAACAGGAATCTTCCCATTGATTTGAATAAACAAATAGGAAAGCATCCGTGTCTGGAGCCTCTCTAAGCCGTTTTCTGAGCTTTTAATATATGTTTTGGGTAGCTATTAATTTCATCCTGAAAAGGGTAGAATGTTAGCTGAAACACAAAGTTATGTTGCATGAAATGTATGATGCAATATATGTGTTTTGTCAATGCTCATGATTTATGAATGTAATGTATGCGCATGTAAGCTGATTAACTATTTTGCTGAGGAAAATAAATCTTGGATAGCAGGAGATAATAAAATCTTTGACTGCTATCAGGGAAAATAAATCCATGACCGCTGTTGGAGATTCGAAATCTTTGACAACCTCTAAGGGGAGAAGCTATACTGCTGGGGAGATCAGGAGTTTGGGTTGTATGCCAATCTACTGGGGACTTCAAGAATGAGAATCTCCGTTCTGTTGGGGGTATCAGGGGAAAACTTAATGGTTTCCGCTGGGGATTGGTAGCCCAAAGTTTCATCTCCGCTGGGGATCTTAATGACGTGCTGATTTGATCGGATATGGAAACTTGACTCCGTTGAGGAAGAAGGTTTAAAAATAACTCTCTGGGGAATTATCTGGTTTTAAAGCGACTCGTCAGGGGAAATTGGAGGAAACTGGATGGTCTTCATTGGTGTTCAAAGGTTGAAGGTTTGACTCCGTTTGGGGAAGAAAGTTTCATCCTTACTGAGGGTTTGTAGTTCAAAGTTTTTCTCTGCTGGGGATTGGGAGTTTGAAAAATCAGCTCTGATGGGGATTCTTGAAAGTTAACTCTGCTGGGGATATGTATTTCAAGGCTTTAGTTCTGACGAGGATCTGGATGATGTATTGCAGGGGATTCCTCCTGGAATAGCCTAAAGACATATTCCTATACTTTCATCCTATCAGTAATTATTCTTTCTCATTTCGTTTTATTTGTAAGCAGTGATTATATTCAAATGCATATGCTCATTTTATAAATCATTGGATGTTTTATAAATAAAACACAAGTATAAAAAAGAAAGGAGAGGCAAACAATTTTCTGCACTTTGAAGTATCTTTGTATTAACTTTGTGTAAGTATTTTGTACAAAGGAGACAGTCATCCTAGTAAGAGAATGTTGTCATAAAATTGAGAAAAAATTTATACAAAGAAAGATGGCTATGTGTAACAATTCCATGGGGTTCCCATTCTGCTATAACCTTCGTAACTCTGAGTATCTTGTCCATTCGTTGCTTCGTCCGCAGATGATTGGATTGATCGGAAGCTTAGAGCTTGTCCGTGAAGCGATTGTCCTTAAAATGATCCGACGAGACATAATCATACACTTTAATTCCCTAACTTTTGCCTGGACCGCCCTTTCGGGTTTTCGATCCACCGGGAAACCCTTTTTTGCCCAAGTCGCCCTTTTGGGTTTTCAACTTGCCGGGTGTACATATTTTTTTTATTTATCCCTAATTTTTGCCTGAACTGCCCTTTCGGGTTTTCGATTCACCGGGATGCCCATTTTTGCCCAAGTCGCCCTTTCAGGTTTTCAACTTGTCGGGTCGTTTATGCGTAATATCTTTTGACTATATCTGCGTTTGCAGGGTGCGGCAGGTCGTCGCCGTCCATAGTGGTTAGAATCATATCGCCACCAGAAAAGATGTTTTTGATCATAAATGGTCCTTCGTAAGTAGGAGTCCATTTTCCCCTGGGATCAATTTGCGGCAAGATGATCCGCTTGATTACAAGATCTCCGACTTGATATACCTGGCACCTGAATTTCTTGTTGAAAGCCTTGATCATCCGTTTTTGATACGTCTGACCATGACAAACAGCAGTAAGTCGCTTCTCGTCAATCAAGTTAAGTTGATCAAGCTAGGTCTGAATCCAATCGTATTCACTTAAACCAACATCCTTCATAATTCTCAAGGAAGGAATCTGAACCTCCATAGGTAAAACAACTTCCATGCCATATACCAAAGAAAAGGGGGTTTCCCCAGTTGAAGTACGCGTCGTGGTACGGTATCCATTCAGAGTAAACGGTAACATCTCATGCCAGTCCTTGTAGGTGACTGTCATCTTTTGAATGATCTTCTTGATATTTTTGTTCGCAGCTTCGACAACATCGTTCATCTTTGGTCGGTAGGGAGATGAATTGTGATGTTGAATCTTGAACTGCTCGCACAAAGCGATGATCATAGTGTTGTTCAGGTTTGTACCGTTGTCCATGATGATCCTGTCGGGGATACCATACCGGCATATGAGGTTCTGCTTGATGAAGCGGACAACCACATTCTTTGTAACGGAGGCGAAGGAAGTTGCTTCGACCCACTTGGTAAAGTAATAAATGGCCACCAGGATGAAGCGGTGTCCATTGGATGTTGTAGGCTTGATCTCTCCAATCATGTCGATACCCCACATTGCGAATGGCCAAGGAGCTGTTAGGACATTGAGAGGAACTGGAGGAATATGTACCTTGTCAGCATAGATTTGGCATTTGTGACAAGTACGGGAATATTGATGACAGTCAGCTTCCATGGTAGACCAGTAGTAGCCTGCCCTTAGAATCTTCTTAGCCATCGTATGTCCTCTCAAATGGGTGCCAAATGTACCATTATGCAGTTCAACCATGATCTGCTCAGCTTCAACCTTGTTCACACAACGAAGCAGAACACAATCATGATTGCGCTTGTATAGGATACCATTGCTCATGAAGAACTTGGCAGAAAATCTCCTCAAGAACTTTTTGTCGTTGATTGAAGCTCCTTCAGGGTATTCTCGAGTCTTGAGATACCTTTTGATTTCGTGAAACCATGGTTGGTCCACTACTTCTTCGATATTAATCTCATGACAATGTGCAGGTTCATCCATTCGCTCGATGGTGATTTGGGGAGCCTCATTATCCCAGTTAAGTTTAAACATGGAAGACAATGTAGCTAGAGCATCTACTAGCTGATTTTCTTTTCGCAGGAAATGCTCGAAGGTAATCTCTCGAAATGAGGTAACAATGTCAGGACATGTTCTTTGTAAGGGATGAGATTGGGATGTTTAGTGTCCCACTCTCCTTTGATCTGACTGATGACCAAAGCGGAGTCTCCAAACACAACCAAATATTTGATTCCCAAGTCAACAGCAGCCTTGAGACCAAAGATGCAAGCTTCATACTTGGCCATGTTGTTGGTGCAGCTGAAGCAGAGACTAGAAGTGAAAGGTGTATGGCAACCTTCTGGAGAGATAAGTATCGTGTCGATACCGTTGCCAAGTGAACTTGAAGCACCATCAAAGTACAGAGTCCATCGGGATCCTCGTTCAGGTCCGTCATACGGTCCGTTACCTTCTATGTTGTCCAATGTCATAATGTCTTCGTCGGGGAAGTCGAACTTCATGGATTGGTAATCTTCGACATCTTGATGATCTAGATGGTCAGCTAGTACACTCCCCTTTATAGCTTTTTGGGTTGTGTACTGGATATCGTACTCAATCAGGATCATTTTTCATCTAGCGATTCTTCTAGATAAAGCCGGCTTTTCGAAGATGTACTTGATCGGATCCATTTTAGAAATCAGCAGAGTGGTATGTGTCAACATATATTGCCTTAGCCGGCGAGCAGCCCATACCAAAGCGCAACAAGTTTTCTCGAGCAGTGAGTAGCGCGTCTCACAGTCGGTAAACTTTTTGCTAAGGTAATAAATGGCATGCTCTTTTCGACCAGACTCATCATGTTGGCCCAGTACGCACCCCATTGAATTATCCAATACAGTCAGCTACATGATTAACGACCTTCCTTCGACGGGTGGCATCAAGATAGAAGGTTCTAGAAAATACTCCTTGATTTTATCGAAAGTAACTTGACAATCATCATTCCATTCAACCACCTAACCTTTCTTCAACAGCTTGAAGATTCGCTCACAGGTAGATGTTAGGTGAGAAATGAACCTTACAATGTAGTTTAGGCGTCCTAAGAAACCTCTGACCTCCTTTTCAGTGCGAGGGGCAAGCATTTCTTGTATAGCTTTGACTTTGGCAGGATCAACCTCAATGCCCTTGTTGCTGACGATGAATCCCAAGAGTTTACCGGACCTGACTCCGAAAGTGCACTTGCTAGGGTTCAATCTGAGCTTATACTCCTTTAGTCTGACAAACAGCTTTTGCAGATGGTCGAGGTGTTCTTCTTCCGTTTGTGAACGGTCTATCATGTCATCTACGTAGACTTCAATCTCATGATGTATCATGTCATGAAATAAAGCTACCATGGCTCGTTGATAGGTTGCCCCGGCATTCTTCAGTCCGAATGGCATCACTTTATAGAAGAAGGTACCCCACTGCGTAATAAAAGTAGTCTTCTCCATGTCTTCGGGGGCTATTTTGATCTGGTTATACCCTGAAAATCCATCCTTGAAAGAAAATACCTTATGTTGAGCTGTGTTGTCAACCAAGATGTCAATGTGAGGTAGTGGAAAGTCATCTTTAGGGCTAGCCCTGTTTAAGTCTTTGTAATCCACACACATTCTCACTTTTCCGTCTTTTTTAGGCACGGGCACAATGTTAGAAACCCATTGTGGATAGGAGGTAACAACAAGGAACCCGACATTGAATTGATTCATCACTTCAGCTTTGATCTTTTCAGACATATCGGGCCTCATTCGGCGGACTTTCTCTTTAATTGGTGGACAGTCTTCTCTTGTAGGGAGATGGTGAACCACAATATCTGTATCGAGTCCCGGCATGTCTTCATAGGACCAGGCGAAGATCTCAACATATTCATTCAACAGCTGAACTAAGCGCTCTTTGACATTTGGCTTTAGGTTGGCACCCACCTTGACCTCTTTTCTGTCCTCGGAAGTACCCAAGTTGATAGTATCTAACAGCTCTTCATGGGGAAGAATAGCCCTTTCTTCCTGTTGTAGAAGTCTAGCCAACTCTCCAGGCACTTCACAGACTTCATCACCTTCGTACTCGACATGATTGACCAGATCTTCAGAGTCATTGAAGGCCATAGCAGAATTGTTACCCATGGAATCCGAAGTGGATGGGTACCTGCATTTTGTGAGTGTGGGTGTGTGTAAGGGATAGCCACCTTTAAACAAATAAAATGTAAAAAGAAAGAAAATGAACACAAAAGTTTATAGATGAAAACGTCCATGATTCATTAAAAATGGCATATGAAAATGAAGAAATCAAGCCCTTACAAATGGACCTATATGCCCCGGGTAAGGCACAAGGCAAAAAGAGTGTACGAATTGTTTAATAATTATTACAGACCAACAAAAATGTTCGAAAGATGAATTATTGATTTATGAAAGTAATGGGAACAAAGTCTTTTGCCTCCCAGTTGTTCAGTCCTCCTTCAATAGTCGGGAAAATCCAATCTTCAAAATTGCTCTCATCTTCAACATCCTCCAAAGCATGAACTCCATGATGAGTGATCTTTAATGGTGGCCCTCCAGCCCGGGAGTGACACACAGCCTTCTGACTAGCAGCAGTGAAACCCAGACCGAACTTATCTGTCTTGAAAGGAAAATCTTGTAGCTGACCCCATACTGTGCTTCCTCCTTCCTCGATCACAGCCTTCGCATCTTTAAGGTATGACATCTGGGACACAGGCTTTGTAATGATGGGTACAGACGCCAATGTCTTAGCTGCCGCAACTTTTGGAGAAACCTCTTCAAAGTGTTGGAAAGGGGTTTCTATGAATTCACCATCTAACTCCATGTAACGGAAAGAGTTAAGGTGGCTTATCATATACTCCTCCTCACCATGAACCGTTATGATTTTCCCCTGAACTGGGTATTTGAGCATTTGGTGTAGAGAAGAAGTGACTGCCCCAGCGTTGTGGATCCAAGGTCTTCCCAACAAACAAGAATATGAAGGACGGATGTCCATCACATAAAATGTAGAGTTGAAAATTTCCATTCCCACCTTAATTGGGATGTCCACTTCTCCGTGGACCATCCTCTTAGAACCGTTGAAGGCTCTAACAATGATATTGCTGGGCTTTAAAGTCAAACCATCACAGTCCAATCTGTCCAATGCTTTCTTTGGCAGGACATTTAAAGATGACCCAGTATCAACCAGAATGTGAGCAAGTGTGGTCCCTCTGCATTCCACCGAGACATGCAGCACATCATTATGCTTTCTTCCCTTAGATGTTAGATCGGCATCAGAGAAGCCAAGACCATTGTCAGCTGTAAGGCTAGCCACACACTCTTGAAACTAGTCCGCGGAGGTTTCTTGAGGCAAGTGCACCGTCTTCAGGAATTTGATTAAGGCTTTGGCATGAGCCTCGGAACAGAGCAATAGGGCCAGCATGGAGATTTTTGAAGGGGTTTGCCCCAGTTGTTCTACGACATCATAGTCGCTTTTCTTAATTATTTTTAAAATTTCCTCCATTTCCTTTTGGGTGGTCTCGGGGATGACCAAAGGCTGAGCCCTCGTCCTGACGGGCGCTTCTTGGATCCCCTTACCTTTATCAGTAGCAACAACAGAGGGTACAACTACGGGAGTAACAATTTCTTCAATAATTGGACTTCACACAAAGATGTTGACCGACACAGGAGCACTTGAGGGTCCGAAGATTGCCCTTGGAGGAGCAATCTTCGGAGAGAAGATTCTTCTGCTACGAGTGATCTTACTTGTCCCCGCAATATTTCCTATGTCAAGAGTTTCTTCATCGGAATTCTCTTCCAATGATTCGATTTTCTTAACACCGTGGTAGAATATCTCTCCTCCATAATTCCACGGTATTGTCTTATTGGACTTGTATCCCCGACATAGTTATCTTCAGAGGTACAAACTTTGGATCGGGTGTAATCTTAATAGGTCCTTTGGAGACCTTGGAAAGATTGTCGGAAATGGTAATTATAGAAACATCGTTGATAGGGATTGGGGTAACAGGAGTTTTCTCAAAGAGGATCTCTTGATTATCCATTAGGCGTTGGACACCTAACTTCAATAACGGATAGTCGGATTGTAGGGACGAACAATGGTAACAATCTTTTTCATAGCCTGGGAAGATCCCGACTCTCAACAAATTCATCTTGATTATTGGTAAAGGGATCATTAAGTCATCAACAATAGCAACATACAGATCCTCTTCAATAGCATGGACATTGTGACCATGCTTTGGCATTGGGGCAGAAATCACGTTCGGCTTTTTGGGCGCGTCGAATTCCACCTCCTTGGCATCTATTAAATCCTAGATCTTGTTTTTGAGGGCCCAACAATTGTTGGTGTCGTGCCCTATGTCGTCTGAATGATAAGCACATTTAGCATTGGCATGGTAAAAAGGAGAAGTTGTATTCGGATTTTGTGGAGGATCTCTCAAGGTTGTAAGGTTTAGCTTCAAGAGATGGGGGAGAACCTGGGCAGGCGTCATGTTTATTTTGGTGAATTGCCTAGCAGGCCTTCCCCCTCTTTGTTGGTTGGTTCGAGGTTGATCGTTTCTAGGCTGATCAACTGCATTCTTTTGGATAATTACAGCCCTCACTGTTGACCGACACTCTACTCTTCTTCGACCTTTTTGAGAGTAAATAGCTGACACCTCTTTCTTGGCTGGAAAAGGTTTTTTGGCGGCGGCAGAAGCAGATGTATCTTTTTGGATTTTACCGCTCTTGATGCCAGCTTCGACTCTTTCACCAGTCAGAATTAATTCGGTGAACCCCGCTGACGAACTCCCTATCAGGTGATTAAAGAATGGACCAGACATCGTCCCCAAAAACATATCAACAAGCTCTCTTTCAGACAATGGTGGCTGCACCCTTCCATCCAAGTCCCTCCACTTCTGGGCATACTCCTTAAAACCTTCATTAGAGACCATACCCATACTCTGTAGTTGAGTACGAGTAGGCGCTAAATCTGCATTATATTGATATTGTTTGTAGAAGGAAGCAACCAGGTCCTCCCAATTGTGTACATTAGATCTTTCAAGCTGGTAAAACTAATCTAATTGCGTCCCCGAAAGACTATCTTGAAAAAAGTGGACCCACAGATCCTTATCAGAAAAATGAGGCTGGATCTTTCTGACGTAAGACCGTAGGTGCATCTTCGGGAAAGACAAACCATCATATTTAGCAAATGTAGGCACCTTGAATTTAGGGGGAATCACAATCCCAACAACCAACCCTAGCTCTTCGAAGTCCAACCAGGAACTCTTTGTACCTCCATGGCTGCCAGACGTTCCTCCAGATTCTTATACTTGTCGTATGTAGAAGGATACTGCTGCTCAGAATAATCTTCATCCTCTTCTTCTTCTTCTTCTTCAGCCTCAGATTCAGATGGTACTGCAACTCACTTTCCTTTACCTACCCCTTCATCCGATGTTGAGGGGAAATCCAGAACCCTTCTAGCTTGGTTCTCAAATATTCTACCCAGAGTAGCCACACCAACTCTTTTCTTTTTCTTTTTCTCTTTTTCCTTTTCCTTTTCCTTCTCTAACAGTGCTTTAAGGTCCTCCTGACCCTTTGCCAAGGTCATGAGGAGTTGTTGGAACTGTGAATTCGGTGCTTGTAGATCTTTGACCGTCTGCTCTATATCCATCTTGCTGAAATAAACAGCTGAAAGATAAGGAAACCTGGTGTGAAGACCTGTTTATGCATATGATGAATGATATGTATTCATGTAATGCATTCAAGGATTCAGAAATTCAAAGTTGTTGCAAACAAAAAGAACACACGTCATATTAATAAGAAGAAAATTGTTAGTACATAAATGCCCCATGGGCAAAATATTACAAAATTCTTAATGTAAAAAGGTGTTGCGCATCCTCTTTGGTGCGATGTAGGTGTTGAGAGTCTGCTCTTCGTGGAGTCAACGAGTAAGTTCCAAAACCTTATTCTCACTGGCGTAGAAACTGGCTTCAAAAGTATTTCATTCTTCCTTGAGTTGTATCCAACTCTTTTGCAAATCTTCCAATGATGTTGGCATGTCAGGATGCAGGAGGGTGTATGGAACCTCTCCTTCCATAACAAGCTCTTTGATCACAGGGAGAATGTAGGGGTAGGGCATCATAAGATTCTGGGAGCGGGTTCGTACCCACTTGAGGTAAGGCTCAAGGGGGATGGAATTCTTGTGTCCCAGTGTCTTACTGTCCACTTTGTTGGGCATCCTCCAAGCTCGGATAAACCTTTGTCGAAGTCCTTGAGCGTCGTTGTCGAAGTCAAAAACCAAGTCTAGAATCAGCATGTCATGAGGGCCATCCCTTCGAGCATACCCAAATTGTCTCAGAGCCAAACAGGGGTTATAGGTAATGCCTCCCCTAATGCCAAGTAATGGGACATTAGGGAATTCCTCACAACGATCAATGATGATGACATTTTCTCTGGACCGAGAACACCAATGAACATCAGAATGTGTAAGAGTCATCAATCGTTGTGACCACCTCAAGCCTTGTTCATTCTTCAAGACTGACTGAGGAAGGTGAGAAATAAACCACCTTGCTAGAAGAGGAGTACAACACATGAGAACACCTATTTTCCTCATTGTTCGTGTGTAAAATGAGTGGAAAATGTCCCCAAGCAATGTAGGCACATGATTCCGAGATATGAAAATCTTGACAACATTCACATCTATAAGTTGATCAGGGTTTGGGAATAAGACCAACCCATAGATGAGAAGTGCTACAATCTCCTCAAAAGCTTGCAGATCTAAAGAATTCCAACAGTTTTGTGCCTTCTCAAACAGAAACTTTACCAAGAAACCCTTGACACCACTTCTAGTTTCCAAATGACCTTTGATATCAGATGGTTGCAAGTGTAAGGCTTGAGCAACATCTTCAGGTTTGGGCTCTCTTTCCGTACCGTTGTAGGGTAGTTGATGGAGAATAGGAATCCTCAGGAGTTGAGAAAATTTCTCCAAAGTAGGTACTAGTTGGTAATCAGGAAATGCGAAGCAATGATGTAGGGGGTCAAAGAACTGGAAGAGATCTTTCATCATGTCTTCTTCAATGTTGGAGTTAACCAAGCTGAGAAGTCTACCATGTCTTTCACTGAAGGGAGAATTCTCTGGAATCTTGGAAATAAGCTCCTTGAGTAGAGGAGGAATTCTCACAAGGTTGACCTGAATAGTTTTTCTGCGGAGGGATTCCATAACCTACAAAACAAGGACAAAGATGAAGATCCAAACTGTTGTACCCCAAAATTTTCCCTCTCATATTTCTCAAGACATTGCAAGAAAAATCTCCAAGTAGCTCAAGATTGCTCAAGGGTTGGACAGTCAAGTCATCTCCTAAGGCAATCAATCTCAAATTAGGGTTTTGTGTTGCATCAAGGTCCTTGCATCCAAATTACCCCAAGTGCTTCCTAATGTCCTAATATGATCTCAAGTTCATCCATGTCAAATTTCAAGCCTTGCAGAGGAAGTTTGGTCAGTCAATTGCTCAAGAGATCCAAAAATAGACTGTGCTAGGGCAAAAGTCAACTGTGACCTATAAACAGTCAAACTTCAAGATTTTTTGTCAACATTCTCATTTTGAAGGATAATTCATAATTTGATCAAGGGTTAATCATGATTCATCAAGGATTGCTCAAAATTCATCAAGATTCAAAAGTTGCTAAATTAGGGTTTTGTAGGAAAAGTCAACTCAACTTTGACCAAGCATAACTTTCTCATACTTTATGAGAAATGACCCATCCAAAGCTCATTTTGAAGAGGATGCAATTTCCCATCCACTTGATTTGATCTTGTCACACTCCACACGTGTCCTACCTTCAGCCTTGTGACCTTTTGTCAATTTTATTATTTAATTTTATTTTTTAATAAATTATTTCATTTTTAATCAATTTAAATCAAATAAAATCCAAGTATTGATTAGTTGATCTCTTTTTGGCTATTTTAGGACCTAATAATCATCATCAATGAGATCAAATCCGTATCAAGCCATATCATGAACAAAATATTAGATTTTGGACAAATTTGGAAAGACATCAATGGAGGATCAAATCAAATCCTAAAACATCAATGCACAAAGATTCAAGACCTATTATTTGACCTAATCCAATGCTGCATACATATAGAAGCAAAAGGCACACGAGTTGAGGGTTAGAGGCTGCTAAATCACAAGAACAAAACATGAGAAAACTTGAAAAAAGCTTGAAACTGAAATCCTTCTTAGAGGCTAATTCAGAACCAAATCTCAACGTGAATCATTTATTGGACATCCACTGAGTCGAAAGCAATCAAAAGCAAGCTCGCATACCTTCTGAATCGCGCTGTAAGTCTCTCTGAAAACCGCTCTGCACTTGAAATCGTATCCTCAGATTCTTGCACTTTTTTGCCAAAATCTTTGCATATTCATGCTTATCGTTCGATTTAGAAGCTTTTGGCATTATTTGATTGCATTCATATAGCCTGTAACCCCCTAGCCGATTCTAGGGTTCTTGGATCGTATTTTGGGCATTTCGTTTGCAGGTGAAATCAAGGTTCAAGGATGGTCTAGATGTGTTCAGGATGTCCAGACGAACAGGACCATGGTCTTAGGTTGAATTTTCATGGCCTGGAATTGGTTTTAGGTTCGACCTAGGGATTTAGCTGCGGATATAAATCCGCAGGTAATCTCTGTATAAATCCAAGGACAGGGACGAAGACGTGTCCTCATCCAATTCGCTCATTCAAACTTTCGCGCTTTTTATTTTTTAATTATGGAATTTTATTTGTTTTCTAATATAATAATTGTTGTCCAATATTATGACAAATGAAACGTAGTGGCTCAGTGGCGAAGGCGTTAGTGCGTGATACAACAGGACCTGGGTTCGAATCCCAGGTCCCCCAATGCATTTGTATTATTTTTCTTCAGGTTATTCCATGCAATATCCCAGGCGTAGCACATCATACACCATCACCTAATCATCTGCCAGATGGCCCCAGGCCATATCTGGTGGCCCAGAATGAAGGCCTATGGTGGGATCAAGTCAGCGCATGCGTGGAAAATCAGCAAAGTCAAACGAGGCTTGCATAAATGGGCCTCTGAATTGCAAATCCCACTCCTTCTTCAGGCCCACACTCCCCCTGAGTTTTCTTTTTCTATTTCTTTCTTTTATTTATTTATTTATTTATTTATTTATTTTATTTGTTTGATTTATTATCTTTATTAATCATTGACCAATTAAACTTTTTCTCATAAAATCAAAAAACCAAAAAATATATTTTATTTATTAAAATTAAATTCAGCACTTTATTTTTGTAAATAAATATTAATTCAATTAATTTAGTCTAATTAGGAATTAACTTTAATATTTTTGCAATAATTAAAATTAATTTAGACGATTAGGTTTTTACTAACTTTAAATCAAATTTATTTTATTTCTTTAAATATCCAAAAATCCAAAATATCTTTTTTAATTAATTAATTTATTTGTTAACTTAATTTAATTTTCTTTTAATCCAAAAATAACCAAAAAAAATGCTTTCTTTCAAAAAAGGGTCAAAACCCTAAAAAACTCGCATTCGATTTAATTTTCCGCACGCGATCCATTTTACCATATTGATGTAATTGTTTCCCGGAATGTAATAGCTTTAATTAGGACTATTTAATTTATTTATCGCTTTATTTATTTTCCGCACTTTAAATTCAAGGGTTGCTTTTGGCGATGTAAATACCCGACGCCTTGTAATAGTTTAGTTTAATTTCCGCAATTTAATTTCCGCAACTTATAAACTCTTAGATGTTTGATAATAGGGAATGCATGACAAGATTAATCGTTCAAAACCTAAAATCAACATAGCTCACCCATGACATGTACAAAGATAAAATAACTGAAAACAACACACTCGCACATGCGCACTCTTAGGGTACACCTCACTTGGTTCCCTTCGAACGTGGTCATTAAGTATAGGAAGTTTTAGAGGCGCCCTCTTGTCCAAAGATCATAGTTGCCTCGAAACGGTTGCCTCGGAAAAATGATCTAAGACATTAGGGTTACCACTAAGGCGTCCTAACATTGCTTTAGTGACCACACGTCCCTTAATCGAATTGACCCTTAAAACTCCAACAACGATGCTACCTATTCATCAATAATGGGATAGCATTGCCTAAAGGACATTAGCACATATTGATTCCTTTTTCGAGTAGGTAGATGGTTCTTAAGTAGTTGCTCTTTCTAAAAACAAAACAAAACTTTTCACACTTACACTCCTTTTCAAACAAAGACTTTTTCAAACCCACAAACACAAAGAAAAGCAATTTTGAAAACACTATGAGCAAGTACCTAAGAGCCCGTGGATAACCACGGATAGAAAGGGTGCTAACACCTTCCCTTTTCTATAATCTACCCCCCAGACCCGAGAAACATCTAAAAAAAGGAATTTTTCTGTGCTTTTTTCCTTTCCTTGTTGGATAAAATAAAAGACGGTGGCGACTATTTCTTACCGCGACATTTTGCAAAAACAAACGCAAAACGCGAACCAGCATTCCAAAAAACAGTCAGTTCTCTCCCACTGTATCACACAAACCCTTGAAATGGTTAGTGGATGCAAATGATGCTTCATGATGTTCATGCTGTATGCACAAGTATATGTACAAGCAAATCACACAAGATCCTAGTTTCAGGCTTGCATGGGGTTTCATAGGTAAGTACCCTCTTGAAGTTTAGTTGGCTCAAATTGTCCTATAAATAGTAACCGGGTTCTAAGGAGCTGAATATCACTGGATTATTTTCTGTGTTCATTGTTTCAGTTTAGCCACTTTACTGGCGACCGAAATATTCCAAGAAAACAATCCTAAATGAGTGTAGTATCTAGTATCTACCAACTTCGGACTGCACCAAAGCCGGTCATCTCACTACCCCTAAAAAGGCCAAGATGGTCAAGTAAAGGTTCTAAAAGTCCATTAGTGCTTCATGACATCACTCAGCGGCCTCGTATTCTCTTTGATTGACTCAAAGGCTACCGGTACCCACAAATATGTTGCACTAATATAGCTATTGCTTCAACCATGTCGGTATAGCCCGCATAGTTTCCACAACGTATTGCTATTTACCTATGAATGTTTCCCAAATCCGGGTAGAGGATTTCAAACCCAAGCAATAGAACCAAATGTAAAGCAATCAAAGCAAACAAGGTAAGAATGTAAAGGTGATCTAAACCCTAAGATTACTCCACTTTTAAAATTATCTCCACCAGAGTTGCCAGTTCTGTGATACGGTGGGAGAACTGACTTAAGGTTTTGCGTTTATGTTCGCAAATGTTTCAGTTTAGCAAGAGTCGCCACCGACTTTTTATTTTATCCAAAGGAAAGGTCAAAAAGCACAGGAAAGACATTTGAGATGTTTTCTTGGGTTCTGGGGGTAGATTATGAAAAGGGAAGGTGCAAGCACCCTTTTCATCCATGGTTTTCCATGGGCTCTTAGTTACTTGTTTAGATCACTTGCTTTTGATTTTCAATTGTTTGAAATGAAGCTTTGTGTGTGGTTTTGAAAGATGTTTTGAAAAGAGGCCATCGTTGTGTAAACCTTTGTAATGATTCTTGTTTGAATATATACAAAGGTGTTTGTCTTTTGAAAAGATATTTCAATGTTTGAAAGTTTGTTTTTGGGAAATGTTTTGAAATTGTGTTGTGAAGTGTGTTTGAAAATAACAAGGATGTTTTTGCATGTTTTGATCAAGTAACTAAGAGTTGTCTACCCTATTTTACTCAAAGATCTTTCTTACACATTTTTAACCCTTTCGACAGTGTTGTTTTACCATTGTATTTGATAAACAACCTTGTATTTGGATGTTAAACGGGACAGGCGCGGGTCATCGTATTGACCATGATAGCAATTGTGCTAAGTATCTTTAGCAAATTTTTGAGGGACTGGATCATTTTGTATAGGCAAGCAAGATAGCATCATCGAGGGACTATGATCTTTTGTTTTGTTTTTGTTTTGCCAAGATACTCAACATGCATAACATGGCCATTTTAAAGGCAACAAGTGGATGAAACCCTAAGGGTGTATGTGTGCATTGTGTTGTCAATTTTCATGCTTTTTTGTCTTTGTATTAGTCAAGCTATTTGTTTGATTTTGGATTTTTTTGCATACAAACCCTAATCTCTAACATGGAATATTTGAAAGCATAAAATGCGTAAAATAAACCTAAGCTATTACAACATTGATATGGGGAGGGGGATACATTTTTGAATGGGGAATATTTGCAAGAAAATAAAACCCTGGGATTTACTATTACATCCAAATTGAATTCTTTGCATCAAATAATAAATAAGCAATATTTAAATAGGCAATTTAAGTATAAATATGCAAAATGTTATAAGTATGTAAAAAATGTTTTTGTTTACTTTTATGTATGTAAAAATATAATATTTAATGTATTAAAAAAATAGAAATAAAAGTTTATTTTTATTAAGGGTAAAATCCCTAACTTTCTTTAAGAAAGTATATATATTAATTATATTATTTATGTACAAGAAAATAATATAATATATACAAAAATGTCAAAAAATAAAAATATATTAGAAAAATATTATTTAAGCATGTAAATAATAAAAATAAAAATATAATATTTTTATGTATTATTTTCAAGTTTTTATTAAAGAAAATAAAAGTATATTATCTAATAATTATTTTTATGTTAAAAAAAATAAAAAAATAAAAAATAAAAAATGAAAATTTATGAAAACATTTTTGGTAATTTTTATGTTTAGACAAAATAAAACAAAATCAGAAATGAAAAATAAATAGAAAAATATAAAAAATATAATGAAATGGGCCAGGGGGTGGAGTCAGCAAGGCTGGGGGTGCAAAAAGCATGGATAAGCCAGGCCCGGCCCAGCTGAGCTTCATCTTCAACCTTCGTTCAAACAAAACACGCGCGCCTGATTCAAATGTCCAACTCCTGCATACGTGCTCTAATGCAAAAACTCATAACACCAAAGTCATTGCATTTTTCAAGACGATTCCAACCATATAAAAAACTTAATCTAACTCTCAAAGACCAGAGAGAATTTCTCTGGCCCTAAATTCTAACCTAAATTTTTCAGGAAGTTCATGAATCAAATTCTCTTAACACGATTAACTTAAATGAAATCTAAGCATATGTACAACTTCAGGGCTATGAGTACTACATTTTTTATTCACAAACCTAAGCCTAATGATTCCTAAATAGAGAGATAGAAAGTTGGAAAATATCTGTTTCAGTTGAATTCGTGTATGGCAATGTGGAGCTTTTCAGTGAGGCCTGAGATGCTTGGGAGCTTGCTTGAACTTCCTCTAACCTTCCCCAATGCTTAGTTTGCTTTGGACTTGCTTGAACAAGCTTGTAGAACTCAACCTACACAAACTGAAATCAGAAATGGTGAAGCTTGCAAATGGAGTTACAGTCACTGTCTAATGGTTGGGATAGCTTGGATAGGTTATATGGAATGTGTTTGAACAAGTTTGGGGCAAAACGCACGAGTCGTTTTTGTTATGGAGCTCAAAGTGCAGAAACTGCCCTATTTTGCAAGAGAGATGCGTTTTTGTGTTTTGGAAGTCTTGAGGGTTCAATGACTCATGTTTCTGGCTCAAGGCAAAGTGCAAAGACTTGTTTGGAATGATCACCAAGCTTGGTTATAATAGATATGCAAGTTATGTGATTTTGGCAAGTTTATTGGTTATGAAGCAAAAGGTGGAAAGTGACCAAGAGCAGGCCTGTACATGCTAGCTCTAACCCTTCATACAATTGGTGAGCTTGTCCCCAAGTTTGTGGATTTGTTTTGCTGTCTAAGATTTGGTTCAAGGCTCAAGAGATGTAATTTGACATAAAGCAAGTTTTGACAAAAATGGCAATGTTGCCTTTTTGCTATTGTTGGATTAATCTCTTGTGTAATCCTCTAATGATCAGAATAAAGTTTCAAACCATTCGATTTGCATTTAATTATTGAGTATGAAAGGGTTTAGGGACCTGTAATCAAGTACAAACAATGCTGGATGGAAATTGCAACTTGTAGCAACATGAAACATGCCATGGATCAAAGTGAGTTTTTGCCAAATTCAAACCTTCGATTCTCCCTAACCATAAATGATTTTGGAGAGTTCTTGGACATTTTGGAAAGCTTGTAAAATTATCTACAATTCATCTTTGAAATGAATTTTGAGATTACAAGTGGAACTAGGTGAAAAGTTGCCATGAAGATAGGTCAAAATCCTGCCTAAACTACGGCAAAATTTCACTAAGTTAAAAGTTTCATGGACCCTTGTTCCAAAAATCATAACTTGAGATCCAAGCTTCTTTTGAGAAAACTTTGTGAATCAAAGTTGTAGATTTTATGGAGGACTACAACTTTCATGTTAGAATTTTTGTTTGAATCCAATTGCATCAAGGTGAAAATGTTGGGCAAAGTTGGGGAAAAATAAGAAAATTTCATCTTAGAAAAATTCTAAGTTATGAAATTTTTCAATCTTAAACCCTAATTTGCAAAATTGGGTTTCTTGATGAACAAGTTTCATGTTTTGACACATATTGATGAAAAATGACCCTTGGCACTTGATTTTGACCAAAAAGTTAAAGTTTGACTTTTCAGCGTACAGTTGATTTTTGATCAGTTGACTGGAAAATTCATCTGTCAATCCAATGCAATTGAGATCCTTTGAACCTTGTGAATAGGTCAATATGATGCCATTGAGTCCTTAAATCCATGATTGAACCCAATTTGCCATTGTCTAGGTGAAAAGTCAGAAATTGCCCTTCTGCAGTCAAAACCCTAAAAATGACCATTTTGCCCTTTTGATGATCAGATCAAATTTCTTGAGGAGTTGTGGTCCCAACTTGATAACATGGTTCATATAAGCTTATAATGTTGATATGGATCAAAATTTATGAGGTTTGACTGTAAATTGGCCACAATTGACTTTTTCCCCAATACAGCTGATTTTTAGGTCAACTGTCCAATTGACTGGGCAAAAAATTGATTCAAGGCTTGAAACTTGGTATGAGCAAACTTATAAGTCCAAAATGAAGCATGAAGATCACATTGAGCATTAGAAGTCCAAAATTCCTTGTGTGAACTCAAACCCTAATTTAGGTCAACAATGCAAGGAGATGTCTTGAGCAGAGCAAACCCTAGCTTGGTCTTGAATTCAAAGAGTCTTGTGATGAGAAATATTGATAAAACGAGAGGGAAAATTTTGGGGTACAACACTAACTCTCTGAGCTGAGAAGGGATTTGCATGAAGTTGACTTGAATGGTATTTCTGCGCATAGAAGCCATAATCTGCAAAACAGAACAAAGATGAATCCCCTCGGTCTTTGAAATGGTTAGTCTAATGAAATATGCATGCTATGTCATGATGCATGATGTCATGATAAAACACACAACAGGTATAGCAGGTATCAAACATGGTAAAGGAAAACAAGTCACACAATAGCCCTTAAGTCTCAGGCTTGCATGGAGTCTAGGTACTACCCTCTTGAAGTTCACTTGGTTCAACCTGTCCTAATGATAGTAACCGGGTTCTATAGGTTCTCAATATCACTGACCATCCTCCATCGGTCATGGTTTTAGCTCACGCAATCTTTTCTTGCGGCCAGAACTATCTCGAGAGTATAGTCTCAATGAGTGTAGTATCGAGTATCAACCAGTTCTCAGCTCTATACCGAGGCCGGCTATCTCACTACTTCCTATGGCCAAGTTGGTCAATTATAGGTTCTAAGGTCAGTTGATGCTTAACAACCCATATAGCAGCCCCGTATTCTCCTTGTTCCTCCACAAGGGATACCGGTACCAACTAATGTGTCACATCAATGTAGCTCCTGCTTCAACCGTATCGGTCTACGCCGTACAGTTCCCTCACAGTTTATTGCTACTTACCTAACAGGTGTTCCCCAGATCCGAGTTAGGATCTATAGTAACTCTGATACAAAGCCCACAAAAATAAAGCAATCAAATCAAACAATAGAAAACGATATGATGAACTAATCCTAAGGTATACCCCACTTATTAATCCCCAACAGTGATGAAATTAAGAACGAGAGAAAGCTAGGGTTTTGACCCCTTCTAACCTAATTAAAAGAAAAATTGTTTTTGTTGTTTTTAATTGTTTTTAAGAAAAAGAATTAGGTTTTAAAGTTAAATACAAAAATAATTAATAATTAAATTAATTAAGGAAAATGACTAAATTTAACCTATTTTTATGTTTTTGGTTATTTTAAGAAAAAAGAAAATATAATCAAGTTAGAAACAAAAACCTAATTGTTCTAATTAATTTTAATTTATTATACAAAAAGAAATTAAAGTTACCTAAAATTAAATAACCTAATTAATTAATATTTGTTATAAAAAATAAATCTAATTCTAATTGGATGAAAAACATTTTTTGTGATTTTTTTGATAAAAGAAAAATTAAGTTGTTAGTAAAAACAAATAAATAAATTAAATAAAACAAAATATAAAAGGAAAAGATTAAATAGATTGGGCCTGAAATAGCAATCTGAGGGGGGTGTGGATAGCCAAGTCTGGGCGCAAAACAGGTTGGTCCATGTTGACTGGTCAGATTCCCATGCGTTGCATTGACTGAAGCCTATGATGCTCCTTCAACTGATGGCCTTTAGATCTGGCCATCTGGACACTTGGCAGGTTGGATGATGGGAGCGCATGATGGTCTCTTGGCTTGTGTGTACTCTGGATCACTGAAAGAAAAAACATATGAAATAATTGGGGGGACCTGGGATTCGAACCCAGGCCCCAAAGCACTTTCCAAACGTTCCACTACCAACTGCGCTAGCTGTTTGATTTGTTCATAGAATAATAAACAATGATAATATACAAATAAAAAAAAGTTAGTGGAGAATAATAAAAACACGCGCCAGAATTTTGAATGCACTAACAAGATGACGCCACACTGGTCATCCCTGTCCTTACTCCGTTGCTAAAAGTGAAACACTTTTACCTACGGACATATGTCTGTAGCTACAACCTGGGCTCGTTTCAAAACTTTCCCTGGACATGATGAATGACCTTCAATGCCATGAATCGAACCATCTTGGCATTCTGAACATCATGATACCCTTCATGGGGGATAATTTTGCCTGCACACAAAAACCCTAAAACGAAACCACAAACCCTAACAATGGAAATTCTTGATTTAGTCCACAAAAATGTAATTGGATGATATGGATAGCTTGCAAATGTGTTAAGGAAAAATAATATATAATTATTTCATGCTATAAGTGTCAGAATGATGCAATTCGAATTCAAGAAAAAGGCAATGTCGTGGTTGACTTACAGCGAGTTACAGGGCTGGAAACTCCTTGTTCTTGATTGGTTTCGCTTGCTTGTGATCCCAGGAAGCGATTTGGATGGCTAGAAGGTCTTGAGGATGCATGGAAATATGAAATTGTGTCTGCACTTTTTGTGATTTTTTTCAAGTTTGGTTCTTATTCTTGCGCCTCTCTCTAGCCTTCTTTTATGTCTGCAAATGTTCAATATATATCAAGGATTGGATTAGGGTTCAAAACATGATCTCAATCTTCCTCCATTATTGATTTTGATCTTGATTTAATTCCTTTGAAAATCATTCGAAAAATAGGCTAAAACCAATATTTTTATGCTCACAAAAGCCTTGCAGGAATTCAATCACTTGCCAACTGGATATGAGACCTGAAACATGCACAATATCTTGAGATTTCAATGATTTGGATTTTCTATGATTTGTTTTGATTTAAATTGATTTAATTCAAATAAAAATAAAAATAAATAATAAAAATAATATAATGACAAGTGGCAAGGGCTAGGGCTCATGGACCATGCTACCAACTCAAAACAAGTGCAAAAGATTGGGCCCATTTGGCAAAAATTGCAATTTGAGGCATAGTTGACTTTTGGTAATTTTGCAAAAAAGGTCAACTTCACCAATGCATAACTTCCTCAATTTTGACTCTTTGAAGATGTTCTTGGACTTTTTAGAAACTTGAGATGTCCTCTAAACAACCCTTTTGGTCTCATCTCAATTTTGTATTCCATGTTCATGTATGAAGCTTTGACAAAAAAGGTGTTTTTGTTGACTTTTCAAAATGACCTATAATGTCAAAATTTATAACTTCTTGTGAGTGCATATTTTGAACTTGGGAACTGAAGATGGATTGTAGAGCATTGCATCCTCTTCAAAATGATATTTGGATGGGTCATTTCTCATAAAGTATTAGAAATTTATGCTTGGTCAAAGTTGAGTTGACTTTTCCTATAAAACCCTAATTTAGCAACTTTTGGGTTTTGATGAATTATGAGCAATCCTTGATGAATCATGATCAAACCTTGATAAAATGATGAATAATACTTCACAATTAGTATGTTTACCAAAAATCTTGAAGTTTGACTGTATGTGGGCCACAATTGACTTTTGCCCTAGCACAATCGATTTTCAGGCCTTTGAGCAATTGACTGGGCAAACTTTCTCTGTAGGGCTTGAAACTTGACATGGATGTTCTTGAGAACATATTAGGACAATAGTGACCATTTGGAATCCCTTGGACTCAATTGTATTTATGTAACATGAAACCCTAATTTGAGGTAGACTGCCTTAGGAAAGAGCTTGTCTGGTCAACCCTTGGACTTCCTTGAGCAACTTGAGGATCTTTCTTGAAATGTTTTTAGAAATATGAGAGGGAAAATTTTGGGGTACAACAACCGGCTTTCAACAAGTTTAATGATTACGAGTGGAGTCAAGATTTCATCAATTGTGGTAACAAATAAATCTTCTTCAACAACATTGGTGTTATGGCCATGTCTAGGCATAGGAGCAGAAATGACGTTTGGCTTCTCGAGCGCATCAAACTCAATCTATTTTTCCTCTATAAGGTCTCGAATCTTGTTTTTCAGGGCCTAACAGTTGTTAGTGTCATGACCCGGACTTTCAGAATGATATGCGCATCTGGCATTTGGGTGATAATGAGGGGACGTTGTGTTGGGGTTCTTTGGAGCTTCTTTTAAAGTCACCAAATTGGATATCAGAAGGTGCGGTAAAACCTGGGATAGAGTCATATTGATTCTGGTGAATTGCCGGACTGGCCTCTCCACCCTCAGTTGATTACTTCTCGGCTGATTAGATGTAGGCTTTGGGATCATTACAGCCCCTACCATTGGTCGGTGTTCAGCTCTCCTTTGGTTCCTTTGTGGATAAAAAACAGATATCTCCTTCTTCCCAGTGAAAGGCTTTCTCACAACTGTAGAGGCAAATGAATCCTTCTGAATCTTTCCACTTTTTATGCCAGCTTCCACCCTCTCTCCGGTTAGTATTAACTCAGTAAATCCTGCAGATAAGCTTCCAATCAGATGGTTGAAGAAAGGGACCGATAGAGTGCCTAAGAACATGTCCACCAATTCCCTTTCAAACAGAGGGGGTTGCACTATCCTAGCTAGGTCTCTCCATTTATGCACGTAATCCTTGAAACATTTATTGGAAGCCATAGCCATACTCTGAAGTTGAGTACGGGTAGGCGCCAAATCAGCATTATATTGGTATTGCTTATAGAAAGTTGCAGCGAGATCTTCCCAGTTGTCGACGTTGGCCCTTTCCAATTGGTAAAACCAATCGAGTTGTGTTCCCAATAGGCCATCTTGGAAAAAATGCACCCACAGGTCTTTATCGGCGGAGTGCAGCTGAATCTTTCTCACATATGATCGGAGGTGCATCTTAGGACATAACACCCCATCATACTTTGCAAACTACGACACTTTGAACTTCGGTGGGATCACAATTCCCGACACTAGTCCCAATTCTTCAAAGTCTAGACCTGGCACCTTTTGTATTTCCATAGTGCTCAAATGCTCTTCAAGGTGTCTGTACTTATCAT
Source organism: Vicia faba (assembly GCA_948472305.1). Lineage (NCBI taxonomy): Eukaryota > Viridiplantae > Streptophyta > Magnoliopsida > Fabales > Fabaceae > Vicia > Vicia faba. The sequence continues at coordinate 1,330,548,982 of OX451739.1, forward strand.
CTGTTGGAGGATATTGTTCCTCGGAGTAGTCTTCCTCTTCTTCCTCCTCTTCAGATTCTGACAGAACCGCTGTTTCCTTTCCTTTCCCTTCTCCTTCCCTGGAAGTGGTTGCAAAATTCAAGGTTCTTCTAGTCTGTCCCTGAAACCTTCTCCCCATGTTCAAAACCCCAGTGACCTTCTTTGTTTTCTTCTTTCTTTCTTCAGCTAATAGAGTCTTCAACTCTTCTTGTCCCTTGGCTAGGGTCATGAGTAACTGTTGAAATTGCGTGTTTTGATCTTGAAGTTCTTTGACTGTCTGTTCGAGATCCATCTTACTGAAATAAACAGTAGAGAGATGAGGAAACTCGTTGTAAAAGACATGTTTATATTATGATGAATGATATGTGCATATGTAATATTTTCAAGGATTTTTAAAGGTTCAAGTTTACTTTAGACAAAAAGAAATACACGTTATATTAATAAGATAGAGTTTGAGTACATCAATGCCCCTTGGGCAAAATAATACAACACTCTAAGATAAAAAAGTAGTGTGCATCCTCTTTGGTGCAATGTAGGCATTTAGAGTCTGCTCCTCATGAAGTACCCTAGTGAGTTCCAAAACCTTCTTCTCGCTTGCGTAGAATTGGGCTTCGAAAGTATCTCGCTCTCCTTTGAGCTGTATCCAATCCCTTTGTAGATCTTCAAGAGATGTGCGCATGTCAGGATGTAGGATAGTGTATGGAACTTCTCCTTCCTTAACAGGCTCAATGATCACCGGGAGAATGGAAGGATAAGGCATCATAAGACTTTGAGCGCGGGTTCGTACCCACTTGAGGTAAGGCTCAAGAGGGACGGAATTCTTGTGTTCCAAAGTCTTGCTATCCACATTGTTTAGCACCCTCCATGCTCGGATGAATCTCTGGCGAAGACCTTGATCGTTGTTGTCGTAGTCGAATACCAAGCCTTGAATCAATATCTCGTGCGAGCCATCCCTTTGGGCATAACCAAACTGTCTTAGAGCTAAGCATGGGTTGTAGGTGATGCCTCCCCTAATGCCAAGTAGAGGGACATTAGGGAATTCCCCACAACGGTCAACAATGATAACATTCTATTTGGATCGAGAGCACCAATGAATATCTGAATGTTTGAGTGTCATTAACCTTTGTGACCACCTTAATCCTTGCTCGTTCTTTAAGACTGATTGGGGAAGATGAGAAATAAACCATCTTTCCAGGAGAGGAGTGCAACACATAAGGACACCTCTTTTCCTCATTGTGCGAGTGTGAAAAGAGTGCAGGACATCCCCTAGCAATGTAGGCACCAGGTTGCGTGTCATGAAGATTTTGACGGTGCTCACATCTATGAGTTGGTCAAGATTGGGAAATAAGACCGTCCCATAGATAAGAAGAGCCACAATTTCCTCAAAGGCTTGCAAGTCTAAGGAATTCCAACATCTTTGGGCTTTCTTAAACAGGAACTTTGCTAAGAAGCCTTTGACACCACTTCTAGTTTCCCAATGGGTTGTGACATCCGATGAGTGCAAGTGTGGAGCTTGAGCAATCTCTTTTGGATTTGGTTCTCTTTCCGTACCGTTGAAAGGTAGTTGATTGAGAATGGGAATCCTCAAGAGTTGAGAGAATTCTTCCAAAGTAGGCACAAGCTGATAGTCGGGAAATGTGAAGCAACGATGCAAAGAATCAAAGAACTGGAAGAGCACCTTCATCATATCCTCATCTGTGTTGGAGGTGACCAAGTTAAGTAGACGACCATGCCTCTCGGTGAATGGAGAGTTCTCAGGGATCCTTGAAGCTAGCTCCTTATGTTGTGGAGGAATTCTTACAAGGTTGACTTGGATAGTTTTCCTGCAAAGTGAATCCATATCCTACAGAAACAAGAACAAATAAAGGTCATCTTCAGCTGCCAAGTTTAAAATATGCACTCACAAGAAGTTATGAATTTGGACATTATAGGTCACTTTGAAAAGTTAACAAAAACACCTCTTTTGTCAAATCTCCATACATGAACATGAAAGACTTAATTGAGATGAGACAAAAAGGGTTGCTTAGAGGACATCTCAAGCTTTCTAAAAAATCCTAGAACACCCTTGTGATACGGTGGGAAGAACTGACTGTTTTAGAAATGCTGGTTTGCGTTTTGCGTTTGTTTTTGCAAAATGTCGCGGTAAGCAAGAGTCGCCACCGACTTTTATTTTATCCAACAAGGAAAGGAAAAAAGCACAGAAAAATTCCTTTTTCGAGATATTTCTGAGTACAGGGGGTAGATTATAGAAAGGGAAGGTATTAGCACCCTTTCTATCTGTAGTTATCTACGGCCTCTTAGGTACTTGCTCATTGTTTTCAAAATTGTTTTCGTTGTGTTTGTGGGTTTGAAAAGTTTTTGTTTTAACTTCGATTTAACTCTTGCTTCTGTCTTCAAGAGTGTAACAAAGTGTTTTTGAAAACTTGTTTGTAAAAAGGAGTGTAAGTGTGAAAAAGTTTTGTTTTGATTGAGCAAGTACTTAAGAACTAATCTACCTACTCGAAAAAGGAATCGTTCTACGTTTATTTCCTTTAGACAATGCTATCCCACTATTAATGAGTAGGTAGCACCGTCGTTGGAGTTTAAGGGTCAATTCGAAAGAGGGACATACGGTCACTAAAGCAATGTTAGGACGTCTTAGTGGTAACCCTAATGTCTTAGATCATTTATCCGAGGCAATGATATCTGAGGCAACCTTTCCGAGGCAACTTATGATCTTTTAGACAAGAGGGCGACCTCTAAAACTACCTATACTCAATGATCGTTTATGAAGCCAACCAAGTGGGGTGTACCCTAAGAGTGCGCATGTGCGAGTGTGTTGATTTCGGTTATTTTTATCTTTGCACATGTTAAGGGTGATCTAACTGTTTTTTAAATTAGGCATTCATTCTTGTCATGCAAGCCCTATTATCAATCATCTAATAGTTGTATAATTTGTAGAATTTAAAATGCGGAATTTAAACTAAATTATTACAAGGCGTCGGGTATTTACATCGCCAAAAGCAACCCTTTGAAAATAAAATAAAAGCGGTAAAAGTAAATATCCTAATTAATTATTACACACCGGGAGAAGATACAAATAATTGAATAAAGGAAAATAAAGCGCGCGGGAAATTAAATCGAATGCGAAATTAGGGTTTTGACCCGTTTAAAAGAAAAAAAAATTTGTTTATTTTTTTTAAGAAAAGGAATTAAATCCTAAAATTAAATGCTAAATTAAAATAAATTAATTAATGAAAAGTAATTAATGTCATATTTTTGGAGTTTTTTTTAATTTAGGTAAAAAATAAATACAATCAAGTTAGTAATAAAAACCTATTGATTCTAATTAATTTTAAATATTTACAAAAAGAATTAAAGTTATCTAATTAATCAACCTAATTAAATTAATTAATTTATTGCTAAAAATAATATTCTAATTTTAATTGGACATAAAAATATTGTTTGTGATTTTTTTTATAAAAAATAAAATTATTTAATTGTTAGTAAAAATAAATAAACAAATTAAATAAAATAATAAAAAAGATGAAGAGAGAAAATGGGCCTGAATGTAGCATTTTGGAGGGTGCAAATAACTGAAATCCCTAGGTCCGAATCTTCGAAAGCTTCATGCTCTAACTATGGTGTTTTTTTTATTCTTGCGTGGAACCTATGATTCAAACATCCAAAACTATTCTATATAAACTCAAGCAAACGTTAGCATACCATAAAATGTGATTAAAATTAGAGATTTGAAATTTAAAATTTTACCAAACCGGTGTTGTCAAATAGGGGCGTGCTAGGCGTGTGATGGATTGATCTTGGGCCTTGTAAGACTCTTGAGAACTTCAAGATGATGGTTTGAGGCTTGATGTCAATTGAGAGAGACCGGAACCTCGAGATATGACTTGCACCAATTCTTTGATTTTTGGAGAGCTTTTTGAAGAGCTTTTAGAGAGTTTTTTGAAGAGCTTTTTGAGAGCTTTTTAGAGAGGATTTTCGTCCCTTTCAAGCTTGTATGGATCTATATTTATAGAGGAGAATGAGGAGATAAGAAAGCATGGAAAGAATCTCCCTCATAATGTTGTGTTTTAAGACCATGATCAAGATTTGAAAAAAATGCCATATTTGATGATTTTATGCCATTTTCACATGTGGATGAACCTGGACATATTTGAAAAGTTATTGCACAAAATCAGTAGACATAAACCAGCATAAAACTTTCCCAAAATGGATTCACATCAAAATTTACATTATTTCCATTATTTATTTATTTAATTCTGAATTTTAATCAATAAAATATCAAAATAAATAGTATAAATAGTAGAAAAATGTATGGGTGGGCTTAGAGTTCATGGACCATGTTAGGAATGAGTTTCAAACTTGAAAAGATAGGCCCATTTGGAAAAAATTCCAAGTTTGGTCAAAATTTGCTTCATGCATTTTTTCAAAAATTATCCAACTTTGACAATGCATATCTCTCTCAATTTTAACCTTAAAAGGGTGTTATTGGACCTTTTAGAAAGCTCGGGATGTCCCCTAAGAGTCCTCTTTGGTTTCATCTCAATTGGATCTTCCATGTTCATGTAAGAAGCTTTGACCCAAAAGGTGTTTTTGTTGACTTTTCAAAATGACCTATAATGTCCAAATTCATAACTTCTTGTGAGTACATTTTTTGATCTTGGGAGATGAAGATGGATTATAGGGAATTGAATCCTATTCAAAATTATCTTTGGATGGGTCATTTATCATAAAGTATTATAAAGTTATGCTTGGTAAAAGTTGAGTTGACTTTTCTTGTAAAACCGTAATTTAGCAACTTTTGAATCTTGATGAATTGTGAGCAATCCTTGATGAATCATGATCAACACTTGATCAAATGATGAAATATACTTCAAAATGAGGATGTTGACCAAAAATCTTGAAGTTTGACTGTATGTAGGTCATAGTTGACTTTTGCCCTAGCACAGTCGACTTTTGGACCTTTGAGCAATTGACTGAGCAAACTTCCTCTGCAAGGCTTGAAACTTGACATGGATGATCTTGAGAACATATTAGGACATTGGTGAGCACTTGGGGTCACTTGTACTCAAGGATCTTGATGCAACATGAAACCCTAATTTGGGGTAGACTACCTTAGGAGATAGCTTGTCTGACCAATTCTTGAGCAACCTTGAGCAAATTGGAGATCTTTCTTGCAATGTTTTGAGAATTATGGGAGGGAAAATTTTGGGGTACAAAATCTGCCTCTGTTAAATATTCTTAAACCTGAGGATGTAGATTGGCTTTCATGCCTTTCATGATCCGAAGGTGGAAGGTGATTGAACACTAGAGTGCCCAGAAATTTGCACTCGCATGAAGTGGTAATCAGCCTTGTGATGTCGGGAATGGGCTTACAGATGCCATTTGGAGATTGCTGGCGGGAGGATGGGATTAAAGATGCCATCTGAAGGAGTGTCTATCGCATAAGAGATTCCTTAGCGAGAGCTTGTATACCTGTTGTTGTAGAAGATTCCGTTGGGGAAGTCTAATTTTGTTGAGATTTAGGAACTTGCATGTACTTAAACTGAGAGAACATCTCTGCTGAGTTTTAAGAAATTGCCCGTAATTCAACTGAGGGGGAAACATCTTCGTCAAGATTTAAGAACTTGCCCGTAATTCAACTGAGAAAAACTTCTCTGCTGAGATTTAGGAACTCGTCTGTAATTCGACGGAGGAACTTTGTCGAGATTTAGAACCTTATCTTAATTCAACTGAGGACAATTCTGTTGAGATTTAAGAACTGGTCAGTAGTTCGACTGAGGGAAACATCTTCATCGAGATTTAAGAACTTGCCCGTAATTCAACTGAGAAAACTCTGCTGAGATTTAGGAACCTGTCTGTAATTCGACGGAGGAACTTGCTGAGATTTAGGACCTTGTCTGTAATTCAACTGAGGATAATTTTGTTGAGATTTAAGAATTGGTCAGTAATTATACTTAGGGAAACATCTTCATCGAGATTTAAGAACTTGCCCGTAATTAAATTGAGAAAACTCTGCTGAGATTTAGGAACTCGTCTATAATTCGATGGAGGAACTTGTCGAGATTTAGGACCTTATCTGTAATTCAACTGAGGATAATTTTGTTGACATTTAAGAACCGGTCAGTACTTCGACTGAGGGAAACATCTTCATCGAGATTTAAGAACTCGCTCATAATTCGACTGAGAAAACTCTGCTGAGATTTAGGAACTTGTCTGTAATTCGACGGAGGAACTTTGTCGAGATTTAGGACCTTATCTGTAATTCAACTGAGGATAATTCTGTTGAGATTTAAGAACTGGTCAGTACTTCGACTGAGGGAAACATCTTCATAGAGATTTAAGAACTCTCCCATAATTCAATTGAGAAAACTCTGTTGAGATTTAGGAACTTGTCTGTAATTCGACGGAGGAACTTTGTCGAAATTTAGGACCTTATCTCTAATTTAACTGAGGATAATTCTGTTGAGATTTAGGAAATCGTCTGTAATTCGACGGAGGAACTTTGTCGAGATTTAGGACCTTGTCTGTAATTCAACTGAGGATAATTCTGTAGAGATTTAAGAACTGTTCAGTACTTCGACTAGGTGAAACATCTTCATCAAGATTTAAGAACTCGCCCGTAATTCAACTGAGAAAACTCTGGTGAGATTTAGGAACTCGTCTGTAATTCGACGGAGGAACTTTGTCGAGATTTAGGACCTTGTCTGTAATTCAACTGAGGATAATTCTGTTGAGATGTAAGAACTGGTCAGTAATTCGACTGAGATAAAAAGCTTCATAGCTTTGAATTTAACTGCATCCTTCCTGAAAGGTAAAGGTTAGCTGCATGTAATGCATGATATGTATCAAACAATGATGTTCTCAAAATAAATGAGATCATGTTGTATGATGTGTATATGCGTGTTTCATGATGTATGGAAATGTAATGTTTTTAGCTGGGGAACATAAATCCCGGATAGCTGCTGGAGAAAAGAGCTAAATTCTTCGTTTCCGCTGGGGATGGCGAACGAAGATGATTGTGAGAATAAATCTGCAGGAGAGGATAACTCTGTTGGGGAATAAACTGATGAGGAGATTACTCTGTGGGGAAGAGATGTTTTGCTGAGGATTCCACTGATAAATTCCGCTGGGGATGAATTACCGTTGTTGGTGATACTGAATCTTGTTGGGGATTGAATTTCTTGTTTGTGAAAGGAAAGAACTTCGTTGGGGATGATCTTTCAGTTGCGACTTCACTCGGGATAACCTTTTAGACTCTAATGGGGATAATCCTTTGAGCTCTGCTGGGGGCAATCTTCCAAAGTCTACTGGGGATGATTCTCCAAATTCCACTAGGGAAGCTTTTTCAGACTGCGCTGGGAAAATTTTAGAACTCCATTGGGGATATTTTGTATTCTGTCGGGGAATATTATTATACTCCGCTGGGGAACATTAAGACCTTTCAGTGTTGGTGGTAAATAAACTCTGCTTGGGGAGAATATTACCGATTCATTCACAGTTGCGAGTCTCATCTGGGGAGAGCTATCATTATTGTCTTTCTCTGCGGGGAGTGAAAGTACCTTAGCCATATTCTTCAGCTGAATCTACCTTTATACTTGGTGGATAAAGCATCCGTAAGGCTTTGGACAATTCTTATTTCCCCTGTTTCTGATATTACGAGTAATCGTCTTTTGTTTCGCATGTAAATATTTATGAGCAGCAATTGATGTCAGATGCATATATCAAAAATGAACATTGGACGTTCTTTGCAAAACAAAACAGATAAAGGAAAAACACTTTGAAATTTTTCTGAAAATGAATTGTATTGACTTTGAAGTTTGGCCTGTAAATAGGCGTTTTTGTACAAGAGGCTGACGTCCTAGTAAGAGAACACCGTCGAACAATAGAATTTACACAATTTGTGAGAAACTAAACAAAACAGCTATGTGAATAATCCCCCTGGGTTCCAACTCTACTATTGCCTTTATGTCTTGAGTATCTCATCACTTTGCTACTTGGTTGAAGGTAGATCGGATTGATTAGTGTCGTCCGAGCTTGATAGTTGATACCGAAGTCTGGTTGCAAGGTGATCCAATGAGACATAGTGTTATGCTTTGATCCCTAATTTTTTCCTGGACCGCCCTTTCGGGTTTTCAGTCCACTGGGATACCCTTTTTTTCCCAAGCCGCCTTTTCAGGTTTTCGACTTGCCGGGTGTACAAATTTTTTTTCATTTTCATCCCTTATTTTTGCCTGAACCCTTTTGGTTCGCCGGGAAGCCCTTACTTTTGCCTAGGCCAGTCAAACTAGCGGGTCTTTGATTATGCATAGTATCTTTTCACTATGTATGCATTGACGGGGTGAGGAAGGTCGTCACCATCCATGGTGGTTAGAATCATAGCTCCTCCTGAGAAAATGTTCTTAACCACAAATGGCCCTTCATAAGTAGGGGTCTATTTGCCCCTGGGATCACCTTGAGGTATGATGATGCGCTTGATCACATGATCCCCAACTTGATACTCTTGTCGTCTAACTTTCTTGTTAAATGCCTTGATCATCCGCTTTTGATACGTCTGACCATGACAAATAGCAGTAAGTCTTTTTTCGTCGATTAAGTTCAGCTGATCAAGCCGGGTCTGCATCCAGTCATCTTGCTCAAACCTGCATCCTTCATAATCCGAAGAGAGGGTATCTGAACCTCAATGGGTAAGACTGCTTCCATTCCATATACCAAGTAATAAGGGGTTGCCCCTGTTGACGTCCTTGTTGAGGTACGGTACCCATGTAGAGCAAAAGGTAACATCTCGTGCCAGTCTTTGTATGTCACCGTCATCTTCTGTACAATCTTCTTAATGTTCTTATTAGCCGCTTCAATAGCCCCATTCATCTTCGACCGGTAGGGAGAAGAGTTATGATGTTATATCTTGAACTGCTTGCAGAGCTCGGTGATCATCTTATTGTTGAGATTTGTACCATTGTTTGTTATGATCCTCTCTGGTACACCGTATCGACATATCAGATTGTGTCGAATGAACCGTGCCATGACATTTTTGGTTACAGTAGCAAAGGAAGATGCTTCAACCCACTTTGTAAAGTAATCAATAGCTACCAAGATGAAACGATGCCCGTTGGACGTTGTAGGTCTGATCTCGCCGATCATGTCAATGCCTATCATTGCAAAAGGCTAAGGTGCCGTCAAGATGTTCAGAGGTACTGGAGGTATATGCACCTTATCAGCATAGACTTGGCACTTGTGACAGGTACGAGAATGCTGATAACAGTCGGCTTCCATGGTGGACCAATAATATCCTGCCCGAAGGATTTTCTTTGCCATGGTGTGTCCACTGGAATGAGTTCCAAAAGTGCCTTCATATAACTCTGCCATGATCCTTTCTGCCTCGTTCTTATCCACACATCGCAGTAAGGTCGAATCATGGTTACGCTTGTAAAGGATACCATTGCTGAAGAAGAACTTCGCCGCGAACATCCTCAGAAACTTCTTATCATTAACATATGCACCCTCGGGGTATTCCTGAGCCTTAAGATACCTCTTCACCTCATGAAACCAGGGTTTATCCGCTACCTTTTCAGCCTCAATGTCACAGCAATGTGTAGGTTCGTCCAACCTTTCAATGATAATCCGGGGAGCCTCATTGCCCCAATTGACTTTGAACATAGAAGACATCGTAGCCAGCGCGTCCGCCAATTGATTCTCCTCTCTAGGGAAGTGTTCAAAGGTTATATCTTCGAAGTGCGGAAGCAACGTCAACATATACTCCTTGTAAGGAATAATATTTGGGTGTTTTGTATCCCACTCGCCTTTGATCTGACTGATCACGAGAGTGGAATCTCCAAATACACTCAAGAACTTAATCCTTAGGTCAATAGCTGCTCGAAGACCCATGATGTTGTTTCCAGTGATTTCTGGTAAACAACCGCTAGTCTTCCAAACTATCGAATAATCTTTCTGACTGTTATCCAATTCCTCTGGTAACTCACAGGATCGACTAGATTGATCCTAGGACTCCTTGGACATTAAGGTTACTCTCACTATCGAACAAATATTCATGGTTGATATTTGAGTGTTGTATATGCGTTTGGCTTATTTCGATTTCTCTCTCAAAAAGTTGAAAGATGTAATCAAAATGTGCGTGTACGAGACTAAGTTGCATGAATAAATGCTAATTGTAAAGACATGTAAAATTGCATAAAAGTCAAGTAAATGGTTTCGAATTATAAAACAGTTAATGTAAAGGATTTCTGGAACGTAAAAGGTTTGAAATATGAAGAAAGCGTTTAATGCAAGAAATCTGTAAATGACTTTAAGTAAAAATATGCGTTCGAAGGATAAGACTTGAAGGTAAAGGTATGGAAAATATGACAGTTTTCTGAGATGTAAAGTGCTTGAAATGTGAAGAAAGCATTTAAAATGTAAAACTTTGAAGAAGAGATTTCGAAGTGAAAAGACTGTAAATGAGAAAACTTGTAAATGTTATTTGACAAAAAGATAAAGGAAAGTGCTGGAAATGGTAAAAGGTTTTCATTAAATCAGAAATACATGGTGCTATCATACGTACATTTCTCTTGCATTCGTTTCCCTTGCCATGTGGTAGTTTGAATGTTACTGAGTATTTAGTATAATAGATATGACACACGAAATCCTAATACTAAGACTTCTATTTATACTAATTCGACCATAACGGTCCTGCTATAGGATTATGCCACGTTCAGAACATGCAGGACAATGCCTCTTTCTTCTTTCCACGTGTCCCCAAATGCTCCAGCACATAACTTTCAAACTTCGAATGTCCCGCTTCCATTTGAATTTCAAATGCTTTGGTACTTCTCCGTTTCGAACGCACTTCTCAGACACAGCCTTGTTGTTATTTCGAGACTTCTTTAGATATGTTCCCATAATTGCCACTCGAAGCTCCAAGCTTTGACATACTTATTCGAAACACTGCTTCTGCTACTTCGAAACATGACGCTTTACCTCATTTCGATCGAAACGTTTAATTCATTTGGCTTCTAATAACATTATAAAAATCTTCAGCCAACAGATGCACGCTTCATACTCTGCCATATTGTTGGTGCAATTGAAACATAATCGGGCGGTGAATGGAGTATGAGAGCCTTTAGGAGATATGATTACGGCGCCAATGCCATTACCCAAAGCGTTTGAAGCTCCATCAAAGTACATAGACCATCGGGATCCCTCCTCAGGTCCTTCATCCGGTCCAGGTGTCTCATAGTCAGTTACCAACATGATATTCTCATCCGGAAACTCAAAGTTCATAGACTGGTAATCATCCACTGCTTGATGTGCCAAATGGTCCGCCAACACACTTCCTTTGATTGCCTTTTGGGTCGTGTACTGGATGTCATACTCAGTCAAGATCATCTTCCATCTTGCTATTCTTCCGGACAATGCAGGCTTTTCAAAGATATACTTGATTGGATCCATCTTTGATATCAATAGAGTAGTGTGAGTTAGCATATACTGTCTCATCCAGCGAGCAGCCCATGCCAAAGCGCAACAAGTTTTCTCGAGCAACGAGTATTGGGTCTCACAGTCAGTAAAAATTTTGCTAAGGTAATAAATAGCATGCTCTTTTCGACCAGACTCATCATACTGCCCCAGCACGCACCCCATTGAGTTGTCGAGTATTGTCAAGTATAAGATCAAAGGTCTCCCTTCAACTGGAGGCATCAGAATGGGTGGCTCTTGGAGATATTCTTTGATCCTTTCAAAAGCAGCCTGACATTTATCATTCCATCTTACCACTTGATCTTTCTTCAGTAGCTTGAAGATTGTCTCACAAGTAGCAGTCAGGTGTGAGATGAATCGGGAAATGTAGTTCAGACGTCCTAGAAAGCCTCTGACTTCTTTCTCTGTTCGGGGCGCTGGCATTTCCTGTATAGCCTTCACCTTTGTAGGATCCACCTGAATAACTTTATCACTTACGACGAAACCCAGCAGTTTACCAGATCACACCCCGAAGGTGCACTTGTTCGGGTTTAACCTCAGCTTGTACAACTTCAACCTATCAAATAGCTTCTGAAGGTGGTCAAGATGTTCTTCTCCAGTCTGGGATCTCGCAATCATGTCGTCGACGTATACCTCAATCTCATGATGGATCATGTCATGGAACAAGGCGACCATGGTGCGTTGATACGTTGCCCCAGCATTCTTCAATCCAAAAGGCATGACCTTGTAGCAAAAGGTACCCCATTGAGTAACAAAAGTTGTCTTCTCCATGTCTTCGGGAGCCATCTTAATCTGATTATAACCGGAGAAACCATCCATAAAGGAGAAGACCATATGTTGTGCGGTGTTGTCAACCAGAACGTCGATATGAGGAAGAGGGAAATTATCCTTGGGGCTTGCCCTGTTCAGATCCCTATAGTCAACATACATTCGAACCTTACCATCCTTCTTCGGCACAGGAACCACGTTGGCAACCCACTGCGGGTAAGAAGTAACTGCTAGAAAACTGGCGTCAAACTGTTTCATAACCTCAGCCTTGATTTTCTCATACATCTCTGGGCGCATTCGGCGAACCTTCTGTTTCACTAGAGGACAGTCTTCCTTGGTAGGCAGGCGGTGAACCACAATATCGGCATCCAACCCAGGCATATCTTCATAAGACCAGGCAAAGATCTCAATGTAGTCATGCAGCATCTGAATCAGCCGCTCATTAACAATAGACTCCAGATTTGCACCGATCTTGACTTCTTTCTTGTCTATCTCAGTACCCAGATTCACTGATTCCACTGGCTCTTCATGTGGTTGTATGGCCCTCTCTTCCTGAAGTAACAGTCTAGCAAGTTCACCAGGCACTTCGTAATTATCTTCACCTTCGTCTTCGGCTAAGTTGATCAGACTTTCAAAGTCATAACTGGCAGTAGCAGAGTCGTTACCAGTGAGATCCAGAGTGGATGTAGACATGTATATGTGAGTGTGTGTAAAATATATGTTTTGCAATATATAACAAAAGAAAAACAAGGAGCACAAAATTTGAAATGCAAAAAACGTCCAATGCTTTTATTAATGATATATGTAGATGACACACATAAAGCCCTCACAAATGAAGCCACAGTGCCCTGGGTAAGACATTGGGCCATAAAGTTTAAAAAATTGTCTGTTACAAACTTAAAACAAAAGTCTCATTACTGGGTAATAACAGAAACGGGCATAGAATCCTTTGCCATCCAATTTCTTAGTCCACCATCAGCATTCGGGTATATCCAGCTGTCAATATCAAACTCTTCATCATCGTCCCTAATAGCATTCACTCCTGCGTCATGTTTGGGCATAGCTGCCATTATGACATTACGCTTTTCCGGCGCTTCAAACTGAATTTCCTTAGCATCGATCAAGTCCTGCACTTTATTCTTCAAAACCCAGCAATCATTCGTATCATGCCCCGGGCTATCAGAGTGAAAAGCACAGCGGGCATTCAAATTGTACATCAGTGATGTTGTGTTGGGATTCTTCGGAATCACCAAGTTGGTTTTCAATAACTGCGGCAGAATCTGAGATAAAGTCATGTTGAGCTGAGTAAATTGTCTTTGAGGCCTCTCGGCCCTTGGCTGATTGTTGCGCTGAGGAGCAACAGCAGGTCTTGATATAACCACTGCATTAACTGCTTGGTAGTTGTGATACGGTGGGAGAACTGACTTGAGTTTTGCGTTTGTATTCGCACTTGTTCGGTTTAGCAAGAGTCACCACCGACTTTTTATTTTATCCTAAAGGAAAGGTTAAAAAGCACCACAAAAACCTTTTGAGATTTTTCGTGGATTCGGGGGGTAGATTATGAAAAGGGAAGGTATTAGCACCCTTTTCATCCATGGTTATCCATGGGCTCTTAGTTACTCGGTTTTTTAGATCACTTGCCTTGATTTTCGATTGCTTGAAAATGGTGTGTGTGTGTGTGTGTGTGTTTTGAAAATGTTTTTGAAGAGATGCCTTGTCTTAGGCAACCGTTGTATTTGACTCGTGTTTGAGTGTTTTACAAAAGTGTGTATCTTTTCGAAAAGATGTTTCAAAATGTTTTTGAGAGTTGTTTGAAAGTGTGTATGAAGTGTGGTTTTTGAAAAGGAGGCAAGTGTTTTTTGCAAATTGATCTCAAGTAACTAAGAGTTTTGTCTACCCCTATTGTACTCAAAGGTTTTCTCTATGTTTTCAACTCCTTTTTAACAATTTTGTTCCACCATTGAATTTGGTGGACAATCTTGCGTTTAGGAAGTTTAACGGGACGGGCGCGAGTCATCGTATGGACCATGAATGCAATGGTGCCAAGTGTGATTGTGTATTGATTTCATGTATTTGTCTTGTATTAGGTTATCTAGCGTTTGATTTTATGTACATGCAAACCCTAGGTCTAACCGTGGTATAATTTGAAAGCGGTAAATTGCAAGAATTTAAAGTCTACGCTATTACAAATAGTATCCGGGAGTGGGGGTACAAATTTACAAATGGGGATGAGACTTTAGGAATGTAGTGTCCAATAATTTACAACCAAATCGAATTGCGATAAAAGTGTAAATGTAATGTATATCAATGTATAGGAATAGCAAATGTATATTGTCAAATGCCAAGTGTATTGTGTAAGTGTAATTTATTTACAAGTTAAGATGTGAATTTAAATGTGTATTATTAAGTATTGTTTTAATTTAAATGAAAAGAATTAAATGTTTTCTTTATTTAATTTTCGTAATCTTGTATTTTCTTTAATATGTATAAAAAGAAAATTTAATAAAATGTTTTAAATTTTAATTAAATTATGTATATTAAAAAAAATGTATTTTAATTGATTATGTACAAATCATTTTTAGGAAAAGAAAATGTATTAACTTAAAGAGAATTTATGTATAAAATAGGTTAAATAAATAAAAAGGTGTTTTTGCATAATTCTGAATCTTATGTATTTTTAGTATTAATGTAAAGTATTATTTTAAGAAAAGAAAGGTATTTATCTTAAAGAAAATTAACATTTCATGTAAAAAAAAGAATTAATTAAAGAAAGTGTAAGTTTCAAGTTTTAAAAAGAAAAATATTGTTTTTTATTAGTTTCTATATGATATTTAGTTATGATATATATGTAAAAGTATTGTTAATATAAAAATTGAAATTAGTATTAATAAAATTATAAAAAATATGGTTAATTAAAACCATAAAAGGGTGAGAAAAAATTGTTAGCAAAAGAAAAGTATGGGCTTTAGGCATTTCAGAATATTTGGGCTTAGGGTTGTGAGAATAGGGCGAGGCCCAATTGTTTCATGCGTTAGTTTTAGGGTTCACAGTTTTGTGTTCCATTTGGGGAAAAGTTAGGGTTACAGAAACGGCGCCATTCTCTCTTCTGTTCATCTTCGTCTTCCTCAACGTGAAGGTCGTTGAGACGCAACCCTCCGCCTAGAGCCACCGCGCCACCTCTTCCTCCGTCCACTCTCTTCCACGGGTCATTCAACTGCGGTTCATGTTAGGTAAGGAAAATCACCTCAGTCTCGTTAGGTTTCTTATACCTTGCATGTTACGATCTTGTATTCTGATGTTATGTTCATTATTGTTTGTTAACGAGGTTGTGAAAAGGGATGAGAAGAAAGTAAACTACCTTTTGGGAGACGGAGGAGAAGAGAGTTTGGATGCGCTTGGAGGCTTGACGGCGAAGGGGTTACGATGATGATGAGGCTTTGCTCTTCCTGGTATTTCGTACTTCGTCCCTTAGGTTTGATGATGACTTGACCTGAGAACCTTTTGTGCAATTTCTTTTCCTCTTCTCTTAGTTGCCTTTTCTTCTTGATAGCCCTGGTATGCTTATGTCGCCTTTATTGATTCTGAAATGATGATTACTGACATGCTTGCTTGTTAATGTTGGCCATGCTGAATATGCTATTGTTGGAACATTCGTTTTGACTAGCTTTCCCTCTTCTTTCTTTGCTTTGCTTCTGTTGCCTGTTTGATTTGCCTATGAAGAAAAAAAATTTGAGGCCTTTGTGTTGCCTCGAATGCTTTAGTTTGGAAGGTTTGAAATGAAGGTTTATGGCTTTACTGGTTTAGATTGTTGGTTGGTATGTTGAATGCTTGAATACTGTGTTTATGATGAGATGCTAAAGTGTTTGATTCATATGTTTGCCCAATGATGACAATGTTCTGAGGGCTTAGAGTTGGTGTTTGGACTTTGCTTTCAGTAGGTTTGACAAGTTGATGGTGTTTTAGGCTTGGAGACTGGTTTATGTTGCAGTTTGTGTTTTAGCATCACAGGTTTTAACAATTTAGGCTGCAGTTGGTTTGAAACTGGCAAAGTCTTTAGGCTTTTGCTTCAGGCTTGGGCAACTTGGGCTGGATTGTTAGCTTCAGGCTTTGAATGGTAAGGCTAGTAATGAGCTTTGGTGAGGCTTCAGGCAGGTTTAAGGTATGTTTTTTAGCTTGTTGGTTTTGGATCTTTAGGCTGGTTATGAGCTTTGTTTGACAGGTTGTGAGGCTTTTGGCTTTTAGACAGTGTAAGTTTGAGGTTTTAATGTTTTGGCTTCAGTTAATGCAGGTTTATGCTGGTTTAAGGCTTGATACCAGTTTTAGGCTTGTATGCTTGCAGGTTATGTGTTTTGATGATAAGCAGGTTTTGTGGTTATCCCCTCAGTTCTGCTTCTCATCTCTCCTTTGATACTTTCTGCCCCCCTTTGATAGCTGTTAGCTGTTTATTATATCTTATCTTTATGCCTAAAGCCAAACCTGTAAGCCTAAACTCTTTTCTCTCTTCTCTCTCCAGTACCATTAAAATAATAAACAATGTTTTATGTGTACTTTTCTGAAAGGGTGACTGATGGAAAATGATGCTTTGAAGAGCTTGCTTGCATTACATGTTTACTCTGCATACTTTATGTCTTCTTGATATCTTTTCATATCTTCTTTTGACAGTTTTGAGTAGCTTTGTACTTGTTTGATATCTTTGACAGTTTTTTTTGAATGGTTTGAAATTTGAACTGAGTTTGGGACTTTAGTTAGGCCATTCTGTTTGCCTTTGGACTCTGTAGTTTGATTTGGACTTGGACCTTGCATCATGCTGTTTTGAACTATGGATTTTGACAATTTTGACTTGTGAATTTCAACTTTGTGCATTCCAAATTAGCAAGCAAATATTCATCCCTCTTTGTGAACCGGGAGAAATCCCGTGATTTGCAGAGAGGGCTAACTGATTCCAGTCAGTTGCCCTTAATGATGACCTTTATTTTTATCTGTCTGTCTCTTTAATATTTATCTGCAATTGACTTTTCTTTTGTTCTTTGTTTTGCAGATAAAATTCCATGGAGTACTGGAGCAAGGGATAGAAGATGAAGAATTGAAGATTTAGAAAAATACTTAGGATAGTTTTTATTTAAATTTAAATAAATGTAATATTGTTATTGTAAACATTTTGTAAACAAAAAAAACAATTATACAAATAATTTAAAGATAAATAAAAAGTCCTTTTATTTGATTAATTCTTTTCTTCTCCAATTGTTTATTTATTATTTAAAACTCTTTAAATTATAATAAATGGAAAATAAATTCCAATCATTTAAATTCAGAATAGTAAATAACTAAATAAACATTTCTTCGGCATTGATCAATTAAACTTGGCACTTCACAAATCCAAATTAATGCACAGTCAATCGTAACAACTGCCCAGATCTATTCTTCCTTTTACTGATTTTTACCAGACACTGCAAATTCAATCCAAAAGCATCCTTTCACTGATTTAGTCACACAATGCGAATTTAATCCAAATGTTTCAAATCCACATCCCAGCATAACTTGAAAAGCACTGTAGAATTTAAATCTTTCTGAGAACGCGCGCACAAAAACCCTAATTCCTTGTCAAATGCCAAAGAAGCATTCTCCTGATCAAAGTTGAGCCAAAATCAATCAAAACCCTAAGCAAACTGTGTGAACTGTTCTAGAGCCATGAAAATCAATAAAACCCTAATTGTGTCTGACTGACGAGAAAAGTCTGTTTGATCGATTCTTGAGCCAGTTTGAAAAATCAGGAAACGCCTGAAGCTGTGATTTCTTGTGGAAAAATGCGAGGGCAAATTTTGGGGTACAACAGTTGCCCCTGTTCAATCTTCTTGAACCTGAAGAGTTAGATTGGCAAGTTTGCCTTTCGCGACTCGAAGATAAAAGGAGATTGGACACTAAAGTGCCCAGAAAATTTGCACTCGGTGATGTGATGGTTGAGGGAATGGGCTTACAGATGCCATTTGGTGATGGGCTTAACGATACCATCTAGGGATGCGATAGGAGGATGGCCTTGTAGATGCCATCTGGAAATGGGCTTATAGATGCCATCTGAGAATGGGCTTAAAGATGCCATTTGGTGATGGGCTTAAAGATGCCATCTGGTGACTGCTGGTAGGAGGATGGGCTTGTAGATGCCATCTGAAAATGTTGAACTGTATGTCAAGGGTGAGTGGACGAGTATCAGAAAAGCATCCATGTTTTGGAACATCTATGAACTGGGGGTCTGAATAAGCAATAGATTGACATCCATGTTTGGAGAATCTGTAAACTGTTTTCAAAAGTTGAAGGGAGTCTAAACAAGTGACAGGTTAACATCCGTTGTTGGGAAGAATCCATAAACTGTTTTCGAAGGTCTTGAAGTTGAATAAGCAATAGAGAAGCATCCGTTGTTGGGAAGCATCCGTAAACTATTTTTCAAAAGTCGCATCTGAACAAGCGATAGATTAACATCCGTTGTTGGGAAGAATCCGTAAACTGTTTTCAGAAGTCTTGGAGTGGAGAAGGAACCGGTGTAGGGTTTCCTGATGATGCGTCCGTGTAAAACTGCATCTGGATGAATTTGGAATAAGTATCAGAATGTCGCCGTGTCCGGGTCACATCTGAACTGTCTCTGAGTGAATCTGGAATAGGTATCAGAATGTCGCCATGTCTGGGTCACATCTGAACTACTTCTGAATGAATCTGGAATAAGTATCAGAATATCGCCGTGTCCGGGTCACATCTGAACTGTCTCAGAGTGAATCTGGAATAGGTATCAGAATGTCGCCATGTCTGGGTCACATCTGAACTATCTCTGAGTGAATCTGGAATAGGTATCAGAATGTCGCCATGTCCGGGTCACATCTGAACTATTTCTAGATGAATCTTGGAAGATGATCTTTGTCTGTCGACTGATCTTACCTGAAAAGGTAAAGGGTTAGTTGTATGCAATGTTATGATGCATGATGCAATGTATGTGACATCAATGTTTATGACATGAATGTGATGAATGTGCATGTAAGCTAATGAGTTGTCCTGCTGAGGATAAATGAATCCTGGATGGCTGAAGATAAAAGAATCTTGACTGCTGTCGGGGAGGACAATAATCTTCTGATTGTTGAAAATGAGAAGTCTTGGGACCACTGTTGGGGAAATCAGAAGCTTGGGTTGTATGCCAAACTACTGGGGTCTTCCTGTTTTGAGGAGATCTGTGTAGGATTTCCTGATGATGAGTCCGTGTAAAACTGCATCGGGGGTTGAAAGGGAACCGGTGTAGGGTTTCCTGACGATGAGTCCGTGTAAAGCTGCATCGGGTTTTTGAACACTTTTGACATTCGAATGCCCCAAGTGGTGATGTAGATAATTTCCTGGCTTGTTACAGGTGTTGATCCACAATCAGTCGTCCACAGATGTTTTCCTGGCTTGTTACAGGTGTTGATCTGGAACTTAAGAAAGGTGACAGAATGGCAACCGTGTTTGGAGCACGTCTGGACCGTATCTTCCAACAGGTGATGAAGGAATTGCTGAACACTTTTGACATTTGAATGCCCCAAGTGGTGTTGTAGATAATTTCCTGGCTTGTTACAGGTGTTGATCTGGAATTAGTCGTCAATAGATATGCCCTGGCTGGATACAGGAATCGAATCTTCAAACTCTTCAGATGTGCCCTGGCTAGATACAGGAATCGAATCTGGAATTAGTCGTCAATAGATATGCCCTGGCTGGATACAGGAATCGAATCTTCAAACTCTTCAGATGTGCCCTGGCTAGATACAGGAATCGAATCTGGAATTAGTCGTCAATAGATATGCCCTGGCTGGATACAGGAATCGAATCTTCAAACTCTTCAGATGTGCCCTGGCTAGATACAGGAATCGAATATGGAATTAGTCGTCAATAGATATGCCCTGGCTGGATACAGGAATCGAATCTCCAAACTCTTCAGATGTGCCTTGGCTAGATACAGGAATCGAATCTGGAATTAGTCGTCAATAGATATGCCCTGGCTGGATACAGGAATCGAATCTTCAAACTCTTCAGATGTGCCCTGGCTAGATACAGGAATCGAATCTGGAATTGTGATAGTTGATTTGTTGGCGGTTGTAATTTCCAACAGGTGGTGAAGGAATGATTGAACACTTTTGACATTTGAATGCCCCAAGTGATGATGAAGGAGTCTTGAATCAGACTACTCTGCGGATTGAGAGATTTCTTGAAATCTTGACTGGACTGCCCCAGGTTAACTGAACTTTGAAAGATCTGTTGAAACCTTGACTGGACTGCCCCAGGTTAACTGGATGGTGCTATGTCATGCCCCTTGTTGATAGGAGATTTGTCGTTGGAAGTGTTATCCTTTTGAAGTGATTTTGTTCGCTGAGAGAGTTTTCGTTCCTCCGAACATTCGCTGTATGAATTTCTTCGCTGTCAAACAAAAAGCCAAATGCAGACAGTGATATTCAAACAATGCAAAGTTTATGTTTGTCTCGAAGTTTTGAAAAATGCGTTTTTTAGTAGAAAACTTTTTATAAGACAAGATTTAGAGCAAAGCCTTACAGGAGTCAGGATACCTTTTGTAACAGTATGCTTTCAAACTAACCCATGCTTCAATTAGGACTTTTGAAGGGTTGTAACGTGGCTTGGTTCACGGTTTAAGAAACAAAGGATAAAGGCTCAAAGTATGTTTGTACCCACCCTCTCTTCGTGATGTTCTTCAACCCTAAGCTCAGTTAATTGTGCATTATACTCTGTCTTGAGTTTGGAACGACCTTTGGGCGATGGTTCACCCATTGAATTTGGGAGACAGTCATCATCTCCTTTTGCAACATTTTTTTTCATGTTGTTGAGGATTTGTAACGACCTCACTATTTTGATTTTGATTTGTTATCCCTAACTTTTGCCTGATTGTTCCCATTTTCGAGATTACAGTCAGCGGGATGCCCCAGCTTTCTTAAGCCTCCTTTACAGGTTTTGGCTTGGTGGGCTTTTCTCTTTTGAGAGATTGACTGCCTATGTGATAGGGAACCACCCTGTCTTTTGATTCCAAGGGAAGGCTTTTCTTTTGCTTTGACGTCGTTCGTTGTGTTACGAACTGAGAGTTTGCGACTTCAATGCGCGTTTTCTCTTGAATTAACTGAGATACTACCCTGCCCCAGGTTTATATCAAATGTTTTGATTGTTTAGAAACAGAAAACTCCTACTTCTTTGGCTCGAAGGGGTTGACTAGGGATTAACTTCCTTATAACTCCAGTGTTTGGGAATTGAAAGAAATGCCTGTACATCATCAGCAAGGTCTGTTCAAAAGCATACTATATGAGATTATGGTATTGTTTCGTCATCCTCCCTCTAAAGGCTTGCAGCTTTTTATCAAGAGTCAGATATCATAAAGAAAAGCATAAGAGTAGTGAAACGAATGGATGAATTCAAGACAAACATATGCAATGCATTAATGAAACAGAGTTTAACATCAACAGTTAATTGTTTGACAACAAAAGAAATTACAACTTTGAAAATTCAAAATGAAGCAAAAGTCTTTCAGCTTGAGCTTTGTCACTCCAGGTGGAGAACTCCTTAACGAAAGATTTTCATCTCGCCGTCTGGCATGAATTCCAGCACTCCAATGTCGATCAGATCTTGAATCTTGTTCTTCAAGGCCCAACAGTCGTTAGTGTCGTGTCCCGGGCTGTAGGAGTGGTAAACACAAAATGCGTCGGGACGATAGTTAGGAGAGGAGGTATTGAGCTTCTGAGGAGGATCCCTTAGGGTAAGAAGGTTGACCTCCAACAGGCGCTTCAGTATGAAGAATGATGGTATCTCAGTCTCCGTGAACTGTCTTCCCGACGTTTCTTGCTTACACCGATTACCCCGTTGACGCTGGCGAGGTTGTTGATGGGCTTGTGACCCTGAAGCAAGCGAAGGAGCCTTCCCCTTGTCTTCTTGAGTGGATGGAGGCTGAGCGGTGACCTGCTCTTCAACCTCATATGTTTGCCCCAATTGGTTGTTTGGAAGCAGTTGGCGGACAAGAACTCCGAGTTCCTCTTGTCTTTGAGATAGGTCTTGGATGAGAGCCATCTGGCCCACCAACTGTCCCATCACTTGGGTCCTCAATGTTGTCAAATCGAACTGCAGCTCCGCAAGCTGATCACTCCTAGCATTGTTTGAATTCTCCAAGCTCTTTGTGAGGAGAGCTTTCATTTCTTCTTGCCCCAGAGACAAGTTCAGGAACATTTCCTGCAGCTGAGCAGTCTGTTCTTGGATGTCTTTGACAGACCTTTCTAGAGCCATCCCTTACTGAAATAAACAGCAGGAGAGTAAGGAAACCTGAAAAAGGAAAGATTGTTAAGATGCAATGCATGATATGTGGATGCATGCTTTCAAGGATCTCTTGGGGTAAACACAAGAAAATGTTAGAGGTTGAACTTTGCTCTTGGATTGGAGAACTTTGCACTGGTGGATGTCTTTCCACTAGAATCAAGCTCACCATGTCAAGTGGGTCATCGCCACTGATTCAAGTTGTTGCACTTGAACATTGATGGAATTTGTTTAGAGTAGAAACCTCTTGCCCTTTGGTAGACGCCTGGTTCAACGTAACCCTGCATCAAAAGAACCCTCGAGATCCTTGAAATGGTTATTGAAAATGCTATGGTATGATGTTATGATGTTATGTACATGTATGCAAAAAGCAAGTGAGTGTATATACAGATAATCATATTCACACAAAGCAAACAAGTCCTTAGGTTTAGGCTTGCATGGGGTTTAGGTAAGTACCCTCTTGAAGTTAGTTGGCTCATCATGTCCTAAAATAGAAACCGGGTTCTAAGGAGCTCAATATCATTGGATTGTTTTCTGTGTTCATCGTTTCGGTTTAGCCACTTACTGGCGACCAAAATATTCCAAGAAAACAACCCTCAAATGAGTGTAGTATCGAGTATCTACCAACTTCGGACTGCACCAAAGTCGGTCATCTCACTACCCCTAAAAAGGCTAAGATGGTCAATTAAGGTTCTAAGAGTTCGTTAGTGCTTCACGACATCACTCAGCGGCCCGTACTCTCCTTGATTGAACTCAAGGGTTACCGGTACTCACAAATATGTCACACTAACATAGCTTACTGCTTCAACCATGTCGGTATACCCCACACAGTTCCCTCACAGTTTTTTTGCTATTTACCTAAGAAGGTGCCCAAAATCCGGGTGTAGGATTTACAACAAACCCAAACAAGAACCCAAAAGGTAAAGCAATCAAGTCAATCAAAGCATGAAAGTAAAGGTGATTTAAACCCTAAGGTAACCCCATTTTTAAGTCATTCCCCAACAGAGTCGCCAGTTCTGTGATACGGTGGGAGAACTGACTTGAGGTTTTGCGTTTGTTTTCGCAAATGTTTCGGTTGAGCAAGAGTCGCCACCGACTTTTTATTTTATCCTAAGGAAAGGTTAAAAAGCACAGCAAAAACCTTTGAGATGTTTTCTTGGGTTCGGGGAGTAGATTATAGAAAGGGAAGGTATTAGCACCCTTTCTATCCATGGTTATCCATGGGCTCTTAGTTACTTGCTTAGATCAACTTGCCTTAATTTTCAATTGTTTGAAATGGTGCTTTGTGTGTGTGTTTGAAAATGTTTTGAAAAGAGGCCAATGTGGTGGCAACCTTTGTAATGATCCATGTTGGGATGTATACAAAGGTGTATGTCTTTTGAAAAGGTTTTCAATGTTTTTTGAAAGTTGTTTTGAAAGTGTAGTGATGTGTGGTTTGAAAAAAATAGGCAAGTGTTTTTGCAAGTTGGATTCAAGTAACTAAGAGTTTGTCTACTCCTAAATTTCTCAAATATTTCTCCTATGTTTTTAACCCTTTTAACAATTTTGTTCCACCATTGTATTTGGTGGACAATCTTGTGTTAGGATGTGAACGGGACGGGCGCGGGTCATCGTTTAGACCATAATTGCAATGGTGCCAAGTATCTTTGGGCAATTTTTCCTTGGAGGGACTTGATCATTTTTTAGGCAACTTTCGAAAGCGTCATCGAGGGACTATGATCATTTGAATGTTTTGTTTTGCCCAAAGAGACCTAACATGCAATATGGCCCATTATTGAAGGCAACGAGTGGAATACCCTAGGGGTGCAAGTGTGATTAGTGTTGTCCATTTTCATGCTTGTTTATCTTGAATTTAGGTCAAACTATTTTGTTGTTTTTGATTTGCATACAAAACCCTAATTCTAACATGGCATATTTAGAAAGCATTTAAAGTGCGAAATTTAAAAGTCCTAAGTTATTACACAATGATCATGGGAATGGGGGTACAAATGTTCAAATGGGGATGAAACTTTATAGGAGGGTAATACCCAATCTTTACAACCAAATTGAATTGCGCAAATATAAATGTATAAATGTGTAAGAATGGAACAATGTATATGTGAAGGTATTCTTGTGTAAGTGTATATTTTTATTCACAAATAAAATAAAATACTAAAAAATAAATAAAAGAAAAGTTAATTTCTTTGAATGTTTTTATGTTTAGGGCAAAAACCCTAATTTTACAAATAAAAGTATTTATTGTATAATATGTTCAATATTTATTAATTATATACAAAAAATAAATAAAAGAGAAGTATATTTTTCAAAAAGGTATTTTTAATGTTAAATATTGATAAAAATAAAAATATATATATATTGGTATTTTTATCCTAAATATCCTAATAAATATGTAAATATTTATATTATATGATAAATATATTAAATATGTACAAAAATAAAATATTTAATATTTACAAAAAAAAGTATATTTTCATAAAATATTTTCAAAAGATAAAATAAAATGAAAATCAGAAAATAAAATGTATTGGTATTAATTTTAGTATTTTTAAATAAAAGATATTATGTATTATTTATGTACAAACATCAATTTAAACAAATAAATGCCTAATAAATACAAAAATGGTGTGAAAAATATTTTTTATATTTTTAATATTATGAGAAAAAATAAGTAAGTCAGAAATAAAAAGAAAAGTCAAGAAAATGTTTCAAATAAGCACAATGGGCCAAGGGGGTTCAAAAGTAAACATAGGGTGCAAATAAGAAGTCAACTCAGGCCCAGCCCAAGAAGACTTTGTCTTCAACCTCAGAACCTGTATGAACAACAACAACACGCGTTTTCTATCTCCAGATTCCTTGATCATTTGCCAAATCTTGCAACATGAAACTTGTAGAGCTTGAAGCCATGATTCTAGACATATAAAGAAATCAATCTAACTCTCAGAAATGAGAGAGAATTTCTTCTCCCCCAATTCCTGACCTAGTTTTTGTTCCATGTTCAGACCTCAAATTCTCATAGCACACATAACATAAATGAAAACTAATTATATGGGCATGTTCAGGGCCATAAATGTGACATAATTTCTTCACAAATCTAAACCTAACAATGCCTGGATAGAGAGATAAGAGTTCATGAACTTACCTATTCAGTTGGAATCGTATCTGGTGATGGAGGTGTTTTCAATGCAAGGTGATGATTGGTATAGCTTCCTTGATGTCCAGGGATGCTATTCCAAGCTTTAGTTTGCTTTGAAACCAAGTGAATCGTGTTATGGCACTTCAACTGCAAAACAGAAAAATAAAAATGGTGATGTTGATTAGGAGTGTTACAGTCTGCTTCTAATGCTTTGGACAGTTTGTATGGATGGTAGGGAAAGTGTTTGAAGTGGTTTTGGCCAAGATGCACGATGGAAATGAGCTGTGAGATTCCAAGTGCAGGATGCCCTGTTTTTGTGCAGTTTAATGGTGATTCTGTGTTTGAGGATGTTTGGAACTTGGTTGGCTTGTGTTTCAGCTTAGGTTTGATCTTTAGAAAGTGTACAATAACTTTGCTTAAGGTTCCCTTGGCTGAGATGATAGTTGGTAGGTGTTATGCAAGTTTTCTTCTTACTTAAGCAACAAAATGCCAAGTTGAGTTTTAGACTGATGGAGGCCCCTCTAATGTGCTGCTAAGCTTGCCATTGATCAGTGGGATTAGCTCAAAAACTTGTGCCAAGGAGATTTTGCTGTGTACCTCTTGATTTTCTAATTGACATAAAGTTCTACTTTTGCAAAAATGGACATTATGCTTTTTCTATTTTAGGACTAAACCTTCATGTAATGCTTAAACACATAATGCAAGGCTTGAACACAAAGGGTTTGCATTTAATTTATGATTTCAAATGGGATATAGGGCCTGTAATCAAGTTGTGCAAGCTGATTTGAAAAATTACACAAGTTATGAACATGTACATGGCCATGAATCAAAATGACTTTTTCCCAACTTGCCAAATTCGATTCTCTCTAACCATGAGGTTGTTTGATGAGTTCTTGGACATTTTGGAAAGCTTGGAATGTGTACTACAATCCATCTTTGAAATGAAAATTGAAATTCCAAGTGGAAGCATGTGAAAAGTGGTCTTGAAGTTAGGCAAAAATCCTGCCTAAAATGGTTCAAAATTTCTCTAAGTTAAGAATTGTTTGGTACCCTTGTTCCAAAAATTCTAACTTGAGCTACAAGCTTCTTTTGAGAAAACTTTGTGAATCAAAGTTGTAGATTTTGCAATGGACTACAACTTTCATGTTTTGACTTTTCCTTTAATCCAAATGCATCTTGATGAGAAAGTAGGACAAAGTTAGGAAAAAATTAGGGTTTTTCATAACTTAGAAAAATTCTAAGTTATGAAAAATCTTCATTTCAAACCCTAATTTGTGATTTTTGATTTCTTGATGAACAAGTTTCATGATTTGGCATGTTTTGATGAAAAATGAACCTTGACACTTGATTTTGACCAAAAAGTCAAAGTTTGACTTTTCAGTATACAGTCAAAAATTGATCAATTGACTGGAAAATTCAACTGTCAATCTTGTGTATTTGGGATCTTTTGGACTTGTTGAGCATGTCAAGACAATTCCATGGGGTCCTTGAGTCCATATGTGAGCTTGGTTTGCCATTGGCTAGGTCAAACAGTCAAAAATTGCCTTTGTGCAGTCAAAACCCTAAAAATGACCATTTTGCCCTTTTGGTGATCTGATCAAATTTCTTGTGGAATTGTGATCCAAACTTGATCCAATGGTCCATATGAGTTTATAATGTTGATGTGGGTCAATTTTCATGAGGTTTGACTGTCAATTGGCCATAGTTGACTTTTTCCCCAATACAGCTGATTTATAGGTCAACTGTCCAATTGACTGGGCAAAGGTTGGAATCAAGGCTTGAAACTTGGTATGGATAAACTTGGGAGTCCAACATGAAGCATGAAAGTCATCTTAGGCATTTTAGGTCAAAATATCTTTGTGCAAACACAAACCCTAATTTGGGTCAACAGTGCAAGGAGAAGTCTTGAGCAGAGGAAACCCTAACTGGGTCTTGAGCTCTAAGGGTTTTGTGATGAGAAAATGTTGAGAAAATGGGAGGGAAAATTTTGGGGTACAACAGTTCTGTGATACGGTGAGAGAACTGACTTGAGGTTTTGCGTTTGTTTTCGCAAATGTTTCAGTTGAGCAAGAGTCGCCACCGACTTTTTATTTTATCCTAAGGAAAGGTTAAAAAGCACAGCAAAAACCTTTGAGATGTTTTCTTGGGTTCGGGGAGTAGATTATAGAAAGGGAAGGTATTAGCACCCTTTCTATCCATGGTTATCCATGAGCTCTTAGTTACTTGCTTAGATCAACTTGCCTTAATTTTCAATTGTTTGAAATGGTGCTTTGTGTGTGTGTTTGAAAATGTTTTGAAAAGAGGCCAATGTGGTGGCAACCTTTGTAATGATCCATGTTGGGATGTATACAAAGGTGTATGTCTTTTGAAAAGGTTTTCAATGTTTTTTGAAAGTTGTTTTGAAAGTGTAGTGATGTGTGGTTTGAAAAAAATAGGCAAGTGTTTTTGCAAGTTGGATTCAAGTAACTAAGAGTTTGTCTACTCCTAAATTTCTCAAAGATTTCTCCTATGTTTTTAACCCTTTTAACAATTTTGTTCCACCATTGTATTTGGTGGAAAATCTTGTGTTAGGATGTGAACGGGACGGGCGCGGGTCATCGTTTAGACCATAATTGCAATGGTGCCAAGTATCTTTGGGCAATTTTTCCTTGGAGGGACTTGATCATTTTTTAGGCAACTTTCGAAAGCGTCATCGAGGGACTATGATCATTTGAATGTTTTGTTTTGCCCAAAGAGACCTAACATGCAATATGGCCCATTATTGAAGGCAACAAGTGGAATACCCTAGGGGTGCAAGTGTGATTAGTGTTGTCCATTTTCATGCTTGTTTATCTTGAATTTAGGTCAAACTATTTTGTTGTTTTTGATTTGCATACAAAACCCTAATTCTAACATGGCATATTTAGAAAGCATTTAAAGTGCGAAATTTAAAAGTCCTAAGTTATTACACAATGATCATGGGAATGGGGGTACAAATGTTCAAATGGGGATGAAACTTTATAGGAGGGTAATACCCAATCTTTACAACCAAATTGAATTGCACAAATATAAATGTATAAATGTGTAAGAATGGAACAATGTATATGTGAAGGTATTCTTGTGTAAGTGTATATTTTTATTCACAAATAAAATAAAATACTAAAAAATAAATAAAAGAAAAGTTAATTTCTTTGAATATTTTTATGTTTAGGGCAAAAACCCTAATTTTACAAATAAAAGTATTTATTGTATAATATGTTCAATATTTATTAATTATATACAAAAAATATATAAAAGAGAAGTATATTTGTCAAAAAGGTATTTTTAATGTTAAATATTCATAAAAATAAAAATATATATATATTGGTATTTTTATCCTAAATATCCTAATAAATATGTAAATATTTATATTATATGATAAATATATTAAATATGTACAAAAATAAAATATTTAATATTTACAAAAAAAAGTATATTTTCATAAAATATTTTCAAAAGATAAAATAAAATGAAAATCAGAAAATAAAATGTATTGGTATTAATTTTAGTATTTTTAAATAAAAGATATTATGTATTATTTATGTACAAACATCAATTTAAACAAATAAATGCCTAATAAATACAAAAATGGTGTGAAAAATATTTTTTATATTTTTAATATTATGAGAAAAAATAAATAAGTCAGAAATAAAAAGAAAAGTCAAGAAAATGTTTCAAATAAGCACAATGGGCCAAGGGGGTTCAAAAGTAAACATAGGGTGCAAATAAGAAGTCAACTCAGGCCCAGCTCAAGAAGACTTTGTCTTCAACCTCAGAACCTGTATGAACAACAACAACACGCGTTTTCTATCTCCAGATTCCTTGATCATTTGCCAAATCTTGCAACATGAAACCTGTAGAGCTTGAAGCCACGATTCTAGACATATAAAGAAATCAATCTAACTCTCAGAAATGAGAGAGAATTTCTTCTCCCCCAATTCCTGACCTAGTTTTTGTTCCATGTTCAGACCTCAAATTCTCATAGCACACATAACATAAATGAAAACTAATTATATGGGCATGTTCAGAGCCATGAATGTGACATAATTTCTTCACAAATCTAAACCTAACAATGCCTGGATAGAGAGATAAGAGTTCATGAACTTACCTATTCAGTTGGAATCGTATCTGGTGATGGAGGTGTTTTCAATGCAAGGTGATGATTGGTATAGCTTCCTTGATGTCCAGGGATGCTATTCCAAGCTTTAGTTTGCTTTGAAACCAAGTGAATCGTGTTATGGCACTTCAACTGCAAAACAGAAAAATGAAAATGGTGATGTTGATTAGGAGTGTTACAGTCTGCTTCTAATGCTTTGGACAGTTTGTATGGATGGTAGGGAAAGTGTTTGAAGTGGTTTTGGCCAAGATGCACGATGGAAATGAGCTGTGGGATTCCAAGTGCAGGATGCCCTATTTTTGTGCAGTTTAATGGTGATTCTGTGTTGGAGGATGTTTGGAACTTGGTTGGATTGTGTTTCAGCTTAGGTTTGATCTTTAGAAAGTGTACAATAACTTTGCTTAAGGTTCCCTTGGCTGAGATGATAGTTGGTAGGTGTTATGCAAGTTTTCTTCTTACTTAAGCAACAAAATGCCAAGTTGAGTTTTAGACTGATGGAGGCCCCTCTAATGTGCTGCTAAGCTTGCCCTTGATCAGTGGGATTAGCTCAAAAACTTGTGCCAAGGAGATTTTGCTGTGTACCTCTTGATTTGCTAATTGACATAAAGTTCTACTTTTGCAAAAATGGACATTATGCTTTTTCTATTTTAGGACTAAACCTTCATGTAATGCTTAAACACATAATGCAAGGCTTGAACACAAAGGGTTTGCATTTAATTTATGAGTGCAAATGGGATATAGGGCCTGTAATCAAGTTGTGCAAGCTGATTTGAAAAATTGCACAAGTTATGAACATGTACATGGCCATGAATCAAAATGACTTTTTCCCAACTTTCCAAATTCGATTCTCTCTAACCATGAGGTTGTTTGATGAGTTCTTGGACATTTTGGAAAGCTTGGAATGTGTACTACAATCCATATTTGAAATGCAAATTGAAATTACAAGTGGAAGCATGTGAAAAGTGGTCTTGAAGTTAGGCAAAAATCCTGCCTAAAATGGTTCAAAATTTCTCTAAGTTAAGAATTGTTTGGTACCCTTGTTCCAAAAATTCTAACTTGAGCTACAAGCTTCTTTTGAGAAAACTTTGTGAATAAAAGTTGTAGATTTTGCAATGGACTACAACTTTCATGTTTTGACTTTTCCTTGAATCCAAATGCATCTTGATGAGAAAGTGGGACAAAGTTAGGAAAAAATTAGGGTTTTTCATAACTTAGAAAAATTCTAAGTTATGAAAAATCTTCATTTCAAACCCTAATTTGTGATTTTTGATTTCTTGATGAACAAGTTTCATGATTTGGCATGTTTTGATGAAAAATGAACCTTGACACTTGATTTTGACCAAAAAGTGAAAGTTTGACTTTTCAGTATACAGTCAAAAATTGATCAATTGACTGGAAAATTCAACTGTCAATCTTGTGTATTTGGGATCGTTTGGACTTGTTGAGCATGTCAAGACAATTCCTTGGGGTCCTTGAGTCCATATGTGAGCTTGGTTTGCCATTGGCTAGGTCAAACAGTCAAAAATTGCCTTTGTGTAGTCAAAACCCTAAAAATGACCATTTTGCCCTTTTGGTGATCTGATCAAATTTCTTGTGGAATTGTGATCCAAACTTGATCCAATGGTCCATATGAGTTTATAATGTTGATGTGGGTCAATTTTCATGAGGTTTGACTGTCAATTGGCCATAGTTGACTTTTTCCCCAATACAGCTAATTTCTAGGTCAACTGTCCAATTGACTGGGCAAAGGTTGGAATCAAGGCTTGAAACTTGGTATGGATAAACTTGGGAGTCCAACATGAAGCATGAAAGTCATCTTAGGCATTTTAGGTCAAAATATCTTTGTGCAAACACAAACCCTAATTTGGGTCAACAGTGCAAGGAGAAGTCTTGAGCAGAGGAAACCCTAACTGGGTCTTGAGCTCTAAGGGTTTTGTGATGAGAAAATGTTGAGAAAATGGGAGGGAAAATTTTGGGGTACAACAGTTGCCCCTGTTCAATCTTCTTGAACTTGAAGAGTTAGATTGGCAAGTTTTCCTTTCGTGACTCGAGGGTAAAAGGAGATTGGACACTAGAGTGCCCGGAAATTTGCACTCGCATGTTGGAGTATCAGCAAATGTGATGTTGGGAATGGGCTTATAGATGCCATTTGGAGAGATGGTGGATAGGGAGATGGGCTTATAGATGCCATACGAAGGCGTGACAGAACCTTGTCGGGAATGGGCTTATAGATGCCATTAGGAAGTGTTGATCGCATAAGAGATTCCTTAGCGATAACTTGCACACTTTGAGAAAGACAGATGTTTTCCCGGCTTGTTACAGGTGTTGATCTTCAATCTCCTCATGCAGACATGCCCTGGCTAGATACAGGTGTCGAGTCTACAATCGGTTGCTCGCAGATATGCCCTGGCTGGATACAGGTATGGAATCTGGAATTGTCGTCTACAGATATGCCCTGGATGGATACAGGAATCGAATCTTCAAACTCTCCAGATGTGCCCTGGCTGGATACAGGAATCGAATCTGGAATTAGTTGTCAACAGATATGCCCTGGCTGGATACAGGAATCGAATCTTCAAACTCTTCAGATGTGCCCTGGCTGGATACAGGAATCGAATCTGGTATTAGTCGTCAACAGATATGCCCTGGCTGGATACAGGAATCGAATCTTCAAACTCTTCAGATGTGCCCTGGCTGGATACAGGAATCGAATCTGGAATTAGTCGTCAATAGATATGCCCTGGCTGGATACAGGAATCAAATCTTCAAACTCTTCAGACGTGCCCTGGCTAGATACAGGAATCGAGTCTGGAAACCGATCACTCACAGATGTGCCCTGGCTAGATACAGGAATCGAATCTGGAATTGTGACAGTTGAAGGTAGTCGTCTTTTGGATTGTCTTTTTCCCTGAAAAGGCAAAACATCAGTTGTATGCAATGTCATGATGTATGAAATGCATGATGTTATGATGTTCAAAATGAGATAGTGTTGTATGCACTTTATCATGTATGTAAGCAAGATGTATGAAATGTGAAATTTTTATGAATGTATTTCCGTCTAGGAAAATAAATCCTTGACGATCGGTTGGGGAATTAAATCCTGGGCTGACGTTGAAGAGTAGAGTTCTTCGTTTCCGCTAGGGATTATGGTTGCGAGAGTACACCGGTAGGAGAAGATGACTCCGTTGGGGAATAAACTTGTTGGAGAGATTACTCTGAGGGAAATTATTCTGTGGGAAGAGATACTTCGCTGAAGTTTTGATGGGGGCTTCGCTGAGGATTTCAATGATGGACTCCGCTGGGGATGACAATGATAAACTCCACTGGGGATTCTGTTGATAAGTTATGTTGGGGAACTTTGATGAACTCCGTTGGGGATAGGAAGAACTTTGCCGAGGGCGATCTTCCGTGGCAACTAGCTGAGGATAACCCAGTTATAAGCCCTTCTGAGGAATAACTTTGAATAAAGCCCGGGAGAGACGTCCGTACTCTACAGGGGATGAGCTTCCAGAATCTACTGGGGATAAGCTTCAAGACCTGCTGGGGATATGGATTCCAATTTTCCTGGGGAAACTTTCAGACTGTACTGGAAAATGGTTCCACGGGAGTGTCTGTATTCCGTCAGGGAACAATCTTAGATCAAGACTGCCGGGGATGCTTGCTGATGAATGCATATACTCCGCTGGGGAATGTTGATATCTTCTGGGGATACCCAACTTCCTTTAGGCTGACCATAGACTAACTCTGCTGGAGGAGAGTATTGCTGACTTGTTAGGGGAATAGGGTGCCTGTTGTAGGGCTGATGATAGACTAACTCTTCCTGGGGAGAGTATTGCTGAATCTTGTCTTATTCCGTGGGGAGTTGAGGCAACTCGGTCATATTCTTTAGTTGAACCTACCTTGGTACCTTGGCGGACAAAACAACTAGACTGCCCGGACAATTCTACATTGCCCCTGTTTCTGATGTCACCTGTAATCAGTCCTTTGTTTCGTATGCAAGTATTTATGAATTAGCAATTTAATGTCAAATGCATATATCAAAAATGAACATTGGACGTTCTTCGCAAGACAAAACAGAAAAAGGAAAAAACAATTGGCAATTTGTTTGGAAAAGTGAACTTGTATTGATTTTGAAATTTGCCTGTAAATATGCGTTTTTTGTACAAGAGACTGACGTCCTAGTAAGAGAATGTCGCCAAATAACATAAAGTTTATACAATTTTGAAAAGGGAACAAAACAGTTATGTGAACAATATTCCCACTGGGTTCCAACTCTGCTATTGCCTTTATGTCTTCAAGCGTCTCATCACTTTGCTGCTTAGTTGAAGATGAAGCTGATTGATCGATGCCGAAGTCTGAGCCTGATAGTTGATGCCTAATTCTGGATGCAAGGTGATCTAATGAGACATAGTGTTATGCTTTATCCCTAACTTTTGCCTGGACCGCCCTTTCGGGTTTTCAGTCCACCGGGATACCCTTTTTTGCCCAAGCCGCCTTTTCAGGTTTTTGACTTGCTGGGTGTACAGATTCTTTTCATTTCATCCCTTATTTTTGCCCGAACCTTTTTGGTTTTCCGGGAAGCCCTTATTTTTGCCTAGGTATGTCAACCTAGCGGGTCTTTTATTCATGCGTAGTATCTTTTTACTATGTCTGCATTGGCGGGGTGAGGAAGGTCGTCACCATCCATGGTGGTCAGAATCATGGCTCCTCCTGAGAACACATGTTTAACCACAAATGGCCCTTCGTACGTAGGGGTCCATTTGCCCCTGGGATCACTTTGAGGAAGGATGATGCGTTTGATTACCAGGTCCCCAACTTGATACTCTTGTGGTCTGACTTTCTTGTTAAATGCCCTGATCATCCGTTTTTGGTATGTCTGACCATGGCAAATAGCGATGAGTCTCTTTTCGTCAATTAGGTTTAATTGATCAAGTCGAGTCTGGATCCAGTCATCTTCACTCAAGTCTGCATCCTTCGTTATCCGGAGAGAGGGTATCTGGACTTCAATCGGCAAGACTGCCTCCATGCCATAGACCAAGGAAAAGGGTGTTGCCCCGGTTGACGTCCGTGCTGAGGTACGGTACCCATGAAGAGCAAATGGTAACATTTCGTGCCAATCTTTGTAGGTCACTGTCATCTTCTGCACAATTTTCTTGATGTTTTTATTTGCCGCTTCGACAGCTCCATTCATCTTCGGTCGGTAAGGAGAAGAGTTATGGTGCTGTATCTTGAATTGCTCGCAGAGCTCAGTGATCATCTTGTTGTTAAGATTGTTACCATTGTCCGTAATGATTCTTTCCGGGACACCGTACCGACAGATCAGGTTATTCCGAATGAAACGTGCCACGACACTCTTGGTTACGGTGGCGTAGGAAGCTGCTTCTACCCACTTTGTGAAATAATCAATCGCTACCAAGATGAAGCGATGCCCGTTGGATGCTGTTGGTCGGATCTCGCCGATCATATCAATGCCCCACATTGCAAAAGGCCAAGGTGCTGTCAGGACATTCAGAGGAACCAGAGGGATGTGCACTTTATCAGCATAGATCTGGCATTTATGACAAGTTCGAGAATGTTGGTAACAGTCGGCTTCCATTGTGGACCAGAAATATCCTGCCCGAAGGATTTTCTTTGCCATGGTATGTCCACTGGAATGAGTTCCGAATGTACCTTCATGTAGTTCCATCATGATCTTCTCTGCTTCAGTTTTATCCACACAACGCAGTAAAGTTGAATCATGGTTTCGTTTGTAGAGAATGTTGTTGCTGAGGAAGAATTTTGCCGCAAACCTTCTCATGAACTTCTTGTCATTGACCGAAGCGCCTTCGGGGTATTCTTGAGCTTCCAAATATCTCTTTACCTCATGATACCAGGGTTTATCGATTACCTCTTCGGCCTCAAGATCGCAGCAGTATGCAGGTTCGTCCAATTTCCAGATAATGATCCGGGGAGCCTCATTGTCCCATTTGACTTTGAACATTGTAGACATCGTAGCTAGTGCGTCCGCTAACTGATTCTCCTCTCTTGGGAAGTGTTCAAAAGTTATCTCTTCAAAGTGGGGAAGCAAAGTCAACACATACTCCTTGTAAGGAATAAGATTTGGGTGTTTCGTATCCCACTCGCCTTTGATCTGATTGATCACGAGAGCGGAATCCCCGAAGACACTCAGAAACTTGATCCTTAAGTCGATTGCAGCTTGAAGACCCATGATACACGCCTCATATTCTTCCACGTTGTTGGTGCAGTTGAAACACAGTCGGGCGGTGAGTGGAGTATGAGTACCTTTAGGGGATATAATCACAGCGCCGATGCCGTTACCCAAAGCGTTCGAGGCTCCGTCAAAATGCATAGACCATCAGGATCCTTCCTCAGGTCCTTCATCCGGTCCAGGTACTTCACAATCAGTTACTACCATGATATCTTCGTCTGGAAATTCAAAGTTCAATGATTGGTAATCGTCCACAGGTTGGTGTGCCAAATGGTCTGCCAGTACACTTCCCTTGATTGCTTTTTGAGTTGTGTACTGGATATCATATTTTGTCAAGATCATTTGCCATCTTGCTATTCTTCCAGACAGAGCAGGCTTTTCAAATATGTACTTGATTGGATCCATTTTTGAAATCAACAGAGTAGTGTGAGTCAACATATACTGTCTCAGCCGGCGAGCAGCCCATACCAGAGCGCAGCAAGTTTTCTCGAGCAGTGAGTATCGAGTCTCACAGTCGGTAAACTTTTTGCTTAGGTAATAAATAGCGTGCTCTTTTCGGCCAGACTCGTCATGCTGCCCCAGCACACACCCCATTGAGTTGTCAAGTACTGTCAAGTATAGTATTAGAGGTCTCCCTTCAACCGGAGGCATAAGAATGGGTGGTTCTTGGAGATACTCCTTTATCTTTTTGAAAGCGTCCTGACATTCATCGTTCCAACATACTACTTGATCTTTCTTCAGCAATTTGAAGATTGGCTCACAGGTAGCAGTTAGATGCGAGATGAATCGGGCAATGTAATTCAGTCGCCCTAGAAAGCCTCTGACCTCTTTCTCTGTCTTAGGAGTAGGCATCTCTTGTATGGTTTTTACCTTGGCAGGGTCCACTTGAATACCTTTGTCGCTTACAATGAAACCTAGCAATTTTCCAGATCTCACCCCAAAGGTGCATTTCTTTGGGTTCAACCTTAGCTTGTACAACTTCAGCCGGTCAAACAGCTTTCGCAGATGGTCAAGGTGTTCCTCCTCAGTTTGGGACCTTGCAATCATATCATCGACGTATACTTCAATCTCATGGTGGATCATGTCATGAAATAAAGAAACCATGGCACGTTGGTAGGTTGCCCCAACATTTTTCAACCCGAATGGCATGACCTTGTAGCAGAAGGTGCCCCACTGAGTAACAAAGGTAGTCTTTTCCATATCTTCAGGAGCCATCTTGATCTGATTATACCCTGAAAAACCATCCATGAAGGAGAACACCTTGTGTTGAGCAGTATTGTCAACAAGAACGTCGATGTGAGGCAGAGGGAAATCGTCCTTAGGACTGGCCCTGTTCAAATCCCTGTAGTCAACACACATTCTGACTTTACCATCTTTCTTTGGTACTGGAACCACGTTGGCCACCCACTGAGGATAAGAAGTCACTGCTAGAAACCCGGTATCAAATTGTTTCATAACCTCAGCCTTGATTTTCTCGGACATTTCTGGGCGCATGCGGCGGACCTTCTGTTTTACCGGAGGGCAGTCTTCCTTGGTAGGCAGGTGATGAACTACAATGTCGGCATCCAAACCAGGCATGTCTTCGTAAGACCAAGCAAAGATTTCCACGTAATCATGTAGCATCTGAATCAATCGTTGTTTCACGCTGAGTTCTAGATTGGCGCCGATCTTGACTTCTTTTCTATCTGTCTCAGTACCCAGGTTTATCGTCTCCACTGGCTCTTCATGCGGCTGAATGGCCCTCTCTTCTTGGAGTAGCAGTCTTGCGAGTTCACCAGGCACTTTGCAATCATCTTCACCTTTGTCTTCGGCCAAGTTGATCGGATTTTCGAAGTCATAACTGGCAGTAGCAGAGCCGTTACCAGTGAGATCCAGAGTGGATTGGAACCTGTATAAGTGAGTGTGTGTAAATATAGATGTTTTGCAATATATAACAAAGAAAGAAAAAGAGCACAAGATTTGAAATGCAACAACGTCCAATGTTTTGATCAATGATATATGGAAATGTCATACAAAAAAGCCCTCACAAATGGAGCCACGGTGCCCCGGGTAGGACACCGAGCCAATAAAAGTTTCAACATATTGTTTGTTACAAATTGAAAACAAAAGAGTTCATTATTGCGTGACAAATGTAATAGGTGTAAAATCTTTTGCCGTCCAGTTGCTTGGTCCGTTGTTGGTTGTTGGATAGATCCAACTGTCAAATTATGCTTCCTCTACGTCCTCCTCAATAGCATTCACCCTTGGGTTGGTGATGAACACCGGAGGCTTTCTGATCCTTTCTTTGCGAACAGCCCTCTGAGCCTCTGCAGTGAAGCCCAGCCCAAACTTGTCGGTCTTTTGAGTGAAGTCAGGAAGTTGACCCCAGTTTGTGCACTTGCCTTTCTCGATTACAGCCCAGGCATCCTTCAAGGAAGCCATCTTCAAAGGAAAGTCTTCTTCAACCACTGTCTCAGCCGACGCCAATGTTGGAGGTACCTCCTCAAAATGTTGAAAGGGGGTTTCGATAAACTCCCCGTCCATTTCAATATACCGGAATGAATTCAGATGACTTACCATGTATTCCTCCTCTCCCTGCACAGTAACAATCTTCCCTCTGACAGGGTATTTGAGCTTCTGGTGTAGAGTGGATGTTACCGCCCTAGCCTTGTGAATCCAGGGTCGACCCAACAAACAGGAATAAGATGGACGAATATCCATCACATAGAACGTTGAGTCAAAGACTTGGGAACCCACACGAATAGGAATGTCTACCTCACCGTGCACCATCCTCTTAGAACCGTCGAAGGCTCTAACAATGATGTTACTAGGTTTCAATTCCAGGCCCTCGCAATCCAACCGATCTAAGGCCTTCTTGGGCAATACATTCAGGGAAGAACCGGTGTCCACCAACACGTGTACGAGAGTAGTGCCCCTGCATTCTATAGAGACGTGCAGGGCATCATTGTGGTTTTTCCATTTGGCGGTAAGGTCTGCATCCGAGAAACCCAAACCATTGTCAGCTGTCAAATTAGCCACACAGTCAGTGAACTGATCTGCAGAGGTCTCTTGCGGCACATGGGCCGTTTTCAGAAATGAAATCAGGGCCTTGGCGTGGGCCTCTGAGCACAGCAGCAACGATAGCATAGAGATCTTGGAGGGGGTATGCCCCAGCTGTTCAACGACATTGAAGTCACTCTTTTTAATGATTTTAAGGATTTCCTCCATCTCTTGCTGGGAAGCTTCAACAGCGGTCTTTTTTGGTGCCTCCGTCCGGGCAGGCAAATCGGTAGCCATTTCTTTGCCCCGAGCATCAGAGGACTCGGCGGCAGTAGTAGACACAGGAACTTGATTTGAAACATGCACACTTGCGAGTGTGATGATAAGAGGTTTTCGGATGACTGGCGGTGCAATGTCAGGCGAGAAGAGCCTGCCACTGCGAGTAATTTTGGCGGGACCAGTGATGTTACTGATACTGGTACCGGTATTAAACTCCTGCTTCACTCCAAGCACGTACACATCTGCCCCATAATGCCATGGGACAGCCTTGTCTGACTCATAGGGGAGGGGCCCCGGAACAGTAATGGTAATGGGTGCAACAGACATAATTTTGACTGGCTTCCTCGGGGGAGCCTTGGTAGGATTGTTGAAAATTGTGACGACAGATACTTCTTCAGCGGAAACAAACGGAACAGCGGTTTTCTTGAACAGAATCTCCTTGCTATCCATCAGGCTTTGGATGCCTGACTTCAGCAGCGGACAACCGGTAGGGGTAACAGCACACAGGAGGCAGCCCTTGCTACAACCCGGAAATAAACCGGCTAGCAGTAGGTTCCTCTTAACAGTCAATAGAGGGGTAGCAACATCATTTACCGAAACAGCATACAAATCTTCCTCGACGGCATTTACTCTATGCTGGGGCATAGGAGCAGTTACAACATTTGGCCTCTCAGGCGCCTCAAACTGAATTTCCTTCGCATCAATAAGGTCTTGAACCTTATTTCTCAGGGCCCAGCAATCGTCAGTAGTATGCCCGGGGCTATCAGAGTGATAAGCACAACGGGCATTTGGGTTATACTTAGGAGATGCAGTATTCACGACCTTCGGAGCCTCTTTGATGGTCACCAAGTTGGTTGATAGCAGTTGCGGTAAGATTTGTGACAAGGTCATACTCAGCCGAGTGTATTGCCTTTTGGGCCTCTCACCCCTTTGTTGATTGTACTGCTGAGGAGCAGCAACAGGTTTTGAAATTACCAAGGCATTGACGGCTTGGCGGCGTTCTGGCTTAACTTGTCTTCTAGGTCCATAAACGGCACTAGCTTCCTTCTTGAAAGGTTTCTTCTCAATACTTGCGGAGGCACTTTTTTGTATCTTTCCTGACCTGATGCCAGCTTCTATCCTTTCACCCGTCAGGATCAAATCCGTAAACCCAGCGGAGGAGTTACCAACCAGATGATTGAAGAATGGACCAGACAAGGTCCCTAGAAACATGTCAACCAGTTCACGGTCAGTCAAAGGAGGCTGCACCCTGCCAGCCAAATCCCTCCATTTTTGCGCATATTCTTTGAATCTTTCGCCTGTTCCCAGCGACATACCCTGAAGTTGGGTACGCATAGGAGCGAGGTCAGAATTGTATTGATATTGTCTATAAAATGTGGTAGCCAAATCTTCCCAATGTCGGATACTGGTTCCATCTAGCTGATAGAACCACTCAAGTTGTGACCCCGAAAGGCTATCTTGGAAGAAGTGGATCCAAAGGTTCTTGTCTGCCGTGTAAGGTTGGATCTTCCTTACGTACGACCTGAGATGCAGCTTTGGACAGGAAGCCCCGTCATATTTTGCAAAGGCAGGCGCCTTGAACTTGTGTGGGATTACCACCCCAGAAGATAACCTTAAATCTCCGAAATCCAGCCCCGACACATTTTGAATCTCCATGGCACTCAAGCGGTCCTCTAATTGCTTGTATCTGTCAGCAGCAGGAGGGTATTGTTTGTCATTGTAATCCGTCTCGTTGTCAGAGACTGCAGGACTAGGAGCCCCTCCCCCTTGGGGACTGTCTTTCTCTGCAGAGGAAGTAGTTGGATCAGCCTCGTTATGGAGTGTATTCCCAAACCTGCGTCCAGTGTTGAATAACGCAGTCCTCTTCTTCTTCTTCTTCTTTAGGAGCAAAGCCTTCAACTCTTGTTGACCTTGGGCCAAGCTCATGACCATCTCTTGAAACTGGGCATTCTGGGCCTGGAGGGCCTTGATTGCTTGCTCACTGGATGATTCTGGATTCATAATGACTGTTCAAAATAAACAGCGAAGAAGATTAAGCAACCTGTGGAAAAAGGGGTACATGTTATGCACATGATGCATGAGATGCTATCTATGCAATGCATCCAAGGATTTTAGAAATTCACAATTGTTGCAGACAAAAAGAACGCACGTCATATTAATAAGAAGAAATTTGTTAGTACATAAGTGCCCCATGGGCCAACTATTACAAAAACAACTTCTCAAGGTAAAAAGACGCTGCGCATCCTCTTTGGCGCAATGTAGGTGTTTAGGGCCTCTTGCTCATGGAGTCGGCGGGTGAGCTCTAGAACCTTCTTCTCGCTGGCGTAAAAGCTGGCTTCAAAAGTGTTCCGTTCCTCCTTGAGTTGGATCCAACTCTTCTGCATCTACTCCCACGATGTAGGCATGTCAGGATGTAGGATGGTGTAGGGAACCTCTCCTTCCTTGACGGTCTCTTTAATCACAGGGAGAATATGAGGATAAGGCATCATTAGACTCTGGGCTCGGACTCGTACCCACTTGAGATAAGGCTCAAGAGGGATGGAGTTCTTGTGCCCCAGAGTCTTGCTATCAACCTTGTTGGGCATCCTCCAAGCTCTGATGAATCTTTGGCGAAGTCCTTGCGCATCGTTGTCGAAGTCAAAGACTAGGTCAGGAATCACCATGTCGTGAGGCCATCCCTCCGTGCATATCCAAATCGCCTCAAAGCTAGGCAAGGGTTGTAGGTAATGCCCCCTCTAATGCCAAGTAATGGAACATTAGGGAACTCTCCACAATGATCGACGATGATGACATTTTCTCTGGACCGAGAACACCAATGTACATCAGAGTGAGTAAGAGTCATCATTCGTTGGGACCATCTTGAGCCTTGGTCATTCTTCAAGACAGATTGTGGAAGGTGCGAAATAAACCACCTTGCAAGGAGAGGAGTACAGCACATGAGAACACCCCTCTTTCTCATTGTTCGTGTGTAAAATGAGTGAAGGATGTCCCCAAGCAATGTTGGTATTGGATTTCTGGACAAGAAGATTTTGACGGTGTTGATCTCTACAAGCTGGTCAGGATTTGGGAACAGGACCAACCCATAGATAAGGAGTGCCACAATCTCTTCAAAGGCTTGTAGGTCCAATGAGTTCCAACACTCTTGTGCCTTTTCAAACAAGAATTTTGCTAAGAAGCCCTTGACACTGCTTCTAGTTTCCCAATGCCCCTTGATGTCAGATGGCTGTAGATATAGTGCTCGAGCAACATCTTCAGGCTTTGGTTCCTTTTCCGTACC
Source organism: Vicia faba (assembly GCA_948472305.1). NCBI lineage: Eukaryota > Viridiplantae > Streptophyta > Magnoliopsida > Fabales > Fabaceae > Vicia > Vicia faba. Next base: position 1,330,591,559 of record OX451739.1, read on the forward strand.
TTTGAAAGGTAGTTGATTTAGGATAGGAATTCTAAGGAGTTGAGAAAATTCCTCCAAAGTGGGTACCAACTGGTAGTCGGGGAAAGTGAAACAGTGATGAAGAGGGTCAAAGAACTGGAATAGCACTTTCATCATGTCCTCTTCAATGTTGGTGTTGACTAAGCTGAGCAGTCTACCATGTCTTTCACTGAAGGATGAGCTTTCCAGAATTCTTGAGGTGAGCTCCTTGAGTTGAGGATGGATTCTCACAAGGTTGACTTGGATGGTTTTTCTGCGAGGAATTTCCATGACCTACAAAACAAGAACAAAGATGAAGATCTAAACCCTTGAAGTGGTTAGTAAATGCATATGATGCTTTATGATGTTCATGATGTATGCACAAACATATGTACAAACAATTCACACCAAACCCTAGTTTCAGGCTTGCATGGGGTTTCATAGGTAAGTACCCTCTTGAGTGTAGTTGGCTTTAAAAACTTGTCCTATAAATAGTAACCGGGTTCTAAGGAGCTCAATATCACTGGATTGTTTTCATTGTTCATTGTTTTGGTTTAGCCACTTAACTAGCGACCAAAATATTCCAAGAAAACAACCCTCAATGAGTGTAGTATCGAGTATCTACCAACTTCGGACTGCACCAAAGCCGGTCATCTCACTACCCCTAATGAAAGGCCAAGATGGTCAAGTAAGGTTCTAGGTCATTAGTGCTTAGTGACATCACTCAGCGGCCCCGTACTCTCCTTGATTGAACTCAAGGGTTACCGGTACTCACAAATATGTCGCACTAATATAGCTATTGCTTCGACCGTGTCGGTATACCCCGCACAGTTTCCATAACGTATTGCTATCTATGAATGTTTCCCAAAATACGGGTGTAGGATTGCAAACCCAAACAAGAGAGCCAAGATATAAAGCAATCAAATCAAGCAATTAGTCATGCAAGAGGGTGATCTAAGCCCTAAGGTTACTCCACTTAAAAGAAATCCCCGTCAGAGTTGCCAGTTTTGTGATACGGTGGGAGAACTGACTTGAGTTTTGCGTTTGTATTCGCACTTGTTCGGTTTAGCAAGAGTCGCCACCGACTTTTTATTTTATCCTAAAGGAAAGGTTAAAAAGCACAACAAAAACCTTTTGAGATTTTTCGTGGGTTCGGGGGGTAGATTATGAAAAGGGAAGGTATTAGCACCCTTTTCATCCATGGTTATCCATGGGCTCTTAGTTACTCGGTTTTTTAGATCACTTGCCTTGATTTTCGATTGCTTGAAAATGGTGTGTGTGTGTTTTGAAAATGTTTTTGAAGAGATGCCTTGTCTTAGGCAACCGTTGTATTTGACTCGTGTTTGAGTGTTTTACAAAAGTGTGTATCTTTTTGAAAAGATGTTTCAAAATGTTTTTGAGAGTTGTTTGAAAGTGTGTATGAAGTGTGGTTTTTGAAAAGGAGGCAAGTGTTTTTTGCAAATTGATCTCAAGTAACTAAGAGTTTTGTCTACCCCTATTGTACTCAAAGGTTTTCTCTATGTTTTCAACTCCTTTTTAACAATTTTGTTCCACCATTGAATTTGGTGGACAATCTTGCGTTTAGGAAGTTTAACGGGACGGGCGCGGGTCATCGTATGGACCATGAATGCAATGGTGCCAAGTGCGATTGTGTATTGATTTCATGTATTTTTCTTGTATTAGGTTATCTAGCGTTTGATTTTATGTACATGCAAACCCTAGGTCTAACCATGGTATAATTTGAAAACGGTAAATTGCAAGAATTTAAAGTCTACGCTATTACAAATAGTATCCGGGAGTGGGGGTACAAATTTACAAATGGGGATGAGACTTTAGGAATGTAGTGTCCAATAATTTACAACCAAATCGAATTGCGATAAAAGTGTAAATGTAATGTACATCAATGTATAGGAATAGCAAATGTATATTGTCAAATGCCAAGTGTATTGTGTAAGTGTAATTTATTTACAAGTTAAGATATGAATTTAAATGTGTATTATTAAGTATTGTTTTAATTTAAATGAAAAGAATTAAATGTTTTCTTTATTTAATTTTCGTAATCTTGTATTTTCTTTAATATGTATAAAAAGAAAATTTAATAAAATGTTTTAAATTTTAATTAAATTATGTATATTAAAAAAAATGTATTTTAATTAATTATGTACAAATCATTTTTAGGAAAAGAAAATGTATTAACTTAAAGAGAATTTATGTATAAAATAGATTAAATAAATAAAAAGGTGTTTTTGCATAATTCTGAATCTTATGTATTTTTAGTATTAATGTAAAGTATTATTTTAAGAAAAGAAAGGTATTTATCTTAAAGAAAATTAACATTTCATGTAAAAAAAAGAATTAATTAAAGAAAGTGTAAGTTTCAAGTTTTAAAAAGAAAAATATTGTTTTTTATTAGTTTCTATATGATATTTAGTTATGATATATATGTAAAAGTATTGTTAATATATAAATTGAAATTAGTATTAATAAAATTATAAAAAATATGGTTAATTAAAACCATAAAAGGGTGAGAAAAAATTGTTAGCAAAAGAAAAGTATGGGCTTTAGGCATTTCAGAATATTTGGGCTTAGGGTTGTGAGAATAGGGAGAGGCCCAATTGTTTCATGCGTTAGTTTTAGGGTTCACAGTTTTGTGTTCCATTTGGGGAAAAGTTAGGGTTACAGAAACGACGCCATTCTCTCTTCTGTTCATCTTCGTCTTCCTCAACGTGAAGGTCGCTGAGACGCAACCCTCCGCCTAGAGCCACCGCGCCACCTCTTCCTCCGTCCACTCTCTTCCACGGGTCATTCAACTGCGGTTCACGTTAGGTAAGGAAAATCGCCTCAGTCTCGTTAGGTTTCTTATACCTTGCATGTTACGATCTTGTATTCTGATGTTATGTTCATTATTGTTTGTTAACGAGGTTGTGAAAAGGGATGAGAAGAAAGTAAACTACCTTTTGGGAGACGGAGGAGAAGAGAGTTTGGATGCGCTTGGAGGCTTAACGGCGAAGGGGTTACGATGATGATGAGGCTTTGCTCTTCCTGGTATTTCGTACTTCGTCCCTTAGGTTTGATGATGACTTGACCTGAGAACCTTTTGTGCAATTTCTTTTCCTCTTCTCTTAGTTGCCTCTTCTTCTTGATAGCCCTGGTATGCTTATGTCGCCTTTATTGATTCTGAAATGATGATTACTGACATGCTTTCTTGTTAATGTTGGCCATGCTGAATATGCTATTGTTGGAACATTCGTTTTGACTAGCTTTCCCTCTTCTTTCTTTGCTTTGCTTCTGTTGCCTGTTTGATTTGCTTATGAAGAAAATTTTTCTGAGGCCTTTGTGTTGCCTCGAATGCTTTAGTTTGGAAGGTTTGAAATGAAGGTTTATGGCTTTACTGGTTTAGATTGTTGGTTGGTATGTTGAATGCCTGAATGTTGTGTTTATGATGAGATGCTAAAGTGTTTGATTCATATGTTTGCCCAATGATGACAATGTTCTGAGGGCTTAGAGTTGGTGTTTGGACTTTGCTTTCAGTAGGTTTGACAAGCTGATGGTGTTTTAGGCTTGGAGACTGGTTTATGTTGCAGTTTGTGTTTTAGCATCACAGGTTTTAACAGTTTAGGCTGCAGTTGGTTTGAAACTGGAAAAGTCTTTAGGCTTTTGCTTCAGGCTTCAGGCTTGGGCAACTTGGGCTGGATTGTTAGCTTCAGGCTTTGAATGGTAAGGCTAGTAATGAGCTTTGGTGAGGCTTCAGGCAGGTTTAAGGTATGTTTTTTAGCTTGTTGGTTTTGGATCTTTAGGCTGGTTATGAGCTTTGTTTGACAGGTTGTGAGGCTTTTGGCTTTTAGACAGTGTAAGTTTGAGGTTTTAATGTTTCGGCTTCAGTTAATGCAGGTTTATGCTAGTGTAAGGCTTGATACCAGTTTTAGGCTTGTATGCTTGCAGGTTATGTGTTTTGATGATAGGCAGGTTTTGTGGTTATCCCCTCAGTTCTGCTTCTCATCTCTCCTTTGATACTTTCTGCCCCCCTTTGATAGCTGTTAGCTGTTTATTATATCTTATCTTTATGCCTAAAGCCAAACCTGTAAGCCTAAACTCTTTTCTCTCTTCTCTCTCCAGTACCATTAAAATAATAAACAATGTTTTATGTGTACTTTTCTGAAAGGGTGACTGACGGAAAATGATGCTTTGAAGAGCTTGCTTGCATTACATGTTTACTCTGCATACTTTATGTCTTCTTGATATCTTTTCATATCTTCTTTTGACAGTTTTGAGTAGCCTTGTACTTGTTTGATATCTTTGACAATTTTTTTTTTGAATGGTTTGAAATTTGAACTGAGTTTGGGACTTTAGTTAGGCCATTTTGTTTGCCTTTGGACTCTGTAGTTTGATTTGGACTTGGACCTTGCATCATGCTGTTTTGAACTATGCATTTTGACAATTTTGACTTGTGAATTTCAACTTTGTGCATTCCAAATTAGCAAGCAAATATTCATCCCTCTTTGTGAACCGGGAGAAATCCCGTGATTTGCAGAGAGGGCTAACTGATTCCAGTCAGTTGCCCTTAATGATGACCTTTATTTTTATCTGTCTGTCTCTTTAATATTTATCTGCAATTGACTTTTCTTTTGTTCTTTGTTTTGCAGATAAAATTCCATGGAGTACTGGAGCAAGGGATAGAAGATGAAGAATTGAAGATTTAGAAAAATACTTAGGATAGTTTTTATTTAAATTTAAATAAATGTAATATTGTTATTGTAAACATTTTGTAAACAAAAAAAACAATTATACAAATAATTTAAAGATAAATAAAAAGTCCTTTTATTTGATTAATTCTTTTCTTCTCCAATTGTTTATTTATTATTTAAAACTCTTTAAATTATAATAAATGGAAAATAAATTCCAATCATTTAAATTCAGAATAGTAAATAACTAAATAAAAATTTCTTCGGCATTGATCAATTAAAATTGGCACTTCATAAATCCAAATTAATGCACAGTCAATCGTAACAACTGCCCAGATCTATTCTTCCTTTTACTGATTTTTACGAGACACTGCAAATTCAATCCAAAAGCATCCTTTCACTGATTTAGTCACACAATGCGAATTTAATCCAAATGTTTCAAATCCACATCCCAGCATAACTTGAAAAGCACTGTAGAATTTAAATCTTTCTGAGAACGCGCGCACAAAAACCCTAATTCCTGGTCAAATGCCAAAGAAGCGTTCGCCTGATCAAAGTTGAGCCAAAATCAATCAAAACCCTAAGCAAACTGTGTGAACTGTTCTAGAGCCATGAAAATCAATAAAACCCTAATTGTGTCTGACTGACGAGAAAAGTCTGTTTGATCGATTCTTGAGCCTGTTTGAAAAATCAGGAAACGCCTGAAGCTGTGATTTCTTGTGGAAAAATGCGAGGGCAAATTTTGGGGTACAACAGCAGTGTTCAGGTCTATTATGGCTCTTTGTGCTGTAAACTGCGCTGGATTACTTCTTAAAATGCTTCTTTTCAGTGCTAGGCGAATCACCCTTCTGTATTTTACCGCTCTTGATACCAGCCTCAATTATTTCCCCGGTCATAATCAGCTCAGTAAACCCGAACGAAGAACTCCCAATCAGATTGTTGAAATACGGACCAGACAAGGTCCCCAGAAACATATCCACTAGCTCCCTATCAACCAAGGGAGGTTGCACTCTTCCAGCAAGGTCCCTCCACTTCTGAGTGTAATCTTTGAAACCTTCGCCCGCACCCATAGACATACCCTGAAGTTGGGTACGCGTGGGAGCAAGGTCGGCATTGTATTGGTACTTCTTGTAGAAAGCAGCAACCAAATCTTCCCAATTACGGATACTAGCTCCTTCCAGCTGGTAAAACCATTCAAGCTGATTCCCTGAGAGACTGTCTTGAAAGAAGTGGATCCAGAGGTCCTTGTCAGTGGTGTATGGCTAAATCTTCCTAACATACGAACGGAGGTGCAGCTTTGGGCAAGAAACCCCGTCGTATTTAGCAAATATTGGTGCTTTAAACTTGTGGGGAATCACCACCCCAGATGACAAACCCAAGTCTCCAAAGTCCAGACCAGGCACTTTCTGGACCTCCATCGCGCTCAACCGGTCTTTGAGCTGCTTATATCTATCCTCAACTGGAGGATACTGGTCTTCGTCAAAGTCGGTCTCGTTATCTGAAACCACAGGGCTAGGAGCCCTCCTTTCTTCCTGATTATCTCCCCCTCTAGATAAGTGAGTCAAATCAACCTCTTCCCTCAAATTGTTTCCGAATTTGCGACCCATATTCAGTAGGACCGTCTTCTTCTTCTTCTCTTTCAAGATAAGGGTCTTCAGATCTTGCTGACCCTTAGCCAGGTTCATGAACAATTCCTGGAACTGGGCGTTTTGAGCTTGCAGAGCCTTGATGGCTTGTTCAGTTGATGTTTCAGAAGACATGATGCTGAAATAAACAGCGAAGAAGATGAGAAACCTGTAAGGGTACCTGTGATGAAGTTCATGGGAATGATATGTGCATGATATGATTTCAAAGGCTTTAGAGATTCAAATTCATAAACCAAAATGAAACACACTTTTATTAGATAAAACTTTGAATTCAATTGTTCGACAAATGCTTTTAAGGTGTTACAAGAAAGAAAAACTGAAAAGTAAATCAAAACAAGAAATAACAAAAGACAATCAGCGCTCCCATGGTCGCTTTCCGTCGGTGCGGACATAGTCGTTGAGGATCTGCTCATTCTCCAACTGCCTTGTCAACTTCTGGATCTTCCGCTCTTGCTCGTGATACTTTTCTCTGTAAGTATCCCGCTCTTCTCTCAGCTGCATCCAAGACCTCTTTAATGCCCCAATGTCAGTAGGCATGTATGGGTGGAGGATGGTAGGAGGAACCCCTTCTTCATTAGCAACCTCAACAGTTACAGGCAAGACAGCTTCGTACGGCATTCCCAAATTTTAGGCACGAATTCGAACCCATTGGAGATATGGCTCCATCGGAAGAGAGGTCTTCACACCTAGCTCGTATGGATCAGACCTGTGTACCCTATCCCAGGCTCGTATGAACCTGCGGCGTTGCTCCTCACTATCCCCTTGGAAGTCAAAGACAATGCTCGACATCAGCAACTCATGAGGTCCTTCCCTCATAGCTCGCCCAAACTGACGTAAGTCCAAACAAGGGTTATAGGTGATCCCTCCATTGATTCCTAGAAGTGGAACATTGGGGTATTCCCCACATCGATCAATAATAGCCACGTCTTCCATGCCTTTGATAGTCCAAATGATGTCATTATGAGAGAGAGACATAATCCTATAGGCCCAACCCATGCCTTCCTTGTTCTTCAAAACTAATTTGGGGAGGTGAGAAATAAACCACCTCGCCAGCAATGGTGCACAGCACATATGGGTTCCCCGTTTCCGAGCAGTACGGGCATAAAGAGAGTGCAACATGTCACCCAAGAGAGTGGGCACAGGATTACCGGACATGAAAATATTCACTGCATTCACGTTAATGAAAGAATCTGAGTTAGGAAACAACACCAAACCATATATGAGAAGAGCCAGAAGGTCTACAAATGCCTGAAAGTCTAGACTGTCCCAGAACTGATTAGCCCGATCAACCAAGAATTTAGCCAAGAAGCCTTTTGTTCCACTACGAGTTTTCCAATTAGACATTACCTCAGCCTTTTTCAGATGGAGGGCTGAAGCAATCTCTTCCGGCCTAAGGATTTTCTCCCAACCTGTAAATGGGGTCTGCTCTAGAATGGAGATACCAAGTAGATCAGAGAACTCTTCCAAGGTGGGGACCAACTGGTAGTCCGGAAAAGTAAAGCAATGGTACAATGGATCAAAGAACTGGACTAAGACACTCATCATCTGTTCATCCATCTTGGACGTGACCAAACCAAGGAGGTGCCCATGTATTCTGATAAAGGAGAAAGTATCTGGAACCTTTGCAACCAAATCCTTAAGTTGAGTGGGAATCTGGACAAAGTTGATCCGAATAGTGTTTCTACGCATGGGTGCCATGACCTACAAAACAGAACAAAGATGAATCCCCTTTGTCTTTAAAATGGGTTAGTCCAATGCAAGATGCATGCAATGTCATGATGCATGATGTTATGATAGAAAACACATCACAAGTACCCACAAATAGCAAACATGGTAAGGGAAAACAAGTCACACAGATAGCCCTTAGATTTCAGGCTGACAAGGAGCTTAGGTACTACCATCTTTCAGTTTAGTTGGTTCAAACCTATCCTAGAAATAGTAACCAGGTTCTAGAGGATCTCAATATCACTGACCACCCTCGATCGATCATAATTCCAGTTTAGCAACCTTTTCTTGCGGCCGGAATCATCACGAGAGTTTGGTCTCAATGAGTGTAGCATACTGCCACTGTTCTATGGCCAAGTTGGTCAATTATAGGTGCTAAGGTCAGTTGGTGCTTAATGACCCCTTAGAAGACCCATATTCTCCTCGTTGCGCCACAAGGGATATCGGTACAAACTAAAGTGCCACACCAACGTAGCTACTGCTTCAACCGTATCGGTCTATGATGTACAGTTCCCTCACAGTTTATTGCTACTTACCTAAAGGGTGTCCCCCAGATCTGGGTTAGGATCTATAGTAACTCCGATTCAAACCCACAAAGATAAAGCATACAAGTCAAGCAATTGAAAACATTATGAATTATTCCTAAGGTACACCCCACTAGACAATTATCCCTAGCAGAGTCGCCAGTTCTGTGATACGGTGGGAAGAACTTACTGTTTTTGGAATACTGGTTTGCATTTTGCGTTTGTTTTCACAAAATGTCGCAGTAAGCAAGAGTCGCCACCAAATTTTATTTTATCCAACAAGGAAAGGAAAAAAGCACAGAAAAATTCCTTTTTCGAGATATTTCTGAGTACGGGGGGTAGATTATAGAAAGGGAAGGTATTAGCACCCTTTCTATCCGTAGTTATCTACAGGCTCTTAGGTACTTGCTCATTGTTTTCAAAATTGTTTTCTTTGTGTTTGTGGGTTTGAAAAGTTTTTGTTTTAACTTCGATTTAACTCTTGCTTCTGTCTTCAAGAGTGTAATGAAGTGTTTTTGAAAACTCGTTTGCAAAAAGGAGTGTAAGTGTGAAAAAGTTTTATTTTGATTGAGCAAGTACTTAAGAACTAATCTACCTACTCGAAAAAGGAATCGTTCTATGTTTATTTCCTTTAGACAATGCTATCCCACTATTAATGAGTAGGTAGCACCGTCGTTGGAGTTTAAGGGTCAATTCGAAAGAGGGACATACGGTCACTAAAGCAATGTTAGGACGTCTTACTGGTAACCCTAATGTCTTAGATCATTTATTCGAGGCAATGATATCCGAGGCAACCTTTCTGAGACAACTTATGATCTTTTAGACAAGAGGGCGACCTCTAAAACTACCTATACTCAATAACCGTTTACGAAGGCAACCAGGTGGGGTGTACCCTAAGAGTGTGCATGTGCGAGTGTGTTGATTTCGGTTATTTTTATCTTTGCACATGTTAAGGGTGATCTAACTGTTTTTTAAATTAGGCATTCATTCTTGTCATGCAAGCCCTATTATCAATCATCTAACAGTTGTATAATTTGCAGAATTTAAAATGCGGAATTTAAACTAAATTATTACAAGGCGTCGGGTATTTACATCGCCAAAAGCAACCCTTTGAAAATAAAATAAAAGCGGTAAAAGTAAATATCCTAATTAATTATTACACACCGGGAACAGATACAAATAATTGAATAAAGGAAAATAAAGCGCGCGAGAAATTAAATCGAATGCGAAATTAGGGTTTTGACCTGTTTAAAAGAAAATGTTTTTTTGTTTATTTTTTTTAAGAAAAGGAATTAAATCCTAAAATTAAATGCTAAATTAAAATAAATTAATTAATGAAAAGTAATTAATGACATATTTTTGGAGTTTTTGTTAATTTTGGTAAAAAATAAATACAATCAAGTTAGTAATAAAAACATATTGATTCTAATTAATTTTAAATATTTACAAAAATAAATTAAAGTTATCTAATTAATCAACCTAATTAAATTAATTAATTTATTGCTAAAAATAATATTCTAATTTTAATTGGACATAAAAATATTGTTTGTGATTTTTTTTATAAAAAAGAAAATTATTTAATTGTTAGTAAAAATAAATAAACAAATTAAATAAAATAATAAAAAAGATGAAGAGAGAAAATGGGCCTGAATGTAGCATTTTGGAGGGTGCAAATAGCTGAAATCCCTAGGCCCGAATCTTCGAAAGCTTCATGCTCTAACTATGGTGTTTTTTTTATTCTTGCGTGGAACCTATGATTCAAACATCCACAACCGTTCTATATAAACTCAAGCAAGCGTTAGCATACCATAAAATGTGATTAAAATTATAGATTCGAAATTTAAAATTTTACCAAACCGGTGTTGTCAAATGGGGACATGCTAGGCGTGTGATGGATTACTCTTGGGCCTTGTAAGACTCTTGAGGACTTCAAGAGGATGGATTGAGGCTTGATGTCAATTGAGAGAGACCGGAACCTCGAGATATGACTTGCACCAATTATTTGATTTCTGGAGAGCTTTTTGAAGAGCTTTTTAGAGAGGATTTTCGTCCCTTTCAAGCTTGTATGGATCTATATTTATAGAGGAGAATGAGGAGACAAGAAAGCATGGAAAGAATCTCCCTCATAATGTTGTGTTTTAAGACCATGATCAAGATTTGAAAAAAATGCCATATTTGATGATTTTATGCCATTTTCACATGTGGATGAACCTGGACATATTTGAAAAGTTATTGCATGAAATCAATTGACATAAACCAGCATAAAACTTTCCCAAAATGGATTCACATCAAAATTTACATTATTTCCATTATTTATTTATTTAATTCTGAATTTTAATGAATAAAATATCAAAATAAATAGCATAAATAGTAGAAAAATGTATGGGTGGGCTTAGAGTTCGTGGACCGTGTTAGGAATGAGTTTCAAACTTGAAACGATAGGCCCATTTGGAAAAAAAAAATCCAAGTTTGGTCAAAATTTGCTTCATGCATTTTTTCAAAAATTGTCCAACTTTGACAATGCATATCTCTCTCAATTTTAACCTTATGAGGGTGTTCTTGGACTTTTTGGAAATCTTAGGATGTCCCCTAAGAGACCTCTTTGGTTTCATCTCAATTGAATCTTCCATGTTCATGTAAGAAGCTTTGACCCAAAAGGTGTTTTTGTTGACTTTTTAAAATGACCTAAAATGTCCAAATTCATAACTTCTTGTGAGTGTATATTTTGATCTTGGGAGATGAAGATGGATTGTAGGGAATTTCATCCTATTCAAAATTATCTTTGGATGGGTCATTTCTCATAAAGTATGAGAAAGTTATGCTTGGTCAAAGTTGAGTTGACTTTTCCTACAAAACCCTAATTTAGCAACTTTTGAATCTTGATGAATTGTGAGCAATCCTTGATGAATAATGATCAACCCTTGATAAAATGATGAAATATACTTCAAAATGAGGATGTTGACCAAAAATCTTGAAGTTTGACTGTATGTAGGTCATAGTTGACTTTTTGCCCTAGCACAATCGACTTTTGGACCTTTGAGCAATTAACTCAACAAACTTCCTTTGCAAAGCTTGAAACTTGACATGGATGATCTTGAGAACATATTAGGACATTGGTGAGAAGTTGGGGTCACTTGGACTCAAGGATCTTGATGCAACATGAAACCCTAATCTGGGGTAGACTTCCTTAGGAGAGAGCTTGTCTGGCTAACCTTTGGACTACCTTGAGCAACTTAGAGATCTTTTTTGCAATGTTTTGAGAAATATGGGAGGGCAAATTTTGGGGTACAACAACCCTCATAGAGTCAAAATTGAGGAAGTTATGCATTGGTGAAGTTGACCCTTTTTGCAAAATTGCCAAAAGTGAAAAGTGCCTCAAATTGCATTTTTTGTCAAATGGGCCCAACTTTTTGTACTTGTTTTGAGTTTGTAACATGGTCCACGACCCATGATCCTTCCCACTTGCCTTTATTTTATTTTTGTCATTTATTTTGATTTTTATTTCAATTAAATCAAATTAAATCAAAATAAAATCATGGAAATATCAAAATCATTTAAACCTTGAGATTTTGTGCATATTTCAGGTCTCTTATACATCTAGCAATGAAATTAAATCGTGCAATGCTTGTTTGTACACAAAAAGATTGCTTTTAGGCTTATTTTGGAAAGATTTACATGAGAATCAAATCTTGATCAATAATCATTATTGGAGAAGATTGGATGCAAAATTGTAAACCTAATTCACTCAAGGACATATATAGAACAAATTCAGACCAAATGCATAAGGGTTAGAGGCGTGTAGAGTGAAGAACAACTTTCAAAAAATCAAGAAAAAGTGGTAATTTGATTTCATAGTTCCAGGCACTTTCAAGCCTTCCAAGCTATCTCATTCGCTTCCTAGGTGTGCAAGGAGTCTATACCAATCACCAACAAGAGTTTTCATGCCCAGAATCCGCCTTCACAACCCCCACGGTTTGTCATTCTTTTCAAAATCGTATCTCTTTATCCTTGCATCTTTATCATGTTTCAATGACATATTTGTAATCCTTATCATGTTTGCAAGCTAATGGTAATAATTAATTGCATTTTTGTTAGCTATACTGAGATCCACCATTGTTAGGGTTTAGGTTTCGTTTTTAGGATTTTCTTGTGCAGGTGAAATTGGCCCAAAAGAGTGGTACCATGATGTTCACAAGGCCAAGATGAACGGGCCTGTAGCATTGGGTTTCATTTATGGTGCGTGTATGAAATTCTGGAAATATGCAGGGGTTAAACCTACGCTTTTTGTCTGTAGGTAAAAGTCATCAGACTTTTAGCAACGGAGGGAGGTAGGAGATGATGGCGTGGCGTACCCTGACTAGCCCATTTAAAATCTCGCGCGCTGGACAATTGGCATTTGTGTTTTTTCCATATAATTCTTATTTGATATTCTATGTACAAACAAGCGCGCTGGCTCAGTTGGTTATGAGGCGAAGGAAATTGCCAAAGGACCTAGGTTCGAATCCCAGGTCCCCCTATTATTTCATAATATTTTTCATTGCATGATCCAGCATATGTACAGGCGTAAGGACCACTATGGACCATCATCTTTCAACCATCAGATTACCCATAATCTGGATCCAAAGGCCACCACGTGAAGGTCTACCATGCATCTTAGTCAAGCCACCGCGTTGAATCATGAAAGTCAACCTTGGACCAAGGCTTATTGGGCCAAAAATTAGATTGGCACTTCCCTTTCTACTTTGACACCAGGCCATATTCTCTCTTTCTTTTCTTTTTATATTTTCTTTTATTTAATTATTTTGATTATTTTCTAATACAAATTTAATTCATTTTTATAAAAACTCATAAAATCAATTTTCATCAAATTAGATTTAGATTTTATTTTTTTATCAAAAATTAATTTAATAATAAGTTTAATTTAATTTTAGGGCAATGTTAATCTTTTTGTAAATAAATTAAAATCAATTAGAAAATTAGGTTTTGTTTAATTTAATTTTTATTTTATTTTCTCAAAATAACCAAAATACAAAATAGGTCAAAATTAATCATTTTCCTTAATTTAATTTAATTAGTAATTAGGTTTGTACTTATTTAATTTAAAACCTTATTTTCTTAAAATAATCAAAAACAATCAAAAAAATGATTTTTCTTTTAATTAGGTTTGATCGGGGTCAAAACCCTAATTTTTTTCTCGTTCTCGTTCCATCGCGCGGGTTTATTTATTTTTACAATATTAATGTAACTGCTCATGGGATGTAATAGTTTAATTAGGACTTTTTCGTCTATTTATCGTTTTACGGGTTTTTGGCTATGTAATTAATCCCCCTCCCCGAAGCCTTGTAATAGCGTAGCTTTATTTTTTTGCATTTTAATTTTCGCAAATATTAACTGTTAGATGTATGATAATAGGATTGCATGACAAGAATGTATGTTAATTTTAAAATGGTTAGCAAACCCTAAATATGCAAAGATAATAACTGAAATCAAATCACTCGCACATGTGCACTCCTACGGTATACTCTCAATTCAGTTGCCTTTGGTAAATGATCATTAAGTATAGGGTATTTTAGTGGTCGCTCTCTTGTCTAAACAAAGATCAAATGTCCCGTTCGAAAATGTTGCCTTGGAAAGGTTGCCTCGGAAATGTTGCCTCGAATATGATCTTGAGACATTAGAGTTATTACTAAGACGTTCTAACGTTGCTTTAGTGATCGTACGTCCCTTTCGAATTGACCCTTACAACTCCAACGACGGTGCTACTTACTCACTAATAGTAGGATAGCGTTGTCTAAAGGAAACAAGAACATAAACATTCTTTTTTCGAGTAGGTAGTGCTAGTAGGTACTTGCTCAAAATAATCTTTTCCACACTTACACTCTTTTCAAACAAAGTTTTCAAAAACACTTCGTAACACTCTTGAGGACTGATACAAGGGTTAAAATGAAGTAAAACAAAAAATTTTCAAAACACACGAACACGGAAACAATTTTTAAAATAATGAGCAAGTACCTAAGAGCCCATGGAAAACCATGGATAGAAAGGGTGCTAATACCTGTACTCAAAATCTCAAAAAAGGAATTTTTTTGTGCTTTTGTCCTTTCCAGTTGGATAAAATAAAAGTCGGTGGCGACTCTTGCTTACCGCGACATTTTTCAAACACAAATGCAAAACGCAAACCAGCATTTTCCTAAAAACAGTCTGGTTCTGCCACCGTACCACAGAATTGGCGAATCTGCTGGGGATAAGGTTGGTGGGGTATACCTTAGGATTAGTTCATCATATTTTCTTCTATTGTTTGATTTGATTGCTTTACTTTTGAGGGCTTTGTATTGGGAGTTACTATAGATCCTAACCCGAATCTGGGGGACACCTTTTAGGTAAGTAGCAATAAACTGTGAGGGAACTGTACGACGTAGACCGATACGGTTGAAGCATTAGCTACGTTGATGTGGCACATTGGTTGGTACCGGTATCCCTTATGGAGAAACAAGGAGAATACGGGGCTGCTATATGTGTCGTTAAGCATCAACTGACCTTAGAACCTATAATTGACCAACTTGGCCATAGGAAGTAGTGAGATAGCCGGCCTCGGTGTAAAGCTGAGAATGGGTTGATACTCGATACTACACTCATTGACACCATACTCTCGAGATAGTTCCGACCGCAAGAAAAGATTGCGTGAGCTGAAACCATGACCGATGGAGGATGATCAATGATATTGAGAACCTCTAGAACCCGGTTACTATTATTAGGACAGGTTGAAACCAACTGAACTTCAAGAGGGTAGTACCTAGACCCCATGCAAGCCTGAAACTTAAGGGCTCTTGTGTGACTTGTTTGCCTTTACCATGTTTGTTATCTGCTATACCTGTTGTGTGTTTTATCATGACATCATGCATCATAACATAGCATTCATACTCCATTACACTAACCATTTCAAAGACCGAGGGGATTTATCTTTGTTCTGTTTTGTAGATTATGGCTTCCATACGCAGAAACACCATCCGAGTTAACTTTGTGCAAATACCTGCTCAACTCAAAGATTTAGCCTTGAGAGTTTCTGATACTTCTTCATTCATTAGGAGACATGGTCAGCTTCTTAGTTTGGTTACCTCAAAGTTTGATGAGCAGATGATGAGTGTGCTTTTCCAGTTCTTCGATCCGGTGCATCATTGTTTCACTTTCCCAGATTATCAGCTAGTTCCCACTATGGAGGAGTTTTCTCACTTGTTGGGCATATCCATCCTCGAGCAGATGCCCTTCACAGGTTTGGAAGAGACTCCTAGACCAGAAGACATTGCTTCAGCTCTACATTTGAAAAGGGGTTATGTAGTATCCAACTGGGAGACACGAAGCGGGGTTGAAGGTTTCTTAGCCAAGTTTCTAATAGATCAAGCTCAATTGTTCTGGGATAATTTGGACTTTCAGACTTTTGAAGACATCTTGGCTCTCCTTATCTATGGTTTGGTTCTCTTCTCGAATCCATATTCCTTCATAGATGTGAATGCGGTTAAGATCTTCCTGTCTCGCAATCCTGTGCCTACTCTTCTGGGTGATATTTTACATGCTCTCTACACTCGTACCGTGCATAGAAGAGGGACCCTCATGTGTTGTATGCCGTTGCTGGCAAGGTGGTTTATTTCGCACCTCCCCAAGTCCGTGTTGAAGAATGAAGAAGGTTTAGGATGGTCTTACAGGATAATGTCCCTTGCCCATACCTGCATTCTTTGGAGTTCTAAGGCTATGGAAAATGTTGCTGTCATTGATCGATGTGGGGGATACCCTAATGTCCTGTTGTTTGAAATCAGAGGGGGAATAACCTACAGTCCTTGTTTGGCTTTACGACAGTTTGGTCACGCTCGGAGAGGCGGTCCTCATGAGCTACTTCTTACAGATATTGTCTTTGACTACAAGGGGGACATTGATGAGCATCGTCGCAGATTTATACGAGCTTGGGGCATGGTGAACAGGTCTGACCCTCAAGAGCTAAGACCAAAGACTTCTCTCCCTATGCAACCTTATCTCCAATGGGTCCGAGCTCGAGCCCAGAAGCTTGGGATGCCTTATGAAGTTGTGTTTCCAATGATTGTGGAGCCTACCAATGAAGAGGGCGTTCCTTATACAGTCCTTTATCCCTACATGCCTACTGATCTTGGGGCATTGAAGAGATCCTGGATTCAGCTAAAAGAGGAGAGGGATACCTACCGGGAGAAGTATCATGAGAAAGAAAGGAAGATGTTGAAGCTCACCAGGAAATTTGAGAATGAAAGGACAATCAATGACTACGTCAGCACGAAGGGGAAGTGTCCATGGGATTTCTGATTTTGTTTTCTTTAGTTTAGATTTGTTTTCCATTTATTTCTTTTGTAACGCCTTAAAGGCATTGTTAAACATTTTTACAAGTTTAATCTAATAAAGTTTGTTTATTTCTTGGTTCGCAAATTTAAATCTCCCAAAGTCTTTGAAATCATTACATACGCATCCCATTATCATGCACATCATTACAGGTACCATTACAGGTTTCTCATCTTCTTCACTGTTTATTTCAGCACGAAATGTCTTCTGAAATACCTACCGATCAAGCCATCAAAGCTCTTCAGGAACAGAATGCCCAATTCCAAGAGATGTTCTTGAACTTGGCTAAAGGGAAAGAAGATTTGAAGACTCTCATCCTGAAGGAGAAGAAGAAGAAGAAGAAGAAGAAGGTGGTCCTTCTGAATATGGGTCACAGATTTGGGAATAGGTTGTGACAGGAAGCTGATATGTCTCTTTCATCCAAAGGAGAGGAGAACCAAGAGGAAGAAAAGGGTCCCAGCCCTGTGGTTTTTGATAATGATACTGATTTTGATGATGAACAGTACCATCCTGCTGAGGATAGGTACAAACAACTCGAAGACCGTCTGAGTGCTGTGGAGATTCAGAAGATCCCTGGTTTGGATTTCGGAGATCTGGGACTGGCATCTGGAGTGGTGATTCCTCATAAATTTAAAGCTCCAATTTTCGCCAAGTAAGATGGAGTATCCTGTCTAAAACTCCATCTCCGCTCGTACGTCAAAAAAATCCAACCTTACACTGCTGATAGAAATTTGTGGGTGCATTTCTTTCAAGATAGTCTTTCAGGGACTCAACTTGAATGGTTTTATCAATTGGAAGGAGCTAATGTCCGAAACTGGGAGGACCTTGTTGCTGCTTTCTACAGGCAGTACCAGTATAATGCCGACCTTTCTCCCACTCGTATCTAACTTTAGGATATGTCTATGGGTGCAAGTGAAAGTTTTAAGGACTATGCTCAGAAGTGGAGAGATCTGGATGGAAGAGTCCAACCCCCTTTGTCTGATAGGTAGTTAGTTGATATGTTTCTAGGAACGTTGTCTGGTCCATTCTTCAATCATCTGATCGGCAGTTCATCATCTGGGTTTACTGAATTAACTTTGACTGAGGAGAGAGTAGAAACTGGTATCCAAAGTGGTAAGATACAGAAGGATACGTCGTCAAGTGCAGTAAAGAAGCCTTTCACCGGTAAGAAAGAAGCTAGTGCAGTTTACAGCTCGAAGAGCCAAAACCGACCCGAACACCATCAAGCAGTGAATGCGGTAGTAATATCAAGACCCATCGTTGCCCCACAATGCAACAATCAGCAAAGAATGGAGAGACCGCAGAGACAGTACACTCGGCTTAATATGACCTTGTCTCAAATTTTACCATAATTGTTGAAGACCAATCTGGTAACTCTGAGGGAAGCCCCAAAGAATCCCAGCACCATATCTCGGCTATATAATCCGAACGCCCAATGTGCCTATCACTCTGATAGCCCAGGTCATGATATGAACAACTGTTGGGCCTTGAAGAATAAGGTGCAAGATTTGATTGAAGCTAAAGAAATTGAGTTTGACGCTCCGGAGAAACCCAACGTCATAACTGCTC
Organism: Vicia faba; assembly: GCA_948472305.1. Classification (NCBI taxonomy): domain Eukaryota; kingdom Viridiplantae; phylum Streptophyta; class Magnoliopsida; order Fabales; family Fabaceae; genus Vicia; species Vicia faba. Next base: position 1,330,610,060 of record OX451739.1, read on the forward strand.
CTATGCCCAAGCATGGTCATGGAGTAAATGCTGTGGACAATGATTTATTTGTGACCTTCGTGGAAGAAATTTCTACTCCTTTGATGACAGTTAAGAAAAATCTATTGTTGGCCGGTTTATTTCCGGGCTGTGATGAAGGTTGCCACATGTGTTCAATTCTGCCTGTTGGTTGCCACTTATTGAAATTAGGTGTTCAGCGCCTGATGGATAACAAAGAGATCTTGTTCGAGAAGACTATGATTCTGTTGGTTCCAGTTGAAGATGTTTCCATCATAACCATTTCCTCCAGTCCTTCCAAGGCTTCCTCGAGAAAGCCTATTACGATTACATTTGTTCCAAGAATCGCTCCATTAATCATTACTATCCCTGGTCCTATCCCATACACTTCGGATAAGGCTGTCCCTTGGCACTATAGGGCCGATGTGTATTACCATGGAGTTAAGCAAGATTTAAAGGTTGAAGAAGTTGATGTCGATATCAGCAATATTGTCGGGGCTAGCAAGGTCACCAGAAGTGGAAGACTATTCTCTCCTGAGATTTCCCCTCCGACTGTTCATAAACCTGTTGTCATTCCATCTGCTAGTACATCAACTACTGTCCTAGTTCCAATTCCATTTATCACCCCTATCGCTGAGTCATCTGGCACTCGGGGCAAAGAAATCACAGGTGAGCCTGCCTGGACGGAGGCACCTAAGAAGATCATTGTAGAAACCTCTAAGCAGGAGATAGAGGAAATTCTGAATATTATCAAGAAGAGTGACTACAACATAGTCGAGCAGCTGGGGCAGACCCCGTCAAAAATCTCCATGTTGTCCTTGTTATTGTGTTCTGAAGCCCATGCAAAGGCTTTAATTGTGTTCCTCAAAACTGCGCATGTGTCACAGGAAACTTCTGCCGATCAATTCAGAGATTGTATAGCTAGTTTGACTGCCGACAACGGGTTGGGTTTCTCAGATGTAGATCTGACTGCTAAAGGAAGAAATCACAATGATGCTTTGCACGTCTCGATCGAATGCAGGGTCACTACTCTGGCCCATGTACTGGTGGATACTGGGTCCTCATTAAATGTTTTTCCAAAGAAAGCATTAGACTGTCTGGACTATGAAGGTTTGATTCTGAAGCCGAGCAATATTGTGGTTAGGACTTTCGACGGGTCAAAAAGGATGGTGCACGAGGAAGTGGACGTCCCTATTAAAGTTGGCTCTCAGACTTTTGCATCTACCTTCTATGTGATGGATATCCGACCATCTTATTCTTGATTACTGGGTCGCCCTTGGATTCATAAGGCTGGGGCAGTAACTTCTACGCTCCATCAGATGTTGAAATATCCAGTAAAGGGGAAGATTGTTACGGTACAAGGTGAGGAGGAGTATATGGTGAGTCATCTTAATTCCTTTCGCTATGTGGAGATGGATGGGGAGTTCATCGAAACCCCATGTCAGAACTTTGAAGAGGTCCCCCAGACTCTGGCATCGACTGAAGTTGCTATTGACGAACCTCCAATGAAGATGGCTTCCCTCAAGGATGCCAGGGTTGTAATTGAAAAAGGTGGGTGTACAAATTGGGGGTAGCTCCCCGACTTCGCACACAAAACTGACAAGTTTGGTTTGGGCTTTACTGCAGAGGCTCAAAGGGCTGTTCGGCACACGCGGATTGGAAGACCTCCTCTGCACATTAGTAATCAGGGAGTGAATGCAATGGAGGATGATAAAGAAGAGTCAGACATCGACAGTTGGATTTACCCTACAACCAATGGTGGATTGAACAACTGGACGGCGAAGGACTTCGTACCCGTTTCTTTTATTACACAGTAATTGACTTTTGTTTTGAGATTTGTAACAGACAGTTTGAAACTTTATGGCCCGGTGCCTTGCCCGAGGCACCTTGGCTTTGTTTGTGAGGGCTTCTTATTTGTCATTTTCATATATCATCAATAAAGCATTGGACGTTTTCTTGCATTGCAAATTTTGTGCTCCTTGTTTTTCATTTATATCTCGCACTTTATCAAAACAGCTATTGTCTTACACACACTCACATATCATAATGCAGATCCACATCCACTCTGGATCCCATTAATAATGACTCTGCTACTGCCAGTTATGACTTCGAAAAACCGATCAACCAAGCCAAGGACGAAGGTGAGGATGATTGTGAAGTGCCTGGGGAACTTGCTAGATTGTTACTGCAGGAAGAGAGGGCCATCCAGCCTCATAAAGAGCCAGTGGAATCAGTAAACTTGGGTACAGAGGAAGACAAGAAAGAAGTCAAGATAGGTGCAAATCTGGAGCCTAGTGTCAAGCAACGGTTGTACAGATGCTACGCGACTATGTTGAGATCTTCGCTTGGTCTTATGAAGATATGCCTTGTGTAGACACTGATATTGTGGTTCACCGCCTGCCAACTAAAGAAGACTGTCCTCCGGTAAAGTAGAAGGTTCGCCGTATGTGCCCCGAGATGTCTGAGAAAATCAAAGCTGAAGTCATGAAACAGTTTGATGCCGGGTTTCTAGCTGTCACTTCTTACCCACAGTGGGTTGCCAACGTGGTTCCGGTTCCTAAAAAGGATGGTAAGGTACGGATGTGTATGGACTATAGAGATCTGAATAGGGCGAGCCCCAAAGATGATTTCCCACTTCCTCACATCGATGTTCTGGTCGAAAACACCGTGCAGCATAAGGTCTTCTCCTTTATGGATGGTTTTTCTGGTTACAATCAGATTAAGATGGCTCCCAAAGACATGGAAAAGACAACCTTCATTACGCAGTGGGGCACCTTCTGTTACAAGGTAATGCCTTTCGGGTTGAAGAATGTTAGGGCAACTTATCAGCGCGCCATGGTCGCTTTGTTCCACGACATGATTCACCATGAGATTGAGGTTTATGTTGATGACATGATTGCAAGGTCCCAGACTGAAAAAGAACACTTGGACCATCTCCAGAAACTGTTTGACATGTTGAAAACGTACAAGCTAAGGTTAAACCCGAACAAATGCACCTTCGGGGTAAGGTCCGGTAAACTGCTAGATTTCGTCGTCAGTGATAAAGGTATTCAAGTGGATCCTGAAAAGGTGAAGGTTATACAAAATATGTCAGCTCCCCGCACAGAAAAGGAAGTTAGAGGATTTTTGGGACGTCTGAACTACATCGCCTGATTCATTTCACATCTGACTGCTACTTGTGAGCCAATCTTCAAGCTGCTGAAGAAAGATCAAGTGGTAAAATAGAATTATGAATGTCAGACCTCTTTCGAAAGGATCAAGGAATACCTCAAAGAGCCACCTATTCTGATGCCTCCAGTTGAAGGAAGACCTTTGATCTTATACTTGACAGTACTGGATAATTCAATGAGGTGTGTGCTGGGGCAGCATGACGAGTCTGGCCGAAAAGAGCATGCTATTTACTACCTTAGCAAAAAGTTTACCGACTGTGAGACCCGATACTCACTGCTTGATAAAACTTGTTGCGCTTTAGCATGGGCTGCTTGTCGGCTGAGACAGTATATGCTGACTTACACTACCCTATTGATATCAAAGATGGACCCAATCAAGTATGTCTTCGAAAAGCCTTCCTTGTCCGAGAATAGCAAGATGGCAGATGATCTTAACTGAATATGACATCCAATACACAACCCAAAAAGCAATCAAGGGAAGTGTGTTGGCGGATCATTTGGTGCATCAGGCCGTGGATGATTACCAATCCATGAGTTTCGAGTTCCCGGATGAGAACATCATGTTGGTGACCAACTGTGAAGAACCTGGACCGGATGAAGGACCCAAGGAGGGATCCCGATGGTCTATGTATTTTGATGGAGCCTCAAACGCATTAGGTAATGGCGTTGGCACCGTGATCATATCTCCTGAAGGTTGTCATACTCCATTCACCGCCCGATTATGTTTTAACTGCACCAACAATATGGCGGAGTATGAAGCATGCATCATGGGCCTTCGAGCAGCTATTGACCTGAGGATTAAGTTCTTGAGTGTATTCGGAGATTCCTCTCTAGTGATCAGTCAGATCAAAGGTGAGTGGGATACAAAACACCCAAATCTTATTCCTTACAAGGAGTATGTATTGACATTGCTCCCACACTTCGAGGAGATAACCTTTGAACATTTCCCTAGAGAGGAGAATCAGTTAGCGGACGCGCTAGCTACCATGTCTTCTATGTTCAAGGTCAGGTGGGACAATGAAGCTCCCCAGATTACCATCGAGAGGTTGGACAAACCTGCACATTACTGTGACATCGAGACTGAAGAGGTAGCAGATAAACCCTGGTTTCACGAGGTAAAGAGGTATCTGGAGGCTCAGGAATACCACGAGGGTGCATCTGTTAATGATAATAAGTTTCTGAGGAGATTCGTTGTGAAGTTCTTCATCAGTAATGGTATCCTCTACAAGCGTAACCATGATTCAACCTTACTGCGATGTGTGGATAAGAACGAGGCAGAAAGGATTATGGCAGAGTTGCATGAAGGTACCTTAGGAACTCATTCCAGTGGACATACCATGGCAAAGAAAATCCTACGGGCAGGATATTATTGATCTACTATGGAAGCCGATTGTTATTAGCATTCTCGGATCTGTCATAAGTGTCGAGTCTATGCTGATAAGGTGCATGTACCTCCATTTCCTCTGAATGTCTTGACGGCTCCTTGGCCTTTCGCAATGTGGGGCATCGATATGATTGGAGAGATTATACCTACTGCATCTAACGGGCATCGTTTCATTCTGGTAGCTATTGATTATTTCACGAAGTGGGTTGAGGAAGCTTCCTTTTCTACGGTAACCAAGAATGTCGTAGCGCGGTTTATCCGACACAATCTGATATGTCGATATGGTATACCAGAGAGGATCATTACGGACAATGGTACAAATCTCAACAATACAATGATCACCGAGCTCTGCAAACAGTTTAAGATACATCATCACAACTCTTCTCCTTACTGGCCGAAGATGAATGGGGCTGTTGAAGCAGCAAATAAGAACATCAAGAAGATTGTGCAGAAGATGACGGTGACCTATAAAGACGTGCATGAGATGTTACCATTCGCTCTTCATGGGTACCGTACCTCAGCGTGGACGTCAACAGGGGCAACACCTTACTCTCTAGTGTATGGCATGGAGGCAGTCTTACCCATTGAGGTCCAGATACCCTCTCTCTGGATTATGAAGGATGCAGGTTTGATAGAGGACGATTGGATCCAGACCCGGCTTGATCATCTGAATTTAATCAATGAAAAGAGACTTACTGCTATTTGTCATGGTCAGGCGTATCAAAAAGCGGATGATCAAGGCTTTTAACAAGAAAGTCAGACGACAAGAGTATCAAGTTGGGGATCTGGTGATCAAACGCATCATACTACCACAAGGTGATCCCAGGGGCAAATGGACCCCTACGTACGAAGGGCCATTTGTGGTTAAGACCATTTTCTCAGGAGGAGCTATGATTCTAACCACCATGGATGGTGACGACCTTCCTCACCCCGTCAATGCAGACATAGTGAAAAAATACTATGCATAAACAAAGACCCGCTAGGTCGACTGGCCTAGGCAAAAATAAGGGCTTCCCAGCGAACCAAAAGGGTTCGGGCAAAAATAAGGGATGAAAATGAAAAAATTGTACTCCCGGCAAGTCGAAAACCTAAAAAGGCGGCTTGGGCAAAAAAGGGTATCCCGGTGGACTGAAAACCCGAAAGGGCGGTCCAGGCAAAATTTAGGAATTAAAGCGTAACACTATGTCTCATTGGATCATCTTATAACCAGACTTCGGTATCGACTATCGAGCTCGGACGGCGCCAATCAATCTGATCTACCTTCAACCAAGTAGCAATGTGATGAGATGCTCGAAGATATAAAGGCAATAGCAGAGTTGGAACCCAGTGGGATTATTCACATAGCTGTTTTCCTTTGTTTTTCAAAAATTGTATAAATTCTATCATTCGGCGGCGTTCTCTTACTAGGACGTCAACCTCTTGTACAAAACGCCTATTACGGGCCAACTTCAAAACCAATACAATTCATTTTACAATAAATTTCAAAGTTGTTTTTCTTTTTCTGTTTTGTTTTGCAAGAACATCCAATGATTCATTTTTGATATATGCATTTGAAAATATTTGTTGCTCACAAATATTTACACGAGAAACAAAAGACAATTACCCGTAATTCCAGGAACATGGGCAAACAAGAAATGTCCAAGCCTTATAGTTGCTCTATTCACCAGGTACAGGGATAGACCCAGCTTGAGAAAATGACTAAAAGTATATACACTCCCCGCAGAGTAAGAGGTACCAGAATATAGTGGTGTTAATTCTTCCCAAGCAGAGTTTATCTGTCACCAACACCAGAAGACTATCCCCAGTGGAGTTTATTTCTTCCACAAACAAAAACTGTATCCCCGACAGAATTCATCATCGCCAACAACGGTAATTCATCCCCAGCCGAGGTTATTTCTCCAAGTCAGCAGATCTTCTGACAAAGTATCTCTTCCCCATAGAGTCATTCTCTCGCCAGTTTATTCTCCAGCAGAATTATTCTCCTGCCAAGTTATTCTCAAATCATCTTCGATCGTTATCCCCAGCGAGCGAAACTCTTTATATTATCCAGCAGCAGTCCGGCATTTATTTTCCCCAACTAGGGAACATCATAAAAACATTACATATCCATACATCATGACACGCGCATACGCATCATACAGCACAATCTCATTTACTTTGAGAACATCATTGCCCAATACATTTCATGCATCATGACATTACATACGACTAACTCTTTACCTTTCAAGGAAAGGTACAATCAAAATTATCACAAAGTTCAAGCTCTGAAGCCCGGATTCGACCGGATAATAGTTTAATCCCCAACAAGTTATTGTGAAGCCTGGAATCGACTAGATAGAAATACAAAGACACCATGAAGCCTGGAATCGACTAGATAGTGGTATATCATAAATACAAGCCGTGAAGCCCGGAAATTGACCATATAATAGCTCAACAAGTTATTGTGAAGCCTGGATTACGACCAAATAGCGATACAAGACACCATGAAGCATGGACTCGACCAGATAATGGTATAAGATGTTGTGAAGCCTGGATTGCGACCAGATAGCAGCCCAGAATACTACGAAGCCTGGAGTCGACCAGATAGTGGTATATATTTAATGCAAGTTATGAAGCCCGGATTCGACCGGATAATATCTTGATTTCTCTGAATGCCATGAAGCCTGGATTCGACCAGATAATGGTATAATACATCGTGAAGCCTGGATTATGACCAGATAGTGGCAAAGGACACTGAAGCCTGGGACTACGACCAGATAACAGTAAGGGACACTGCGAAGCTTGGATTTCGACCAAATAGCAGTCTACCCAGCCAATTATTATGAAGCCCGAAGTCGGCCGAATATTAGTAGGCCTAAAAATCAAATGGAAGCCCGGATGCGACTGGATAACCACTTGATTTCTTCTGAAGCCTGAATTTTGATCAGATAAGAAGTAAGGTATTGTGAAGCCTGGAATCGACCAGATAGCGATACAAGACACTATGAAGCCTGGATTCGACCAGATAATGGTTTGAAACATCGTGAAGCCTGGATTACGACCAGATAGCGGTAAAAGACACTGTGAAGATTGGATTTCGACCAAATAGCAGTTTACCTGGACAATTACTAAGAAGCCCAGAGTTGATCGGATATTAGTGTGCCCTAAATTCAAGTTAAAGCCCGGATACGACCGAATAACAACTTAGTTCCTTCTGAAGCCTAGATTACGGCCAGATAAGAATTGAGAAATTACGAAGCCTGGAGAATGACCGGATAGCAAGTTTAATCTCATCTCCCCAGTAAGTCGCTGTAAAGCCTGGAGCACGACCAGATAGCAGTCGATCTTATCACTATGAAGCCTGGATCACGACCAGATTGTAGTTTATTTTCACCTCTTCGACCAAGAGACGATTCCCCAGTAGAATAACGGACGACTGAAGCTCCTAAAATTCAACTTTTACCAAGACAAAGAACAACATTCCCCAGCGAAATCTTCCTCAACTACAGGTAGGCAAGCTCTCGCTAAAGAATATCTTATGCGATCGACACTCCTTCAGATGGCATCTTTAAGCCCATCTTCAGTCATCAATCTCCAAATGGAATCTATAAGCCCATTCCCGACATCATAAGACAAGTACTACTTCATGTGAGTGCAAATTTCTTGGGCACTCTAGTGTTCAATCATCCTCAACCTTCAGATAACGAAAGGCAGACAAGACAATCTACATCCTCAAGTTTAAGAAGATTGAACAGGGGCAGCTGTTGTACCCCAAAATTTGCCCTCCCATATTTCCCAATACATTTCAAGTAAGGTCCTCAAATTGCTCAAGGAAGTCCAAGGGTCGACCAGACAAACTCTCTCCTAAGGCAGTCTACCTCAGATTAGGGTTTCATGTTGCATCAAGATATTTGAGTCCCAAGGATCCCAAATGCTCACCATTGTCCTAATATGTTCTCAAGATCATCCATGTGAAGTTTCAAGCCTTGCAGAGAAAATTTGCTCAGTCAATTGCTCAAAGGCCTGAAAATCAATTGTGCTAGGGCAAAAGTCAACTGTGGCCCACATACAGTCAAACTTCAAGATTTGTGGTCAACATCCTCATTTTTAAGTATTATTCATAATTTGATCAAGGGTTTATCATTATTCATCAAGGATTGCTCATAATTCATCAAAACCCAAAAGTTGCTAAATTAGGGTTTTGCAGGAAAAGTCAACTCAACTTTGACCAAGCATAACTTTCTCATACTTTATTATAAATGACCCATCTAAATATCATTTTGAATAGGATCCAATTCCATACAATTCATCTTCATCTCCCAAGTTCAAAATATGCACTCACAAGAAGTTATGAATTTGGACATTATAGGTCACTTTGAAAAGTCAACAAAAACACCTCTTTTGTCAAATCTTCATACATGAAATGGAAGACTCAATTGAGATGAGACCAAAAGGGTTGCTTAGAGTACATCTCAAGCTTTCTAAAAAATCCAAGAACACCCTCATAGAGTCAAAATTGAGAAAGTTATGCATTGGTGAAGTTGACCTTTTTTGCAAAATTGCCAAAAGTCAAAAGTGCCTCAAATTGCAATTTTTGTCAAATGGGCCCAACGTTGTGTACTTGTTTTGAGTTTTTAACATGGTCCACGACCCATGATCCTTCCCACTTTCCTTTATTTTATTTTTGTCATTTATTTTGATTTTTATTTCAATTAAATCAAATTAAATCAAATTAAATCAAAATAAAATCATGGAAATATCAAAATCATTTAAACCTTGAGATTTTGTGCATATTTCAAGTCTCTTATACAGCTAGCAATGAAATCAAATCGTGCAAGGCTTTTTTGTACACAAAAAGATTGGTTTTTGGCTTATTTTGGAAAGATTTCCACGAGAATCAAATCTTGATCAATAATCATTATTGGAGAAGATTGGATGCAAACTTGTAAACCTAATTAACTCAAGGACATATATAGAACAAATTCAGACCAAATGCATAAGGGTTAGAGGCGTGTAGAGTGAAGAACAACTTTCAAAAAATCAAGAAAAAGTGGTAATCTGATTTCATAGTTCCAGGCATTTTCAAGCCTTACAAGCTATCTCATTCGCTTCCTGGGTGTGCAAGGAGTCTATACCAATCACCAACAAGAGTTTTCGTGCCCAGAATCCGCCTCCACAACTCCCACGGTTTGTCATTCTTTTCAAAATTGTATCTCTTTATCCTTGCATCTTTATCATGTTTCAATGACATATTTATAATCCTTATCATGTTTGCAAGCTAATGGTAACAATTAATTGCATTTTTGTTAGCTATATTGAGATCCACCATTGTTAGAGTTTAGGTTTCATTTTTAGGATTTTCTTGTGTAGGTGAAATTGGCCCAAAAGAGTGGTACCATGATGTTCACAAGGCCAAGACGAACTGGCCTGTAGCATTGGGTTTCATTTAGGGTGCGTGTATGAAATTCTGGAAATATGCAGGGGCTGTACCTACGCTTTTTGTCCGTAGGTAAAAGTCATCAGACTTTTAGCAACGGGGGGAGGTAGGAGATGATGGCATGGCGTACCCTGACTGGCCTATTTAAAATCTCGCACGGTGGACAATTGGTATTTGTGTTTTTCCATATAATGCTTATTTGATATTATATGTACAAACAAGCGCGCTGGCTCAGTTGGTTATGAGGCGAAGGAAATTGCCAAAGGACCTGGGTTCGAATCCCAGGTCCCCCTATTATTTCATAATATTTTTCATTGCATGATCAGGCATATGTACAGGCGTAAGGACCACTATGGACCATCATCCTTCAACCATCAGATTGCCCATAATCTGGATCCAAAGGCCACCACGTGAAAGTCAACCTTGGACCAAGGCTTATTGGGCCAGAAATCAGATTGACACCTCCCTTTCTACTTTGACACCAGGCTCAATTCTCTCTTTCTTTTCTTTTTATATTTTCTTTTATTTAATTATTTTGATTATTTTCTAATACAAATTTAATTCATTTTTATAAAAACTCATAAAATCAATTTTCATCAAATTAGATTTAGATTTTATTTTTTTATCAAAAATTAATTTAATAATAAGTTTAATTTAATTTTAGGGCAATGTTAATCTTTTTGTAAATAAATTAAAATCAATTAGAAAATTAGGTTTTGTTTAATTTAATTTTAATTTTATTTTCTCAAAATAACCAAAATACAAAATAGGTCAAAATTAATCATTTTCCTTAATTTAATTTAATTAGTAATTAGGTTTGTACTTATTTAATTTAAAACCTTATTTTCTTAAAATAATCAAAAACAATCAAAAAAATGATTTTTCTTTTAATTAGGTTTGATCGGGGTCAAAACCCTAATTTTTTTCTCGTTCTCGTTCCATCATGCGCGTTTATTTATTTTTACAATATTAATGTAACTGCTCATGGGATGTAATAGTTTAATTAGGACTTTTCGTTTATTTATCGTTTTACGGGTTTTTGGCTATGTAATTAATCCCCCTCCCCGAAGCCTTGTAATAGCGTAGCTTTATTTTTTTGCATTTTAATTTTCGCAAATATTAACTGTTAGATGTATGATAATAGGATTGCATGACAAGAATGTATGTTAATTTTAAAATGGTTAGCAAACCCTAAATGTGCAAAGATAATAATTGAAATTAAATCACTCGCACATGCGCACTCCTAGGGTATACTCTCACTTCGGTTGCCTTCGGTAAACGATCATTAAGTATAGGGTATTTTAATGGTCACTCTCTTGTCTAAACAAAGATCAAATGTCCCGTTTGGAAATGTTGCCTCGGAAAGGTTGCCTCGGAAATGTTTCCTCGAATATGATCTTGAGACATTAGAGTTATTACTAAGACGTCCTAACGTTGATTTAGTAATCGTACGTCCCTTTCGAATTGACCCTTACAACTCCAACGACGGTGCTACCTACTCACTAATAGTAGGATAGTGTTGTCCAAAGGAAACAAGAACAGAAACATTCTTTTTTCGAGTAGGTAGATGCTAGTAGATACTTGCTCAAAATAATCTTTTCCACACTTACACTCTTTTCAAACAAAGTTTTCAAAAACAGTTCGTAACACTCTTGAGTACTGATACAAGGGTTAAAACGAATTAAAAACAAAAACTTTTCAAAACACACGAACACAGAAACAATTTTTAAAATGATGAGCAAGTACCTAAGAGCCCATGGAAAACCATGGATAGAAAGGGTGCTAATACCTTCCCTTTCTATAATCTACCCCCCCCCCCCCCCCCCCCCCCCCCCCCCGTACTCAAAATCTCGAAAAAGGAATTTTTCTGTGCTTTTGTCTTTTCAAGTTGGATAAAATAAAATTCGGTAGCGACTCTTACTTACCGCGACATTTTGCAAACACAAACGCAAAACGCAAACCAGCATTTTTCTAAAAACAGTCAGGTTCTGTCACCGTACCACACTACAAAACAAGAACAAAGATGAATCTCCAAAACCCTTGAAATGGTTAGTGAATGCATATGATGTCCATGATGTTATGTACAAGTATGCATATACAAGCAAAACAAACAAGTTCTTAGTTTAGGCTTGCATGAGGTTTTATAGGTAAGCACCCTTTTGAAGTTTAGTTGGCTTAAACCTATCCTAATAATAGTAACCGGGTTCTAAGGAGATCAATATCACCAGATTGTTTCCTTGGTCATTGTTTCAGCTCAAGCCTCTTTAATGGCAACCGAAATATCCCAAGAAACCAAACTTTAATGAGTGTAGTATCGAGTATCTACCAACTTCGGACTGCACCAAAGCCGGTCATCTCACTACATCCTAAAGGCCAAGTTGGTCAAGTAAAGGGTTCTAGAAGTTCATTAGTGCTTAATGACATCACTCAGCAGCCTCGTATTCTCTTTGATTGACTCAATGGCTACCGGTACCCACAAATATGTCACACTAACATAGCTATTGCTTAGACCATGTTGGTATACCCCGCACAGTTTCCACAACGTATTGCTATTTACCTATAATGTCTCCCAAATCCTGGTGGAGGATTCAAACCCAAACAAAGAACCATAATGTAAAGTAAACAAGTCAAACAATGTAAGCACATAAATGTGATCTAGCCCTAAGGTAACCCCACTTTTATAATTCTCCCCAACAGAGTCGCCAGTTCTGTGATACGGTGGAAGAACTGACTTGAGGTTTTGTTTGTGTTTGCAAATGTTGTGGTTTAGCAAGAGTCTCCACCAACTTTTCTTTTATCCAATAAGGAAAGGTGAAAAAGCACAGGAAAGACCTTTCGAGATGTTTTCTTGAGTTTGGGGGTAGATTATAAAAAGGGAAGGTATTAGCACCCTTTTAATCCATGGTTTTCCATGGGCTCTTAGTTACTCGCTAGATCACTTGCTTTTGTTTGAATGTGTGCTTGTGATGTGGGTTTTGAAAATATTTTGAAAACATAACTTTGTAATGATTCTCGTTTCTATAAGAACGCATACAAAGTGTTTGTTTCGAAAATAGTTCAAAGATGTGTTTGTGGGATGTTTTGAAAGTGATTTTGAAAAGGTGTATTCTTTGTAATGGTTCTCGTCTCTATAAGAATGCATACAAAGTGTTTGTCTTTTGAAAATGTTTCATAGTGAGAGTGTTGGTGCATAAAATGTTTTTGTTGTAAGCAAACGAGTAACTGAGAGAGAATCTACCTACTCAAAAGGTCTTTAAATGTGCTTTTCCTTCTCCTTTTGATGTGGCTATCTTACCATTGATTTGGTAAGAAGCCCCATCATTGGATGTGAACGGACGAGTGTGGGATGTTTGTATAGTCATAGAAGGCAACCTATGAATGTTTTAGCAAAGTCGTTTTTGGGACTAGATCGTTTACCGAAGGCAACATCGAGGGTCATCGAGGGTCTTTTGCTAAAACTCCCATGTTCGAGGCACATGACTATTTTTTCGATAGGCAACAAGTGATATTACCCTAAGGATGCGTGTGTGCAAGTGTGTTTGATTGCATGTATTTGTCTTTGATTTTTGGTGGTCTACTTGTTGGTTTTATCTTGCCATACACGTCTAATTACTATACAGTACAAGGAAAACAATAAATTGCGGAAAAAATGAAATTCTACACTATTACAATATTTAGGGGATGGGGGTACAAATTTATGAATGGGGGTTGCAAGTAAAAATAAGTCCTAAGTTACTATTACAACCATATTGAAATGTATAAGAATGTACAAGAAAATGTGAAACGAACTTGTTTTGTTTTAAGAAAATATTTTGGTCTTTTGTTTTAAGAAATAAAATAAAGTGTGAAGGAAATACTTTTGATGTTTGCTAATTAATGGAATGGATAGTGATAGTGTTGTACCCCAAAATTTGCCCTCCCATATTCTTCAAGATTACTCAAGAGATTGCACAGTCCAAATGCCTCCTAAGCCAGTCAAAAACTAGGGTTTTGGTTCCTTCAAGGAAGTTGAGGTTTTCAATGGATCAATCTAGTCCCATATGCCTATATACATTGCCAAGCATCTACATGTCAAGTCTCAAGATTCACAGGGTCCAATTGCACAGTCAAAAGCCCTAGTTGCTTCACAGTCAACTGCAGGGGTAAAATGGTCATTTTACAGTCAAAAGTCAAAAATTTTGGTCAACATCTTATTTTGAGGCCACAATCATCATTTGATCAAGTCTTGATCATGATTCCACAAGCATGGCTCAAAAATCATCAAGATGCAAAAAGTTACTATTTTTGGACAGCTGAAAAGTCAACTGTAACTTGACCAATGCATAACTTTTTCATGGTTCATCAGAAAAATCCCATCCAATGCTCATTTTTAAGGGGATGACATTTCCTACAACTCATCTTCACATTCCAAGTCCAAGAAATGCTCTCACAAAAAGTTATCAATTTCTACATTATAGGTCAATTTCAAAAGTCAACAAAAAGGCATTTTAAGTCAAAGACCATAACTTGAGATTGGTAAATCAAAATGACATGGGACCAAATTCATTGGTTAGAGGACTTCAAGACCTTTCCAAAATGTCCAAGAACATGTTCATATGGTCAAAATTGAGCAAGATATGCATTGGAGAAGTTGGGAAATTTTTGGGAATTTGCAAAAGTCAACTTTGCCCAAAACACTTCATTTTTGCTAATGGGCCTCAAATTCCTTCTTGAATCTTTACCCAAAGCATATGCACGACCCATCAAGCCTATTTGAGTTTATTTTCTTATTTTTATTAATTATTTGGATTTTTAATTGATTATTAATTCATTTAATTGATTTAATTGTAGGAAAATACCAAGATATGGTTTTCAAATCTTTTTGTGATGCAAATAAACTCAATACATGCTGAAGATTTCGTTTGCCAATCAAAGAGACAAGAATATCCAAAATTGGCAAGTTTTCTCAATCAAAAAGATGCAAAAATATTTGATTGGAAATCAAAGATGCAAAACATTATTCCATGGATTTTTGGATCAAGACTTGACCTAAAACCTTTCTACTATAAGTGCATAACCAAACCCTAATGCCTCATACGTGCAAGCTGCTGCAAAAAAGCCATAAGCAAATTCCAAAACTTCAAGAAAACTTGAAAACTGAATTCCACCTTCCAGCACGATTCAAAGCCTTTTCTTGATCCAAACACGTTGCTAGCATACTCAGAAATAATTTGCAATCGAAACCAAGTGTTTTACCTCAAGGAAACGCCCAGAACAGTTTCACGGTTTGAATAATTTTGCCATAATCGTAACTCGCCTTTTATGTATCATTATCATGTTATAATCATTGTTTTGCATTGCTCTAACCTTTCTGAAGCTTTTGGTATTGGTTAATTTCCTTATGGTGCCCTGAAACGCAAATCACCATTGGAGAATTCTATGGTTTCCAAGCTCTTGATTTGGGGCTTTGCTATATAGGTAAAATTAGAACCTCCAACGCCTATGGTTGAGATCACTGGAACGAGACAAACACAAAACTACCCTCGCGCTCAATTTATCTTGCATATAGACCTAATCGCTATTTTTGGCATTTGCACTTTGTGGGGGTTAAAAACCCCCGCTATCTTGTTTTTGTTTTACAGAGAAACGGGGAAGATGATGAGCTGTACGTATCTGGTTGGGTAATTCAAACTTACGCGCGTGATTTTGTTTGATGCAATATGTTGATTTGTTTTGTAATAATATATTTGTTGTGTATAATACTAACAAAGCGTGCAAAGTGGTTGAGTGGTTGGCCAGGTGTTTAGCAAGCGTTGGGACCTGGGTTCGATTCCCAGGTCCACCCCATATTTATTTCTTGTTTTGCATAATATAATCATGCGCAGGCACTTAGAAGCAGTCCACCATGTGTCTTCAATGATCAGCGCGCCAGGTGTTCCCAATCAACCATCCAAAGGCCAGAAAGTGATGAGCACCATGCTCCCAGTCAACAAGCGTTCTTGAGGATCCAGAAAGTCAACAAGGGCTTTGTGCTATTGGGCCTAAATTTCCAGAACTAAACCTCCATTGGGTCCATCAACACCCCCACTGGTTTTATTACTCTTTTTATTTTCTTTTCTTTTATAATTTCTTTTATTAATTATTAGTATTATTATTTAATTAATTAATAAATTAATATTTTTTCATAATAAATCCAGAGAATAAAAAAGTAGATATTTTTGATAATTATTATTATTCTTATTTATTAACTTATTTTGTAAATAAAATGTAAATTAATTAAATTAGTTAATTAGACTAACTTTAATCTTTTTTTCATAATAAATAAAACAAGTTTAAAATTAGGGTTTCTTTTGACTTTTAATTTCTTTTCTTTTTTTATTTACATAAAAACATAAAAAACACAAAAACATTTTTATTTTAATTAAAAATTAATTAGTTTTTAGGTTTAATATTTCATTAATTGCAAAAAAGGACAAAATTTCTTTATTTCTCAAAAGGGTTAAAATCCTAAGGACGTCCCGATTTAATTTCTTTCGCGCTTTAATTCTTATTTTGATTATTTATGTACCTGCTCAAAGAATGTAATAATTAACTAGGATTTTACCGCTTTCTTTACTTTCCGCATTTATTTTTCAAAACGGGTTTTTGTTTTTGGCGATGTATAGACCCGCGCCTTGTAATAGCGTAGATTCATATTTCCGCAATTTATTTTCCGCACTCTTAACTGTTAATATGCATGCAAGACTTGGATGAAAATTAAAAACAACTCGTAGATCACAAATAACATGTACAAGACAATTTAACTGAAACAACACACAAGCACATGCCACTCCTAGGGTACGCCTCACTGGTTGCCTCGAACGTGGTCGTCAAGTATAGGGTGTTTTAGAGGTCGCCCTCCTGTCTAAGATCCAGTTGCCTCGAAACAGTTGCCTCGGATAAAAAAGGATCTAGGACATTAGGGTTACTTCTAAGGTGTCCTACTATTGCTCCGGTGACCACACATGTCCCTTAATCGAATTGACCCGAACACCTCCAACGACGGTGCTACCTACTTCTCAATAGTGGGATAGTACTGTCGAAAGGACTCTTACACAGCCTAATTCCTTAGAGTAGGTAGATTCTCGTGGGTACTTGCTCTTTCAAACAAACAAAACAATTTTTCACACTGACACTTTCAAAAGGTTTTCAAACAAATTTTTCATACACTCTTGAGGACAGATACAAGAGTTACTTAGAAATTTTTCAAACGAAACTTTTTCAAAACCCACACACACTTGAAAAGCAAATAAATATTTTTGAAAACATAAGAGCAAGTACCTATGAGCCCATGGATAACCATGGATAGAAAGGGTGCTAACACCTTCCCTTTCTATAAATCTACCTCCCGAACCGAGAGACATCTCAAAGAAGGAATTTTGCTGTGCTTTTGTCCTTTCCATGTTGGAGAACATAAAAGACGGTGGCGACTCTTGCTTACCGCGACATTTCGCGAAACCAGCATTTCAAAACAGTCAGTTCTATTTCCACCGATCACAGAATTGGCGACTCTGCTGGGGATTCTTAATAAGTGAGGTGTACCTTAGGATTAGATCATTCTATGTTTTCAATTGTATGCCTTGAATGCTTTAAATATTGTGGGCTTGTAGTGGAGTTTCATAGATCCTAACCCGGATCTGGGGAATACCCTTTAGGTAGCAATAAACTGTGAGGGACTTGTCCGGCGTAGACCGACACGGGTGAAGCAGTAGCTACGTTGGTGTGACACCTTGGTCTGTACCGATATCCCTTGTGTTGGAACGAGGAGAATATGGGTCTTCTGAGGAGTCATTAAGCACCAACTGACCTTAGAACTTTAAATTGACCCAACTTGGCCATAGAACAGTAGCGGTATGCTACTCATTGAGGCTAAACTCTCGCGATGGTTCTGGCCGCAAGAAAAGATTGTGACGCTGGAGTTATGACCGATTGAGGGTAGTCGGTGATATTGGGATCCTCTAGAACCCGGTTACTTTTGATAGGAGAGGTCTTAACCAACGAAACTGAAAGAGGGTAGTACCTGAACTTCATGCTGGCCTAAACTCTAAGGGCTGTCTTGTGTGACTTGTGTGCCTTATCATGTTTGCCTTTGTGAATACTTGTGGTGTGCTTTATCATAACATCATGCCATCATACCATAGCATGCATCCTGCATAAGGACTGACCCATTTCAAAGACAAGAGGGTTTCATCTTTGCTCTATTTTGTAGGACATTATGATGCATGTGCGAAGGAATACTATCCGGCTCAATTTTGTTCACCCACCTGATTTGCTTAAAGAGTTGGTTGACAGAATTCCAAACACTACTTCCTTCATTCAGAGGCATGGTTCTCTTTTTGGTTTAGTCACTTCAAAGTGGGACCAACAACTGATGAGTGTCCTGACCCAGTTTTATGATCCCCTGTACCATTGCTTCACCTTCCAAGACTTCCAGCTGGTCCCTACCCTGGAAGAATTCTCTGATTTGCTTGGTATCCCTGTTTTGGATCAGACTCCATTCACTGGTTGGGAAAAGACTCTTAGGCTTGAGGAGGTTGCAGCAGCCCTTCCTTTGACCAACAAAGAGGTAATGGATAACTGGGTGACTAGAAGCGGAGTTAAAGGCTTTTTGGCTAAATTTCTGATTGGTAAAGCTAACAGTTTCTGGAATGACTTAGACTTCAGGGCGTACGAAGACATTCTGGATCTCTTAATCTATGGTCTGGTTTCCAAACCCTGATAACCTTGTCAATGTCAATGCCATAAGGATCTTCATGTCTCGGAACCCTGTGCCCACTCTCTTAGGTGATATCCTGCAACAACTCTATGCTCGTACTGCCCGAAGACGGGGAACTTTGTGGTGTTGTGCTCCTTTGTTAGTGAGGTGGTTTATTTCGCACCTCCCTAAGTTCGTGCTGAAGAACAAAGAAGGAAGGGGCTGGGCTCATAGGTTAATGTCTCTCACTGATAATGACATCATTTGGACTCTCAGAGGTTTAGATGAAGTGGCTGTTATTGATCGTTGCGGAGAATATCCTAATGTTCCATTGATCGGTACCCAGGGAGGAATCTCTTATAATCCATGTTTAGCTCTCCGTCAGTTTGGAAGAGCCAGAAGAGCGGGGCCTCATGAGATGTTGGTACCTCACATCAGTTTTGAGTTTCAGGTAGATAGTGACGAGCTACGTCGTAGATTTATCAAGGCTTGGGACAGAATTCACAAAGCTGACCCATATGAGTTGGGACCAAAGACTTCTCTACCTATGGAATCCTACTACAGATGGGTCCACCTCCGTGCTCAGAAGTTAGGTATGTCGTACGAAGCCGTCAGGCCTATCATTCTTGAATTTCCTGATAAAGATGGGGTTCCTCCAACTGTTCTCCCTCCTCAGATACCTACTGATGTTGACACACTAAAGAGGTCTTGGGCGCAACTACAGGAAGAACGGGATTCTTATCGAGAAAGGTTCAATGAGCAGGAACAGAAAATCCAGAAGCTGACAAAGCAGTTGGAGAACGAGCGGGTCCTGAATGACTATATCCGGACTGAGAAGAGGAGGCCATGGGAGCACTGATGGGCTTTGGATGTTTCCTTTACAGCTTTTATTTCCTTTTCAGTATTTTCATTTATGTAACGCCTAAGGGCAATTTCTTGAACAATTTAAACTTGAATCTAATAAAGTGTGCTTCCTTTTTTGTCTACAAAGTTGAATCCCGATTGTCTTTGAAAACATAAATCATACGCATCCCATTCATCATATGCATCACAGGTACTCTTTTCTACAGGTTGCTTAATCTTCTTCGTTGTTTATTTCAGCAATCATCATGTCTACCGAACCTTCCGCTGAACAAGCTATCAAGGCCCTCCAGGCCCAGAATGCCCAATTCCAGGAGTTGGTTATGAGCCTAGCCCAGGGTCAACAGGACTTGAAAACTCTGATTCTGAAAGAGAGGAAGAAGAAGAAGAAGAGGATTGTTTTGTTCAACACTAGACGCAGATTTGGGAATAGACTACAAAATGAGGCTGATCAGGCTACTTCCTCTGTAGGGAAAGATAGTCCCCAAGGGGGAAGGGCTCCTAGTCCCGTGGTCTCCGACAACGAGACAGATTTCAATGATGAACAGTACCCTCCTGCTGAGGATAGGTACAAGCAACTAGAGGACCTTCTGAGTGCTATGGAGATTCAGCATGTGCCCGGGTTGGATTTTGGCGATCTAGGTTTATCTTCTGGGGTGGTGATCCCACACAAGTTCAAGGCGCCTTCTTTTGCGAAGTATGACGGAGCTTCCTGCCCTAATCTGCACCTCCGTTATTATGTGAGGAAGATCCAACCGTATACTGCAGACAAGAATCTATGGATCCATTTCTTCCAGGATAGCCTTTCAGGGGCTCAACTCGAGTGGTTCTATCAGCTGGATGGAACCAGTATTCGTAACTGGGAGGACTTGGCTACTGCATTTTATAAGCAGTATCAGTATAATGCCGACCTCGCTCCTACACGTACCCAACTCCAGGGTATGTCGCTAGGATCGGGTGAAGGTTTTAAGGATTACGCGCAAAAATGGAGAGACCTGGCTGGCAGGGTGCAGCCACCGTTGACGGACCGTGAACTCGTGGACATGTTCTTGGGGACCCTGTCTGGTCCATTCTTTAACCACCTGATCGGTAATTCTTCTGCTGGGTTCACAGATCTGATATTGACTGGGGAAAGGATAGAAGCTGGTATCAAGTCGGGGAAGATACAGAAAGGTGCATCCTCAAGTTCTGAAAAGAAGCCTTTCAAGAAGGAAGCTAGTGTTGTGTATGGTCCCAGAAGACAAAGTAAACCGGAACGCCGCCAAGCTGTCAACGCAGTGGTAATTTCAAAGCCTGCTGCTGCTCCTCAGCAATACAACCAACCAAGGGGTGAGAGACCCAAAAGGCAGTACACTCGGCTTAGTATGACCTTGTCTCAGATCCTACCGCAACTGCTGTCAACCAACCTCGTAACTGTCAAGGAAGCTCCGAAGGTAGTGAACACCACATCTCTGAAATACAATCCTAACGCCCGCTGTGCTTATCACTCTGACAGTCCGGGGCATTCTACTGATGATTGTTGGGCTCTGAGGAATAAGGTTCAGGACCTTATTGATGCTAAAGAAATACAGTTCGAGGCGCCTGAAAGGCCCAATGTTGTGACTGCTCCCATGCCCCAGCATGGAGTGAATGCTGTGGAAGAAGATCTGTATGTAGCCTCTGTGGATGATATTGTTACTCCATTACTGACTGTCAAGAGGAACCTGTTGCTAGCCGGTTTATTTCCGGGATGTAGTAAAGGTTGCCTTCTATGTTATGTTCCACCTACTGGTTGTTCTTTGTTGAAGTCAGGTATCCAAAACCTGATGGATAATAAAGAGATCTTGTTCGAGAAGATTGTTATTCCTGCTGTCCCGGCTGAAGAAGTTTCTATCATCACTATTTTCAACAACCCTCCTAAGGCTCCCTCAAAGAAGCCTGTCAAAATCCTGTCTACTCAGAAGGTTGCACCTATCATCATCACTGTTCCGGGGCCCCTCCCCTATACATCTGACAAAGCTGTCCCTTGGCACTATGGGGCAGATGTTTATGTGCTCGGAGTAAAACAAGAGTTTGATACCAGTTTCGGCGTCACCAACATCACTGGGCCTGCTAAGGTTACTCGAAGTGGTAGGCTGTTCTCACCAGATATTGCGCCACCAGTTATTCAAAGACCTCTCGTCATCACACCTGCCAGTGTGCCTGTTTCCCCTCCTGATCAAGTTTCTACCCCTGCTGCCGAGTCATCTGACGCTCGGGGCAAAGGGATTGCTACTGATGTGCCTGCCCAGATGGAGGCACCGAAGACAACCACTGTTGAAGCTTCCAAGCAAGAGATGGAAGAAATTCTCAAGATTATCAAGAAGAGTGATTTCAATGTAGTTGAGCAACTGGGGCACACCCCATCAAAGATTTCTATGTTATCACTGTTGTTGTGTTCAGAGGCCCATGCCAAGGCCCTGATTTCCTTCCTGAAGACAGCCCATGTGCCACAAGAAACGTCTGTTGATCAATTTACTGATTGTGTGGCCAACTTGACTGCTGATAATGGATTGGGTTTCTCTGATGCCGATCTGACTGCCAAGGGAAAGAACCATAACGACGCCCTGCATGTCTCTATTGAATGTAGGGGCACTACTCTTGCCCATGTGTTGGTAGACACCGGTTTTTCGTTGAACGTATTACCCAAGAAGGCTCTAGACAGGCTGGATTGTGAGGGATTAGAGCTCAAGCCTAGTAACATTGTGGTCCGGGCCTTTGACGGGTCGAAGAGGATGGTACATGGCGAAGTTGACATTCCAATCAGGGTTGGTTCTCAAGTTTTTGATTCTACTTTCTATGTGATGAACATCTGACCATCCTATTCTTGTTTGCTGGGTCATCCATGGATCCACAAGGCTGGAGCTGTGACCTCCACATTACATCAGAAGCTTAAGTACCCGGTCAGAGGGAAGATTGTTACAGTGCAGGGGGAGGAAGAATATATGGTCAGCCATCTTAACTCGTTCCGGTACATAGAGATGGATGGGGAGTTCATTGAGACCCCCTTTCAACATTTTGAAGAGGTTCCTCAGACATTGGCGCCAGGAGAGACTGTGACCGAAGAAGATTCTCCTTTGAAGATGGCTTCCTTGAAGGATGCCCGGGCTGTGGTTGAGAAGGGTGAGTATGCAAACTGGGGCCGACTTCCTGATTTTACTCCGAAGACTGACAAATTTGGTTTGGGTTTCACTGCGGAAGCTCAGAGGGTTGTTCATAAGGCAAGGATTGGAAGACCTCCTGTGTTCATCACCAACCCGGGAGTAAATGCTATTAAAGACGAGGCGGAAGAATCTGAATTCGACAACTGGATCTACCCAACGACCAACGGTGGACTAAGCAACTGAACTGCCAAAGACTACATACCTATTACTTTTGTCACTCAGTAATGAACTCCTTTGTTTTAAATTTGTAACGAACAATAATTTGAAACTTTATGGCCCGGTGTCTTACCCGGGGCACCGTGGCTTCATTTGTGAGGGCTTATTACTTGTCATTTTCATATATCATGAATAAAAGCATTGGACGTTTTTCGCATTTCAAATCTTGCGCTCCCTTTCTTTCTTTATATATTGCAAAACAGCTATATTTACACACACTCACTTATACAGGTTCCAATCCACTCTGGATCTCACTAGTAACGACTCTGCTACTGCCAGTTATGACTTCGAAAATCCGATCATCTTAGCCGAAGACGAAGGTGAAGATGATTATGAAATGCCTGGTGAGCTTGCAAGACTGTTACTCCAGGAAGAGAGGGCCATTCAGCCACATGAAGAGCCAGTGGAAACGGTAAATCTGGGTACTGAGACAGACAGAAAGGAAGTCAAGATTGGTGCCAATCTAGAGCTCAGTGTAAAACAACGGCTGATTCAGATGTTGCATGATTATGTGGAAATCTTTGCCTGGTCTTACGAAGACATGCCTGGGTTGGACACCGACATTGTGGTTCATCACCTGCCTACCAAGGAAGAATGCCCTCCGGTAAAACAGAAGGTCCGCCATATGCGTCCAGAGATGTCCGAGAAAATCAAGGCTGAAGTTATGAAACAATTTGATGCCGGGTTTCTAGCAGTGACTTCTTACCCTCAGTGGGTTGCTAATGTGGTTCCAGTGCCGAAAAAAGATGGTAAGGTCAGAATGTGTGTTGATTACAGGGATTTGAACAGGGCAAGCCCCAAGGATGACTTCCCTCTACCTCACATCGACGTTCTGGTTGACAATACTGCTCAGCACAAGGTATTCTCCTTCATGGATGGGTTCTCTGGTTATAATCAGATCAAGATGGCTCCTGAAGACATGGAGAAGACCACTTTTGTTACTCAGTGGGGCACCTTTTGCTACAAGGTCATGCCTTTTGGGTTGAAAAATGCTGGGGCAACTTACCAACGTGCCATGGTTGCTCTGTTTCATGATATGATCCATCATGAGATCGAAGTATATGTCGACGATATGATTGCAAGGTCCCAAACTGAGGAGGAACACCTTGACCATCTGCAGAAGCTGTTTGATCGTCTGAAGTTATACAAGCTGAGGTTGAACCCGAACAAGTGCACCTTCGGGGTGAGATCTGGAAAACTACTAGGTTTTGTCGTGAGCGATAAAGGTATCCAAGTGGACCCTGCCAAGGTGAAATCCATACAAGAGATGCCAGTTCCCAAGACAGAGAAAGAAGTCAGAGGCTTTCTGGGATGTCTGAACTACATTTCCCGATTCATCTCGCATCTAACTGCTACCTGTGAACCAATCTTCAAGCTACTAAAGAAAGATCAAGTAGTACATTGGAACGATGAATGTCAGGCCGCTTTCGACAGAATCAAAGAGTATCTCTAAGAACCACCCATTATTATGCCACCGGTTGAAGGGAGACCTCTAATCTTATACTTGACAGTACTTGACAGCTCAATGGGGTGTGTGCTGGGGCAGCATGACGAGTCTGGCCGAAAAGAGCACGCTATTTATTACCTTAGCAAAAAGTTTACCGACTGTGAGACCCGATACTCACTGCTCGAGAAAACTTGTTGCGCTTTGGTATGGGCTGCTCGCCAGCTAAGGCAGTATATGTTGACTCACACTACTCTGTTGATTTCAAAAATGGATCCAATCAAGTACATCTTCGAAAAGCCCGCCTTGTCCGGAAGAATAGCAAGATAGCAGATGATCTTGACGGAATATGACATCCAATACACGACTCAGAAGGCAATCAAGGGAAGTGTATTGGCAGACCATTTGGCACACCAGGAAGTGGACGATTACCAGTCGATGAACTTTGAATTTCCAGACGAGAATATCATGGTAGTGACTGATTGTGAAGTACCCAGACCGGATGAAGGACCTGAGGAAGGATCCCGATGGTCTATGCACTTTGACGGATCCTCAAATGCTTTGTGTAACGGTATTGGCGCTGTGATCATATCCCCTAAAGACACTCATACTCCCCTTACCGCCCGACTATGTTTCAACTGCACCAATAACATGGCGGAGTATGAGGCATGCATCATGGGTCTTCAAGCTGCAATTGACTTAAGGATCAAGTTCCTGAGTGTCTTCGGAGATTCCGCTCTCGTGATCAGCCAGATCAAAGGCGAGTGGGATACGAAACACCCAAATCTTATTCCTTATAAAGAGTATGTGTTGACGTTGATTCCCCACTTCGAGGAGATAACTTTTGAACACTTCACAAGAGAGGAGAATCAGTTGGCGGACGCGCTGGCTACGATGTCTTCTATGTTCAAAGTCAAATGGGACAACGAGGCTCCCCGGATCATTATTTGGAAATTGGATGAACCTGCCTATTGCTGTGATCTTGAGGCTGAAGAGGTAACTGAAAAACCTTGGTATCATGAGGTGAAGAGGTACTTGGAAGCTCAAGAATACCCCGAGGGTGCATCCATCAATGACAAAAAGTTTCTGAGAAGTTTCGCGGCAAAGTTCTTTCTCAGTAACGGCATTCTATACAAGCGAAACCATGATTCGACCTTACTGCGTTGTGTGGATAAGACTGAAGCAGAAAATATCATGGCAGAGCTACATGAAGGTACCTTCGGAACATATTCCAGTGGACATACCATGGCAAAGAAAATCCTTCGGGCAGGATATTTTTGGTCCACAATGGAAGCCGGTTGTTACCCACACTCTCGGACATGCCACAAATGCCAGATCTATACTGATAAGGTGCACATCCCTCTGGTTCCTTTGAACGTCCTGACAGCACCTTGGCCTTTTGCAATGTGGGGCATTGATATGATCGGCGTGATCAGACCTACGGCATCCAACGGGTATCACTTCATCCTGGTAGCGATTGATTACTTCATAAAGTGGGTTGAAGCAGCTTCCTACGCTACCGTAACCAAGAACGTCGTGGCACGGTTTATTCGGCACAACCTGATCTGTCGGTACGGTGTACCTGAGAGGATCATTACGGACAATGGTACCAATCTTAACAACAAGATAATCACTGAGCTCTGCGAGCAATTCAAGATACAGCACCACAACTCTTCTCCCTACCGACCGAAGATGAATGGGGCTGTCGAAGCGGCAAATAAGAATATTAAAAAGATTGTGCAGAAGATGACAGTGACGTATAAAGATTGGCACGAGATGTTACCGTTTGCTCTTCATGGGTACCGTACCTCAGCAAGGACGTCAACAGGGGCGACACCCTTTTCCTTGGTCTATGGCATGGAGGCAGTCTTGCCTATTGAAGTTCAGATACCCTCTCTCCGGATAATGAAGGATGCAGGCTTGAGCGAAGATGGTTGGATCCAAACTCGACTTGATCAATTAAACCTAATTGACGAAAAGAGACTCACTGCTATTTTTCATGGTCAGACGTACCAAAAACGAATGATCAAGGCTTTTAACAAGAAAGTCAGACGACAAGAGTATCAAGTCGGAGACCTGGTAATCAAGCGCATCATCCTTCCTCAGAGTGATCCCAGGGGCAAATGGACCCCTACGTACGAAGGGCCATTTGTGGTTAAACATATCTTCTCAGGAGGAGCTATGATTCTAACCACCATGGATGGTGACGACCTTCCTCACCCCGCCAATGCAGACATAGTAAAAAGATACTATGCATGAATAAAAGACCCGCTAGGTTGACACACCTAGGCAAAAATAAGGGCTTCCCGGCGAACCAAAAGGGTTCGGGCAAAAATAAGGGATGAAATGAAAAAATTTGTACACCCGGCAAGTCGAAAACCTGAAAAGGCGGCTTGAGCAAAAATGGGTATCCCGGTGGACTGAAAACCCAAAAGGGCGGTCCAGGAAAAAATTAGGGATTAAAGCGTAATACTATGTCTCATTGGATCACCTTGCATCCAGAATTCGGCATCAACTATCAGGTTCAGACGGCATCGATCAATCAGCTTCATCTTCAACTGAGCAGCAAAGTGATGAGACGCTTAAAGACATAAAGGCGATAGTAGAGTTGGAACCCAGTGGGATTTTTTTCACATAGCTGTTTTGTTTTACTTTTCAAAATTGTATAAACTCTATGTTGTTCGGCGGTGTTCTCTTACTAGGACGTCAGCCTCTTGTACACAAAACGCCTATTTACAGGCAAATTCAAAAATCAATATAAATTCACTTTTCCAGACAAATTGCCAATTGTTTTTCCTTTTTCTGTTTTGCCTTGCGAAGAACGTCCAATGTTCATTTTTGATATATGCATTTGACATTAATTGCTAACTCATAAATATTTGCATTAGAAAACAAAGGATTAATTACGAGTGACGACAGAAACAGGGGCAATAATGAGTTGTCTAAGCGATCTAGTTGCTCTGTCCACCAAGGTACTAAGGTAGGTTCAGCTGAAGAACGTAACCAAGATACCTCCACTCCCCCTAGAGTAAGACAAGAATCAGCGATGCTCTCTCCAAGCAGAGTTGGTCTCCCATCAGCCCTAACAAGGCACATCATCTCCAGCAAGTCAACGATACTCTCCCCAAGCAGAGTTAGTCTACTGCCAGCCTTAAGGAAGTTGGGTATCCCCAGAAAATCTCAATATTCCCCAGCGGAGTATACAGATGTTCCTAAGCAAGCATCCCCGGCAGTCTTGATCTAAGATCGTTCCTCGACGGAATCCAGACACCCCAGTGGAGCCACTTCCCCAGTACAGTCCAAAGTTTCCCCAGGAGAGTTGAACCATCTCCCCAGTAGATTCTGGAAGCTTATCCCCAGTAGATTCTGGAAGCTTATCCCCTGCAGAATACGAATGCATCTCCCCGGCCATATTCAAAGGTTATTCCCCACCAGAGCTTATAACTGGGTTATCCTCAGCTAATTACCTCAGAATGATCGTCCTCGGCGAAGTTCTTCCTATCCCCCAGCGGAGATCATCAAATCTTCCAACAAAACACATCAATGGAATCCCCAGCGGAGTTATCAACAAAACCTCAGCGAAGTATCTCTCCTCACAGAGTAATTCCCCACAGAGTAATCTCTTCACCAAATTTATTCACCAACGGAGTCATCTTCTCCTAACGGTTTATTCTTGCACTCATCATCCCCAGCGGAAACAAAGAACTCTACTCTTCAAAATATCAGCCCAGGATTCAACAAGCTCCCGGCACTCATCAAGGATTTATTTTCCTAGACGAAAATACATTCATAGACATTCCACATTTTATACATCCTGCTTACATACATACAACACAATCACATTTATTTTTGAGAACGTCATGACACCATGCATTTCATACATCATGACATTGCATACAACTGATGTTTTGCCTTTTCAGGAAAAAGGTCAATACAAAGATGATTACTATCAACTGTCGCAATTCCGGATTCGATACCTATATCTAGCCAGGGCATATCTGTGAGCGATTAATTGTGGATTCGACACCTGTATCCAGCCAGGGCATGTCTGCATGAAGAGTTTAGAGATTCGATTCTTGTATCCAGCCAGGGCATATCTGTAGACGACTAATTCCAGATTCGATACCTGTATCTAGCCAGGGCATATCTGTGAGTAACTGATTGTAGATTCGATACCTGTATCCAGCCAGGGCATGTCTGCATGAAGAGTTTAGAGATTCGATTCTTGTATCCAGCCAGGGCATATCTGTAGACGACTAATTCCAGATTCGATTCCTGTATCTAGCCAGGGCATATCTGTGAGTAACTGATTGTGGATTCGACACCTGTATCTAGCCAGGGCATATCTGCATGAAGAGTTTAGAGATTCGATACCTGTATCCAGCCAGGGCACATCTTTAGAGGACCAATTCCAGATTCGATTCTTGTATCTAGCCAGGGCATATCTGTGAGTAACTGATTGTAGATTCGATTCTTGTATCTAGCCAGGGCATATCTGCATGAAGAGTTTAGAGATTCGATACCTGTATCCAGCCAGGGCACATCTGTAGACGACCAATTCCAGATTCGATTTCTATATCTAGCCAGGGCATATCTGTGAGTAACTGATTGTAGATTTGATACCTGTATCCAGCCAGGGCATATCTGCATGAAGAGTTTAGAGATTTGATACCTGTATCCAGCCAGGGCACGTCTTTAAGCAACCTTTTGAAGTTCCAGATTCGATTCTTGTATCTAGCCAAGGCATATCTGTGAGTGATTGATTGTGGATTCGATACCTGTATCTAGCCAGGGCATATCTACATGAAGAGTTTGAAGATCAACCCCTGTAACAGGCCAGGTAATTATCTTTCTTTCTCAGGTATGCAAGTTCTCGCTAAGGAATCTCTTACGCGATCGACACTTCCAAATGGCATCTATAAGCCCATTCCCGACAAGGTTCTGTCACATCTCCAAATGGCATCTATAAGCCCATTCCCGACAAGGTTCTGTCACATCTCCAAATGGCATCTATAAGCCCATTCCCGACAAGGTTATGTCACATCTCCAGATGGCATCTATAAGCCCATCCTCCTATCCACCATCTCTCCAAATGGAATCTGTAAGCCCATTCCCGACATCACGTTGCTGATACTCCACTATGTGAGTGCAAATTTTTGGGCACTCTAGTGTTCAATCATCTTCCACCTTCGGATCACGAAAGGCACACAAGCCAATCTACATCCTCAGGTCTAAGAAGATTGAACAGGGGCAACTGTTGTACCCCAAAATTTGCCCTCCCATATTCTTCAAGATTACTCAAGAGATTGCACAGTCCAAATGCCTCCTAAGCCAGTCAAAAACTAGGGTTTTGGTTCCTTCAAGGAAGTTGAGGTTTTCAATGGATCAATCGAGTCCCATATGCCTATATACATTGCCAAGCATCTACATGTCAAGTCTCAAGATTCACAGGGTCTAATTGCACAGTCAAAAGCCCTAGTTGCTTCACAGTCAACTGCAGGGGTAAAATGGTCATTTTACAGTCAAAAGTCAAAATTTTTGGTCAACATCTTATTTTGAGGCCACAATCATCATTTGATCAAGTCTTGATCATGATTCCACAAGCATGGCTCAAAAATCATCAAGATGCAAAAAGTTACTATTTTTGGACAGTTGAAAAGTCAACTGTAACTTGACCAATGCATAACTTTTTCATGGTTCATCAGAAAAATCCCATCCAATTCTCATTTTGAAGGGGATGACATTTCCTACAACTCATCTTCACATTCCAAGTCCAAGAAATGCTCTCACAAAAAGTTATCAATTTCTACATTATAGGTCAATTTCAAAAGTCAACAAAAAGGCATTTTAAGTCAAAGCCCATAACTTGAGATTGGTAAATCAAAATGACATGGGACCAAAGGCACTGGTTAGAGGACTTCAAGACCTTTCCAAAATGTCCAAGAACATGTTCATATGATCAAAATTGAGCAAGATATGCATTGGAGAAGTTGGGAAATTTTTGGGAATTTGCAAAAGTCAACTTTGCCCAAAACACTTCATTTTTGCTAATGGGCCTCAAATTCCTTCTTGAATCTTTACCCAAAGCATATGCACGACCCATCAAGCCTATTTGAGTTTATTTTCTTATTTTTATTAATTATTTGGATTTTTAATTGATTATTAATTCATTTAATTGATTTAATTGTAGGAAAATACCAAGATATGGTTTTCAAATCTTTTTGTGATGCAAATAAACTCAATACATGCTGAAGATTTCGTTTGCCAATCAAAGAGACAAGAATATCCAAAATTGGCAAGTTTTCTCAATCAAAAAGATGCAAAAATATTTGATTGGAAATCAAAGATGCAAAACATTATTCCATGGATTTTTGGATCAAGACTTGACCTAAAACCTTTCTACTATAAGTGCATAACCAAACCCTAATGCCTCATACGTGCAAGCTGCTGCAAAAAAGCCATAAGCAAATTCCAAAACTTCAAGAAAACTTGAAAACTAAATTCCATCTTCCAGCACGATTCAAAGCCTTTTCTTGATCCAAACACGTTGCTAGCATACTCAGAAACAATTTGCAATCGAAACCAAGTGTTTTACCTCAAGGAAACGCCCATAACAGTTTCACGGTTTGAATAATTTTGCCATAATCATAACTCACCTTTTATGCATCATTATCATGTTATAATCATTGTTTTGCATTGCTCTAACCTTTATGAAGCTTTTGGTATTGGTTAATTGCCTTATGGTGCCCTGAAACGCAAATCACCATTGGAGAATTCTAGGGTTTCCAAGCTCTTGATTTGGGGCTTTGCTATATAGGTAAAATTAGAACCTCCAACGCCTATGGTTGAGATCGCTGGAACGAGACAAACACAAAACTACCCTCGCGCTCAATTTATCTTGCATATAGACCTAATCGCTATTTTTGGCATTTGCACTTTGTGGGGGTTAAAAACCCCCGCTATCTTGTTTTTGTTTTACAGAGAAACGGGGAAGATGATGAGCTGTACGTATCTGGTTGGGTAATTCAAACTTACGCGCGTGATTTTGTTTGATGCAATATGTTGATTTGTTTTGTAATAATATATTTGTTGTGTATAATACTAACAAAGCGTGCAAAGTGGTTGAGTGGTTGGCCAGGTGTTTAGCAAGCGTTGGGACCTGGGTTCGATTCCCAGGCCACCCCATATTTATTTCTTGTTTTGCATAATATAATCATGCGCAGGCACTTAGAAGCAGTCCACCATGTGTCTTCAATGATCAGCGTGCCAGGTGTTCCCAATCAACCATCCAAAGGCCAGAAAGTGATGAGCACCATGCTCCCAATCAACAAGCGTTCTTGAGGATCCAGAAAATCAACAAGGGCTTTGTGCTATTGGGCCTAAATTTCCAGAACTAAACCTCCATTGGGTCCATCAACACCCCCACTGGTTTTATTACTCTTTTTATTTTATTTTCTTTTATAATTTCTTTTATTAATTATTAGTATTATTATTTAATTAATTAAAAAATTAATATTTTTTTATAATAAATCCAGAGAATAAAAAAGTAGATATTTTTGATAATTATTATTATTCTTATTTATTAACTTATTTTGTAAATAAAATGTAAATTAATTAAATTAGTTAATTAGACTAACTTTAATCTTTTTTTCATAATGAATAAAACAAGTTTAGAATTAGGGTTTCTTTTGACTTTTAATTTCTTTTTTTTTTATTTACATAAAAACATAAAAAACACAAAAACATTTTTCTTTTAATTAAAAATTAATTAGTTTTTAGGTTTAATATTTCATTAATTGCAAAAAAGGACAAAATTTCTTTATTTCTCAAAAGGGTCAAAACCCTAAGGACGTCCCGATTTAATTTCTTTCGCGCTTTAATTCTTATTTTGATTATTTATGTACCTGCTCAAAGAATGTAATAATTAACTAGGATTTTACCGCTTTCTTTACTTTCCGCATTTATTTTTCAAAACGGGTTTTTGTTTTTGGCGATGTATAGACCCGCGCCTTGTAATAGCGTAGATTCATATTTCCACAATTTATTTTCCGCACTCTTAACTGTTAATATGCATGCAAGACTTGGATGAAAATTAAAAACAACACGTAGATCACAAATAACATGTACAAGACAATTTAACTGAAACAACACACAAGCACATGTCACTCCTAGGGTACACCTCACTGGTTGCCTCGAACGTGGTCGTCAAGTATAGGGTGTTTTAGAGGTCGCCCTCCTGTCTAAGATCCAGTTGCCTCGAAACTGTTGCCTCGGATAAAAAAGGATCTAGGACATTAGGGTTACTTCTAAGGTGTCCTACTATTGCTTCGGTGACCACACATGTCCCTTAATCGAATTGACCCGAACACCTCCAACGACGGTGCTACTACTTCTCAATAGTGGGATAGTACTGTCGAAAGGACTCTTACACAGCCTAATTCCTTAGAGTAGGTAGATTCTCGTGGGTACTTGCTCTTTCAAACAAACAAAACAATTTTTCACACTGACACTTTCAAAAGGTTTTCAAACAAATTTTTCATACACTCTTGAGGACAGATACAAGAGTTACTTAGAAATTTTTCAAACGAAACTTTTTCAAAACCCACACACACTTGAAAAGCAAATAAATATTTTTCAAAACATAAGAGAAAGTACATAAGAGCCCATGGATAACCATGGATAGAAAGGGTGCTAACACCTTCCCTTTCTATAAATCTACCTCCCGAACCGAGAGACATCTCAAAGAAGGAATTTTGCTGTGCTTTTGTCCTTTCCATGTTGGAGAATATAAAAGTCGGTGGCGACTCTTGCTTACCGCGACATTTCGTGAAACCAGCATTTCAAAACAGTCAGTTCTATTTCCACCGATCACAGATAGCAAAAATAATGAAAAAAGGAAGAAAAAAAAAGAATCAGCGTGTTGTTGATAAAAATGAAGTCAGAGGTTCTAACCCTGGCACGCTACAAAACAGAAACTTGTTAGTGAAAATGTATAAGGTCAAGTTCTGAACCCACTGGGAACATAGTAGTTTTCAGAAGTTCTGATATTACTGGTGTGATCGGTGGATCTGGAACTGACTGTTTAACGCTGGTTCGCGAAATGTCGCGGAAGCAAGAGTCGCCACCGTCTTTTATTTTCTCCAAATGGAAAGGACAAAAGCACAAAAAAATTCCTTAAAGAGATTGCTCTCGGTTCGGGAGGTAGATTATAGAAAGGGAAGGTGTTAGCACCCTTTCTATCCATGGTTATCCATGGGCTCTTAGATACTTGCTCACTTGTGTTTTCAAAAATGGTTTATTTTCTTTTCAACTGTGGGTTTTAAAAAAGTTTCTTTGAAAATTTCAGTTCGACTCTTGTATCGGTCCTCAAGAGTGTTTGAAAAATTGCTTTCGAAAGCTTTTTGAAAAGGTGTCGGTGTGAAAAGTATGTTTGAATTTTTGTTTCGAAATTAGAGCAAGTATCTGCGAGAACCTACCTACCCTAAGGAATTCGTCTGTGTAAATGTCCTTTAAAGTAGTTCCATCCCACCATTGAGAGGTAGGTAGCACCACCGTTGGAGGTGTTCGGGTCAATTCGAGGTTCAGGACATGGTGATCACCGGAGCAATGGGAAGACACCCCAGAAGCTACCCTCATGCCAGGTTCCCGGATCATGAGGACTTACTAAGACATCCTCTACTCGACGATCACCTTTCGAGGCAAGGCAACAGTGAGGCGTACCCTAGGGGTGATGTGTGATTTGTGTGTCAGATTCAAATATTTTATCTTGTCATGTTATTGGTGATCTATACGCTTGTTTTTATTTAAGGCCATTCATTCTTGCATGCCATTATTTAACAGTTAAAAATTGCGAGAAAGGTAAAGTTCTAAACTATTACAAAAGGCGCGGGTCCACATCGCCAAAATTTCCAGGACCCGATTTTGACAGAAAATAAATAAAGAAGTAAAGTAAAAGTGCGAGAAATATAAATGTTACATAGC
The DNA here is from genome assembly GCA_948472305.1 of Vicia faba. Taxonomy (NCBI): domain Eukaryota; kingdom Viridiplantae; phylum Streptophyta; class Magnoliopsida; order Fabales; family Fabaceae; genus Vicia; species Vicia faba. The sequence goes on from OX451739.1 coordinate 1,330,644,424, forward strand.
TTTGGGAGAGATACATAAATATTTACAAGAAAAAGAAATAAATATGTGAATCGGAATAAAATTAGAAACGAGGGCGTTGGACCCCTTTTTAATGAAATTAAATTGAATGATTAATTAAATGAAAGAAAAAGAAATTATTTTGGTATTTTTGTACTTTAAGATTTTTATGAGAAAAATAAAATGCTAACCCTAATTCTAGTTGTTTTTTAGTTTATTAAGAAAGAATTAAATTTTAACCTAAACTTAATCTAATTATTTACATGCAATTTAATTACAAAAATAAATAATAGGAAATATTTAATTATTATGAAAGAAAAGAAAAAAGGATAAAAATTATTACAAACCCTAATTCTACCAATTTTAGATTTTTATTAAAAAAGTTAAGGTTAAGACCTAAATTAAAAAACTAAGTTAATTAATGAACTTTATTTACAAAAATACTAGTTAAATAAAAATATTTCTTATTTTTTATCTTTTTTGATTTTTTTGGTGTTTTTTTATATATTATGAAAATAATAATTTAAAAAAAATTAATTAAAATAAAGAAAAGAAAAATATTAAAAAAAGGGTAAAAGAAACAAACTAGAGGGGGTGCTGTCCCCAAGTGGAGGGCTTATTGTAGCAATTCTGGCCCAAGGTTTTAAGGCCTTTTTGACTTTCCTTGCCAGCGTGTGCAAGTGTTGACTGCAGTCCATGGTGCGCTTCACATTGTGGCCATTTGATCCATCTCAATAGGCACGTGGATGGCCAGATATTGTGAACATGGTGAACCCTTAGCGTTGAACCTGCATAGGATGATAAGTAGAAAAATAATATTGGAAAGGGTGAGGGACCTGGGGCTCGAACCCAGGTCCTGATGATTACCAACCAAACGCTTTACCAACTGCTCCACTTGCTCACTTTGTTTATATAATAACAATCAATTAATATAAAATAAAACAAAGCGCTGATGTCTTTTTCACGCGAAATTTTAAACGAACCAATTACTGATGGCCACCTAGTCATCTTCCTCGTGTTGTTCTTTTTTCCCTGAAAACAAAAGAAAGTTAGCGGGGGTTTTTAACCCCCCTAAAACATGCTTGATTTGATAATAGCGAACATGCCATGTGACCTCAGAAATTAGGCGCGAGGGTTTCATTATTTTCGTCCCAACGCCCTGAATCTGTTCATGGTATTATGAGGCTCTAATTGTTCAAGGTTTGGAAACCCCTAAATCAATTTTAACGAAACCCTAATATGCTCTCATGGTGGATCCTTCGTTTTAGCATGAAACTCCAATCAAATTATGCAGGTAGCTTGCAAACATCATTCTAAACACAAAAACAACGATGAAATATGTTAAAAGCGCATGAATGATGGAAAACGATTTTGGAATTTTTCTCACCAAATTCAATGGTGATTTCGTGTTCTCTTGAGTATGGGACTTAGTGAATGATTGGAAAACGTTCTATGATCCTCAAGGAAGGCGTTTGAACAGCTCTTGCACCTTGAATTCACCTGTAAAACCAAAATCGAATTTTTAAAAATATGTGAGTTTCTTGAGTTCTTGTATGGCTTGGTTATGCAGCTTGGAGTCTATGATCATTAGGGTTGCGTTTTGTATTTGTATGTGAGTGATTAGGTCAAAGAAAATTGATCCAAAATCCATGAATTGATGAATAGGATATTTGATTTTTCATGCTATTATTTTCAAATCTTTTCATGCTCACTTAGTTCAAATCATGGCCAATTAGCAAGATTCTTTCCAAATCTGATTATACACAATATCTTGAGATTATTTCATGCACAAAAAAGATTCAAAAAATTAGGTTTAGTATTTTTTACATATTTAATTTAATTAAATGAATTATTAATAATTAAAAATCCAAATAAATAAATAAAAATGATAAAAAACTTCCCTTTGGGCCAAATGGTCGTGCATATGCCTTGGATGATGAATTGTGGAAGAAAAAGAGGCCCATTAGCAATTTTAGGTCATTTGAATCAATATTGACTTTTCAAAATATCCAAATATTTCCCAACTTCCACAAGGCATAACTTGCTCAATTTTTAAGCTTTGCTCATGTTCTTGGACATTTTGGAAAGGTCTTTGAGTCCTCTAACCAATTCCTTTGGTCCCATGTTATTTTGATTTACCAATCTCAAGTTATGGCCTTTGACTTAAAGTCCCTTTTTGTTGACTTTTGAAAATGACCTATAATGTTGAGATTGATAACTTTTTGTGAGAGCATTTCTTGGACTTTAAGTGTGAAGAGGAGTTGTAGGAAATGTCTTTCTCTTCAAAATGAGCTTTGGATGGAATTTTTCTGATAATCCATGTGAAAGTTATGCCCTGGTCAATTTACAGTTGACTTTTCCAGCTGTCCAATTATGGAAACTTTTGCATCTTGATGATTTTTGAGCCAAGCTTTGAGAATCATGATCAAGCATTGATCAAATGATGTTTGTGGCTTCAAAATGAGATGTTGACCAAAAATTTGAACTTTTGACTGTCAAATGACCATTTTGCCCCTACAGTTGACTGTAGTGCAATTAGGGTTTTTGACTGTGCAATTTTGTGCTGAAAGTCTTGAAACTTGGTATGAGGATGCTTGACCATATTTGTAGGCATGTGGGACTTGATTGGACCCTTGGAAACTTCATTTTCTTTGTCAGAACCAAAACCCTAATTTTGACTGTTTTAGGAGGCCTTTGCATTGTGCAACCCTTGGGGAACTTTGAAGCATGCTTTTGACAAATCTGGAGGAATATGGGAGGGAAAATTTTGGGGTACAACTGTTGCCCCTGTTCAATCTTCTTAGACCTGAGGATGCAGATTGGCTGACGTGCCTTTCGTAATCCGAAGGTGGAAGATGATTGAACACTAGAGTGCCCAGAAATTTGCGCTCACATAGTAGCAGTGTGATGGTGGAATGGGCTTATAGATGCCATTTGGAGATTGATGGATAGGATGATGGGCTTATAGATGCCATCTGGATATTGATCGCGTAAGAGCTTCCTTAGCGAGAACTTGTGTACCTGCAAAAGAAAAATGATTACCTGACCCTTTACAGGAGCTGGTCTTCAGTTTCTTGTGTAGATGTGTCCTGATTGGTTACAGGAGCTGAATCCGGAGCTTCAACTGGTGATGAATGAACCGGGGATGGTTACTACCTCAATAGGAACGGTGAGAGAACCTTGGATGATTTTAACCTCAACAGCAATCGTTGAGAACATCTTGGATGGAATTATCATCTCCGCAGTATCGGGGAGAGAACCATAGGCGATTACAACCTCAATAGCAATCATTGAGAAAACCTTGGATGGAATTATCATCTCCGCAGTATCGGGGAGAGAACCATAGGCGATTACCACCTCAACAGCAAACATTGAGAGAATCTTGGTGGGAATTATCATCTCCGCAGGATCGGGGAGAGAACCATAGGCGATTACAATCTCAATAGCAATCATTGAGAAAACCTTGGGTGGAATTATCATCTCCGCAGGATCGGGGAGAGAACCATAGGCGATTACAATCTCAATAGCAATCATTGAGAAAACCTTGGATGGAATTATCATCTCCGCAGTATCAGGGAGAGAACCATAGGCGATTACAATCTCAATAGCAATCATTGAGAAAACCTTGGGTGGAATTATCATCTCCGCAGTATCGGGGAGAGAACCATAGGCGATTACAATCTCAATAGCAATCATTGAGAAAACCTTGGATAACTTCTACTAAGTCTTCATCAGAAAAATTTGTTTGGGGTCGATTTAACTGGACCAGAGAAGGCCTTTGACGGGATAAGAAATCTTTAGAGTCGATTTAACTGAACCGGTCTAGGTCTTGAATGTCTTCAACTGGATAAGAAACAGAGAGATCTTTGGAGTCGATCTAACTGAACCAGAGAAGGCCTTTGACTGGATAAGAAACAGAGGAATCTTTGGAGTCGATTTAACTGATCCGGTCTAGGTCCTGAGATAGCTGAGAACTTAACTGAATCTTTTCCTGAAAGGTAAAGGTCAGTCATATGCAATGCATGATATGGGTCAAGCAATGATGTTCTCAACATAAATGAGATTTGTAAGATATGATGCGTATATGCGTGCTATAATGATGTATGTGATGTTTACGAATGTATGTTTTTCGTCTAGGAAAGTAAATCCTTGACGGGTGCCGGGAAGTCACTCCTGGGCTGATGTTGGAGAATAGATTTTGCCTCCGCTGGGGATGATAATTGCAAGAATACCGGTAGGAGAAGATGACTCTGTTGGGGAATAAACTTGGCGAATGGAATAACTCTGCAGGGAGGAAAGTACTCTAACGATCTTGTTGGGAAGCAATAATCTGTGGGGAGAGAGATACTTTGCTGAGTTGATAATAACTTGCTGGGGGATACCCTTGTTGTGCTGGAAGTGTTAACAGACTTCGCTGGGGATAAGAAGACTGTGTCGAGGACGCTCTTTCCGTGGCTTTTGGCTGAGTATAACCCAGTTATATCCTGGTAAGGAAATAACTCTTGAATAAAGCCGGGAGACGCGTTCGTGCTCTGCGAGGATAAGCTTCCAGAATCTACTGGGGATAAGCTTACTACCTGGGGAGATGGATTCCAACTTTCCTGGGGAAACTGGATTGGGCTCTCCTGGGGAAGTTTGAACTATATTGGGGAAGTGACTCCATTGAATGTCTGGTATTCCGCCGGGGAACAATCTTAGATCAAGACTGCCGGGGATGCTTGTTAAGAATATCCATACATTACTGGGGAATGTTGAGATCTGCTGGAGGATACTCAACTTCCTTAAGGTTTGATAATATAGCTTGGGGAGAGTGCACTGACTTGCTAGCCCACTCTCTGGGGAATTAAGATGTGCTGGTTATGTTCTTTAGCTGAACCTACCTTGGTATTTTGGAGGATAGAACAATTAGATTGCTTAGACAACTCTTTATTGCCCCTGCTTCTAGTGTTACCTGTAATTAATCCTTTGTTTCGTATGCAAATATTCACGAGTTAGCAAATTATTGTCAATGCATATATCACAAATTGAACCTTGGACGTTCTTCGCAAAACAAAATAGAAAAAGGAAAAACAATTGGCAATTTTAACTGAAAAGTGTATTTGTATTGATTTTGAATTTGCCTGTAAAATAGGCGTTTTATGTACAAGAGGCTGACGTCCTAGTAAGAGAACGCCGCCGAGCAAAAGAGTTTATACAAATTTTGTACAAGAGAAAATAAAACAGCTGTGTGAAATGAATGATCCCACTGGGTTTCAACTCTGCTATTGCCTTTATAACTCCGAGCGTCTCATCACTTGATGACCTTGGTTGAAGATGAAGCTGACTGATCAATGCCGTCTGAACTTGATGCAGATACCGGATTCTGGATGCAAAGTGATCCAATGAGACATAGTATTACGCTTTTATCCCTAACTTTTGCCTGGACCGCCCTTTCGGGTTTTCAGTCCACCAGGATACCCATTTTTGCCTGGACCGCCCTTTCGGGTTTTCAGTCCACCGGGATACCCATTTTTGCCCAAGCCTCCTTTTCAGGTTTTCGACTTGCCGGGTGTACATGTTTTTTCATTTCATCCCTTCATTTTGCCCGAACCCTTTTGGTTCGCCGGGAAGCCCTAATTTTTGCCTAGGCATGTCAGCCTAGCGGGTCTTTTTTCATGCGTAGTATCTTTTTACTATGTCTGCATTGGCGGGGTGAGGAAGGTCGTCACCATCCATGGTGGTTAGAATCATGGCTCCTCCTGAGAACACATGTTTAACCACAAATGGCCCTTCGTACGTAGGGGTCCATTTGCCCCTTGGATCACTCTGAGGAAGGATGATTCGCTTGATTACCAGATCCCCAACTTGATATTCCTGTGGTCTGACCTTTTTGTTAAATGCCCTGATCATCCGTTTCTGATACGTCTGACCATGACAGATAGCAGCAAGTCTCTTTTCATCAATTAAGTTTAGCTGATCAAGTCGTGTCTGGATCCAATCATCTTCACTCAGATCTGCATCCTTCATTATCCGGAGAGAGGGTATTTGCACTTCGATCGGTAAGACTGCCTCCATATCATAAACCAAAGAGAAAGGGGTTGCCCCGGTTGACGTCCTAGCTGAGGTACGATACCCATGTAGAGCGAACGGTAACATCTCGTGCCAATCTTTACAAGTCACTGTCATCTTCTGCACGATTTTCTTGATGTTTTTATTTGCTGCTTCTACAGCCCCATTCATCTTCGGTCTGTAAGGAGAAGAATTGTGGTGCTGTATTTTGAACTACTCGCAGAGCTCAGTGATCATCTTATTATTCAGATTGGTACCGTTGTCTGTAATGATCCTCTCTGGGACACCGTACCGACAGATCAGATTATGCTGAATGAACCGTGCCACAACAGTCTTGGTTACCGTAGCGTAGGATGCTGCTTCAACCCACTTTGTAAAATAATCAATCGCCACTAGGATGAAGCGATGCCCATTAGATGCCGTAGGTTTAATCTCACCGATCATGTCTATGCCCCACATTGCAAACGGCCAAGGCGCAGTCAGAACATTCAAAGGAACTGGAGGAGCATGCACCTTGTCTGCATAAATCTGGCATTTATGGCATGTCCTGGAATGTTGGTAGCAGTCAGCTTCCATTGTGGACCAGTAATACCCTGCCCGAAGGATCTTCTTTGCCATTGTATGTCCACTGGAATGTATACCAAAGGTCCCTTCATGTAGCTCTTCCATGATCCTTTCTGCTTCAGTCTTATCCACACAACGCAGTAAGGTTGAATCATGGTTTCGCTTGTACAAGATGCCGTTGTTAAGGAAGAACTTTGCTGCGAACCTTCTCAGGAACTTCTTATCATTGACAGAGGCACCTTCAGGGTATTCCTGAGCTTCCAGATATCTCTTCACCTCATGGTACCAAGGCTTCTCAGTCACCAATTCAGTTTCGAGATCGCAACAGTATGCCGGTTCATCCAGTTTCCAGATGATGATCCGGGGAGCCTCATTATCCCATTTGACCTTGAACATAGAAGACATTGTAGCTAACGCGTCCGCCAACTGATTCTCTTCTCTTGGAAAGTGTTCAAAGGTTATCTTCGTGAAGTGGGGGATCAAGGTCAACACACATTCTCTGTAAGGAATAAGATTCGGATGTTTCGTATCCCACTCTCCTTTGATCTGATTGATCACAAGAGCGGAATCTCCGAAGACACTCAAAAACTTGATCCTTAGGTCGATCGCAGCTTGAAGATCCATGATGCACGCCTCATATTCCGCCATGTTGTTGGTATAGTTGAAACATAGTCGGGCAGTGAGCGGAGTATGAGTGCCTTGCGGTGATATGATTATAGCACCGATTCCGTTTCCCAAAGCATTGGAGGCTCCGTCAAAGTGCATAGACCATCGGGATCCTTCCTCAGGTCCTTCATCCGGTCCAGGTACTTCACAATCAGTTACTATCATGATGCTTTCATCCGGAAACTCGAAGTTCATTGACTGATAGTCATCTACGGCCTGATGTGCCAAGTGGTCTGCCAATACACTTCCCTTGATGGCCTTCTGGGTCGTGTACTGAATGTCGTATTCCGTCAAGATCATCTGCCATCTTGCAATTCTCCCAGACAGAGCAGGCTTTTCGAATATGTATTTTATCGGATCCATCTTTGAGATCAACAAGGTAGTGTGAGTCAGCATATACTGTCTCAGTCGGCGAGCAGCCCATACCAAAGTGCAGCAAGTTTTCTCGAGTAGTGAGTATCGGGTCTCACAGTCGGTAAACTTTTTGCTAAGGTAATAAATGGCATGCTCTTTTCGGCCAGACTCGTCATGCTGCCCCAGCACACACCCCATTGAGTTGTCAAGCACTGTTAGATATAGTATCAGAGGTCTCCCTTCAACCGGTGGCATAAGGATGGGTGGTTCTTGGAGATACTCTTTGATTCTGTCAAACGCGTCCTGACATTCATCATTCCAACGTACTACCTGATCTTTCTTCAGCAGCTTGAAGATTGGTTCACAGGTAGCAGTCAGGTGTGAGATGAATCGAGCAATGTAATTCAGGCGTCCTAAAAAGCCTCTGACTTCCTTCTCTGTCTTAGGAACTGGCATCTCTTGAATAGCCTTAACTTTGGCAGGGTCCACTTGAATACCCTTATCACTTACAACGAAGCCTAGCAACTTCCCAGATCTTACCCCGAAGGTGCACTTGTTCGGGTTCAATCTCAGCTTGTACAGTTTCAACCGGTCAAACAATTTCTGCAAATGATCTAGGTGCTCTTCCTCAGTCTGGGACCTTGCGATCATGTCGTCAACATACACTTCTATCTCATGATGGATCATGTCATGAAATAAAGCAACCATGGCACGTTGGTAGGTTGCCCCAGCGTTCTTTAGTCCAAAAGGCATGACCTTGTAACAGAAGGTGCCCCACTGAGTAACAAATGTAGTCTTTTCCATGTCTTCAGGTGCCATCTTGATCTGATTGTAACCTGAAAAGCCATCCATGAAAGAGAACACTTTATGCTGGGCTGTATTCTCAACAAGGACATCAATGTGAGGTAAAGGGAAGTCATCCTTGGGGCTGGCCCTGTTCAGATCCCTGTAGTCGACACACATTCTGACCTTACCGTCCTTCTTTGGTACCGGCACCACATTAGCAACCCACTGAGGGTAAGAAGTCACTGCAAGAAACCCGGCATCAAACTGCTTCATAACCTCGGCGTTGATCTTCTCAGACATCTCTGGACGCATACGACGGACCTTTTGCTTAACCGGAGGACAGTCTTCCTTAGTAGGCAAGTGATGGACCACAATATCAGTATCCAACCCGGGCATGTCTTCGTAGGACCAGGCAAAGATCTCCATATAATCATGTAACATCTGAGTCAACCGTTACTTCATGCTGAGCTCTAGGTTGGCACCAATCTTTACCTCCTTCCTGTCTGCTTCAGTACCCAAGTTTATTATTTCCACTGGCTCTTCGTGTGGATGAATTGTCCTCTCTTCCTGAAGCAACAGTCTTGCAAGTTCGCCAGGCACTTCGCAATCATCTTCACCTTCGTCTTCGGCTAAGTTGATCGGATTTTCGAAGTCATAACTGGCAGTAGCAGAGTCGTTACCAGTGAGATCCAGAGTGGATTGGAACCTGTATGAGTGAGTGTGTGTAAATACAGCTGTTTTTGAAATATGTATAAAGGAAGAGAAGACAGAAAAGGAGCATAAGATTTGTAATGCGAGAAAACGTCCAAGATTTTCATTTATGATATATGAAATGACAATTTATATGCCCTCACAAATGAAACCACGGTGCCTCGGGTAAGACACCGGGCCATAGAGTTTATTTATTGTTTATTACAAATAGCAAAACAAAGAAGTTTATTACTGCGTAACAGAAGTAACAGGAGTATGGTCTTTGGCAATCCAATTGGTCAATCCGCCTTCAGTCGTTGGATAGATCCAGCTATTGAACTCAGCTTCATCCACTTCATTGTCCTCCCCAACAGCATTCACTCCTGGATTTGTGATGAGCACAGGAGGTCTTCTGGTCTTCGCCTTCCGCATAGCTTTCTGACCCTCTGCAGTAAAACCCAGTCCAAATTTGTCAGTTTTCTGTGTAAAGTCGGGAAGCCTGCCCCAGTTAGTACATTCACCTTTCTGAACCACAACCCGGGCATCTTTTAGAGAAGCCATCTTCAAAGGAACATCCTCTTCGACCGCTGTTTCTGCTGCTGCTGAAATTGGAAGCACCTCCTCGAAATGCTGAAAGGGAGTTTCAATAAACTCCCCATCCATCTCAATGTATCTGAAGGAATTCAGATGGCTCACCATATACTCCTCCTCTCCTTGCACAGTGATGATCTTCCCTCTGACGGGGTACTTCAGCTTCTGATGCAAGGTAGAGGTCACTGCCCCAGCTTTATGGATCCAAGGTCGACCCAGTAGACAAGAGTACGATGGACGGATATCCATCACATAAAAAGTAGAGTCAAACACCTGAGAGCCCACACGAATAGGAATGTCAACCTCTCCATGAACCATCCTCTTGGAACCGTCAAAGGCTCTGACAATGATATTGCTGGGTTTCAGTTCCAGGCCTTCACAATCCAAACGGTCTAAAGCCTTCTTGGGTAGCACATTTAAGGAAGAACCAGTATCCACCAATACGTGCGCCAGAGTAGTGCCCCTGCATTCAATAGAAACATGCAGGGCATCATTGTGGTCTCTTCCTTTTGCAGTCAGGTCAGCATCTGAGAAACCCAAGCCATTGTCCGCCGTCAGATTTGCTACGCAATCAGTGAATTGAACTGCAGATGTTTCCTGTGGCACATGGGCCGTCTTGAGAAATGATATTAGGGCCTTAGCATGGGCCTCAGAGCATAGCAATAAGGAGAGCATGGAGATCAAGGAGGGCGTGTGCCCCAGCTGTTCCACAACATTAAAGTCACTCTTTTTTATTATCTTTAGAATCTCCTCCATTTCTTGTTGGGAGGCCTCAGCATTTATAGGTATCGGTGCCTCCATCCGGGCAGGCTCATCTTCAATTCCTTTGCCCCGAGCATTGGATGACTCGGCAGCAGGGGAAACAACTTGGTCAGCAACAGGGACATGTACACTTGCAGGTGTTATTGTAAGGGGTCTTCGAATAGCGGGCGGTGCAATGTCAGGCGAGAAGAGCCTGCCACTGCGGGTAACCTTGGCTGGGCCAGTGATATCGCAGATACTGGCGCCAGTGTTGAACTCTTGTTTGATCCCATTCACATATACATCTGTCCCATAGTGCCAGGGGACGGCCTTATCGGATACGTAGGGAAGAGGCCCCGAGCAGTAATAACCACAGGTGCAACAGTCATGATTTGAACAGGCTTCTTCGGGAGAGCCTTGATTGGATTATTGAAGATGGTAACCACAGAGACTTCTTCTACCGGAACCAACTGAACAGCAGACTTCTTAAACAGAATCTCCTTGCTATCCATTAGGCTTTGGATGCCTGACTTCAGCAAAGGATAACCAGAGAGAGAAACAGCACAGAACAGGCAACCCTCACTGCAACCCGGAAATAAACCGGCCAGCAGTAGGTTCCTCTTGACAGTCATTAGAGGAGTAGCCACATCATCCACAGAAACAGCGTAAACATCTTCATCAACTGCATTTACTCCATGCTGGGGAATAGGAGCAGTCACCACATTCGGCCTCTCAGGCGCTTCGAACTGTATCTCCTTCGCGTCGATAAGGTCTTGCACCTGATTCCTTAATGCCCAACAGTCATTAGTGGAATGCCCCGGGCTATCAGAATGGTACGCACAACGGGCATTTGGATTGTATTTCGGAGAGGCAGTGTTTACACCTTTGGGGGCCTCTCTGACAGTCACTAGGTTGGTGGATAGTAACTGCGGCAAGATTTGGGACAGGGTCATGCTCAAACGTGTAAACTCTCTCCGGGGTCTTTCAGCCCTTTGAGGATTGGTTGGCCGAGGAGCGGCAGCAGGCTTGGCAATCATTACCGCACTGACAGATTGACGGCGCTCAGATTTCTCTGGTCTCCTAGAGCCATATACAGCACTAGCCTCCTTCTTGAAGGGTTTCTTCTCTGAACTAGATGATGCACCCTTCGGAATCTTTCCAGACTTCAACCCAGCCTCAATTCTCTCTCCAGTCAGAATAAGATCAGTGAATCCAGCAGAAGAATTCCCAATAAGATGGTTGAAAAATGGCCCAGATAGGGTCCCCAAGAACATGTCTACCAACTCCCGATCAGTCAACGGAGGCTGCACCCTGCCAGCCAGATCCCTCCACTTCTGAGCCTACTCTTTAAAACCTTCACTTGAACCTAACGACATACCCTGGAGTTGGGTACGTGTAGGGGCAAGGTCGGCATTATATTGATACTGCTTATAGAAAGCAGTAGCCAACTCCTCCCAGTTACGAACCTTGGTCCCATCCAGCTGATAGAACCATTCGAGATGAGTCCCTGAAAGACTCTCCTGGAAGAAGTGGATCCACAAATTCTTATCCGCTGAGTACGGTTGAATCTTCCGAACATAGGACCTGAGATGTAGCTTGGGACAAGACGCCCCGTCGTACTTAGTGAAAGATGGTGCTTTGAATTTACGAGGAATGATTACACCAGTAGACAAACCCAAATCTCCGAAATCCAGCCCAGGTACCTGTTGTATCTCCATAGAATTCAACCTGTCTTCCAACTGCTTGTATCTGTCTTCTACAGGAGGATACTGCTGTTCATCAAAATCAGTCTCGTTGTCAGAGACTACCGGACTAGGACCTTTTTCCGCTTGAGGAGTACCCTTGCCAATGGAAGAACCAGCCTCTTCATTTTGCAGAGTGTTGCCAAACCTTCGGCCTGAGTTGAACAGAATAGTTCTTCTCTTCTTCTTCTTTTCCTTCTTCAGGAGCAGAGCCTTCAGCTCTTCTTGGCCCTGAGCCAAAACCATGATTAGTTCCTGAAATTGCGCGTTCTGCGCCTGAAGAGCCTTGATGGACATCTCAGTCGATGATGAGTCAGGATTCATGATGCTGAAATAAACAACGAAGAACTGTAAGCAACCTGAAAAGGGGAAAGACCTGCTATGCACATGATGAATGATATGTGTTTATGCAATGCATTCAAGGGTTCGAAAGTTCAAATTTGTTGTAGACAAAAAGGAACACACGTTATCATTAAGGAAGTAATTGTTCAGTACATCAAAGCCTCATGGGCAAAATAATACAAAAGCAAATCAATCCCAAAATACACTACGCATCCTCTTTGGATCTATGTAAGTGTTGAGATTCCTATCCTCGTGCAACAGGCGGGTGAGCTCCAAGACCTTCTTTTCACTAGCATGTAGACTGGTCTCAAGAGAATTTCGTTCTTCCTTAAGCTGGATCCAGCTCTTCTGCATCTCTTCCCAGGATGTGGGCATATCAGGGTGCTGAATAGTGTAGGACACTTCTCCTTCCGAGACTGGCTCTTTGATCACAGGGAGCATATGAGGATAAGGCATCACTAACTTCTGGGAGCGGGTGCGTACCCACTTGAGATAAGGTTCCAACGGGATGGAGTTCTTGTGCCCCAGTGTCTTACTGTCTATCCTACTTGGCATCCTCCAGGCTCTGATAAATCTATGGCGAAGTCCTTGAGTATCGTTGTCGAAGTCAAAAACTATGTCAGGAATTAACATGTTATGAGGACCATCCCTCCGAGCATAACCAAACTGTCTCCAAGCCAGGCATGGGTTGTAAGTAATACCTCCTCTGATTCCAAGTAAAGGAACATTAGGGTACTCTCCGCAACGATCAATGATAGTGACATCCTCTCTGGACCTAGGGCACCAATGTATATCTGCATGTGTAAGAGTCATCAACCGTTGTGACCATCTCAAACCCCGCTCGTTCTTCAAAACTGATTGTGGAAGGTGCGAAATAAACCACCTTCCCAGGAGAGGAGTGCAACACATAAGGACACCTCTTTTTCTCATGGTTCGAGTGTAACATGAGTGGAGGATGTCACCCAGCAACGTAGGTATAGGATTCCTGGACATAAAGATCTAGACAGCACTGATATCAATAAGCTGATCTGGGTTAGGGAACAACACCAAACCATAGACAAGGAGGGCCACAACTTCTTCAAAAGCTTGTAAGTCAAGGGAGTTCCAACATTCATGGGCCTTTTCAAACAGAAACCTGGCTAAGAACCCTTTGATACCACTTCTAACTTCCCAATGTCCCTTGAGGTCAGATGACTGTAGGTGCAAGGCTTTAGCAATCTCTTCAAGCTTAGGTTCTTTTTCTGTACCGTTGTAGGGTAGTTGATCAAGGATAGGGATCTTCAGGAGCCGGGAGAACTCCTCCAATGTAGGTACCAGCTGATAATCCAAGAAGGTGAAACAGTGATGCAGAGGATCAAAGAATTGGAACAGGACCTTTATCATATCCTCCTCAATGTTGGTGTTGACCAAGCTGATGAGTCTTCCATGTCTTTCACTGAATGAAGAGCTCTCGGGAATCCTGGATATAAGTTCCTTAAGCTGAGGAGGGACCCTTACAAGGCTGACTTGAATTGTCTTTCTACGAACAGTTTCCATGTCCTACAAAACAAGAACAAATATGAAAATTCGAACCCCTGAAATGGTTAGTCAATGCATATGATGCTGGATGATGTCATGATGCTATGTTTAAACACACCACAGATATTTACAAAGACAAACATGTAAGGCACACAAGGCACACAAGACAAGCCCTTAGGGTTTAAGGCCAGCATGGGGTCTGGGTAGTACCCTCTTGAAGTTGGTGGGCTCAACCTGTCCTATCAGAAGTAACCGGGTTCTAAGGGTCCCAATATCACGGGATTGCTTTCATTGTTCATCGTTTCGATTTAGCCACTGAACTGGCGACCGAAATATTCCAGGAAAGCAACCCTAAATTGAGTGTAGTATCGAGTATCAACCAACCTCGGACTGCACCAAAGTCAGTTATCTCACTACCCTAAAGAGGCCAAGATAGTTCAATTAAGGTTCCTAAGGTCTGTTGATGCTTCACGACACCACGCGGAGGCCCCGTACTCTCCTTGACCGAACTCAAGGGTTACCGGTACACACCAAAGTGCCACATCAACGTAGCAGACTGTTTCAACCATGTCGGTATACCCCGCACAGTTCCCTCACAGCCTTGTTGCTACTTTCTAAGAAGGTATCCCCCAGATCCGGGTTAGGATCTATAGAACTCCCAAGCAACCCACAATTTAAAGCACACAAGGAAAACAATTGAAAACACAGTTATGAACTAGCCCTAAGGTACACCTCACTTTAAGTTTTAGTCGCCAGCAGAGTCGCCAGTTCTGTGATCGGTGGATCTGGAACTGACTGTTTAACGCTGGTTCGCGAAATGTCGCGGAAGCAAGAGTCGCCACCGTCTTTTATTTTCTCCAAATGGAAAGGACAAAAGCACAGAAAAATTCCTTAAAGAGATTGCTCTCGGTTCGGGAGGTAGATTATAGAAAGGGAAGGTGTTAGCACCCTTTCTATCCATGGTTATCCATGGGCTCTTAGATACTTGCTCACTTGTGTTTTCAAAAATGGTTTGTTTGCTTTTCAACTGTGGGTTTTAAAAAAGTTTCTTTGAAAATTTCAGTTCGACTCTTGTATCGGTCCTCAAGAGTGTTTGAAAAATTGCTTTCGAAAGCTTTTTGAAAAGGTGTCGGTGTGAAAAGTATGTTTGAATTTTTGTTTCGAAATTAGAGCAAGTATCTGCGAGAACCTACCTACCCTAAGGAATTCGTCTGTGTAAATGTCCTTTAAAGTAGTGCCATCCCACCATTGAGAGGTAGGTAGCACCACCGTTGGAGGTGTTCGGGTCAATTCGAGGTTCGGGACATGGTGATCACCGGAGCAATGGGAAGACACCCTAGAAGCTACCCTCATGCCAGGTTCCCGGATCATGAGGACTTACTAAGACATCCTCTACTCGACGATCACCTTTCGAGGCAAGGCAACAGTGAGGCGTACCCTAGGGGTGGTGTGTGATTTGTGTGTCAGATTCATATATTTTATCTTGTCATGTTATTGGTGATCTATACGCTTGTTTTTATTTAAGGCCATTCATTCTTGCATGCCATTATTTAACAGTTAAAAATTGCGAGAAAGGTAAAGTTCTAAACTATTACAAAAGGCGCGGGTCCACATCGCCAAAATTTCCAGGACCCGATTTTGACAGAAAATAAATAAAGAAGTAAAGTAAAAGTGCGAGAAATATAAATGTTACATAGCTTTGGGAGAGATACATAAATATTTACAAGAAAAAGAAATAAATATGCGAATCGGAATAAAATTAGAAACGAGGGCGTTGGACCCCTTTTTAATGAAATTAAATTGAATGATTAATTAAATGAAAGAAAAAGAAATTATTTTGGTATTTTTGTACTTTAAGATTTTTATGAGAAAAATAAAATGCTAACCCTAATTCTAGTTGTTTTTTAGTTTATTAAGAAAGAATTAAATTTTAACCTAAACTTAATCTAATTATTTACATGCAATTTAATTACAAAAATAAATAATAGGAAATATTTAATTATTATGAAAGAAAAGAAAAAAGGATAAAAATTATTACAAACCCTAATTCTACCAATTTTAGATTTTTATTAAAAAAGTTAAGGTTAAGACCTAAATTAAAAAACTAAGTTAATTAATGAACTTTATTTACAAAAATACTAGTTAAATAAAAATATTTATTATTTTTTATCTTTTCTGATTTTTTTGGTGTTTTTTTATATATTATGAAAATAATAATTTAAAAGAAATTAATTAAAATAAAGAAAAGAAAAATATAAAAAAAAGGGTAAAAGAAACAAACTAGAGGGGGTGCTGTCCCCAAGTGGAGGGCTTATTGTAGCAATCCTGGCCCAAGGTTTTAAGGCCTTTTTGACTTTCCTTGCCAGCGTGTGGAAGTGTTGACTGCAGTCCATGGTGCGTTTCACATTGTGGCCATTTGATCCATCTCAATAGGCACGTGGATGGCCAGATATTGTGAACATGGTGAACCCTTAGCGTTGAACCTGCATAGGATGATAAGTAGAAAAATAATATTGGAAAGGGTGAGGGACCTGGGGCTCGAACCCAGGTCCTGATGATTACCAACCAAACGCTTTACCAACTGCTCCACTTGCTCACTTTGTTTATATAATAACAATCAATTAATATAAAATAAAACAAAGCGCTGATGTCTTTTTCGCGCGAAATTTTAAACGAACCAATTACTGATGGCCACCTAGTCATCTTCCTCGTGTTGTTCTTTTTTCCCTGAAAACAAAAGAAAGTTAGCGGGGGTTTTTAACCCCCCTAAAACATGCTTGATTTGATAATAGCGAACAGGCCATGTGACCTCAGAAATTAGGCGCGAGGGTTTCATTATTTTCGTCCCAACGCCCTGAATCTGTTCATGGTATTATGAGGCTCTAATTGTTCAAGGTTTGGAAACCCCTAAATCAATTTTCACGAAACCCTAATATGCTCTCATGGTGGATCCTTCGTTTTAGCATGAAACTCCAATCAAATTATGCAGGTAGCTTGCAAACATCATTCTAAACACAAAAACAACGATGAAATATGTTAAAAGCGCATGAATGATGGAAAACGATTTTGGAATTTTTCTCACCAACTTCAATGGTGATTTCGTGTTCTCTTGAGTATGGGACTTAGTGAATGATTGGAAAACGTTCTATGATCCTCAAGAAAGGCGTTTGAACAGCTCTTGCACCTTGAATTCACCTGTAAAACCAAAATCGAATTTTTAAAAATATGTGAGTTTCTTGAGTTCTTGTATGGCTTGGTTATGCAGCTTGGAGTCTATGATCATTAGGGTTGCGTTTTATATTTGTATGTGAGTGATTAGGTCAAAGAAAATTGATCCAAAATCCATGAATTGATGAATAGGATATTTGATTTTTCATGCTATTATTTTCAAATCTTTTCATGCTCACTTAGTTCAAATCATGGCCAATTAGCAAGATTCTTTCCAAATCTGATTATACACAATATCTTGAGATTATTTCATGCACAAAAAAGATTCAAAAAATTAGGTTTAGTATTTTTTACATATTTAATTTAATTAAATGAATTATTAATAATTAAAAATCCAAATAAATAAATAAAAATGATAAAAAACTTCCCTTTGGGCCAAATGGTCGTGCATATGACTTGGATGATGAATTGTGGAAGAAAAAGAGGCCCATTAGCAATTTTAGGTCATTTGAATCAATATTGACTTTTCAAAATATCCAAATATTTCCCAACTTCCACAAGGCATAACTTGCTCAATTTTTAAGCTTTGCTCACGTTCTTGGACATTTTGGAAAGGTCTTTGAGTCCTCTAACCAATGCCTTTGGTCCCATGTTATTTTGATTTACCAATCTCAAGTTATGGCCTTTGACTTAAAGTCCCTTTTTGTTGACTTTTGAAAATGACCTATAATGTTGAGATTGATAACTTTTTGTGAGAGCATTTCTTGGACTTTAAGTGTGAAGAGGAGTTGTAGGAAATGTCTTTCTCTTCAAAATGAGCTTTGGATGGAATTTTTATGATAATCCATGTGAAAGTTATGCCCTGGTCAATTTACAGTTGACGTTTCCAACTGTCCAATTATGGAAACTTTTGCATCTTGATGATTTTTGAGCCAAGCTTTGAGAATCATGATCAAGCATTTATCAAATGATGTTTGTGGCTTCAAAATGAGATGTTGACCAAAAATTTGAACTTTTGACTGTCAAATGACCATTTTGCCCCTACAGTTGACTGTAGTGCAATTAGGGTTTTTGACTGTGCAATTTTGTGCTGAAAGTCTTGAAACTTGGTATGAGGATGCTTGACCATATTTGTAGGCATGTGGGACTTTATTGGACCCTTGGAAACTTCATTTTCTTTGTCAGAACCAAAACTCTAATTTTGACTGTTTTAGGAGGCCTTTGCATTGTGCAACCCTTGGGGAACTTTGAAGCATGCTTTTGACAAATCTGGAAAATATGGGAGGGCAAATTTTGGGGTACAACAACTGGTAACAGAACAAACTCCAGAAATGCTGGCGCCACTGACATAACTTGGTCTCTCTCTCTATGATATTCAGAACATTTGTAATTTGGTTATTTCTCCACAAAACAGAAGACATGCATAGAACAGTTATAGCAGGTGTCATGGTGTTTCAGAAAATAAGAAATATCATAATTATAAATCAGAGGAAAGCATGTATTTGCTAATCCTAACTCTGAGTTCTAGTTTCTTCAAGAAGTTCTGAATTGATTTATTCTCTACTTAAGTGGGCAGGTGCATGAAATCTCAGAATATGTACAATATCAGAAACATGATATCTACATTGTATTTTTGAGCATGTAAATCTAGTAATGCTGAAGTAATGTGGTGAGGGTCAGCAGAAACTTACCTTGCCGCTGGAAGAAGTTCTATAAACCAGAGTTAACCTCAACTCTGATGATGCTCAGAACAGCTTCTTCACGTACTCAGTAAGCTAGAATTTTTCAACTTCTGGGGATGGCAAGAAGGTGATGCTCTGATTTCTTTGAGTGGATGGATGGAGAGTGTATAGTAGTATGAACACATAAGTTTAGGCAGTTTCCAACGTGTGAATTAGAAACTGTGTGAATGGTTTTTAGTCAAGAAATATTTGAGAACAAGTGAAGTTTTGAATGCAAGGAATCAAAAGTTAACAAGGTTTTATGTGTTGTGTTTACAGTTCTTGGAACTCTTGGAAATTTGGCAGGGATTCAAGGCTTTTATTTCTCAAATTTTTGACCTCTTTCACAAATTTGTTTTGGACCCCCTCTCAGTGACTAATGGTGTTCTATTTATAGGCAAAGTTTTGTGGGTTTGAAATGTCAAGTAGCGCCAACATTATATGCTAGATGCTGACTTGCTCTTGAAGAAATTTCAAAAAAGGTGTGATAGTTGACAGTTTTTAGCCTAGGCTGGATTAACAAGCAGGAATTAAGGAAAAGTGAACCCACAAGCAAAAAGTATCACATGAACCCTTACCTAATTTTGTACAAAAGTATTTCTACGTTACACGTGGAGAGATCATTTGGAAAAAGACTCAAAAGTGGTTGTGAGCATTAAATGATGATGAGATTTGTCAAAATCAAAAATCCTGTAATGTGAGATTTTATATCATTGCTTAATTCTGGATCAGAAGTTCTACCTAGGACAAACATCTAACTTCTGATCTTTGTACCATGTTGCCTCAGCATGTTCTGAAGGATTCCACAGGCTTTTCCAGTAACCTTCTTTGATTTACCTTTGAAAATTGTGGATTAGAAGTTCTGCTTCAGCGTAGCATTCAATCTTCTGATCCTCTTACCTTCTGGCTCCAGCATGTTCTGAAGGAGCTTTCAGGCTTCGTATTACGCTTTATTACCTTCTTTGCATTACCCTAGAAAACTCTGACTGAACTTGCGTAGATGCTAAAGAGCCATGTTCTGACTGAAGACTATGTGCTGAACCATGTTTACAACTTCTGACTGCACCTGCCTGGAGGCTGGCTCAGAAGTTCTGAAGTGTCATTTTTCTTAAATACTTAGAAAAAATCCCAAGTATTTAGAAATTTGGCTTTTGAACTTTTTGATGATACAAACTTCATATTCCAACATGTCTTGATGAAATAAGATTTCAGAGATTTGATTTTGATCCAAAAGTCAAAGTTTGACCTTTTAATCTGAAAATGACTATTTTGCCCTTGCAAGCGACTTTCTTGAAAATTTGTAATTCAAAGCTCGGGATTGGATGGAAGTAAACTTGAGGATCCAGGGTGATTTCTTGAGAAAATGAGAGGGAAAATTTTGGGGTACAACAAAATGGTTCATAGATTGCTATTGACCGATCTCAAAATAGGTGTGACTTATATATAAATCCACTTATGATTGCTTAACATAGCGCTAAATTTTGTCCCGGTTCAAATAAATGATCATTTATGTCCCAAACTTATGTTTGCAAGACCAAGTATGTTAATTTGATCTCTTTGATCCAATAACCTTGAGATTTATTGTATGGAGGCTTTGGTTCTACCAATCCTCTAATGGGTCTACAACACCTTTGGTCAACACGGATCACTTAAACATTGTTGATCATTAAATGGTACTTATGAGGATTCCAAATGGATGATATACTTAACAAAAAGCAAATGCAACTTGTTGTGTGGAGGCTTTGGTTCTACCAATCCTCTAATGAGTTCCAAATGCAAGTTTCAAGATGATCATCCAACTAACCACTAATCACTAATAATTGACTTTATCCTGTATTTTTATTATATGCCTCTTTTATTTTTATGCACTATTTACTTTTAGTATTTACATTTCATGTCATTTTCATCTTTTCTCATCTGAGCATTTACTTTCTTGTCATTTTTATTTTGCTCACTTGAGCTTTTCTTTTCTTTTCTTAAGATACTTAATAATCAATATGAACCATAAAATCCTTAATGATACTTGGACTATTTTGTTACTATCCTTGGCATTATGGAGCATTGGACTTCTTGGACTTAGGATTAGAAACCATGGCCTATGATTGGAGACCTTGTGACCTTAACTGATTATTTTTTCTGGAGCTCTTGAGGTTTACCTCAAGACATTGGGTTGTTTGTTTGTTTTTTGTGCAGGTTATTGAGATTACACTCTTTGTTTGTAATTTGTAATTCACCCGTATACAACCGTTACTCTGCCCAATTTTTGTGAAGACTTAATACACTTGAAGTTTGGTTCTTTCAAGAGGTCTAGTATCTTTGCTTGCTTGGTTTCAATCCAAAGAATGGGAATTCTATCTTGGCTCATAATGCTAAGTATTGGCTTCTTGTTGGTTAGATGGTTCCTATCTCTAGATTTTACCTTATGCTTTAGGGTGGTCTCTTCTTCTCCTCCCATCTTCTCTAATTTCAAAAATCTTCTCCCTCCTTTTGAAAACTCTTCTTGTTTTTTAAACTTGAGCCACTTTCATAATAAACTTGGACTTATGTCCATGCATTTTCAAAACATTTTCATAAATAAACTTCAATCAACTTAATAATACTTTGACATTTTTGTGGGAAAACTAAAAGTAAATCAATCTCATTTCAAGCCATTTTGCCACTTTGGATTTTTACTTTAAAAACTTTTCTCAAAAGATTGGACTCTTGTCAATCTTTGTAGTGATGCAAACAACTATACTTCTACAATATGTAGTAAAGAAAGATATTTTCCACTTGGGTGTTGAGTGAGGCATTGTTGATTTTAAAATCCAAGCCATATCCTCCACTTTGAGATGATATAAATTCTCCTTTCTCATGATTGTGGGTAGTAAGTATGTTTTCCACACGGACAATGATGATGATGTCTTATCTCATAAAATTAACCAACACACTTGTGTTTTAAATTTTTTAAAGAGGAACTACGTGTACCCTGATCCCTTATTGCACGAAAAGGTGGCACGTAGGCACTAAAGGTTCGCAACCGCGGTGGGTGCAAAAACCATAAAAATATATTTCTTTTCTCACCTCCACCATCCATTTTTTTACACAACATTTCATAGCCAAAATATACAGATTTTACAAAGAGGTTCCTGCGGAGTACCGTAGATGTTTAGGGTGCTAATACCTTCCCTTTACATAACCAACCCCCTTACCTTGAATCTTTCTCCCTCTTTTTTGGGTTATTCGCTCTTTTCCCATTCCTTTGGAAACAATAAAGCGCAGTGGAGATTTTATTTTGATTTGTACAAATCTAGTCAATCCCGTGGCTTATTCTTAAACATTTCTACCGCTACCGAAAAATGGCGACTTCACTGGGGAAAGATTAACCTCTTGTTGGTCCATCCCTAAGTGGGTTGAGCCTATCTTTGTTTATATTTGTATATGTGCTTTTATTGTTTATGTGTTATGTTATTTGTTGTATATGTTTGCTTGGACTTTCCTGGTTTTCAGGGTGCTTGGTGATTACTTATAAGTCCTATACCCGGACTTGGGCAAACTTTAAGATATGACGGGAGGTATAGTCATGTTAACTTTAAGGGAGTAATTCCAAAAAAGGAGGCATGAGATCCCCCACTCAGTGGAGGCCCCTTTGACTGTAGTGTATGTGATCGGTGGATCTGGAACTGACTGTTTTAAAGCTGGTTCGCGAAATGTCGCGGTAAGCAAGAGTCGCCACCGTCTTTTATTTTCTCCAAATGGAAAGGACAAAAGCACAGAAAAATTCCTTATTGAGATTAGTTCTCGGTTCGGGAGGTAGATTTATAGAAAGGGAAGGTGTTAGCACCCTTTCTATCCATGGTTATCCATGGGCTCTTAGATACTTGCTCACTTGTGTTTTCAAAATGTTTGTTTGCTTTTCAACTGTGGGTTTGAAAAAGTTTCGTTTAAAATTTCAGTTCGACTCTTGTATCAGTCCTCCAGAGTGTTTAAAAAATTGTTTTTGAAAGCTTTTTGAAAAGTGTAGGTGTGAAAAGAAATTTTTGATTTGTTTTGAATTCAGAGCAAGTATCTACGAGTCATCTACCTACCCTAAGGAATTAGACTGTGTAAGTGTCCTTGAAGTAGTGCCATCCCACCATTGAGAGGTAGGTAGCACCACCATTGGAGGTGTTCGGGTCAATTCGAGGGTTAGGGACAGTGTGGTCACCGAGCAATAGTAAGATACCTTAGAAGCTACCCTTATGCCATTGATCTTTTTATTCCGAGGCAACCGTTTCGAGGCAACTTGTTTCGAGGCAACTAGATCAATGGAACATAAGGACTCACTAAGACGTCCTGTACTCGACGACCACGTTTTGAGGGGCAAGGCAACAATGTGATCACCAAAGCAACAGTAGGATACCTTAGAAGCTACCCTTATGCCATGTTCATGGACATAAGGACTTACTAAGACGTCCTATACTCGATGACCACCTTTCGAGGGGCAAGGCAACAGTGAGGCGTACCCTAAGAGTGGTGTGTGAATTGTGTGTCATTTTCAGTTTATTATTTGTCTTGTCATGCATTGGTGATCTACGCTTTGATTTTATTTTTTTGGGCATTCATTCTTTCATGTGATTGTTAACAGTTAAAAGGTGCGGGAATTTAAAGTGCAGAAAAGATAAAGGTCCTACGCTATTACAAAGGCGCGGGTCTACATCGCCAAATTAAACCAAGACCCGATTTAAAATAAATAAAGTACGGAAAAATAAATATCCTAATTAATCTATTACAAGGCTTTGGGATAAATACATTACATTCATAAAAGAAATAAAATAAATGCGCGAAATGAAATTATAATCGGATGCGAGGGCGTTGGACCCTTTAAAGAAATAAATGGAAATTGAAAATTGATTTAATTATTAAATAAAGCAAGAACTTATTTTTTGATGTTTTTGGATTTATGGAATTAAAGAAAATTAAATTGGGATTAAAAGTCAAATAATTCTAGTTCTAATTGTTTTTTAATTTATTAAAGAAGATTGTCCAAGTTAAACTTAATTTAAACCTAATTGATTAATTACAAGTATTTACAAAATTAATTAACGGTTAATAATAATTATAATAAGAAAATATAAATATTTATTTAAAAAAGATAAAAATGTGCTAAAGACCTATTTTTTTTATATATTTTTAGTTATTAAAAAAAACATTAAAATTAGCAACCTAAAATTAAAACTAAATTATTTATTGAATTTTATTTACAAAAAAAAATATTGATGAATTAAATTAAAATAAAAACATATTTTATTTTTTTATGATTTTCTGATTTTTTTTGTTTTATGAAAATTGTTTTGATGAATTAATTAGAAATAAAACAAATAATAAAAAAAAATGAAAAGAAAAGGAAACAAAATGCAAACTGTGGGGGGTGTTGACCCCAATTTTGGAGGTGATTTGATGAAATAAGCCCATTTGAATGAGGCCCTTTTCTGACTTTTGAGACTTGTATGTGGAGCGTTGACCAGTGCATAGGATGGAACTCACATGATAGCCTTTGGATTGACCTTTCCAGGCGCGTGGCAGGCAGAGGCGTTGGATGTATGGTGTACTACTGGATGGTATACTGCATGGGAACAAGTTAAACAAAATGATAGAAACAAATTGAGGGGACCTGGGATTCGAACCCAGGTCCCGGTGCTTACCAATGAAAGCCTTTACCAAGTGAGCCAGTTGCGCGCTTTGTACATGAGATAAAAAACAAATAATATAAAATAAAATTGACATTAGTGTTATAAAATAAAAAAAAGGCGCTGGATGTCAAACCAGCCACTCACGCCGTGCCACGCTAGCCTTCGTCCCCAATTGTGCCTGTAATAAAAATGAAATAGCGGGGGTTTTAAACCCCCCCAAAACGCCGTCCACAGAAAATAGCGAATAGCTCAGGGTGAAAAAGAAATAAGGCGCGATGGTTCAATTCCATTCAGTGGAAGGTGCTGATTTCAGTGGTAGGGGTCTCATGGTCCAATTATTCCAAATATGCAAAGCCCTAAAATTAGAGCTCTGAAACCCTAAGCAATGGCCATGGTGAATTCGTGTACAGGCTTTGAAAACTCAATTAAATCATGCTATCAGCTTCAAAACATTCACATTAGTCCAAATCCATGATTAAAAATGACAAATACAGCATGAATAATGAAATGCGAATATCAAAAATTTCAAAGAAAACCGGACTTGGTTATACCTGTTCTTTGCGTGTGAAGGTCTGAATTTGATTGCTATCGCTTCCTTAGGATGTCAGCAACGTGTTTGGATGAGAATGAGGGTCTGAAACAAGCTCTAGAAGTGTTTTCAGTTTTGAAAATTTTTGGCAAAAATGTAAGTTTTGTTCTGAGATTGTAGCGCAGCTTAGGTCTTGTTGTTGTGTCTGATCACTTGCATAGGTGTTATGTAACATGTTTTGATAAGAGTTATGGCCTCATAATGCCTTGCCTTCATGTTCAAGATTTTGACATAACTCCATTAACAAACTTTCCTCTTTTGAGCCAATTTTGAATTCTTGCTCCATTTGGCCTCTTGCACGAATTTGGAATATGTATAATGGTGATTCAAGGTTCATCAAAGTCAGATATCCTCCTTAATTAACCTTTTTGATTTTCCTTTGATTTTAAAAGATTTAAAGTTAATTAAATCCAATAAAATCAATTAAAAATGAAAAAATTAATTTTAAAAATTGAAATAAAAGGTGGGACACGTGGGAAGCATGGCCAAGTTAATTCAAGTGGAAAAAGTGGGCCCCTTTTGTCAAAAAATGAAATTTCAAGGATAAATGATTTTGGCCATTTCACAAAAATTTCCCAACTTCTCCAATTCATATCTTGCTCAATTTTTAATATTTGATCATGTTCTTGGACATTTTAGAAAGGTATTGAAGTCCTCTAACCAATGTCTTTGGTCCCATGTCATTTTGATTTACCAATCTCAAGTTATGGTCTTTGACTTAAAGTCCCTTTTTGTTGACTTTTGAAAATGACCTATAATGTTGAAATTGATAACTTTTTGTGAGAGCATTTCTTGGACTTGGAGTGTGAAGATGAGTTGTAGGAAATGTCTTCCCCTTCAAGATGAGCATTGGATGGGATTTTTCTGATGAACCATGAAAAAGTTATGCCTTGGTCAAGTTACAGTTGACTTTTCAACTGCCCAAAAATAGAAACTTTTGCATCTTGAGACTTTTTGAGCCAAACTTTGAGAATCATGATCAAGAATTGATCAAATGATGTTTGTGGCCTCAAAATAAGATGTTGACCAAAAATTTTGACTTTTGACTGCCAAATGACCATTTTGCCCCTACAGTTGACTGTTGAGCAATTAGGGTTTTTGACTGTGCAACTTGACCTTGTGAGCCTTGAAACTTGACATGTAGGTAATTGACAATGTGTATGAGCATGGGAGACTTGATTGAGCCCTTGAAAACTTTAACTTCCTTGCCAAAACTAAAACCCTAGTTTGACTGGCTTAGGAGGATAGTTGACTGTGTAGCCCTTGAGTAGACTTTGAACCATTTGCTTGTCATAACTTTGAAGATTATGGGAGGGCAAATTTTGGGGTACAACAGTTGCCCCTGTTCAATCTTCTTAGACCTGAGGATGTGGATTGACGTGTGTGCCTTTCGTGATCCGAAGCTGGAAGATGATTGAACACTAGAGTGCCCAGAAATTTGCACTCACATAGTTGAGTATTAGCAGTGTGATAGCGGGAATGGGTTTACAGATGCCATTTGGAGAGATGGAGTGGAGATGGGCTTATAGATGCCATCGGGAGGTGTCGATCGCGTAAGAGCTTCCTTAGCGAGAACTTGCGTACCTGAGAAGGAAAGAAAATTACCTGGTCTGTTACCGGAGTTGACTTTCAAACTCTTTATGTAGACGTGTGTGATACGGTGGGAGAACTGACTTGAGGTTTTGCGTTTGTATTCGCAAATGTTGCGGTTAGCAAGAGTCGCCACCGACTTTTTATTTTATCCTAAAGGAGAGGTTAAAAAGCACAGCAAAAACCTTTTGAGATATTTCGTGGGTTCGGGGGGTAGATTATGAAAAGGGAAGGTATTAGCACCCTTTTCATCCATGGTTATCCATGGGCTCTTAGTTACTTGGTTTTTTTTAGATCACTTGCCTTGTTTTTAAATGGTGCTTGAGTGTGTGGGTTTTGAAAATGTTTTTGAAAAGAGGCCAATGTGGTGGCAACCTTTGTAATGATCCATGTGGGGATGTATACAAAGATGTATGTCTTTTGAAAAAAGTTTTCATTTGTTTTTGAAAGTTGTTTTGAAAGTGTAGTGATGTGTGATTTTGAAATTAGGCAAGTGTCTTGTTTTGCAAGTTGATTTCAAGTAACTAAGAGGTTATCTACTCCTAAATTTCTCAAAAGATTATTGCTATACTTTAACCCTTTTTAACAAGTTTGCTCCACCATTGTATTTGGTGGGGAACCTTGTGTTAGGATGTGAAAGGGACAGGCGCGGGTCATCGTTTAGACCATAATTGCAATGGTGCCAAGTATCTTTGGGCATTTTCCTTAAGGGACTTGATCATTTTGTTTTGAGAAAATATTACCGAGGGACTATGATCATTTAAATTGTTTGTTTCGCCCAAAGAGACCTAACATGCAATATGGCCCAATTTTGGAAGGCAACAAAGTGGAGTACCCTAGGGGTGTTAATGTGCAAGTGTGTTTTATTGCATACAAGAGTTTTTTCTTTGAATTAGGTTTTTCTATTTCATTGAGTTTTATCTTGCCATACACGTCCTAATTACTAGCAATAAGAAGCGGGAATGTAAAATCCTACGCTATTACAATAGTTAGGGGAGGGGGATACACATTTGTACATGGGGGGTTCAACGAGAAAAATAGACAAAAAAGAAAATAGCGAAAAACAAGATATATAGAGAGAGAGAGGGAGGCCGCGCGCTGTTGGGAGGCCATCAGAAGTTCTGACCCAGATCCGCTGTCAGATGATCAACCTGTTGATGAAACTGGATGAGTCAGAACTTCTGACTCTGGAACCTGCAAAACAGAATCTGGTTAGTGGGGAAACCAGAGGTTCTGATTTCCCTGCGCTGCAAGACAGAAGTTTGTTAGTGGAGAACCCAGAAGTTCAGATTCTGCTGAAAAGGCAATAACTCTCAGAGGTTCTGAGGTCATTGGCAGCAAAACAGGCTTCAGATGTGCTAACGTCAAAGTCAGCACTAGGCTTTTTCCTGCACTAATCAGAACATCTGCAATCCTGTTGTTACTCCACAAAACAGAAAACATATTTGGAACAGATCCAGCAAAATAGCAAAATGTCCCAGAGGTCAGAATCACCAAGGTCACAGGCAAGTCCTAAACTGGCTCAGAACGTCCTGAGGTATGAGAGTCCTCAGAACATAAACAGCGATAACATGAATATTTACATTATGTTATTTGAATATGCACAGCTGATGATGCTTAACAGTGGGGTGAGGGTCAGCAGGTGCTTACCTGACTTTCTGGAAAATGGTGGGTGAAAGTTAGCTTTTGGTTCTGGTGGTGTTCTGGACAGATTTGGAAAAGGGGAAGTGAAGGTGTAAACGTGTATAGGGTCAGAAGTTTTGGAAAGAACGCTTTGGTTTACAGAAAAGAGCTGGGTGTTTGATGAGGTTGAAGGTGAGAAACTTAAAGTTATGAAACAAAACTAGAAATTTTGGCAGAGTTTCAGAATGTTATGTTGCTAGGAGTTTTGTTTCTCTCTTAGCAATTTTTTCTGTTTTTCTTGAACTTCTTGAACGTCTTTTGCAGTGGTGAAAGCTTTCTATTTATAGGCAAAGTTCTTGTGGATATCTTGAACATTTAAGGCGCCAACAGAGTTTGAACTGGTTCTTTGACAGAAATTCCTGGGAAGTTGTGATAACAGCTATTTTTCAGCCTAGGTAGCAGCAGCAGGTGTGGATTGGGGGAAGTGACCTCTGAAATGGGCGGTGGCGTGAAGACCCATGCCAGAATCTGTGCAAAAGCATTTTCCAAGCCACACGTGAACGCTCAGGAGTGGTTGGAAGCATTAATGGGCATTAAATGGTGACAAGACCTGTCAATACCAACATTCTGGTTGTTGAATCAGCAGCGTAAACCATGCTCTGGCCTTGGCTACCTGTTGTTTTAGCAAACTCTGGAGATTCTCCTGGTTTTCTGGTACGTTCCTTGGATCTACTTCTGGATAATCTGGGCTTAGAGATTCTATATCAATGTGACACCTATCCCTCTGACCTTTCATCTTCTGACTTCAACCTGTTCTGAAGGAGCCTTTATACTTTCATATTTCTTTTACATTCCTTTAGCAAGTTCTGACTGAGCTTGTGTAACTGCTGAAGGGGTATGTTCTGTTTGAGGCTTACACTCTGAACCATGTTTACAACTTCTGATTGAACTGATGTAGCTGCTGAAGAGACAACTTCTGACCATCCTGAGCCAAACTTGCAACTTCTGACCGTCTTCATCTGGAATGGATCCAAAAGTTCTGAAGCGCTGATTTTTTTCTAAAAACACTTATTTAAAGAAACATTCTAAGCACTTAGAATTTGATTTTCCTCAAGATGAAAGCGTTGTTTCTGGAGTTCGGGAGATCATCTTGCTCTTGTGAGTGACTTGCTTGGGCAAAAGGATAACTCAGGACTTGGATTTGTTTCAGGGGACTTTGAAAAATCTAAGATGGTTTCCTGAAGAAAGGGAGGGCAAATTTTGGGGTACAACAGTAGCCCCTGTTCAATCTTCTTGAACCTGAAGAGTTGGATTGGCGAGTTTGCCTTTCGCGACTCGAGGGTAAAAGGAGATTGGACACCAGAGTGCCCGAAAATTTGCACTCGCCTAGTAGAGTATCAGCAATGGAAATGGGCTTATAGATGCCATTTGGAGAGGCGGTAGATAGGGAGATGGGCTTACAGATGCCATCCGGAGACGTGACAGAACCTTGTCGGGAATGGGCTTATAGATGCCATTTGGAAGTGTCGATCGCATAAGAGATTCCTTAGCGAGAACTTGTGTATTTGAGAAAGACAGATGTTTTCCTGGCTTGTTACAGGTGTTTGATCTTCAATCTCCTCATGCAGATATGCCCTGGCTAGATACAGGAGTCGAGTCTGGAAACGTGGTCAACAGATATGCCCTGGCTGGATACAGGAATCGAATCTGGAAATAGTTGTAGTTGATAGATGTGCCCTGGCTGGATACAGGAATCGAATCTTCGAACTCTTCAGACATGCCCTGGCTAGATACAGGAGTCGAGTCTGGAAACGTGGTCAACAGATATGCCCTGGCTGGATACAGGAATCAAATCTGGAAATAGTTGTAGTTGATAGATGTGCCCTGGCTGGATACAGGAATCGAATCTTCGAACTCTTCAGACATGCCCCGGCTAGATACAGGAATCGAGTCTGGAAACTGATCACTCTCAGATGTGCCCTGGCTAGATACAGGTATCGAATCTGAAATTGTGACAGTTGAAGGTAGTCGTTTTTGAGATTGTCTTTTTCCTGAAAAGGCAAAAACGCAAGTTGTATGCAATGTCATGATGTATGATGTGCATGATATCATGATGTTCAACATGGAATGTTGTATGCGTTTCATCATGTAGGTAAGCAAGATGTATGCAAATGTGAAATGTTTATGAATGTAATTTCATCTTAGGAAAATAAATCCTTGACGAACGGCCGGGAAGCTGCTCTGCGGAAGAGATGCTTGGCCGAAGTTCTGATGAGAGGCCTGCTGAGGACTCTAACGATGGATTCCGCTGAGGATAATGATGGTAAACTCCGCTGGGGAACTCCAAAGATAAACTCTGCTTGGGAATACTAAAGATAGACTTCGCTGGGGATTGAAGGAACTTTGCCGAGAGCGATCTTCCGTGGCTTTTAGCTGAGGATAACCCAGTTATAAGTCCTTGTGAGGAAATAACTCTTAAATAAAACTTGGGCGAGACGTCCGTACTTTGCAGGGGATGAGCTTGCAGAATCTACTGGGGATGAGCTTTTAAGACCTGCCGGGGAATGTTGTGCTGAACCTTGTTTTACTCTGCGGGGAGTTAAGATGATTTGGCCACATTTTTCAGTTGAACCTACCTTGGTGCCTTGGCGGACCAAACAACCAGACTGCAATAGACAACCCCACATTGCCCCTGTCTTTGATGTCACCGGTAATTAATCTCCTGTTTCATATGCGAATATTTATGAATTAACAATTCAATGTCAAATGCATATATCAAAAAATGAACATTGGACGTTCTTCGCAAGACAAAACAGAAAAAAAGGGGAAAACAATGGTAATTTGTATGAACAAGTGAATTTGTATTGATTTAAACTTTTGCCTATGAATAGGCGTTTTTTGTACAAGAGACTGACATCCTAGTAAGAGGACATCGCCAAATAGTATAGAGTTTACATTTTGAAAAAAGAAAACAAAACAGCTATGTGAACAATCCCACTGGGTTCCAACTCTGCTATCGCCTTTATGTTTTCGAACGTCTCATCGCCTTACTGCCTAATCTGAAGATGAAGCTGATTGGTCAATGCCGAAATTTGGGGCCAGATAGTTGATGCCGAATTCCGGATGCGAAGTGATCCAATGAGACATAGTGTTACGCTTTCATCCCTAACTTTTGCCTGGACCGCCCTTTCGGGTTTTCAGTCCACCGGGATACCCATTTTTGCCCAAGCCGCCCTTTCAGGTTTTCGACTTGCCGGGTGTACAGATTTTTATTCATTTCATCCCTTATTTTTGCCCGAACCCTTTTGGTTCGCCGGGAAGCCCTTATTTTCGCCTAGGTATGTCAACCTAGCGGGTCTTTTATTTATGCGTAGTATTTTTTCACTATGTCTGCATTGGCGGGGTGAGGAAGGTCGTCACCGTCCATGGTGGTTAGGATCATGGCTCCTCCTGAGAACACACGCTTAACCACAAATGGCCCTTCGTAAGTATGGGTCCATTTGCCCCGGGGATCACTTTGAGGAAGGATGATGCGTTTGATTACCAGGTCCCCAACTTGATACTCTTGCGGTCTGACTTTCTTGTTAAATGCCCTGATCATTCGTTTTTGATATGTCTGACCATGACAGATAGCAGTGAGCCTCTTTTCGTCAATTAGATTTAATTGATCAAGTCGAGTCTGGATCCAATCATCTTCATTCAGGTCTGCATCCTTCATTATCCGGAGAGAGGGTATCTGGATTTCGATCGGAAAGACTGCCTCCATGCCATAGACCAAGGAGAAAGGAGTTGCCCCGGTTGATGTCCTTGCTGAGGTGCGGTACCCATGAAGAGCGAACGGTAGCATCTCGTGCCAATCTTTATAGGTTACTGTCATCTTCTGCACAATTTTCTTGATATTTTTGTTGGCTGCCTCTACAGCCCCATTCATCTTCGGCCGGTAGGGAGAAGAATTGTGGTGTTGTATCTTGAATTGTTCACAGAGTTCAGTGATCATTTTGTTATTGAGATTGGTACCGTTGTCCGTAATGATTCTTTCTGGGACGCCGTACCGACAGATCAGATTATGCCGGATGAAACGCGCCACGACACTCTTGGTTACTGTGGCATAGGAAGCCGCCTCAACCCATTTCGTGAAATAATCGATTGCCACCAAGATGAAGCGATGCCCATTGGATTCCGTTGGTCGGATCTCACCGATCATATCGATGCCCCACATTGCGAAAGGCCAAGGTGCCGTTAGGACATTCAAAGGAACTGGAGGGATATGTACCTTGTCAGCATAGATCTGGCACTTATGACAAGTTCGGGAGTGTTGGTAACAATCGGCTTCCATTGTGGACCAGAAATATCCTGCCCGAAGGATTTTCTTAGCCATGGTGTGTCCACTGGAATGTGTTCCAAATGTACCTTCATGCAGTTCCATCATGATTTTCTCCGCTTCAGCCTTATCCACACAACGCAGCAGAGTCGAATCATGATTCCGTTTGTAGAGAATGCCGTTGCTGAGGAAGAATTTTGCAGCAAACCTTCTCATGAACTTCTTATCATTGACGGATGCACCTTCAGGGTATTCCTGAGCTTCCAAGTACCTTTTTACCTCGTGATACCAGGGTTTTTCAGTAACCTTCTCAGTTTCGAGCTCGCAGCAGTATACTGGTTCATCCAACTTCCTGATGATGATCCGGGGAGCCTCATTGTCCCATTTAACTTTGAACATTGAAGACATCGTGGCTAGTGCGTCCGCTAGCTGATTCTCCTCTCTGGGGAAATGCTCAAAAGTTATCTCTTCAAAGTGAGGGAGCAAGGTCGACACATACTCCTTGTAAGGAATGAGATTCGGGTGTTTCGTATCCCACTCGCCTTTGATCTGATTGATCACAAGAGCGGAATCTCCGAAGACACTTAGAAATTTGATCCTCAAGTCGATTGCAGCTTGTAAACCCATGATACACGCCTCATATTCTGCCATGTTGTTGGTGCAGTTGAAACATAATCGGGCGGTGAGGGGAGTATGAGTTCCCTCGGGAGATATGATTACAATGCCGACGCCGTTACCCAAAGCATTGGAGGCTCCATCAAAATGCATGGACCATCGGGATCCTTCCTTAGGTCCTTCATCCGGTCCAGGTACTTCACAGTCAGTTACCACCATGATATCTTCATCCGGAAAATCAAAGTTCAATGATTGGTAATCGTCCACAGGTTGGTGTGCCAAATGATCGGTCAGTACACTTCCCTTAATTGCTTTCTGAGTTGTATATTGGATATCATATTCTGTTAAGATCATTTTCCATCTCGCTATCCTTCCAGACAGAGCGGGCTTTTCAAATATGTACTTGATGGGATCCATCTTTGAAATCAACAAAGTAGTGTGAGTCAGCATATACTGTCTTAGCCGGCGAGCAGCCCATACAAGAGCGCAGCAAGTTTTCTCAAGCAGTGAGTAACGAGACTCACAGTCGGTAAACTTTTTGCTCAAGTAATAAATAGCGTGCTCTTTTCGGCCAGACTCGTCATGCTGCCCCAGCACACACCCCATTGATTTGTCAAGTACTGTCAAGTATAGTATCAGAGGTCTCCCTTCAACCGGTGGCATAAGAATGGGTGGCTCTTGGAGATATTCCTTTATCCTTTCAAAGGCGGCCTGACATTCATCATTCCAGCGTACCACTTGATCTTTCTTTAGCAATTTGAAGATTGGCTCACAAGTAGCAGTCAGATGTGAGATGAATCGGGCAATGTAATTTAGTCGTCCCAGGAAGCCTCTGACTTCTTTCTCTGTTTTTGGAGTCGGCATCTCTTGTATGGCTTTTACCTTGGCAGGATCCACCTGAATACCTTTATCACTTACAATGAAACCTAGCAATTTTCCGGACCTCACCCCAAAGGTGCATTTGTTGGGATTCAACCTCAGCTTGTATATCTTGAGTCGATCAAACAACTTCCTCAGATGGTCAAGGTGCTCCTCCTCAGTTTGAGACCTTGCAATCATGTCGTCAACGTATACCTCAATTTCATGATGGATCATATCGTGGAACAAAGCAACCATGGCACGTTGATAGGTTGCCCCAGCATTTTTCAATCCGAACGGCATGACCTTATAACAGAAGGTGCCCCACTGAGTCACAAATGTAGTCTTCTCCATATCTTCCGGAGCCATCTTGATCTGATTGTACCCTGAAAAACCATCCATGAAGGAGAAAACCTTGTGTTGAGCTGTATTGTCAACAAGGACATCAATGTGAGGTAGGGGGAAGTCATCCTTGGGGCTGGCCCTGTTCAGATCCCTGTAGTCAACACACATTCTGACCTTTCCGTCCTTCTTCGGTACTGGCACCACATTGGCAACCCACTGAGGGTAAGAAGTTACTGCAAGGAACCCGGCATCAAACTGCTTCATAACCTCGGCCTTGATCTTTTCAGACATCTCTGGACGCATTCGTCGAACTTTTTGCTTTACCGGAGGGCAATCTTCCTTGGTTGGCAGATGGTGAACTACAATGTCGGCATCCAAACCGGGCATATCTTCATAGGACCAAGCAAAAATCTCCATGTAGTCTTGTAGCATTTGGATCAATCGTTGTTTCACGCTGAGCTCTAGATTGGCACCTATCTTGACCTCTTTCCTATCTGTCTCAGTACCCAAGTTAATTGTCTCCACAGGCTCTTCATGTGGTTGAATAGCCCTCTCTTCCTGGAGTAGTAGTCTTGCGAGTTCACCAGGCACTTCGCAATCATCTTCACCTTCGTCTTCGGCCAAGTTGATCGGATTTTCGAAGTCATAACTGGCGGTAGCAGAGCTGTTACCAGTGAGATCCAGAGTGGATTGAAACCTGTATAAGTGAGTGTGTGTAAATACAGCTGTTTTGCAATATATATAACACAGAAAGGAAGAGAGCAAAAGATTTGAAATGCAACAAACGTCCAATGTTTTGATTGATGATATATGAAAATGTCATACAAAAAGCCCTCACAAATGGAGCTACGATGCCCCGGGTAGGACACCGAGCCAACAGAGTTTTAACATATTGTTTGTTACAAATTGGAAATCAAAAGAAATCAATTACTGCGTGACAAATGTGATAGGGGTAAAATCCTTTGCCGTCCAGTTGCTTGGTCCGTTGCTGGTAGTCGGGTAGATCCAACTATCAAACTCTGCTTCCTCCACATCCTCCTCAATAGCATTCACCCTTGAGCTGGAAATAAACACCGGAGCTTTTCCGATCTTCTCTTTGCGCACCGCCTTCTGAGCCTCTGCAGTAAAGCCTAGCCCAAACTTGTCGTTCTTCTGAGTGAAGTCAGGAAGCTGACCCCAGTGTGCACAATTGCCTTTCTGAACCACAGCCCGGGCATCCCTTAGGGAAGCCATCTTCAAGGAATCATTCTCTTCGGCCATTGTCTCTGCAGCTGCTGAAATTGGATGCACCTCCTCGAAATGCTGGAAGGGGGTTTCAATGAACTCTCCGTCCATCTCGATGTACCTGAAGGAATTCAAATGGCTCACCATATACTCCTCTTCTCCTTGTACAGTGACGATCTTCCCCCTGACGGGATACTTCAACTTCTGGTGCAAGGTGGAGGTCACGGCCCCAGCTTTATGGATCCAAGGTCGACCCAACAGACAAGAATACGACGGACGTATATCCATCACGTAAAAGGTAGAGTCAAACACTTGAGAGCCCACACGGATAGGGATGTTAACCTCTCCATGAACCATCCTTTTGGAACCGTCAAAGGCCCTGACGATGATATTGCTGGGTTTCAACTCCAGGCCTTCATAATCCAGACGGTCTAAAGCCTTTTTCGGAAGAACATTCAAGGAAGAACCAGTGTCCACCAATACATGTGCCAGAGTAGTGCCCCTGCATTCAATAGAGACATGCAGGGCATCATTGTGGTCTCTCCCTTTTGCGGTCAGGTCAGCATCTGAAAAACCCAAACCGTTGTCCGCCGTCAGATTCGCTATGCAGTCAGTGAACTGGACTGCAGACGTTTCTTGCGGCACATGGGCCGTCTTGAGAAATGAGATCAAGGCTTTAGCATGAGCCTCGGAGCATAGCAATAAGGAGAGCAGAGAGATCTTGGAGGGTGTATGCCCCAACTGTTCGACAACATTAAAATCACTTTTCTTTATTATTTTCAGAATCTCCTCCATTTCTTGTCGGGAGGCCTCAGCATTTATGGGTATCGGCGCCTCCATCCGGGCAGGCTCTTCTTCATTCCCTTTGTCCCGAGCATTTGATGACTCGGCAGCAGGGGACACAATTTGATCAGCAACAGGACTAGGTAAACTTGCAGGTTTTATGAGGAGGGGTTTTCGAATAGCGGGCGGCGCAATGTCAGGCGAGAAGAGCCTGCCACTGCGGGTGACCTTGGCTGGACCAGTGATATCGTAGATACTGGCACTAGCGTCGAATTCTTGCTTGATTCCATTTACATACACGTCTGCCCCATAATGCCAGGGGACAGCTTTATCAGACACGTAGGAGAGGGGCCCTGGAACAGTAATGATCACAGGCGCAATTGTCATGATTTGAATAGGCTTCTTCGGGGGAGTCTTGATTGGATTTTTGAAGATGGTAATCACGGAAACTTCTTTCATCGGAACCAAATGAACAGCAGTCTTTTTGAATAGAATCTCCTTGCTATCCATTAGGCCTTGGATGCCTAACCTCAGCAAGGGACAATCAGATAGGGAAATAGCGCAGAACAGGCAACCTTCACCGCAACCCGGAAATAAACCGGCCCGCAGTAGGTTCTTCTTAACAGTCCTCAGAGGGGTAACAACTTCATCTACCGAAACAGCGTATACTTCTTCCTCAATGGCATTCACCCTATGCTGGGGCATAGGAGCCGTTACAACATTTGGTCTTTCTGGTGCTTCAAACTGAATTTCTTTCGCGTCGATCAGATCTTGCACTTTGTTTCTTAAGGCCCAGCAATCATCAGTAGTGTGCCCGGGACTATCAGAATGATAAGCACACCGGGCATTTGGGTTGTATTTAGGAGACGCAGTGTTGACGACCTTAGGAGCTTCTTTGAGGGTCACCAGGTTGGTGGATAATAGTTGGGGTAAAATTTGAGATAATGTCATACTCAGTCGGGTATACTGCCTCTTGGGCCTTTCACTTCTTTGTTGATTGTACTGCTGAGGAGCAGCAACAGGTTTGGAGATGACCAAAGCATTGACGGCTCGGCGACTTTCGGTCTTGACTTGTCTTCTAGGACCATAGACGGCGCTTGCTTCTTTCTTAAACGGCCTCTTCTCAGCACTTGTAGAGGCAGCCTTCTGTATCTTGCCTGACCTGATGCCAGCTTCAATTCTTTCTCCCGTTAATATCAAATCTGTGAACCCAGCGGAGGAGTTACCAACCAAATGATTGAAAAATGGACCAGACAAAGTCCCAAGGAACATATCAACCAGCTCTCGGTCAGTTAATGGAGGCTGCACCCTGCCAGCCAAATCTCTCCATTTTTGAGCGTACTCTTTGAACCCTTCACCCGTCCCTAGAGACATACCCTGAAGTTGGGTACGCGTAGGAGCGAGATCAGAATTGTATTGGTATTGTCTGTAGAATGCAGTCGCCAAATCTTCCCAGTGCCGGATGCTAGCTCCGTCCAATTGGTAGAACCATTCAAGTTGTGACCCCGAGAGGCTATCTTGGAAGAAGTGAATCCAGAGGTTCTTATCCGCCGTGTAAGGTTGGATTTTCCTTACGTACGACCTCAGATGCAGCTTTGGGCAGGAGACCCCATCATACTTGGCGAAGGCAGGCGCCTTAAACTTGTGTGGAATGACTACCCCAGAAGATAACCCCAAATCTCCGAAATCCAGTCCTGGCACATTCTGAATTTCCATAGCGCTCAAGCGGTCCTCCAATTGCTTGTATCTGTCAGCAGCAGGTGGGTATTGTTCATCGTTATAGTCCGTCTCGTTGTCAGAGACTGCGGGACTAGGAGCTCCTCCCCCTTGGGGACTGTTTTTCTCAGCAGAAGAAGTGGTTGGATCAGCTTCATTGTGGAGTGTGTTCCCAAATCTGCGTCCGGTGTTGAACAATGCAGTCCTCTTTTTCTTCTTCTTCTTCATGAGTAGAGTCTTCAACTCTTGCTGACCTTGGGCTAGGCTTAGGACCATCTCTTGAAATTGTGCACTTTGGGCCTGAAGGGCCTTGATTGCTTGCTCACTGGAGGATTCTGGATTCATGATGACTGTTCACACAAACAGCGAAGAAAATTAAGCAACCTGCGAAATAGGGTACCTGCTATGCATATGGTGCAATGGAATGCGTATGTATGCAATGCATTCAAGGATTTAGAATATTCAAAATTTGTTGTAGACAAAAAGGAACGCACATCATATTAATAGGGAAAAATTCGTTAGTACATAAACGCCTCATGGGCCAAATATTTACAAAATAACTCCCTAAGGTAAAAAGACATTGCGCATCCTCTTTGGCGCGATGTAGGTGTTGAGATTCCTTTCCTCGTGCAGCAGGCGGGTGAGTTCCAGGACCTTCTTTTCACTAGCATGTAGACTGGTCTCAAGAGAATTCCGTTCTTCCTTAAGTTGGACCCAGCTCTTCTGCATTTCTTCCCAGGAGGTGGGCATGTCAGGATGTTGAATGGTGTATGATGCTTCTCCTTCCAAGACTGGTTCTTTGATCACAGGAAGCATATGAGGATAAGGCATCACTAATTTCTGGGAGCGGGCTCGTACCCACCTGAGGTAAGGTTCCAACGGGATGGAGTTCCGGTGCCCCAATGTCTTGCTGTCTATCCTACTTGGCATCCTCCAAGCTCTGATAAATCTCTAACGAAGTCCTTGAGTATCGTTGTCGAAGTCAAAAACTATGTCGGGAATTAACATGTCATGAGGGCCATCCTTCCGAGCATAACCAAACTGTCTCCAAGCCAGGCATGGGTTGTAAGTAATACCTCCTTTGATTCCAAATAAAGGAACATTAGGGTACTCCCCACAACGATCAATGATAGTGATGTCTTCCCTAGACCTAGGGCACCAATGTATATCTGCATGCGTGAGAGTCATTAACCGTTGTGACCATCTCAAACCCCGCTCGTTCTTCAAAACTGATTGTGGAAGATGCGAAATAAACCACCTTCCCAAGAGAGGAGTGCAACACATTAGGACACCCCTTCTTCTCATGGTTCGAGTGTAACATGAGTGAAGGATGTCCCCCAACAGTGTAGGTATAGGATTCCTGGTCATAAAGATCTGGACAGCACTGATATCAATAAGCTGATCTGGGTTAGGGAACAACACCAAACCATAGACAAGGAGGGCCATGACTTCTTCAAAAGCTCGTAGGTCAAGAGAGTTCCAACATTCTTGAGCCTTTTCAAACAGAAATCTAGCTAAGAATCCTTTGATACCACTTCTAACTTCCCAATGTCCCTTGAGGTCAGATGTCTGTAGGTGCAAGGCTTTAGCAATCTCTTCAAGCTTGGGTTCCTCTTCCGTACCGTTGTAGGGTAGTTGATCGAGGATAGGGACCTTCAGAAGTCGGGAGAATTCTTCCAATGTAGGCACCAACTGATAATCCGGGAAGGTGAAGCAGTGATGCAGAGGGTCAAAGAATTGGAACAGGACCTTTATCAAGTCCTCCTCAATGTTGGTGTTAACCAAGTTGATGAGTCTTCCATGTCTCTCACTGAATGAAGATCCCTCGGGAATCCTGGACAGAAGTTCCTTAAGCTGAGGAGGGATCTTTACAAGGCTAATCTGAATTGTCTTTCTGCGAGCAGTTTCCATGTCCTATAAAACAAGAACAAAGATGAAGATTCGAAACCCTTGAAATGGTTAGTCAATGCTCATGATGTTTGTATGATGTAATGATGTGATGATTAAATGCACTATAAACATTCACAGAGGCAAAACATGGTAAGGCATACAAGTCATACCAACCCTTAGAGTTTAGGCCTGCATGGGGTCTGGGTATTACCCTCTTGAAGTTTGGTGGGCTCAACCTGTCCTATCAGAAGTAACCGGGTTCTAAAGGTCCCAATATCACGGGACTGCTTTCATTGTTCATCGTTTCGATTTAGCCACTGAACTGGCGACCGAAATATTCCAGGAAAGCAACCCTCAATTGAGTGTAGTATCGAGTATCAACCAACCTCGGACTGCACCAAAGTCAGTTATCTCACTACCCCTAAAAGGCCAAGATGGTTCAATTAAGGTTCCTAAGGTCAGTTGATGCTTCATGACACCACGCGGCGGCCCCGTACTCTCCTTGACTGAACTCAAGGGTTACCGGTACACACCAAAGTGCCACATCAACGTAGCAGACTGCTTCAACCATGTCGGTATACCCCGCACAGTTCCCTCACAGCCTTGTTGCTACTTTCTAAGAAGGTATCCCCAGATCCGGGTTAGGATCTATAAAACTCCGATACAAAGCCCACAAATGTAAAAGCAAACAAGACAATCAATTGAAAACAAAGGTGATCTAAACCCTAAGGTTACTCCACTTTTAAGTTATTCCCCAGCAGAGTCGCCAGTTCTGTGATACGGTGGGAGAACTGACTTGAGGTTTTGCGTTTGTATTCGCAAATGTTGCGGTTAGCAAGAGTCGCCACCGACTTTTTATTTTATCCTAAAGGAAAGGTTAAAAAGCACAGCAAAAACCTTTTGAGATATTTCGTGGGTTCGGGGGGTAGATTATGAAAAGGGAAGGTATTAGCACCCTTTTCATCCATGGTTATCCATGGGCTCTTAGTTACTTGGTTTTTTTTTAGATCACTTGCCTTGTTTTTAAATGGTGCTTGAGTGTGTGGGTTTTGAAAATGTTTTTGAAAAGAGGCCAATGTGGTGGCAACCTTTGTAATGATCCATGTGGGGATGTATACAAAGATGTATGTCTTTTGAAAAAAGTTTTCATTTGTTTTTGAAAGTTGTTTTGAAAGTGTAGTGATGTGTGATTTTGAAATTAGGCAAGTGTCTTGTTTTGCAAGTTGATTTCAAGTAACTAAGAGGTTATCTACTCCTAAATTTCTCAAAAGATTATTGCTATACTTTAACCCTTTTTAACAAGTTTGCTCCACCATTGTATTTGGTGGGGAACCTTGTGTTAGGATGTGAAAGGGACAGGCGCGGGTCATCGTTTAGACCATAATTGCAATGGTGCCAAGTATCTTTGGGCATTTTCCTTAAGGGACTTGATCATTTTGTTTTGAGAAAATATTACCGAGGGACTATGATCATTTAAATTGTTTGTTTCGCCCAAAGAGACCTAACATGCAATATGGCCCAATTTTGGAAGGCAACAAAGTGGAGTACCCTAGGGGTGTTAATGTGCAAGTGTGTTTTATTGCATACAAGAGTTTTTTCTTTGAATTAGGTTTTTCTATTTCATTGAGTTTTATCTTGCCATACACGTCCTAATTACTAGCAATAAGAAGCGGGAATGTAAAATCCTACGCTATTACAATAGTTAGGGGAGGGGGATACACATTTGTACATGGGGGGTTCAACGAGAAAAATAGACAAAAAAGAAAATAGCGAAAAACAAGATATATAGAGAGAGAGAGGGAGGCCGCGCGCTGTTGGGAGGCCATCAGAAGTTCTGACCCAGATCCGCTGTCAGATGATCAACCTGTTGATGAAACTGGATGAGTCAGAACTTCTGACTCTGGAACCTGCAAAACAGAATCTGGTTAGTGGGGAAACCAGAGGTTCTGATTTCCCTGTGCTGCAAGACAGAAGTTTGTTAGTGGAGAACCCAGAAGTTCAGATTCTGCTGAAAAGGCAATAACTCTCAGAGGTTCTGAGGTCATTGGCAGCAAAACAGGCTTCAGATGTGCTAACGTCAAAGTCAGCACTAGGCTTTTTCCTGCACTAATCAGAACATCTGCAATCCTGTTGTTACTCCACAAAACAGAAAACATATTTGGAACAGATCCAGCAAAATAGCAAAATGTCCCAGAGGTCAGAATCACCAAGGTCACAGGCAAGTCCTAAACTGGCTCAGAACGTCCTGAGGTATGAGAGTCCTCAGAACATAAACAGCGATAACATGAATATTTACATTATGTTATTTGAATATGCACAGCTGATGATGCTTAACAGTGGGGTAAGGGTCAGCAGGTGCTTACCTGACTTTCTGGAAAATGGTGGGTGAAAGTTAGCTTTTGGTTCTGGTGGTGTTCTGGACAGATTTGGAAAAGGGGAAGTGAAGGTGTAAACGTGTATAGGGTCAGAAGTTTTGGAAAGAACGCTTTGGTTTACAGAAAAGAGCTGGGTGTTTGATGAGGTTGAAGGTGAGAAACTTAAAGTTATGAAACAAAACTAGAAATTTTGGCAGAGTTTCAGAATGTTATGTTGCTAGGAGTTTTGTTTCTCTCTTAGCAATTTTTTCTGTTTTTCTTGAACTTCTTGAACGTCTTTTGCAGTGGTGAAAGCTTTCTATTTATAGGCAAAGTTCTTGTGGATATCTTGAACATTTAAGGCGCCAACAGAGTTTGAACTGGTTCTTTGACAGAAATTCCTGGGAAGTTGTGATAACAGCTATTTTTCAGCCTAGGTAGCAGCAGCAGGCGTGGATTGGGGGAAGTGACCTCTGAAATGGGCGGTGGCGTGAAGACCCATGCCAGAATCTGTGCAAAAGCATTTTCCAAGCCACACGTGAACGCTCAGGAGTGGTTGGAAGCATTAATGGGCATTAAATGGTGACAAGACCTGTCAATACCAACATTCTGGTTGTTGAATCAGCAGCGTAAACCATGCTCTGGCCTTGGCTACCTGTTGTTTTAGCAAACTCTGGAGATTCTCCTGGTTTTCTGGTACGTTCCTTGGATCTACTTCTGGATAATCTGGGCTTAGAGATTCTATATCAATGTGACACCTATCCCTCTGACCTTTCATCTTCTGACTTCAACCTGTTCTGAAGGAGCCTTTATACTTTCATATTTCTTTTACATTCCTTTAGCAAGTTCTGACTGAGCTTGTGTAACTGCTGAAGGGGTATGTTCTATTTGAGGCTTACACTCTGAACCATGTTTACAACTTCTGATTGAACTGATGTAGCTGCTGAAGAGACAACTTCTGACCATCCTGAGCCAAACTTGCAACTTCTGACCGTCTTCATCTGGAATGGATCCAGAAGTTCTGAAGCGCTGATTTTTTTCTAAAAACACTTATTTAAAGAAACATTCTAAGCACTTAGAATTTGATTTTCCTCAAGATGAAAGCGTTGTTTCTGGAGTTCGGGAGATCATCTTGCTCTTGTGAGTGACTTGCTTGGGCAAAAGGATAACTCAGGACTTGGATTTGTTTCAGGGGACTTTGAAAAATCTAAGATGGTTTCCTGAAGAAAGGGAGGGCAAATTTTGGGGTACAACAACGTGCCCTGGCTGGATACAGGATATCGGATCTTCGAACTCTTCAGACGTGCCCTGTCAAGATACAGGAATCGAGTCTGGTATTGTAGTCGTCAACAGATACTCCCTGGCAAGATACAGGAATCAGATCTTCGAACTCTTCAAACGTGCCCTGTCAAGATACAGGAATCGAGTCTGGTACTGTAGTCGTCAACAGATACTCCCTGGCAAGATACAGGAATCGGATCTTCGAACTCTTTAGACGTGCCCTGTCAAGATACAGGAATCGAGTCTGGTACTGTAGTCGTCAACAGATACTCCCTGGCAAGATACAGGAATCGGATCTTCGAACTCTTCAGACGTGCCCTGTCAAGATACAGGAATCGAGTCTAGTACTGTAGTCGTCAACAGATACTCCCTGGCAAGATACAGGAATCGGATCTTCGAACTCTTCAGACGTGCCCTGTCAAGATACAGGAATCGAGTCTGGTACTGTAGTCGTCAACAGATACTCCCTGGCAAGATACAGGAATCGGATCTTCGAACTCTTCAGACGTGCCCTGTCAAGATACAGGAATCGAGTCTGGTACTGTAGTCGTCAACAGATACACCCTGGCAAGATACAGGAATCAGATCTCGAATCACGACAGTTGATAGCAATTATCTTTGTATTAACCTTTGCCCTGAAAAGACAAAACGTTAGTTGTATGTGGTGCCATGATGTATGATATGCGAGATGTTCTCAGAATGAATGAGATTGTATGTTCATGACGCGTATATGCATGCTATAATGTATGAAGATGTGTTGTTTATGAATGTATGTTTTCGTCTTAGGAAAATAAATCCTTGACGGATGCTGGGAAGTTGAATCCTGGGCTGATGTGGAAGAAAAGAGCTTCTTGTTTCCGCTGGGGATGATGGTTGTAAGAATAAACCGGTAGGAGAAGATGACTCCGTTGGGGAATAAGCTTGGCGAATGGATTACTCTGCAGGGAGAAAAGTACTCTGACGATCTTGCTGGGGAACAATACTCTGTGGGGAGAGAGGTACTTTGCTAGGATATTGATGGTAACTTCGCTGGGGATACCATTGTTATGTTGGAAGTGTGATGAACTCCGCTGGGGATAGGAAGACTTCGCCGAGGACGATCTTTCCGTGGCTTTTGGCTGAGGATAACC
Organism: Vicia faba; assembly: GCA_948472305.1. Taxonomy (NCBI): domain Eukaryota; kingdom Viridiplantae; phylum Streptophyta; class Magnoliopsida; order Fabales; family Fabaceae; genus Vicia; species Vicia faba. The sequence continues at coordinate 1,330,689,322 of OX451739.1, forward strand.
CAGTTATATCCTGGTAGGGAAATAACCTTTGAAGAAAGCCGGGAGACGCGTTTGTGCTCTGCGGGGAAGAAGCTTCCAGAATCTACTGGGGATAAGCTTCCTGCTGGGGAGATGACTCCAACTTTCCTGGGGAAACTGGATTGGACTCTCCTGGGGAAATTTTGAGATGTACTGGAAGTAACTCCACTGAATGTCTGACATGCCGCCGGGGAACAATCTTTAGGTCAAGACTGTCGGGGATGCTTGTTAGGAATGCTCGTATATTGTTGGGGAATGTTGAGATTTGCTGGGGATACCCAAATTCCTTAAGACTGTTTGTGTAGCTCTGCTTGGGGAGAGTGCATTGACTTGTTAGCTTACTCTCTGGGGAATTAAGATATACTGGTTGTGTTCTTCAGCTGAACCTACCTTGGTACCTTGGTGGACAGAACAATTAGATTGCTTAGACAAACATTATTGCCCCTGTTTATAATGTCACCTGTAATTAATCCTTTGTTTTGCATGCAAATATTTATGAGTTAGCAATTAGTGTCAAATGCATATATCACAAATTGAACATTGGACGTTCTTCGCAAAACAAAACAGAAAAAGGAAAAACAATTGGCAATTGATCTGAAAAATGAATTTATATTGATTTTTGAGTTTGCCTGTAAATAGGCATTTTATATACAAGAGGCTGACGTCCTAGTAAGAGAACGCCTCCGAACAACAGAGTTTATACAAATTTGTACAAAGGAAAATAAAATAGCTGTGTGAAAAGAATAATCCCATTGGGTTCCAACTCTGCTATCGCCTTTATATCTTCGAGCGTCTCATCACTTGATGACCTAGCTGAAGATGAAACTGATTGATCGATGCCGTCTGAACTTGATGTTGATGCCGGATTCTGGATGCAAAGTGATCCAATGAGACATAGTATTACGCTTTATCCCTAACTTTTGCCTGGACCGCCCTTTCGGGTTTTCGGTCCACCGGGATACCCATTTTTTCCCAAGCCGCCTTTTCAGGTTTTCGACTTGCCGGGTGTACAGATTTTTTCATTTCATCCCTTCATTTTGCCCGAACCCTTTTGGTTCGCCGGGAAGCCCTAATTTTTGCCTAGGTATGTCAACCTAGCGGGTCTTTATTATGCGTAGTATCTTTTTACTATGTCTGTATTGGCGGGGTGAGGAAGGTCGTCACCATCCATGGTGGTTAGAATCATGGCTCCTCCTGAGAACACATGTTTAACCACAAATGGCCCTTCGTACGTAGGGGTCCATTTTCCCCTTGGATCACTCTGAGGAAGGATGATGCGCTTGATTACCAGATCCCCAACTTGATATTCTTGTGGTCTGACCTTTTTGTTAAATGCCCTGATCATCCGTTTTTGATACGTCTGACCATGACAAATAGCAGTAAGTCTCTTTTCGTCAATTAGATTTAGCTGATCAAGTCGTGTCTGGATCCAATCATCTTCGCTCAGATCTGCATCCTTCATTATCCGGAGAGAGGGTATCTGTACTTCGATCGGTAAGACTGCCTCCATACCGTAGACCAAGGAGAAAGGAGTTGCCCCGGTTGACGTCCTTGCAGAGGTACGGTACCCATGTAGAGCGAACGGTAACATCTCGTGCCAATCTTTATAAGTCACTGTCATCTTCTGCACAATTTTCTTGATATTCTTATTCGCTGCTTCTACAGCCCCATTCATCTTCGACCGGTAAGGAGAAGAGTTGTGGTGCTGTATCTTAAACTGCTCGCAGAGCTCAGTGATCATCTTGTTATTGAGATTGGTACCGTTGTCCGTAATGATCCTCTCCGGGACGCCGTATCGGCAGATCAGGTTATGTCGAATGAACCGTGCCACAACATTCTTGGTTACCGTAGCGTAGGAAGCTGCTTCAACCCACTTTGTAAAGTAATCAATCGCTACAAGGATGAAGCGATGCCCGTTAGATGCCGTAGGTCTGATCTCACTGATCATATCAATGCCCCACATTGCAAAAGGCCAAGGTGCAGTCAGGACATTCAGAGGAACTGGAGGAACATGCACCTTATCAGCGTAAATCTGGCACTTGTGACACGTCCGAGAATGTTGGTAACAATCAGCTTCCATTGTGGACCAGAAATACCCTGCCCGAAGGATTTTCTTAGCCATAGTGTGTCCACTGGAATGTGTTCCGAAGGTACCCTCATGTAGCTCCGCCATAATCCTTTCTGCTTCAGTCTTATCCACACAACGCAGTAAGGTCGAATCATGGTTTCGCTTGTACAGGATGTCGTTGCTAAGGAAGAACTTCGCTGCGAACCTTCTCAGAAACTTCTTATCGTTGACAGATGCACCTTCAGGGTATTCCTGAGCTTCCAAGTATCTCTTCACCTCATGGTACCAAGGCTTCTCAGTCACTAATTCAGTCTCAAGATCACAACAGTATGCCGGTTCATCCAGTTTCCAGATGATGATCCGGGGAGCCTCATTGTCCCATTTGACCTTGAACATAGAAGACATCGTAGCTAACGCGTCCGCCAGCTGATTCTCCTCTCTCGGGAAATGTTCAAAGGTTAGCTCTGTGAAGTGGGGGATCATTGTCAACACACATTCTCTGGAAGGAATAAGATTCGGATGTTTTGTATCCCACTCCCCTTTGATCTGATTGATCACGAGAGGGGAATCTCCGAAGACACTCAGAAACTTGATCTTTAAGTCAATTGCAGCTTTGAGTCCCATGATGCACGCCTCATACTCCGCCATGTTGTTGGTGCAGTTGAAACATAGTCAGGCAGTGAGTGGAGTATGAGTGCCTTGAGGGGATATGATTACAGTGCCGATACCATTACCCAAAGCATTGGAGGCTCCGTCAAAGTGCATAGACCATCGGGATCCTTCCTCAGGTCCTTCATCCGGTCCAGGCACTTCACAATCAGTCACAATCATGATACTCTCGTCTGGAAACTCGAAGTTCATTGACTGATAGTCTTCTACTGCTTGATGTGCCAGGTGGTCTGCCAATACACTTCCCTTGATAGCTTTCTGAGTCGTATACTGGATGTCGTATTCGGTCAAGATCATTTGCCATCTGGCTATTCTCCCAGACAGAGCAGGCTTTTCAAATATGTACTTTATCGGATCCATCTTTGAGATCAACAAGGTAGTGTGAGTCAGCATATACTGTCTCAGCTGGCGAGCAGCCCATACCAAAGCGTAGCAAGTTTTCTCGAGCAGTGATTATCGGGTCTCACAGTCGGTAAACTTTTTGCTAAGGTAATAAATGGCGTGCTCTTTTCGGCCAGACTCGTCATGCTGCCCCAGCACACACCCCATTGAGTTGTCAAGTACTGTCAGGTATAGTATCAGAGGTCTCCCTTCAACCGGTGGCATAAGGATGGGTGGTTCTTGGAGATACTCTTTGATTCTGTCAAAAGCAGCCTGACATTCATCATTCCAACGTACTACCTGATCTTTCTTCAGCAGCTTGAAGATTGGCTCACAGGTAGCAGTTAGGTGCGAGATGAATCGAGCAATGTAATTCAGGCGTCCTAGAAAGCCTCTGACCTCTTTCTCTGTCTTAGGAGCTGACATCTCTTGAATAGCTTTAACCTTGGCAGGGTCCACTTGAATACCCTTATCACTTACAATGAAGCCTAGCAGCTTTCCAGATCTAACCCCGAAGGTGCACTTGTTCGGGTTCAACCTCAGCTTGTACAGTTTCAGACGGTCAAACAATTTCTGCAGATGATCAAGGTGTTCTTCCTCAGTTTGGGACCTTGCGATCATGTCGTCAACATACACTTCTATCTCATGATGGATCATGTCATGAAATAAAGCAACCATGGCACGTTGGTAGGTTGCCCCAGCATTTTTCAGTCTAAAAGGCATGACCTTGTAGCAGAAGGGGCCCCACTGAGTAACGAAGGTAGTCTTCTCCATGTCTTCAGGAGCCATCTTGATCTGATTGTAGCCTGAAAAACCATCCATGAAGGAGAGCACCTTGTGCTGAGCAGTATTGTCAACAAGGACATCAATGTGAGGTAGAGGGAAGTCGTCTTTGGGGCTGGCCCTATTCAGATCCCTGTAATCGACACACATTCTGACCTTACCGTCTTTCTTTGGTACCGGCACCACATTAGCAACCCACTGAGGGTAAGAAGTCACTGCAAGAAACCCGACATCAAACTGTTTCATAACCTCGGCTTTGATCTTTTCAGACATCTCTGGACGCATACGGCGGACCTTTTGCTTAACCGGAGGACAGTCTTCCTTGGTAGGCAGATGATGGACCACGATATCAGTATCTAACCCAGGCATGTCTTCGTAGGACCAGGCGAATATTTCCATGTAGTCATGCAGCATCTGGGTCAACCGTTGCTTCACGCCGAGCTCCAGGTTGGCACCAATCTTTACTTCCTTCCTATCTGTATCAGTACCCAGGTTTATCGTTTCCACTGGCTCTTCATGTGGTTGAATTGCCCTCTCTTCCTGTTGTAACAGTCTTGCAAGTTCGCCAGGCACTTCGCAATCATCTTCACCTTCGTCTTCGGCTAAGTTGATCGGATTTTCGAAGTCATAACTGGCAGTAGCAGAGTCGTTACCAGTGAGATCCAGAGTGGATTGAAACTTGTATGAGTGAGTGTGTGTAAATACAGCTGTTTTGCAATATATAAAGAAAGGAAAGAAAAGGAGCGCAAGATTTGAAATGTGAAAAACGTCCAATGCTTTTATTTATGATATATGACAGTGACAAACAAAAGCCCTCATAAATAAGACCACGGTGCCCCGGGTAAGACACCGGGCCATACAGTTTCAAATTATTGTTTATTACAAATCCAAAACAAAGAAGTTCATTACTGGGTGACAAAAGTTATGGGTGTAAAGTCTTTAGCAGTCCAATTGGTTAATCCACCATCAGTCGTCGGGTAGATCCAGCTATCAAACTCTGACTCTTCCACTTCGTCTTCATCTCCAATAGCATTCACTCCTGAGTGGGTGATGAGCACAGGAGGTCTTCCAATTCTCGCCTTGCGCACAGCCTTCTGAGCCTCTGCAGTGAAACCCAGCCCAAACTTGTTAGTTTTAGGAGTAAAATCAGGGAGCTTGCCCCAGTTTGCACATTCACCTCTTTCAATCACAGCCCGGGCGTCCTTTAAGGAGGCCATCTTCAAAGGAAAAACCTCTTCAACCACTGCTTCTGTTGCTGCCAATGTTTGTGGCACCTCCTCAAAATGTTGAAAGGGGGTCTCAATGAACTCCCCATCCATTTCCACGTACCTGAAGGAGTTGAGGTGGCTGACCATGTATTCCTCTTCCCCTTGCACTGTTACAATCTTCCCCCTGACCGGGTACTTGAGCTTCTGATGCAACGTGGAAGTCACAGCTCCAGCCTTGTGGATCCACGGGCGACCCAGCAAACAAGAATAGGATGGACGGATGTCCATCACATAGAATTTTGAATCAAAGACCTGTGACCCAACCCTGATTGGGATGTCAACCTCACCATGTACCATTCTTTTGGACCCGTCAAAGGCCCGGACAATAATGTTACTTGGTTTGAGTTCCAGACCCTCACAGTCCAGCCTGTCCAGAGCTTTCTTGGGTAGCACGTTTAATGAAGAACCAGTGTCCACCAGCACATGAGCAAGAGTAGTGCCCCTGCATTCAATGGAGACGTGCAGGGCATCATTATGGTTCTTCCCTTTGGCCGTCAGATCAGCATCAGAGAAACCCAGACCATTATCAGCGGTTAGGTTGGCCACACAGTCGGTGAACTGATCAGCAGACGTCTCTTGGGGTACGTGAGCCGTCTTTAAGAAAGCAATCAGGGCCTTGGCATGGGCCTCTGAACACAACAGCAGTGACAGCATGGAGATTTTGGAGGGGGTGTGCCCCAGCTGTTCGACAATGTTGAAATCACTTTTCTTTATTATTTTGAGGATTTCTTCCATCTCTTGCTTGGAAGCCTCAACAATGGTCTTTGGTGCCTCCGTCCGGGCAGGCACATCAGCAGCAATCCCCTTGCCCCGAGCACCAGATGACTCGGCAACAGGGGTGGAAACTTGGTCAGGGTGGGAAACAGGCACACTGGCAGGTGTGATGATCAAAGGTCTCTGAATTACCGGAGGAGCAATGTCTGGTGAGAACAGTCTTCCACTACGAGTGACCTTAGTAGGCCCAGTGATATTGGTGACACCAGTTTCAGCATTGAACTCTTGCTTCACTCCCAGAACATAAACATCTGCCCCATAGTGCCATGGGACAGCCTTATCAGACTTGTAGGGGATGGGCCCCGGGACAGTAATAGTGATGGGAGAAATCTTGTGAACAGGCAAAATTTGGACAGGCTTCTTTGAAGGAGCCTTGGGTTGTTGAAAATAGTAACAATTGAAACTTCTTCAACAGGGGCAGCAGGAACAGTAGTCTTTTTGAACAAAATCTCTTTACTATCCATCAGGTTTTGGATGCCTGATTTCAGCAAAGAACAACCAGCAGGGGAATCAGCACATAAAAAGCAACCTTTGCTACATCCCGGAAATAAACCGGCTAGCAACAGGTTCCTCTTGACAGTCAGCAGCGGAGTAGCAACATCATCCACAGAAGCTACGTACAAATCCTCCTCAACAGCATTCACTCCATGTTGGGGCATGAGAGCGGTCACAACATTTGGCCTCTCGGGCGCCTCGAACTGTATCTCCTTGGCATCAATAAGGTCCTGAACCTTATTCTTTAGGGCCCAACAGTCATCTGTATTATGCCCCGGGCTATCAGAGTGATAAGCGCAACGGGCGTTGGGGTTGAATCTGGGGGAGGTAGTATTCATAACCTTCGGGGCCTCTCTAACAGTCACCAAGTTGGTTGATAACAGTTGTGGCAGGATCTGAGAGAGAGTCATGATGAGCTGAGTATATTGTCGTTTGGGCCTCTCAGCTCTGGGTTGGTTGTACTGTTGTGGAGCAGCAGCAGGCTTAGAAATAACCACCGCGTTGACAGCTTGGCGGCGTTCAGGTTTGTCCTGCCTTCTTGGACCATACACAGCACTTGCCTCTTTCTTGAAGGGCTTCTTTTCAGTATTTGAGGAGGCAACCTTCTGTATCTTCCCCGATTTTATACCAGCCTCGATCCTCTCACCAGTCAGGATCAGATCAGTAAACCCAGCAGAGGAATTACCAATGAGATGATTGAAAAATGGACCAGATAGGGTCCCCAAAAACATATCCACCAGCTCCCGGTCCGTCAATGGTGGCTGCACCCTGCCAGCCAGATCTCTCCATTTCTATGCGTACTCCTTAAAACCTTCACCCGATCCTAACGACATACCCTGGAGTTGGGTACGCGTAGGAGCGAGGTCGGAATTATATTGATATTGCTTGTAAAAAGCAGTGTCCAGATCCTCTCAGTTACGAATGTTGGTTCCATCCAGCTGATAGAACCATTCAAGGTGAGTCCCTGAAAGACTCTCCTGGAAGAAGTGGATCCATAAGTTCCTGTCTGCTGTGTAAGGCTGGATCTTCCTTACATAAGAACAGAGGTGCATCTTGGGACAGGAAGCCCCGTCATACTTCACAAAGGCAGGCGCCTTGAAATTGTGTGGAATTACCACCCCAGTAGATAACCCCAAGTCTCAGAAATCCAGTCCAGGCACACGCTGAATTTCCATAGCATTTAATCTGTCCTCCAGCTGCTTGTACCGGTCCTCAGCAGGAGGATATTGTTCGTCGTTGAAGTCTGTTTCAGTATCAGAGACCACAGGAGTAGGGACCTCCCTTTCTTGGTGACTACCTTCCCCCACAGATGAAGTAGTCCTCTCAGCTTCATTTTGCAAAGTATTCCCGAGTCTGCGCCCAGTGTTGAATAGCACAGTCCTCTTCTTCTTCTTATTCTTCTTCAGGAGCATAGCCTTCAGCTCTTTTTGACCTTGAGCCAAACCCATGATCAGCTCCTGAAATTGTGCGTTCTGCGCCTGAAGGGCCTTGATAGTCAGCTCGGTAGATGATTCAGGGTTCATGATGCTGTAATAAACAGCGAAGAACAGTAAGCAACCTGAAAAGAAGAGTACTTGTGATGCACATGATGAATGATATGTGTTTATGCAATGCATTCAAGGGTTCGAAAATTCAAATTTGTTGTAGACAAAAAGGAACACACGTTATTATTAAGGAAATAATTGTTCAGTACATCAAAGCCTCATGGGCAAACATTACAAAGCAAATCAATCCCAAAAGACACTACGCATCCTCTTCGGAGCAATGTAGGTGTTGAGATTCCTCTCTTCGTGCAGTAGGCGGGTGAGCTCCAGGACCTTCTTTTCACTAGCATGTAGACTGGTCTCCAGAGAATTCCGTTCTTCCTTAAGCTGGATCCAGCTCTTCTGCATCTCTTCCCAGGATGTGGGCATGTCAGGATGTTGAATGGTGTAGGACACCTCTCCTTCCAAGTCTGGCTCTTTGATCACGGGGAGAACATGAGGATATGGCATCACCAGCTTCTGGGAGCGGGCTCGTACCCACTTGAGATAAGGCTCCAATGGGATGGAGTTCCTATGCCCCAGGGTCTTGCTGTCTATCTTGCTGGGCATCCTCCAAGCTCTGATAAATTTCTGGCGAAGTCCTTGCGCATCATTGTCAAAGTCAAAAACTATGTCAGGAATTAACATCTCATGAGGGCCATCCCTCCGAGCATAACCAAACTGTCTCCAAGCCAGGCATGGGTTGTAAGTAATACCTCCTCTGATTCCAAGTAAAGGAACATTAGGGTACTCCCCGCAACGATCAATGATAGTGACATCCTCTCTGGACAGAGAGCACCAATGTATATCTGCATGTGTAAGAGTCATCAATCGTTGTGACCACCTCAAACACCGCTCGTTCTTCAAAACCGATTGTGGAAGGTGCGAAATAAACCACCTTCCCAGGAGAGGAGTGCAGCACATAAGAACCCCCCTTTTTCTCATGGTTCGAGTGTAACATGAGTGAAGGATGTCCCCCAGCAACGTAGGTATAGGATTCCTGGACATGAAGACCTTGACAGCACTGATATCTATAAGCTGATCTGGCTTAGGGAACAGCACCAACCCATAGACAAGGAGGGCTACAACTTCTTCAAAGGCTTGTAGGTCAAGGGAATTCCAACACTCTTGGGCCTTCTCCAACAGAAATTTTTCCAAGAACCCTTTGATACCATTTCTGGCTTCCCAATGCCCCTTGATGTCAGATGGTTGTAGGTATAATGCTTTAGCTACTTCTTCAAGTTTTGGTTCCCTTTCCGTACCGTTGTAGGGTAGTTGATTGAGAATGGGAATCTTCAGAAGCTGGGAAAACTCTTCTAAAGTAGGCACCAGCTGATAATCCGGGAAAGTAAAACAGTGATGCAGAGGGTCAAAGAACTGGAAGAGGACCTTTACCATCTCTTCCTCAATATTGGTATTGACCAGGCTGATGAGTCTACCATGCCTTGCACTGAATGACGAGTTCTCAGGAATCCTGGATGTAAGCTCCTTAAGCTGAGGAGGGACCCTTACAAGGTTGATCTGAATTGTCTTTCTGCGGATAGTTTCCATGTCCTACAAAACAAGAACAAAGATGAAGATTCGAACCCCTGAAATGGTTAGTGGATGCATATGATGATGTATGATGTTATGATGCTATGATAAGGGCAGACCACAAGTATTCACAAAAAGCAAACATGATAAGGCACACAAGTCACACCACAGTCCTTAGAGTTTAGGCCAGCATGGGGTCTGGGTATTACCCTCTTGAAGTTGGTGGGCTCAACCTGTCCTATCAAAGTAACTGGGTTCTAAGGATCTCAATATCATTGGATTGCTTTCATTGTTCATCGTTTCGATTTAGCCACTGACTGGCGATCAAAATATCCCAAGAAAACAACCCTCAAGTCACACCTAACCCCGGTTCCCCCCAGAAGTCTTACATGGACCTATCTCAAGATGACCTTACCTCGGTTCGTCAAGAAGTTTTACACGAACTTATCCTGCGGCAACCTAACCCCGGTTCCCCCCAGAAGTCTTACATGGATTTAGCTCAAGATAACCTCACCCCGGTTCATCAAGAAGTTTTACATGAACTTACCTCACCAGAAACCCTACACAGGTTCTCCTCCTCCAGACGTAGTTTTACACGAACTCGACATCAAGTAACCCTACACCGGTTCCCTCTCTTCAAAGATGCAGTTTTACATGGACTCGTCACCCAGAAACCCTACACAGGTTCTCCCTTTCCAAGAACGAAGTTTTATACGAACTCATCATCAAAGTAACCCTACCCAGGTTCCTTCTCCATTTCAGATACGGTTTTACATGAGCTCATCAGCAGGCAATTCCACATAGGTTCCCTCTTTCAACTTACAAAATTGCAGTCCAAAACTTCCCCAGAAGAGTCCAATCCAATTCCCCAGGAAATTTGGAACTCATACCCCCAAGCAGTAAGCTTATCCCCAGTAGATTCTGGAAGCTTATCCCCTCGCAGAACACGAACGCGTCGCCCGGCTTTATTTAAAGAGTTATTTCCTTAACAGGATATAACTGGGTTATCCTCAGCCAAAAGCCACGAAAAGAGCGTCCTCGACGAAGTCCTCTTACCCCAGCGAAGTCTATCATCATTTCCAACAACAAGGGTATCCCCAGCAAATTATTATCTACACTCAGCAAGGCATCCCTCTCCCCACAGAGTATTGCTTCCCAGCATGGTCGCTAGAGTATCTTTTTTCCCCGCAGAATCTTCCATTTGCCAAGCTTATTCCGCAACGGAGTCGTCTTCTCCTACCGGTATTCGTGCAGTTATCATCCCCAGCGGAAGCAAAATCTATTCTTCAACATCAGCCCAGGATATGACTTCCCGGCACCCGTCAAGGATTTATTCTCCTAGACGAAAAACACATACATAAACATCACATGCATCATTATAGCATGCATGACACATCGTATCGTACAAATCTCATTTATGTTGAGAACATCATTGCTTGATCCACATCATGCATTGCCTATGACTGACCTTTACCTTTCAGGAAATATGCAGTTAAAATGCTCAAACATATTTCAAGGCCTTCTCTAGTCCAACCAAATCGACTCCCAACAGATTTTTCTGATAAAGACTAAGTAGAAGTCACGCCAGATGTTTCCCTCTCCGAAGATGAGTGTGAGGTGATAGTCTACTATGATTCCCTCTCCGACGGTGAGTGAGGTGGTAAGTCCTTTTCAGATGTTTCCCTCTCCGACGGTGAGTGTGAGGTGATAGTCTCCTATGGTTCCCTCTCCGACGGCGAGTGAGGTGGTAAGTCCTTTTCAGATGTTTCCCTCTCCGACGGTGAGTGTGAGGTGATAGTCTCCTATGGTTCCCTCTCCAACGGTGAGTGAGGTGGTAATTCCTTTTCAGATGTTTCCCTCTCCGACGATGAGTGTGAGGTGATAATCTCCTATGGTTCCCTCTCCGACGGTGAGTGAGGTGACAATTCCTTTTCCTATGATTCCCTCTCCGACGGTGAGTGAGGTGGTAATTCCTTTTTCAAGATGGTTCCCTCTCCGACGGTGAGTGTGAGGTGATAGTCTCTTATGGTCCCCTCTCCGACGGTGAGTGAGGTGATAATTCCTTTCAGATTATAATTTCCTATGGTTCCCTCTCCGACGGTGAGTGAGGTGATTTCCTTTCAGATTATAATGGCCTATGGTTCTTGTCCCGATACTGCGAAGATGGTATTTCCTACCAAGATTTTCTCAACGAGCGTTGTTGAAGTTAAAATCACCCAAGGTTCTCTTACCATTCATGCTAAGGCAGTAACCATACCTGGTTCATTCATCATCTTTTGAAGCTCCAGATTCAGTTCCTGTAACCAGTCAGGACGCATCTGTACCAAGCATCTGAAAACCAGCTCCTGCAACGTGTCAGGTACTCATTTTCTGTTTTGCAGGTACGCAAGTTCTCGCTAAGGAATCTCTTATGCGATCAACATCCAGATGGCATCTATAAGCCCATCATCCTATCCAGCAACCTCTAAATGGCATCTATAAGCCCATTCCCATCATCACTGCTGCTATGTGAGCGCAAATTTTTGGGCACTCTAGTGTTCAATCATCTTCTACCCTCGGATTACGAAAGGCACGTCAGCCAATCTGCATCCTCAGGTCTAAGAAGATTGAACAGGGGCAACTGTTGTACCCCAAAATTTGCCCTCCCATATTCTTCAAGAAATTGCCAAGCCAAGCTTCAAAATCTCCCCAAGGGTTGCACAGTGCAAAGGTCTCCCATACAGTCAAGTCTCATATGCCTACAAATATGGTCAAGTATCCTCATATCAAGTTTCAAGGCATTCAGTACAAAATTGCACAGTCAAAACCCTAAATTGCACTACAGTCAACTGTAGGGGCAAAATGGTCATTTGGCAGTCAAAAGTTCAAATTTTTGGTTAACATATCATTTTGAAGCCACAAACATCATTTGATCAATGCTTGATCATGATTCTCAAAATTTGGCTCAGAAATCATCAAAGATGCAAAAGTTTCCTTATTTGGACAGTTGAAAAAGTCAACTGAAATTGACCAGGGCATAACTTTCACATGGATTATCAGAAAAATTCCATCCAAAGCTCATTTTGAAGAGAAAGACATTTCCTACAACTCATCTTCATACTTCAAGTCCAAGAAATGCTCTCACAAAAAGTTATCAATTTCAACATTATAGGTCATTTTCAAAAGTCAACAAAAAGGGACTTTAAGTCAAAGGCCATAACTTGAGATTGGTAAATCAAAATGACATGGGACCAAAGGCATTGGTTAGAGGACTCAAAGACCTTTCCAAAATGTCCAAAAACATGAGAAAAGCTTTAAAATTGAGCAAGTTATGCCTTGTGGAAGTTGGGAAATTTTTGGATATTTTGAAAAGTCCACATTACTTCAAATGACCTAAAATTGCTAATGGGCCCATTTTTATTCCATCCATGACATATGCACGACTACTTGGCCCAAAGGGAAGTATTTTCTCATTTTTTATTTATTTATTTGAATTATTATTTATATTAATTCATTTAAATCATTTAAATATATGAAAAATATCTAACTTGACCTAACCAATCTTTTTATACATGTTTTGGACTCAATATTTCGTGCTTAGCTAAATGTGGAAAGAATTGGAGCAATTGGATGTGATTTGAACCAAATACACATGGGAAAAGATATGAAAAAGATCTTAAGAAATCAAATTTCCAAAACCATTAATTCAAGAGATTTTGATCAATATTTTTTACCTAATAGACTCAGTACATAAGCATGATCATAACCCTAATCACAATGGACTCGAAGCTGCGCAAGAAAGCTCTCCACAAACTTGAAAATTTTCTCCATAAACTCAAAACTGAAATCATCTTTACAGGTCGATTCAAAGCACTATACTTGTTTAAAAAGCTTCCTCAAGGTCCCCTGGACATATTCCAATCAAGGACAACAATCAAAACGCAAGGAATCGGTATATAGGGTTCAAACTGTTTCGAAAAAAACTCATAATCGTGCATCATAATTTAAGCATCTTTTGTAACTTTTATTCATTGATTCATGATTATTATCTTGTCCTGAAACTAACCAATGCATTTAATTGAGTTTTTATGCCATATACACGATTCTACCATTGCCAAATTTTAGGGTTTTGCAAGCTTCAGATTGGGGCTTTTCACCCAAGGAAAAATTGAGACTCAAGACTGTCACCATTCAAACCAGCAAGCTTGGACGAAGAAGAATTCATATTCGCGCCTAATTTATGAACACTATAGCGCTATTCGCTATTTTCTCTAAAGCCACCTAATGGAACGCGTCTAAAACCGTTGCTGTATACTCTTGTTTCAGAAAAAAAATAAACACGCGAAGAAGATGATGCGTTGTCAAAACATGATAAGTCGGTTTGAACTTTCGCGCTTTAATCCACTAACCCTTTGTTTTATTCTTATAATGATTGTTGGTTATTTATTTATCAAACGCGTTGACATGGCTCAGTGGCACAGGTGTTGATTGGTGATGCTAGTGACCTGGGTTCGAACCCCAGGTCTTACATGTTTCAATATTATTTTTCCCTAATAATTCCTATGCAGCGCTTACGTTGAGGACTACCATGTATCCTCCAGATCAAACCATACACGCGTCCTGGGAGATCAGATCAAAGGCTGGGATTGGAGAGCACCATAAACGCAGGTCAACGTTGCTACACGCTACCTGGAAAGTCAAACGGACCCATGTCTTATTGGGCCTGGATTTCTAAAGCCTATACCTCCAATTTGGGACTTCCACCCCCCTGGTTTGCAATTTTCTTCATATTTTATTTTTTCAATTATTGTTTTATTTATTTTATTGTTTTGATTTAATTAATTATTTTTTACAAAATACAAAAACCTCATAAAAATCAGAAAAGATAAAAATATAATAAATACTTTATTTTAATTATTTTCATAAACAAATTGCATGTAAATAAATTAATTTAAATTAGGGTTTTAATGTTAATTCTTTTAATAACAAAAATACAAAAAAAACGTAGAATTAGGTTTAATAAATTTTATTCCTTTTAATTTTTCTCTTTCACAATAATGTTATTTATTTTATTTATTTTCATAATTAAAATTGTACATAAAAAATTAGGTTTAATTTAGGTTGAATTTTAATGTTTTCTTAATAAATTAAAATAAACTAGAATTAGGGTTAGTAGTTAATTTTAATTAATTCTTTCTTTTTCTATTAAATCATAAAAATACATAAAAAACACCAAAAAATAAATTCTTGCTCTCTTTTAATTTCAATTTTAATTCCTCATTAATTTTAATTTTTGCAAAAGGGTCCAACGCCCATGTTCTTAATTTCTTATTTATTCGCATATTTATTTTATGTCATTTAAATAATTATGTACCTCTCCCAAAGCTTTGTAACATTTACTTCTCGCACTTTACTTTATTTGCTTTATTTATTTTCCGTCAAATCGGGTCCTGGTTTAATTTTGGCGATGTGGACCCGCGCCATTTGTAATAGCATTAGATTTACTTTTCCGCACTCTTTTAACTGTTAATCAAAAGCATGCAAGAATGAATGGCCTTAAAATAAAATCAAGCGTAGAACACCAATAACATGACAAGATAAAATGCAAATGAAAACGACACACAAACCGCACACACCACCCCTAGGGTACGCCTCACTGTTGCCTTGCCTCGAAAGGTGATCGTCGAGTAGAGGATGTCTTAGTAAGTCCTCATGATCCGGGAACCTGGAATGAGGGTAGCTTCTAAGGTGTCTTCCTATTGCTCTGGTGATCACCATGTCCCGAACCTCGAATTGACCCGAACACCTCCAACGGTGGTGCTACCTATCTCTCAATGGTGGGATGGCACTACTTTAAAGGACATTTACACAGACGAATTCCTTAGGGTAGGTAGGTTCTCGTAGATACTTGCTCTAAATTCAAAACAAAATTCAAAAATACTTTTCACACCAACACATTTTCAAAAAGCTTTCGAAAGCAAATTTTTCAAACACTCTTGAGGACAGATACAAGAGTCGAACTGGAATTTTCAAAGAAACTTTTTAAAACCCGCAGTTGAAAAGCAAACAAACCATTTTTGAAAACACAAATGAGCAAGTATCTAAGAGCCCGTGGATAACCACGGATAGAAAGGGTGCTAACACCTTCCCTTTCTATAATCTACCTCCCGAACCGAGATCAATCTCTATAAGGAATTTTTCTGTGCTTTTGTCCTTTCCATTTGGAGAAAATAAAAGACGGTGGCGACTCTTGCTTCCGCGACATTTCGCGAACCAGCGTTAAACAGTCAGTTCCAGATCCACCGATCACAGAACTGGCGACTCTGCTGGGGATACTACTTAAAGGGAGGTGTACCTTAGGGCTAGGTCATAACTATGTTTTCAATTGCATTGCTTTGCTTGCTTTAAATTGTGGGACTGTCTTGGGAGTTCTATAGATCCTAACCCGGATCTGGGGATACCTTCTTAGAAAGTAGCAACAAGACTGTGAGGGAACTGTGCGGGGTATACCGACATGGTTGAAATAGTCTGCTACGTTGATGTGGCACTTTGGTGTGTACCGGTAACCCTTGAGTTCAGTCAAGGAGAGTACGGGGCCTCCGCGTGGTGTCATGAAGCATCAACAGACCTTAGGAACCTTAATTGAACTATCTTGGCCTCTTTAGGGTAGTGAGATAACTGACTTTGGTGCAGTCCGAGGTTGGTTGATACTCGATACTACACTCAATTGAGGGTTGCTTTCCTGGAATATTTCGGTCGCCAGTTCAGTGGCTAAATCGAAACGATGAACAATGAAAGCAATCCAGTGATATTGGGACCCTTAGAACCCGGTTACTTCTAATAGGACAGGTTGAGCCCACCAACTTCAAGAGGGTAATACCCAGACCTCATGCTGGCCTAAACTTTAGGGGCTTGCCTTGTGTGACTTGTGTGCCTTCCAACTTGACTATTTGCATGCTTGTTATCTGACACTTGAGTTCCCTGCAGGTTTTGTTTATTGTCCTTAACTAGGACTCATAACAGGGTTTGCTGAGTGTTTTGTAGGTTTTATTTAGTCCTTAACTAGGACTCATAACAAGGTTTATCGAGTTTCTTGCAGGGTTTGTTTTAGTCCTTAATTGGGACTCATGACAGGTTTTACTGAATTTCTTGCAGGGCTTGTTTATAGTCCTTAATTGGGACTCATAACAGGGTTTACCTACATTACCCCATGCATACCATGACATCATACCATTGCATACATCCTGACCCATTTCAAGGATCTCAAGGGCTTGTGAGGCAGGTCATGATAAATCAAACATCTAGCAAGGGGCAAAGAGGATTTATTTTCCTCTAGACAAAGTTGTCAGAGGCTATGACCCACTTGATATGGTGAGCTCTGACTCCTGAAGACAATTCCCCTAACCAAGATTGTTTGGAAATCAAAACCAGACATGATGACTAGAGTCAGGGGCTATGACCCACTGGATATGGTGAGCCTTTGACCCTTGAAGAAGGACTCTCAACAACATGAAGTTCCTTCAATCAAGCTACCGGATCCCAATTCTAACAGTTTTCTTGTTTACCCCGCAAGGTCCTTGAAAACATTGCATGCATGTCATACTCATCATTACATAACAGGTATCTTTGTTGCAGGTCACTTACCTTTCTCGCTGTTTATTTCAGCAATGGCCTTCCAACCAGACAACCAGGGCCTTCTTGCTCAAGAGACTCGGTTCGGGGAAATCCTCCTGAATCTATCCAAGGGGCAGGAGGAGCTAAGAACACTTCTCATGGAGACTCTAGTCAGGAACAGTGCTGAGGATGAAGGGCTGAAACACCTACAAGCGGAGATGGATGCAATGAAAGCCCAGATGCTGGGGCAGAAGAATGCCATTCAAGGTTTAGCTCAAAGACAAGATGAGCTCCGGTTTCTCGTCAACCAACTGCTTCAGGGTAACCAACTGGGGCAAACATCTAAGGGTAAAAAGCCAATCATCGTTCAACCATCCTTGAGACAAAGAGGCAAGGAGAAAGCTCCTCGTATGGCTTCAGTATCACCAATTCAGTATCGACCTCACCAGCTTCAGCCACACAAGCCCAAAAGGCAATTCACCAAGATCAACGTATCGCTGCCTCAAGCCTTACAACAACTGCTTAGTTTGAACTTGGTAACTCTAAAGGATCCTCCTAAGAATCCCAACAGGACACCTTCAAGGTATGACCCCAATGCTCACTGCGCTTATCATTCTGACAGCCCGGGGCATGCTACAGAGGATTGTTGGACTTTGAAGAATAAAATCTAGGACCTGATTGAGGAAGGAGCTGTGGAATTCACCCAAGATGGCCAGGCTGAGTTCTTCTACTACCCCTGCAAGACTCACCATTTGAAGTGACAAGCCCTGAGACTGGAAAACCTTTGTTCATTCGAATGTTCAAGTTGCAATTTCCTTTTGTTCAAACATTTATTCATGTTAAGCATTGTTATCACATTAATGCATCGCTTATGTCTATTTTGAAACAATATATTCGTATTCACTATATGCAAATTATTTTCATATTTTTTCTGATGTTAACTCTCGATTAATAATTCTAAGCCTCTTGAGGGAGGATGACGAAAACGATACCGCAATCTCTACAGTATGCTTTTGAACAGACCCCGCTGATGAGGTACAGGCATTGTTTCAAATCCTAAACACTGGAGTTATAAGGAAGATAATCCCTCGTCAACCCCTCTGAGCCAAAGAAGTAGGAGTTTTTATTTTCGAAAATTGAAACCCTTAATCATAACCCGGGGCAGGGTAGTCTTCTCAGTTGATCCAAGTGCACAATGAATGGCACCAAATGAGTTTTTCCAAAAACAAAAGACAGTGATGGTTCCGAACAATCATAAGGACAGGCAGTCATTATCAAAAAAAATCATAAATGAAAAGCCCAAAAAGTCAAAACCAATGAAGGAGACTTATGAAACTGGGGCACCCCGCTGACTGTAATTCCAAAAAGAAACAGTTCAGGCAAAAAATAGGGATAACGAAATCAAAAAGAAAGAGTTCCTACAAACCCTCAACAAAAAAGAAATGACTGCTCATTCAAAAGAAATCATCAACATCTGAACCATTATTGGAACATCAGAGCAAAGACTCAAACAAGGTCTAACGCATGATCAACTGAGTTTAGGTTTGGAGAACATCACGAAGAGTGGGTGGGTACAAATAATTTGAGCCATTATCCTTTGTTTCTTAAACCGTGAACCTGGCCACGTTATAACCCTTAAAAGTCCTAGCTGAAGCATGGGTTAGTTCGAAAGCATACTGTTACGAAGGTATCCTGACTCCTGAAGGTTTGCTGTAAAATCTTGAGTTGACATCGCACTGTATTACAAAAAATGCATTTTCAAAATTCAAGACAGACATAGGCTTTTGCATTCTTAAAATAACCTTGTTTGCATATGACTTCTTGTTTGAACAGCAGGGAAATTCGCACAATGAAAGTCTGGTGAACAAGAGTATCTCCAATCAAGGGGGCACAGTAGGAGCATTGCCCATTATCTGGGGCATGGCAAAATACTTCCAACAGGGGCAACTTCCTACGTTCTGAGAGCGTGGACATAGTCGAAAAAATACTACGCATAATCAAAGACCCGCTAGGTTGACACACCTAGGCAAAAATAAGGGATTCCCGGCGAACCAAAAGGGTTCGGGCAAAATGAAGGGATGAAATGAAAAATCTGTACACCCGGCAAGTCGAAAACCTGAAAAGGCGGCTTGGGTAAAAATGGGTATCCCGGTGGACTGAAAACCCGAAAGGGCAGTCCAGGCAAAAATTAGGGATTTAAGCGTACAACTATGTCCCGGCATCTCGTCACTTGTCTACCCGAAGATTTGTCAATCACCCACACAGGTATCCTCTTCCCTCATCTCCAAAGAAGGGGCAATAATGAGTTATCCAGTTGATCCAATTGCTCTGTCAACCAAAGTACAAAGGAAACATCAACATAAGGATGATTACCATCTACCTTTACAAATTCCAGATCGTGGGCTAACATCCGAGATCAAACAGGACAATCATCCACTTAATCAAAATCATGCAACCCTACACCGGTTCCTTCTCAATTTTCATCCAGAAGTTTTACACAAACTTATCCCGAAGCAACCTTACCCCGGTTCCTCCAGAAATCCCACATGGATTTACCCCAAGGTAACCTAACCCCGGTTCCTCCTGAAGTCTTACATGGACCTATCTCAAGATGACCTTACCTCGGTTCGTCAAGAAGTTTTACACGAACTTATCCTGCGGCAACCTAACCCCGGTTCCCCCCAGAAGTCTTACATGGACCTATCTCAAGATGACCTTACCTCGGTTCGTCAAGAAGTTTTACACGAACTTATCCTGCGGCAACCTAACCCCGGTTCCCCCCAGAAGTCTTACATGGATTTAGCTCAAGATAACCTCACCCCGGTTCATCAAGAAGTTTTACATGAACTTACCTCACCAGAAACCCTACACAGGTTCTCCTCCTCCAGACGTAGTTTTACACGAACTCGACATCAAGTAACCCTACACCGGTTCCCTCTCTTCAAAGATGCAGTTTTACATGGACTCGTCACCCAGAAACCCTACACAGGTTCTCCCTTTCCAAGAACGAAGTTTTATACGAACTCATCATCAAAGTAACCCTACCCAGGTTCCTTCTCCATTTCAGATACGGTTTTACATGAGCTCATCAGCAGGCAATTCCACATAGGTTCCCTCTTTCAACTTACAAAATTGCAGTCCAAAACTTCCCCAGAAGAGTCCAATCCAATTCCCCAGGAAATTTGGAACTCATACCCCCAAGCAGTAAGCTTATCCCCAGTAGATTCTGGAAGCTTATCCCCTCGCAGAACACGAACGCGTCGCCCGACTTTATTTAAAGAGTTATTTCCTTAACAGGATATAACTGGGTTATCCTCAGCCAAAAGCCACGAAAAGAGCGTCCTCGATGAAGTCCTCTTACCCCAGCGAAGTCTATCATCATTTCCAACAACAAGGGTATCCCCAGCAAATTATTATCTACACTCAGCAAGGCATCCCTCTCCCCACAGAGTATTGCTTCCCAGCATGGTCGCTAGAGTATCTTTTTTCCCCGCAGAATCTTCCATTTGCCAAGCTTATTCCGCAACGGAGTCGTCTTCTCCTACCGGTATTCGTGCAGTTATCATCCCCAGCGGAAGCAAAATCTATTCTTCAACATCAGCCCAGGATATGACTTCCCGGCACCCGTCAAGGATTTATTCTCCTAGACGAAAAACACATACATAAACATCACATGCATCATTATAGCATGCATGACACATCGTATCGTACAAATCTCATTTATGTTGAGAACATCATTGCTTGATCCACATCATGCATTGCCTATGACTGACCTTTACCTTTCAGGAAAGATGCAGTTAAAATGCTCAAACATATTTCAAGGCCTTCTCTAGTCCAACCAAATCGACTCCCAACAGATTTTTCTGATAAAGACTAAGTAGAAGTCACGCCAGATGTTTCCCTCTCCGACGATGAGTGTGAGGTGATAGTCTACTATGATTCCCTCTCCGACGGTGAGTGAGGTGGTAAGTCCTTTTCAGATGTTTCCCTCTCCGACGGTGAGTGTGAGGTGATAGTCTCCTATGGTTCCCTCTCCGACGGCGAGTGAGGTGGTAAGTCCTTTTCAGATGTTTCCCTCTCCGACGGTGAGTGTGAGGTGATAGTCTCCTATGGTTCCCTCTCCAACGGTGAGTGAGGTGGTAATTCCTTTTCAGATGTTTCCCTCTACGACGATGAGTGTGAGGTGATAATCTCCTATGGTTCCCTCTCCGACGGTGAGTGAGGTGACAATTCCTTTTCCTATGATTCCCTCTCCGACGGTGAGTGAGGTGGTAATTCCTTTTTCAAGATGGTTCCCTCTCCGACGGTGAGTGTGAGGTGATAGTCTCTTATGGTCCCCTCTCCGACGGTGAGTGAGGTGATAATTCCTTTCAGATTATAATTTCCTATGGTTCCCTCTCCGACGGTGAGTGAGGTGATTTCCTTTCAGATTATAATGGCCTATGGTTCTTGTCCCGATACTGCGAAGATGGTATTTCCTACCAAGATTTTCTCAACGAGCGTTGTTGAAGTTAAAATCACCCAAGGTTCTCTTACCATTCATGCTAAGGCAGTAACCATACCTAGTTCATTCATCATCTTTTGAAGCTCCAGATTCAGTTCCTGTAACCAGTCAGGACACATCTGTACCAAGCATCTGAAAACCAGCTCCTGCAACGTGTCAGGTACTCATTTTCTGTTTTGCAGGTACGCAAGTTCTCGCTAAGGAATCTCTTATGCGATCAACATCCAGATGGCATCTATAAGCCCATCATCCTATCCAGCAACCTCTAAATGGCATCTATAAGCCCATTCCCATCATCACTGCTGCTATGTGAGCGCAAATTTCTGGGCACTCTAGTGTTCAATCATCTTCTACCCTCGGATTACGAAAGGCACGTCAGCCAATCTGCATCCTCAGGTCTAAGAAGATTGAACAGGGGCAACTGTTGTACCCCAAAATTTGCCCTCCCATATTCTTCAAGAAATTGCCAAGCCAAGCTTCAAAATCTCCCCAAGGGTTGCACAGTGCAAAGGTCTCCCATACAGTCAAGTCTCATATGCCTACAAATATGGTCAAGTATCCTCATATCAAGTTTCAAGGCATTCAGTACAAAATTGCACAGTCAAAACCCTAAATTGCACTACAGTCAACTGTAGGGGCAAAATGGTCATTTGGCAGTCAAAAGTTCAAATTTTTGGTTAACATATCATTTTGAAGCCACAAACATCATTTGATCAATGCTTGATCATGATTCTCAAAATTTGGCTCAGAAATCATCAAAGATGCAAAAGTTTCCTTATTTGGACAGTTGAAAAAGTCAACTGAAATTGACCAGGGCATAACTTTCACATGGATTATCAGAAAAATTCCATCCAAAGCTCATTTTGAAGAGAAAGACATTTCCTAAAACTCATCTTCATACTTCAAGTCCAAGAAATGCTCTCACAAAAAGTTATCAATTTCAACATTATAGGTCATTTTCAAAAGTCAACAAAAAGGGACTTTAAGTCAAAGGCCATAACTTGAGATTGGTAAATCAAAATGACATGGGACCAAAGGCATTGGTTAGAGGACTCAAAGACCTTTCCAAAATGTCCAAAAACATGAGAAAAGCTTTAAAATTGAGCAAGTTATGCCTTGTGGAAGTTGGGAAATTTTTGGATATTTTGAAAAGTCCACATTACTTCAAATGACCTAAAATTGCTAATGGGCCCATTTTTCTTCCATCCATGACATATGCACGACTACTTGGCCCAAAGGGAAGTATTTTCTCATTTTTTATTTATTTATTTGAATTATTATTTATATTAATTCATTTAAATCATTTAAATATATGAAAAATATCTAACTTGACCTAACCAATCTTTTTATACATGTTTTGGACTCAATATTTCGTGCTTAGCTAAATGTGGAAAGAATTGGAGCAATTGGATGTGATTTGAACCAAATACACATGGGAAAAGATATGAAAAAGATCTTAAGAAATCAAATTTCCAAAACCATTAATCCAAGAGATTTTGATCAATATTTTTGACCTAATAGACTCAGTACATAAGCATGATCATAACCCTAATCACAATGGACTCGAAGCTGCGCAAGAAAGCTCTCCACAAACTTGAAATTTTTCTCCATAAACTCAAAACTGAAATCATCTTTACAGGTCGATTCAAAGCACTAGACTTGTTTAAAAAGCTTCCTCAAGGTCCCCTGGACATATTCCAATCAAGGACAACAATCAAAACGCAAGGAATCGGTATATAGGGTTCAAACTGTTTCGAAAAAAACTCATAATCGTGCATCATAATTTAAGCATCTTTTGTAACTTTTATTCATTGATTCATGATTATTATCTTGTCCTGAAACTAACCAATGCATTTAATTGAGTTTTATGCCATATACACGATTCTACCATTGCCAAATTTTAGGGTTTTGCAAGCTTCAGATTGGGGCTTTTCACCCAAGGAAAAATTGAGACTCAAGACTGTCACCATTCAAACCAGCAAGCTTGGACGAAGAAGAATTCATATTCGCGCCTAATTTATGAACACTATAGCGCTATTCGCTATTTTCTCTAAAGCCACCTAATGGAACGCGTCTAAAACCGTTGCTGTATACTCTTGTTTCAGAAAAAAAATAAACACGCGAAGAAGATGATGCGTTGTCAAAACATGATAAGCCGGTTTGAATTTTCGCGCTTTAATCCACTAACCCTTTGTTTTATTCTTATAATGATTGTTGGTTATTTATTTATCAAACGCGTTGACATGGCTCAGTGGCACAGGTGTTGATTGGTGATGCTAGTGACCTGGGTTCGAACCCCAGGTCTTACATGTTTCAATATTATTTTTCCCTAATAATTCCTATGCAGCGCTTACGTTGAGGACTACCATGTATCCTCCAGATCAAACCATACACGCGTCCTGGGAGATCAGATCAAAGGCTGGGATTGGAGAGCACCATAAACGCAGGTCAACGTTGCTACACGCTACCTGGAAAGTCAAACGGACCCATGTCTTATTGGGCCTGGATTTCTAAAGCCTATACCTCCAATTTGGGACTTCCACCCCCCTGGTTTGCAATTTTCTTCATATTTTATTTTTTCAATTATTGTTTTATTTATTTTATTGTTTTGATTTAATTAATTATTTTTTACAAAATACAAAAACCTCATAAAAATCAGAAAAGATAAAAATATAATAAATACTTTATTTTAATTATTTTCATAAACAAATTGCATGTAAATAAATTAATTTAAATTAGGGTTTTAATGTTAATTCTTTTAATAACAAAAATACAAAAAAAACGTAGAATTAGGTTTAATAAATTTTATTCCTTTTAATTTTTCTCTTTCACAATAATGTTATTTATTTTATTTATTTTCATAATTAAAATTGTACATAAAAAATTAGGTTTAATTTAGGTTGAATTTTAATGTTTTCTTAATAAATTAAAAAAACTAGAATTAGGGTTAGTAGTGAATTTTTTTTATTAATAACCAAGTATTAAAAAAATATTTCGCGAATAACCGGGTTTCGGAAAAAATTACGCAAATAACCATGTTTGAGATGGCTCCATAAAGGAGGAGCCATCTCATTTGGCGCATCCTCCTAATTTTATAAGGGAGGCGCCATCTCATTTGGCGCCTAAGGGCAAATGGCAAGCCCTAAGCCAAATGAGATGGCGCCTATGTGCAAAATTAGGTCAAAAAAAAAAAAAAATTTTCCTTTCCTGCGCGTTGCGTATTAGACAGAGATAACCAAAATTGATTTTTTATTTGAAAAAAAATAATTACATTCAACTGTTTTACATTTAAATAACAGTAAAAAAATACTGAAAAAAAAAGATACATCAATGATCCCCAGGAACCCGGTAATGACCCCCAG
Source organism: Vicia faba (assembly GCA_948472305.1). Classification (NCBI taxonomy): domain Eukaryota; kingdom Viridiplantae; phylum Streptophyta; class Magnoliopsida; order Fabales; family Fabaceae; genus Vicia; species Vicia faba. The sequence continues at coordinate 1,330,714,293 of OX451739.1, forward strand.
TTCCGCATCCCCGTCCTCGCCTTTCTCTTGCTGGGTGCCGTCTCGTTTCCTGTTGCGGCAAGGTCGATGGCCCAGCGAAGTCAATGCGATCCGAATCCATAAAATCAGTAAGATCTCCATATCTCGAAGATCCGCTCTGGTACAGTCGGTTACCCATGCCCTCGAAGTTTGGTCGTGTTGGCGGTGGGTGGGGTTCCATGGTTGGTCGGTAGCATTGGTCGTCTGAGTATGGGGGGTAGAAAGGAAATGGATCTTGGGGTGTTTGGTACTGTGGATGTTGGGTTGTTTGGTGATATGGTGGTTGATGGTAGGTTTGGTCGGGTTGGTCGTAATCTTCTGACATTCCCATATCAGGGCTAAGGCTGGATGTTGAGGGCCCCATATTGGGATATGTGGAAGACTGAAATTGTGTATGGGGTATGTGGGTTTGCTGGTATTGGGGTTGGTATTGTGGTTGGGTTTGAGGCATATCTGGGTATTGGTAGTTTGGCGGTGATTGTGGTTGGTAGTACGGCATTTGGTTGTAGTTGTGTTGTGGTGGGGAATGTGGTTGTGTGTTTGTTGGTCTGTTTCTTCTTGGGGGTGGGTTTGAGGTTGATGGATTTTGGGTTTGTTGGTGGGGAATCGAGGGTTGTGCCCATTGTGTGCGTGGGTCAACCAAGTACCTCGGATGAGACACGTGCATATCTGGGTTACTAACCGACCTGTACCACGACATATATTGATCGGTGTGTCGCATGTTACCTTGAGTAAGGAAAACAGGGGATTGCAAGATGTAGCGGTGACGCCTTTGCCACATTTTACACCATTCTGGAGCAAAGTCTTTCCAGTTGGTTAGATTCCACTGGGCGTCGACCCTTTTTAGATGCCAGGGGGACAAATCTGTTGGGTCACTTGGTATCTCTTGGATCATTCCGAACTGCATCTTCACACGGTCGCTGTGGTGCATCTCCACAATGTTGAACCGAATGAGTGCAGTCTTTGCAGTCCAAGTTGCTGCATCCTCTGGATTTGGAGAATGGTCCAAACCCAAATATGGTCTCCAGACGAACTGCGATAAAATTTAAATCAGGTAAGCGCAAAAGTAATGTATAAATAAATAAAATGAACAAAAGTTAAAAGCTACGACTTACGTCATCTGGGCCTAGGTGATCCAACAGATTCCGGTAGAGTGCGACATTGAATCTGGGATTCTTGCCGTAATCCATACCCCTCACGCAGTACCTATAGGAAATGAGAAACATGTTATTTTTAGCATATATTTTGGAAAGAGAAGAATAGTTATAAATGCTATAACTTAATGACTTACTTTGTTGCGTAAGGGAAACCAAAAGTGTTGTTGTTGATGGGGTTTAAGGACTCCATCCTCCACCAACCCCAGGCTTGTAGTAAAAATGTGCACCCATAAAATGTACATTTTTCCTTGACTGCGTTTTTGCACAAGGAACTGTACAGGTGGGCTAATACTGCAGAACCCCAACTAAATTTTCTAGTTTTATCAAAATTGGTTAGTAAATGTAAGTACATGAAATTTACACTATTTCCCGTACTTTCGGGAAATAAAAAAGTACCAAAAAGTATCATAATATACGTTCGGGCTTTTACTACTCGGTCATTTTCTGAGGAATTTTCATTTAATTCCATACTTGCATAATGCCGTTTCAGGTCAGTGAGTAGTATTCCCTGCCCTCTTGCTCCACCACCTTCTACCATGTCCCTACCCAACAGTTCTTCACATTGTGAGTTGGGTTGTTGAACCGACCCGTTCACCGCTTTACCGTCAATAGGGAGGCCCAGTAGCATGTAGACATCTTCGAGAGTGATGGTACATTCACCTATTGGTAGGTGAAATGTATGGGTCTCCGGTCTCCACCTCTCCAACATTGCAAGGATGAATTTGGAGTCGATGGTGCAGTTGGAGATCTTTATCACGTGTCCAAAACCTGCATATTCCAGATAAGGGACGATAAAAGGGTCGGGGGCCAGGTATTTGTGCGAACGGATTCTGAATCTTTGTGTATCCTGAGATCATAATTAAACAAGAGTAAGATTAATTAAGATGAACAACGCGTTTTTTAAAGTATGAAAAATGTATAACCAAAGAAGAGACTTACAAATGCAGCAATGTTTTCCCTTGTGCCTCTGTGAGTATCTCCCATTGTTAGAAGGGCCATTCTTCAGAACGCTTGAGTGAATGAAAGACTTAGGAAGAAATAAGGAGTATGATAGACTTAAGAAATATTTCGTAGCAGAGAGTGAGAGAGTGAGAGTTGTGTGGGTGTGAGATATGTTTCATAAGGTATGTATTTATAGGCAAATAATTCTGATGTAGTGGTTGCATGCCTGCGAGGTGTCACATTTGCATGCTTAGGGAGTTACACATATGCATGCATGCATTTACAAATAATGTAAGGTGTCACTCTTGCAGGCTAGGTGGCAGCATAAGCCCATGCATGTATCACGATTGGACAGTAAGGGAGGCGCCATCTCACTTGGCGAAATAGTACAAAAATGGATGTTGTCGCCACCCCATTTGGCGAATAAGAGGTGTCACGTTTTACAGCATTGACTCAGGCTACGTGACAGCCTTTGGGATTCCTTTCTCTGTTGCATGCAAGGCCATTGGAGCTGATGGGTGGCAGGCTTAGACAAAACTTTTATGTGTGAAGAATAGGGCCAGGCTAGGTGGCAGCATAAGCCCATGCATGTATCACGATTGGACAGTAAGGGAGGCGCCATCTCACTTGGCGAAATAGTACAAAAATGAATGTTGTCGCCACCCCATTTGGCGAATAAGAGGTGTCACGTTTTACAGCATTGTCTCAGGCTACGTGACAGCCTTTGGGATTCCTTTCTCTGTTGCATGCAAGGCCATTGGAGCTGATGGGTGGCAGGCTTAGACAAAACATTTATGTGTGTAAAATAGGGCCAGGCTAGGTGGCAGCATAAGCCCATGCATGTATCACGATTGGACAGTAAGGGAGGCGCCATCTCACTTGGCGAAATAGTACAAAAATGAATGTTGTCGCCACCCCATTTGGCGAATAAGAGGTGTCACGTTTTACAGCATTGTCTCAGGCTACGTGACAGCCTTTGGGATTCCTTTCTCTGTTGCATGCAAGGCCATTGGAGCTGATGGGTGGCAGGCTTAGACAAAACATTTATGTGTGTAAAATAGGGCCAGGCTAGGTGGCAGCATAAGCCCATGCATGTATCACGATTGGACAGTAAGGGAGGCGCCATCTCACTTGGCGAAATAGTACAAAAATGAATGTTGTCGCCACCCCATTTGGCGAATAAGAGGTGTCACGTTTTACAGCATTGTCTCAGGCTACGTGACAGCCTTTGGGATTCCTTTCTCTGTTGCATGCAAGGCCATTGGAGCTGATGGGTGGCAGGCTTAGACAAAACATTTATGTGTGTAGAATAGGGCCAGGCTAGGTGGCAGCATAAGCCCATGCATGTAATATTATTGGCAGCCTTGGGGGGTTGCATCACTTACTTAATTGAAATATTTTGCCTTAGGTTGAACATAACATTCATTCACTTAAACTGTAAAATTTTCCAACCTTCGAATCAGTCATCTAACCTTCAAACATTCCAGCATTCTTACCTTCATATAATCAATAAACCCAAAACATTCCCACCTTCATACCTAAAACAATTCTACACAATGGCCTCTTCACCACAATTTGTTGTCAAAGCACATTTCAACGGTGAGACATACATGTGTCCCACAGTTGGGTTTTTGTTTAGAAACACCGACAATGTCCGATTTCTCTTAAACGGGAAAGCAAATTTCACCTACTTTAAGAAAAGATTGGAGGCCAAACTTGAACGAGGCCCGGTATCCCAAATATTTTATCAGAGTCCAGTCTTTTTTGGAAACAACCAAGTCATATTTTATAAGGTTGCAATTCAAGATGACGAGGATTTCCAGAACATGATTTCCAGCCATGTCTATTCTGGAAACGACTCTATTGAGTTGTACGTTCTGTTTCAAGAGCCTCCGGTGACACAGGAGGTAGAGCCTCCGGTGACACAGGAGGTTGATCCTTTGGAGAATGAGCAAGATGAGGTGGATGCAGTTGATGATGAGGAAGAAGATAACGAGTTAGAGTTCGATGAAATGGTGAACGACGATTCTGACGATGATGGCATCCCAAGTATTCCTACCGACAAAATCTACACACCACCTACGCACATGACAAACTTCAACATGGGCGGAGATGAACCTTCTACGGACTTGTTTTTCCAACCGTATATGCAATCAGATGAAAATTTAAAAGAGAAGGACAAGTTTCGTAATAGAGAGGAATGCATAAGGGCCATCAAAAAATTTCACATGCTCAACTCGGTTGATTATAAGGTGGATCGTGTAAACCCGGAAAGGTACAAGATCAAGTGTGTCCACCCTGACTGCATGTTCAAGCTGACCGCTTCATACAGACTAAGGGGTGACTGCTGGGTCATAGGTTCCATGACTACCCATACTTGTGTAAGTTCCACTCAATCACAAGACCACCGAAAACTCAACCATGATCTAATATGTCAAGAAATCCTACCCTTGGTCAGCAACGACCCTTCTTTGAAGGTGAAAACAATCATCTCCCACATCACCACGGTTTTTAACTACACTCCGTCTTACCGTAAGGCGTGGTTAGCAAAGACTAAGGCGATTGAAAGGGTGTACGGAAACTGGGAGGAGTCATACCGAGAACTTCCCCGCTACCTAAATGCACTCAAGACATATTCTCCAGGTAGTGTTTATGTTCTGGAAACATTGCCAGCGTACGCTCAAGATGGTAGTCTACTACATGGCAACGGAATATTCAGTCGCGTCTTTTGGGCTTTTCAACCATGCATCGCAGGGTTTGCATCATGCAAACCAATTCTACAAATAGACGGGACTTGGTTGTATGGGAAGTACAAAGGCACGCTTTTGATGGCAGTTGCACAAGATGGCAACAATAACATTTTCCCCGTTGTGTTTGCCCTTGTCGAGGGGGAGACCGGTGGTGCTTGGAGCTTTTTCCTGAAAAATCTTCGTACACACGTGGCTCCTCAACCAGATCTCTGTTTGATCTCGGACAGACATGCCTCCATTGAAAGTGCCTATAATAATCCGGCAAATGGTTGGCATGACCCTCCTTCTACGCATGTCTATTGCGTCAGGCATATCGTCCAGAATTTCTCGAGGGAGGTCAAGGACAAAACATTGAGGAAAGCGGTGATGAATGCGGGATACGCACTGACACAGCCCACATTCAAATATTACCGCAACGAGATCCGTTTGTCTAACCCAGAAGCCGGTACGTGGATCGACAATATACCGGTCGAAAAGTGGACTAGGTCATACGACAATGGCCAAAGATGGGGGCATATGACAACAAATCTGATTGAATCAATGAATGGGGTATTCAAGGGCATACGAAACCTCCCCATCACTGCCTTGGTGAAATCCACGTATTTTAGGATGGCTGCGTTATTTGCCAAAAGAGGTGAAATGTGGTATGCGGTCTTGCAATCAGGACAACTATGGAGTGAAAGCTGTATGAAATACATTAAGGCTGAAAGTGCTAAAGCCAACACTCACATGGTTACACGGTTTGACCGCCATAGCCACAACTTCATTGTGAAAGAGACAATTGACCACAATGAAGGCCTGGCAAGACAAGAATACAGGGTCATTTTACCTTCTCAATGGTGCGATTGTGGCAGGTTTCAAGCTTTTCGTATGCCTTGCTCTCATGTCATTGCCGCTTGTGCGCATACCCATCAAGACGCGCTTCAACTGCTCTCAAACGTTTATAAATCTGAAACGTTGCTCACTGTTTACAACAACAACTTTCCTTTGGTGGCAAAACCGGACTATTGGCCTGAATACAACGGTGATATAGTTTGGCACAATGACCAAATGCGAAGGAACAAGAAGGGTCGTCCCAAAAGCAGGCGCATAACAACAGAAATGGACGATCTTGACAGGTTGGAAAGAAAGTGTGGTTTATGCCGTCAGGTCGGACACAATCGCAAAAACTATCCGAATCGGGTGTCTGGCTCGACCACATAAATTTTGTAATACAATAAATCTTTTCAATATTTGTGTTGTAAACATTATGGGTTTTCCGTTAATAAAACTGTTCACACAATTTAAGAAATTCAATATAGCAAATTACATTAGGGTTTTCGCGTACAACAATGATTAACGATAATCAATATAGGAAATTACATTAGGGTTTTCGCGTACAACAATGATTAACGATAATCAATCTAGGAAATTACAACTGTTAACACAATTTCATCTGACCCATGCATCATCAGCATTACATCACTGTCTGTTTTGACTTCCTCCAACCACACATTAGGTCTTCCTGTCACATGCGAGGTTGTTGTTCGTTTTCGCTGGATCCTTCGAATTTTTTCCCCCTCGGCGATGTCTCCATCTAGCCACCGCATCAACTCCCGCTTCAGACGCTCCATGGAGTGAATGTGCCAGAATTTCATTTTCATCGCGGGTTTCGTGGCGGAGAATATAACGTAACCATCTCTGCTAAAAATCATAGGCGACGTCATTACGTAAATAAGGGAGTACAAAATAAAAATACAGTGCGAGAAAGTGTGAGAAATTTCAAAGAAACGGACGAATTATTTATAAAACAGCAAAAAACCCTAGTTTTGCCCTAGGCGCCAAGTGAGATGGCGCCTCCTCTCCTTTTTAAGGAGCATGCGCCATCTCACTTGGCTAAAAGCCAATGGAGGCGCCAAGTGAGATGGCGCCTAGGGCAAAACCCTAGGTGCATGCGCCAAATGACTTGGCTCCTCCTTTATGGAGCCATCTCAAACATGGTTATTTGCGTAATTTTTTCCGAAACCCGGTTATTTGCGAAATATTTTTTTAATACATGATTATTAATAAAAAAAATTCGTTAGTAGTTAATTTTAATTAATTCTTTCTTTTTCTATTATATCATAAAAATACATAAAAAACACCAAAAAATAAATTCTTGCTCTCTTTTAATTTCAATTTTAATTCCTCATTAATTTTAATTTTTGCAAAAGGGTCCAACGCCCATGTTCTTAATTTCTTATTTATTCGCATATTTATTTTATGTCATTTAAATAATTATGTACCTCTCCCAAAGCTTTGTAACATTTACTTCTCGCACTTTACTTTATTTGCTTTATTTATTTTCCGTCAAATCGGGTCCTGGTTTAATTTTGGCGATGTGGACCCGCGCCATTTGTAATAGCATTAGATTTACTTTTCCGCACTCTTTTAACTGTTAATCAAAAGCATGCAAGAATGAATGGCCTTAAAATAAAATCAAGCGTAGAACACCAATAACATGACAAGATAAAATGCAAATGAAAACGACACACAAACCGCACACACCACCCCTAGGGTACGCCTCACTATTGCCTTGCCTCGAAAGGTGATCGTCGAGTAGAGGATGTCTTAGTAAGTCCTCATGATCCGGGAACCTGGCATGAGGGTAGCTTCTAAGGTGTCTTCCTATTGCTCTGGTGATCACCATGTCCCGAACCTCGAATTGACCCGAACACCTCCAACGGTGGTGCTACCTATCTCTCAATGGTGGGATGGCACTACTTTAAAGGACATTTACACAGACGAATTCCTTAGGGTAGGTAGGTTCTCGTAGATACTTGCTCTAAATTCAAAACAAAATTCAAAAATACTTTTCACACCAACACATTTTCAAAAATCTTTCGAAAGCAAATTTTTCAAACACTCTTGAGGACAGATACAAGAGTCGAACTGGAATTTTCAAAGAAACTTTTTAAAACCCGCAGTTGAAAAGCAAACAAACCATTTTTGAAAACACAAATGAGCAAGTATCTAAGAGCCCGTGGATAACCACGGATAGAAAGAGTGCTAACACCTTCCCTTTCTATAATCTACCTCCCGAACCGAGAGCAATCTCTATAAGGAATTTTTCTGTGCTTTTGTCCTTTCCATTTGGAGAAAATAAAAGACGGTGGCGACTCTTGCTTCCGCGACATTTCGCGAACCAGCGTTAAACAGTCAGTTCCAGATCCACCGATCACAACGTCCTATACTCGATGACCACCTTTCGAGGGGCAAGGCAACAGTGAGGCGTACCCTAAGAGTGGTGTGTGAATTGTGTGTCATTTTCAGTTTATTATTTGTCTTGTCATGCATTGGTGATCTACGCTTTGATTTTATTTTTTTGGGCATTCATTCTTTCATGTGATTGTTAACAGTTAAAAGGTGCGGGAATTTAAAGTGCAGAAAAGATAAAGGTCTTACGCTATTACAAAGGCGCGGGTCTACATCGCCAAATTAAACCAAGACCCGATTTAAAATAAATAAAGTACGGAAAAATAAATATCCTAATTAATCTATTACAAGGCTTTGGGATAAATACATTACATTCATAAAAGAAATAAAATAAACGCGCGAAATGAAATTATAATCGGATGCGAGGGCGTTGGACCCTTTAAAGAAATAAATGGAAATTGAAAATTGATTTAATTATTAAATCAAGCAAGAACTTATTTTTTGATGTTTTTGGATTTATGGAATTAAAGAAAATTAAATTGGGATTAAAAGTCAAATAATTCTAGTTCTAATTGTTTTTTAATTTATTAAAGAAGATTGTCCAAGTTAAACCTAATTTAAACCTAATTGATTAATTACAAGTATTTACAAAATTAATTAACGGTTAATAATAATTATAATAAGAAAATATAAATATTTATTTAAAAAAGATAAAAATGTGCTAAAGACCTATTTTTTTTATATATTTTTAGTTATTAAAAAAAACATTAAAATTAGCAACCTAAAATTAAAACTAAATTATTTATTGAATTTTATTTACAAAAAAAAATATTGATGAATTAAATTAAAATAAAAACATATTTTATTTTTTTATGATTTTCTGATTTTTTTTGTTTTATGAAAATTGTTTTGATGAATTAATTAGAAATAAAACAAATAATAAAAAAATGAAAAGAAAAGGAAACAAAATGCAAACTGTGGGGGTGTTGACCCCAATTTTGGAGGTGATTTGATGAAATAAGCCCATTTGAATGAGGCCCTTTTTCTGACTTTTGAGACTTGTATGTGGAGCGTTGACCAGTGCATAGGATGGAACTCACATGATAGCCTTTGGATTGACCTTTCCAGGCGCGTGGCAGGCAGAGGCGTTGGATGTATGGTGTACTACTGGATGGTATACTGCATAGGAACAAGTTAAACAAAATGATAGAAACAAATTGAGGGGACCTGGGATTCGAACCCAGGTCCCGGTGCTTACCAATGAAAGCCTTTACCAAGTGAGCCAGTTGCGCGCTTTGTACATGAGATAAAAAACAAATAATATAAAATAAAATTGACATTAGTGTTATAAAATAAAAAAAAAGGCGTTGGATTTCAAACCAGCCACTCACGTCGTGCCACGCTAGCCTTCGTCCCCAATTGTGCTTGTAATAAAAATGAAATAGCGGGGGTTTTAAACCCCCCCAAAACGCCGTCCACGGAAAATAGCGAATAGCTCAGGGTGAAAAAGAAATAAGGCGCGATGGTTCAATTCCATTCAGTGGAAGGTGCTGATTTCAGTGGTAGGGGTCTCATGGTCCAATTATTCCAAATATGCAAAGCCCTAAAATTAGAGCTCTGAAACCCTAAGCAATGGCCATGGTGAATTCGTGTACAGGCTTTGAAAACTCAATTAAATCATGCTATCAGCTTCAAAACATTCACATTAGTCCAAATCCATGATTAAAAATGACAAATACAGCATGAATAATGAAATGCGAATATCAAAAATTTCAAAGAAAACCGGACTTGGTTATACCTGTTCTTTGCGTGTGAAGGTCTGAATTTGATTGCTATCGCTTCCTTAGGATGTCAGCAACGTGTTTGGATGAGAATGAGGGTCTGAAACAAGCTCTAGAAGTGTTTTCAGTTTTGAAAATTTTTGGCAAAAATGTAAGTTTTGTTCTGAGATTGTAGCGCAGCTTAGGTCTCGTTGTTGTGTCTGATCACTTGCATAGGTGTTATGTAACATGTTTTGATAAGAGTTATGGCCTCATAATGCCTTGCCTTCATGTTCAAGATTTTGACATAACTCCATTAACAAACTTTCCTCTTTTGAGCCAATTTTGAATTCTTGCTCCATTTGGCCTCTTGCACGAATTTGGAATATGTATAATGGTGATTCAAGGTTCATCAAAGTCAGATATCCTCCTTAATTAACCTTTTTGATTTTCCTTTGATTTTAAAAGATTTAAAGTTAATTAAATCCAATAAAATCAATTAAAAATGAAAAAATTAATTTTAAAAATTGAAATAAAAGGTGGGACACGTGGGAAGCATGGCCAAGTTAATTCAAGTGGAAAAAGTGGGCCCCTTTTGTCAAAAAATGAAATTTCAAGGATAAATGATTTTGGCCATTTCACAAAAATTTCCCAACTTCTCCAATGCATATCTTGCTCAATTTTTAAGATTTGATCATGTTCTTGGACATTTTAGAAAGGTATTGAAGTCCTCTAACCAATGTCTTTGGTCCCATGTCATTTTGATTTACCAATCTCAAGTTATGGTCTTTGACTTAAAGTCCCTTTTTGTTGACTTTTGAAAATGACCTATAATGTTGAAATTGATAACTTTTTGTGAGAGCATTTCTTGGACTTGGAGTGTGAAGATGAGTTGTAGGAAATGTCTTCCCCTTCAAGATGAGCATTGGATGGGATTTTTCTAATGAACCATGAAAAAGTTATGCCTTGGTCAAGTTACAGTTGACTTTTCAACTGCCCAAAAATAGAAACTTTTGCATCTTGAGACTTTTTGAGCCAAACTTTGAGAATCATGATCAAGCATTGATCAAATGATGTTTGTGGCCTCAAAATAAGATGTTGACCAAAAATTTTGACTTTTGACTGCCAAATGACCATTTTGCCCCTACAGTTGACTGTTGAGCAATTAGGGTTTTTGACTGTGCAACTTGACCTTGTGAGCCTTGAAACTTGACATGTAGGTACTTGACAATGTGTATGAGCATGGGAGACTTGATTGAGCCCTTGAAAACTTCAACTTCCTTTCCAGAACCAAAACCCTAGTTTGACTGGCTTAGGAGGATAGTTGACTGTGTAGCCCTTGAGTAGACTTTGAACCATTTGCTTGTCATAACTTTGAAGATTATGGGAGGGCAAATTTTGGGGTACAACAGTGTCGTTTACCGAGTAATCGGGAAGATGTACTGCTTTCGACCTGGGAGCCTGTTGAAGATGAGGACTGTAGAATACCAAACCCATCTTGGCCTTTTAGGTGTAGTGCGGAAGCTATGACGGAGTAATCCGGAAATATTTGTCACACGATGCTACACTCGGATGAGTCTTTCTTGAGAATATTACTAATTACCGAGTTAATCGGGAAGTTGGTAATATCTGAAGGAAGGATGTAGACTCTGGGAACCTCTAGAACCTTGTTCGGAAGGTGATAACTTTTAGACCAATACCTTATGGGTAATACCTTCGACCTCATGCTCGTGACGTTAAACCGATGAAACCTATATGTGTGATCTTGTGTGTGATTGTTACATCATGCATCCATGCACTCATAAGCATCTTTTGAAGAGATCTCATTTCAAGGGATTTAAAAGTTGACCATTTGTGAATATCTCAGGTACTTTTTAACCATGGATTCTGGAAAGAGAAAGACCGGGAAGTACAGTTTCAAGGATCCCAAGATATATGAGTTGATCAATCTAATTCCCGAGATTGAGTGTTCTGCAGATTTTCAAAAGAAGTACGGATCCATCATTCCTCTCATGAAGCTGAAGATAAAGGAGGGTACTCTCTCGACCTTGGTCCAGTTCTATGATCCGATGTATCATGCCTACACTAGAGGAGTATTCTTATCTATTGGATTTACCTGTTACCGGTCGTGTTCCTTTTACTGGCTTAGAGGATGAGCCAAAATCACATGAGATTGCTGCTTTGATCCATCTGGGGAAGTATGAGGTTGAAGCCCATATGACTACTAAAGGAGGGATTAGAGGATTACCAACTCAGTTCTTATTGGAGAAAGCTCGTTACTTTTCCAAGATGAAGAGTACGGTCGCTTTTGAGGAGTACGCCACTTTGGATACCCAGTTCCTACCTTGTTGGGTGATGCTTATTACTCTATTCGTCTTCGGAATTCTTACCATGGGGGATGATTATCTGTTGCACGCCTCTGTTGTACCGGTGGTTTATCTCTCATATGCCTCAGTCTGATGCTTTTTGGGATGTTAAGAAGGAACCCCGTTGGGCTCCTAAGATCATGGAACTTACTCAATCTAATATTGATTGGTATCATCGATCTTACCAGGATGTAGAGATTGTTGACAGTTGTGGTAGTTTCCCCAATGTACCTCTTCTTGGTACAAAGGGAGGAATCAACTATAACCTTGTTCTTGCACGACGACAACTTGGTTATCCGATGAGGAATAAACCAAATAGTATTAATTTGAGTAGTTTCTTTTTGAAGGAGGGAGAAGACCATAGGGAAGCTAAGGAGAAAATTGCGAAGGCTTGGTGTCACATTCATAAGAAGAGTAGGAAAGACTTGAGACCTAGGGGTGTTGTTTCTTTGGAGCCATATCTTCAGTGGGTCCAAACGAGAGCTATTCAGTTGAAGATGCCGTATTCCTGGGAAACACCTATGCCTGATTTATTTGTGAAGAACACTCATCCCTTATTGGATGATCTAGAAGAGCTGCAGCTTGCTTTGGTCAGGATTCAACAGGAAAAGGATGTGAAATTCTGGCAACAGATACTTAATGTCACAGTGAATGTTATGACACCGTATCTGACAAATTGTACACAAACCAAACAGTAATTTAAAAGATAGTAAAGAACACAATCAATTGTTAACCCAGTTCAGTGTATAACAACACCTACATCTGGGGGCTACCAAGCCAGGGAGGAAATTCACTATAATAGGTATTAATTTAGGAATAAACCAACCAGTTTATCTCCTTCACTTAAGACCTACCCAATGCAACTTCAATCTAAGTCCTACTTAAACCTGAGTTCCTACTCACTCCCCCTCAATCACAGCAGTGATACTAATCTACTGATTAATAAGATTATGAAGACATTATTCAATACACACGCTTGATTTTGCTTCAAAGCTTTAATCAAGAGACACAACACTCATGCTTCAAAGCTTTGAGTGATAAACAACCCTTACAACCAAATCCTACTCCAAGTCACTTATCAAGTGATAATTGCTTGGCTCACAGTAATTACTAAAACTATCACAACTACAAAATGCCTTATTAATCTTCTCTAAAAAGTGCTGCACACCATTAGGATTCGTGAGAAATATATATGCAGTCTATTCTTCATTTTGGGCTTCCATAAAAATAGCTAGGGTTAACCAAAGTTAACCTAAAGACTTGGTCTTGGGATTTCATCATAACAGATTAGGGTTAAGCAAGGTTAACCTAATATCCACGTGAGCATCTGATCTAGTCAATATACTTCAACTCAGAATAGCACACCAGACTCCTGAAAATTCTCAGGAACAATAAATCTGCACAACAACTTGATCAGTACAGGATGTCTTAACATTGGTTATGACATCATGTATATCCTGCTCACTAATTTTGGTAGAATTCAGTACATATGATCATAGCTTAATCATCATGATATTCACTCATACTGAGTTGTTCCTGTAGAACATTCCTTCTGCAGAATTTGTCTTTATCCCAAAATGTTATGACATCAGTCATGACATTCGCAAATCTGGTTTTACCAAAAATTAATGCCAACAAGCAAACACTTACAAACTCCCTCCTTTGGCAAATTTTTTTCTAAAACCCCTAAACAATTAGAGATTAGAATGCAGAAGCAACATGCAGTAGAACCACAATTACTTCTCCCCCTTTTTAGCCATAAAGAGGCCAAAGGATCTAGTACTTCAAGTTATACAGTCATCAAAAGGAAATCCAAAATACACAGAAACAGAGAGAAGTTATCAAATAGCAACAGCAAGTTCCAGCATCAATCTTTACAACTCAACAAACATAGACCTTCAGGTACTGTCATCCCCTGAGGAAGCACTATTTTTAGCAGCATCTTCTGGTGAGCTTCTTGCAGAACCATCATGCTGTTCTTCATCAGCATCCTATTTACCAGAGGGAGAAGCTTGTGATCTTCTTGCATGTCCGGTTCGCAGCTTCTTGACCTTAGTAGGATCAGCTACCATTGCACGAAGTGGAGTTACCTCAAGAACATCAACATCCATGAGGTTTACGTTTTCCCTAGGTTCGGTGTCAGTGGGTGAGGAAGATGCAGTTGCCTTTGATGAAGATGATGACACAGATTGTTGAGACATCTTGAGAGATTGATAATACAAGTGACAGCGAGTGTGAAATTTTCTTTTGAGGGAATGGAGAGTGATGCAGCAAACTGAGAAGAGGGAGATATAAATATGTATATTCCTCTTCTTAAACTTTTGGAAAGAAAGAGGGAGACAAATGATTATCCCAATCAGAATAAACTTGATTAAAATATCTCTTTCAAACCTTGTATTAAGCAAAATTAATTGCTACATCTCTTCATATTGGAAAATACCCAGCTTGCCCCTTAAATTCTCAAACTGACTAGCATCAAGTGCCTTGGTAAAAATATCAGCCAGTTGTAGTTCAGTGGCAACATGTTCCAGCTTAATCACCTTCTCCTCCACAAGATCTCTGATGAAGTGATGTCTAATGTCAATATGCTTAGTCCTGTTGTGATGTATAGGATTCTTGGATATGTTAATAGTACTCAAATTATCACAGTACAATGTCATGACATCTTGTGTGATATTATACTCAGTCAGCATCTGTTTCATCCAGATCATTTGAGAACAGCTGCTACCAGCTGCTATGTATTCAACTTCAGCAGTAGATAGAGACACATAGTTTTGTTTCTTGCTGAACCAAGAAACAAGATTATTTCCCAAAAAGAAGCATCCTCCAGAGGTGCTCTTTCTATCATCAGCACTACCAGCCCAATCAACATCACAATAACCAGACAGAATTGGTTCACATCCATGAGAGTACAGCATGCCATAATTGTAAGTTCCACTCACATACTTCAGAATTCTTTTCACCTGGTTGATGTGACTTACTTTGGGTTCAGCCTGGTATCTTGCACATACTCCAACTGCAAAGGCAATGTCAGGTCTGCTGGCTGTTAAGTATAGCTGACTTCCTATCATGCTTCTGTACAAGCTTTGATCCATATTTGCCCCACTTGTGTCTTTGGGAAACTTTAAATGAGTAGGTGCAGGAGTCCTTTTATGACTGCCATTCTCCATCCCAAACTTCTTGACAATATTCTTTGCATACTTTCTTTGAGACAAAAAAATTGAGTCTTCCATCTGTGTGACTTGTAGTCCAAGAAAGTAGGTCAATTCTCCCGTGAGGCTCATTTCAAATTCAGCTTGCATCTGGTTAGAAAAATGTTTAACCATTTTATCTGACATTCCTCCAAACACTATGTCATCAACATAAATTTGAGCTACCATTATCTTTCCTCCTTCATCCTTGACAAAAAGAGTTTTATCCAAACCTCCTTTCCTGTATCCTTTGTCAGTGAGGAACTTTGTCAACCTTTCATACCAAGCTCTAGGAGCTTGTTTTAGACCATATAATGCTTTCCTCAATTTGTAGACATGATCAGGACAGTTTGGATCCACAAATCCTTTAGGTTGTTCCACATACACTTCCTTATTTAAGTACCCATTTAGGAAGGCACTCTTCACATCCATCTGAAACAGCTTGAACTTTAGGAGACAAGCAACTCCCAAGAGAATTCTGATTGATTCCAGTCTGGATACAGGAGCAAAAGTATCATCAAAATCAACCCCTTCAACTTGAGTGTATCCTTGAGCAACAAGCCTTGCCTTATTCCTGGTGACAACTCCTTCAGCATCTGACTTGTTTTTATAGATCCACTTTGTGCCAATAATGTTTATTCCTTCTGGTCTAGGAACTAACTCTCATACTTCATGTTGCTTGAACTGGTTCAATTCATCTTGCATTGCTCCAATCCAGTATTCACCAGTCAAAGCCTCTTTAACATTTTTTGGTTCAATCTTAGACACAAAACAAGAGTTTGTGATGATTTCTATAGATCTTGTAGTGACTCCACTGTTAGGATCTCCTATGATGAGTTCCTTAGGATGATCTTTCTGAATTCTGATGGAAGGATCTTTGTTAGCTTCCTTTGATTCAGACTCTGATGGAGTAGGATTAGGCACATCATCCTTTTTAGACACTTGTGTTGAAGTCTCAAAGAATGTCTCAACATCATATGGGACATTTGTTTCCTCATGGTGATCATCAACTATGACATTTATAGACTCCATCATAACTTTGGTCCTGGAATTTAACACCTTATATGCTCTGTTGTTGGTAGAGTATCCTAGGAATATTCCTTCATCACTTTTAGGGTCCATCTTTCTCCTTTGTTCACGATCTGTCAGAATATAGCATTTGCTCCCAAAGACATGGAAGTACTTCACTGTAGGCTTTCTTCCTTTCCATAGTTCATAAAGGGTGGATGATGTTCCCTTTCTCAAGGTGACCCTGTTATGGACATAACAGGTTGTATTCATAGCTTCAGCCCAAAAATGAATAGGAAGCTTCTTGGCATGTATCATTGCTCTGGCAGATTCCTGTATAGTCCTGTTTTTCCTTTCCACAACTCCATTTTGTTGAGGAGTTATAGGTGAAGAGAACTCATGATTGATTCCTTCTGAGGAACAAAACTCATCAAACTTACTATTTTCAAATTCCTTACCATGATCACTTCTGATTCTGACAATGCATCCTTCTTTTTCTGTTTGAATTCTTTTACACAATTCCTTAAATACATCAAATACATCAGACTTTTCCATAATGAAGTTTATCCAGGTGAATCTGGAAAAATCATCCACAACAACATAGGCATATCTCTTTCCACCAAGACTTTCCACCTGCATGGGACCCATCAGATCCATATGTAGAAGTTCTAGCACCTTAGAGGTGGTCAGATGTCTCGTCTTTGGATGTGACATTCTAGTTTGCTTTCCAACCTGACATTTACCACAGAATCTCCCTTCATCAATCTGAAGCCTTGGAATCCCTCTGACAGCCTCCATGGATATGATCTTTTTCATCCCTCTAAGATGTAAATGACTAAGTTTTTGGGGCCACAGTTTCACTTCCTTTTCTTCTTTGGCTATAGAGCACACAGAAGAGTAGTTAGTGTTCTCAGACTCCCATAAGTAACCGTTGTCTTTTGATCTGACTCCTCTCATTACAACTTCTTGTTTTTCATTAGTTACAAGACATTCAGACTTGGTGAAGTTGACCTTGAATCCTAGATCACATAATTGACTGATACTTATGAGATTAGCAGTCAAACCATTTACCAGCAACACTTCATTTAGGTTTGGAACTCCAGGGCAGTCCAAGTTTCCAACTCCTTTGATTTTTCCTCTAGCACCATCTCCAAAAGTGACATAACTAGTAGAATGAGGTTTGACATCATTCAGCAGATTCTTGATTCCAGTCATGTGTTTAGAGCATCCACTGTCAAAGTACCAGTCTTCCTTGGCAGAAACTCTAAGGGAGGTGTGAGCTATCAGGGTTGCAGTCTTTTTCTTCCACTGTTGAGTATATGGTGCTTTGTTAGTCTTAGGTTTGACATATGTAGTCTGATTAGGATATCCATATAATCTGAAGCAGAATGACTTTATGTGACCAAACCTCCCACAATAATGACATCTCCATCTTTGATACTTTTTCTTCATATTTCTCTGTTCTTGATATTGAGTCTTATGTTGTGACATCTACTTTGACATTTGTTTATCAGGCCTGGTCTTCTTCTTGTCAACAACGGATTTCTTTGCAGCCACAAATCCTAGACCAGACATGTTTCCTGCATTTTGTCCAGCCTGAAGGATTTCTTCCAACTTGTCAGTTCCAGTTGTTAACATCTTGACAGACTTAGTCATCTGATCAAGTTTGGAGTTCAACATTAGAACTTCACCTTTGAGATGGCTTATAGTAGCAGTGTTTGCCTTCTTCTCAGCCTCCAACTTCACTATGAACTTTTTCTGTTTCTCATTTTGCTGACAGACTTCAGCACTTCTGATACATAGCTTCTTGTAGGAGTCAACAAGTTCTTCAAATGTCACTTACTCATCACTAGAATCATTATCAGAGTTACAAACACCAGATAGTGCAGTAACTAGTTTAGCAGATTCTTCTTCAGAGTCACTTTCTGAGTCACCATCAGAACAAGTAACATACATTCCTTTCTTTTGTTTCTTTAGAAAGGTAGGACATTCAGCTCGAATATGCCCATATCCTTCATATCCATGGCATTGGATTCCTCTGCTTTGATTTCCCTTTTCTTCAGACTTAGTTCTTCTGCTGGAGTCATAGGATTTGCTAATGTCAGAGGAAATGTTCTTGACATTTGACCTTGACTTTGGGTCCATTCTCTTGATGAGTTTGTTGAACTGCCTTCCAAGCATAGCTATAGCTTCTGATATATTCTCTTCATCACTCTCCTTGCTTTCATCTTCAGTATTGGATACAAGGGCTATGCTCTTGTTTTTCTTGTCAACATTGTCACTGATCCCCATCTCAAATGTCTGAAGTGACCCAATGAGTTCATCAACCTTCAAGTTGCAGATATCCTGAGCTTCCTCTATAGCAGTCACTTTCATTGCAAACCTTTTAGGCAAGGATCTGAGAATCTTTCTCACCAGCTTTTCTTCTGACATCTTTTCTCCCAATGCTCCTGAGGTGTTGGCAATTTCCAAGATGTTCATGTGAAACTCATGAATGGTCTCATCTTCCTTCATCCTTAGATTCTCAAATTTGGTAGTGATCATCTGAAGTCTTGACATTTTTACTTTGGATGTACCCTCATGGGTGGTTTTGAGAGTGTCCCAAACATCCTTGGCCAGTTCACATTGATGTACTAGTCTGAATATGTTTCTATCAATTCCATTGAACAAGGCATTCAATGCTTTAGAGTTACCCAGGGGTAACTCTTCTTCTTATTTGCTCCATTCTAACTCAGGTTTCAGACTAGTCGTCCCATATTTCCCATTTATGGTGGGATGGTTCCATCCTTTGTCAGCAGCTCTCCAAGCTTTATTGTCCAGTGACTTCAAGAAGGCAATCATACGAGGTTTCCAGTAGTCATAGTTTGATCCATCTAGAATAGGTGGTATGTTCCCAAATCCTCCTTCCTTGTCCATAGCGCCAGAAAATAATATCCCTAAATCTCACCCAGAAAGACAGGCAGGGTGCCTGCTCTGAAGCCAATTGAAATTCTGGAAACAGATACTTAATGTCACAGTGAATGTATGACACCGTATCTGACAAATTGTACACAAACCAAACAGTAATTTAAAAGACAGTAAAGAACACAATCAATTGTTAACCCAGTTCAGTGTATAACAACACCTACATCTGGGGGCTACCAAGCCAGGGAGGAAATTCACTATAAGAGGTATTAATTTAGGAATAAACCAACCAGTTTATCTCCTTCACTTAAGACCTACCCAATGAAACTTCAATCTAAGTCCTACTTAAACTTGAGTTCCTACTCACTCCCCCTCAATCACAACAGTGATACTAATCTACTGATTAATAAGATTATGAAGACATTCTTTAATACACACGCTTGATTTTGCTTCAAAGCTTTAATCAAGAGACACAACACTCGTGCTTCAAAGCTTTGAGTGATAAACAACCCTTACAACCAAATCCTACTCCAAGTCACTTATCAAGTGATAATTGCTTAGCTCACAGTAATTACTAAAACTATCACAACTACAAAATGCCTTATTGATCTTCTCTAAAAAGCGCTGCACAACATTAGGATTCGTGAGAAATATATATGCAGTCTATTCTTCATTTTGGGCTTCCATAAAAATAGCTAGGGTTAACTAAAGCTAACCTAAATACTTGGTCTTGGGCTTTCATCATAACATATTAGGGTTAAGCAAGGTTAACCTAATATCCACGTGAGCATCTGATCTAGTCAATATACTTCAACTCAGAATAGCACACCAGATTCCTGAAAATTCTCAGGAACAATAAATCTGCACAACAACTTGATCAGTACAAGATGTCTTAACATTGGTTATGACATCATGTATCCTGCTCACTGATTTTGGTAGAATTCAGTACATATGATCATAGCTTAATCATCATGATATTCACTCATACTGAGTTGTTCCTGTAGAACATTCCTTCCGCAGAATTTGTCTTTATCCCAGAATGTTATGACATCAGTCATGACATTCGCAAATCTGGTTTTACCAAAAATTAATGCCAACAAGCAAACACTTACAGGATGCTTGGAAGAACAAGTGTCGAACTTTAGAGATTTCTTATAGAGCTGACTTGAAGGAGAAAAACGACTTGATTGAGATCCTTGAGAGACGGGTTATAGAGACCATAGAGAGGCAAGGGGATTTGTTTTCTCATAAGCCTCGGTCAGATGCCATTTGCTCACTCCCTGATTCAGGTGATTGGAAGGAGGTTGCCACCAGATATGCGGAAGAAACTCAGAGGTTGGAGGCTCAGATTTCCAGGCTCACAGGGAAGCGCCAGCGTATAGAGTGATCTCCATCAGCTTTACTTCTCAGAGTTTTAGATTTTATTTTCATATTTTACTTGGGATCATTGAAACTTTTAATCCATTTTGGAGTTGTTATAATAAAAATTTCAGTATTTCAAATGCGTTATTACTTTGATATTTGCAATATGTCCATAAATTTTAAATCCCTTGAAATATTAAATAATAAGATAAAATAAAGTGCATTGCACACCATGCATCATATTGCACATATTTATTGCATTTGTTATGCATATCCATGTGTCTTACCAAGCTTCTTTACTCTGTTCAGCAAGCTGACTCACCACTACAACACTCGGGCTAATTTCAGAAAGAAGATGGACAACTTAGAACAAGAGAATCGCGAGCTGTATGAGGAGGTTTCTTCTTTGAAGGTCGGCATGGCCAATCTTACTGCTCGGATGGAATCTCGGGTGGCTGCTCAGAATCAGCCATCGAGTGTCCAACCTCAACCAACAAGGGAAACTACTGAAGCTCCGATTGTTCCCGCATATGCTACTCCAGCTGTTGTCTAGAATCGCATGCCTCAAGGTTATCCATGGGGAATTCCAGAGAATTTTGCACCTGAAGGTTTCAATCTTGGTCCTCAAGATACTCTAATTGTTCAGACTATTGTTACTCCTACACCTCCTGTGGTGCATGCTGCTCCTGCTACACCTCCTTCTGTGAATATGGTTCTGTTTGTCAGTGATGATGTGTGTCGTCCTTTCCCTCCACCAAGTGAAGACTTGGGTCTTTATAACAAAATGGATGATTTTCAAGAGCAGTTTGACAAGATGTAGAGAGAGATGAAGGCCCTCAGGGGAAAAGAGCTATTTGGGCAGAATGTGAATGAGTTATGCTTGGTCCCGAATGTTAAGATACTTGCTAAGTTTAAGTTCCCAGAGTTTGAAAAGTACAAGGGTAACACTTGCCCTTGAGCTCATCTGGTGATGTAGGTAAGGAGAATGTCTATCCATATTGATGATCAGCGTCTGTTGATTCACTTTTTTCAGGATAGTTTGACCGGTGCTGTGCTGAAGTGGTATATGAGTTTGGACAGTGTTAACATCCATACTTTCAATGATTTTGGAGAAGCGTTCATCAAACAATACAAGTACAACATGGGTATGGCGCCTGACCGTGATCAACTCAGGGACATGGTTCATAAAGACAGGGAATCATTCAAAGAATATGCACAGAGATGGCGTGAGGTAGCCGCCTAAGTGATTCCTCCCATGGAAGAGAAAGAGATGACTAAGATTTTCTTGAAAACTCTGGGTGCTTTCTACTGCGAGAGGATGATAGCAAGTGCGCCAAGTGACTTTACTGAATTGGTAAGAATGGGTATCCGCTTAGAAGAGGCTGTAAGAGAGGGCCGTTTAACGAGAATTAAAGGATCTGGAGGTGTGAAGAAGCCATCTTATGGGTTTACCAAGAAGAAGGAAGGGGATGCAAATTCTATTATGCAATAGAGGAGGGTTAGTACTCCTAGAAGGAATTATCAGCGTCATCAGCAAGTCGCCTCAGTTACTCCAGTTGTGGGTGCAACTCCAACTACCGTTGCTTATCAGAGACCGTCCTAGCAGGGGAATCATGGGTATAATCAGAGAAGGGAGAGTTATTGTAAGTCTCAGAGTGCCTAAGAGGGGGGGGGGGGGGGGGGGGGTGAATTAGGTCTTATAAAATTTATTCGGTTTTATGAGAATGCTTGGTAGTAATTTTTGGTTAAGTATTTGAAGGTTTTGTTTATATCTTTATCTTTTCTCGATTATGGTGATGAAAGCGATAAATGCGGAAAAGTAAAGAACACGGTGATATATCCTGGTTCCCCTCACAATCCGAGAGTACTCCAGTCCCCTTTCCAACACGAAAGAGATTTCACTATAGTTAGAATGATTGTACAGCCTATGCTTACTATCTAACCTATAGGGTGATTGTGATCGGTGCATCTGGAACTGACTGTTTAACGCTGGTTTGCGAAATGTCGCGGAAGCAAGAGTCGCCACCGTCTTTTATTTTCTCCAACATGGACAGGACAAAAGCACAGCAAAATTCCTTATGAGATAGTTTCTCGGTTCGGGAGGTAGATTTATAGAAAGGGAAGGTGTTAGCACCCTTTCTATCCATGGTTATCCATGGGCTCTTAGATACTTGCTCATTTGTGTTTTCAAAAATGTTTGCTTTTCAATTGTGAGTGGGTTTGAAAAAGTTTCTTTGAAAGTTTCAGATCGACTCTTGTATCAGTCCTCAAGAGTGTTTGAAAAATTATTTTTGAAAGCTTTTTGAAAAGTGTCGGTATGAAAAGAAGTTTGATTTGTTTTGAATTAGAGCAAGTATCTATGAGTCATCTACCTACCCTAAGGAATTAGGTTGTGTAAATGTCCTTAAGGTAGTGCCATCCCACCATTGAGAGGTAGGTAGCACCACGGTTGGAGGTGTTCGGGTCAATTCGAGGGTTAGGGACAGTGTGGTCACCGGAGCAACAGTAGGACACCTTAGAAGCTACCCTTATGCCATGTTCATGGACATAAGGACTTACTAAAACGTCCTATACTCGACGACCACGTTTCGAGGGGCAAGGCAACAGTGAGGCGTACCCTAAGAGTGGTGTGTGAATTTGTGTATTGTTTTCAGTTATGTTTTATCTTGTCATGGTATCGTGAGCTACGCGTTGTTTTTATTTTTGGGCCATTCATTCTTTCATGCAAAATTTAGCAGTTAAGGGGTACGGAAATTAAAGTGCGGAAAATAAAGTCCTACGCTATTACAAGGCGCGGGTCTATACATCGCCAAATTAACAAAGACCCGTTTTTTAATAAAATGCAGAAAGTAAATAAGTTCCTAATTACTATTACAAAGCTTGAGCAATTACATTATATTTAAAACGAACAATAAGAACAAACGCGCGAAAAGAAATTGGAATCGAATGTGCAAGGGCGTTGGACCCTTTAAAGAAATTATTGAAATTAAAAGTTAATTAATGATTAAATGAGAAAAGAAATTATTTTTTATGGTTTTTAGTATTTATGAAATAAAGAAAATTAATTCAAATTAGAAATTAAATAAAACCCTAGTTCTAAGTTTTTTTAATTATTAAAAAAAAGTTAAAGTTTTAACCTAATTTATACTAATTATTTAATTACATGGGTATTTACAAAATTAGTTAATAATTAATAATAATAATAATAAGAAGAAAAAGTTATTTATTAAGAAAAGAGAATAAAAATGCTAAAAACCTAATTTCTACATATTTTAGTTTATTTAAGAAAAAAAACATTAAAATTTTAACCTAAATTAACCTAATTGATTGTTAAAAATTTATTTACAAAAATATTAATGAACAAATTAATTAACATATTTTTTTTGGTTTTGATTTTTCTGGTTTTTGTATTATGAAAATTAATTTGGTGAATTAAAGAAAATAATTAAAATAATTACAATAAAAGAAAAAGAGAGAAAGAATATACAAACAATGGGGGTATTCAGACCCAATTTGGAGGTGTTATTGAAGCATTTTAGCCCAAGCAATCTAAGCCCTTTTTGACTTTCCTGGATCACATACTTGTGGTTGACTGAGCGTGCATGATGGTCTCCACATCTTGGCCTTTGGATTGATCCTTATGCATAGGTGGCAAGCATAGATGTGGAGTTGTATGGTAGTCTTTTGGGGGCATGCTGCGCTGGAACACGTTAGTGTAAAAATTATGAAATATACAAGGGGACCTGGGAATCGAACCCAGGTCCCAGTACCTGCAAGCCAACGCATCCACCATCCAGGCCATTGAGTTTCTTTGTCATATTAGTGGAACGCGAATAACATATGTGAAAAAACAAAATTATGCTGAGGCAATTAAAAAACGCGCCAGTATTCAAAACCTCCAATCATGCTCAGACACGCCATCTTCGTCTTCCTCTTTTTCCTGTAAATAACATTAAATAGCGGGGGTTTTAAACCCCCACTAACCCCAAACCTGAAAAATAGCGAATAGAATATAGGCAAGCATAAAAAGAGCGCGATGGGTGATTTAGCTTCGTTTGAATGTTACGAGTCTATTGATACCAGTTTCATGGCCTGATTTTTCCATATATGCAAAACCCCAAATTGAAGCTTCTGAAACCCTAACCTACGTTCATGGCAACTTTTGATACAGACATTATTAATTCAATTCAAGGACACCAATAGCTTCAGAATGTTCATGTTAGCGTAAATCAACAGTTAAAACGTATGGAAAATGCATGTAAATTCAAACACGAATATGAAAATTTTTATGAACAGGGCGACGTCATTCTACCACTTCTGGATGTATGGAGACTTGGCTTTGATTCCAAACGCTTCCTAGGTCGTCCAGCAATGTATTGGAATAGCTTTTAGGCTTTGAAACGAGCTCTAGGTATCAAAACAGTTTTCCACTTTTTTGTCCAAAATTGCAAGTTTGTTCTTGTGTTCTGAGCGCAGCTTTTTTGTCTTGGGCATTAGTTTTCGATTATGCCTATGTAAGTGAATGAATTAGGTTAGAAAGACCAAGCCCAAAGTCCTTGAATCAATGCTTTGAATATTTAATTTTGTCAAATCTTTTCCAATCTCTTTTCATGCCAATTATGCCAATTATGGAAGATTCTTTCCTTGGTGATTGACACACGAGATATTTGATTCATAAAGAGTGAATATGCTGCACAAAAAGATTCAAAACACATGATTTAGTATTTTTCTCATAATTAATTTTAATTAAATGAATTAATGGGATTAAAAATTCAATTAATTAATTAAAAATAAGAAAATGACTCCCTTTTAGCTTAATGGGTCGTGCATGGCCTTTGGGTAATGATTCATGGAAGAAATTGTGGCCCATTAGCATTTTTGAGGCATTTGAAGCAAATATGACTTTTCAAAATTCCCAAAAATTTCCCAACTTCCACAAGGCATATCTTGCTCAATTTTTAAGATTTGATCATGTTCTTGGACATTTTGGAAAGGTCTTGAAGTCCTTTAACCAATGTCTTTGGTACCATGTCATTTTGATTTACCAATCTCAAGTTATGGTCTTTTACTTAAAGTTCCTTTTTGTTGACTTTTGAAAATGACCTATAATGTTGAGATTGATAACTTTTTGTGAGAGCATTTCTTGGACTTGAAGTGTGAAGATAAGTTGTAGGAAATGTCATTCTCTTCAAAATGAGCTTTGGATGGAATTTTTCTGATGAACCATGTGGAAGTTATGCCCTGGTCAATTTGCAGTTGACTTTTTTCAACTGTCCAAAAATAGAAACTTTTGCATCTTGAGACTTTTTGAGCCATGCCTTGAGAATCATGATCAAGAATTGATCAAATGATGTTTGTGGCTTCAAAATAAGATGTTGACCAAAAATTTTGACTTTTGACTGTCAAATGACCATTTTGCCCCTGCAGTTGACTGTGAAGCATTTAGGGTTTTTGATTGTGCAATTTGATGCTGTGAGTCTTGAGACTTGGCATATGGATGCTTGACAGTGTATGTAGGTATGTGGGACTTGTTTGGACCCTTGGAAACTTCAATTTCTTTGTCAGAACCAAAACCCTAATTTTGACTGTGTTAGGAGGCATTTGGACTGCGCAACCCTTGGGAGATTTTGAACCTTGATCTTGGCAAATCTTGAAGAATATGGGAGGGCAAATTTTGGGGTACAACAATTGCCCCTGTTCAATCTTCTTAGACCTGAGGATGTAGATTGGCTGGCGTGCCTTTCGTAATCCGAAGGTGGAAGGTGATTGAACACTAGAGTGCCCAGAAATTTGCACTCACATTGTAGAGTGTCAGCAGTATGATGTGGGGAATGGGCTTACAGATGCCATTTGGAGACTGATGGATGGGAGAGATGGGCTTATATATGCCATCGGGAGGTTGTCGATCGCGTAAGAGATTCCTTAGCGATAACTTGCGTACCTGAGAAAGAAAATGATTACCTGGCCTGTTACAGGAGTTGGTCTTCAAACTCTTTGTGTAGATGCGTCCTGGCTGGATACGGGAATCGGATCTTTAAACTCTTCAGACGTGCCCTGGCAGGATACAGGAATCGGATCTTCGAACTCTTCAGACGTGCCCTGGCAGAATACAGGAATTGAGTCTGGTAATGCTAGTCGTCAATAGATACACCCTGGCAGGATACAGGAATCGGATCTTCGAACTCTTCAGACGTGCCCTGGAAGGATACAGGAATCGAGTCTGGTAATGCTAGTCGTCAACGGATACACCCTGGAAAGATACAGGAATCGGATCCTCAAACTCTTCAGACACACCCTGGCAAGATACAGGAATCGGATCTGGGAATGTTAGTCGTCAACGGATACACCCTGGAAAGATACAGGAATCGGATCCTCAAACTCTTCAGACACACCCTGGCAAGATACAGGAATCAGATCTGGTAATGTTAGTCGTCAACGGATACACCCTGGCAAGATACATGAATCGGATCCTCAAACTCTTCAGACGCACCCTGGCAAGATACAGGAATCGGGTCTGGTAATGTTAGTCGTCAACAGATACACCCTGGCAAGATACAGGAATCGGATCCTCAAACTCTTCAGACGCACCCTGGAAAGATACAGGAATCGGGTCTGGTAATGCTAGTCGTCAACAGATACATCCTGGAAAGATACAGGAATCGGATCCTCAAACTCTTCAGACACACCCTGGCAAGATACAGGAATCGGGTCTGGTAATGCTAGTCGTCAACAGATACACCCTGGCGAGATACAGGAATCGGATCCTCGAACTCTTCAGACGCACCCTGGCAAGATACAGGAATCGGGTCTGGTAATGTTAGTCGTCAACAGATACACCCTGGCAAGATACAGGAATCGGATCCTCAAACTCTTCAGACGCACCCTGGCAAGATACAGGAATCGGGTCTGGTAATGCTAGTCGTCAATGGATACACCCTGGCAAGATACAGGAATCGGATCCTCAAACTCTTCAGACGCACCCTGGCAAGATACAGGAATCGGGTCTGGTAATGCTAGTCGTCAACAGATACACCCTGGCAAGATACAGGAATCGAATCCTCAAACTCTTCAGACACACCCTGGCAAGATACAGGAATCAGGTCTGGTAATGCTAGTCGTCAACAGATACACCCTGGCAAGATACAGGAATCGGATCTGGAATCACGACTATTGATGGCAATCATCTTTGTATTAACTTTTGTCCTGAAAAGACAAAACGTCAGTTGTGCGTAATGTCATGATGTATGACATGCGAGATGAGATCGTATGTTCGTGATGCGTATATGCATGCTATAATGTATGAAGATGCGATGTTTATGAATGTATGTTTTCGTCTTGGGAAAATAAATCCTTGACGGGTGCCGGGAAGTTAAATCCTGGGCTGATGTGAATAGCATTTCGTTGTTTCCGCTGGGGAGTGATGGTTGCAAGAATACCAGTAGGAGAAGATGACTCCGTTGGGGAATAAACTTGGCGAATAGAATACTCTGCGGGGAAAAATTATTCTAGCGATCTTGCTGGGGAATAATACTTTGTGGGAAGAGAGGTACTCTATTGAGATGTTGATGATAACTCCGCTGGGGATACCATTGTTATGTTGGAAGTTTTAATAGACCCCGCTGGGATAAGAAGACTTCACCGAGGATGATCTTTCCGTGGCTTTTGGCTGAGGATAACCCAGTTATACCCTGGTAGGGGAAATATCCTTTGAATAAAGCCGGGATACGCGTTCGTACTATGCAGGGGATAAGCTTCCAGAATCTACTGGGGATAAGCTTCATGTTGGGGAGATGGATTCCACTTTCCTGAGGAAACTTTTGGACTGGACTCTCCTGGGGAAAGTTTTGAGATATATTGGGGAGGTGGCTCCACTGAATGTCTGGTATACCGCCGGGGAACAATCTTAGGTCAAGACTGCCGGGGATGCTTGTTAGGAATGTTCGTATATTGCGCTGAGGAATGTTGAGATCTGCTGGAGGACACCCAACTTCCTTAAGGCTGACAGGATAACTCTGCTTGGGGAGAGTGTATTGACTTGTGGGCTCACTCTCCGGGGAATTAAGATATATTGGTTATGTTCTTCAGCTGAACTTACCTTGGTACCTTGATGGACAGAGCAATTAGATCGCTTAGACCACTCATTATTGCCCCCTGTTTCTAATGTTACCTGTAATTAATCTTTGTTTCGTATGCAAACATTTATGAGTTAGCAATTATTGTCAAATGCATATATCACAAATTGAACCTTGGACGTTCTTCGCAAAACAAAACAGAAAAAGGAAAAACAATTGGCAATTGATCTGAAAAGTGAATTTATATTGATTTTTGAATTTGCCTGTAAATAGGCGTTTATGTACAAGAGGCTGACGTCCTAGTAGGAGAACGCCGCCGAATAAAAGAGCTTATACAAATTTGTACAAAGGGAGAACAAAACAGCTATGTGAAAAGAATAATCCCACTGGGTTCCAACTCTGCTATCGCCTTTATATCTTCGAGCGTCTCATCACTTTGCTGCTCAGTTGACGATGAAGTTGATCGATCAATGCCGTTTGAACTTGATGTTGATACCGGATTCTGGATGCAAGGTGATCCAATGAGACATAGTATTACGCTTTATCCCTAACTTTTGCCTGGACCGCCCTTTCGGGTTTTCAGTCCACCGGGATACCCATTTTTGCCCAAGCCACCTTTTTCAGGTTTTTGACTTGCCGGGTGTACAGATTTTTTTTCATTTCATCCCTCATTTTGCCCGAACCCTTTTGGTTCGCCGGGAAGCCCTAATTTTTGCCTAGGTATGTCAACCTAGCGGGTCTTTTATCATGCGTAGTATCTTTTTACTATGTCTGCATTGGCGGGGTGAGGAAGGTCGTCACCATCCATGGTGGTCAGGATCATGGCTCCTCCTAAGAACACATGTTTAACCACAAATGGCCCTTCGTACGTAGGGGTCCATTTGCCCCTGGGATTACCAGATCCCCAACTTGATACTCTTGTGGTCTGACTTTTTTGTTAAATGCCCTGATCATCCGCTTTTGATACGTTTGACCATGACAAATAGCAGCGAGTCTCTTTTCGTCGATTAGATTTAGCTGATCAAGTCGTGTCTGGATCCAATCATCTTCGCTCAGATCTGCATCCTTCATTATCCGGAGAGAGGGTATTTGCACTTCGATTGGTAAGACTGCCTCCATGCCGTAGACCAAGGAAAAGGGAGTTGCCCCGGTTGACGTCCTTGTTGAGGTACGGTACCCATGAAGAGCGAACGGTAACATCTCGTGCCAATCTTTGCAAGTCACTGTCATCTTCTGCACAATCTTTTTGATATTCTTATTAGCTGCTTCTACAGCCCCATTCATCTTCGGTCGGTAAGGATAAGAGTTGTGGTGCTGTATCTTGAATTGCTCGCAGAGCTCAGTGACCATCTTTTTGTTGAGATTGGTACCGTTGTCCGTAATGATTCTTTCAGGGACGCCGTATCGACAGATCAGGTTGTGCCAAATGAATCGTGCCACGACGTTCTTGGTTACTGTAGCGTAGGAAGCTGCTTCCACCCACTTTGTAAAGTAATCAATCGCTACCAGGATGAAGCGATGCCCGTTGGATGCCGTAGGTTTGATCTCGCCGATCATATCAATGCCCCACATTGCAAAAGGCCAAGGTGCTGTCAAGACATTCAGAGGTACTGGAGGAACGTGCACCTTATCAGCATAGATTTGGCATTTGTGACACGTCCGAGAGTGTTGGTAACAGTCTGCTTCCATGGTGGACCAGTAATATCCTGCCCGAAGGATCTTCTTTGCCATGGTGTGTCCACTGGAATGTGTTCCGAAGGTACCTTCATGTAGCTCTGCCATGATCCTTTCTGCTTCAGTCTTATCCACACAGCGCAGTAAGGTTGAGTCATGGTTTCGCTTGTACAGGATGCCGTTGCTGAGGAAGAACTTCGCTGCGAACCTTCTCAGAAACTTCTTATCATTGACAGACGCACCTTCAGGGTATTCCTGAGCTTCCAAGTATCTCTTCACCTCATGGTACCAAGGTTTTTCAATCACTACCTCAGCCTCAAGATCACAACAGTATGCCGGTTCGTCCAGTTTCCAGATAATGACCCGGGGAGCCTCATTGTCCCATTTGACTTTGAACATGGAAGACATCGTAGCTAACGCGTCCGCCAGCTGATTCTCCTCTCTCGGAAAGTGTTCAAAAGTTATCTCTGTGAAATGGGGGATCAATGTCAAACACATTCTCTGTAAGGAATAAGATTCGGATGTTTCGTATCCCACTCGCCTTTGATCTGATTGATCACGAGAGCGGAATCTCCGAAGACACTCAGAAACTTGATCCTTAAGTCAATCGCAGCTTGAAGACCCATGATGCATGCCTCATACTCTGCCATGTTATTGGTGCAGTTGAAACATAGCCGGGCAGTGAGTGGAGTATGAGTGCCTTGAGGAGATATGATCACGGCACCAATACCGTTACCCAAAGCGTTGGAGGCTCCGTCAAAGTGCATAAACCATCGGGATCCTTCCTCAGGTCCTTCATCCGGTCCAGGTACTTCACAGTCAGTCACAATCATGATGCTCTCGTCTGGAAACTCGAAGTTCATTGATTGGTAGTCGTCTACTGCCTGGTGTGCCAAGTGGTCTGCCAATACACTTCCCTTGATAGCTTTCTGATTGTGTACTGGATGTCGTATTCTGTCAAGATCATTTGCCATCTTGCTATTCTCCCAGACAGAGCAGACTTTTCAAATATGTACTTTATTGGATCCATCTTTGAGATCAACAAGGTAGTGTGAGTCAGCATATACTGTCTCAGCCGGCGAGCAGCCCATACCAAAGCGCATCAAGTTTTCTCAAGCAGTGAGTATCGGGTCTCACAGTCGGTAAACTTTTTGCTAAGGTAATAAATGGCGTGCTCTTTTCGGCCAGACTCGTCATGCTGCCCCAGCACACACCCCATTGAGTTGTCAAGTACTGTCAGGTATAGTATTAGAGGTCTCCCTTCAACCGGTGGCATAAGGATGGGTGGCTCTTGTAGATACTCTTTGATTCTGTCAAAAGCGGCCTGACATTCATCATTCCAACGTACTACCTGATCTTTCTTCAGCAACTTGAAGATTGGCTCACAGGTAGCGGTTAGGTGCGAGATGAATCGAGCAATGTAATTCAGACGTCCTAGGAAGCCTCTGACTTCTTTCTCTGTCTTAGGAACTGGCATCTCTTGAATAGCTTTAACCTTGGCAGGGTCCACTTGAATACCCTTGTCACTTACGACGAAGCCCAGCAACTTTCCAGATCTTACCCCGAAGGTGCACTTCTTCGGGTTCAACCTCAGCTTGTATAGTTTCAAACGGTCAAACAGCTTCTACAGATGGTCAAGGTGTTCCTCCTCAGTTTGGGACCTTGCAATCATGTCGTCGACATACACTTCTATCTCATGATGGATCATGTCATGAAATAAAGCAACCATGGCACGTTGGTAGGTTGCCCCAGCATTTTTCAACCCAAATGGCATGACCTTGTAGCAGAAGGTGCCCCACTGAGTAACAAAGGTAGTCTTTTCCATATCTTCAGGCGCCATCTTGATCTGATTATAACCTTAAAAGCCATCCATGAAGGAGAACACCTTATGCTGAGCAGTATTATCAACCAGAACATCGATGTGAGGTAGGGGGAAGTCATCCTTGGGGCTGGCCCTATTCAAATCCCTGTAATCAACACACATTCTGACCTTACCGTCCTTCTTCGGTACCGGCACTACGTTGGCAACCCACTGAGGGTAAGAAGTCACTGCTAGGAACCCGGCGTCAAATTGCTTCATAACCTCTGCTTTGATCTTCTCGGACATCTCTGGACGCATACGGCGGACCTTTTGCTTAACCGGAGGGCAGTCTTCCTTGGTAGGCAAATGATGGACCACAATGTCGGTATCCAACCCGGGCATGTCTTCGTAGGACCAGGCGAAGATTTCCACATAGTCATGTAACATCTGAGTCAACCGTTGTTTTACGCTGAGCTCCAGATTAGCACCAATCTTGACTTCTTTTCTATCTGTCTCAGTACCCAGATTTATCATTTCCACTGGCTCTTCATGTGGTTGAATTGGCCTCTCTTCCTGGAGTAACAGTCTTGCAAGCTCACCAGGCACTTCGCAATCATCTTCACCTTCGTCTTCGGCTAAGTTGATCGGATTTTCGAAGCCATAACTGGCAGTAGCAGAGTCATTACCAGTGAGATCCAGAGTGGATTGAAACCTGTATGGGTGAGTGTGTGTAAATACAGCTGTTTTGCAATATATAAAGAAAGAAAGAAAGAAAGGGAGCACAAGATTTGAAATGCGAAAAACGTCCAGTGTCTTTATTCATGATATATGGAAATGACAGTTATAAGCCCTCACAAATGAAGCCAACGGTGCCCCGGGTAAGACACCGGGCCATAAAGTTTCAATTCATTGTTTATTACAAATAACAAAAACAAAGGAATTCATTACTGCGTAACAAAAGTAACAGGTAGGTTGTCCTTTGCAGTCCAATTGCTAGGTCCACTGTCGGCCGTCGGATAAATCCAGCTATCGAACTCTGATTCTTCCACTTCGTCTTCATCCCCAATAGCATTCACTCCATGGTCAGGCAGGGGAGCTGTTACCACATTAGGCTTCTCAGGTGCCTCAAACTGTACCTCCTTCGTATCGATAAGGTCCTGCACCTTATTCCTTAGGGCCTAGCAATCATCAGTAGAATGCCCCGGGCTATCGGAGTGATAAGCACAGCGGGCATTTGGATTATACTTAGGAGATGCAGTATTCACAACCTTCAGAGCCTCTCTGATGGTCACCAAGTTGGTTGATAGAAATTGCGGCAAGATTTGTGACAAGGTTATACTCAGCCGAGTGAATTCTCTTTTGGGTCTCTCACCCCTTGGTTGGTTAGGTTGCCGAGGAGCGGCAGCAGGCTTAGCAATAACCACCGTGTTGACAGCTTGGCGGCGTTCTGGTTTATCTTGCCTCCTAGGCCCATACACAGCACTGGCCTCCTTCTTAAAAGGTTTCTTCTCAGAATTTGAAGATGCACCCTTCTGAATCTTTCCTGACTTCATGCCAGCCTCTATCCTTTCCCCAGTCAGAATAAGGTCTGTGAACCCTGCAGATGAGTTGCCAATAAGATGATTGAAGAACGGCCCGGATAGGGTCCCCAAGAACATATCTACCAATTCACGGTCTGTTAATGGTGGCTGCACCCTGCCAGCCAAATCCCTCCACTTCTGCGCATACTCTTTAAAACCTTCTCCCGATCCTAGCGACATACCCTGGAGTTGGGTACGTGTAGGAGCGAGGTCGGCATTATATTGATACTGCTTGTAAAAAGCAGTAGCCAACTCCTCCCAGTTACGAACCTTGGTTCCATCCAGCTGATAGAACCATTCGAGATGAGTCCCTGAAAGACTCTCCTGGAAGAAGTGGATCCACAAGTTCTTGTCCACTGTATACGGTTGAATCTTCCGCACATAAGATCTGAGATGTAACTTAGGGCAGGACGCCCCGTCATACTTTGCGAAAGATGGTGCTTTGAACTTGTGTGGGATGACCACACCAGAAGATAGACCCAAGTCTCCGAAATCCAAACCAGGCACCTGTTGAATTTCCATGGCATTCAGACGGTCTTCCAACTGCTTGTACCTGTCTTCAGCTGGAGGATACTGTTCCTCATTAAAATCAGTCTCGTTGTCAGAAACCACCGGACTTGGAGCCCTTCCCCCCTGGGGACTGCCTTTGCCTACAGAAGAACCAGCTTGCTCAACCTCATTCTGCAGTGTGTTACCAAACCTCCGGCCAGTGTTAAATATAACAGTTCTCTTCTTCTTCTTCTTAACCAGCAGAGCCTTCAACTCCTCTTGACCTTGTGCCAAACTCATAATTAGCTCTTGGAATTGGGCGTTATGAGCCTGAAGGGCCTTGATGGACTGCTCGGTAGATGATTCAGGGTTCATGATGCTGAAATAAACAGCGAAGAACATTAAGCAACCTGAAAAGAAGAGTACCTGTGATGCATATGATGCATGGAATGCGTATGATTTATGTTTTCAAAGACAATCGGGAATCAACTTTGTAAACAAAAAAAGAACACACTTTATTAGATTCAACTTTGAAATTTAACTTGTTCAACAGATTGCCCTTAGGCATTACATAAAATGGAAATACTGAAAAGGGAAATAAAACTGTAAAAGAACATCCAAAGCTCCTCATTGATCCCAGGGTCTCCTCTTCTCAGTACGGATGTAGTCATTCAGAGCTCGCTCATTCTCCAACTGCTTTGTCAGCTTCTGGATCTTCAATTCCTGCTCGTTGAACTTTTCCCGATAAGAATCCCGTTCTTCTCGCAGTTGCGCCCAAGACCTCTTTAGTGTCTCATAATCGGTAGGTATATGAGGAGGGAGGACAGTTGGAGGAGCCCCGTCTTTATCAGGATACTCAAGGATGATGGGTCTGACAGCTTCAAATGGCATACCTAACTTCTGAGCACGAATGCGGACCCATTTGTAGTAGGCTTCCATAGGTAGAGAAGTCTTTGGTCCTAACTCTTGTGGGTCAGCTTTGTGAATTCTGTCCCAAGCCTTGATGAACCTACGACGCAGCTTGTCACTATCTACCTGAAACTCAAAACTGATGTGAGGCACCAACATCTCATGAGGCCCTGCTCTTCTGGCCCTTCCAAACTGACGGAGAGCTAGACATGGATTATAAGAGATTCCTCCTTGGGTACCAATCAGAGGAACATTAGGGTATTCTCCGCAACGATCAATAACAGCTACCTCATCCAAACCCCTGAAAGTCCAAATGATGTCCTTATCAGTGAGAGACATTAACCTATGAGCCCACCCTCTTCCTTCTTTGTTCTTCAGCACGAACTTAGGGAGGTGCGAAATAAACCACCTCACCAACAAAAGAATGCAACACCACAGAGTTCCTCATCTTCGGGCAGTACGAGCATAAAGTTGTTGCAGGATGTCACCCAAGAGAGTGGGCACAGGGTTCCGAGACATGAAGATCCTTATGGCAGTGACGTTAATGAAGTTATCAGGATTAGGGAACAAGACTAAACCATAGATTAAGAGAGCCAGGATGTCTTCATATGCCCTAAAGTCCAAGTCATTCCAGAAACTGTTAGCTTTACCAATCAAGAACTTGGCCAAGAAACCCTTAACTCCGCTTCTAGTCACCCAGTTGTCCATTACTTCTTGGTGAGTCAAGGGAAGAGCTGCAGCAACCTCCTCAAGCCTAAGAGTCTTTTCCCAACCAGTGTAGGGAGTCTGACCCAAGATAGGGATACCAAGAAAATCAGAGAACTCTTCCAGGGTAGGGACCAACTGGAAGTCTTGAAAGGTGAAGCACTGGTACAGAGGGTCATAGAACTGGGTCAGGACACTCATCAGTTGTTGGTCCCACTTTTCCGTGACTAAACTGAGAAGAGAACCATGCCTCTGGATGAAGGAAGTAGTATTTGGAATTCTGCTAACCAACTCTTCAAGTAACTCAGGTGGGTGAACAAAGTTGAACCGGATAGTGTTCCTTCGCATAGGCATCATGATGTCCTACAAAACAGAGCAAAGGTGAAACCCTCTTGTCTTTGAAATGGTCAGTCCTTATACAGGATGCATGCAATGTTCATGATGGCATGATGTTATGATAAAGCACACCACAAATATTCACAAAGGCAAACATGATAAGGCACACAAGTCACACAAGACAAGCCCTTAGAGTTTAGGCCAGCATGGGGTCTAGGTATTACCCTCTTTCAGTTTGTTGGTTCAGACCTGTCCTATCAGAAGTAACCGGGTTCTAGAGGATCCCAATATCACTGACTACCCTCAATCGGTCATAACTCCAGCATCGCAATCTTTTCTTGCGGCCAGAACCATCACGAGAGTTTAGCCTCAACGGGCGTAGCATACTGCTACTGTTCTATTGGCCAAGTTGGGTCATTTAAGGTTCTAAGGTTGGTTGGTGCTTAATGACTCCTTAGAAGACCCATATTCTCCTCGTTGCGACACAAGGGATATCGGTACAGACCAAGGCGCCACACCAACGTAGCCACAGCTTCACCCATGTCGGTCTACGCCGGACAGGTCCCTCACAGCTTATGCTACCTAACAGGGTATCCCCAGATCCGGGTTAGGATCTATGTAACTCCGATGCAGCCCACAATAATAAAGCAAACAAACACAGCAATTGAAAACACAAGTGATCTTAGTCCTAAGGTACACCTCACTTTAAATAGTTATCCCCAGCAGAGTCGCCAGTTCTGTGATCGGTGGATCTGGAACTGACTGTTTAACGCTGGTTCGCAAAATGTCGCGGAAGCAAGAGTCACCACCGTCTTTTATTTTCTCCAACATGGACAAGACAAAAGCACAGCAAAATTCCTTATGAGATAGTTTCTCGGTTCGGGAGGTAGATTTATAGAAAGGGAAGGTGTTAGCACCCTTTCTATCCATGGTTATCCATGGGCTCTTAGATACTTGCTCATTTGTGTTTTCAAAAATGTTTGCTTTTCAATTGTGAGTGGGTTTGAAAAAGTTTCTTTGAAAGTTTCAGATCGACTCTTGTATCAGTCCTCAAGAGTGTTTGAAAAATTATTTTTGAAAGCTTTTTGAAAAGTGTCGGTATGAAAAGAAGTTTGATTTGTTTTGAATTAGAGCAAGTATCTATGAGTCATCTACCTACCCTAAGGAATTAGGTTGTGTAAATTTCCTTAAGGTAGTGCCATCCCACCATTGAGAGGTAGGTAGCACCACGGTTGGAGGTGTTCGGGTCAATTCGAGGGTTAGGGACAGTGTGGTCACCGGAGCAACAGTAGGACACCTTAGAAGCTACCCTTATGCCATGTTCATGGACATAAGGACTTACTAAAACGTCCTATACTCGACGACCACGTTTCGAGGGGCAAGGCAACAGTGAGGCGTACCCTAAGAGTGGTGTGTGAATTTGTGTATTGTTTTCAGTTATGTTTTATCTTGTCATGGTATCGTGAGCTACGCGTTGTTTTTATTTTTGGGCCATTCATTCTTTCATGCAAAATTTAGCAGTTAAGGGGTACGGAAATTAAAGTGCGGAAAATAAAGTCCTACGCTATTACAAGGCGCGGGTCTATACATCGCCAAATTAACAAAGACCCGTTTTTTAATAAAATGCAGAAAGTAAATAAGTTCCTAATTACTATTACAAAGCTTGAGCAATTACATTATATTTAAAACGAACAATAAGAACAAACGCGCGAAAAGAAATTGGAATCGAATGTGCAAGGGCGTTGGACCCTTTAAAGAAATTATTGAAATTAAAAGTTAATTAATGATTAAATGAGAAAAGAAATTATTTTTTATGGTTTTTAGTATTTATGAAATAAAGAAAATTAATTCAAATTAGAAATTAAATAAAACCCTAGTTCTAAGTTTTTTTAATTATTAAAAAAAAGTTAAAGTTTTAACCTAATTTATACTAATTATTTAATTACATGGGTATTTACAAAATTAGTTAATAATTAATAATAATAATAATAAGAAGAAAAAGTTATTTATTAAGAAAAGAGAATAAAAATGCTAAAAACCTAATTTCTACATATTTTAGTTTATTTAAGAAAAAAAACATTAAAATTTTAACCTAAATTAACCTAATTGATTGTTAAAAATTTATTTACAAAAATATTAATGAACAAATTAATTAACATATTTTTTTTGGTTTTGATTTTTCTGGTTTTTGTATTATGAAAATTAATTTGGTGAATTAAAGAAAATAATTAAAATAATTACAATAAAAGAAAAAGAGAGAAAGAATATACAAACAATGGGGGTATTCAGACCCAATTTGGAGGTGTTATTGAAGCATTTTAGCCCAAGCAATCTAAGCCCTTTTTGACTTTCCTGGATCACATACTTGTGGTTGACTGAGCGTGCATGATGGTCTCCACATCTTGGCCTTTGGATTGATCCTTATGCATAGGTGGCAAGCATAGATGTGGAGTTGTATGGTAGTCTTTTGGGGGCATGCTGCGCTGGAACACGTTAGTGTAAAAATCATGAAATATACAAGGGGACCTGGGAATCGAACCCAGGTCCCAGTACCTGCAAGCCAACGCATCCACCATCCAGGCCATTGAGTTTCTTTGTCATATTATTCGAACGCGAATAACATATGTGAAAAAACAAAATTATGCTGAGGCAATTAAAAAAACGCGCCAGTATTCAAAACCTCCAATCATGCTCAGACACGCCATCTTCGTCTTCCTCTTTTTCCTGTAAATAACATTAAATAGCGGGGGTTTTAAACCCCCACTAACCCCAAACCTGAAAAATAGCGAATAGAATATAGGCAAGCATAAAAAGAGCGCGATGGGTGATTTAGCTTCGTTTGAATGTTACGAGTCTATTGATACCAGTTTCATGGCCTGATTTTTCCATATATGCAAAACCCCAAATTGAAGCTTCTGAAACCCTAACCTACGTTCATGGCAACTTTTGATACAGACATTATTAATTCAATTCAAGGACACCAATAGCTTCAGAATGTTCATGTTAGCGCAAATCAACAGTTAAAACGTATGGAAAATGCATGTAAATTCAAACACGAATATGAAAAATTTTATGAACAGGGCGACGTCATTCTACCACTTCTGGATGTATGGAGACTTGGCTTTGATTCCAAACGCTTCCTAGGTCGTCCAGCAATGTATTGGAATAACTTTTAGGCTTTGAAACGAGCTCTAGGTATCAAAACAGTTTTCCACTTTTTTGTCCAAAATTGCAAGTTTGTTCTTGTGTTCTGAGCGCAGCTTTTTTGTCTTGGGCATTAGGTTTCGATTATGCCTATGTAAGTGAATGAATTAGGTTAGAAAGACCAAGCCCAAAGTCCTTGAATCAATGCTTTGAATATTTAATTTTGTCAAATCTTTTCCAATCTCTTTTCATGCCAATTATGCCAATTATGGAAGATTCTTTCCTTGGTGATTGACACACGAGATATTTGATTCATAAAGAGTGAATATGCTGCACAAAAAGATTCAAAACACATGATTTAGTATTTTTCTCATAATTAATTTTAATTAAATGAATTAATGGGATTAAAAATTCAATTAATTAATTAAAAATAAGAAAATGAATCCCTTTTAGCTTAATGGGTCGTGCATGGCCTTTGGGTAATGATTCATGGAAGAAAATGTGGCCCATTAGCATTTTTGAGGCATTTGAAGCAAAGTTGACTTTTCAAAATTCCCAAAACTTTCCCAACTTCCACAAGGCATATCTTGCTCAATGTTTAAGCTTTGATCATGTTCTTGGACATTTTGGAAAGGTCTTGAAGTCCTCTAACCAATGTCTTTGGTCCCATGTCATTTTTATTTACCAATATCAAGTTATGGTCTTTGACTTAAAGTGCCTTTTTGTTGACTTTTGAAAATGACCTATAATGTTGAGATTGATAACTTTTTGTGAGAGCATTTCTTAGACTTGAAGTGTGAAGATGAGTTGTAGGAAATGTCATTCTCTTCAAAATGAGCTTTGGATGGAATTTTTCTGATGAACCATGTGGAAGTTATGCCCTAGTCAATTTGCAGTTGACTTTTTTCAACTGTCCAAAAATAGAAACTTTTGCATCTTGAAACTTTTTGAGCCATGCCTTGAAAATCATGATCAAGAATTGATCAAATGATGTTTGTGGCTTCAAAATAAGATGTTGACCAAAAATTTTGACTTTTGACTGTCAAATGACCATTTTGCCCATGCAGTTGACTGTGAAGCATTTAGGGTTTTTGACTGTGCAATTTGATGTTGTGAGTCTTGAGACTTGGCATATGGATGCTTGACAGTGTATGTAGGTATGTGGGACTTGTTTGGACCCTTGGAAACTTCAATTTCTTTGTCAGAACCAAAACCCTAATTTTGACTGTGTTAGGAGGCATTTGGACTGCGCAACCCTTGGGAGATTTTGAACCTTGATCTTGGCAAATCTTGAAGAATATGGGAGGGAAAATTTTGGGGTACAACAGTGATCAAATGTTATTAACACCTTTAAGACCAAACAAACACTAATGTGAATGAAGAACAATCCTCTTTAAATCACAACACTTACTTCCAACAATCCTGGATAGTAAGGGAAAATCTTTAAGTAATACAATGATTAATTTTGAAGTATATGGAGAGCTTTATCAATCTTCAATTGATCTTCTTCTTCAAGATAAAAACAATTCTCAACAATGTATATAAATGTTCACAATGTATGTATGAAACTTGAAATGATAATGAAAGTGTATATGGCAAGTTTCACAAAATTATGAACACATGAAAGTTTAAATTCAAATGTGATTAAAAGAGAAAATTGTTAATGAAGAAGTATATTTGTTAATTTTAAAATTGAAGTATTGAACATTGTTTGAAAATAAGAAAATCTGCATTTTATAAAGTTGTAAGAACCTCTTCATTCATGCCAATTCATATGAAAAGTTGCAATGCATTCATGAAAAGATACCACTTGAAAAATGTTCAAAAAACAAAGTAAAAGCTGCATTGGTTCGCTAGGAACCGGTTCCGACACTGACAGAACCCGGTTCTTAGTGAACGTTATAAGTTGAAATTCAAATTTATTACGCAGGAACCGGTTCCCCTATTGGTACAACCCGGTTCCTGGTACAAAAACCAGGGACATGTTTTTTGAGAAAAGCTGGAACCGGGTTCCCTGTTAGGGAGGAACCGGTTCCTAAAGGGTTATTTTCAAAAATACTTTTTGAAAGATATTTCAAACAAAGTTTTTCTTGATGTTAAAGTTATGGAATATGTATATGTTGATGAATGCATATTGTGAACATCTATATTCAAGGTTTTAAGAATTATTTATACCATATTGACATTTGATGATTTCTTTAATAATTCTTCAATAATCTTCAAGACTTTAATTTGATGTTGATAAGCTTTTTGCACATCCTTTGAAACTTGATGTCCATGTTGTCTTCATCAAAACACATGCTTTAAATATGACTTGAGAAGCTTGCAATTACATTCTCCCCCTTTTTGATGATGACAACCAAGTCTTGAAAACGATTTCTTGAAATGTTGATGTTGTTTTGTGTAGTGAACATGTTGAGCAAATGCAAGGCTCCCCCTAAATTGTATGCTCCCCCTAAGTCCATGATTCTTTGAATTTTGGAGAGAGTTTGACATTTATTTGGGCCTGCAAATTTTTTTTTGAAACAAAACAACATACATGCATACTCTTCTCCCCCTTTATTAACATAAAAAAGGATGGGGAAAAGAGTGAAATAGATACATTTAAAAATTAAGACGAGTATCTTAAGAGAAACATTAGATATCACCTTCATCCAAAATACCAAGTTCTCTTCGGATTTTGAAGAAAGGTTCTCGAGCAAGTGGTTTAGTGAAGATATCCGCGAGTTGGTTATGAGTATCCACAAAAGTGACTTCGACATCTCCTTTAAGTACATGATCACGGAGAAAATGATGTCGAATATCTATATGTTTGGTTCTTGAATGCATGATCGGATTCTTTGTAATATTTATAGCACTTGTATTGTCGCATCGAAGAGGAATGCATCCGAGATCAAGTCCGTAA
Source organism: Vicia faba (assembly GCA_948472305.1). Taxonomy (NCBI): domain Eukaryota; kingdom Viridiplantae; phylum Streptophyta; class Magnoliopsida; order Fabales; family Fabaceae; genus Vicia; species Vicia faba. Next base: position 1,330,756,540 of record OX451739.1, read on the forward strand.
TCACGGAGTTGTTGCTTGAGCCAAAGAATTTGTGCACAACAACTACCTGCTGCTATATATTCTGCTTCGGCCGTGCTAAGAGCAACACATGCTTGCTTTTTACAAGCCCGTGATACTAATGCATTTCCAATAATGTGACACGTACCACTTGTGCTTTTACGATCAGTTTTACAACGTGCATAATCCGCGTCAGAATAACCAATTGAAGTGCAAGTACTACCTTTTGGATACCATAGGCCGACATTGATTGTTCCTTTAAGATACTTCATGATCCTTTTAACTGCCATGAGGTGTGATTCCTTTGGATTTGCTTGAAAGCGAGCGCAAAGACAAACACTAAACATGATGTCAGGACGGCTTGCCGTCAAGTACAATAGAGAACCAATCATACCTCTGTACTTTGTAATATCAATTGGAGTACCGGATTCATCTTGATCAACATATGTACCGGAGCCCATTGGAGTATTCATTGCTTTACAATTGTCCATATCAAACCTTTTCAATAATTCTTTGCAATACTTAGATTGATTGATGAAGATTCCATCTTCTAGTTGCTTGATTTGTAGTCCAAGAAAGTAGTTCATCTTTCCCATCATAGACATCTCGAATTCTCCTTGCATCATCAATGAGAATTCCTCACACATTTCTTTGTTAGTCGATCCAAAAATGATATCATCAACATAGACTTGAACCAATAAAGTGTTACTTTGGATTCTCTTAATGAACAAGGTTTTATCAACCTTACCCTTTTCGAAACCCTTTTCACACAAAAAATTGCTAAGTCTATCATACCATGCTCTTGGTGCTTGCTTTAAGCCATAAAGAGCCTTTCTCAACTTAAAGACATGTGAAGGATGTTTGAAGTCTTCAAATCCCGGGGGTTGTTTGACATAGACTTCTTCATTGATGTATCCATTCAAGAATGCGCTTTTGACGTCCATTTGAAAAAGCTGAAAATTTAATGAACAAGCATAAGCAAGTAAAAGACGTATAGCTTCTAACCTTGCAACCGAAGCAAATGTTTCTTCAAAGTCGATTCCTTCCTCTTGATTGTAACCTTGGGCAACCAACCTTGCTTTGTTTCGAACAATTAGACCATTCTCATCAAGTTTGTTCTTAAACACCCATCGGGTACCTATGATGTGTTTACCACTTGGTCTAGGAACAAGTTCCCAAACTTGATTTCTCTAGAATTGATTTAATTCTTCTTGCATAGCAATAATCCATTGATCATCTCCTAAGGCTTCATCAACTTTGGTAGGTTCAATTTGAGAAACAAACGCCATGTTTAAGCAAGTATCTTTTAGATTCAATCTTGTTGATACTCCTTGGCTAATGTCACCAATAATTTTGTCAATAGGATGGTCTCTATGAGTTCTCCATTCTTTTGGTAGATCATTGGTGTTTGAATCTTGTTGAACAATGTTTTCTGAATTTTCCGGTGATTTCTTAATTCGATCAATTGAAAGATCTTCCGGGGGTAAATCTATAGGATCATCATCATCACAAACAATTACTTCCTCCTTGGAGGGGTTAGTTTCATCAAAAGATACGTGCATAGATTCTTCAATAGTTAAAGTTCTTTTATTATAAATTCTATATGCTTTACTAGAAAGCGAATAACCAAGAAATATACCTTCGTCGGATTTCTCGTCAAACTTACCGAGATTATCCTTGTCATTGTTAAGAACAAAGCACTTGCATCCAAAAATGTGAAAGTGAGCAATATTTGGATTTCTTCCTTTGAAGAGTTCATATGGAGTCTTCTTTATTATAGGTCTAATGATAACTCGATTTCCAACATAACATGCCGTACTAACTGCATCCGCCCAAAAATATTTAGGAAGATTTGCATCACTAAGCATTGTTCTTGAAAGTTCCACTAGAAACCTATTCTTTCTTTCAACTACTCCATTTTATTGTGGAGTTCTTGGTGCTGAAAAATTATGAGAGATACCATGTTCTTCACAAAATTCTTCAAATTGAGCATTTTGGAATTCTCCACCATGATCACTTCTTATGGATACAATCTTTAGTGATTTTTCATTTTGGATTTGCTTAGCATACTTCTTAAAGGCTTTAAAAGCATCACTTTTCTGCACAAGAAACAAAGTCCAAGAATATCTAGAAAAATCATCAATAATGACTAAAGCGTATACATTACCTCCGAAGCTTTTTGTTCTTGATGGACCAAAGAGATCCATGTGTAACAATTGTAGTGGTCTTGTAGTAGACACCACATTCTTAGATTTGAAAGTTGTTTTGGTCTGTTTTCCCTTTTGGCATGCATTACATAATTTGTCCTTGATGAACTTCATCTTTGGTAGACCAATAACTAAGTCATGCTTAACCAATTTGTTCAAGTGCTCCATGTGAATGTGAGCGATCCTCTTGTGCCATAACCAAGCGTCATTGTTGTTTACCATAAGACATTGTACCTTCAGAGACAAATCATCTAAAGTAATCATAAAAATATTATTAGTTCTTATACCTTTGAGTTTTACCTCATTGGTTGCCTCATCCATAATGAGACATTCATCTTTGTTGAATTTGATCTTGAACCCTCTATCGCAAAGTTGACTTATGCTAAGAAGATTGTGCTTTAATCCTTCAACATAGAGAACATCCTCAATTTGAATGGATGGAAGTATGCCAACTATTCCAACGCCAAGAATCTTTCCTTTGGTGTTGTCTCCATAGGTGACATACCCTTTGGATTTATGTACTAGATATGAAAATTGGTGTACATCTCCTGTCATATGCTTTGAACATCCACTATCAAGATACCAAACATTTGATGTGGATTTCAAGCATACCTACACAAACAAATTATTCTTTGTTAGGTACCCAAGTTGCCTTGGATCCTTCATAGTTAGTTCCCTTTTTCACCCACACATAATGCCCACTTGCTATACTAAAGTTTCTAACATAGCAAGCATTAGGTGTATGGCCTTTAATACCACAATAAAAACAAGTAGGTTCAAAGTTACTTCTATATCTAGAAGGATAAGATTTCTTCTTAGGAAATGTTTTCTTTTTCGATACATTAGCCTTTTTCTTTTGATGATTATGAACAACTTGCTTCTTTTCTACTTTCTTGGGATTGGAACTATTACTAGCCTTTACAAAAACAATGGGATTGTTACTTGGTTTCTTAGAATTCACATAACCAAGACCCCTTTTATCATTTGGATAACGTTGTTGGCTTAGTAATCCTTCCAATCCTATTTGTCCTTTTTCATATCGTTCAATGACTCTTTTTAATTGAACAATTTGAAAGACATTTGATTCACACTTGGAGCATGCAAAGTTTTTTTTTTCTTTAATAAAATTCTGTTTTTGAAGATCAAAATCTTTAGTCATGGTGTCAATTTTTTCTAAACAACTTAGAAGTTCTTTTTCTTGATTTGACACCTTTTTATATAAACTTTTGCATTCTTTCAAGAGTTCATCAATAGCATCTTGAACATCATCATCAAAAATATTAAATTCATTACTAACCTCTTCTTCATTGTCGGAGTGATGTGAAGCCATTAATGCTAGATTTGCACATTCCTCGCTTTCCGAATCGGATGAGAACTTATCTCATTATCTTCCCATGCAACATAAGCCTTTTTGTTCTTGAACTCCTTTTTGCCTTTGAATCCATTTTTCTTGGAGAGTTTTGGACAATCCGGCTTTATGTGACCTTGCTTTCCACATTCATAACATGTGACATCTTGTGTTGATGTGGAGGCTTCTTTATCTTTATGATTATAAAATTTCTTCCTCTTGACAAAGTTAGCATTATGAAGATTATTTTTATGGCCAAAATATTTTCCTAACCTTTTTACAAGAAGCAAGAAGTTTTCATCTTCCTCCGATGCATCTTTATCTTGACTTTCCTTTGAATCAACTTTCAAGGCAATGCCTTTGGATTTCTTCTCTAAATTTTCATGTTTTTCAAGTCTACCGAGTTCCGTTTCATATTCTTGAAGTTTGCCAAATAATGTAGAGGAAGTCGTTGCGGAGAGACTCTTCTTTTCCGAGATTGCCGTTACCTTTGGTTGACATTCCCTAGTCAATGATCTAAGGATTTTCAAGTTGAGTTCATCATTTGTCAAGGTTTTACCAAGAGCATTTAAGTGATTTGTCAAATGCACAAATCTCTTTTGTAAGTCAAGAACGGATTCTCCGGGCTGCATTCGAAACAATTCATATTCTTGACTCAAGGTATTTAGCCTTGATCTTTTTACTTCAGCCGTTCCTTCATGAGTTTGAACCAGGGTATCCCATATTTCTTTTGTTGTCTTGCAGTTCGAGACACGGAAAAATTCGTCCATACTGAGTGCACCTTGAAGAAGGTTTATTGCCTTTTTGTCATAGAGGACTTTCTTTTTATCATCGTCGTCCCATGCAGTTTTGGGCTTTACAGAACCAATGCCATTGATTACTGATATTGGAATAAATGGACCATTTTCAACAGCATCCCATACTTCCTCTCCTTGTGCTTCTAAATGCGCCTTCATGCGTATTTTCCAGAAGTCAAAATATTCACCACAGAATAGAGGAGGCTTGTTGTTACTACCACCATCTCTGAAAACTGGTTGATGATTTGCGGAAGCCATTCTGGATCTTTAGGAACAAGTTACCTATAACTTGCTCTGATGCCAATTGTAAGTCTCAGAGTGCCTAAGAGGGGGGGGGGGGGGTGAATTAGGTCTTATAAAATTTATTCGGTTTTATGAGAATGCTTGGTAGTAATTTTTGGTTAAGTATTTGAAGGTTTTGTTTATATCTTTATCTTTTCTCGATTATGGTGATGAAAGCGATAAATGCGGAAAAGTAAAGAACACGGTGATATATCCTGGTTCCCCTCACAATCCGAGAGTACTCCAGTCCCCTTTCCAACACGAAAGAGATTTCACTATAGTTAGAATGATTGTACAGCCTATGCTTACTATCTAACATATAGGGTGATCAAAGGTTCTTAACACCTTTAAGACCAAACAAACACTAATGTGAATGAAGAACAATCCTCTTCAAATCACAACACTTACTTCCAACAATCCTGGATAGTAAGGGAAAATCTTTAAGTAATACAATGATTAATTTTGAAGTATATGGAGAGCTTTATCAATCTTCAATTGATCTTCTTCTTCAAGATAAAAACAATTCTCAACAATGTATATAAATGTTCACAATGTATGTATGAAACTTGAAATGATAATGAAAGTGTATATGGCAAGTTTCATAAAATTATGAACACATGAAAGTTTAAATTCAAATGTGAGTAAAAGAGAAAATTGTTAATGAAGAAGTATATTTGTTAATTTTAAAATTGAAGTATTGAACATTGTTTGAAAATAAGAAAATCTGCATTTTATAAAGTTGTAAGAACCTCTTCATTCATGCCAATTCATATGAAAAGTTGCAATGCATTCATGAAAAGATACCACTTGAAAAATGTTCAAAAAACAAAGTAAAAGCTGCATTGGTTCGCTAGGAACCGGTTCCGACACTGACAGAACCCGGTTCTTAGTGAATGTTATAAGTTGAAATTCAAATTTATTACGCAGGAACCGGTTCCCCTATTGGTACAACCCGGTTCCTGGTACAAAAACCAGGGACATGTTTTTTGAGAAAAGCTGGAACCCAGTTCCCTGTTAGGGAGGAACCGGTTCCTAAAGGGTTATTTTCAAAAATACTTTTTGAAAGATATTTCAAACAAAGTTTTTCTTGATGTTAAAGTTATGGAATATGTATATGTTGATGAATGCATATTGTGAACATCTATATTCAAGGTTTTAAGAATTATTTATACCATATTGACATTTGATGATTTCTTTAATAATTCTTCAATAATCTTCAAGACTTTAATTTGATGTTGATAAGCTTTTTGCACATCCTTTGAAACTTGATGTCCATGTTGTCTTCATCAAAACACATGCTTTAAATATGACTTGAGAAGCTTGCAATTACAGTTATGGCCCTATTCCTATGAGCTATACAGAGTTACTATCGACATTGATTCAAAAGAAGTTGGTTCAGACCCGACCACCTCCCGTTGTACAAGGCAGACCAAACGTATGCTTTTCATTAGGGAGCACCAGGGCATAGTGTTGAGAATTGCTATCCTTTGAAGACTGAGGTGCAGAAATTGGTGAAGTTTGGTATTCTATCTTTCAATGATGTGGGTCCTAATGTGAAAGACAATCCTCTACCCAAGCATGGAGGAGTAAATGTTGTGGATATGGTGGTCGGTTGTCCAGGCGACTTCCGGATTTTTGATATCAATCTGTTTAGAGAAGATTTGGTGAAAATGCATGTAGACCTCTATGAATTTAGCTACTATACGCATGACCATTTTGGTTGTGCTATCTGCAGTACAGACATATAGGGTTGCGATAAGATAAAAGCTTATTTATCAGAGATGATGGATGGGGGCCTCGTCAACATAATCAGGCCTAGGGTAGAGTATGAAGAGGAGGTGAACATGGTTTCTGGATATCCTGGAGAGTTCATAATTTTTGATGTGAAGCACATGAATGAGGACCTTGTGCAATTGCATGCTACTTTCTGCCACTTGGCTGGTCAGGTGGAACACCAATATGGATCTTGCCGAGTTTGCTGTCGAGATTCCCGAGGATGTTCAATCGTGAAGAAAGGTGTTCAGTTGTTGTTGGACAATGGAACTATCGGGATTACATGTCAAAGGGATGATTACCATAAAGTTGATTTGATTGAGGTTTGCTTGACTGAAGAAGATTCGGATGAAGAGTATGCCTCTGCAGATGAGTATTTCTTGTCAGATGAGGATTTGTTTTCCAGAATTGACTCAATAATGACTGATTGCATTGAAGAAGGGGTAAACATCATTGTACCTTGTTTTGGGGCACCCGCCCATCTTGAAGTTGAATATTATAGCAAGCCAGTTGTTACCCCATTGGTGATCAGTTTACCGGGTCCTATCTCTTACAAGTCAGATAAGGCTGTGCCCTACAAATACAATGCTACAATCTTAGAGGATGGAGTGGAAGTTCCCATCCAGCCAATGCCCGATGTTGGAAATATTGTTGAAAATAGAAGGGTGACCCGCAATGGTCGTGTGTTTGCACCAGTTATTTGAGGAGATGTTAGTGCTAGAAAGAAAATTTCTGAGAATGTTGAACCCAAGAAGGCTACGGGTGAGACTAGTGGGGCTATGTTAGAGGAAGAAGTGGATGATATTTTAAAGATAATCAAGATGAGCGACTACAGAATTGTAGATTATCTATTACAGACTCCTTCAAAAATATCTATCTTGGCTTTATTGATGAACTCATCTGCTCACAGAGAATCCTTGGTGAGGGTATTGGACCAAGCTTTTATGGAGAGTGATATGCCAATAGACCAATTCAGTAGCGTAATAGGGAATATTATGTTATGTAATAACTTGAGTTTCCTCGATGATGAATTGCCAGATGAAGGAAGGAATCACAACCTAGCCCTCCATATCTCTATGAATTGCAAGAATGATTCACTATCCAATGTGCTGATTGATAATGGATCCACTTTGAACGTTATACCAAGGAGCACTCTTATGAAGTTGAAATATCAAGGAACACTTATGCGTTTGATGGATCAAGGAAATTTGTTATTGGTGAAGTGGACTTGCCTATTCATATAGGACCACGTTTGTTTCAGATAACTTTCCAGGTCATGGACATTGTTCCCGCTTATAGTTATTTGTTGGGACGGTCGTGGATTCATGAGGCAGGGGTTGTTACTTCAACTTTACACTAGAAACTGAAATTTGTACGTGAAGGGAAAGTAGTAATCATAAATGGGGAAAATGCATTATTGATATCTCATTTGTCCATTTTCAGCATTGTGGAGGTGGATGAAGTTGCTGTTGGCACTCAGTTCCAAGCTTTATCTATTGACAACATAAGAGGAAATGAGAATTCTATGGTTTCGCTAAAGAATGCGCAACAGGTTGTGCGTAAGGGTCATAGTAAGGTATGTGGACAGATTGTGGATCCACCTGTAAACAAGAATAGAGCTGACTTGGGGTTCTCTTTGAAGAATGACAAAGGTAAAATCATGAAGCCGAAGTCTGCTGCAGGCAAGTATCAAAACATCTTCTGTAGCGGGGGTTATCTTCATCCAACTGTTTCCGGGATTAATGCCATTGTGGAAGATGAAGCAGAGCAGGAAATGCCGAATTATGTGACGCACAGAGTTAAGGTTCAGAACTGGATCACCATTGATGTTCCCTCTTGCATACATGTTTCAAAGTAATTTGTTTTTTTAATCTTTTTGAAAAGCTTTCACTCTGCCCAAGGTGGAAGTATTAATGTTGTAGGGCTTATCTGTTTGCTATGACTTTTAAAATCAATAATAAAAGTTGTCTTTGTTTCCCAAATTGTATCTTTATTTTCTGCTTTTTCTTGGAAAATGGTAATCAGAAAAAACCCTTCAAAATAAATAATAACTGAAATTCAATCTGCATGATCACTTGTTATATGTGTCAGTTTCTAAAAGCAATCATAAATCATATGTGCAGATTAATTAAAAAACCCGTTGAATACAATGACCCTGCACCCTCTTCCAACTTTTAATGTCCTGTGTATGGGGCTGAAGAAGAAGATTATGATGAGATTCCAGAAGAGGTCTCACAGTTGCTTGAGCACGACGAAAATACCATTCAGCCATATAAAGAGCCATTGGAAGTGATCAATTTGGGTTCAGAAGAAGATTCAAAAGAAGTCAAGATTGGAGCATCGCTGCATCCTGATGTGAAGAGCAAGTTGATTGAGTTGTTAAAAGAGTATGTGGATATTTTTGCTTGGTCTTACCAAGATATGCCTAGTCTAGATACAAATATTGTGGAGCACCATTTACCGTTGAACCCAGAGTGTCCGCCAATTAAACAGAAGTTGAGAAGAACTCACCCAGATATGGCAGTAAAGATCAAAGAGGAGGTTCTAAAGCAGATTAATGCCGGTTTTCTTGTGACGTCAGTGTATCTTCCGTGGATTGCTAATATTGTCCCAGTACCTAAAAAATATGGAAAAGTCTGCATGTGTGTAGATTACAGAGATCTAAATAAAGTTAGTCCAAAAGATGATTTTCCATTGCCACACATTGATATGTTAGTGGATAGCATAATAAAATTCAAAGTTTTCTTGTTCGTGGATGGATTTTCCGGTTATGATCAAATAAGAATGGCTTTGGAGGACATGGAAAAAACAATGTTTATCACACCCCGAGGAACATTCTGTTACAGAGTGATGCACTTCGGGTTGAAGAACGCTGGTGTAACGTACCAGAGGGCTATGACAACCCTATTCCATGATCTGATGCACAAGGAAATTGTGGTATATGTTGATGATATGATTTCTAAATCCCAGACTGAAGAAGGGCATGTAGAAGATTTGTTGAACTTATTTCAACATTTGAGGAAGTATCGTCTCCGCCTGAATCCAAATAAATGCACCTTCGGTGTTTGATCAGGAAAATTGTTGGGTTTCATTGTTAGCCAGAAAGGAATTGAAAGTTGACCCTGATAAAGTCAAAGCAATTTAAGAGATGCCAGCACCGAGAACTCAAAAGCAAGTCAGAGGGTTCCTCGGGCGTTTGAATTATATTTCCAGATTCATTTCCCACATGACTACAACATGTGAACCGATATTTAAGTTGTTAAAGAAAGATCAAGGTTGTGTGCGGACAGATGAATGCCAAAGGGAATTTGAAAGTATTAAAGAATATCTGCTTGAACCTCCTATATTGCTCCCTCCTATCGAAGGAAGACCGTTGATTATGTATTTGACAGTGTTAGATAATTCTGTGGGTTGTATTCTGGGACAACTGGAAGAAACAGGGAAGAAAGAGTTATCCATTTATTATCTCAGTAAAAAGTTCATTGATTGTGAGTCGCGGTATTCCATGCTGGAAAAGACATGTTTTTCTCTAGCCTGGGCGGTGAAACGTTTGCGGCAGTATATGTTGAATCACACTACTTGGTTGATCTCCAAAATGGATCCAATCAAGTACATTTTTGAAAAGCCTGCTCTTACTGGGAGAATTTCTCGTTGGCAGATGTTGCTATCTGAATATGATATCGAATACCTCACTCAAAAAGCTATTAAAAGTAGTGTGTTGGCAGATTATCTTGCTCACCAACCAGTGGAGGATCATCAGTCTGTGGAGTATGAATTCCCCGACGAGGATGTGATGTTTCTGAAAGTGAAAGATTGTGATGAACTATTGCCTGAAGAAGGTCCTGATCCTGAATCTCGCTGGAGTATGATATTTGATGGAGCTGTGAATGCTTATGGTAAAGGAATTGGTGTTGTGATTGTCACTCCACATGGATATCATATTCCTTTTACTATAAGGTTGACATTTGATTGCACTAATAATATGGCAGAATATGAGGCTTGCATCATGAGTCTCGAAGAAGCTATTGATCTCAGAATTAAAATTTTAGATGTGTATGGTGATTCAGCTTTGGTAATAAACCAAATTAAAGGAAAATGGGATACTCGTCACCTTGACTTGATCCCTTACAAATATTATGCTAGAAGGTTTTTACCCTTCTTTAATAAAGTTGAATTCCATCATATTCCTAGAGATGAAAATCAGATGGCGGATGCTCTGGCAACTCTAACTTCTATGTATCAAGTGAATACTTGGAATGATATACCTTGAATTATGTTTTGGCGACTGGATAGGCCCGCTCATGTGTTTACAACAGAAGAGGTAGCAGATGAAAAACCTTGGTATTATGACATCAAGCATTTTCTTCAGACTCAGGAATACCCGATCGGTGCATCGAAGAAGGATAGAAAGACATTGAGAAGATTGGTTGGCAGTTTCTTCCTCAGTGAAAATGTGTTGTATAAAAGAAATTATGATATGGTCTTGCTCAGATGCGTGGATAGACACGAAGCAGGCATGTTGATGCATGAGGTTCATGAAGGTTCATTTGGCACTCATGCCAATGGACATTCGATGGCTAAAAAGATGCTAAGGGCAGGTTACCATTGGCTGACAATGGAATCTGATTGTTATAAATTTGCAAAGCAGTGTCATAAATGCCAGATTTATGCAGATAAGGTCCATGTGCCTCCGACACTTCTCAATATGATCTCTTCCCCATGGCCTTTCTCTATGTGGGGTATTAACATGATTGGGATGATAGAACCCGAAGCTTTGAATGGACACCGTTTCATCTTGGTAGCAATTGACTACTTCACCAAGTGGGTGAAGGCTTCTTCATATGCTAATGTCACCAAGTAGGTGGTTGTGCGCTTCATCAAGAATAATCTTATATGTCGGTATGGTGTGCCGAGCAGAATTATCACCGACAATGGCTCGAATCTGAACAATAAAATGATGAAAGAACTTTGTGAGAAATTCAAGATTGTGCATCACAATTCATCTCCGTACAGGCCAAAGATGAATGAGGCTGTTGAAGCTGCTAATAAGAATATCAAGAAGATCATCTAGAAGATGATTATTACTTATAAGGATTGGCATGAAATGGTCCCTTTTGCTTTTCATGGATATCGAACATCTATCCGCACTTCAACATGAGCAACCACGTTCTCCCTGGTGTATGGAATGGAAGTTGTACTCCCAGTCGATGTTGAGATTCCCTCTTTGCGTGTGATAATGGAAACCAAGTTGACAGAGGCTGAATGGGTCCAAAACCGGTTTGACCAATTAAATATGATCGAAGAGAAGAGGATGACGGCTTTGTGTCATGGACAGTTATATCAGAAAAGAATGAAAAAAGCTTTCGATAAAAAGGTCAAACCTCGTGAATTCAGAGAAAGCGACCTCGTGCTCAGGAAGATCATGTCTTTCAACACTGATTCTAGGGGCAAGTAGACTCCCAATTTTGAAGGCCCATATGTTGTCAAGAAAGCCTTCTTTGGCGGTGCATTAGTTATTGAAACTATGGATGGCGAGGAGTTCCCACGTCCCATGAATGCTGATACAGTCAAGAAATACTTCACCTAAAGAAATAAAAGAACAGCTCGCTAAGTTGAAAATCCCAAAGGGCGGCTTAGGCAAAAAAGAGCGTCTCGGTAGGCCGAAAACCCGAAAGGGCTGTCTAGGAAAAAGTTTGAGACATAAACAGAATAAATTTCCCGCTAAATTGAAAACCCGCAAGGGCAGCTTAGGCAAAAGTTAGGGACTTTCTTGGCAAGTAACTTCATCATACAACATTTGATCATTGAAGCAACAATCTTCTCGAATCCTCATCATACTTCAATAGAAGCTGCTGTTTATGACTTCAGAAGTTGTTAAAGGGGATAATGGTCATTGTATCTCAATGTATCTTTCCATTATATATTACCATTTTCCGAACTTTGTAATCATCTATGGAGTCTCGCCATTCACAGACTACCATTCTATTAATAAAGTTTGAGTTGTTACCCAATTCTTTGTGTTTCTTATTTTATTTAGCTTGTAAAGACTCCATTTATTATTGATAATAACTTTCAAAGCAAAAATATTAAATAACAAAATCGATTTTTCAAAAAGATTACAATTATTCCTAACAATCCTTGATTGGTTGCGCCTGTTATGAGTACTAGAAACCTCCAGAATCTCATATTTTTCAATGAAATCTTCAAGGATAAAATCCAGCTATACTGATATGATGTTCTATTGCAATATGTTACAACATCTATTGGAATATCTGTCAAATAAGACACCTGCAGAACCTGTTGTACCAGCTTGTCAAAATGTTATGACATCTTACTCAATATTAGGCTGCAATACATGTTCTTCCCAAATAGAACATGTTGATAGAAATGGTGTCAACTATTTGTTTTACCAAAATTGTTGCCAACCATAAAATTACATACCTAACATGAGGGACAAGTTGTCTTGTGACAGGCTGCCACAGCAGGGTGCAGACGACGTTATCCTTCTCTTGTAGAGCATGTATATTAATGGGTGTACCATAGTACCTTCTTTTGTCTTCTTGCGCCTCTTGGTCTTATCCACTTTATTCAAAGGAATTTTCTTCAATGCAAAGCAAATATTCCCTCCAATGCATCAATCCTTCCATGTTTTCCCTAAGAACCTAGTTGACTTCTCCATTTTCTCCCTTAGCTAAGTTCATCTTTTTGACTCAGTTTACGCTCCCAAGTGTTGTCCATTACAGTAGTGCCTTAGCTCGACAAAGTTAACCTTAAATCAAGCAACAAATATATAAAGTTAACTAAATGGGGCACCTATTATGCTCCAAGCACATTACTTTAAAAATAACTAAAGTAAACTAAAGTATCAACTAAAAATCAATTTAACTAATAATAGCAAGAGATTAAGGTATGTAATAACTCATAAAATATGGGCTATCATTCTCCAACTCCAAAATCTCAAAAAAGTGTTTTCAAGGGTGCTTGCATTAGCAAACCATCTCCTCCATCATTGTTACCGAAAATCACTCATATTGAAGAGATGGTGCTTTTTATGCACAAATACATTGAGAAAATTGTAGATGTTAACGGTGACGACAACTGTGGTTTTTGAGCTATTTTGGATTTTCTCGATAAAGGAGAGAAAGATCACCAATTTATCTGTCATCAGCTTAGCCATGAGTTGACGATGCATATGGAATCATAGACATCACTATTCGTGAAAAAAGAAAATTACGATGTGATTCTCAATGCTTTTTTTCTTTGTGATAGTGGTATAATACCATTTCAAAAATGGACGTGTTTCCCAGAAATGAGACATCTTATAGGTAATGCTTATGATAGGGTGTGTATTGATCTGGTAAGATATAGTTTCTATGGAATATTTTTCCACTCTGGAGTAGGCCACTTCAAAATCCATTCGAACGCATCATGTGTATTAGGTGGCTTTATAAAACACAACGTTTTGTTTAAGTTTATTTAAAATCATGATGCCCTATACCAAAGACATCACCATAGTGGACGATACATTTCACATAAGATGTTAAAATTTGGTCGGATCACTTTTTAGAAATGATGACAGAGTTCTCCAAGTTGAGCAACGTTGAAAGAGAATCAAATAAGGAAAAGTTAAAGAAGGAACCACCAATAGATTTAGGTAGTGACACATGTTTTGATACATTTAAATTTTAATCTAGCAATGTAACTCATTTTTTGTATTTAATGTTGTCAATAATGTAATCTCAATACAGTTTGTGATATACGCAATGTCTATTCTACTTTAATATTATAGAATTTGAGGGTAAATTTTGGATAATTTTTCTGTTTCTGTATGTCATACTGGTTCTGTATGAACAACGTTCAGGGTAAGTCTGAATATGCATCTCCAGGCACACTCTATTTTAATTGTAAAAAAAATAGGAGATTTTATGAATGTGAATCTCTGGACACACCTTGATTTTTTTTATAAAAATAGGACGTGTCTGGATATGCATATTTGAAATATCTCCTGATGAAAGGATATTGTTTCTAAGGTCCAAATTAACCTACAAATTATATAAAATAGAGGTCTCGCATTCCATGTTCTTTACAAAAACCAGAATGAATACATATTTCATTCTTGCATTTATGTATTTCAATAGCGCATATACCCCACTTCAATTTAGAGTCTTCGAGAACATACTTCTCATCGATCTGAAATCCAAACTAAATACTCTCATGCTATATCCAAAAAATTGGAGAGTTGTGAAGCTCGAGTACTGTTCACCCTCGATTGATAATGAAAGGAAGATATAGTTCATCATGCTTGATCTGAAGATAAATAGGGATTTAAAGATTATGTAGAGTACATTTTACCGTTACTCAACAAAGTGCCTGATTGAAGTGGATGCAGCAATTGCAAGATCAACCGAAAATATTATAAAGATGTTATAACGTCTTGAACCACCCATTTGTAATGGAATGTAATATTAAATTTATATTTAAGTTAATGATTATTTATGTAATATTTATTTCGATGTTAATTTATGTTGTTTTTCCATTATTCTGTTATTTTCCTAATTATTTATGCTTTGAACTAATACGACATATTCTTGAGATTCATCTCTAGATCATTAAGAATTGATACGAAGATGCATCTCTAAACTAAAATCTTAACAAAATAAAAATATTTCATCAATATGCACCGAAGAGTGTGTAGAAAAACGCGTCTAAAAAATCATCTCAAAATTCTAAAAGCATTTGTAACAATTCTCTGTGGCGTGAAAGCATCCTATAGGATGAGATGAGTAATTCCCCTTCATATTTGATTTTGTTTAACTGTGTAACTTGTGAAAACCAAATTTAGCTAAATAATTGTCCTTTTAAGAGTGAATGATTAATAAGTGAATAGCTTGAAAAAATGCCATGTGTAAAAAATACTACAAAGATAATCCGAAAAGGTCCAAAAGAAAATAATCACTATTATTGTCATTATCTGCCAAAGTTCAAAAACAAACCATTCAATAATTCAAAAATATGATACTAGTTTCTATGACTCACATAGTCCAAAAAACAGTCACACTCACACTCATTTACTCTAGCTCACACAACCCACACAGTGTCTCCTTTCACCTAATCAAAAAACCTCGCACAAAAGTTAAATGCCACTGACCACTACTCACTCATTCATTCTTTTTAACCATCACAAAGCAAAAATAACTGCTACACCACTACACGACAAAACCACTCTCAACGTGGCACTTGAATACCAAAACAGTCAAAATCTCTGTCCTTTATTACTACTCCTCATAGCTGTAGCGGGCCCCACTATAACTCTCTTTTTGTACTATTCTCACCCTTCTTCTCCTTCTTCTTTTTTTCCTATTTATGTTATTACCTTTCTCCAACGTTATTCATTCGCCACCAACAATTTAATAGTGACACCACAACATAGAATGAAATATGGTTGGTCTTGGTGTAGTGCTGGAAGAAGTTGAATCGACGAAAAACAACACTATCAACAACAACAACAACAACAATAACACTCTTCAAGTTATTAACAAAACTACCATGATGCTTAGCACAACCAAAACCAACGACAAAACCTTAAATCCTTTTAAGGTTTCATCTTTTCTTCACCAATGCTTCCTATGTAACAAGAAACTCTTGCCTGAGAAAGATATCTACATGTACAAGTAGGTTCCAAGAACCATTATGTACTATTATTTTCCTCCTACATTTGCTTCCTTGTCTAGATCTTAATCTTATACACACACACACACACACACACACAAATTCAGATATTTTTATGTTAATTTATTTATATTTATGTGAACATTATTTATTTATTTATTGCAGAGGAGACAGAGCCTTTTGTAGTGTGGATTGTAGGTGCAAGCACATTTTAACAGACGAGGAAGAAGCTATTGAGAAACAGAAATGTTGTTTGGATTAGAGTTATTTTTGGGAAACTATGTTATTCCAGTTTTACCCCTGGTTTAATTTTTGTAATGACCATATGATCCTTTGTTCTTTATTTTGCTTCCTAGTATGAAGCCAAAATATCCTTTCAGCTTTTAATTATTTTTGGGTCCATTTATTGTAAGATGAGAGGGGCTTTCTCTATGATAGTGGTGGTTCTTGCTATGCTTTTAACTCTTCTTTAGGTCTTGTTATGCTTTCACTTTTTTTAGTACAATTTATGCTTTTACTTTACTGTCTAAAAGTCATAGTTTTATGTGTTTTTGTTTATTTACTGGTTTATTGTGTTAATTATGTGTTATTAGTGGTTTATTAATTGGGTTCAATACTAATTAATTCTTGATAGTGTTATGGTCGGTTGTTCATTAGCTAGATAAAGTACTGACAGATGTGCCAATAGAACACTTTCATGACATCTGGATCACATTTTTGGGAGTATGAACAATTCTTAAAACTATTGTTTAGTGAAAGGAAAGAATATTGTAGTTTCTAGTGAAGTTTGTCTTACATGTTTAAATTAATAATATTATGATTCTGTTTGAGATTCTCATGCATTTAGAATCAAGCAAAAACTATATTTCTTATGATTCAAACTTTGAATTACAAAGTGTATGTATAACATTTGTCAACAAAAAAGTTAAGTAAATTCTTACAAAATTTATCATAATGTTATACCAGTAAAAAGAAATAATCATGAATAATATTCTCATTTACAAGAGTATCCTATATAGGTCTGTAAACATTAAGTGCAAGTTTTGTTGGGACTGAAATTTTGGTTTACATTTACGCCTTTCCATTAGATCATTCAAATCACTAACTAACTGAATTATGTATTATTTATTTGTAGGAGGATATGACATTTATTTAGGTAGATTTTTAAATGGAAACAAACTTCCTCAAAATGAAGTAGAATCTTCTTATTGGTAGAAAAAACTAATGAATAGTTTGTCATGAAAATTGGTTTCATGTCTTTTTTTTATTGTATTTCATAATATATATATATAATTGTGTCAATAATTATAGATAATTATAATTCATAATGACTAATCTTTTATCTTAGTAAAGTAAATTATTCACAATAAATATAACGATTAATTTCTGATTAATATCCCCTTCAAATTGATACAATTTGTCAAAGAGTATCAATTTGCTAACAAGAAATTGATGTCGTGGACATGGAACAACCTTGATAAGAATATATGTGATCTGCAATAGAGTACTAACTTGAGGAAGTGATATTAGTCGATCATCATAGGCGTCACAGATTGAGTGACAATCAACTTCTATATGTTTGGTGTGTTCATGAAAAAACATGATTTGCAACAATATGAATTACACTTGTATTGTCAATATAAAGTGAAGTTGACTTTGTTTGGGGAAATCCAAGTTCAGCTAAAGTATTGAACAAGCAGCAAACATGACACGATACTCAGAATCAGTAGAAGATTTGGAAACTCTTGCTTGCTTCTTACTTTTCCAAGAGATCAATGAAGAACCAAGAAACATGTACCAATCAATAATATATCGACGAGTATCAGGACATCGTGCCCAATCATCATCACTATAAGCACTCAATTGAAGAAAAATTCCAACATGGAAGAATAATCTGTGGTGAAAGGTTCCCTTTAAGTAGCGAAATATACGACAAATTGCAACCTAGTAAAGATGACGAGGAGAATGCATGAATTGTCTTACTTTATGAACAACAAGAGATAAGCCAGGACTAGTAATATTCAAGTATTTAAGGCTACCCATAAGTTTTCGATACAATAAGGGATTAGGAAAAAGATCACCATTATCACGATGATATTTGACATTAACATCAAGGGGTATCTACAGAATTAGCCGATTGGAGACCATCCATAGAAATCAAATTTGTAGCATACTTGTGTTGATGGAGAAAGATGTCTTTGGATGTGAAATGAACCTTAAGACCAAGAAAATAATATAGTTTACCAAGATCTTTCATATGATATGAAGCTTGTAACTCTTGTTTAAGTCTCTGAATGGAAGCATGATCAGAACCAATAATAACCATATCATCCACATACAAAAGAAGTAACATAATTCACGTAGATGTGTTATGAATAAATAGAGAGGATTCATACTAACTATGAGTAAAGGAGAACACAAGTATAGTGGAGTAGAATTTTCCATACCATGCTCTGGGTGCTTGTTTCAAACCATATAAAGAGCGTTTCAGATTGTAAACACTCTTGGATAAAGAAAATAGACCTTGAGGAAGTGTCATATAAATATCTTCAGCCAGATCACCGTGAAGAAAATCATTCTTCACATCCATTTAATGAAGAGACCAACGATTAGAAGCAACTATGGATGTTACAGTGCAAACAATTATCATTTTGGCAGCTGGTGCAAATGTCTCATAATAATCAATTTCATATTCCTGCTTGTTTCCTAAGGAAAGCAAGTGAGCTTTGTAACAGTTAAGTGACCCAAAAATTCAATTTCACAGAATACACCCATTTGCAGCCAATGGATTTGACATTAGGATGACAAGAGACAATATGCCATGTGAAATTCTCTTGAAGAACTTGAAATTCTTCATTCTTTGCTTTTATCCAACTCACATCTTTCACAACCTGTGAGTAACAAGTATGAATGTATATGCTAGACAATGTGATAGTCAGAGAAGGATGTGAGGAATTATACATGTCTGGTGAATATCTATTGGGTACTCCAGATTTTCGGCCAGATTATCGTGGTTTAATCGACACAGAATCAGGTGGCGATTCAAGGCCGACAAGAGGCGTAAGAACCTGTTGTTGGTTTTTTCTAACATACACATGACCTGGATTATAATGTGTTATGGATTGAGGCATAATAGAAAACTTAGGAAGAGTAACAATATCATTTATGGCAGGAGAAACACATGGAAACATAAATTGATTATAAAAAAATGTCACATTCATAGAAATACGAAAATGATGGTTAGAGACATAATAACATACAAATCCCTTATGGGAATGACTATACCCTATAAATTCACATTTTATAGACTGCACTCCAAGCTTATGCCTTTCAGATGGAGTTAAGTGAATAGAACACACACACCCAAAAGTATGTAAAGTGAAACACGCTAGAATACTTTCAGAATTGCCGATTGACCCCATAAATTAAGACAAGTCTTTTTAGAAGATCACCAAATCAAATACTACTCCAAGTCAAGCATGTTTAACTACAAAGTTCTTATTTATAAAGTTTAACAGAAAGAAGATGCATCTTATTAGTACCGATCAATCTTTATAAGTATTCCTTCAACCATGCAGTCTCATAACTACACAACCTCAGGATCCCTCTCATTCTAATGTGAATTTGTTTTTGGCTAGAAGCTTCCAAGGGCCTCTAATTTTTATGCCTCATGCACCGACAAACACTCCCGTCCTCATCAGCCTCGGGTGTTACATGCCCACCAACTTCTGCTTGGTTCATCCTCAAACCACTTCATACTGGGAGATGTCTGCTCTAATACAATATGTAATGCACCAGAATGCTTTCATGATTATCGACTGACCTTACAAACCAACATGAGTCTTTTTAGCATGCTTTTTCCTCATGCATAAGCTTTTCAGGAAACTTCTCAGAAGCCCACTCATCCAAGTACTACTTCAAGTTAAGCACGCTTAACTATAGAGTTCTTATTTGTTAGGCTACTGAAAATAAGATGTAACGTGTTGGTATAGGCAGTGTCAATCAATTCTTAAGTCTTCCTTCAATTGTGCAGTCACATACCTACACAACCTCAGGATCCCTCTCATTCTGATGTGAATTCAATTTCTTCCTAGAAGCTGCCAAGAGCCTTTCATTGTCATGCTTCGTGCACCAGCAAACACTCCACACCCTCGTTGGTCTCGGGTGTTACAAGGTACATTTGAAAATGTATTTCCGAATATGAGGGGCATTTTCAGATTTCTATAGTGTGGCTCTCCACCACTTAGGTGGGAGGAGAAATCCCTATAAAAAAGGTAATATTCACATATACCCAAACCTCTTTACTCCTTACTTGGAAAATAAAATAAAAGATGACCCATGAGGAAATTACTTTATTTGAACATCCTTTCTAAGTATAAATTTGTCAATAATCTCTCTCTCTCTCTCTCTCTCTCTCTCTCTCTCTCACACACACACACACACACATACATATTAAATAATGCAACTAAAAAAATATAGTATAGTTGAATATTAAAGTTTTTTGCAATTAAAATTATATAACATGTTAGTCAAAATTGACGAGTAGTTGAATTTAGTATCAACTGAATTTTCCTTAGTTGAAGTAAGGTTAGAAGAATATAAAGAAAATTCAATACAAATTAGTTAAATATTTTCCAAATCTATTAAAGTCTACAAAGGTCGAGAAGGGGTTAGACCCACTCAAGACTTAGTAGAATTTGATATTTTACTCGTGTTTCTTGTTTATCACACCACTAATCAAAGTTGTTATTAACACATATGCACATTATGAGAAGATAACACACATGTGAATTGGAGAAACAATAAGTGTCCTGAAATAGGGATGAGTAAGTTGAACGTGGGGTGTTAGATACAACAAGTAGAAGGAAATTTCTCGCAATATCCGCATAATTACTGTAGCAAGATGAAATTATATAGATAACATCATTTTGTCTAGTAGGGCTATTGATTTCCTTTATATATCATACTTGTAAATTTTTTCAACACAAGCAATCAAACAAGTTTTTTTATGCATTTCTATTTATTTATTGTTTTGGTTTATTTTATTTTATAAATTTCTTAGATTGTGATGACTCATCGTGAAATGCAGTTTTAAGAGTGGCTTGTATGGTTTTTTTTTACTTAATTTCGTTCAATTTAATGTTGAATTTAGATTTATTTTGAATTATTTTTTCTCTAATTTAATTAGATGTTTTTGTTTTCATTTTATTATTAACCACTACTACGAATAAGTGATTTTATCTCACTGGGAAATGGGTTTTACCTCAGTTTACTGGACAAGGTAAAGAAGGGTGTCATGGAAAGTGTGTCATGTATTAGTCATGAGTTCGACCCCCATCAAATGTATTTTTTGTTTTTGTTTTCAAAACTAAAAACCGCGTACCACTTTTAGTATTTGAGATGAAATATAGGTATTTGCCTCAGTTTGGAGTTACAACCGAGGGATAAACATTATTTTTTAAATATTACATATTTTTCATTTTGACATGCAAGTATACATTTTGTGACATAACCTATATACACATGTTTTCAATAGGCAGCAAACCAGGCAAGAACATTTTAGACATAAACATATATACACATTTTGTGACAAAATACACATATTTTCAACAAGGCAGCAAACCATCCATGAGCATTTTATATATTCAAAAATACATTTTTTTACAACCAATTCAAAATGACACACATACATTTACATCATACTAATCTATATTACTATGCAACAACCTAAGAGAAAATAGTTTAAATCATAAGTAATATATGAAGAAATCGAGTCAACATAAACAAGTGTCATATATATCTTCTTGTGTGAATTGTGTCACATTGTTAAACACCTATAACTTAAACAACAAATTTTAAATTAGGTTACACAACAAAAACAACATTTAACTTTTAATCTTTTCAACAACAATAATAACATAAACATTTTACTAGCTAACAACAACAACATTAGCATAACTAACATAAATAAATTACATACATATGGATAAAGTTATTACCTTAGTCCTAATGTCTCTAGAGACAATATTCAACTTATGTTTTACAATATAATATCCATACACGTATATGTTTGATTGTCTCCACGTCTATAAATAATTTGTATATAATGGTTAATACACACAAATCACAAGTAATATATTAGAGGAAATTTTAAAAAATTTTAAAAAAAATGCCACTTACTTTTGGGAAAATAAAATTTAGCTTTTTATTTCTTAAACCATGACTCACAAGATTATATCTCTCCATAGCTCTGTGTGTTGGAAAAAATTAAATATAAATAAAAATTATTCAAAAGTAAAGGTGACATTTTAGTATTACAAAAGAATACCACTTATCTCTAAACCTTAGAAAACCTTCAGAATCATCTTTCCACTATAAATCTTTGAATAGGAACGACAAAGACAGATGAAGAGAGACGAACCTCGGTGAAGATGCAACAAATACTAATTAACCTTCATTGTTCATTTCAAGTTTTCCTTATTGCTTCTTCTATATTATAGTTTTTTTTTGTTTTTTTCAAGATTGGCATATGGTTCTTTTTGATTTTTTGAAATCACACTCAGATATGTGGTTTTTGTTTGTTGTTCATGTGAGGATTCAAATCGGTCAAAGACCTGATGCTAGTGCCACATATAACATGCTCAAGAATGAGGGTTTTTGTTTTGAAATCACACTCAGATATATGGTTTTGTTTGTTCTTTCTAGATAACATGCTCAAGGATTTGTTTGTTCTTTCTGGTTGGCAATTTGTGGGAACACTTTTGAGTATTTTGTTCTTGGTGTGTTTGGTTTTCTTCAGTTGGTGATTTTTGTTCTTTATTCCTTTATTGGGATATGAATGGGCTAGGTATAATCATTTCTTTTGTTCTTTGTTCTTTCTTAAGTAGTATATGGAATTTGTGTAGTGGTTTAACTTTATGTTCAATTCAATATATTAATTGTGCCTACACTATATTGTGTATTGGTAAATTATGCTAAGAAATTGGTGAATGCAAACTTTAAGCATTGTTTCACTTAGTAACTTAGTATAGGTTTAATTTGAATCGGAGAGAAAATAAGTAATGGACCAATGCTTTTGTTATTTACAAGTTTCATTTGGATGGGATGGAGAATTCGATATTTAATTTATTATTTAGTGGCTTGTTATTTGCAGGTCTTGATGCAAAGATGTTTACAAAGTTGTATCTGATCATATGAAAAAGGAAAGGTACTTAAACATGTTTTGATTATGTTCACAACCTTTTCAGTCTTTTTATAGGAAATTGTGCAACACCCTAAAACCCCCAAACAAGTGAATAAGATGAAAATAAAAAACAATGTACATAGGGTGCCACTCAACTGAACATAAACTTGCTCTATAACACAGGTTAATATAAATCGTAGAGTAACTTAAACACATGTCATGACATGTTTGCCTTTACATGGCTCATTGCAACGGAATTATTCAAATAAAGCAACTCAACCAACAATTAAGTCTCATAATAATTTATTTTAAACATAAAAATTAGTTATGCCAAGATGCCTTCAACATCAAACAACGCATAGCATAACAAGTTATAACATGTTTAACTATCGCAGCAACAACATCAAAGTAATATTAAACCATAAGCATAATGTTCGTCGCCTCAATGTTCCAAAACACCATTTCTTCGAAACTCCCAACTCTTGCCATATCTTTACAAGTTAACCATCCTAACACCTCATAATAATCATATAGAAGTTATCCAAACACCAAAACGACTTCTGTAACCACTCCATCATCACTCCCTATTTCAACTTTTTCACCATTGCAACTTGACATGGCCAAGTAGTTTCAACAACTTTCAGCATAAAGTAAGCATTGGAATAGTTTCATGGAGGTCCAAGGAAGCTTAATCCATCACTACATTGAACTTAAAAGCCATAGAAGAAGCATTGGACTTTCTCCAATTTGGTAAAACTCTCAAACTGTGATATCCATATACATGTACCGTTTGTGTTTGATTTCAAAAGATAAAATGTAGATATGATTATCCTGAAGCTAACCATGTGCTTATTTCTCATTTATATGGCTTGTGTGATACGAATTGTGTCTCTGAACCGTTAGGGTTTTGTTTTGGTACTGAGTTAAATTCTCGTTCATCTTTGAGTGTTAGTTAAAATAGTTGGCATGGTTGAAATCGTGGTTAAATTTCAATCAACTTTGGTAGTTACACTTTTCAAAATGGTTGAGGTTTGAAGAAGTTATAAGTTTAACAATGGTGGTGTTGTTGTTGTCCGTCTCAAGAAAGAAAAAGAAGAGGGTGGTGCAAATTTTCAAATTCAAAAAATGAGTTTATAATAAATTTAATGCAACATGTTCTATAACCAGATGAAATAGCCACACCAGTGGCAAAAAGCATGTACATGTAACCTATAGGGAGTGGGTTCGAACCTGCTGGTGCCCACCCATATTTTTATAACTTGTTTTCTTCAATGTTTTTTCACTTCTTTTTTGCAATTTTCATTTAATTTTTTCACCAATTAAATTAATATTTTTAAGCCAGTTTTTTGCACACTCCTAATTTATTACCTCTATTTTATGAATATAAGAAAAAAATCCCAAAAAATATTAATTATTTAATCTCTTTTTATTTAATTCAAAACAAGTCCTTTTTACTTGTTTTAAAACATTTTCTTTGACTTTCTCTTGTTAGTTTTCTTGAATAAATCCTTGTTAAATAACCATGCTTTGTCTTTAATAAATATTGTTTGATAATATGACCCTTGTGTATATTTATACCATGAAGAAATTTATTTTTATTAGGTTTAGGAATTGACTTTTTGATGTCCAGTCTTAACTTGTCTAAAACCCTAATCCATGTTTCATGACTTATCCCCTTGATTGTTTATCCATGTGCCTTGAGTTTACTTCCCCTTCAAGGATGTATTTCCTTCATAAACTCCTTTAAACCAAAGTGATACCATGCTTGTTTATTTACTTGTTGTTTATTTCATCTTTTGTCACAACTTTTACTTGATTATCATGTTAACCTTCCCCTTTGTGCTCAACCATTGTGATGTGTGTTTGCTATTGTGTTAGTAATTAAATGTTAAATACTTGTTCCCTAAAATCCAAGAAAAAGGATAGTATTGTTGACTATATAGTCATAAGCATGTGCATTCCTATTTGTATAAAAACTCTTGTGAATAATCACCCTATGTATATTCATATACTCTAAAGAGCCTGTTGAACCCTAAAAATCATTTTCAAACTTTCACGACTTTCATACAATAATCTTGACCTTGGGTCATTGTGTAACACCCCACTTTCCCACAATAGCAATTACATTAACATATATCATAATACAAAAGCAGGATGTCACATCCTTCAAATATTCATAAAGTTTAAAGTCACTTTATTACTTCTTTTATTTAAACATAATTAATTCAGCGGAGAAATAATACAATTAAATTGGTTTCATGTCATTACAACTTCAACAACAAATAAAACTCCACAAATGTATGTTCCAACGTAAGTCAAATGGAAGATATATAACAAATGAAATAATGCAAAACATAAAAAATATTCCAAATTTCCTTGTTATGTATCAGAGCAACTGCTAGGACTCGATCAGGTAACACTCACTCCAAGCAATACTCAAGTACCTGATTATTTGTACTCCCAAGAGAGCAACAGACACAACAACACAAAAGGGGTGAGAATTTCATTCAATAAATATACTGTGAATATCACATGCTAAGGAGTAGTAATCACACAATTCACACATCATATAACACTTTGCAACATAACACATCATTCACGTAATACAACATCAACTCAAAATAATGCAATGCAATGAGACTGATATCAACTCAATGCATGTGGTATCATCAGGGCATAAGCCCTCATCACATATGCCAATTTGGGAAATAACATGGCATAATCCCTCATCAAAAAGCCATTACAAGCCAACAACAGGGCATGAGCCCTCATCACTATACAACTTGTGACATCATATGCAACAACATAACTATACAACCACAAGGCATAGGCCTTCAATATTCGTCAATACAGACCATCATCGTCGTCATTATACAACATAAATTCCATATAAAATCCCATGTTTTAAACTTGATTTATTATTATTACTATACTTCTTATGTCTTCCTAAGCCTTACTAGTCATTGTGGATCGAGAGAATACACTCCACACATGAAAACGGGAAGAAATCACGAAGACGGACAAATCTGCGCATTTGCCTGCCTATACACGTACCATACGCGTACAACTTCTCCTTGAGCATAATTCTTATGTGTATCATACACGTATAGATCTTGTGCCCATACCTCATACGCGTACCATACGCGTACGGCCAGAAGCATTTTCCCCTTCAAACTTTTTTTCCCCTTCAAACTTTTCCCAAAATTCACCATACGCGTATGACCCCCCCATATGCATTTAGCCTTTCTCCATACGCGTATCATACGTGTACCGGTAGAAGGCCGTGTTGGCATTGGGGTCAGAGCACGTACCATACACGTACGTCCCTTTGGGACGTCCCTCATACGTGTATCTTACGCGTATGACCAGTCAGTTTCACAAATTTTCCTACAATCGCATCAGTTTGTTTCCTATTTATTTTGAGTACTTGCAACCTCCCATTTTCGGTCCAAAACAACATTCCTTCACATATTAACTTAGATATTTCATTCTACTTTTTTATTCTACAATCCTACACCAATTTCTACATCAATTCTTCCAAATTTCGTCACATACCTAGATCTATAATTTTTTTCAGATTTGGGATTTTTATGAACAACACAACAACAGCAAAATCACAACAACAACACATTTAATAACATCACTGGGTTCACTAATTTCACATAACAATCATATAAAATAACAAAATTCAGACCAAGAATACATTCATCAATTCATTCATGAAAAACCTAAAGAGGGAAAGGAACCATCACTACCCTCTCGTGTTAATATCAACAATTTAGAGAATCCACTCACCCCCTTACCTTAACTTGCAAATTTGATGCTTTAACAATAGAGAATTTTCCTTTGCCCTAGTTATCTCTTTTCTTCTCTTCTCTATTTCTACGTGACAATAGTATTTCCCCCCAAATGGTCTAACCCTCTTCTATTGTATTTTATTATTACTGACACTTAACTAATAATAATAATATTAATATTAATATTAATAACAATATTAATAATTCTTAATAATAACTATCATATTAATAATAATAGTATTATCCCTCAAAAATAAGTTTCACCATAAAATGTCAAAGCAAATTCAAAATCAACAAACAATGACTAAGTATTTTAAATGGGGCATTACAACTCTCCCCCACTTAGAATATTTTTGTCCTCGAAAATACCTTATATGGACAATTCAGGATAACACTATCTCATCTTGCTCTATAACTCCCACGTCATACTTTCCCCAGTTGCTCTTCCCCAAACTACTTTAACTAGAGGGATTTCCTTGCCTCCCAGCTTCTTCATTTCACGGTCTTTGATCCTCACTGGTAAAGTCTCTACAATAAGATTATCACTTACTTGTATGTCATCCATCAAATTGCATGAGATAGATCCGCAATATACTTCCTAAGTTGCGACACATGGAACACATCATGCAAATTCGAAATATTAGGTGGTAGGTCCACCCTATACGCATCAGTTCTCACTCTATCTGAAATTTGATATGGGCCAATAAACCTAGGAGTAAGCTTCTTCGGGTCCAAGCATCACACTTTCACCAGATTCGTACCAACACAAAGGCGTCATGCACCTTTGACCATACAATGCCTCAAAAGGTGTCATACCAATACTGGAATGAAAACTATTGGTACAAGTGAACTCAATCCATGGATGGTAACTATCACATGTACCTTCTTGCTCAAGAATACAAGCTCTCAACAAATCCTCTAATGATGGAATAGTCCTCTCTGTCCGACCATCTGTTTGTGGGTAATACGCAGAACTCAATCTCAATTTAGAACCCAACGCATCCTGCAGACTTTTCCAAAAATCAGAAGTAAACCTTGGGTCTTTATTGGATACAACACTTGATGGAACACCGCGTAGCTTCACAATCACACGAATATAAATCTCTGCTAACCTTGACACTGGAAAATTGATATTGATTGGAATGAAATGAGCTGACTTCATTAGCCTATCCACAATCACCAAAATCGCATCATGTCCTCTTAGAGTGCTTGGAAATCCTGTCACAAAGTCCATGGATATAATGTCCCATTTCCATTCTGGAATATCTAACGGTTCCAATAGCCTTGCAGTTCTCTGATGTTCGACTTTTGACTTCTGGCAAGTTAAACATGCATAAATGGACTGCGCCGCATCACGTTTCAATCCTTGCCACCAAAACAACTTCTTTAAGTCTTGATACATCTTAGTCGCACCTGGATGGATACTCAATCTACTTCTATGACTTTCTTCTAGGATCATCTTTTTCATCTTGGATTCATCAAGAATGCAGATTATATCTCGGAACCTCACCACACCTTGTGAATCTACCTTAAAATTACTATCTCCAGACTGATTATTTCCAACCATCAAATCTACCAATTTAACATCCAACTTCTGAGCTTCTTTACTATCATTCATGAAGTCATTGTTGATCTTCAACATTCCCAACCTCACACTTTGCAGTGTCACTTCACAAACTAAGCTCATGTCTCTAAATTGTTCGATCAACTCTAATTCTCTAACCATAATGGCGTACATATGTAATGACTTCCGACTTAAAGCATCAACCACGACATTAGCTTTACCAGGGTGATAGTTTAAACCAAAGTCATAATCTTTCAACATTTTTAACCACCTGCGTTGTCTCATATTCAATTCCTTTTGATCAAACAAATATTTTAAGCTTTTATGGTCACTAAACACTTCAAATCGGAAACCATAAAGATAATGCCTCCAAGTCTTTAGTACAAAAACAACTACAGCTAATTCCAGATCGTGAGTAGGATAATTCCTTTCATGAATCTTCAATTGTCTTGACGTGTATGCCACTACTTTATCAACCTGCGTGAGTACACCACCTAAACCCAATTTAGAAACATCACAATATACAACAAATGATTCTTCAGGATTAGGTAATATCAAAATTGGAGTTATCGTCAACCTCTTCTTCAACTCAACAAAACTTTATTCGCATTGGATGTCCCATATAAATTCCTTGCTTTTACAATTAAATTGAGTTAGCGAAAGTGATAACTTAGAAAAACCTTCGATAAACCTCCTATGGTAGCCAGCCAATCCCAAAAAGCTTCTGATCGCTATAACTGACTTTTGAGTTTCCCACTATAATACTACGTCTAACTTGGACGGGTCTACCGCGATTCCACTACCTAAAATAACATGACCAAGAAAACTGACTTTCTCTAACCAAAACTCACACTTAGATAACTTCGCATATAACTTATTTTCGTTTAACACTTGCAGCACAATTCGCAAATGCTCAGCATGTTCTCCTTCTGATTTGGAATATATTAAGATATCATCGATGAATACTACCACAAACCGATCCAAATAAGTATGAAAGATACAGTTCTTATACTCCATAAACACACCTGGTGCATTAGTAACACCAAAAGGCATCATTGAATATCCATAGTGTCCATAACGAGTTTGGAAATCTTTCTTCTGGATATCCTCACCCTTTACTCGAACTTGGTGATATCCCGATCTCAATTCAATCTTGCTAAACACGCATGCATCTACCAATTGATTTATCAAATCATCTATTCTCGGAAGTGGATACTTGTTTTTTATCATCACTTTGTTCAATTGACGGTAGTCCACACAAAGTCTCATACTACCATCCTTATTTTTCACCAGCAACACCGGAGCTCCCCAAGGTGATATACTTGGTCTAATAAATTTATTTTCAAGCAATTCTTCCAATTGTTTCTTCAATTCTGCTAATTCAAATGCTGACATTCGATAGGATGCCATAGAAACAGGTTTGGTACCCGGAACAAGATCAATAGAAACTTGTACTTCCCTTTTTGACGGTACGTCTGTAATGTCTTCTTGGAAAACTTCCAGAAATTGACATACTACTTGCAACTTATCTATATCAACTTGATTCTTAACGAATAAGGACGTCATTAATGAAAATACCAGAGCTTCATCTTGCATCAATTCCTTCAACTGTCTAGAAGACAAGAACCTCACTTCCTCTTCCTCGTCAGAAGTAAAAAACCACACATGTTTGTTGTAACAGTTAATATGAACATAATTATATTCCAACAAGTTCATACCCAAAATTACATCCAGACCACTCAGCGGTAAACGAAATAGATCAACAAAGAAGTCTTTGTCATAGATGGACAAAGGAAACTTCAAGCATACTAGAGAAGTAGTCACTGATCCCTTAGCTGGAGTTTTGATAGCCATTTCTCGTTCATAGAGGATAACTCGAGACCCAACTTTTTAGCATAATCAGAAGCAATAAAACAATGTGTAGCACCAATATCAATAATAGTAATTAAAGGAGTACTTTTAATGAAGCAAACACCTTTAATAAAATGGTCTCCAGTGGATGTCTGAGTTCCAGCCAAAGCAAAAACTTTCCCGCCATTCTGAGCTTTCTTCGGTTTCTAGCATTGAGTAATGATGTGTCCTTCCCCACCACAGTTGAAACATATCATTTCCTTGTGTCTACAGTCAACTACCTCATGCCCAGCCTTACCATAGCGAGAACACCTCTTCACTTATCCAGTACATGCATTACTTAGTGACCTGGCTTCCCACATCTGTAACACACAACGTCAGCAGGAGCACCTCCCCCACTGGCTCTTCTTCCATCAGTAACCTTTTGTCTACCTTTGTCATTTGGAGCATTGTAAGGCTTCCCATGATTCTGAAATTTCCTACCTCTTTTCTCAGTTACAGCTTTGTAGTGAGCCTTACTGTCCTCCTCAAAAATTCTGCAACTATTCACCAAATGCGGAATTTTATCGATTTGCTGATACCCAATTTCTTTCTTGATCTCAGAACGTAAGCCATTCTCAAACTTGATGCACTTAGAAAATTCAGTTGTCTCCTCCGGGTAGTGAGGATAAAAGTTTTCCAACTACATGAATTTGGTAGCATACTCAGTTACCGCTAAATCCCCTTGTTTCAATTCCAGATATTAAATCTCATTCTTCCCACGGAAATCCTCTGTGTAATACTTCACCGGGAATTACCAGTGAAACAAATCCCAAGTAATAGTCTCATATGTGCCTTCCAGTCTCTGGCAAGTAGCAACCCACCAGTCATCAGCCTCTCTTGCCAGAATATGCGTACCAAAATGCACTTTCTATGAATCAGAATAGTTCATGAATCGAAAGATCCTTTCAATATCCTTGAGCCACTCCTGCGCTCCTTAATGATCATGCTTCCCTTTGAATGTAGGTGGATGGTTCCTCTGGAAAGTTTCCAAAGCACGAGTTTCATCGTTCCCACCAGCTTTAGGTTGATTCTGCATTTCCTGGGCCAAACCCTGTAACGCATTAGCAAGTGCACCATTGCCTCTTCCAAGCATTACTCTGCTTGACATCATAATATCAAACAACAGTTAGATAGAAAAACATCGACAATATTCCACTATCACACTACACTAACGACTCAACAACCTGGCCGAACGGACCGACCTACTCTAATACCAATTATAACACCCCACTTTCCCACAATAGAAATGACATTGACATATATCAGAGTACGTAAGCAGGATGTTACATCCTTCAAATATTCATAAATTTTAAAGTCACTTTATTACTTCTTTTATTCAAACATGATCAATTCAAAAGCGGAATAACAAAATTAAATCAATTTCATGTCATTACAGCTTCAACAACAAATAAAACTCCACAAATGTGTGGTCCAACATAAGTCAAATGGAAGATACATAACAAATGAAATAATGCAAAATATAACAAAGATTCCCAATTCTCGTGTTATGTATCAAAGCGACTCCTAGGACTCGATCAGGTAACACTCACTCCAAGCACTACTCGGGTACCATATTATTTGTACTCCTAGGATAGCACAAACACAACAACACTAAAGGGGTGAGAATTTCATTCAATAAATATATGGTGAATATCACATGCTAAGAAGTAGTAATCACACAATTCACACATCATACAACACTTCACAACATAACACATCATTCACGTAATACAACATCAACTCAAAGCAATGCAATGCAATGAGACCGACATCATCTCAATATATGTGCTACCATCAGGGCATGAGCCCTCACCACATATGCCAATTTGGGAAATAACAGGGCATAAGCCCTCATCACAATGCCATTACAGGACAATAACAGGGCATGATCCCTCATCATTATGCAACATGCGACACCATATGCAACAACATAACTATACAACCACAAGGCATAAGCCATCAACATTCGTCAATACAGACCATCATCGTCGTCATTATACAACATAAATTCGATATAAAATCCCATGTTTTAAACTTAATTTATTATTATTACTAGCCTTCTTATGTATTCCTAAGACTTACTAGTCATTATGGATCGAGAGAATACACTTCACACGCGAAAACAGGAAAAAATCGTGAAGATGGACAAATCTGTGCATTTGCCTGCCTATACGCGTACCATGCGCGTACGACTTCTCCTCCAGCAAAATTCTTATATGTATCATATGCATCTAGCTCTTGCACCCAGGCCTCATACGCATACGACCAGAAGCATTTTTCCCCTTCAAACTTTTTCCAAAACTCACCATACGTGTATGACCCCTCCCCATACACATTTAGCCTTTCTCCATACGCGTATCATATGCGTACTGGTAGAAGGTCGTGCTGGCACTGGGGACAGGGCACGTACCATACACGTACGGCCCTCTGGGACGTCCCCATACACGTATAACCAGTCAGCTTCACAAAATTTTCTACAATCACATCAGTTCGTTTTCTACTCATTTTGAGTATTTCTAACCTCCGATTTTGGGTCCAAAACAACATTCCTTCACATATTAACTTAGATATTTCATTCTACTTTGTTATTCTACAATCTTACACCAATTTCTACATTAATTCTTCCAATTTTCGTCACATCCCTAGAACTATAATTTTCCAGATTTGGGGTTTTTATGAACAACACAACAATAGTAAAATTACAACAGCAACACATTTAATAACATAATTGGGTTCATGAATTTCATATAACAATCATATAAAACAACAAAATTCAGACCAAAAAGACATTCATCAATTTATTCATGAAAAACCTAAAGAGGGAAAGAAACTCTCACTACCCTCTCATGTTAATATGACCAATTTAAAGAACCCACTCACCCCATTTACCTTAATTTGCAGATTTGATGCTTCAACAATAGAGAATTTTCCTTTTCCCTAGTTCTCTCTTCTCTTCTCTTCTCTATTTCTACGTGACAATAGTTTTTCTCCCCAAATGATCTAACCTTCTTCTATTGTATTTTATTATTACTAAAACTCAACTAATGATAATAATAATAATATTAATATTAATAACAATATTAATAACTCTTAATAATAACAATCATATTAATAATAATAGCATTATCCCTCAAAACTAAGTTTCACCATAAAATGCCAAAGCAATTTAAAATTAACAAACAATTACTAAGCATTTTAAATGGGACGTTACACATTGCATTTTCTAACTTTGTTTTTAATCAAATGCTTCAATATACTTAAGAATATCAAAATAATTTCAAAATACTAAAAGTGACTCAACCTCACCCAAATATTTTTTCCACTTGGCTTTTCAATTTAAAACCTTTTCTCAAAGAGATTAGATATAAATCTTCTTTATAGTTGAGATAAGATTATACTATTCCCATAGTAATTGTTGAAGTAAATGTGATTCTTTCCACACAAAGACGTTAGTTAGCAACTTGTTGATCTTTATATCCAAGTTATTAGCCCTTCCTCCATGGTAATGCAAGATCCATCTTCTCATACTTGTGGTGGTATTATTTGAGCTTTCTCTCTAAAATATGATGAAATCTCTCTTCTCCTAAAATCAACCACAACAAACCATTTTGTTATTTTTACCACAAGCTACGGGGTTTTGATGCTTAATTGGTACGTAGGTATAAGACTTTGTCTTTCCAAACAAAAATATCCTAAAATATATTTCTTTTCCCATCTCCACACTCATTTAACAAAAAAATTTAAAACAAAAACAAATATTATAAATGGTTCCTATAAAGTTCTATAGATACATAGGATTCTAATACCTTCCCTTTGTATAACCAATCCTCGTACATTTGATCTCTTCCTTATGCTTTGCTTTTAGTCTTTACTTATTGCAATGCATGTTAGACAATAGGGTTTTGATATTTTCCCTTTTCCTTGGAAACAATAAAGTTTTGTGGTGACTTCTTAAAGTCTTGATGAGTCAAGTTTCTCAATAGCTTGGTCTCCTTGATTTTTCACCGCGACCGAAATGGCGACTTCACTGAGGACATGTATCCTCAAGAGGGTTAAACCTAGATTACTTAATCTGTTTTTGTTATTATTTGTTTGTTTGTTATATATGATGTTTTATGGGGTGGTATTGGTGTTTCTCAAAGAAAAAATCCTACACCTGAATTAAAGTAACACTTAAGAATTAGGACGGTGGTATAATCAAAAGTTACATGACTAGAGTAATCCTGACATAAGTATCATATGATATAACTCCACTTAGTAGAGGCCTCCTTGCGGTGGTAATACTAAAAGAATCTGGTTGTTAAAGCATTACTACTTTTAACCTGAGAGTCTGTGAAATTGAGAAGCCGTAGAACCCTTTTACCCATCTTGGCCTTTAGGATGTAATGCGATGATAATTCAAAAGTAGTATTGAATTAGTCGTTACACGATGCTACGCTTGGACGAGTTTTTCTTGAGAATATTATTGGTACTCATAAGTAGTTGTGTAAACCAATAATATTCGAAAGAAGAATCACAACTCTAAAAGTACTTTTAGAACGTTGTTCTACAGGTACAAATGAATCCATAGTACATAGTATGATACAGTGGCAGAACTGAATGTTATACTGGTTTTGCATTTGTATTCGCAAATGTTGCGGTAAGCAAGAGTCGCCACTGACTTTTCTTTTATCTAACAAAGGAAAGGGTGAAAAGAACAAAAAAGACCTTTTGAGATTATTTCTGAGTAAGGGGGTAGATTATGGAAAGGGATGGTGTTATCACCCTTTCCATCCGTAGTTATCTAAGGGCTCTTAGATGCTTAGCTCATTTTGAAATACCTTGTACTTTGTGTGTTTTTTTTAAAGTATTTTTGAAATGCCAATAGTAAGGCAACTTATTTTATGATTACTCTTATATCAGTCCTCAAGAGTGTTGATAAAGTGTTTTGAAAATATTTTTGAAAGTGTTTTGTGTATGTGTAAAAATTGTTTTGAGCATAGCATCTAGGAACTATCTACTTTTACTCGAAAGGATCGTTCTTTTCCTCTTTTCCTTTAGACAATGTTATCCTACTATTAGTGAGTAGGTAGCCCTAGTCGTTGGATATTTGAGGGACATTAGAAGGGATGTTTATAGTCACAAAGGCAACTGGACAAGAAACCTTAGTAACTACCCTAGGGTTTTAAGATCATTTTTACCGAGGAAACATCGACAGGGTCATCGAGGGACTTATGATCTTTAAACCGGAGGGTAGCCACTAAATTCTCTCACGTTTTGAGATTTGTGACTATTTTTTCTGAAGGCAACTAAAGTGGGGGTACCCTATAGGTGCACATGTGAAATTGTATTGTTCTCAATTATTTTTCTTGTGTTAGGTTTGCTAGCGTTTGTTTGTTAAACTCTTGCCATACAATCCTAATTAGCATACATCTAAACAGTTAATAATCTGCAGTAATTAAAAGTAAGGAAATATAAATCTAGATATTACAAGGCTTAGGAGAGGGGATTATTTACATGTCCAAAATGGGGAATAAAGCAGAAAAAATAAAACTCATACTTTAAACTATTACAACCAAGAAGCAGGTACAATAATATGAAAAATAGAATGCGAAAGATAATAACACGCACGAAATGAAAATAACGTCTAAAACCTAAAAAGAAAAAATATTGTTGTTTGTTTTTTATCATGGATAGAAATTCAATTTAAAATCCTAAGTATATTTATTTTTAAATTAGGAAAAGGGTTAAAATGTTTAATCAATTAATTTACAAAATTAATTTATTTGAGAAAATACTAACCTAATATTTTTTGTGATTTTTTTATCTGATTTTACAATGTTATAAAAAAATAAAACAATTAAAAGCAAAATAAATAAAACAAAAAAAAAAGTAAATGGGCCAGGATAGTAAAAGTAACAGCGGGGTAAGTTTAAAAAACACAGGCCCAGATCAAGAAGAGACCCAGGTTGCCTTTCGATCCAATGAGAGAGGTTGTCCTTCGATCCAATGAGGGAGGTTGTCTTTTGATCCAACGAGGGAGGTTGTCTTTCTATCCAATGAGGGATGTTGTTGAAAGTGCATGATGGACTTCACATTGAGGGTACTGGATCTGGAATGATGGGATCTACTGGTGTTGACCACGTGGTGGATGGTGTGCACGTTAGACCTGCAAGCATGGGATCTAGAATACCATTATTAGAAAAAATAAAATGCATGACCTGGGTGTCGAACCCAGGTCCTTCCCCTTATTTCGAACCCCCACCTAATTCGAACCCCTGAGTCCAAATCTGAAGCTATTTTATCCTAAAACACTATGAATCATGAGATTCGAAAGAACCAATTTCAAATGCCCTAGCAATGGAATTTTGTGTTTTGGGCACTAAAACTCACATGAATTACATTAAAACATTCATAAATAATGACAATAACATCAATATGCAATTGAAAGAGATTTAAACTAAAGGTTAAACGAGTTTGAGATCCAAATTTTTTACCAAACGGAAGGATCGAATGAGCGCATTTCTGGGTGCGTTTGAATTGCTTAAGGCCTGGGAATCACTCTTGGGACCTTCAGGGGGTGAATAGTGGACTTGGTTTTGACTGAGGAAGCTTACACTATGCTTTTCAAATTTTACAGTTTTGATGTATTTTTTGTGATTTTTAATAGGCAATCTTTGTCCCCTTGCTTGCACTTTGGCTCTGTATTTATAGAGGAGTAGTGGTGAACGAATATGGCACGAATCAGCCATTAACTATGGCTTTGAAAGCAAAATAATCAGATTTGAAAAGTTTCTATAATCAAAAGATTTGAAAAGTTTCCATTTTGAGATATTTCATACCATTTTGATCTTTGAGTGAACCTGGACAGGTTTCATCCCATTAGGTGTTTGTTTCGAATTGCATCTCCATTTCACATCAATTGATCCTTTCAACAAGCTCCCAAGATTTTTCTTTTCCATGGCTCTGCGGTCCAATTCAAATTGCTCAAGGCTTCATCATCATGGCTTCTTCGATTAAGTCACCATCTACTGCCTGGTCTGGAAACATCAACCTAATCGAACAGTTCTTGCTCCTTTCGATCTCCTTTCACTCAATTCGACCAATCGAAGTATCACCTCTTCCTTTTGAATGGTCAAAGCTCTATTCTTCTCCTTTCGATCTCCTTTCACTCAATTAGACCAATCGAAGTATCACCTCTTGCTTTTGATTGGTCGAAGCTTTATTCTGCTCCTTTCGATCTCCTTTCACTCAATTCGACCAATCGAAGTATCACCTATTCCTTTTGGCTGGTCGAAGCTTCGTTCTACTCCTTTTGATCTTATTTCACTCAATTTGACCAATCGAAGTATCAAAGCTTTTGAATTTAAAATCTTCTTCTTTTTGAAGCACCAATGCAATCAACATGGCATTCGAAGTATCTTTCCCTGTAATGCTTTGAATAGCCTATATTCCAATAGTTCAAAAATGAACCCTTTGATAATGGTTCAACATAGTGAAGCTCTTTACTAGATCTTCATCAATCGAAGGCTTCATAAAAGCCTCCTCACACTTTCTTTTAAACTATTGTTTCTCCGATCATAGTGCTTCGTTGGGCATCAAAATAGACTGTATACTATTGTCGAAGCTGCTTCGACCCAAAAGCTCTTAGGCATATTTTCAGCTTTCAACTTACATCTCGTCAAGTTAAGTTCACTTCTATTCTTTCTTTCAGCTATGCCATTATGCTGAGGCGTATAGGGTGCCATGGAAATCATTTGAAGCTCCTTGAGCAATTGAGGACCTTAATGAGCATGCCTTGAATAAAATGCGAGGGAAAATTTTGGGGTGCAACAGCTGCCCCTGTTCAATCTTCTTAAACTATGAGATTTGATTGGCTTATCTGCCTTTCGTGATCTGAAGGTGGAAGATGATTGAACACTAGAGTGCCCAGAAATTTGCACTCGCATGAAGTAACTTCGTTGGTTGATGATATTAAGAATGGGCTTACATATTCCATTTGGAGGGGTGATAAATAACTACCGGAGATGGGCTTATAGATGCCATCCAAAGTGACTGCTGGTAAGTATAAAGCTTGACTGCGACGTATAACGAAGGAATATTTGGAGACTACTACTTCAGCGGGTAATGAAAGAATCTGACGACTACTACTTCAACAGGTAATGAAGGAATCTTGGACGACTACTACTTCAACAGGTAATGAAGGAATCTTTGACGACTACTACTTCAGCAGATAATGAAGGAATCTTGGACAACTACTACTTCAACAGGAAATGAAGGAATCTGACGACTACTACTTCAATAGGTAATGAAGGAATCTTTGACGACTACTATTTCAACAGGTAATGAAGGAATCTTTGATGACTACTACTTCAACATGTAATAAAGGAATCTTTGATGACTACTACTTCAGCAGGTGATGAAGGAATCTTTGACGACTACTACTTTAGTAGGCGATGAAGGAATCTTTGACGACTACTACTTCAACAGGTAATGAAGGAATCTATGAAGACTACTACTTTAGCAGGTAATGAAGGAATCTGACGACTACTACTTCAACAGGTAATGAAGGAATCTTTGACGACTACTACTTCAACAGGTAATGAAGGAATCTTTGACGACTACTACTTCAACAGGTAATGAAGGAATCTTTGACGACTACTACTTCAGCAGGTAATGAAGGAATCTTTAACGACTACTACTTTAGTCGGTGGTGAAGGAATCTTTGACGACTACTACTTCAGCAGGTGATGAAGGAATCTTTAACAACTACTACCTCAACAGGTAATGAAGGAATCTCTGATGACTACTACTTCAGCAGGTAATGAAGGAATCTGACGACTACTACTTCAACAGGTAATGAAGGAATCTTTGATGACTACTACTTTAATAGTTAATGAAGTAATCTTTGACGACTACTACTTCAACAGGCGGTGAAGGAAGCTTTGATGGCTACTACTTCAGTAGGTGATGAAGGGATCTCTGATGACTACTACTTCAACAGGTAATGAAGGAATCTTTGATGACTACTACTTCAGTAGGTAATGAAGGAATCTTTGATGACTACTACTTCAACAGATGATGAAGGAATCTTCACTTGATTTCGTCTGAATGATGCACTAGAAGATGTCTACACCTGACTTCATATAGAAGAGATATTTTTCAGAATGACTTTCTGGGGAAAGCCTTTGAGGGAAGTACTTGTAAGAATTTAGTTTCTAAAGAAATTTGTCTGGTCATATAGATAGTTTCCCCATCTTATTTTAGTAATTGATCCACAGTCAGTTGTTCACAGATAGTTGCCTTGTCTGGTTTCAAGAATTAATCTGAAATCTCCTCTTTATGGTTGTTGAGATAGTTGCCCTATCTGGTTTTAGGAATTAATCTATAACCTGGTCTTGTAGATAGTCGTCTCGTCTTGTTTCGGGAATGGATCTACGGTAAGCTGTTCGCAGATAGTTGCCCTGTCTTGTTTCAGGAATAAATCCGGAACTTTCTTTTGTCGGTCGTTAAGATAGTTGCCATGTCTAGTTTCAGAATTAATCTCTGAGCTTAGAGAAAGAAAGATAGTTTCCCTGTCCTGTTTCGTGAGTTATTCTTAAATCTTCTCATTTAGATAGTTGATAGTTTTTTCTGCTTGCGAACTTTCCTGAAAAGGTAAAGTCAGTTTCATGTGATGTCATGATGTATGAATTGCATTATGCTTTCAAAATTAATGAGAATGTTATATGCGTTTCAGCTATGCATATGCTACGATGTATTGTAAAATGATGTATGAATGCAATATGTGAACATATCAATTGTTCTATTGCAGTGTTGTTGAACAAGGGAAAATAAATCCCTGATTGTTATTGGGGATGAATAATATGTATTTCTTCAATCTTCTAGGGATTATTTCCCGCTTTCTTGTTTGAAGAAAATCCACTGGGGAACATTGATTTCTTCCTTTTTGCTTGAGGGAACTCTGTTGGAGAGTGTTAATTCCTGCTTAGAGAGAAGAGCTTGGAACGTTGGTGATGGAGGAATGAGCTCTGTTGGAGAGAAGTAGTCTGCAGGGCCTTTATAGTTTTGAAAACTCAGATGGGGAGAGGAATTCCCTTGGATTGTAATTTTGAAACTCCATAGGTTGGTGATATTAACAGGACAATGTTTGATTAATTGCACATGGCCCCTTGCTGGAACTCATGTTCAATGCCCCAAGTGATTCAGACGGAGGTCTTCCCCTGGCTATTTGGAACTTTTAAGAGAATCCTCGAATCTTGACTCGACTGCCCCTAGATCAGTTAGACACCATGTCATGCCCCTTGATTATGAAAGGCCTATTACTGGAAATGTCTTTCCATCTGAGGTGATTCTGTCCAGTGAGAGGATTTTCGTTCATTGAATATTTATCGTGCGAATTTATCTGTTGTTGAACAATTAGTTATACGCAAACAGTGGTATTAAAAATGCAAAGCTTATGTCTATCTTGAAATTTTTTAAAATTCATTTTTTAGTAAAACAAAAATTTGCAAGAATGCGATATCAGCTCAGGATTTATAGCAAACCATACAGAAGTCAGGATACCTTTTTATAACAATATGCTTTCAAACTGACCCAAGCTTCAGCTAGGACTTTTAAGGGTTTTAACGTGGCTTGGTTCACAGTTTAAGAAACAAAGGATAAAGGCTCGAAATTTATTTGAACCCAACCCATTCTTCGTGATGTTCTTCAGACCTATGCTCAGTTAATTATGCATTTAGATCCCAATTGAGTCTGGAATCTTTGCCCTGATATTTCGGTGATGGTTCGGATGATGAAAGTTTATTTTGAGGAGACAATCATTTTTTTGTAATATTTTCTTTTGTTTAGGACTTGTAGCGACTTCTTTTTTTATTTCTTTATCCCTACCTTTTTTATGAACTGTTTCTTTTGTGATTACAGTCAGCCGGATGCCCCAGTTTTTTTCTTAAGTCTCCTTCATAGGTTTTGACTCAACAGGCTTTTCTTTTGAGAGATAATGATTGCTTATTTTGATGATTATGTGGAACCATTATGTGATACGGTGGCAGAATCGACTGTTTAATATTGGTTTGCATTTTTTGTTCACAAATATTGCGGTAAGCAAGAGTCGCCACTGACTTTTCTTTTATCCAACAAAGGAAAGGGTGAAAAGAACAGAAAAAAGACCTTTTGAGAGTTTTCTGAGTAAGGGGGGTAGATTATGGAAAGGGAAGGTGTTAGCACCCTTTCCATCCGTAGTTTTCTACGGGCTCTTAGATGCTTAGCTCATGTTTTGAAAATTGCTTGTGCTTTGTGTATTTTGAAAGATTTTGAAAATTCCTTAGTGCGACGATTCGCTTTGTGATAACTCTTATATCAGTCCTCAAGAGTGTTGACAAGGCCAATTTTTTTGAAAGTGTTTTGAAATATTTTTGTGTAGGTGCAAAAAGTTGTTTTGAGAAAGCATCTAAGAACTTATCTACTTATACTCGAAAAAGGCGTTATTTTCCTCCTTTCCTTTAGATAGTGTTATCCTACTATTAGTGAGTAGGTAGACCTATCGTTGGATGTTGAGGGGCTATCGAAAGGGACGTTTATGGTCATTGAAGGCAACATGTAAAGATACCTTAGTAATTCGAAGGGACTGTCATCATATAGGCAACATCGAGGGACAAGATCATTTCTCGTAGGCAACTCGAGGGACGTTAAGGGACTATGATCTTTATGATGACTTTTAGACTGAGGGTCTTTGCTAAGATATCCATACGTTCGAGGGACGTGACCATTGTTTTTCGAGGCAACTACAGTGGGGTATACCCTAGGGGTGCAAGTGTGCAAATAATTCAGTTCAGTTATTTATCTTGAAATTAGGGTTTTCTATCGTTCATTTTTATCTTTTCATACAATCCTATTAGTCTAAGTTTTGCATAAAATATAGTAGCTGGAGGTAAAGGCGGAAATGTAAACCTAGGCTATTACAGAGCTTTGGGACAGTTAAATAATACTGAAGAGTGCGGAAAAGAAATCCTAAAACTATTACATCCCGGAAGCAATTATATGATAATGATTAAAAAAACGGGGAAAATAAAGCTACACTATTAAAGTTGAACGCGTCCTATACACTTTATCTAGGAAAATAAAAATAATATGAAAATAGCAAAGAAAATGCTTTGGTGATTTTTTATGAAAAAATGATTTATGATAATTAATTAAATAAACCTAAAAAACCTAATTAATTTTAATTAATAAAAAATGTTAATTTTGAAGAAAAAAAGATTAATTAAAAAAACCTAAAACCTAATTAATTTTAATTAATAAAAAAAGGTTAATTTTGAAAAAAAGGTTAATTAAAAAAACCTAAAACCTAATTAATTTTAATTAATAACAAAAGGTTTTTAAAAAAGCTTATGTTTAATGATTAACAAAAAAAGAATTAAGTTTACCAAAAAATAGATAGAGGAAGAAACATCAATGGAAAATAGGGTTAGAAAATACAAATAATGCAACTGTCAGAGGTGGGTGTTGAACTAAAAGTTAATTTAAAACCTAAAATTAAATTTTAAGAAACCTAAAATTAATTATTCGAGTTTATTATGAAAAATCAAAGGTTTGTGAAAAATGTTAGGTTTTATGAAAAAGGTTTTAAACAGAAAGAAGAAAAATAGGTAAAAGGATAAATAGAATTGAAGAAAACCAAAACCAATAGGGGTGGGTGTTGAACCCACGCCCTTAACCTCTTCAGGATGTCTGCCTTGCAATGCATTGGTTGTTGTGATGATCCGGCCTCAATGTTTTGTAATAACCCTGCATGGGACCATGTTTAAATCTGCAGCGTTGAATCTCATGAACACCTTAAATAAATTACTATATCATGAACTACAAAGAAAGCAAATATATGAAATTTTGTAATGTTAAAATTGATATGGCATGTA
Organism: Vicia faba; assembly: GCA_948472305.1. Lineage (NCBI taxonomy): Eukaryota > Viridiplantae > Streptophyta > Magnoliopsida > Fabales > Fabaceae > Vicia > Vicia faba. Next base: position 1,330,799,943 of record OX451739.1, read on the forward strand.
TGAATACTTCTACACCCTTTTGATTATGGAGATCAAACCAGCCTTACCCTTACTGGAGAAGTAATGAGATGGAGGTTTGTAATGAGGATGGCTTGTTTGTAGTGAGATGGCTCAACATGTCCTAGTTAATAGTAACTGGGTTCTAAGGGATCTCAATATCACTGACCTTTCATTTAGGCATTGTCTCAGCTCAATCAATCTTTTCTTGCGGCCGAGATATCCCAAAAGTTCAGTCTCAATGAATGTAGTATCGAGTATCAACCAATTTTCAGCTTTCCACTGAAATCGGTTATCTCACTATGTCCTAATGGCCAAGTTTGTTCAATTAAGGTTCTGAGGTCAGTTAATGCTTCATGACACCACTCAGCGGCCCCATATTCTCCTCAATTCAACACAAGACATACGGGTACCCACAAATGCGTCACACTAACATAGCCATTGTTTCAACCATATCGGTCTACGCCGTACATTTTCCACAATCTATTGCTACTTACCTAAAAGGTGCCCCAGATCCGGGTAGAGGATCAAAACAAGCCCAAACAAGGAGCCATAATGTAAAGCAAGCAAATCAAACAAGGAAAGCAAGTAAATATGATCTAGCCCTAAGGTAATCCCATTTTTAAGTAATTCTCCCCAGTAGAGTCGCCAGTTCTGTGATACGGTGGGAGAACTGACTTAGGTGTTTTCTGTTTGATCGCAATTGTTGGGATAGCAAGAGTCGCCACCAACTTTTCTTTTATCCAATAAGGAAAGGTTGAAAACAACAGGAAAGACCTTTCGAGATGTTTTCTTGAGTTCGGGGGGTAAATTATGAAAATGGAAGGTATTATCACCCTTTTCACCCGTAGTTATCTACAGGATTTTAGTTTCTTGATAAATCACTTGCTTTTGTTTGAAAGTGTGCTTTTGTGGTGTGGTTTTGAAAGTATTTTAAAAATGTCTTTGTAATGGTTCTCGCTTCTATAAGAACGCGTACAAAGTTTTATTTCGAAAATAGTTCAAAGAGGTGTTTGTGGAATGTGTTTTTGAAAGTAATTTTGAAAAGGTGTCTTTGTAATGGCTCTCATTTCTATAAGAACGCGTACAAAGTGTTGTCTTTTGAAAATGTTTCAAAATGAGAGTGTTGGTGTATAAAATGTTTTTGTTGTGAGCAAGCGAGCAACTAGGAGCAACCTACCTACTCAAAAGGTCTTAAATGTTCTTTTCCTCCTCCTTTAGATGTTGCTATCTTACCATTGTTTTGGTAAGAAGCCCCATTGTTGGATGTGAAGGGACGGCCGTGGGACGTTTGCATAGTCATAGAAGGCAACCTATGGGACGTTTTAGCAATGTCATTTAGGGACTAGATCATTTACCGAAGGCAACATCGAGGGTCATCGAGGGACTACGATCTTTTATCGAGGGTCTTTGCTAAAACACCCATGTTCGAGGGACATGACTAATTTTTCGAGGCAACAAGTGATATTACCCTAAGGATGCATGTGTGCAAAGTGTGTTTGATTTGCATGCATTTTGTCTATGATTTTTGGGTTGTCTACTTATTGGCTTTATCTTTCGATACACACCTAATTACTAGCATTTGTACAAGAGTAATAAAAAAGTGAAAAAAATAAATCCTACACTATTACAACCATATTGAAATGCATAGAAATATAAAGGCAAAAATAAGATAAAAATAAGAAAAAAAAACTCCTCCGATTGGGGGGAAGCAACCTTCGATTCTGCTTCTGTTGGCCTCCTTCGATTGGGGGCTAACATCCCGCAAGTCATGGCCTTCGATTGGGCCTTGGCAGCAGCTGGTCATGGCCTTCGATTGGGCTTGTCAGTAGCTGGGCGTGCCTTATGGTTCTGCCTTTCTGCCTTGTTGCCTTCTTCGATTGAGGCTGGCAGCAGCAAGTCATGGCCTTCGATTGGGGATGTACTTAGTGCAAGTGTGCCATCTGATTCTGCCTTCTTCGACTGGGTTGGAGACAGTGAGGGAGTGCCTTTTGTCTGGGCCTACAAGTCAGTGTATTCAAAGCAAGTGTGTGTGTATGCTGAACATGTCTGTATCGAAGCATTTGTATGCATCGAAGCAAGTATATCGAAGCATGCATATTTTGTATTCCAACATTTTTAGGGGACTGTGCAAATTAGTTCTTAAAGGAAAACACGAAAGATTAACATCGAAGGCCATTATTATTACATGTTGGTTTAGAAGATGAATCAATAAAGATGTTTGAAATGAAAGAGTTAAAGTCAGAAAGACTTATCTCAAAGCTGGTGTGTGGGCTTCGAACTTGAACTGCTACCTGGATGTTTCTGGAATTCGAAGAGCAGTCACAGGGGGTTTACTTTTGGTTCGAAGAGTTGTCACAGAAGGTCGTCTTTGAGTTTGAACAAACTTCTATGTGTGGGGTGTTCTTCAGAATCGAAAGAGGTGAGTGTTTGGGATTCTGGGTTTTCTTTCACAAGTGTTTAAGAACTTGAGAGTTTTGTTGTGTTTTGAGAAAATTTGGGAAATTCGTTCCTCTGGTCCAAAGATCCTCTCCTAGCTTTGCAAAAATTCCTCTATTTACAGAGAAAAAGTGGACATGTTGTCCAAATCCAGCTTTGCAAAGAATAATAAAAAATAGGTAACGTGAAAGTACAAATGGGGGGCCTTTTGGAAGTTGGGGTGCAGAAGATGTGACTTATGCTTCTGGCCTTGCTTGTGCTCAGACCAAAATAAAGTTGAAAGCTGATTTTGTGACTAAAGTACCTTTTATGAAAAAAAGGGTACACAATCATTTTCCAATTTATCCAAGAATGTTATTATCCTTCGAATAAACCTTCGAACCCTTAGGCAATGTATCACAAACTTGTGTAAACCTCTGGTTATGTGAAGATTTGAAAGTAACATAGCCTGGAAAATGAGATTTGGTCTTGGGTCTAATGCAAGAATGAGATCGAAGCACACTTGTTCGAAGGAAGCCTTTGCCTCAGTCGAAGCTTATGGTCGAAACAAGCTTACTCAAAGGAAGCTAATGACCAGTCGAAGTTTGGATCGAAGCAAACATATTGCCCAATCGAAAGCTCGCGTTTGAAGGAAGCATATTTCCCAATCAAAGAATGTGGATCTAAACAAACATAAAGGGAGTCATTTCTCGGTGTCTCTTTAGCGTGAGAGAAGTTCCTGGCTTCTGAATCGAAGGGTGTTCTTTCAAGGGAAGCAAGAACTTAGTTAAATCTTGTATGAAGATATCTCTTGGCTCAAACGAAGCTTGTGAGAGGAAAAGTATGCAAGAGGCCCTTGGTGCAAGTGGATTCGAAGGGTTCATAGATATGGTTACTTTGTCCCATCGAAGCTTATCCAAACGAAACAAGTATACAGGCAGCAAACTTGTCCAATCGAAGCAGGCTTGTAGGTAGTAAACTTGTCCAATCGAAGCAAGCTCTTAGGCAGTAAATTTGTCGAAATGAAAGGCTTGCCTTGCAGGGGGCACGTGTGGCCAGCATGTCATGGCCTTCTATTTCAAGCATGCAGGCAGCACACTTGTCCAATCGAAAGACTGAATCGAAAGAGGCATATTTTTCTCCCAATTTGTCAAAATGTTATTTTTATTTGTTTTCTCTCTTTTTGACAGTTTTCTTTTAATTTTGGTACTGGAAAACCCTAATGCACTTGTGCAAGCTTAAATCCTGAGAATCTTTGTGAGAAAAGCCTTGAGAATTGAGAGGGAAAATTTTGGGGTACAACAGCTACCCCTGTTCAATCTTCTTACACCTGGAGAGTTAGATTGGCAAATCAGCCATTCGTGACTTTAAGGTGGAAGATGATTGAACACTAGAGTGCCCAGAAATTTACACGTGATGATGTTGTGGTTGATTGGAGATGGGATTATAGATGCCATCCAAAGTGATTGTTGACAGAAATTAGACTAAGTCTAAATTCCGACTTCAACTAGGGAAGAATCAGAATAAATCTTTGGAGCGATTTATCTGAACCAGGGGAAATTTATACCAAAAAGAATCAGGATAAACCATTGAGAGATTTAAACTGAACCAGCAGAGGTCTTTGATTTCCTGTCATTAACTGGGAGAAATAAATATAACCAGAGGAGGTCTTTATTTGTGATGGGCCAGTGTAGGGCTGTTTTTTAGGAGGCATATGAGAGGTAAACTTGGGTAGGGCTGCTTCAGGATGAATCCATATGAAACTTCATCTTGGAAAGAGAAGGAACCTGTGTAGGGTTGCTTCATAATGAGTCTGTGTAAAACTTCATCTTGGAATTTAAGAGAAAGAACCTGGGTAGGGTTGCTTCAGGATTAGTCTGTGTAAAACTTCATCCGGAAAGAGGAGGAACCTGTGTAGGATTGCTTCATGATTAGTACGTGTAAAACTTCATATTGGAAAGAGAAGGAACCTAGATAGGGTTGCTTTATGATGAGTCCGCATAAAACCTCATCTTGGAAAGAGAAGGAACCTGTGTAGGATTGCTTCATGATGAGTCAGTGTAAAACTTCATCTGGAAATGTATGAGAAGGAACCTGGGTAGGGTTGCTTCATGATGAGTCCGTATAAAACTTCATCTTAGAAAGAGAAGGAGCCTGTGTAGGGTTACTTTATGATGAACCCGTGCAAAACTTCATCTTGTAAAGAGAAGGAACCTATGTATGGTTGCTTTATGATGAGTGCATGTAAAACTCCATCTTTGAAAGAGAAGGAACCTGTGTAGGGTTGCTTCATGATGAGTCCGTGTAAAACTCCATCTTGGAAAGAGAAGGAACCTGTGTAGGGTTACTTTATGACGAGTCCGTGTAAAACTTCATTTTGGAAAGAGGAGGAACCTGTGTAGGGTTGCTTCATGATGAGTTTGTGTAAAACTTCATCTGGGAAATGAGAAGGAACCTGGGTAGGGTTGCTTCATGATGAGTCAGTGTAAAACTTCATCTTGGAAATGAGAAGAAACATGTGTAGGGATGCTTCAGGATGAGTCCGTGTAAAACCTCACCTGGAAATGTATGAGAAAGAACCTGGGTAGGGTCGCTTCATAATGAGTCAGTGTAAAACTTCACCTGGAAAGAGAAGGAACATGTGTAGGGTTACTTTATGATGAGCCCGTGTAAAACTTCATCTTGGAAAGAGAAGGAACCTATGTAGGGTTGCTTCATGATGAGTCAGTGTAAAACTCCATCTTGGAAAGAGAAGGAACCTGTGTAGGGTTGCTTCATGATGAGTCCGTGTAAAAGTCCATCTTGGAAATGAGAAGAAACCTGGGTAGGGTTACTTCAGCTGGTCGTATAGATAATTTCCCTTACTTGTTACAGGTATTAATCTCTGACCTTTTGAAGATCGTTGACAATAGCCATATGTTGATTAACCTTTTCCTGAAAAAGGTAAAATGTTAACTGTATGCAATGTCATGATGTATGAAATGAATGGTGCAATGATGTTCTCAAAATAAATGAGATTGTGTCGTATGCACTTGTCATATATGTAATATCATGCATGAAAGGTGAAATGTTATTTGAATTTATTTTTTGTCTGGGAAAATAAATCCTTGAAAAATGCTGGGGAGTCATTAAATCCCGGACTGCTATTGAAGAGTAGGTGTGCCTTCAAACTTTTCTTAGAATGTTTCCATCGGGGATTCCTGTTTTGTTGTTTTGAGGAGAACTCCGCTGGGGAATATTGAAAACTCTATGGAGAGTGTTGGTTCCTGCTTGGGGAAAAGAGCTCAGGAGTCTCGGTTGTCTGTTGCTCTATTGGGGAGTCATCTCTTGATGGACGAGGTTGAACTGATATCTGGTCGGGTGCAGGCTTCACAACAAATTCTTAAAAGGATGAAGTTGAACTGATATCTGGTCGGGTCCTGGTTTCACAACAACTTACTGAAGTTAACTGTTATCTGGTCAGTTTACAGGCTTCACGGTAACTTGCTGGGGATTGTACACTAGTCTTCTTGGGAAGAGGAGTTGTGGTCCTCTGATTTGTAGTAGTCGGAGAGGCAAACTCAAGCTAGGGAATCCTTCCGTTTGTTGAGGAAATAAACCTTGTTGCCATTCTGTTGGAGAGGTGGAGACTTCACTGGGGAAAATCCTCGAGGATTCTTGAGGTCGACTCAGCTGGTGAGAAGTTTTCAGAGATTGAAACTCTGGCTGGGAGTCATCCTATGAGAAGGATTTTGGGGAGATTTGTCACTGCCCCTAGTAGCAAGTGTTTGTGGCACTGCCAATAATTAATTTATTGTACGTAAACCTTTGTTGGGATTTGCGTTCAATGCCCCAAGTGATTTAGATGGAGACCTGCCCCTGGTTATTCTTCACTTCTTGAGAGATTTCTTGGAATCTTGACTGGACTGCCCCAGGTGTGCTGGATAGTGACATGTCATGCCCCTTTGTTTATAGGAGATTTGTCATTGGAAGTGTCATCCCACTTGAAGTGATTTTGTTCACTGAGAGACCTTTTGTTCACTGGATATTCGTTGTGTAAATTTCTCCATTGTCAAACAAATAGCCAAATGCAAACAACTATATTCAAATAAATGCAAAGTTTATGGTTGTCTTGAAATTTTGAAAATGCATTTTAGCAAGTAATTTTGTAAGAAAATTCAACTCAGAATTTAGAGTAAAGCCTTACAGGAGTCAGGATACCTTTTGTAACATTATGCTTTCGAACTAACCCATGCTTCCATTAGGACTTTTGAAGGGTTGTAACGTGGCTTGATTCACTGTTTAAGAAGCAAAGGATAAAGCTCAAAGTGTATTTGTACCCACCCGTTCTTCGTGATGTTCTTCAGTCCTAAACTCAGTTAATTATACGTTTGAAATCCAATTGAGTCTGGAATGATATTTTGATGATGGTTCAGACAAGTTAAGTTTGTCAAAAGGAAGTCATTTCTTGCAACATTTTTCATGTTGTTGAGAATTTGTAGTGACCTCTTTCTTTTGATTTGTTATCCCTAATTTTTGCCTGACTGTTCTTATTTTGAGATTACGATCAGTGGGATGCCCCTGTTTTTCTTAAGTATCCTTTGTAGATTTTTCTTAGTGGGATTTTCTTTTTGAGAGATAATGACTTCCTATTTGGTAGGGAGCCATCACTGTCTTTTGATTCCAGAGGAATGTTTTTGATATCACCCGTTGTATACAAAGTGAAAGTCTGCGACTGAACGCACATTTGAATTAACTGAGAGACTACCCTGCCCCAGGTTTTGATTAAAGGTTTCAATTTGTGTAAAAAAGAAAACTTCTACTTCTTTGGCTCGAAGGGGTTGACTAGGTATTATCTTCCTTATAACTCCAGTGTTTAGGATTTGAAAGAACGCCTGTACATCGTCAGCAAGGTCTGTCCAAAAGCATATTGTATGAGATCATGGCATTGTTTTTGTCATCCTCCCTCTAAAGGCTTGCAACAAGAGTTTAATATCATAAAGGGAGTAACAACATAGTTTAAATATAGTGAAAATAAATTTATGAATTCAAGACAAACATATGCAATGCATTAATGCAACAAAGTTTGACATTAATAGATAATTGTTTGAATAACAAAAGAAATTACAATTGAAAATTCAAAATGAACAAGACACTCTCAATGATTTGGCATAGGAGCAGTGATCACGTTTGGAGTCTCTGGAGGGTCAAACTCAATCTCCTTGGCGTCAATTAAATTCTGAATCTTGTACTTCAACGCCCAACAATCGTTAGTATCATGCCCGGGACTGCCAGAATGATAAGCACATGTTACATTAGGATTGTAGTTAGGAGAAGAATTTTTGAGGTCCTACCAACGTAATCAGATTCATCCTCAACAAGTGTTGTAGCGCTTGAGTCAGCGGCATTTTGATGTTAGTAAATTGTCTTTTGGACTCGTCTGGCCTTCGTTGATTTCCCCTTTGCTAATGTCGGTGCGACACAGAATCAGAGATCAGGACTGCTCCTACATGTTGGTCATGATGACTCTTTTGACCATACACAATATTGGACTCTTTCTTCCCATTGTATGGCTTTTTCCGAGCATCAGAGGGTGTAGCTCCTTGGATCTTTCCGTTTTTGATGCCAACTTCGACCCTTTCGCAGATCAGTATTAATTCGGTGAACCTGCCCGAGGAGCTTCTGATTAGGTGATTGAAGAAAGGTCCTGTCAAGGTTCCCATGAAGATGTCAATTAGATCCCTGTCAGTTAAAGGGGGCTACACCCTACCAGCTAGATCTCTCCACCTTTGGGCGTATCCCTTGAAGCTCTCGTTAGAACCCATGGTCATGTTCTGCAATTGCACACGAGTTAGTGCAAGATCAGCGTTGTACTGGTACTGCTTGTAGAAAGGAGCAGCTAAATCCTCCCAGGTGTGGATGCGAGAACTCTTCAATTGATAAAACCATTCAAGTTGAGTCCCTACTAGGCTCTCTTGGAATAAATGGATCCAATGCTTCGGATCAGTTGTGTATGGTTGAATCTTGCAGACATAAGACTTTAAGTGCATGTTAGGGCAAGATACTCCATCATACAGGGCAAAGGTAGGGATTTTAAACTTTGGCGGGATGACCACTCTAGAAACCAAACCCATGTCTCCTAAATCCAAGCCAGGTATCTGCTGAATCTCCATAGCATTGAGGCGATCCTCCAACTGTTTGTATTTGTCATCAGCAAGAGGATATTGTTCCTCAGAGTAGTCAGCTTCGACTTCATCAATCTCCAGACTGTTGTCTTCTTCATGACTATCCCCCATGTTGCATGGAGTTGAGAGATCTAGAGCTCTCTTGGCTGGTCGTCTAAGTCTTCTTCCCAAGTTCAGGACGCCTACTGGCTTCTTAGGCTTCTTCTTCTTGTCTTTGAGAAGAAGAGTCTTCAGGTCCTCTTGCCCCTTAGCCATGGCCAGGAACATTTGTTGGAATTGGGAATTTTGTGCTTGGAGATTCTTCACTGTTTGTTCCATATCCATCTTACTGAAATAAACAGTAGGAAGATAAGGAGACCTGTATGGGAGAAACCTGTCATGATATGATGCATGATATGTGGATGCATGTTTTCAAGGATCTCGCGGGGTAAATATTAGTAGTCACTTACAACTTTGATTGGAGAAATTTGTATCGGTAGATGTCCTTCCACGAGAATTAAGCTCACCATGTCAAGTGGGTTTTAGCCCTTGACTCAAGTTTGTTGTACTTGATTTTTGACGGTGTTTTGGTTAGAGGAAAATGAACCCTCTTGCCCCTTGATAAACGTCTGGTTCAATGTGACCCTGCATCAAAGACCCTCGAGATCCTTGAAATAGTTATTGAAAATGCTATGGTATGATGTTATGATGTTATGTACAAGTATGCAAAGCAAGCAAGTTGTATACAAATAATCATATATGAAGCAGATAAGTCCTTAGGTTTAGGCTTGTATGGGGTTTGTAGGTAAGTACCCTCTTGAAGTTTAGTTGGCTCAACCTGTCCTAGTTAATAGTAACCGGGTTCTACCTTTCTTTTAGGCATTGTCTCAGCTTAATCAATCTTTTCTTGCGGCCGAGATATCCCAAAAGTCTAGTCTCAATGAGTGTAGTATCGAGTATCAACCAATTTTAAGCTTTCCACCGAAACCGGTTATCTCACTACGTAATAATGGCCAAGTTTGTTCAATTAAGGTTCTAAGGTCATTTAGTGCTTCATAACGCCGCTCAGCAGCCCCGTATGCTCCTCGATTTAACACAAGGGACACCGGTACCCACAAATGCGTCACACTAACGTAGCCATTGTTTCAACTATATCGGTCTATGTCATACCGTTTCCACAATCTATTGCTACTTACCTAAAAGATGCCCCAGATCCGGGTAGAGGATCAAAACAAACCCAAACAAGGAACCATAATGTAAAGCAAGAAAATCAAACAAGGAAACCAAGTAAATGTGATCTAGCCCTAAGGTAACCCCACTTTTAAGTAATTCTCCCAGAAGAGTCGCCAGTTCTGTGATACGGTGGGAGAACTTACTTGGGTGTGTTGCGTTTGAACGCAATTGTTGCGGATAGCAAGAGTCACCACCAACTTTTCTTTTATCCAATAAGGAAAGGCTGAAAAGAACAGGAAAGACCTTTCGAGATGTTTTGTTGAGTTTGGGGTGTAGATTATGAAAAGGGAAGGTATTAGCACCCTTTTCATCCGTAGTTATCTACGGGCTCTTATTTGCTTGCTAGATCACTTGCTTTTGTTTGAAAGTGTGTTTTTTTGGTGTGGTTTTGAAAGTATTTTGAAAATGTATTTGTAATGGTTCTCGCTTCTATAAGAACGCGTACAAATTTTTGTTTCGAAAATCGTTCAAAGAGGTGTTTGTGGAATGTGTTTTTGAAAGTGATTTTGAAAAGGTGTCTTTGTAATGACTCTCGTTTCTATAAGAACGCGTACAAAGTGTTGACTTTTGAAAATGTTTCCAAATAAGAGTGTTGGTGTATAAAATGTTTTTGTTGTGAGCAAGCGAGCAACTAGGAGCAACCTACCTACTCAAAAGGTCTTAAATGTTATTTTCCTCCTCCTTTAGATGTTCCTATCTTACCATTGTTTTGGTACGAAGCCCCATCGTTGGATGTGAAGGGACGGGCGTGGGACGTTTGCATAGTCATGGAAGGCAATCTATGGGACGTTTTAGCAATGTCATTTAGGGACTAGATCGTTTACCGAAGGCAACATTGAGGGTCATCGAGGGACTACGATCTTTTATCAAGGCTCTTTGCTAAAACATCCATGTTCGAGGGACATGCCTATTTTTTTGAGGCAACAAGTGAGATTACCCTAAGGGTGCATGTGTGCAAAGTGTGTTTGATTTGCATGCATTTTGTCTTTGATTTTTGGGTTGTCTACTTGTTGGTTTTATCTTTCCATACACACCTAATTACTAGCATTTGTACAAAAGTAATAAAAAAGTGCAAAAAATAAACCCTACACTATTACAACCATATTGAAGTGCATAGAAATATAAAGGAAAAAATAAGATAAAACGAAGAAAAAACAGCTCCTTCGATTAGGGGAGAAGCAACCTTCGATTCTGCTTCTGTTGGGCTCTTTCGATTGGGGGCTAGCATCCAGCAAATCATGGCCTTCGATTGGGCATTCGCAGCAGCTGGTCATGGCCTTCGATTGGGCTTGTCGGCAGTTGGGCGTGCCTTCTGGTTCTGCCTTTCTGCCTTGTTGCCTTCTTCGATTGAGGCTGGCAGCAGCAAGTCATGGCCTTCGATTGGGAATGGACTTAGTGCAAGTGTGCCTTCTGATTCTGTCTTCTTCGACTGGGTTGGAGATAATGAGGGAGTGCCTTTCGTCTAGGCCTGCAGGTCAGTGTATTCGAAGCAAGTGGATGTGTGTGTTGAACATGTCTGTATTGAAGCATGTGTATGCATTAAAGCATGCATATTTTGTATTCCAACATTTTTAGGGGACTGTACATATTAGTTCTTAAAGGAAAACACAAAAGATTAACATCGAAGGCCATGATTATTACATGTTAGTTTATAAGATGAATCAATAAAGATGAATCAATAAAGATGTCTAAAATGAAAGAGTTAAAGTCATAAAGACTTACCTCAAAGCTGGTTTGTGGGCTTCGAACTTGAACTGCTATCTGGACGTTTCTGTAATTCGAAGAGTAGTCACAGGGGTTTGCTTTTGGTTTGAAGAGTTGTCACAAAAGGTCGTCTTTGAGTTTGAACAAACTTCTATGTGTGGGGTGTTCTTCAGAATCGAAAGAGGTGAGTGTTTGGGATTCTAGGGTTTGCTTTCACAAGTGTTTAAAAACTTGAGAGTTTTATTGTGTTTTGAGAAAATTTGGGAGATTCGTTCCTCTGGTCCAAAGATCCTCTCCTAGCTTTGCAAAAATTCCTCTATTTATAGAGAAAAAGTGGACATGTTGTCCAAAGTCAGCTTTGCAAAGAATAATAAAAAATAGGTAACATGAAAGTACAAGTGGGGGGCCTTTTGGCAGTTGGGGTGCAGAAGATGTGACTTATGCTTCTGGCCTTGCTTGTGCTCAGACCAAAATCAGGTTGAAAGCTGATTTTGTGACTAAAGTACCTTTTATGAAGAAAAAAAGGGTACACAGTCCTTTCCTAATTTATCCAAGAATGTTATTATCCTTCGAATAAACCTTAGAACCCTTAGGCAATGTATCACAAACTTGTGTAAACCTCTGGTTATGTGAAGATTTGAAAGTAACATAGCCTGGAAAATGAGATTTGGTCTTGGGTCAAATACAAGAATGAGATCGAAGCACACTTGTTCGAAGGAAGACTTTGCCTCAGCCGAAGCTTGTGGTCGAAACAAGCTTACTCGAAGGAATCCAATGCCCAGTCAAAGCTTGGATCGAAGCAAACACATTTCCCAATTGAAAGCTCGTGTTCGAAGGAAGCATATTTCCCAATCGAAGCATGTGGATCGAAACAAACATAAGGGGAGTCATTGCCTTGTGTCTGTTTAGCGTGAGAGAAGTTCATGGCTTCTGAATCGAATGGTGTTCTTTCAAGGGAAGAAAGAACTTAGTCAAATCTTGTATGAATATATCTCTTGGCTCAAACGAAGCTTGTGAGAGACAAAGTCTACAAGAGGCCCTTGGTGCAAGTGGATTCGAATGGTGCATAGAGATGGTTACTTTGTCCCATCGAAGCTTGTCCAAACGAAACAAGCATGCATGCAGCAAACTTGTCCAATCGAAGCAGGCTTATAGGCAGTAAACTTGTCCAATCGAAGCAGGCTTGTAGGCAGTAAACTTGTCCAAATGAAAGGCTTGCCTTACAGGGGGCACGTGTGGCCAACATGTCATGGCCTTCGATTGCAAGCATGCAGGTAGCACACTTGTCCAATCGAAAGGCTGAATCGAAAGAGGCCTATTTTCTCCAAATTTGTCAAAATGTTATTTTTATCCGTTTTCTCCCTTTTTGATAGTTTTATTTTAATTTTGGTACTGGAAAACCCCAATGCACTTGTGCAAGCTTGAATCATGAGAATATTTGTGAGAAAAGCCTTGAGAATTGAGAGGGAAAATTTTGGGGTACAACACGTTCGAACTTGATACCTCCTGTGAAAATGTTGCCAACTCAATTTGTGAAATTTTGGCACCAGAACCAGCTCAATACGATGAAAATCTACCAAGTTATGATTTTCTTAACATGACGCAAATAAACTTCTGTCACAAATTTTCTGTATGAAAATACTTGATAAATCCACATTTTTGAAGACCTTCTGATCGAAATTGGCTTCCAGCCGTGAGAGATTAAAACGTATATAACGTCAAGACGGAATTTTGGACACCTGAACGGGTTCAAAACGAGCCATGATCTTCAAGTTATGAATTTTTTAGTGCGTAAAAACTGCACTTTCAGCACACTTTTTCACCATATTTCTTCGAGAAAAATCGCACATTCGGAGACCTTCTTTAAAGAATTGGCTCTCGAGCCGAAAATGAATTTGAGAATATGTTATCAGGGATACCTTGGCGAAAGAACACCTAAATATGACACGCCGGGTTCAAAATTGTGACGAGGCAGTCATTTTTGTAATTTTGACGAGGCAGTCATTTTTGTAATTTTCTTTTGTTGAGGATTTGTAAGACCTATTTTTTATATATTTTGTTATCCCTATTTTTGCCTGAACTGTTTCTTTTGTGATTACAGTCAGTGGGATACCCCAGTTTTTCTTAAGTCTCCTTCATAGGTTTTGACTTAGTGGGCTTTTATTTTGAGAGATAATGACTGTCAGCTTTAATGATTATGCGGAACCATCACCATATTAAGATTTGGAAGGACTTCCTTGATGCCATTCATTATGCATGAAGTGGACTATTGCGATTGAATGTGCATCTGAATTAACTGAGAAAACTACTCTGCCCCAGGTTATAATTAAGGGTTTTAATTTGTGTGAAAAGAAAAACTCCTACTTCTTAGGCTCAAAGGGGTTGACTAGGGATTATCTTCCTTATAACTCCGCTGTTTAGGATTTGAAACAACGCCTGTACATCGTCAATGGGGTCTGTTCAATAGCATATTGTAGAGATTGTGGTATCATTTTCATAATCCTCCCTCTAAAGGCTTAGAGCTTTTAATCAAGAGTTGAATATCACCAAAAGGGAAGCAGTTTAAATATAGTGAATACAAATGAATTAATTCAAAACATACATATGCAATGCATTGATAAAGTAACAAAGTTTGACATGAATAAATGTTCGAACAATCAAAAGAAAATTACAAATTGAGGCGTGCCTTGGTGGGATGGCAGAAGAACTCAACCCGACCATTTTGTGTAAACTCTAGCACTCCTTCATCAATCAAGTTTTGAATTTTATATTTCAACATCCAACAATCATCAGTATCATGCCCAGGACTGTTGGAGTGATATGCACACCTTGCATCAGGATTGTAGTTAGGGGGAGAAGTCTTGGGATTCGGATGAGGCCCTATCAACATAACCAAATTCATCCTCAACATGTGTTGTAAAGCTTGAGACAACGACATGTTGAGTTTGGTAAACTGCCTCTTAGGTATATCCGGCTTACTCTGATTAACCCGTTATTTTTGGCGAGGTTGTTGTTAGACCAGTGTAGTAGCAATTTGGAAAGGTCCACTCCTCACCAAACCAACCTCTTTTCTACTTGGAGATTGAACAATGACTTGAAACCTCAATTGTTTGCTTCATACGATTGTATCCGTCTTGATGAAGTTTGTTAATAATGGCTCTCAGCTCTTCTTGTCCGCGGGCTAGGCCTTGGATAAGAGCCATCTGCCCCAGCATCTGGGTTCTCATTGTTTCAACCTCAGCTTGCAGTTGTTCCAACTGTTCTTTCTTATTGTCTTCAGGATTTTTCTTGGCCAGGTTCCCAGTGAGGAGTGCTTTCAACTCTTCCTGTCCCTTGGATAGGTTTAGGAACATTTCCATGAACCGAGTCTCTTGAGTTTGGAGATCTCTATTGTCTTGTTTGAGAGCCATTGCTGAAATAAACAACGAGAACATGAGAGCCTGTTATGAAACCTGCTTATGCAATGATATGTATGATATATGTATGCAATGTTTTCAAGGATTTCTAAGACTTAAACTTGTTTAAAAAGAAAGGGAACAAATGTTAATTGCATTACGAAGTTTTATCGGTCACCATAATGCCTCTTGGGCTTACACAGGAGGTAACAAAGGAAAAAATAAACTCTCCAAGCAAAGAAAAACTCAAGCTTCCCACAGGCGCATCCTATTTGGTGCAATGTAAGCGTTTATACTCTTCTCTTCATGAAGTAACCTGGTGAGCTCTAAAACCTTCTTCTCGCTGGCGTAGAATTGGGTTTCAAAAGTATCCCGTTCTTCTTTGAGTTGGATCCAGGATTTCCATAACTCCTCAAAATTAGTGGACATGTCAGGATGAAGAACAATGTAAGGAGTGTCTCCCTCAGTAATTGGCTCCATAATCATAAGTAAGATGGAGGGGTAAGGCATCATAAGACATTAAGCACGAGCTCGCACCCATTTGAGGTAAGGCTCAAGAGGGATGGAATTCTTGTGCCCTAGTGTCTTGCTATCTAATCTGTTTATCATGCCCCAAGCTCGAATAAACCTCTTACGATAACCCTGAACATCATTCTCATAGTCAAATGTGATCCCTTGGATGAGTGTGTCGTGAGGACAACCCCTTCTAGCATAACCAAACTGTCGCAATGCCAAACAAGGATCATAAGTGATTCCTCCCCTAATGCCTAAGGGTGGTACATTAAGGAATCCCCCACAACAATCAATGATGGTAACATTCTCTAAGGAACGAGAACACCAATGAATATCTGAATGTGTAAGGGACATCAGCCTATGAGACCATCTCATACCCTGCTCATTTCTCAAAACATACCTAGGTAGGTGCAAAATAAACCACCTAGCCAATAGAGGAGTGCAACACTGAAGGGTCCCTCTTCTCTTTAGAGTGCAAGTTGTTGTACCTCAATTTTTGCCCCTAATATCCCTTCATCATACCATATTGATTCAATCACAACAAGATCACACTAGGGCTTTTGGTTATCCTCCCTATCTCTAGTCTTTCTCTTTGAGGAATCACCAAACACCTTGACTTGTTTATCTTCTGTGACATGCATATTTTGTCTTGATTTTCCTTTTAATTAATAAAATGCAATGTTGGTTTGTCTTACTTGTTGCTAATATAGGTAAAGGCAATGAGATTTAGCAAGTTGCTCCATGGGTTCATGAGTTTATTTCCATGCCCCGGTCAATAAAGCTTGAGAAGTTCAAACTTCACCGTGGAAGTTGTTTTGGAAGAAAAGGCATGGCAAGGTTATTTTGGTTCACCACATTTCAAGGTTATCAAATTTGATTCAAAAGTACAAGGGGTTGATTGGAGAAGTTGTCATGCTTGGACAAGGCTTTGTTCCCATTGGTCACAAGTTCATATCTCTCTCAATTTTAAAGATATGGAAGTGGTTTTGGTGGCTATGAATTCTAATTTTCATCCTCAACAACTTCTACTTACAAAGCATTTGCATTGGTACAAGAAGTTTGTTCAAAGTTGTCAAAGTTCCTCAAAGCATTTTCTTGATCTAGGAGCTAGGGTTTTGAACTTCAAAGAAGTATATCTTTCTCATCTTTTGGTATTTTTAAGTGATTCCAAAGACATACTTCTCTTCAAATGGTTATCAACAAATCACTTCAAAAGTTTCAAGAAGTTTTCATGTGGAAGAAGCTTGATGATGAAGAAATATTACAAGTCCTCTAGATGAACCCCCAATTTTCTATGTGTGACTTCAAATGATCATAACTTGGTCAATTTTTATCACCTTGAGTCCATTACTTTTCCACAATGATCTTGAGGATGTTAAATTTATGCCTTATTTTATGTGCAAAGTGAGAAAATGGATGGAAGATGCCCTAAGGATACAAAAGATTATAGGTCATTTCATTTTTTTGCCAACTTAAAAAATTCATAACTCTCTCAAATTTTGGACATTTTGAATGGTTCAAGTTTCAAAATGTCATTCTAGAGGTCTATTTCATGCCATCTTTTTTGGTCAAGAGCAAATTCCAAGTCGAAGGCCATGTTTGGATACAAAACATTATAGGTCACTTTTGAAGAAAAAAGTGAAATATTTATAAGTATGGAAAGTCAAATTCTTTTTCCCAACTTTGACTCAATGCAAGTTTCAGCTCAAGCATCCATTTGATTGCATTCTTTTTCCATTGCAAAGCTTGTAACTTCATCTTTCTAAAGCATCAAGAATCATGCCCTAAGACCCATTGAGCTGAGAATGTCATTGTTTTAAAATTGGTAACTTGAAACTGAAGTTTCATCATAAGTCAGATTTTGAAATCTTTATTTTGGCTTCTAATCACAAGTTTTCCATGTGTTTTTGCCTCTAAACATGTTTAGTGAACTTCCAGATTGATTAGCACAACAAAACACGCGTTTTGGATGGGTTTTGATCAAATTAGAAGTCACACTTTTCTTATTTGCAACTTCACACGATTTCCCTCCAAACTTCATCATTTCACACACTTGGACATTCCATTTGATTCCCTATAAATAGAGGGTTTCCCCCATTCATTTCCTCAAGCTTGGATAGCCAGAATCACCCTGCCAAACTTATTCCATAACTCAAAATTCTGCAACTTCGAAATATGTTTTCAAGCCTTTTTCAATCCAATTTTTCCATCAATTTACTTTCCTTGATCTTCCCTGAAGCTAACCATATAATTACATTCAAGAATCGTGCCCTATATTGCTCCATAAAAGTCCAGTTTCAGAGCTCTGCAACTCAACTTCAATAGGTAGATTCCTTCATCAATTCTTCAAAACTTTGATATCATTGTGATGCTCTCATTTCCTTGGTTCTAGTCGCAACACTTACTTTTATCTGGAAGCTTGTTTTGACCATGAAATTTCAAATCCCTTTTCAAAACTTCCCTTCCAAATTGCTTGAGCTACAGTTTATATAAATTTGTCGCGAAGGTGTGGTTGTCTTCGTCTTGAATAGACGAAGTGAATGGCATAGGTCTCGTGCTCTAATTTTACAGATTGAGCAACCTGGTTTTGGGACTGGCTGGAGGTTGAAGATGACCAACGTGTCATCCTTCAACCAATGAAACAATGTCATTTGTTTTTTTTTAATTTCTGATTTACATTTGATTCAGTGCATTATTCACTAAAGTCCATAACATGCACAGCGTGACATGTCCACTTGATCTGTTTACAAACACATTTTGACATTGATCAGATGGCCCATATTTATTTTGTTTTTATTTTCTTTTCTGATTTTTATATTTAATTATTTTAAATTTCAAAAAATAATAGAAAATTCATTTTTAGTCCAAAAAATCTAAAAAAATTATGAAAACTTTTTTTGATTATCCTCTTTCTGATTTTTATTTTTTCACAATTTAATTATGTGTTTTGGAATTTTTTATAATTTTTCACTTTATTTGAATTGTTTTAAATGTTTAAAAATACTTTTGTACATTTTTAAATTCTATAAAAATTATGGAATGATCCAATGATATTGTGACAAATATTAGTGACCTCATTTTATTTTTGTTTCTGATTTTGTTATTTTTTTTAATCATTTTTGGTTTATTTTACTCATTTCTTTTAATTTTAAAAAATAGTTTCTGACTTTAAAAATTACCAAAAATTTTGTAAAAAACATTTGAGCCCTTCTCTGATTTTTCTACGGTCTTACTTTTTGATTCTTGACTAATTTGAACATGGTTGATATTTTTCTCTTTTATTTCTATTTTAAAACTTTTAAAAACTTTTTTTAATGTATATACTAAATGCAATATTATTTTGTGATTATTTTCTGGCTGATCTTGGGTTGAATTTTTTATTATGAACTTTTTTAACATCATTGGATCCATGGTGTTGAGTTTAACTCCATAAAAATGGATGAATGATTTTAATAATAGTTTAATTGAAATTTAATTCAAATGTGGTTTGTATGTTCTCTTCCACCCCTCTTCATCTCATCCCTTTTCTTATTGTACTAAGTGTTATTAGAGCATGATCTCTATATCATGTCTCAAAATAAATGGTGCATAGATTGCTATTGACCGACCTCAAAATAGGTGCGACTTCTATATAAGTCCACTTACGATTGCTTAACATAGCGCTAAATTTTGTCCCGATTCGAATAAATGATCATTAGTGGCCCAAACTTATATTTGCAAGCCCAAGTATGTTAAGTTGATCTCTTTGATCCAATAACCTTGAGATTCATTGTGTGGAGACTTTGGTTCTACCAATCCTCTAATGGATCTACAACACCTTTTGTCAACGCGGATCACTTAAACATCGTTGATCATTAAATGGTACTCATGAGGATTCCAAATGGATGATATACTTAACACAAAGCAAATGCAACTTGTTGTGTGGAGGCTTTGGTTTTACCAATCCTCTAATAAGTTCCAAATGCATGTTTCAAGATGGTCATCCAACTAACCACTAATTATTAAATTGTTTTTACTTTATGCTTTTATTTTTATGCTTTATGTACCATTTACTTTAAGCATTACATTTCATGCCATTTTTATTTTGCTCACTTGAGCATTTATATTCTTGTTATTTTTATTTTGCTCATGTGAGCTTTTCTTTTATCTTTTAAGACACCTAATAATCAACATGAACCATAAAATGCTTTAATGATACTTGGACTATTTGGTTACTATCCTTGGCATTATGGAGCATTGGACTTCTTGAACTTAGGATTAGAGACCTTGGTCTATGTTGGAAACCTTGTGACCTTAATTGATATTTTGTTTGGAGTTCTTGAGGTTTACCTCAAGACATTGGGTTGTTTGTTTGATTTGTGTGCAGGTTATTATGATTATATACTTTGTTTATAATCTGGAATTCACCTGTATACAGCCGTTACTCTGCCCAATTTTTGTGAAGACTTAATACACTTGAAGTTTGGTTCTCACAAGAGGTCTAGTATCTTTGCTTGCTTGATTTCAATCCAAAGAATGGTAATTCTATCTTGGCTCATAATGTCAAGTATTGGCTTCTTATTGGTTAGATGGTTCTTATCCTTAGCTTTTACCTTATGCTTTAAGATAGTCTCTTCTTCTCCTCCCATCTTCTTCAATTTCAAAAAATCTTCTTCCTTTTTTTGTGAAAACTCTTCTTTGTTCTTTAAACTTAAATTACTTTTATAATAAACTTGGACTTAGGTCTATGCATTTTCAAAAAAATTCATGAATAAACCCTAATCAATTTAATAATACCTTGACCTTCCTTTTTTTGAGAGAAGACTAAAAGTCAATCAATCTCATTTCAAACCATTTTGCCACTTTGGCTTTTACCTTAAAAATTTTCTCAAAAGATTAGACTTTTATCAATCCTTGTAGTGATGCAAACAACTATACTTCTACAATGTGAAGTGAAGAGAGATATTTTCCCCTTGGGTGTTGAGTGAGACATTGTTGATTTTAAAATCCAAGCCATATCCTCCACTTTGAGATGATGCAAATTCTGCTTTATCACGATTGTGGGTAGTAAGTATATTTTCCACACGGACAATGACGATGATGTCTTATATCATAAAATCAACCAACACACTTGTGTTTTAAAATTTTCAAAGACGAACTACGTGTACCCTGATCACCTATTGCATGAAAGGTGGTACGTAGGCACTAAAGATTCGCAACTGTGGCAGGTTCAAAAATCATAAAAAATATATTTCTTTTCTCACCTTCACCATCTATTTTAGATACAACATTTTATAGCCAAAATATACAGATTTTACAAAGAGGTTCCTGTGGAGTACCATAGATGTTTAGGGTACTAATATCTTCCCTTTGCATAACCAACCCCCTTACCTTGAATCTTTCCCCTTCTTTTTGGATTACTCGCTCTTTTCCCATTCCTTTGGAAACAATAAAGCACGGTAGCGATTTTTATTTTGATCTGTATAAGTCAAGTCAATCCAATGGCTTAGTCTTAAACATTTCTACCACTACAGAAAAATAGTGACTTCACTGGGGACAGATTGACCTCTTGCTGGTCTATCCTTAAATGGGTTGAGCCTATCTTTGTTTATTTCTGTATATGTGTTATTGTTGTGTATGTATTATATGTTGTATATACGTTTATCTGGATTTTCCTGGTTTTTAGGGTACTTGGTGATTACTTATAAGTCCTATACCTGGACTTGGGAAAACTTTAAGATAGGACGGGCGGTATAGTCATGTTAACTTTGAGGGGGTAATCCCAAAAAATGAGGCATGAGATCCCCCACTCAGTGGAGGATCCTTTGACTGTAGTGTCGTTTACCGAGTAATCGGGAAGACTTGCTGCTTTCGACCTGGGAGCCTGTTGAAGCTGAGGACCGTAGAATACCTAACCCATCTTGGCCTTTTAAGTGTAGTGCAGAAGCTACGATGGAGTAATCCCAAAATAGTTCTCACGCGATACTAGGCTCAAACGAGTTTTTCTTTAGAATATTACTAATTACCGATTTAATCGGGAAGTTAGTAATATCCGAAGGAAGGATGTAGACTCTGGGAACCTCTAGAACCTTGTTCAATAGGTGATAACTTTTAGACCATACCTTATGGGTAGTACCTTCAACCTCATGCTCGTGACGTTGAACCTATGAACCCTATATGTGTGGTCTTGTGTGTGATTGTTGCATCATGCATCCATGCACTCATAAGTATCTTTTGAAGAAATATTATTTCAAGGGATTTAAAAGTTGACCATTTGTGAATATAGCAGGTACTTTTTAACCATGGATTCTGGAAAAAGAAAGATCGGGAAGTACAATTTCAAGGATCCCAAGATAAATGAGTTTATCAGTCTAATTCCCGAGATTGAGTGTTCTGCAGATTTTTGGAAGAAGTGCAGATCCATCATTCCCCTCATGAAGCTGAAGATGAAGGAGGGTATTCTATCGACCTTGGTCCAGTTCTATGATCCGATGTATCATTGCTTTAATTTCTCTGACTATCAGTTGATGCCTACACTGGAGGAGTATTCTTATTTGTTGGATTTACCTATCATCAATCGTGTTCCTTTTAATGGTCTGGAGGGTGAGCTAAAATCACATGAGATTGCTGCTTTGATTCATCTGGGGAAGTCTGAGGTCGAAGCCCATATGACTACTAAAGGAGGGATTAGAGGATTACCAGCTCAGTTCTTATTGGAGAAAGCTCGTTACTTTTCCAGGATGAAGTGCACAGTCGCTTTTGAGGCCATCTTTGCTCTACTAACTTACGGGTTGTTCTTATTTCCTAATGTGGATAAGTTTGTTGATATTAATGCTATCAGGATCTTCATAATTAGAAACCCAATTCCTACATTGTTGGGTGATGCTTTTTACTCTATTCACCTTCAGAGTTCTTATCATGGGGGATGATTATTTGTTGCAAGCCCCTGTTGTACTGGTAGTTTATCTCTCATATGCCTCAGTTTGATGCTTTTTGGGATGTCAAGAAGGAACCCCGTTGGGATCCTAATATCATGGTACTTACTCACTCGGATATTGATTGGTATCATCGGACTTATCAGGATATAGAGATTATTGACAGTTGTGGTAGTTTCCCCAATGTACCTCTTCTTGGTACAAAGGGAGAAATTAACTATAACCATGTTCTTGCACGACGATAACTTGGTTATCCGATGATGGATAAACCAAATAGTATTCATTTGAGTAGTTTCTTTATAAAGGAGGGAGAAGACCATAGGGAAGCTAGGGAGCATATTGCGAAGGCCTAGCGTCACATTCATAAGAAGAGTAGGAAAGACTTAGGACCTAGGGGATTGGTTTCTTTGGGGCCATATCTTCAGTGGGTCTAAACGAGAGCTATCCAGTTGAATATGCCATATTCCCGGGAGACACTTATGCCTGATTTATTTGTGAAGACCACTCCTCCCTTATTGGATGATCCAGAAGAGCTACAACTTGCTTTGGTCAGAATGTAGCAGGAAAGGGATGCTTGGAATAATAAGTGCCAAACTTTAGAGATTTTCTATAGAGCATACTTGAAGGAGAAAGACGACTTGATTGAGATTCTTGAGAGTCAGGCTGTAGAGACCATAGAAAGGCAGGGGGATTTCTTTTCTCCTAAGTCGGATTCTATTTTCTCACTTCTTGATTCAGGTGATTGGAAGGGGGTTGTCACCAGATATGCGGAAGAAAATCAAAGGTTGAAGGCTCGGGTTTCCATGCTTATAGGGAAGCGCCAGCATATAAAGTGATCTCCATTAGCTTCGCTTGGGTTTTAGACTTTATTTTCATTTTGTACTTGGGATCATTAAAACTTGTAATCCATTTTGAAGTTATTATAATAAAATTTTCAGTATTTTCAAATGCGTTACTACTTTGATATTTGCAATATGTCTATAAACTTTAAATCCCTTGAAATATTAATAATAAAAATTAATCATGTGCATTTCATATCATGCATCATATTGCACGTATTTCTTGCATTTGTTATGCATATCCAGGTGTCTTACCATGCTTCTTTACTTTGTTCAGCAAGCTGACTTACCACTACAACACTCGAGCTAATTTTAGAAGGAAGATGGACAACTTAGAACAAGAGAATCGTGAGCTGCGCGAGGAAGTTTCTGCTTTGAAGGCTGGCTTGGCCAATCTCACTGCTCTGATGGAATCTTTGGTGGCTGCTCAGACTCAGCCACTGAGTGTTCAACCTCAACCAACAAGAGTTACTGCTGAAGCTCTGACTATTCCTGTGTCTATTACTCCAACCGTTATTCAGAATCACATGCCTCAAGGTTATCCATGGGGAATGCCAGAGAACTTTGCACCTGAAGGTTTCAATCTTGGTCCTCAAGATACTCCAGTTGTTCAGACTATTGTTACTCCTGCACCACCTGTGGTGCATATTCCTGCTACACCGCCTTCAGTGAATATGGTCCCATTTGTTAATGATGATGTGTGTCGTCCTTTTCCTCCACCAAGTGAAGACTTGGGTCTCTATGATAGAATGAATGATTTTCAAGAGCAGTTTGACAAAATGCAGAGGGAGATGAAGGCCCTCAGGGGAAAAGAGTTATTCGGGATGAATGTGAATGAGTTATGCTTGGTCCTGAATGTTAAGATACCTGTAAAGTTTAAAGTCCTAGAGTTTGAGAAGTACAAGGGCAACACTTTCCCTCGTGCTCATCTGGTAATGTATGTAAGGGAATATCTACCCATACTGATGATCAGCGTCTGCTGATTCACTTTTTTCAAGATAGTTTGATCGGTGATGTGCTGAAGTGGTATATGAGTTTGAACAACGTCAATATCCATACTTTTAATGACTTGGGATAAGCATTTATCAGACAATACAAGTACAACATGGACATGGCGTCTGGCCATGATCAACTCAGGGCCATGGTTCAAAAAGATAGGGAATCATTCAAAGAATGCGCATAGAGATGGTGTGAGGTAGCCGCCCAAGTGATTCCTCCCATGGAAGAGAAGGAGATGACAAATACTTTCTTAAAGACTCTGGGTGCTTTCTACTATGAAAGGATGGTAGCAAGTGTGCCAAGTTACTTTACTGAAATGGTAGGCATGGGTATCTACTTAGAAGAGGTTGTAAGAGAGGGCCGTTTAACGAAGAGTGAAGGATCTGGAGGTGCGAAGAAGCCATCTTACGGGTTTACCAAGAAGGAGGAAGGAGATATGAATGTTGTCATACATGAGAGGAAGGTTAACACTCCTAGAAGAAATTATCAGCATCATCAGTAAGTCGCCTCAGTTACTCCAGTTGTTGGTGTAGCTCCAACCACCGTTGCTTATCAGAGACCATCCCAGCAGGGGAATCAGGGGTATAATCAGAGAAAGGAGAGATATGACCCTATTCCTATGAGTTATATAAATTTATTACTGGCATTGATTCAGAAGAAGTTGGTTCAGACCCGACCACCTCTCGTTGTACCATCACCATTGCCTTGGTATTATAAGGCAGACCAAACATGTGCTTTTCATCAGGGAGCACCAGGGTATAATGTTGAGAATTATTATCCTTTGAAGACTGAGGTGCAGAAATTGGTGAAGTCTGGTTTTCTATCTTTCAAGGATGTGGGCCCTAATGTGAAAGACAATCCTCTACCCAAGCATGGAGGAGCAAATTCCGGGAATATGGTAGCCGGTTGTCCAGGCGACTTCCGGATTTTTGATATTCATAAGGGAGATTTGGTGAAAATGCATGCAGACTATAGCGGTAGAAATGTTTAAGACTAAGCCATTGGATTGACTAGACTTATACAGATCAAAATAAAAATCGCCACCACACTTTATTATTTCCAAAGGAATGGGAAAAGAGCGAATAACCCAAAAGAGGGGGAAAGATTCAAGGTAAGGGGGTTGGTTATGTAAAGGGAAGGTATTAGCTCCCTAAACATCCATGGTACCCCGTAGGAACCTCTTTATAAAATATGTATGTTTTGGCTATGAAATGTTGTGTAAAAAAATAGATGGTGGAGGTGAGAAAAGAAATATATTTTTATGGTTTTTTGCATCTGCCGCGGTTGCAAACCTTTAGTGCCTACGTACCACCTTCTGTGCAATAGGGGATCAGGGTACACGTAGTTCCTCTTTTAAAGATTTTAAAACACAAGTGTGTTGGTTGATTTTAAGAGATAAGATATCATCGTCATTGTCCGTGTGGAAAACATACTTACTACCCACAATCATGAGAAAGGAGAATTTGCATCATCTCAAAGTGGAGGATATGGCCTGGATTTTAAAATCAACAATGCCTCACTCAACACCCAAGTGGAAAATATCTCACTTCACTACATATCATAGAAGTATAGTTGTTTGCATCACTATGAGGATTGACAAGAGTCGAATCTTTTAAGAAAAGTTTAAGATGAAAGCCAAGATGGAAAAATGGTTTGAAATGAGATTTATTGACTTTTGGTATTCTCACAAAAAAATGTCAAAGTATTATTAAGTTTATTGTAGTTTATTTATGAAAATGTTTTGAAAATGCATGGACCTAAGTCCAAGTTTATTATGAAAGTGGTTCAAGTTTAAAACCAAGAAGAGTTTTTAAAAGGAGGGAGAAGGTTTTTGAAATTAAAGAAGATGGGAGGAGAAGAAGAGACTATCCTAAAGCATAAGGTAAAAGCTAAGAAGAAGAATCATCTAACCAACAAGAAGCAAATACTTTACATTATGAGTCAAGATAGAATTCCCATTCTTTGGATTGAAACCAAACAAGAAATGATAATAGACCTCTTGAAAGAACCAAACTTCAAGTGTATTAAGTCTTCACAAAAATTCGGCAGAGTAACAGTTATATACGGGTGAATTCCAGATTAAAAATAAAGGGTGTAATCACAAAAATTTACACACAAAACAAACAAACAACCCAATGCCTTAAGGTAAAACTCAAGAGCTCCAGACAAAATAATCAGATAAGGTCACAAGGTCTCCAATCATAGGCCAAGGTTTCTAATCCTAAGTCCAAAAAGTCCAATGATCCATAATGCCAAGGATAGTAACCAAATAGTCCAAGTATCATTAAAGATTTTTAGGGTTTATGTTGATTATTAGGTATTTTGAAAAAGTAAAGTAAAGCTCAAGTGAGAAAAAAATAAAAATGAAAAGAAAGTAAATACTCAAATGAGCAAAGATGAAAATGGCATGAAATGTAAATGCTAAAAGTAAATAGTGCATACAAATAAAGGGGCATATAATAAAAATAAAGGATAAAGTCAATTATTAGTGATTAGTGGTTAGTTGGATGATCATCTTGAAACTTGCATTTGGAACTCATTGGAGGATTGGTAGAACCAAAGCCTCCACACAACAAGTTGCATTTTCTTTTTGTTAAGTATATCATCCATTTGGAATTCTCATGAGTACCATTTAATGATCAACGATGTTTAAGTGATCCGCGTTGACCAAAGGTGTTGTAGATCCATTAGAGGATTGGTAGAACCAAAGCCTCCACACAATGAATCTCAAGGTTATTGGATCAAAGAGATCAAATTAACATACTTGGGCTTGCAAATATAAGTCTGGGCCACAAATGATCATTTATTCGAATCGGGACAAAATTTAGCGCTATGTTAAACAATCGTAAGTGGACTTATATAGAATTTGCACCTATTTTGAGGCCGGTCAATAGCAATCTATGCACCATTTATTTTGAGACATGATATAGAGATCATGCTCCAATAACACTTAGTGTAATAAGAAAATGGATGAGATGAAGAGGGGTGGGAGAGAACATACAAACCACATTTGAATTAAATTTCAATTAAACTATTATTAAAATCATTCATATATTTTTATGGAGTTAAACTCAACACCTTGGATCCAATGATGTTAACAAAGTTCATAATAAAAAATTCAACCTAAGATCAGCCATAAAATAATCACAAAATAATATTGCATTTAGTATATACATTAAAAAAAGTTTTAAAAAGTTTTAAAATAGAAATAAAAGAGAAAAATATCAACTATGTTCAAATTAGTCAAGAAATAAAAAGTAAGACCATAGAAAAAATCAAAAATGAACTAAAATAATTTTATAAAATTTTTGGTAATTTTTTAAAGTCATAAACTATTTTTAAAATTAAAAGAAATGAGTAAAATGAACCAAAAAAATAAAAAATACCAAAGTCACAAATAAAAAATGAATGAGGTCACAAATATTTGTCACAATATTATTGGATCATTCCATAGTTTTTTTAGAATTAAAAAGTGCATAAAAGTATTTTTAAACATTTTAAAAAAATCAAATAAAGTGAAAATTTATTAAAAAAATACCAAAACACAAAATTAAATTGTGAAAAATAAAAATCAGAAAGAGAATAATCAAAAACATTTTTCATAATTGTTTTAGAATTTTTGGACTAAAAATGGATTTTCTATGATTTTTGAATTTTAAAACAATTAAATATAAAAATCAGAAAAGAAAATAAAAGTCAAAAATATGTGGACCATTGGATGAGAGTCAAAATGCGTTAGTAATCAAATCCAAGGGATCTGGCGCACCGTGCATATCATGGTCATTAGTGAATAATGCATATGATCAATAATTAAATCAGATTTCAAAAAATACTAGTGGCGTGCCATCATTGGTTGGAAGATGACACGTTGGTCATCTTCAACCTCAAACCAACGTAAATTGTAGGTCTCTCAAACTTTAAAATCAGAAGCTCAGACCTATGCCATTCGTTTCATCTCTTCAATACGAAGACAACCACACCATCGCGACAAATTTATATAAATTGTAGCTCAAACAATTTGGAAGGAAAGTTTTGAAAAGAGATTTGAAATTTCATGGTCAAAATGTGTTTCCAGTAAAAAACAAGTGTTGCAACTAGAACCAGGGCAATGAGAGCATCACAATGATATCAAAGTTTTGAAGAATTGATGAATGAATCTACCTATTGAAGTTGAGTTACAGAGCTCTGAAACTGGACTTCTATGGAGCAATATAGGGCACGATTCTTGAATGTAATTATATGGTTAGCTTCAGGGAATATCAAGGAAGGTGAATTGATGGAAAAATTGGATTGAAAAAGGCTTGAGAATGGATTTCGAAGTTGCTGAATTTTTAGTTATGGAACAAGTGTGGCAGGGTGATTCTGGCTATCCAAGCTTGAGGAAATGAATGGGGAATGACCCTCTATTTATAGGGAATCAAATGGAATGTCCAAGCGTGTGAAGTTGCAAACAAGAAAAGTGTGACTTCTAATTTGATCAAAACTCATCCAAAACACACGTTTTGCTATGCTAATCACTTCTGGAACTTCATTAAACATGTTTAGAGGCATAAACACGTAGAAACAAAGTGTTTAAAAGCCAAATCAAGGATTTCAAACTTCAGACTTGGTGAAAAATTCAGTTTCAAATTGCCAACTTCTGATCAATGGCATTCTCAGCTCAAGGGGTCTTAGGGCATGATTCTTGATGCTTTACAAAGATGAGGTTAAAATATTTGTAATGTGAAAATAATGGAGACAAATGGATGCTTGAGCTTAAAGTTATAACGAGTCAAAGTTGGAAAAAAATGTTGACTTTCCATACTTAGAAATATTTCAAGTTTTTCTTCAAAAATGACTTATAATGTCTTGCATCCAAACATAGCTTTCCACTTGGAATTTGCTCTTGAGCAAAAAATATGACATGAAGTAGAACTCTTGAATGACATTTTGAAACTTGAAGCATTCAAAATCTCCAAAAATTGAGAGAGTTATGAATTGTTGAAGTTGGCAAAAAATCATGATATGGCCTATAATCTTTTGTATCCTTAAGGCAACTTCCATCCATTTTCTCACTTTTCTCATAAAAGAAGGCATAAAGTTCACATCCTCAAGATCATTATAGAAAAGGAATAGGCTCAAGGTGATAAAGATTGACCAAGTTATGATCATTTGAAGCCACACATGGAAAATTGGGGGGTTCATCTAGAGGACTTGTAATCTTTCTTCTTCATCAAGTTTCTTTCACATGAAAACTCCTTGTAACTTTTGAAGTGATTTGTTGATAACACTTTGAATATAAGGATGTCTTTGGAATCACTCAAAAATACCAAAAGATGAGCAAGATATACTCCTTTGAAGTTCAAAACCCTAGCTCCTATATCAAGAAACATGCCTTGAGGAACTTTGACAATTTTGAGCAAACTTCTTGTACCAACACAATTATTTGTAAATATAAGTTGTTGAGGGTGATAATGAGAACTCATAGCAACCACAAACACTTCCATATCTTGAGAATTGAGAGAAATATGCATTTGTGACCAATGGGAACAAAGCCTTGTCCAAGCAAGCCAACTTCTCCAATCAATCCCTTGTGCTTTTGAACCAAATTTTATAACCTTGAAATTTAGTGAACCAAAATAACCTTGACATGCCATTCCTTCGAAAACAAATTCAATGGTGAGGCTTGAACTTCTCAAGATTTATTGACTAGGGTATGGAAATAAAATCATGAACCTATGGAGCAACTTGCTAAATCTTATTGCCTTTACCTACATGGATAATAAGCAAGACAAACCAACATTTCATTTTATTAATTAAAAGAAGAAATCAATACAAAAAATATTCATGATCAAAAAAGGACACAAGTCAAGGTGCTTGGTGATTCCTCAAAGAGAAAAGCTAAATATAGGGAGGGGAACCAAGAATCCTAATGTGATCTTGTTGTGATGGAATTAATATGGTATGATGAAGGGTTCTTATGGGGAAAAATTAGGGTACAACATAGACCTCTGTGAATTTAGCTACTATACGCATGACCATGCCAGTTGTGCTATTTGCAGTACTGACATACAAGGTTGCGACAAGATAAAGGCTGATTTACAGGAGATGATGGATGAGGGCCTCATCCACATAATCAGGCCTAAGGCATAGTATGAAGAGGAAGTGAATATGGTTTTTGGATGTCCTGGAGAGTTCAGAATTTTTGATGTGGAGCATATGAATGAAGACCTTGTGCAATTGCATTCTACTTTCTACCACTTGGCTGGTCAGGTGGAACACCAGTATGGATCTTTCCGAATTTGCTGTTGAGACTCCCGAGGTTGTTCAATCGTGAAGAAAGGTGTTCAATTGTTATTAGATAATGGAACTATCAAGGTTATAGGTCAAAGGGATGATTACCATGAAGTTTATATGGTTGAGTTTTGTTTGGTTGTTGAAGAGTCAGATGAAGAGTATGCCTCTGCAGATGAGTATTTCTCCTCAGATGAGGATTTGTTTTCCAGAGATGACTCAATAGTGACTGATTGTGTTGAAGAAGGGATAAATGTTATTGTACCTTTTTTTGGTACACCAGCCCATTTTGAAGTTGAGTATCATAGCAAGCCAGATATTACTCCATTAGTGATTAGTTTGCCGGGTCCTATTCCCTATAAGTCAGATAAAGCAATACCCAACAAATATAACGCTACAATCTTAGAGGATGGTGTGGAAGTTCCCATCCAGCCAATGTCTGATGTTGGAAATATTGCTGGAAATAACAGGGTGACCTGCAGCGGTCGTGTATTTGTACTAGTTGTTCGAGAAGATGTTAGTACTGGAAAGAAAATTATTGAGAATGTTGAACCCAAGAAGGCTACGGGTGAATCTAGTGGAGCTACGTTAGAGAAAGAAGTGGATGCTATTTTGAAGATAATCAAGATGAGCGACTACAGAATTGTAGATCAACTACTGCAGACTCCTTCAAAAATATTTATCTTGGCCTTATTGATGAACTCCTCTGCTCACAGATAATATTTGGTGAGGGTGTTGGACCAAGCTTTTATGGAAAGTGACATGCCTATAGATCAATTCAGCAGTGTAGTAGGGAACATTACGTCATGTAATAACCTGAGTTTCTGCGATGATGAATTGCCAGATGAAGGAAGGAATCACAACCTGGCCCTTGACATCTCCATGAATTGCAAGAATGATTCACTATCCAATGTGTTGATTGATAATGGATCCGCTTTGAACGTCATACCGAGGAGCACACTTATGAATTTGAAATATCAGGGAATGCCCATGCGCCCGAGTGGCATCATTGTGAAAGCGTTTGATGGATCAAGGAAATCTATTATTGGTGAAGTGGACTTGCCTATTCATATAGGCTCACATTTGTTTCATATTACTTTCTAGGTCATGGACATTGTACCCGCTTACAGCTGTTTGTTGGGACGGCCGTTGATACATGAGGCAGGGGCCGTCACTTCAACTTTACACCAAAAGTTGAATTTTGTACATGAAGGAAAAGTGATAATCATAAATGGAGAACAGGAATTATTGATATCTCATTTGTCCTCTTTGTTGTACCCCAAATTTTGACCTAAGATACCATCTCCCATCTGCATCATCACATTGCAAGCGTTTTGATCTATCGATTTTTAAAATTCATAACTTTTTCAAGTCAAGAGCTGTTTATTTGTTGAACGCTAAATTTATTAACTGATCAAGACTTAAATGATGTTTATTAATTATTTATTATCTTAAATTTAAATAGTTGGAATTTATTTTCAGTTATTATATAATTCAAAGATTTATAAATAATATAATAAATATTTGAAGGGAAATTCATTAATTGATCAACAATGTTATTTAATTATTTATTATCCTAAGTTTAATAGTTGAAATTTATTTTTCAGTTATTATAATTTAGAGAATTATAAATAATGGAATAGATTGAAGAGAAGTTTATTGATCAATGATGTTTATTTAATTGTTTATTATTCTGAATTTAATAGTTGGAATTCATTTTCAGTTGTTATAATTTAAAGAATTATAAACGATAAAATAAATAACTAGAGAGAAGAAAAGAATTAATTGATAAAATATTGGAGTTTTATTCATTTTATTCTAATTGTACAATTGTTGTGTAAATATTGTATTTATTTACAACGTATTTACAATAATAATTTTTACAAAGTTTAAAATGAAATAAAAACTATTCTAATTTTTCCTAAATTCTAAATCTTCTATCCAATGCTTCTCTGTTTGTTCATTTAATTTTACCTGCAAAACAATTAAAAGAAAAAAAGTCAGAAATAAATAAATAATTAAAAGCAGAAAATTACTTTTAGTGTTCATCATTAAAAGCAAACGGCTGGAATCAGTTTTACCCTTTTTGCAAATCGCGGGATTTCTCCCGGTTCACAAAAAGGGACGAATTTTTATTTTCAAAAATGAATGCACAAATTTAAAGATGCACAAATTCATTTTTTGTTTTCAAAACTGCATAATTAAAAAGCCAACTGCATGTTTCAAATCCCATGCATATTTCAAAATCAATATAAAATGCATAATACAAACAGCATATGCATTTTCAATTCCAAGTCAATATCCCAACGTAAACTAGTATAGGAAGAGGCCAAAAACATAAGGTTTTGCTGTACCATGCAGAAGTCAGAGCAAATATGCAGTTCAAATCAATATATGCAAGCAAAAACATTTCCATTTACATCATTTTCCAGCATTATTGCTTTTTCAGAACAAATGCATAACATATCATTTTTATGTCAAATTTGTATTGAGGAGAGAGAAGAGAGATAGAAGTTTGGTTTTACAGGTTTTGGTTTAGGCAGGAAGAGGATAGAAACAGAACAGCAGTAACTTAGTAGAAAAAATGAAAAGCATGAAAATAGAATACCAAACAAAACTGGATGAAGCAGATGTGCAGAAGGCCAAGGAAAATATAGTAAAATATACCAAACCTGTAGCATAAACATCCAAGCCAACTAACGGATAGAACAACATCAAACCCCCTTCAAAAATTCAGAGAGTTAAATCCACCTTCAAGCCTCCAACACTCAAAAATTGTCAAACACAATACAAAACCAGTAACCAAGCTCTCAAAAGCCAGAACCTGTTATCTCATAAACCAAAACCTTATGGCCTAAACTACAAACCTGCTACCATAACCATTTTCAAAACCTCAACCATGGCCTAAACCATACACAACCTGCATTAAAACCATAGCCATTTCAAAACACCATCAACATAAACCATAAACCAGTTTCCATCAACATACATAAAACCAACAACCAATATGGCCTAAACCTGCGTAAACCAGTAACCATAAACCAGAACAACCTTAGGCCACAAACTAAGAACCATGTCAAAACCTGTCAAACCAACAACCTTGACCTGAAACCACATAACCTGCGTAAAAGCAGTACAGCATCACCAAAAGTCATAACCACTTCAAAACCTTAAACCATGAAACCGATGTCCAATACCAAAGCCTCAGAATAGCATCATAGGCCATTAGAAAAGCATACAGAAGCATAGCTGAGAAGAAGAGGAAAAGCATACAACGAAGGCAGCATTCAAGCATTACATCATCAAGCTAATCAAAACAACAAAAATGTTTCAACCATAGCGTGTTTAAGGCAATTAGAAAAGCCTCACAGGCATTCATCATAGGCGACAGTTAAGCAAAGCAAGGTAAAGGCAGAAGAGAAGAACATATTGCACAAAGTTTTTAGTTTTACTCATCATCAAACATATTTAAGAACGAAATACCGGGCAACTGAAGCAAGCATCCTCACTGTCTTCCCCGCTCGCCCCGGCCTCCTAGCGCACGCCCAACCGTCCTCTTCCGTCTCCAAGGTTAACACTTCTCTTTTTCTTTCTTTCAAAAATACCTCAGATGATCATGTGAGAAAAACGAAGTTAGAATCGAAATGAATCAAAATCGTAACATGCAGTAATCAACGAACCCTAACGAAATAAAAAAGATGAAATCACCTTAAATCTGTCGCCCCAAAGCGTTGTTGGAGGGAAGAAGAGGTTGGAAGTACCAGCGGCCATGGACAAACGGGCGAAGAACTTAGAAGCTTAGACCAAGACGAAGAACAACGCAAGGACGAAGAAGACAAGCAAGCGCCGCTCTGCCAAAACCTTGTGAACCCTAATCCCAAACTAAACAAACGCGTTTAACCCTAAACCTTGTGTCAACGATTTGGACTTAACTCATGCCCTGCCTAAGGCCAACGATTTGCTTATCCACCCCCTATCTTGCTTCTGATATTCTTGATTTTTGGCCTCTTAAAACCTCTTCTGGCCCATGCTTTTGTTTATCATTTTCTTTTGTTCTTGATACATTTTTTTTATTTGATTTCCTTAGCCCTTTTCTTAATTATTATTAGTTAGTTAGTTAATAAGTTAATAATAGGTGTATTTCTTAATTAAAACAAATTTTAATAATTGGATTATTTTATTAGTTTAACATTAGGTTTAATCTAGTAATTTTAGTATTTTTTATTAGGTTTAGTTAAATAACTTTTAAAGTTTAATTTAGTTTAGATTTATTTACTAAGTAATACTTTATATTAATACCAAAAATACCTAAAAAATATTAAATATAAAAAAAAAAACATATATTAATACAAAAATATAAAAAAAAATAGAATTTAAGAATTAAAATATTTTACTTTCTTTAATTAATTCACTTGCGTTATTAACATTAAATAAATAAAACTCTAAAAACATATAAAAAATATAGAAAACTTAAAAACATTTTACTTTCCTTAATTAATTTCCTCGCTTTAGTTAAATATTAGATAAAAATACAAAAATGCATATTTAGACCATTTAGTCTTTTATTTAAATTGTTGTATATCATTTATCTATCATAATTTTCTGTTTAATTATTTCATCTTTATTCGATTATTCCGTTTACGTCTAAATCCAAGGGAAAAATGATTAAACTGGTCGACTTCATGTCCTCAAATCCAATCATGCGAACATTTGCATTTCGTTAAAACTTAAGACAATTTTCCCCCAAATATCCAATCTTTTCAAACTTATACCTTTCAAGCCAAAACTTCGACATTAGGTCGTCGTATCTTCAAAAACCCGTCCGTACCCCTTTTCGGCCAAAACAATTTATTTCTTAATCAAACGGTCAATTTTAATAAAACAGATATTTCAAAAGGTTCTTATAGAGTACTATAGATACATTGGGTGCTAATACCTTCCCATTGTATAATCAACCCCCGAACCGTAGATCTCTTTTCAAAAACGCCTTGTATTTTTATTACTTTTAAAAGTATTATTTACATTGCATATTTAGGGTTTTATTTCGCTCTTTTCCCTTTTCCCTTGGAAACAATAAAGCGCGGTGGCGACTCTTGCTTTTGCGAGACGAATTAATCAATAATTCGATCTCCGATTTACCCCGCTACATTTTTTATCGCTACAAAATTGGCGACTCTGCTGGGGAAAGATTGACCTCTTGCTGGTCCATCCCTAAGTGGGTTAAGCCTAGTTTGTTTTATCTGTTTTATTATTATTTGATTTGTTTGATTATGTGTTTAAATTGGGGTTGTTT
This sequence comes from Vicia faba, assembly GCA_948472305.1. Classification (NCBI taxonomy): domain Eukaryota; kingdom Viridiplantae; phylum Streptophyta; class Magnoliopsida; order Fabales; family Fabaceae; genus Vicia; species Vicia faba. The sequence continues at coordinate 1,330,835,664 of OX451739.1, forward strand.
GGGTTTTTTAAAGGACGAATCCTATACCCGAATTAAGTTACACTTAAGAATAGGACGGGCGGTACAATCATGTTAACTTTGAGGGAGTAATCCCGAAGAAGGAGGCATGAGATCCCCCACTCAATGGAAGGCCCTCTTGAACTTAATATTTGTTTACCGAGTAATCGGGAAGACATTATTATTTTCGACCTAGGAGCCAGAGAAGTTGAGGACCGTAGAACCCTAACCCATCTTGGACTTTTTAGGTGTAGCGCGGAGACTATAATGGAGTAATTCGGAAGTAGTTGTTACGCGATGCTACGCTCAGATGAGTTTCTCTTGAGAATATTGCTAATTATTGAGTAATCAAGACGTTGGTAATATCCGAAAGAGGAATGTAGACTCTGGGAACTCTTAGAACATTGTATTACAGGTGCGATTGAACCGTTAGTACATACCTTGGGGTGGGCTTTACCCTTGACTCCATGCTGAAACGTTGAACCTTTGAACCCCATGTTTGTGAACGTGTGTGTAACTGTCGCATTATCATTCATTCATGCATTCATCAACATTTTTGTAAAAAACTTGTTTTTCAAGGAACTTAGGAATGATTCTTGCAGACATCTCAGGTACTATGGAATTTGGAAGGAGAAACACTCGAAGTTTTAGTTTTAAAGAGCCCGAGATTGAAGAATTAAAGAGTTTGATTCCTGAGATCAAGAGCCCGACGGATTTTCAGAAGAAGTTTGGGTCCATTATACCTCTCATGAAGCGCAAGATGAAGGAAGGCATCCTTAATATGTTGGTCCAATTCTACGATCCTTTGTACCGATGTTTCACCTTTCCGGATTACCAGTTAATGCCCACCTTAGAAGAGTACTCCTACATACTTGGTTTGCCGATCACCGACTGTGTTCCTTTTTCCGGATTAGAAGAGGAACCCAAATCTCACGAGATAGCGACCATCACCCACTTGAAGAAGTCAGAGATAGAGGAGAACATGACTACAAAAGGGGGAATTCGAGGTTTGTCTGCGCAGTTTTTGTTGAGGAAAGCTCGTCATTTCACTGAGATAGAAGATACTATTGCCTTTGAAGACGTGTTTGCTTTACTCGCTTATGGTCTATTCTTGTTCCCTAACGTTGATAAGTTTGTGGATATCAACGCCATCAGAATTTTCTTGATTGGAAATCCGGTCCCTACGCTGCTGGGAGATACCTACTACTCCATCCATCTTCGAAACTTTTATCAAGGAGGAATGATTATTTGTTGTGTACCATTGTTGTATCAGTGGTATGTTTCTCATCTACCTGGGTCTGATGTTTTCTGGGATCTCGAGAAGGAGCCGCGATGGGCGCCAAAGATTATGGCTCTCACTCATTTCGACATTGATTGGTATAATCGAGCTTACTGTGACGTAAAGATCATCGATAGCTGTGGTGCTTTTCCTAACGTGCCTCTTCTTGGTACGAAAGGCGGAATTAATTATAACCCTGTTCTCACGCGCCGTCAGTTCGGATACCCGATGAGAGACAAGCCAAACAACATCCATGTGAGTGGTTTCTTTCTACAGGAAGGACAAGATCATCAGGCAGCTAAGAGGGAGATCGAAGGAGCTTGGCGCCACATCCATAGGAAAGGGAGAGACATGTTAGGACCTAAGGGTGCCGTTTCTTTGGAGCCTTATCTACATTGGGTCCGTGCTAGGGCTTGTTCTCTCAAGATGCCCTATAAACCTGAGAAACCTTTATTCCCTACCGTTGCATCATCATCTGTTGTTATCCCTATCGAGAATATGGGAGAATACCAAGGAAATCTGGCTAGGATGAAGTCTGAGAGAGATGCTTGGAAAGAAAAGTATAATATGTCTGAATATGAGAATCGGGTCCTGACTCGACAGCTAAAGGAAAAGGAGGATTTGCTTTTTATTCAAGACGGCTGGTTCATTGATCATGATGAGAAACTTTCTCAAAAGGATGCTTTACTGAAGAAGTATGCTAGTGAAAGGAAGAGAAAGAAGGAAGGTTCGGTAAGCGTTGCTCTCATTCCTAATTCGCAAAAGGAAATCGTTGATCGACTGGTAGCTGAGAAGAAAGAGATGGAAGACTTTTATGAAAAGAAGACCATGAAGCTCCGGTTACAGTTGGCATTTGGTCCTTCACCTGATGATTCTGAGTGATCTTTAGCTTTTAGTTTTATTTTACTGATGTCATTTTGTAAAACTCTGTAAAAGGGCTTCATGTCCCAAAGTTGTAATTTACTGTTTTATTATGGGCTTCATGTTCCAAAGTTGTAATTTATTGCTTTATTATGGGCTTCATGTTCCAAAGTTGTAGTTTACTGCTTTTATTATTGGGTTCTTATCCCAAAACTGTAATTTATTGTTTTGTTTATTCCAAAGTTATAAGTTGTAGTTTACCGCTTTTGATTAATGGATTGAGTTTTTGTTGTTCCAAATTCCTGTACTATTGATGTGTGCAAAATTATTGAAGTTCCTTGAAAAACTATTAAAATGAATTATCATTTGCATCACACATCATGCATCATCCAACATTCCACTTCACATGTTTTCTAGAGTCTCATCCTTGTTTCTTTTTCCACTCCGAAGGTTGTCAAGCTGTCTCATCGATACGATACTCAAGCCAATCGTCAGAGGAAAATGGAAGATCTGGAACAGGAAAACCACAAGCTTCGTGGGGAGGTTGCTACCCTTCGTATCGAGATGGAAAAGTTAACTGCGCTAGTGGAAAGTTTGGTGGCTGTTCAGAATCAGCCATCGACTACAGCTGCTGAGATTCAGACTTCAACTACAGTGGTTTCCGAGATTGTCACCGTTCCAACATCTGTGACTCAAATCAACTCTCCGCTTCAACATCAGATGCCGAAAGGCTTTCCGTGGGGAATGCCTTACAACTTTGTGCCAGAGGGGTATCAGCCTGCCGTACAACCTTTATTTCAACCTGCTTTGTCTCTTCCTCAGCCATAGACAACTGCCATGCCGCCGGTAATCCCGTCTGTAACACCTTTTCCGCAACCGGTGATGGCAACTGTCGCTCCTGTGATTCACTCCGTTCCATACTTGAATGAACCTACTTATCCTGCCGAGCTTGCTGAAAGTTTGGGTCTTTTTGATAGAATGGAAGAATTTCAAGATCAGTTCCAAGAAATGCAGAAGGAGCTCAGAGCGTTAAAGGGGAAGGATTTGTTTGGGAAGAACACGCATGACCTTTGTTTAGTTCCGAATGTCAAGATTCCAGTAAAATTCAAAGTGCCTGACTTTGAGAGATATAAGGGTGATTCGTGTCCTCGAAGTCATTTGACTATGTACGTGAGAAAGATGTCTACGTATTCCGATGATCATGACTTGTTGATTCACTATTTTCAAGACAGTTTGACGGGTGCTTCTCTAAAGTGGTATATGGGTTTAGACAGTATTCGGATCCGCAGCTTCAACGATCTTAGCGAAGCCTTTGTTCACCAGTATAAGTATAACGTTGACATGGCACCGGACAGGGATCAGCTCCGGGCGATGTCGCAGAGAGACAGAGAATCTTTTAAGGAATACGCCCAGAGGTGGCGTGAAATTGCTGCTCAAATCTATCCACCTCTTGAGGAGAAAGAGATGACGAAGATATTCTTGAAGACTTTAGGTTCCTTTTACTATGAAAGAATGATAGCCAGCGCACCCAGTGACTTCACCGAAATGGTAAGCATGGGCATGCGGTTAGAGGAAGGGATTCGTGAAGGGCGTTTGGTTAAAGAAGGAAGTCCGTCTAGCAGTACTATGAAGTTTGGAATTGTTTTCCCGAAAAGAAAAGAGCAGGATGTCAGTGCATTGTTCCTGGGGAGACCGAGGAGAGGTTACTCGCACGTTGCGGCAGTCACCCCGGCTGTCCGCCCAGCTTTGATGACCCCAGCTCATCAAACTCCACCAACTCAACAACGGCCATTTCAGCAGCAGCCTCGACAACAGGCTTATCCATTCAACAATCAGAACCGTTCACCCAGAAAACCGCAATTCGATGCCATTCCTATGACTTATACTGAATTATTCCCTGCTCTTATCAGAAAGAACCTCATAACGACAAAGCCTCCTCCTGTCGCACCGAATAGCACTTCTCCGTGGTACAAGGCGGATCCGTTTTGTGAGTATCATCAAGGGTCGCCGGGGCACAACCTTGAAAGTTGTTTTGCTTTGAAGGCGGACGTGCAGAGGTTGATTAAGAATGGTATCCTATCTTTCAAGGATGTTAACCCAAATGTTAGAGATGATCCTTTGCCTCGACATGGGGCAGCTTCAGTGAATATGGTGGAAGGTTGTCCGGGAAAGTTTCGAGTTTTCCAAGTTGAACACATTAGAGAGTCGTTGATCAGGTTACATCAGAGTTTGAGAAGACTTTCCTTTGTTAAGCATCAGCATGATTATGATGTTTGTGAATTTTGTTCAAGGGAGGTTGATTGTCCTATTGTGAAGGAGGATATTCAGAAGTTGTTAGACCAGAGAGTTATCACTATTACATATGACCGAGATCCGGAGGATGAAGTGAATGTTATAATACCACAATTCAATTTGCTTGAATCAGTAGAGATCGTTTACGACAGTCAGACTGCACCTGTTGATCCTTTGATTATTTATCCACCTGGTCCTGTGCCTTACAACTCGGACCAAGCTGTACCGTATAAGTATAATGCCACAATGATTGAGAATGGGGTAGAAGTCCCTATACCAACGAGACCGTCTTTTGTAAACATTGCTGATGTGAGTAGAGTTACGAGAAGTGGACGTGTCTTTGCAGCAGTACCTTTGAAGAGACCAGAAGTTCAAGTTAGGAGGCCCATACCTGCAGAAATTCCAGCGAGAAATGTTGAACCAAGGGTTGAGATAGGCCGATCCAATGAACCTATCCCTCACCCTAAGGATGATGAGATTCTGAAGCTTATCAAGAGAAGTGAATATAAGATTGTGGACCAACTTTTGCAAACTCCTTCCAAGATTTCTTTGCTTGCTTTACTGAGAGATTCTGGTGCCCATAGAGAAGCTTTGATGAAGGTCTTAGACCAGGCGTTCGTGGATCATGATGTGACGGTTGACCAATTTGATGGAATTGTGGGAAATATTACTTCGTGTAACAATCTTGGTTTCAGTGATGAAGAACTCCCGGAGGAGGGGAGAAACCATAATATGGCTTTGCATATCTCAGTAAGTTGTGGAAATGATACCTTATCAAGTGTGTTGGTGGATACAGGTTCGTCGTTGAATGTAATGCCCAAAACTACATTATCTCGGCTCTCATATCCAAGTGCTCCCATGAGACCTAGTGGAGTAATTGTTAAAGCGTTTGATGGTTCTAGGAAGACTGTCATTGGTGAAGTGGATCTTCCTATAGTGATTGGCCCTCATACTTTTCAGATCACTTTCCAAGTAATGGATATTCGTGCTGCCTACAGTTGCCTATTGGGTCGTCCTTGGATCCATGATGCAGGGGCAGTCACTTCCACGCTCCATCAGAGATTGAAGTTTGTGAGGCATGGAAAGCTGGTAATGGTTGGTGGAGAGCAGGCTATGGTGGTAAGCCATTTGTCATCCTTCTCTTTTATTGATGTTGATGAGGATGTTGGAACCCAGTTCCAAGGTCTATCTGTTGCTAAGAATGAAGTGAAGAAGCAAGGGACGTCTATCTCTTCTTTTGAGGACGCGCGACGTGTGGTTGAAAGTGGTTCGGCTGAAGGTTGGGGCCAGGTGTTGACTTTGCCCGAAAACAAGTCTGGAGAAGGTCTTGGTTTTCGTCCCGTGTCTGCAAGAGTCAAGCAGGAAGTGGTTACTCGTCCGATTCAAGAGGTTTTCCGAAGTGCAGGTTTTATCCATCCGACTCCTCCTGAGGTTGATGCCATCATAGGGGACGATGCTGAAGAGGATTTACCCGATTTTGTGACGCATGGAGTGGTTTGCCAAAACTGGATAGTTGTTGATGTTCCTGTTGTGATGCATATTTCCGAGTAATGTTTTATTTTTTTTTTTGAAAACTTTCGCTCTGCCCAAGCCGAAAAGTATTTTGTGTCGGGCTATGATAAAAATAAATCCTTTTGCTCTGCCCAAGGCAAAAGAGAAATGTCTGGGCTCTTTGTTTCAAGTATTTCCCTTCAATGAATAAAAATGTTATTTTGTCCACTACTGTTTTATTTTTTCACTTTTTCTGGGAAATAATAATGAAAATTAATTGGTAGTAATAGGAAAACATAATAATGTTTTGTTTCATTTGTACAACGTTCATATTAATCGATTTCTAAAATAAAGCATAATCATATGTGCAGATTAATCCATGACTTAACCATTGAAAACAATGATCCTATGCCCTCTCCCAACTTTGAATTCCCTGTGTTCAGAGCTGAAGAAGAGGATAGTGAAGAGATTCCTGATGAAATTTCCCGTTTGCTTGAGCATGATGAGAAGATCATTCAACCGTTTGAAGAACCTTTAGAGTTGATCAACTTGGGTGATGAAGAAGATAGAAAGGAAGTCAAAGTCGGAGCATTGCTTACCCCAGAAGTCAAAGAGAAAATGTTGGAGCTTCTCAAAGAGTATGTTGATGTGTTTGCTTGGTCCTACCAAGATATGCCGGGTTTGGGCAACGATATTGTGGAGCATCGTTTACCGTTGAGACCTGAATGTCCGCCGATTAAGCAGAAGCTGAGAAGGACTCGTCCCGATATGGCTGACAAGATCAAAGAAGAAGTTCAAAAGCAGATTAATGCAGGTTTCCTTGTTACATCGGTCTACCCTCAATGGTTAGCCAATATAGTGCCTGTTGCTAAGAAGGATGGCAAAGTTCGAATGTGTGTAGACTATAGAGATCTGAATAGAGCTAGTCCGAAGGATGACTTCCCATTACCTCACATTAACGTATTGGTCGACAGTACCGCCAAGTTCAAAGTCTTTTCTTTCATGGATGGTTTCTCTGGTTACAATCAAATCAAGATGGCACCAGAAGATATGGAGAAGACAGCTTTCATTACACCGTGGGGAACTTTTTGTTATCGGGTTATGCCGTTTGGTTTGAGAAATGCTGGTGCAACATACCAAAGAGCCATGACTGCTTTGTTCCATGAAATGATGCATAAAGAGATAGAAGTGTACGTGGATGACATGATTGCCCAATCACAAACTGAGGAAGATCATTTGGAACACTTATTGAAGTTATTCCAGCGTTTGAGAAAGTATAAACTCCGTCTGAATCCCAACAAGTGCACTTTTGGTGTTCGTTCTGGAAGACTTCTGGGTTTCATTGTCAGTCAGAAAGGTATTGAGGTAGATCCTGATAAAGTCAAAGCCATTCGGGAGATGCCCGCACCCAAGAAGGAAAAAGAAGTAATAGGATTCCTTGGGAGACTGAACTATATTTCTCGATTTATATCTCATATGACTGCTACCTGTGGGCCGATTTTCAAGCTTCTCCGAAAGAACCAAGGATGTGTGTGGATAGAAGATTGTCAGAGAGCTTTTGATAGCATCAAAGAATATTTGCTTGAACCTCCCATTTTGATTCCTCCAGTGGAAGGAAGACCTTTGATTATGTACCTGACTATATTGGAAAATTCAATGGGATGTGTGCTTGGTCAACAAGATGAGACTGGAAGAAAGGAACATGCCATATATTATCTGAGTAAGAAATTCACAGACTGTGAGTCTCGATACTCAATGCTTGAGAAAACCTGTTGTGCTTTAGCTTGGGCTGCTCGCCGTCTGCGCCAGTATATGATTAACCACACCACCTGGTTGATCTCCAAAATGGATCCGATCAAGTATATCTTTGAGAAGCCCGCCTTATCTGGAAGAATAGCTCGTTGGCAGATGTTGTTATCTGAATATGACATTGAGTATCACACTCAAAAAGCAATCAAAGGGAGTATTTTAGCCGACCATTTGGCTCACCAACCAATTGACGATTATCAATCCATCAAGTTTGATTTCCCAGATGAAGATGTTATGTACCTGAAAGCTAAAGATTGTGAAGAGCCGTTACCTGAGGAAGGGCCTGATCCCGAATCGCATTGGGGTTTGATTTTTGACGGAGCTGTAAATTCTTATGGAAATGGAATTGGGGCAATCATCTTCACTCCCCGAGGTACTCATATCCCGTTCACAGCGAGATTGAAGTTTGACTGCACAAACAACATGGCTGAATATGAGGCATGTATTATGGGTCTCGAAGAAGCAGTGGATCTAAGGATTAAGATTCTTGATATTTACAGAGATTCGGCATTGGTAATTAATCAAATCAAAGGAGAATGGGAGACTCGTCATCCTGGTTTGGTCCCTTACAAAGATTATGCTAGAAGATTGTTAACCTTCTTCAACAAAGTGGAATTACATCATATCCCTAGAGATGAGAACCAAATGGCTAATGCTTTAGCTACTTTGTCTTCAATGTTTCAAGTGAATGGTTGGAACGATGTGCCTACAATCCGGGTTATGCGCCTCGACAGACCTGCTCATGTGTTCTCAGTAGAAGAGGTTACCGACGACAAACCGTGGTTCTATGACATTAAACGTGTTCTTCAAACTCAAGAGTACCCGCCTGGGGCATCCAATAAAGATAGGAAGACATTGAGAAGGTTAGCAAGCAGTTTCTTCCTCAATGAAGAAGTTTTGTATAAGAGGAATTACGACATGGTCTTGCTCAGATGTGTAGACAGACGTGAAGCAGACCTGCTGATGCAAGAAGTACATGAAGGATCTTTTGGCACTCATGCCAATGGACATGCGATGGCTAGAAAGATGTTGAGAGCTGGTTACTATTGGATGACAATGGAATCTGATTGCTGCAAGTATGTGAAGAAATGTCATAAATGCCAGATTTATGCGGACAAGATGCATGTGCCACCGACCCTCCTTAACGTTATCTCTTCACCTTGGCCTTTCTCTACGTGGGGCATCGATATGATTGGAATGATTGAGCCCAAAGCTTCAAATGGTCATCGTTTCATCTTGGTAGCGATCGATTATTTTACTAAATGGGTGGAAGCAGCATCTTATGCTAATGTAACCAGACAGGTGGTAGTCAGATTTATTAAGAATCAGATCATTTGTCGATACGGTATCCCGAGCAAGATCATCACTGATAATGGTTCAAATTTGAATAACAAGATGATGAGAGAGCTTTGTGAAGAGTCCAAGATTGAACATCATAATTCTTCTCCTTACAGACCAAAGATGAATGGGGATGTTGAAGCTGCTAACAAGAACATCAAGAAGATTGTCCAGAAGATGGTGGTAACTTATAAAGATTGGCATGAAATGCTTCCGTTTGCTTTGCATGGATATCGTACTTCAGTTCGAAATTCAACAGGTGCAACCCCATTTTCCCTAGTTTATGGTATGGAAGCAGTACTCCCCGTGGAGGTTGAGATTCCGTCTCTGAGAGTGTTGATGGAAGCTAAACTTTCTGAGGCTGAATGGTGTCAAAGTAGATATGATCAGTTGAATTTAATTGAAGAGAAGAGATTGACAGCATTGTGTCACGGTCAATTATATCAGCAGAGAATGAAGAAGGCTTTTGATAAGAAGGTTCGACCACGCGAGTTCAGAGCAGGTGACCTTGTGCTCAAGAAGATATTATCTTTCCAACCTGATTCTAGGGGCAAGTGGGCTCCGAATTGTGAAGGACCGTATGTCGTTAAGAAAGTCTTCTCTGGAGGTGCTTTGATTCTCACCAATATCGACGGTGAAGAGCTCTCGCGTCCCTTGAACGCCGATGCAGTCAAGAAGTATTTCGCTTAAGTTTGAGTTGGCAGTTTGCAGAGTTGAAAACCCGAAAGGGCGGCTCAAGCAAGCTTTTGGTCAGACCAGTCTTGGCATTTGAACATATTTTGGAAATTCGAAGTTGTTAGGGAGAATAGTGATCATTGTTTTTGTGTAATCCTTTCTTTCATGTACTATTTCCAAAACTTTTGTAAACCGTTGGAGTCGCGTTGTTAGCGAACTACCATCTTATTAATGAAATTTGAGCATTTACCTTTTGTGGGCAAAATTTTAATTTTTTTGGAAATATTTGAAACAAAGTATTTAAAATATTCTTATTTTTAAAATGTGTCGTGAATAATGAAAGGAATATTAACAGTTGTTCCGAAAGATGGTCAAGCCATGAAATGCAAAACAACACGGTAATTTATCCTTGCATGATGAACATGTTTCGTTTCAAAATCGTCATTGAGGTGTTGGTTGTGTAAGCTTGTGTTTCTGGTGGTACTAAGTTTGGTGACTCCCCAGTTGTTCCAGTTAAGATTTGTTTCAGTTATCTTTATTTGGGAGATTTCTGAAGTGCGGTACGCTTCGTCTCATGCCAGTGGTCTATTGGTGTTAGAAGATTGGATTTGATACTTTTCTCCTCAGAAGACTTGGCCTCGTAGCGTGTTACACTCCGACGTTGCTGTGTGGTTCCAGTTCCAGTTATTTTCCGTCTTTTTTCAAGATTGGCCGAGTACCTATCTTTTTGTGACATCTTATCGTCTTCAGGATATTCCTTCTGTTCGTGTTGTCAGCATAACATTCATTTATTCATTCACACTTATATCACGCACGCATATTCACATTTGTCGTTGACTTTTGGGTTACTTTGTTTATTAAGACAATGTACATGTTTCTTTCCAAGTAGAAGGTTAGCTTAGGCAGAAAATGTGTTTCCTTTCTAAATTCCCCAACTGAGCTAATCCTCGTGGATGATTTTTGATTTAGCCTACCTTGTCCATTTCTGGATAGGATGAATCCCCCAATCAAGTTACTTTTCTCATTGGTTGGAGTCTTGTTTGACTGTTTCTCTTTGGTTTATTCCTGGATGAAGTTGTTGTCTCTTGCATAGGCTATCTCATGATTTTTCCCAGTGAAGTCGCGACCTAGACGAATGGTGCATTTATTTTGCACATTTAAGTATGTGATCTCCTTGGGAAGGATTGATTCATGATTCTCTTTGACGAAGATTTTATTCTCTGCCACTGTCATCGCAATTTCCGTCTGAGTTATTATTTTGGAAAACGACAAGCGGCGGTCTCTTTATTTGAGCAACTTGTACGTTATAGACATCGTTGGAAAACGACAAGCGGCAGCTTTTCACGAGCAACTTGTGTGTTATTATCATTTTCGGAAAACGACAAGCGGCAGCTCTTCACGAGCAACTTGTGCGTTATAGACATCGTTGGAAAACGACAAGCGGCAGCTCTTCACGAGCAAGTTGTGCGTTATTATTATTTTTGGAAGACGACAAGCGGAAGCTCTTCACGAGCAACTTGTGCGTTATTATTATTTTTGGAAGGCGACAAGCGGCAGCTCTTCACGAGCAACTTGTACGTTATTATTTTTCTGGAATACAACAAGCGGCAACTTCTTTATTTGAGCAACTTGTATGTCATAGTATTTTTGGAAAACAACAAACGACAACTTCTTTATTTGAGCAGTTTGCATGTTATTGACAACCCTGGACGACAGCAAGTGGCAGCTTCTTTATTTGAGCAGCTTGTATGTCATAGTATCTTTAGACGACAGCAAGTGGCAGCTTCTTTATTTGAGCAGCTTGTATGTCATAATATTTTTGGGAAGACAACAAGTGACAACTTCTTTATTGGAGCGACTTGCGTATCTACAATCTTATTCTTTCAGCAGTAATGAGTATATCTCGGGAAATCTCGCAGAGAAGTTTGTCATGAGTCATTACCTTCAGAAGTTGGTAGTCCATCATCAGCAAATTTGATACTCTCTGTCTATCTTTGACCTCGAGTTGTGAACTCACTGTTTTGGGTCAATAATCTGTTTTATGGCCTATGCAAGATGCCTTCTTTGTTAGGGTCAGAGGTCGTATTCCCTCAATTTTATTCGCCGTCAAGAGTCTGTCATTTGAAATCGATGGCTCGTTTCCCCAGTAGTGTATAATCCATGTCTGTGTTTTGTTGGCGTTTGATTTCTACAGCATTGTCTTGTTTCATACAATATCTTTCTCTGTGAATTCAATCAATGCATTCATATCAAACATAATGGCGGTATCTTAGGGTAAAAATTTGCGTATTATGTATTTAAGTACCTTCAATCTCGTCGAAACGAAGATTTTAATCTTCATATCTCCGGATAGAAGAAACTTAAATAGGGGCAGCTGTTGTACCCCAAATTTTGACCTAAGATACCATCTCCCATCTGCATCATCACATTGCAAGCGTTTTGATCTATCGATTTTTAAAATTCATAACTTTTTCAAGTCAAGAGCTGTTTATTTGTTGAACGCTAAATTTATTAACTGATCAAGACTTAAATGATGTTTATTAATTATTTATTATCTTAAATTTAAATAATTGGAATTTATTTTCAGTTATTATATAATTCAAAGATTTATAAATAATATAATAAATATTTGAAGGGAAATTCATTAATTGATCAACAATGTTATTTAATTATTTATTATCCTAAGTTTAATAGTTGAAATTTATTTTTCAGTTATTATAATTTAGAGAATTATAAATAATGGAATAGATTGAAGAGAAGTTTATTGATCAATGATGTTTATTTAATTGTTTATTATTCTGAATTTAATAGTTGGAATTCATTTTCAGTTGTTATAATTTAAAGAATTATAAACGATAAAATAAATAACTAGAGAGAAGAAAAGAATTAATTGATAAAACATTGGAGTTTTATTCATTTTATTCTAATTGTACAATTGTTGTGTAAATACTGTATTTATTTACAACGTATTTACAATAATAATTTTTACAAAGTTTAAAATGAAATAAAAACTATTCTAATTTTTCCTAAATTCTAAATCTTCTATCCAATGCTTCTCTGTTTGTTCATTTAATTTTACCTGCAAAACAATTAAAAGAAAAAAAGTCAGAAATAAATAAATAATTAAAAGCAGAAAATTACTTTTAGTGTTCATCATTAAAAGCAAACGGCTGGAATCAGTTTTACCCTTTTTGCAAATCGCGGGATTTCTCCCGGTTCACAAAAAGGGACGAATTTTTATTTTCAAAAATGAATGCACAAATTTAAAGATGCACAAATTCATTTTTTGTTTTCAAAACTGCATAATTAAAAAGCCAACTGCATGTTTCAAATCCCATGCATATTTCAAAATCAATATAAAATGCATAATACAAACAGCATATGCATTTTCAATTCCAAGTCAATATCCCAACGTAAACTAGTATAGGAAGAGGCCAAAAACATAAGGTTTTGCTGTACCATGCAGAAGTCAGAGCAAATATGCAGTTCAAATCAATATATGCAAGCAAAAACATTTCCATTTACATCATTTTCCAGCATTATTGCTTTTTCAGAACAAATGCATAACATATCATTTTTATGTCAAATTTGTATTGAGGAGAGAGAAGAGAGATAGAAGTTTGGTTTTACAGGTTTTGGTTTAGGCAGGAAGAGGATAGAAACAGAACAGCAGTAACTTAGTAGAAAAAATGAAAAGCATGAAAATAGAATACCAAACAAAACTGGATGAAGCAGATGTGCAGAAGGCCAAGGAAAATATAGTAAAATATACCAAACCTGTAGCATAAACATCCAAGCCAACTAACGGATAGAACAACATTAAACCCCCTTCAAAAATTCAGAGAGTTAAATCCACCTTCAAGCCTCCAACACTCAAAAATTGTCAAACACAATACAAAACCAGTAACCAAGCTCTCAAAAGCCAGAACCTGTTATCTCATAAACCAAAACCTTATGGCCTAAACTACAAACCTGCTACCATAACCATTTTCAAAACCTCAACCATGGCCTAAACCATACACAACCTGCATTAAAACCATAGCCATTTCAAAACACCATCAACATAAACCATAAACCAGTTTCCATCAACATACATAAAACCAACAACCAATATGGCCTAAACCTGCGTAAACCAGTAACCATAAACCAGAACAACCTTAGGCCACAAACTAAGAACCATGTCAAAACCTGTCAAACCAACAACCTTGACCTGAAACCACATAACCTGCGTAAAAGCAGTACAGCATCACCAAAAGTCATAACCACTTCAAAACCTTAAACCATGAAACCGATGTCCAATACCAAAGCCTCAGAATAGCATCATAGGCCATTAGAAAAGCATACAGAAGCATAGCTGAGAAGAAGAGGAAAAGCATACAACGAAGGCAGCATTCAAGCATTACATCATCAAGCTAATCAAAACAACAAAAATGTTTCAACCATAGCGTGTTTAAGGCAACCAGAAAAGTCTCACAGGCATTCATCATAGGCGACAGTTAAGCAAAGCAAGGTAAAGGCAGAAGAGAAGAACATATTGTACAAAGTTTTCAGTTTTACTCATCATCAAACACATTTAAGAACGAAATACCGGGCAACTGAAGCAAGCATCCTCACTGTCTTCCCCGCTCGCCCCGGCCTCCTAGCGCACGCCCAACCGTCCTCTTCTGTCTCCAAGGTTAACACTTCTCTTTTTCTTTCTTTCAAAAATACCTCAGATGATCATGTGAGAAAAACGAAGTTAGAATCGAAATGAATCAAAATCGTAACATGCAGTAATCAACGAACCCTAACGAAATAAAAAAGATGAAATCACCTTAAATCTGTCGCCCCAAAGCGTTGTTGGAGGGAAGAAGAGGTTGGAAGTACCAGCGGCCATGGACAAACGGGCGAAGAACTCAGAAGCTTAGACCAAGACGAAGAACAACGCGAGGACGAAGAAGACAAGCAAGCGCCGCTCTGCCAAAACCTTGTGAACCCTAATCCCAAACTAAACAAACGCGTTTAACCCTAAACCTTGTGTCAATGATTTGGACTTAACTCATGCCCTGCCTAAGCCCAACGATTTGCTTATCCACCCCTATCTTGCTTCTGATATTCTTGATTTTTGGCCTCTTAAAACCTCTTCTGGCCCATGCTTTTGTTTATCATTTTCTTTTGTTCTTGATACATTTTTTTATTTGATTTCCTTAGCTTTTTTCTTAATTATTATTAGTTAGTTAGTTAATAAGTTAATAATAGGTGTATTTCTTAATTAAAACAAATTTTAATAATTGGATTATTTTATTAGTTTAACATTAGGTTTAATCTAGTAATTTTAGTATTTTTTTATTAGGTTTAGTTAAATAACTTTTAAAGTTTAATTTAGTTTAGATTTATTTACTAAGTAATACTTTATATTAATACCAAAAATACCTAAAAAATATTAAATATAAAAAAAAACATATACTAATACAAAAATATATAAAAAAATAGAATTTAAGAATTAAAATATTTTACTTTCTTTAATTAATTCACTTGCGTTATTAACATTAAATAAATAAAACTCTAAAAACATATAAAAAAATATAGAAAACTTAAAAACATTTTACTTTCCTTAATTAATTCCCTCGATTTAGTTAAATATTAGATAAAAATACAAAAATGCATATTTACACCATTTAGTCTTTTATTTAAATTGTTGTATATCATTTATCTATCATAATTTTCTGTTTAATTATTTCATCTTTATTCGATTATTTCGTTTACGTCTAAATCCAAGGGAAAAATAATTAAACTGGTCGACTTCATGTCCTCAAATCCAATCATGCGAACATTTGCATTTCGTTAAAACTTAAGACAATTTTCCCCCAAATATCCAATCTTTTCAAACTTATACCTTTCAAGCCAAAACTTCGACATTAGGTCGTCGTATCTTCAAAAACCCGTCCGTACCCCTTTTCAGCCAAAACAATTTATTTCTTAATCAAACGGTCAATTTTAATAAAACAGATATTTCAAAAGGTTCCTATAGAGTACTATAGATACATTGGGTGCTAATACCTTCCCACTGTATAATCAACCCCCGAACCGTAGATCTCTTTTCAAAAACGCCTTGTATTTTTATTACTTTTAAAAGTATTATTTACATTGCATATTTAGGGTTTTATTTCGCTCTTTTCCCTTTTCCCTTGGAAACAATAAAGCGTGGTGGCGACTCTTGCTTTTGCGGGACGAATTAATCAATAATTCGATCTCCGATTTACCCCGCTACATTTTTTATCGCTACACTCTTTCAGCATTGTGGAGGCGGATGAAGCTGCTGTTGGAACCCAGATCCAAGCTTTATCTATTGACAACATAAGAGGAAATGAGAATGTTATAGTCTCGCTCAAGGATGCGCAGCAGGTTGTGCGTAATGGCCATAGTGAAGTTTGGGGACGAATTGTGGATCCACCTGTAAACAAGACCAGAACCGGCTTAGGGTTCTCTTTGAAGAATGACAAAGGTAAGAGAATGAAGCCAAAGTCTGCTGCAGGCAAGTACCAAGACATCTTTCGTAGTGGGGGTTATCTTCGGCTTACTGTTTCTGAGATTAATGCCATTGTGGAAGATGAAGCAGAGCGGAAATGCCAAATTATGTGACGCACGGAGTTAGGGTTCAGAACTGGATCACCATTGATGTTCCCTCTTGCACACATGTTTCAAAGTAATTTGATTTGTTAATCTTTTTGAAAAGCTTTCACTCTTCCCAAGGTGAAAGTATTAATATTGTAGGGCTTATCTGTTTGCTGTGACTTTTAAAATAAATAATAAAAGTTGTCTTTATTTCCCAAATTGTGTCTTTATTTTCTGCTTTTTCTTGGAAAATGGTAATCAGAAAAAACCTTTCAAAATAAAAAAAAAAGATGAAATACAATCTGCATGATCACTTGTTATATGTGTCAGTTTCTAAATGCAATCATAAATCATATGTGCAGATTAATTAAAAAACCCATTGAATACAATGACCCTTCACCCTCTCGCAATTTTGAATATCCTGTGTATGGGGCCGAAGAAGAAGACTATGATGAGACTCCAGAAGAGGTCTCACGGTTGCTTGAGCGTGAGGAAAATGCCATTCAGCCATATAAAGAGCCATTGGAAGTAATCAATTTGGGTTCAGAAGAAGATCCGAAAGAAGTTAAGATTGGAGCATTGCTGCATCCTGATGTGAAGGGCAGGTTGATTGAGTTGTTGAAAGAGTATGTGGATATTTTTGCTTGGTCTTATTAAGATATTCCTGGTCTAGATACATATATTGTAGAGCACCGTTTTCCATTGAAGCCAGAGTGTCCGCCAATCAAATAGAAGTTGAGAAGAACTCACCCAGATATGGCAGTGAAGATCAAAGAGGAGGTTCTAAAGCAGATTAATGTCGATTTTCTTGTGACGTCAGTGTATCCTCAATGGATTTCTAATATTTCCCCAGTACCGAAAAAAGACAGAAAAGTTTGCATGTGTGTATATTATAGAGATCTAAATAAATCTAGTCCAAAAGATGATTTTCCATTGCCACACATTGATATGTTAGTGGATAGCACAGCAAAATTCAAAGTATTCTCGTTCATGGACAAATTTTCCGGGTATAATCAAATAAGAATGACTCCGGAGGACATGGAAAAAACAACGTTTGTCACACCCTGAGGAACATTCTGTTACAGAGTGATTCCCTTCAGGTTGAAGAACGCTGGTGCAACGTGCCAGAGGGCTATGAAAACCTTATTCCATGATCTGGTGCACAAGGAAATCGAGGTATATGTTGATGATATGATTGCTAAATCCCAGACTGAAGAAGGGCATGTAGAAGATTTGTTGAAGTTGTTTCAGTGTTTGAGGAAGTATCGTCTCCGCTTGAACCCAAATAAATGTACCTTCGGTGTTTGATTAGGGAAATTGTTGGGTTTCATTATTAGCTAGAAAGGAATTGAAGTTGACCCTGATAAAGTCAAAGCAATTTAAGAAATTCCAGCGCCGAGAACTAAAAAGCAAGTCAGAGGGTTCCTCGGGCGTTTGAATTATATTTCCAAATTCATTTCCCACATGACTGCAACGTGTGAACCAATCTTTAAGTTGTTAAAGAAAGATCAAGGTTGTATGTGGACGGATGACTGCCAAAGCGAATTTGAAAGTATTAAAGAATATATGCTTGAACCTCCTATCTTGCTCCCTCCTGTTGAAGGAAGACCGTTGATTATATATCTGACAGTATTAGATAATTCCATGGGCTATATTCTCAACAAGATGAAACGGGGAAGAGTATGCCATTTATCATCTCAGTAAAAAGTTTACTGATTGTGAGTCGCGGTATTCCATGCTGGAAAAGACATGTTGTGCTCTGGCCTAGGCGGAAAAACATTTGCGGCAGTATATGTTGAATCACACCACTTGGTTTATCTCCAAAATGGATCCAATCAAGTACATTTTTGAAAAGCCCGCTCTTACTGGGAGAATTCCCCACTGACAGATGTTGTTATCCGAATATGACATTGAATATCGCACTCAAAAAGCTATTAAAAGCAGCATGTTGGAAAATTATCTTGCTCACCAACCAGTTGATGATTATCAGTCTGTGAAGTATGATTTCCCCGATGAGGATGTGATGTTTTTGAAATTGAAAGATTGTGATGAACTGTTGCCTGAGGAAGGTCCTGATCCTGAATCCCGCTGGAGTATGATATTTGATGGAGCTGTGAATGCTTATGGTAAAGGAATTGGTGTTGTGATTGTCACACCACATGGATCGCACATTCCTTTCACTGAAAGGTTGACATTTGATTTTACTAATAATATGGCAGAATATGAGGCTTGCATCATGGGTCTCGAGGAAGCTATTGATCTCAAAATCAAAATTCTTGATGTGTATGGCGATTCAGCTTTGATAATAAATCAGATTAAAGGAGAATGGGATACTCGTCACCCCGGCTTGATCCTTTACAAATATTATGCTAGAAGGTTGTTACCCTTCTTTAATAAAGTTGAATTCCATCATATTCCTAGAGATGAAAATCAAATGGCAGACGCTCTGGCAACGCTGACTTATATGTATCAAGTGAATACTTGGAATGATATACCTCGAAATATGGTTCGGTGACTGGATAGGCCCGCTCATGTGTTTACAACAGGAGACGTAGAAAATGAGAAACCTTGGTATTATGATATCAAGCACTTTCTTCAGACTCAGGAATGCCCGATTGGTGCTTCAAAGAAAGATAGAAAGATATTGATAAGATTGGTTGTTAGTTTCTTCCTCAATGAAAATGTGTTGTACAAGAGAAATTATGACATGGTCCTGCTCAGATGCGTGGATAAACACGAAGCAGACATGTTGATGCATGAGATTCATGAAGGTTCATTTGGCACTCATACCAACAGACATTCGATGGCTAAAAAGATGCTAAGGGCGGGTTACTATTGGCTGACAATGGAATCTGATTGTTACAAATTTGCAAAGAAGTGTCATAAATTCTAGATTTATGCGGACAAGGTTCATGTGCCTCCGACACTTCTCAATATGATCTCTTCCCCCATGGCCTTTCTCTATGTGGGGTATGGATATGATCGGGATGATAGAACCCAAAGCTTCGAATGGATACCGTTTTATCTTGGTAGCAATTGATTACTTCATCAAGTGGGTGGAGGCTGCTTCATATGCCAATGTTACTAAGTAGGTGGTGGTGTGTTTCATCAAGAATAATCTTATATGTCGGTATGGTGTGCCGAGCAGAATTATCACCGACAATGGCTCAAATTTGAACAATAAAATAATGACAGAACTGTGCGAAGAATTCAAAATTGTCCATCATAATTCCTCTCCGTATAGGCCAAAGATGAATGGGGTTGTTGAAGCTACTAATAAGAATATCAAGAAGATTATCCAGAAAATGGTTGTTACTTATAAGGATTGGCATGAAATTCTCCATTTTGCTTTGCATAGATATCAAACATCTATCCGCACTTCAACAGGAGCAACCCCGTTTTCCCTTGTGTATAGAATGGAATTTGTGCTCCCAATCGAGGTTGAGATTCCCTCTTTATGTGCGATAATGGGAACCAAGTTGTCAGAGGCTGAATGGATCCAAAACGGGTTTGACCAATTGAACTTGATCGAAGAGAAGAGAATGATATCTTTGTGTCATGGACATTTGTATCAGAAAATGATGAAGGAAGCTTTTGATAAAAAGGTCAAACCTCATGAATTCAGAGAAGGCGACCTCGTGCTCAGGAAGATCATGTCTTTTAACACTGATTTTAGGGGCAAGTGGATTCCCAATTTTGAAGGCCCGTATGTTGTCAAGAAATCCTTCTCCGACGGTGCATTAATTCTTGAAACTATGGATGGTGAGGAGTTCCCACGTCCCATCAATGCTGATGCAGTCAAGAAATACTTCGCCTAAAGAAATAAAAGAACAACTTGCTAAGTTGAAAACCCGAAAGGGAGGCTTAGGCAAAAAAGAGCATCTCGGTAGGCCGAAAACCTGAAAGGGCGGTCGAGGAAAAAATTAGAGATATAAACAGAATAAATTTCCCGCTAAGTTGAAAACCCGCAAGGGCAGCTTAGGGAAAAGTTAGGGACTTTCTTGGAAAGTAACTATATCAAATAAGACTTGATCGTTGAAGCAAAAATCTTCTCAGATCCTCATCATACTTCAACAGAAGCTGCTGCTCAGGATTTCAAAAGTTTTTAGAGGGGATAGTGGTCATTGTATCTCAATGTATCTTTTTCGTTATATATTACCATTTTCCGAACTTTGTAATCATCCATGGAGTCTCGCCATTCGCAGACTACCATTCTATTAATGAAATTTGAGCTTTTACCCAATTATTTGTATTTCTTATTTTATTTAGCTTGAAAAGACTCCATTTATTATTGATAATGACTTTCAAAGCGAAAAGATTAAATAACAAAAGTGTTTTTCAAAAAGAATTTACAATTTGTTTTACTTTAAAATTTGGGACGCAAGTGGAAAAAACAAAAGTGGTGATCCCAAGAATGGACGAACTCTAGTTGTTTTAAGAAGTTTTATTTCTCAGAGAAGTTTTTCTCAAGATGTTTTCGCTGTATTAGGTTTGTGATCCAGTGTCCCTGGTTAAGTTTTGGTTCATTTCTCCTCTTTTCTGAGTTTGCATGATATGAATATTCAATCCAAGATTTCTCCAGTGAAGGTTTCATTTGTTTAATAAAAGTTCTTTCTTCCCAGAGAAGTTGGTACAAAGATTACTCTCGAAGAACACGGGCCGCTGTTTTCTCCAGTGAAGAACGTATACTGGTTTTTCCTTTGTGAATGTGGTGTTGACCTCCCCAATGAAGTCGGCACGAATCCCACAGTGAATGTTTTGATGATTTGATATCCGTATGCTCTACTTGAAATTGATTTTTCAAATCCCCGATAAAAGCGTTACTTTTGAAAATATTTGATTCCCCGTTGAAGTATGGGTGCTATTCCCTGGTAAAGCCTGGGAGAGGATGTTGTATCTCTGTATCTGTATTGTTTAGTCACTATGTTTTGTTTACTTCCGAATTGCGTTTCTCCCCAGTAAAATTAAGCCATGCAGTAGGTTTTGTTTCCTTAGTTGGCGCCTAATTTTTTTTCTTATGGAATGTTCATCTTGGATGTGATTTAGCCGAGTGTTGATCGTGCCCGAGTTGGTTTTTCCTGGTTACTCCCAGTTGTTATATCTGTTTTGTCAGCATATGCACGATAACACTCATACATTCATACATACATCATGCATAGCTAAAATTGGCAAATCATTGCTCATTCACATTCATTAATATGTTGTTGACATACTACCCTATTTTGTGGAGTTATGTTGGCATATCTCCAATAGAGTGTTGGCCTTAAGCAGAAAACATATATTCTTTCAATTTCCTCACTGAGTTATCCCTCGTGGAAGATTTTTTTGCTTTAGCCTTCCTGTACAGCTCTTTGTCTGGATATATTGGGTTTCCCTCTTGAGTTTATTTCTCAAAGAATGTATTTTGGTAGACTGTTTTACTCCAGTTTATTTCTGGATTGAATCTTTGTTGCCCAGCAATATCATTACTTTGGATTTCTGCAAGCTTCGAGTTTTGGTTTGAGAATGTGCATTTATTTTGCACAAGAAGACCTATATCTCCTTAGCAGGAATATATTGGCATTTCCCCAGGAAGTCATATTGCTTTCCCCGGAAATTATTTTTTACAATCCTTCCTATAACAATAAGTAGTGGGTCTCTTTATTTGAGCAACTTGTACTTCCTTATAAAAGTTTACGTAACTTTTTTGCTATCTTCTCTATGAGTGGATAGTTTGCAATCTGTTGTCAAATTACACCAGTGGATGGCAAGACTTTCAATATCGCAGAGACAGTTTGTTAGGAAATCTTGGAAAGTGGTAGTCTCTTTATTTGAGATGGCTTATATATTACCATTTCCAGGCGGAGTGCCTTGGTTAAAGAAGAAGTTGAGACCCGTTCTAAGTGAAACACTAGAATTTTGGGGAAACGTATATTTTCTCTCTACCTTCAGTGAAATTTGATAGGTCACCATCAGTGAAAGTTGGTGATTGTTATCTTTTTTGCTACCCTAAGTGAACTTTGGTAGTTCATCGTCAGTGAACGGAGGTGCTATGATATATTTTCTCTCTACCTTCAGTGAAAGTTGGTAGGTCACCATCAGTGAAAGTTGGTGATTGTTATCTTTTTTCTAACCTCAGTGAACATTGGTAGTTCATCGTCAGTGAACGGCGGTGCTATGATATATTTTATCTCTACCTTCAGTGAAAGTTGATAGGTCACCATCAGTGAAAGTTGGTGATTGTTATCTTTTTTCTACCTTCAGTGAACGTTGGTAGTTCACTGTCAGTGAACGACAGTGTTATGATATTTTCTTTTCTCTCTACCTTCAGTTAAAGTTGGTAGTTCATCGTCAGTGAACGTCGATGATTCTTTCTCGCTGTCTTCAATGAACGTTGGTAGCTCACCTTCAGTAAACGTCGGTGTTGTCATTTATTTCACCTTTCTACCTCCAGTGAACGTTGGTAGCTTCGCCTTCAGTGGAAGTTGGTGCATCCTTTAGCTTATTACCATCCTCTCTGATTTAGGACTTTTGATCCACCAGTGATTTATTTTCCTGGTTGGGTTACTCTCTTGTTTCTTTATTTTTTTACATCCCCAGTGGTGTTTTACGTCCCTTTTGGAGTTGTCCATGTGCACTCATATTCATAAGCATTGCATGGCATCTTAGGACCAAAAATAGGGTTTCTTTTATATTTAAGTATCTTCGATCGCGTCGACACGAAGATTTTTAACCTTTGTATCTCCAGATAGAAGAAACTTAAATAAGGGCAGTTTTTGTACCCCATTTTTTCACCTAAGATCCCTTCATCATACCTTATTGATTCAATCACAACAAGATCACATTAGGGCTTTTGGTTATCCTCCCTATCTCTATTCTTTCTCTTTTAGGAATCACCAAGCACCTTGACTTATTTTTCTTTCATGATCATGCATATTTTGTCTTGATTTTTCCTTTTAATTAATAAAATGCAATGTTGGTTTGTCTTACTTGTTGCTAATATAGGTAAAGGCAATGAGATTTAGCAAGTTGCTCCATGGGTTCAGGAGTTTATTTCCATGCCCTAGTCAATAAAGCTTGAGAAGTTCAAACCTCACCATGGAAGTTGTTTTGGAAGAAAAGGAATGGAAAGGTTATTTTGGTTCACCATATTTCAAGGTTATCAAATTTGATTCAAAAGTACAAGGGGTTGATTGGAGAAGTTGTCATGCTTGGACAAGGCTTTTTTCCCATTGGTCCCAAGTGCATATTTCTCTCAATTTTCAAGATATGGAAGTGGTTTTGGTGGCTATTGTGATATGGTGGCAGAACCGAATGTTAATACTGGTTTGCGTTTTTTGTTTGCAAAATGTCACGGTAAGCAAGAGTCGCCACCGACTTTTATTTTATCCAATCAGGAAAAGGAAAAAGAACAGAAAAAACATTTTTCGAGATGTTTCTGAGTACGGGGGGTAGATTATAGAAAGGGAATGTGTTAGAACCCTTTATATCCATGGTTTTCCATGGGCTCTTAGGTGCTTGCTCATTTTTAAATTTCTTGTGTGTGCTTTGTTTTGAAAAGTTTTGTTTTACTTCGTTTTAACCCTTGTTTCTATCCTCAAGAGTGTTACGAAGTGTTTTGAAAACTTTAGTTTGAAAAGTGTTGGTGTGAAAAAAGTTTTTGTTTGTTTGAGCAAGTACTTAAGAGTTTTCTACCTACTCGAAAAAGACATTCTTTTCCTCTTATTCTTTAGACCGTGTTATCCTACTATTAGTGAGTAGGTAACCATAGTCGCTGGATGTTTGAGGGACTATCGAAAGGGATGTAATGGTCATTGAAGGCAACTTGTAAGGATACCTTAGCATTTCGAAGGGACTGTCATCATATATTCGTAGGCAACATCGAGGGACAAGATCATTTCTCGTAGGCAACTCGAGGGATATTAAAAGGACTATGATCTTTATGATGATTTTTAGATTGAGGGTCTTTTGCTAAGATATCCCTACGTTCGAGGGACATGACCATTCTTTTCCGAGGCAACCATGTGGGGAGTACCCTAGGCATGCAAGTGTGCAACAATGTGTTTTTTCAGTTATATTTATCTTGCAATTAGGGTTTTCTATCATTCATTTTTATCTTTCCATACAATCCTATTAATCTAAGCATTGCATAAAATATAGTAGCAGGAGATAAAGGCGGAAATGTAAACCTAAGCTATTACAAAGCTTTGAGGCAGTTACATAATAGTGAAGAGGGCGGAAAAGAAATCCTAAAACTATTACATCCCGGAAGCAATTACATAATTAGAAAAAAGTGCGAGAAAAGATAAATCTACGCTATTACATTGATAATGAGATCTATACAGTTTTCCTAGAAATTAAAATGTAAAAGAATAAATAAAAAGAAATTAAGGAAAAATTAAAACCTAAAATTCTAAGTTAATGTTTTTGGTGTTTTTTTTGTAGAAAATAATTTTAAGTTAATTAAAAAAACCTAATTCTAACTAATTTTAATAAGAAAAAGTTAATTAACTTAATTTATTAATAAATGAAAAAAAAAGCCAAAAAATTTAGTTACTAACTAAAACAAAAACCTAATTCTAGTTTATTAAAAAATGGTTAATTAAAGAGTTAATTACAAAGAAAACCTAAAACCTAATTATTTTCCTAATTTGCAGAAAAAAAGTTAATTAAAATATCTAAATCCTAATTAGTTTTAATTAAAAAAAGGTTAATTTTGAAAAAAAAATGTTAATAAGAAAAAAACCTAAAAATTAATTAATTTTAATAAAAAAAGTTAGTTTTGGAAGATGAAAAAAAAGGTTGATTAATCTAAAACTAATTAACTTAAAAATTAAATTAGGTTTTTTTTTATTTTAAAAAGTTTGTGAAAAAGGTTTATGTGTAATGATTAATAAAAAAGAATTAAGTTTGCCACAAAATAGATAGGGGAAGAAACATCAATGAAAAATAGGGTTAGAAAATACAAATAATCCAAATGTCAGGGTGGGTGTTGACCCAAAAATTAATTTAAAACCTAAAATTAAATTAAAAAAAACTTAAAATTAATTATTCGAGTTTAGGAGGAAAAATCAAAGGTTTGTGAAAAATATTAAGTTTTATGAAAAAAAAAAGTTTTAAACAGAAAGAATGAAAATAGGTAAAAGGATAAATAGAAAGGAAGAAAACCAAAACCAATAGGGGTGGGTGTTGAACCCACGCTGTGGTACGGTGGGAGAACTGACTAGTGTTTTGCGTTCGCATTCGCACTTGTGCGGTTGAGCAAGAGTCGCCACCGACTTTTTATTTTATCCTAAAGGAAAGGTTAAAAAAAGCACAGCAAAAACCTTTTGAGATATTTCGTGGGTTCGGGGGGTAGATTATGAAAAGGGAAGGTATTAGCACCCTTTTCATCCATGGTTATCCATGGGCTCTTAGGTACTTGCTTAGATCAATCTTGCCTTGGTTTTCAATTGTGTGAAATGGTGCTTTGTGGTTTGTTTTGAAAATGTTTTGAAAAGATGCCTTGCGCTAGGCTAACCTTGTAACAATTCTTTACTCGAATGTTTTACGAAAGGTGTTTTATCTTTTAAAAAGATGTTTCAAGGGTTTGAAAAGTTTGATTTTTGAAAAGTGTTTGTGAAGTGGGTTTTGAAATTAGGCAAGTGTTTTCTTTGCAAATTGACAAGTACTTAAGAGTTTATCTACCCTAAAGCTTTCTCAAAAGATTTTCGTCGTGTTTTAACCTTTTTGACAATTTTGTTCTACCATTGAAATTGGTAGGCAATCTTGTATTTAGGAAGTTTATTCGGGGACAGGCGCGGGTCATCGCATAGACCATGAATGCAATGGTGCCAAGTGTCTTTGGCAATTTGCTTGAAGGGACTTGATCATTTTGATAGGCGACTTTCGAAAGCGTCATCGAGGGACTTATGATCATTTGATTTCGTTTTGCCAAAGACATTCGACGTGCAAGCATGGCCCATTTGGAAGGCAACATGTGGGATTACCCTAGGGGGGTGCAAGTGTGATTGTGTATTGATTACATGTATTTGTCTTGTATTAGGTTATCTAGCGTTTTGATTTTATGTACATACAAACCCTAGGTCTAACCATGGTATAATTGGAAAACTGTAAATTGCGGAATGTAAATCTACGCTATTACACAATAATATCCAGGAGTGGGGGTATAAATGTACAAGGGGATGAGACTTATAGTACCCAATAATTTACAACCAAATCGAATGTCGCAATCAAATGTAAATATCGAATGTACGACTATAAGATAAAATGTGTATAGGGCAATGTGAATATATTTGTGTAAGTGTACAAGTGTATATGTATATGGATTGTGTATGTGTAATTATGTACAGGTGCGATATGAAATTGAGTCGTATTAGGGTTTGACCTAGATAAATGTTTTCTTTTTTGATAAATCTTGATTTTAATTTACATGTTAATTTTATACAAATGTGTATGTTTAAAAAAAGGAAAGTTTTCAACTTTGATTATATTATGAAAATGATATGTATTATTCTGTATACAAATATATATTTTTTTTTAATATATATATTAAGAACTATTTCCGAGTTATAGAAAAAAAAGAATATTTTGCTATTTTATATACAAATGTGTATTAGTCTAAAAATGTTTTCAAATTTATATGATATATACAAATCAATATCTTAAAATATATGTACAAATATGTATAAAAAGTATTTTCAACTACGTATACGAAGTATTTTGTTTATTTATGTACAAATATAATTTAAAAAGGATATTTTAACTTATATGATAGAAAATGTATTAAATTAGTATTTTACAAATGATGAAAAACATTGTTAATAAAATAAAGTTGGTAGATATTGTTTTTACAAATAAATAAAAAAAGGTTAGTGTTTAATGATTTTGTGATAAAAAATAAAATGAGTTTTCATAATATATATAAAGAATAGAAGTAAAATATGTTAGTAATTTTGTCAAATAAGAAAAGAAATGTTTAATGGGCTTAGGAAGGCAGAAACGGGTCAGGTTAAGCCCATGTTGAACAAAGGCGAAAATTAGGGTTAGGCAGTTTGGTTCAATTGGGAACAAAGTTTAGGGTTCGAACGGCGCCGCTCACTGAGTTCGTCTTCTCCGTTTAGGCTTGAGTGCTTCTCTTTGCTTCGAGGCCACCAGCGTTTTCCCTACCTTTCCTCCTCCTTCCAGTTCGAGCTCAAAGGCCTCAATACAGAAAGGTTCGCTTTGGATGTTTTTCTGATTCTTTTCTCTTTTATGAATTGCATGCATTATTAGTTTCGAATTTGATTCTTAAGTTTGTGTTGCTATGGAGGTGATGGATAAGAAAAAGGGAGAAGCAATTGACTACCTGACTTGGAGGGGGAAAGAGGATGTGACGCTTAGGAGGCTCGATGGCGGAGATAGACTTGATGAGTCTTTGCTTCTGATGACCCTGGTAACTTCGTTCTTTGCTTATATTAGGGCTTTGATGATGTTGCTAGATTTGCCTGAAAACCCTCCTTAAAATTCACTTTTTTTGTTTATCTTCTTCTTCCACAATGCGTTGTCTTGGGTTGTTGTATGTTGTCTGAGATGTTTTGCCTTGAGCTTGCCCCTTTTGCTTGCCTAGAACTGTGGCCTCAAATGTTTTGCCTTTGAGTTCCTGAGTTGAATGATTGTCCTCTTGCACGTTTGCTTGGCTTTGGCAGTTATGGTGAAGCAAGTTTGGACCTTGAAAATTATGGTTGTTTGAGGTTTAATCTTTGACAGGTTCAGGTTATGACAGTAGATTGAGGTTGAACTTCAGGCTTGTGCCAGCAACAGGGTATTCTGTTGAGGCTTTGACTTGCAGTAGGTTTTTTTCTTGAATGTTTGAAATTTTAGGTTGTGTTTGATTATGCTTGAGATTGGGTTTGGTTATGACAGTGGGGTTTGGGACAGGTTCTGATGTTTTTAACTGGTTTAGGGGTTAGACAGGTTTGAGGTGTTGGTGTGTTATGATGTGTGGTTTGGATATGGTTGATGATATTTGGTTATGACAGGGTATTGGTGTTTGATGACAGTAGGCTGGTTCTTGGCTTGAGTTTTGTATCTTTAATGCAGGGTATGCTCCAGGTTTTAATGATGCAGGTTTAATGGTTTAGGGGTTAGACAGGTTTTAGGTGTTTTTGTATGTTATGCTGTGTGTTTTCTGATGTGGTTGCCTATGCTGAGTTTGTATTATATCTTTTCTATCTTTTCTCTTGGCGCCCAATCTTTTTTTCAAAGCTTTGGTCTTTTCTTTGACCCAAGTCTGCTGGACATTTTCACAAGGTTTCATGGCATTTTTCCCATTTTGGTAATTGGCTATGCTGTGTAATTCTTGAACAATGCTGAATTATCCTCTTTGTTGTATATCTTTTCTGCCTCTACTGTCTATGCCTGCTGCCTATGTTACTGAACTGAGTTGGCTCTTTTCTGATTTTGTATATCTTCATTTCCTGCTGTCCATTCTGACTGCTGAACCTGAACTATGCCTAAACCCTGCTTGCTTTATCTCTCTTTACTTCTCTCTTTACAGTACAATTTAAGAATTTTATATGATTATAGTTGTACTTTTCTGAAGGGGCTATGATGGGAAATGATGATTAGCTTGCATAATATGTTTTCTGCATTTCTTCTTCAGCTTTTGCGCCTTGCTTTTTTCCTTGATATCTTGGCAAAAGTCCCTTTGACAGCTTGTAGGCTTTGATAGCAACTTGTACCATTTTGACTTCTTTGATATCTTTTGGCATTCTGACAGTAGCCTTTGCTTTTGGATAGAAAGTTTGGATTGGATTTTTCAGTTTGGTTTTGAACTATATGATTTGAATTGGACATTGAAATTCTATGCAGCTTGCAAACTTTTTAGAAACTATGCATTTGCATTTGCATTCATGAAATAAAATAATCTTCCCTCTCTGTGAACCGGGAGAAATCCCGTGATTTGCAGAGAGGGTCAACTGATCCCAGTCAGTGGCCCCTAATGATGAGCAATTTTTAACTGTCTTTTTCCAATCTTAATGCTTTCTGACTTTTCTTATTTCTTTTTGCAGATGAAAAATGGAATACCGGAGCGGAGTGAAGAACGAAGAATATTTAGAAAATGTGATAGTTTTTCATTCTATGTAAT
Source organism: Vicia faba (assembly GCA_948472305.1). Lineage (NCBI taxonomy): Eukaryota > Viridiplantae > Streptophyta > Magnoliopsida > Fabales > Fabaceae > Vicia > Vicia faba. The sequence continues at coordinate 1,330,865,108 of OX451739.1, forward strand.
ATTTTAATTAAATGTAAATTATTGTTTGTAACAACAATTTGTACAAATAATTCGAATATTAATAAAAATCAAATTATCCAATTGGTTCTAACTTTCTTTATTGCTTATTTATTTATTTAAAATTCTTAGAATTAAAACAATTGAAAAATAAATTCAATCATTTAATTTCAGAATAATAAATAACTAAAATAAAACAACATTGATCCAATAAACCTGTCTTATCCAAAATCCAAAGCAAAGCAGCAATTAACCCAGATAGACTGATCAAACACATGAACACTGTGAATCCCATACTGCATCTTGTATCTGACTGGCCCAATCAAAATGTACTGAATTCAAACCACTGTCTCTTTTACTGATTAAACCAAGATAACGCGAATTTTAATCCGAATCTTGAAATAAACCGCAAAGCGCTGTGGAATTCAAATTCCTCTGAGAATATGCCCATAAAAACTTAATTCCTGATTAAATGCCAAATCACGCTCGCTTGATCAAAATTGAACCAAAAATCAACCAAACCCTAAGCCCACTGTATGAAACAATTCAGAGCTCTGAAAATCAGTAAAAACCCTAATTTTGCTTGTCTGTCAAGAAAAGTCCGTTTGTCCGATTCTTGAGCCAGTCTGAGAAGTCAGGAAATGCTTGAAGCTGAGATTTCTTGGGGAAAAATGCGAGGGCAAATTTTGGGGTACAACAGTTGCCCCTGTTCAATCTTCTTTGACTTGAAGAGTTAGATTGGCAAGTTTGCCTTTCGCGACTTGAAGGTAAAAGGAGATTGGACACTAGAGTGCCCGAAAATTTGCACTTATCAAAACACTGGATGCGGGAATGGGCTTAGAGATGCCATTTGGAGATGGGTTTAACGATGCCACCTAGGAGAGTGACAGAAACTTGTCGGGGATGGGCTTAAAGATGCCATCTGGAAGGGAACATTAGGAAAGCGTCCGAGCTTTAGACCATTTCTGAACGGGGGGTCTGAACAGGCAATAGGTTGACATCCGTGGTTGGGGGAACCTACAAGCCATTTTCAAGAAGCCGTATCTAAATAAGTTGATAGATTAACATCCGTTACTTGGGAAGAATCCATGAACTGTTTTCAGAAATCTGGAGGTTGAATCTGAACAAGTGATAGGTTAACATCCGTTTACTTGGAGGACCTGTGAACTGTTTTCAGAAATCTTGAAGTTGAATCGGTAAAGAGCAGCATCCGTTGTTGGGAGGCTTCTGAATTCAAAGGTGCATATGAACAAGCTGATAGATTAACATCCGTTACTTGGGAAGAATCCATGAACTGTTTTCAGAAGTCTTGAGAAGAATCTGAACAAGTGATAGGTTAACATCCGTTTACTTGGAGAACCCGTGAACTGTTTTCAGAAGTCTTGAAGTTGAATTAGCAATAGAGCAGCATCCGTTGTTGGGAAGCGTCCGTAAACTAAATTCGAAGGTGCATCTGAACAAGCTGATAGATTAACATCCGTTACTTGGGAAGAATCCATGAACTGTTTTCAGAAGTCTTGAGAAGAATCTGAACAAGTGATAGGTTAACATCCGTTTACTTGGAGAACCCGTGAACTGTTTTCAGAAGTCTTGAAGTTGAATTAGCAATAGAGCAGCATCCGTTGTTGGGAAGCGTCCGTAAACTAAATTCGAAGGTGCATCTGAACAAGCTGATAGATTAACATCCGTTACTTGGGAAGAATCCATGAACTGTTTTCAGAAGTCTTGAAATTGAATTATTTTACTCTGTCGACTGATCTTGCCTGAAAAAGGCAAAAACTTAGTTGGATGCAATGCTATGATGCATGATACAATGTATATCATGGTTTTATGAATGTAAATGGATGTGCATGTAAGCTGGAGATAGAGGTATCTTGACTGCTGCTGGGGAAAATAAATCCTGGGTCATTGCTGGGGAGCCTGGAGCTTGGATTGTATACCAATCTTCTGGGGAATTTCTGAAGTCTTCTACTGGGGAGTGTTAAACTAGCAGATTTAACGTTGGGGAGGCCAGATTGAGAATCTTCAACTGGGAGAGATGTATCTCTGAAGACTGACTCTACTGGGGAGTGCTAGATTTTCTTCTAAACAACCTGTGGGGAGAAGATTTAAAAGTCTGACTTCGCTGGGGATTGACCCTTTGAAGCTTTTGATCTGCTGGGGATACCGAATCTTGAACTCTGAGGAAAAATGATCTCCGGAAGATTCTTTGGTTGGGGATAAACTTCTCCGGGGATAGTACTGATAGGTTATTGTTGGGGGAATTCTGAGGAACTCCGCTGGAGATGGGAAGAATTCTGGCGAGTGTGACCTCTCCTGACGGTTAGTCGAGGATAAACTAGTTATACGCCTTTGTGAGAATAACTTTGAATAAAACTTGGAAGGGACGTCCGTACTCTGCGGGGATTATCTTTCGGAATCTTACGGGGATAAGCTCCGAGGGTCTGCTGGAGATAGACCTCAAGGTTTGTGGATTACAGATCTCGAGGGATTTTCTTTGGAAGGGTGTCGAAATATTTGTCTATACTTTCATCCTATCAGTAATCCTTTTCTTAGGTTCAATTAGGAAGTGATCATGTTTCAAATGCATATGCCTATTTAACAAAACATTGGACGTTTCTCAAAATAAAACAAATAGTGCAAGAGAAAAAGGAAAAGGGAAATGACACAAATTTTTGGAAGAATATTTGTATTGATTTTCTTTGGGTATACTTATACAAAGGAGACAATCATCCTAGTAAGAGGATCTTGTCGTAATATTTGAAAAAATTTATACAACACAAAGATGGCTATGTGAAATAATTCCATGGGATTCCACTCTGCTGTAGCTTCCACAACTCCGAACATCTGTCCATGCAATGCTTCGTTTGACGATGGCTGGATTGATCAGAAACCTGGAACCGGTTGATGAAGAGACTGTCTTTGAAGTGATCTGACGAGACATAGTCATACGCTTAAATTCCCTAACTTTTGCCTGAATCGCCCTTTCGGGTTTTCGATCCACCAGGAAACCCCTTTTTGCCCAAGCCGCCCTTTCGGGTTTTCGACTTGCCGGGTATACAGATTTTTTTTGTTTTTATCCCTAATTTTTGCCTGAACCGCCCTTTCGGGTTTTCGGTTCATCGGGATGCCCATTTTTGCCCAAGTCGCCCTTTCGGGTTTTCGACTTGTCGGGTTATTTTATGCGTAGTATCTTTTGACTATGTCTGCGTTCGCAGGGTGCGGCAAATCGTCGCCGTCCATGGTGGTCAGAATCATCGCACCACCAGAAAATACGCTCTTGATTACAAACGGTCCTTCGTATGTAGGAGTCCATTTGCCCCTGGGATCACTTTGCGGTAAGATAATCCGCTTGACTACTAGATCTCCAACTTGATACACCTGACGTCTGACTTTCTTATTGAAGGCCTTGATCATTCGTTTTTGATACGTCTGACCATGGCATACAGCGGCAAGTCGCTTTTCGTCGATCAGATTGAGTTGATCAAGTCGGGTCTGAATCCACTCATCTTCATCCAAACCTGCGTCTTTCATAATTCTTAGAGACGGGATCTGAACTTCCATAGGCAAAACGGCTTCCATGCCATAAACCAAAGAAAACGGGGTTGCCCCAGTTGAGGTACGTATCGTCGTACGGTATCCATGCAGCGCAAACGGCAACATCTCATGCCAGTCTTTGTAAGTGACTGTCATTTTCTGAATGATCTTCTTGATATTTTTGTTCGCAGCTTCAACAGCACCGTTCATCTTCGGTCTATAGGGAGATGAATTGTGATGATAAATCTTGAACTGTTCGCATAATGCAGTGATCATTGTATTATTCAGATTGGTACCGTTGTCTGTGATGATTCTGTCTGGAACACCATACCGGCATATGAGATTTTGCTTGATAAAGCGGGCAACCACATTTTTGGTGACGGAGGCGAAGGAAGCCGCTTCGACCCATTTAGTGAAGTAGTCGATGGCAACCAGGATGAAGCGATGTCCGTTGGAAGCCGTGGGTTTGATCTCTCCAATCATATCAATGCCCCACATTGCAAAGGGCCATGGAGCAGTTAGAACGTTGAGAGGAACCGGAGGGACATGAACTTTGTCGGCATAAACTTGACATTTATGACAAGTACGGGAATGCTGATGGCAATCAGCCTCCATGGTAGACCAATAATAGCCTGCCCTTAGGATCTTCTTAGCCATTGTATGCCCGCTCAGATGAGTGCCAAATGTGCCGCTGTGTATATCAGTCATGATTAACTCTGCTTCAGCCTTATCAACACATCGGAGTAATACACAATCATGGCTTCGTTTGTAGAGGATGTCGTTGCTCAGGAAGAACTTAGCGGCGAATTTCCTTAAGAATTTCTTGTCATTCACGGAAGCTCCTTCAGGATAATCTTGGGTCTCGAGATACCTTTTGATCTCATGGAACCAAGGTTGTTCCACTACTTCCTCGGTGTTAATCTCGTGACAATGCGCTGGTTCATCCATTCGCTCGATGGTGATTTGGGGAGCCTCGTTATCCCAGTTGAGTTTAAACATGGAGGACATTGTGGCTAGAGCATCTGCTAGCTGATTCTCTTCTCGCGGAAAGTGCTCGAAGGTAATTTGCTCGAAATGAGGCAACAATGTCAGAACATGTTCTTTGTATGGAATAAGATTAGGATGCTTGGTATCCCAGTCTCCTTTGATTTGGCTAATGACCAAAGCCGAGTCCCCGAATACAATCAGAGATTTGATCCCCAAGTCTATGGCAGCCTTGAGACCAAAGATGCAGGCTTCATACTCCGCCATATTGTTTGTGCAGCTGAAACAAAGCCGGGCCGTGAAAGGAGTGTGGCATCCTTCTGGAGAAATAAGTACCGCGCCAATGCCGTTTCCAAGTGCATTTGAGGCACCATCAAAGTACAGGGTCCATCGGGATCCCTTTTCGGGTCCGTCATACGGTCCGTCACCTTTAATGTTGTCCAAACTCATGATGTCCTCGTCCGGGAAATCAAATTTCATGGGTTGATAGTCTTCGATAGCCTGATGAGCCAGATGGTCCGCTAGCACACTCCCTTTTATAGCCTTTTGGGTGGTGTATTGGATGTCATACTCGGTCAAGATCATTTGCCATCTGGCTATCCTTCCTGATAAAGCGGGCTTTTCGAAGATATATTTGATAGGATCCATTTTGGATATCAACAAGGTAGTATGAGTCAACATATACTGTCTTAGTCGGCGAGCAGCCCATACCAAAGCGCAGCAAGTTTTCTCGAGCAGCGAGTAGCGAGTCTCACAGTCGGTAAACTTTTTGCTAAGGTAATAAATAGCATGCTCTTTTCGACCAGGCTCGTCATGCTGGCCCAAAACACACCCCATTGAATTGTCCAAAACGGTCAAATACATGATCAATGGTCTTCCTTCGACGGGTGGCATCAGAATAGGAGGTTCTAGCAAATATTCTTTGATTCTATCGAAAGCAGCTTGGCAGTCGTCGTTCCATTCAATTATCTGATCTTTCTTCAAGAGTTTGAAAATTGGCTCACAGGTAGAAGTCAGATGTGAAATGAATCTGGCAATATAGTTTATGCGCCCCAAGAAACCTCTAACTTCCTTTTCAGTACGAGGGGTAGGCATCTCTTGTATTGCTTTCACTTTTGCCGGGTCAACTTCAATGCCTTTGTTGCTTACGATGAATCCCAGGAGTTTACCGGACCTAACTCCAAAAGTGCATTTACTTGGATTTAGCCTGAGTTTGTATTCTTTTAATCTGGCAAACAGCTTTTCCAGATGTCCGAGGTGCTCCTCCTCTGTTTGTGACCGGGCTATCATATCGTCTACGTAAACTTCAATCTCATGATGTATCATGTCATGAAATAGAGCTACCATGGCGCGTTGATAAGTTGCTCCTGCGTTCTTCAGCCCGAACGGCATCACTTTGTAACAGAAAGTGCCCCATTGCGTGACAAAAGTTGTTTTCTCCATGTCCTCGGGGGCCATTTTGATTTGATTGTAGCCTGAGAATCCATCCATGAAAGAAAACACCTTATGCTGAGCTGTATTGTCAATTAGGATGTCAATATGAGGTAGCGGAAAATCATCCTTAGGGCTGGCCCTATTCAAATCCCTGTAGTCCACACACATTCTGACTTTGCCGTCCTTCTTAGGTACTGGCACAATATTAGCGACCCATTGAGGATAGGACGTGACAGCCAGAAAGCCAGCATTGAACTGCTTCATCACTTCTGCTTTGATTTTTTCGGACATGTCAGGCCTCATTCGGCGAACTTTTTGTTTGATCGGTGGACAGTCTTTTCTTGTGGGGAGACGGTGAACCACGATGTCGGTGTCTAGGCCCGGCATGTCTTCATAGGACCAAGCGAAGATTTCAACATACTCATTCAATAACTGTACCAAGCGTTTCTTGACTTCTGGTTCCAGATTGGCACCCATTTGTACCTCCTTCCGATTTTCCTCGGTCCCCAAGTTGATAGTTTCCAACGGCTCTTTATGCGGTAAGATGGCCCTCTCCTCTTGTTGCAGAAGCCTGGCTAGTTCCCCTGGTACTTCACAACCCTCGTCGTCCTCATACTCGGCTAGATTGACCAGGTCTTCAGAGTTATTGAAAGATACAGCAGAATAGTCACCCATGGAATCCGGAGTGGATGGGTACCTGCATTGGTGAGTGTGGGTGTGTGTAAGGGATAGCCATCCTTAAACAAAAATGCAGAAGGAAAGAAAATGAACACAAGCAGTTTATCAAATGAAAAACGTCCAATGAATCATTAAACATGGCATATGAATATGAAAAATAGTCAAAACCCTTACAAGTGGACCTACATGCCCCGGGTAAGGCAGGAGGCGGAAAGATAGTGTACTGATTGTTTGAAAGTAAAAATATTACAGACCAAAATAGAAAATGTTTGATAGATAAATTACTGAGGAATAAAAGTGACAGGGACAAAGTCTTTAGCTTCCCAATTGTTCAGCCCTCCTCTGACCGTCGGGTGAATCCACTCTTCAAAGTTGCTTTCCTTGTCTTCGTCTCCCAGGGTGTTGACTTGGTAAGGAGAAATCTTAACTGGCGCTCTCTCAATCTTTGACCGGCGCATGGCCTTCTGACCAGCGGTGGTGAAGCCTAAACCAAGCTTATCAACCTTATGCGGAAAGTCGGGTAGCCGCCCCCACGCTGAATTCTTTCCTTCTTTAACTGCAGCCCTTGCATCCTCCAGAGATGCCATCCTGGCCATCTGCCTTGGTGTCTCAGCTGCCAACTTCGCCACTGCTATCTGAGGGAGCACTTCTTCGAAATGTTGAAATGGTGTCTCGATGAACTCCCCTTCGACTTCCATGTACCAGAAAGAATTTAAATGGCTAATCATGTACTCTTCCTCGCCATGGACAGTAATGATTTTACCCTTTACAGGATATTTCAGCATTTGGTGCAAAGAGGAGGTGACTGCCCCAGCATGGTGTATCCAAGGTCTACCCAGCAGGCAGGAGTATGATGGACGGATGTCCATTACATAGAAAGTGGATTTGAACACCTCGGTACCTATCTTGACAGGAATTTCGACTTCTCCATGGACCATTCTTTTCGACCCATCGAAGGCTCTGACGACGATATCACTCGGCTTCAATTCCAACCCTTCACAATCTAGCCGGTCCAAGGCCTTCTTAGGTAAAACATTCAGCGATGAGCCGGTATCAACCAAAACATGCGCAAGGGTGGTTCCGCGACACTCAATTGAAATATGCAACGCATCATTGTGATTTCGGCCTTTAGGGGTCAGGTCGGCATCAGAAAAGCCTAATCCATTGTCTGCGGTCAGGCTAGCCACGCAATGTTGAAATTGATCTGCGGAGGTTTCTTGAGGCACATGAGCTGCCTTTAGAAACTTAATCAAGGCTTGAGCGTGCGCTTCTGAGCAAAGCAACAGTGCCAACATGGAGATCTTGGAGGGGGTTTGCCCCAACTGTTCCACCACATCATAATCACTTTTCTTGATTATCCTCAAAATCTCGTCCATCTCTTTCTTGGAAGCTTCCGGAATCACCAAGGGCTGAGCCCTCGTCCTGACGGGCTCCTCTTGTATTCCTTTTCCTTTATCGGCGATGGTAGGAGAGACAGTACTAGGAACGAAAATTTCTTTGATCAAAGGAGTTCTGGCAGAGAGTCTCGCTGGTGCAGGGATGATTTCTTTTACTGATGAGGGTCCAAAGACTGCTTTTGGAGGAGCAATCTCTGGAGAAAATATCCTCCCACTTCTGGTGATTTTGCTGGTGCCCGCAATGTTACTAATGCTGGCTTCATCATCATCTGAATCCTCTTCAATTATTTCAACTTGCTTGATACCATGGTAGTAGATGTCACCACCATAGTTCCAAGGTATCGACTTCTCGGAGACATAGGGAACCGGCCCCGGCCTCGTTATCTTCAACGGTATGGACTTTGCAGCTGGCGTAATCTTAACTGGCTTTTTGACGACCTCGGAAAGATTGGCGTGGATGGTTATGATTGAGATACTTTCAACGTGAACTGGAACAACAGGAACTTTCTCGAACAAAATTTGTCGGCTATCTATGAGGCCTTGGATGCCTTCCTTTAGTAGCGGACAACCCAACGGCAGAGAGTGACAACAGTAACAGTCTCTATTACATCCCGGGAAGATCCCGGCCCTTAACAAATTTAGCTTAATGGTTAACAGTGGAGTGGTTAAATCACTAACGTCAGTAACATACCGGTCCTCCTCAATGGCATTGACGTTCCGACCGTGCTTCGGCATAGGTGCAGAGATCACATTGGGTTTTTCTGGAGCGTCAAACTCTACCTCCTTGGCGTCTATCAAGTCCTGGATCTTATGCTTGAGGGCCCAGCAATCGTTGGTGTCATGCCCAACACTGTCTGAATGATAGGCGCACTTAGCATTGGCATGGTAGTGTGGAGAGGATGTATTGACATTCTTTGGCGCTTCTTTGATAGAGGCCAGATTCAGTTTCAACAGATGGGGAAGCACCTGCGCTGGGGTCATATTGATACGAGTGAACTGCCGTTGTGGCCTTTCCACCCGTTGCTGGTTCGGTCTGGATTGGTTGTAGCGAGGCTGCTCGCTTGGAGCGTTTTGAATCATTATGGCCCCCACAGTCGGCCGACGCTCCGTCTTCCCTGCTCTCCTTTGAGAATATACCATAGCTGTCTCCTTCTTAAACGGCTTCTTCTCCATACTTGCGGCTACACCCTTCTGAATTTTTCCCGACTTGATGCCAGCCTCGATTCTCTCGCCCGTTAAGATCAAATCAGTAAATCCCGCGGAAGAGTTACCGATTAAATGATTGAAAAATGGCCCAGATAGGGTCCCAAGAAACATATCAACGAGCTCACGATCGGTTAAAGGAGGCTGCACCCTGCCAGCCAAATCCCTCCACTTTTGTGCGTATTCCTTGAATCCCTCACTTGTTCCTAGCGACATACCCTGAAGTTGGGTACGGGTAGGAGCAAGATCGGAATTATACTGGTATTGTTTATAGAAAGCGGTGGCCAAATCTTCCCAATTCCTGACACTGGTTCCTTCTAACTGATAAAACCATTCCAACTGGGCTCTCGACAGACTGTCTTGAAAGAAATGAATCCAGAGATTTTTATCAGCTGTATAGGGCTGAATCTTTCTCACATAAGACCTGAGGTGCATTTTGGGGCAGGACAGCCCGTCATACCTTACAAACGCCGGCACCTTGAACTTTGGAGGAATCACAATTCCGGCGACCAAGCCCATGTCTTCAAAATCCAGACCCGGCACCCTCTGCAATTCCATTGCAGCCAATCTGTCCTCTAAACCCTTGTACTTGTCATCAGCGGGAGGATACTGCTGGTCCGAATAATCCTCGTCCTCTTCCACGTCTTCCTCTTCTGCATCAGACTCGGAAGGCACTGCAACCCGATCTCTTTTACTAGTCCCCTCATCAGAAGTAGGAGGAAATTCGAGCACCCTCCGAGCTTCTCTGTCAAATCTCCTCCCCAAAGTAGCCACTCCGATCCTCTTTTTCTTCTTCACTGGGTCTTTGCTCTCCAGATGAGCCTTGATATCCTCTTGACTCTTGACCAAGGTCATCAAGAGTTGCTGGAATTGTGCATTCTGGGCTTGTAGGTCTTTGACCGTTTGCTCGAGATCCATCCTGACTTGGAATAAACAGCAGATAGATAAGGAAACCTGGAGTGAGACCTGCTTATGCACATGATGAATGGTATGCTAATGTATGCAATGCATTCAAGGATTTAGGACATTCAAAGTTGTTTCAGACAAGGAAGAACGCACGTCATATTAATAAGAAGAAATTTGTTAGTACATAAATGCCCCATGGGCTAAATATTACAACATAAACTTCTCAAGGCAGAAAGACATTGCGCATCCTCTTCGGTGCGATGTAGGCATTGAGGGCCTCTTGCTCATGGAGTCGGCGGGTAAGCTCCAGAACCTTCTTTTCACTGGCGTAGTAGCTAGCTTCAAAAGTGTTCCGTTCCTCCTTGAGCTGAATCCAACTCCTCTGCATTTCCTCCCACGATGTAGGCATGTCTGGATGTAGGATGGTGTAGGGGACCTCTCCTTCATTGACGGGCTCCTTGATCACTGGGAGTACATGGGGATAAGGCATCATCAGACTTTGAGCACGGGCTCGTACCCACTTGAGGTAGGGCTCAAGAGGGATGGAGTTCTTGTGTCCCAGGGTCTTGCTATCAATCTTGTTGAGTTTTCCCCAAGCTCTGATGAACCTTTGGCGAAGTCCTTGCACATCGTCGTCGAAGTCAAAAACTAGGCTAGGAATCAGCATGTCATGAGGGCCGTCCCTCCGTGCGTACCCAAATTGCCTTAAAGCTAGGCAAGGGTTGTAGGTGATACCTCCCCTAATTCCAAGTAAGGGGACATTGGGAAATTCTCCGCAACGATCGACGATGATGATATTTTCTCTAGACCGAGAACACCAATGTATATCAGCATGAGTGAGAGTCATCAATCGTTGGGACCACCTTATACTTTGATCATTCTTCAAGACAGATTGTGGAAGGTGCGAAATAAACCACCTTGCGAGGATAGGAGTGCAGCACATGAGAACACCCCTCCTTCTCATTGTTCGTGTGTAAAATGAGTGAAGGATGTCTCCAAGCAATGTTGGTATTGGATTTCTGGACAAGAAGATTTTGACAGCGTTGACATCTACCAATTGGTCAGGATTTGGGAACAGGACCAACCCATAGATAAGGAGTGCCACAATTTCTTCAAATGCTTGTAAGTCCAATGAGTTCCAACATTCTTGTGCCTTCTCAAACAGGAATTTTGCTAAGAATCCTTTGACACCGCTTCTGGTTTCCCAATGCCCCTTGATTTCAGATGGTTGTAGATGTAATGCTCGAGCAACATCATCAGGCTTCGGTTCCTTCTCCGTACCGTTGAAGGGTAGTTGATTAAGGATAGGGATTCTTAGGAGTTGAGAAAACTCCTCCAAAGTGGGCACCAACTGATAATCCGGGAAAGTGAAGCAATGGTGAAGGGGGTCAAAGAATTGAAATAGCACTTTCATCATGTCTTCTTCGATGTTGGTGTTGACTAGGTTGAGCAGTCTACCATGTCTTTCACTGAAGGATGAATTTTCCGGAATTCTTGAGGTGAGCTCCTTGAGTTGAGGAGAGATTCTCACAAGGTTGACTTGAATGGTGTTTCTGCGAGGAATTTCCATGACCTACAAAACAAGAACAATGATGAAGGTCCAAACCCTTGAAATGGTTAGTAAATGCATATGATGCTTCATGATGTTTATGATGTATGCATAAAACATGTGTACAAGCAAATCACACCAAACCCTAGTTCAGGCTTGCATGGGGTTTAATAGGTAAGTACCCTCTTGAGTGTAGTTGGCTTAAAAACCTGTCCTATAAATAGTAACCGGGTTCTAAGGAGCTCAATATCACTGGATCGCTTTCATTGTTCATTGTTTTGGTTTAGCCACTTAACTGGCGACCAAAATATTCCAAGAAAACAACCCTCAATGAGTGTAGTATCGAGTATCTACCAACTTCGGACTGCACCAAAGCCGGTCATCTCACTACTCCTAATAAAAGGCCAAGATAGTCAAGTAAGGTTCTAGGTCATTAGTGCTTAGTGACATCGCTCAGCGGCCCCGTACTCTCCTTGATTGAACTCAAGGGTTACCGGTACCCACAAATATGTCGCACTAATATAGCTATTGCTTAGACCGTGTCGGTATACCCCGCACAGTTTCCACAACGTATTGCTATCTATGAATGTTTCCCAAAATCCGGGCGGAGGATTATAAACCCAAACAATAGAACCAAGGTATAAAGCAAGCAAACCAACCAATTAGTCATGCAAGAAGGTGATCTAAGCCCTAAGGTAACCCCACTTTAAAATGTTCCCCAGCAGAGTCGCCAGTTCTGTGGTACGGTGGGAGAACTGACTAGTGTTTTGCGTTCGCATTCGCACTTGTGCGGTTGAGCAAGAGTCGCCACCGACTTTTTATTTTATCCTAAAGGAAAGGTTAAAAAAAGCACAGCAAAAACCTTTTGAGATATTTCGTGGGTTCGGGGGGTAGATTATGAAAAGGGAAGGTATTAGCACCCTTTTCATCCATGGTTATCCATGGGCTCTTAGGTACTTGCTTAGATCAATCTTGCCTTGGTTTTCAATTGTGTGAAATGGTGCTTTGTGGTTTGTTTTGAAAATGTTTTGAAAAGATGCCTTGCGCTAGGCTAACCTTGTAACAATTCTTTACTCGAATGTTTTACGAAAGGTGTTTTATCTTTTAAAAAGATGTTTCAAGGGTTTGAAAAGTTTGATTTTTGAAAAGTGTTTGTGAAGTGGGTTTTGAAATTAGGCAAGTGTTTTCTTTGCAAATTGACAAGTACTTAAGAGTTTATCTACCCTAAAGCTTTCTCAAAAGATTTTCGTCGTGTTTTAACCTTTTTGACAATTTTGTTCTACCATTGAAATTGGTAGGCAATCTTGTATTTAGGAAGTTTATTCGGGACAGGCGCGGGTCATCGCATAGACCATGAATGCAATGGTGCCAAGTGTCTTTGGCAATTTGCTTGAAGGGACTTGATCATTTTGATAGGCGACTTTCGAAAGCGTCATCGAGGGACTTATGATCATTTGATTTCGTTTTGCCAAAGACATTCGACGTGCAAGCATGGCCCATTTGGAAGGCAACATGTTGGATTACCCTAGGGGGGTGCAAGTGTGATTGTGTATTGATTACATGTATTTGTCTTGTATTAGGTTATCTAGCGTTTTGATTTTATGTACATACAAACCCTAGGTCTAACCATGGTATAATTGGAAAACTGTAAATTGCGGAATGTAAATCTACGCTATTACACAATAATATCCAGGAGTGGGGGTATAAATGTACAAGGGGATGAGACTTATAGTACCCAATAATTTACAACCAAATCGAATGTCGCAATCAAATGTAAATATCGAATGTACGACTATAAGATAAAATGTGTATAGGGCAATGTGAATATATTTGTGTAAGTGTACAAGTGTATATGTATATGGATTGTGTATGTGTAATTATGTACAGGTGCGATATGAAATTGAGTCGTATTAGGGTTTGACCTAGATAAATGTTTTCTTTTTTGATAAATCTTGATTTTAATTTACATGTTAATTTTATACAAATGTGTATGTTTAAAAAAAGGAAAGTTTTCAACTTTGATTATATTATGAAAATGATATGTATTATTCTGTATACAAATATATATATTTTTTTAATATATATATTAAGAACTATTTCCGAGTTATAGAAAAAAAAGAATATTTTGCTATTTTATATACAAATGTGTATTAGTCTAAAAATGTTTTCAAATTTATATGATATATACAAATCAATATCTTAAAATATATGTACAAATATGTATAAAAAGTATTTTCAACTATGTATACGAAGTATTTTGTTTATTTATGTACAAATATAATTTAAAAAGGATATTTTAACTTATATGATAGAAAATGTATTAAATTAGTATTTTACAAATGATGAAAAACATTGTTAATAAAATAAAGTTGGTAGATATTGTTTTTACAAATAAATAAAAAAAGGTTAGTGTTTAATGATTTTGTGATAAAAAATAAAATGAGTTTTCATAATATATATAAAGAATAGAAGTAAAATATGTTAGTAATTTTGTCAAATAAGAAAAGAAATGTTTAATGGGCTTAGGAAGGCAGAAACGGGTCAGGTTAAGCCCATGTTGAACAAAGGCGAAAATTAGGGTTAGGCAGTTTGGTTCAATTGGGAACGAAGTTTAGGGTTCGAACGGCGCCGCTCACTGAGTTCGTCTTCTCCGTTTAGGCTTGAGTGCTTCTCTTTGCTTCGAGGCCACCAGCGTTTTCCCTACCTTTCCTCCTCCTTCCAGTTCGAGCTCAAAGGCCTCAATACAGAAAGGTTCGCTTTGGATGTTTTTCTGATTCTTTTCTCTTTTATGAATTGCATGCATTATTAGTTTCGAATTTGATTCTTAAGTTTGTGTTGCTATGGAGGTGATGGATAAGAAAAAGGGAGAAGCAATTGACTACCTGACTTGGAGGGGGAAAGAGGATGTGACGCTTAGGAGGCTCGATGGCGGAGATAGACTTGATGAGTCTTTGCTTCTGATGACCCTGGTAACTTCGTTCTTTGCTTATATTAGGGCTTTGATGATGTTGCTAGATTTGCCTGAAAACCCTCCTTAAAATTCACTTTTTTTGTTTATCTTCTTCTTCCACAATGCGTTGTCTTGGGTTGTTGTATGTTGTCTGAGATGTTTTGCCTTGAGCTTGCCCCTTTTGCTTGCCTAGAACTGTGGCCTCAAATGTTTTGCCTTTGAGTTCCTGAGTTGAATGATTGTCCTCTTGCACGTTTGCTTGGCTTTGGCAGTTATGGTGAAGCAAGTTTGGACCTTGAAAATTATGGTTGTTTGAGGTTTAATCTTTGACAGGTTCAGGTTATGACAGTAGATTGAGGTTGAACTTCAGGCTTGTGCCAGCAACAGGGTATTCTGTTGAGGCTTTGACTTGCAGTAGGTTTTTTTCTTGAATGTTTGAAATTTTAGGTTGTGTTTGATTATGCTTGAGATTGGGTTTGGTTATGACAGTGGGGTTTGGGACAGGTTCTGATGTTTTTAACTGGTTTAGGGGTTAGACAGGTTTGAGGTGTTGGTGTGTTATGCTGTGTGGTTTGGATATGGTTGATGATATTTGGTTATGACAGGGTATTGGTGTTTGATGACAGTAGGCTGGTTCTTGGCTTGAGTTTTGTATCTTTAATGCAGGGTATGCTCCAGGTTTTAATGATGCAGGTTTAATGGTTTAGGGGTTAGACAGGTTTTAGGTGTTTTTGTATGTTATGCTGTGTGTTTTCTGATGTGGTTGCCTATGCTGAGTTTGTATTATATCTTTTCTATCTTTTCTCTTGGCGCCCAATCTTTTTTTCAAAGCTTTGGTCTTTTCTTTGACCCAAGTCTGCTGGACATTTTCACAAGGTTTCATGGCATTTTTCCCATTTTGGTAATTGGCTATGCTGTGTAATTCTTGAACAATGCTGAATTATCCTCTTTGTTGTATATCTTTTCTGCCTCTACTGTCTATGCCTGCTGCCTATGTTACTGAACTGAGTTGGCTCTTTTCTGATTTTGTATATCTTCATTTCCTGCTGTCCATTCTGACTGCTGAACCTGAACTATGCCTAAACCCTGCTTGCTTTATCTCTCTTTACTTCTCTCTTTACAGTACAATTTAAGAATTTTATATGATTATAGTTGTACTTTTCTGAAGGGGCTATGATGGGAAATGATGATTAGCTTGCATAATATGTTTTCTGCATTTCTTCTTCAGCTTTTGCGCCTTGCTTTTTTCCTTGATATCTTGGCAAAAGTCCCTTTGACAGCTTGTAGGCTTTGATAGCAACTTGTACCATTTTGACTTCTTTGATATCTTTTGGCATTCTGACAGTAGCCTTTGCTTTTGGATAGAAAGTTTGGATTGGATTTTTCAGTTTGGTTTTGAACTATATGATTTGAATTGGACATTGAAATTCTATGCAGCTTGCAAACTTTTTAGAAACTATGCATTTGCATTTGCATTCATGAAATAAAATAATCTTCCCTCTCTGTGAACCGGGAGAAATCCCGTGATTTGCAGAGAGGGTCAACTGATCCCAGTCAGTGGCCCCTAATGATGAGCAATTTTTAACTGTCTTTTTCCAATCTTAATGCTTTCTGACTTTTCTTATTTCTTTTTGCAGATGAAAAATGGAATACCGGAGCGGAGTGAAGAACGAAGAATATTTAGAAAATGTGATAGTTTTTCATTCTATGTAATATTTTAATTAAATGTAAATTATTGTTTGTAACAACAATTTGTACAAATAATTCGAATATTAATAAAAATCAAATTATCCAATTGGTTCTAACTTTCTTTATTGCTTATTTATTTATTTAAAATTCTTAGAATTAAAACAATTGAAAAATAAATTCAATCATTTAATTTCAGAATAATAAATAACTAAAATAAAACAACATTGATCCAATAAACCTGTCTTATCCAAAATCCAAAGCAAAGCAGCAATTAACCCAGATAGACTGATCAAACACATGAACACTGTGAATCCCATACTGCATCTTGTATCTGACTGGCCCAATCAAAATGTACTGAATTCAAACCACTGTCTCTTTTACTGATTAAACCAAGATAACGCGAATTTTAATCCGAATCTTGAAATAAACCGCAAAGCGCTGTGGAATTCAAATTCCTCTGAGAATATGCCCATAAAAACTTAATTCCTGATTAAATGCCAAATCACGCTCGCTTGATCAAAATTGAACCAAAAATCAACCAAACCCTAAGCCCACTGTATGAAACAATTCAGAGCTCTGAAAATCAGTAAAAACCCTAATTTTGCTTGTCTGTCAAGAAAAGTCCGTTTGTCCGATTCTTGAGCCAGTCTGAGAAGTCAGGAAATGCTTGAAGCTGAGATTTCTTGGGGAAAAATGCGAGGGCAAATTTTGGGGTACAACACACGCCTTTAACCTTCTCAGGATGTTTGCCTCGCCATGAATTGGTGATTCTTCTGTTTTGGCCATTAGCGTTTTGTAATAACCCTGCATGGGACCCTGTCTAAATTTGCAGTGTTGAATCTCATGAATATATTAAATAAATTACTATATCATAAAATACAAACAAAATATGAATGCTTCTATATCCTTTCGATCATTGAGATCAAACCAACCTTACCCTTACTGGAGAAGTAGTGAGATGGGAGTTTGTAACAAGGATGGCTTATTTGTAGTGAGATGTGGGTTTGTAACACGAATTTTAAGGTTTTTAGGATTCTTGAAGGAATTTGATATTTTGACAGAATTGTGGCAAAGGTTTTTTTTTCTCCTCTTGTTTGTGTGAAAATAATAATATTATATAAGGGAAATTAGAGAAGAAAAAAATGGGCTTTGAATGTGCAATTGGGCCTCCAATAACCACAAGCAATAGTGCAGATTTTTATTCACTTGAGTCTGTCACGTTCAAGGCTAAATCGCAGGGGATTAAGTATAATTTTTGAAGTTGAAATGTAAGAACAAAATGTAGTCTACATCTAGAACTAACTTTTGTCCAAAAATGGGCTCAATCGGATAAACAGTGAATTATTTATGAATTTTTGAAATTTTGGCTCAGACAAACTTATTTTGGGCTCCAGTGTCAACTCTGACACGTTCTTCAATAAAAAACTGGAATTGATCGGAGCAGAATCCGGTCTCGACCTTGAAACCAAAGTTGTAGATCTCTGAGCCAGTGATCTTTTGTAAAAATATGGGCCCGATCCGATAAAAATGGACCGAGTTATGAATTTTCGAAGTTTCGACCCAGATGAAATAATATTCAACATTCAGGATTTTCGGCGCGTCACGTGCACTCTGAGAAAAAACAAAGGCCTTTTGGATACCGTTAAAACTCAATACCTCCTGCGAAAACTTAGCAAACTCAATTTTTGAAATTTTGGCGCCAGAACCAGCTCGATACGATGAAAATAGACCAAGTTATGATTTTCTGAACATGACGCAAATAAATTTCTGTCACAAATTTTCTGTACGAAAATACTTGATAAATCCGAATTTTTGAAGACCTTCTGATCGAAATTGGCTTCAATCCGTGAGATATGAAAATGTAGATGACGTCAAGATGAAATTTTGGCCACCGGAACGGGTTCAAAGCCATGATCTTCAAGTTATGAATTTTTAGTGCGTAAAAACTGCACTTTCAGCATACTTTTTCACCATATTTCTACGAGAAAACTCGCACATTTGGAGACCTTCTTTAAATAATTTGCTCTCAAGCATAACCTAAATTTGAGAATATGTCACCTGGGATATCTTAGCGAAAGAGCACCTGAATATGATGCGTCTAGTTGGACTTGTGAATCTTTGAACCCCGAATCATTGCAAAACATCGAACCGATCTTCAGCACGGAAAATACTCTGAGAACATCCATTGGAGAAATAAACGTCACTTGTAACCTGAAGAAGCTTGATAAATATACCTTTATTCCATAACCATAAAACCAATAATATGCGTGTGTGAAAAGAGGGTAAGTTTTGGGGTACAACAGCTGCCCCTGTTCAATCTTCTAAAACCTGAAGATTTAGATTGGCTTGTCTGCCTTTCTTGATCTGAAGGTGGAAGATGATTGAACACTAGAGTACCCATAAATTTGCACTCGTCTGTAAAGATTCTTGACTATATAGGTAGTATCGGGAATGGGCTTACAGATGCCATTTGAAGGAGATGGCGGAAGGTCACCGGAGATGGGCTTAAAGATGCCATCCGGAAGATATGACGGAGAATCGTCGGAGATGGGCTTAAAGATGCCATCTAGAGGATGTTGATTTCCCGATATAGTCCTTTGATGAGAATTCCTGTTCCTGTCGTTGAGGAGGAATCTACTGAGAAATGTTGGTCTCTGTCTTGGGAGAAATGGAATTTTAGAAACTTCAATTGTCTGTTACTCTACTGGGGAATCATCTCTTAGTTGAGGAGATGAAAATGAACTGTTATTTGGTCGTGCTCCAGGATTTATAGTGATTTACCGAGGATAATAAGACTGACTGCTATCTGGTCGTGCTCCAGGTTTTACAGTGACTTACTAGGGAGATGAGATTACACTTGATATATGGTCGTGCTCCAGGCTTTGCAATCTCAAAAAATGTTATTTGGTCGTGTTCCAGGCTTCAGAAGGAATTAAGTGGTTATCCGGTCGCATTCGGGTTTCAACTTGAATTTAAGGCATACTAACATCCGGTCATTTCAAGGCTTCATAGTAATTGGCCGAGTAAACTGCTATCTGATCGAATTCTAAGCTTCGCAGTACCTCATACTGTTATATGGTTGTGCTCCAGGTTTCAGTGTTTCTTGTCGCTATCTGGTCGTGCTCCAGACTTCACAATGTCTTATACCATTATCTAGTCGTGCTCCAGGCTTCACGATGTCTTATACCACTATTTGGTCGATTCCAGGCTTCATAGTATTTTGGAGGAATCAATATATTATCCGGTCGATTTTCGGGCTTCATAGCTTGAATCTGAGATATACCACTATTTGGTCGATTCCAGGTTTCATAGTATTTGGAGAAATCAACATATTATTCGGTCGATTTCCGGGCTTCATAGCTTGAATTTAAGATATAACACTATCTAGTCGATTCCAGGCTTCATAGTATCTTGTACTGTTATCCGGTCGATTTTCAGGCTTCATAGCTTGAATTTGAGATATACCATTATCCGGTCGATTCCAGGCTTCGTAGTATTTTGGAGAAATCAAGATATTATCCGGTCGATTTTCGGGCTTCATAGCTTGAACTGGAATAGAAATCTTAGTATCGATTTGAGTGAACCAGGGAAAACTTGTGAGAACTTCAACTGGGAGAGAAATCTTAGTATCGATTTGACTGATCCCGGGAGAGGTCTCGGATTAACTTTGACTGGCATAGAAATCAAGGGAATCTTAGCGGTGATTCAGATGACCCAGACGAAAGTCTTAAAACATCTTCAACTAGAATAGAAACCTTAGTATTGGCTTGACTGAACCAGACAAAATGTTGGACTATCTTCAACTGGAATAAAAACCTTGGTGTCGGTTTGACTGAACCAGAAAAAATGTTGGAATAGCTTCAACTGGAATAGAAACCTTGGTGTCGGTTTGACTGAACCAGAAAAAATGTTGGAATATCTTCAACTGGAATAGAAATCTCGGTGTTAGTTTGATTGGACCAAAGAAAGTGTTGGAATATCCTCAGCTGGAATAGAAACCTTGGTGTCAGTTTGACTGAACCAGAGAGAACTCGTGAGAACTTGATTGCATCTTTCCCTGAAAGGTAAATAGTTAGTCGTATGCAATGTCATGATGCATGAAATGCATTGAGTAATTATATTCTCAAAATAAATGAGATTGTGGTGTATAATATGTATGCGCATGCCATGATGTATGGGTATGTGTGATACGGTGGGAGAACTGACTTGATTGTTTTGCGTTTTATCGCAAATGTTGCGGTTAGCAAGAGTCGCCACCGACTTTTCTTATATCCAAAAGGAAAGGTAAAAAAGCACAGGAAAGACCTTTGAGATTGTTTCTTGAGTTCGGGGGGTAGATTATGAAAAGGGAAGGTATTAGCACCCTTTTCATCCATGGTTTTCCATGGGCTCTTAGTTACTTGCTAGATCACTTGCTTTTGTTTGAAATTGTGCTTTGTGTGGTTTTGAAAGTATTTTGTAAAAGAGGCCATTGTTTAGGAAACATTTGTAATGATTCTCGTTCGTAAGAATGTATACAAAGATGTTTGTATTTTTAAAAAATGTTTTCAATGTTTGTGAGATGTTTGAAAGTGTGTAGGTGTCTGTTTTGAAAATAGCAAGGATATTTGTTTTGAAATGGAGTAAGTAACTAAAAGTAATCTACCTACTCAAATGTCTTTCTTTTTCATTTTATTTTCCTTTGATATTGTTGTCTTACTATTGATTTGGTAAGCAACCCTATTTTTGGATGTAAACGGGACGGGCATGGGTCATCGTATAGCCATGATTAGCAATGTTGCAAAGTATCTTAGCATTTTTGAGGGACTAGGATCATTTTTGTAAGGCAGCTTTGAATAGCGTCATCGAGGGTCTATGATCTTGTATTTGTTTGTTTTTGCTAAGACACTTTACATGCGTAATATGGTCATTTTGTATAAGGCAACCAAGTGGAGTAACCCTAGGGGTGCCTTGTGTGCAAGTGTGTAGTTTTCATGCTTGATTTTGTCTTGGATTAGGGTTTTCTATTTGGTTGATTTTATCTTCCCATACAAACCCTAATTACTAACATTTTATATTAAAGCGATAAATTGTGAAATTTAAAGATTACTACGCTATTACAATACTTTGTGGGAGGGGGATACAATTTATGAATGGGGATTTGCAATAATATAAACCTAATTAATCTATTACAACCAAATTGAATTTGTATAAGATAATTTAAATATGCAAAGATATGTAAATGTAAAAAGAAGATTTTGTTTTGTTCTTTTTTTTTGTAAAAAAAGTTTTAACCTAAGCCTAATAAATAAATCAAGATTAAACTTAAATTAATTAAGGAAGGAAATTATTTTTTAGAAAAGATTTTGATTAAAACCCTAATTCTAATTTATTAAAAGGAAATAAATTTCTTTAAGTATTTGTATTTTTGTCTTGAAAAATAATGTATGGTATTTATGAAGTATTTTGGTCTTTTTATATGTTAAAATAAATATTTAATAGGTGTGAAGAAAAATAAGTATTTAACCTAATTTTAATTTAATTTACAAGTTTATTTAACAAAAATAGATAATATATAACTAAATAAAAAATATTTTTTATGAGAAAATAAAATAAAATAAAACAAAAATATAATATTTATCATTTTTATATTTTTTGTAATTTTTAATATTAAGAAAAATGTATTTGATAAAATGAAAATGAAAATAAAATAAGTAAATAAAATATTTGGGCCGGGGGGTGCTGCAAGCAAACAAGTGTAGGAGGTTAGAAAAAAAAACAAAGGCCCAAAGTTGAAGCTCAAGCTGCAAGAGGACAAAAATGAAGCAAAATATGAGAAAAATGCAAAAAGGCAGCGCCAACGCTCGAACCCACGACCTAGGGCAATTTTGTGCGTTGCCTTGCCACTGGGGTGGCTGCACATCCGTTAGTATAAATGAAAGCAAAAATACATAACATAGAACACTTCCTTGCCATGTACTTCATCTTCAAACTTTGGCAAGTCGGACCCCCTGTAACTTTTTCATTTCTCAATAAAAATGGAAAGTGATAACATGAATATTATAGCATTTTACCTCACGATTCTAACCATGTGCATAACTAAAACTATAAGTCCAAGATCAGAGAGAATTTTGTTGGCCCTAATTCTTAACCTAATTTTTCCAGAAACTTCAAACTAAAAATTCTCTAAACTCAAGCCAAATAAATGCAAGCTATGGATATGTACAGCTTCGTAGCAATGATGTCTACATTCTATATTCACAAATGGAAAGCTAACTATGCTTGTATCAAGAGTTAGAAAAACAGAAAACTCACCTTAAAAATAGAAATCGTGTTTTGAAAATGAGCTTGCTTTAGGATGCTGTGATGATCAGGTTAGCTTCCTTGAACCTCTAGGAAGCTAATGCAATGCTTAACTTGTCTTAAGGGTGGCTGAAATGGTCTGGAGAAGTCCACATGTGTTACTCTGTTTTTGAACTTCAACAATGGGGAAGATGGAGTTACAGTGATGTTTCAGGGTGTGGGATGGTTTACTTGTATGGTAAGGAAGCTTGGGAAAGCAAAAGGCCTGAAAATGCACGAGTGGAATGGAAGATTCAGTTCACAAGTCAAAAATGGAAAGTTTGGAGGCTTGTTATGCAATTTCTGATTCTAAGGTGTTTCAAGGCTTGGGCATGTGTGGTTTTAGTTGCAAAATGATGGATTTATATAAAGCAAGAGGTTAGAGGACTTGTGCTTGCTCAGAAGTACAAGATCACATGTCTTGCTACATTTCTTGTTTTTGAAGCAAGTGTAAGAAGTGACTTCTTAAGGCATCAATATGAGCTTATAGGGTGGATTGAAGCTCTAAACACGTTTGTTCAATTTTAGAGACTTGGTTTGTGCAAAAAGAACAAGTCCAAGGCTCAAGAAATGAAAAAATGCAAAAAGCATACTTTTCTAAAATGGCAATGTTGTCTTTCTTCCAAAAATGGCTATTTCCTTGTACAATGCATTGAATACTTGGCTTTAGGGCATGAAACCTTGTGTAATTCATTAATGGTGGAGTGAAAAACGAGTTTGAGGCCTGAAAAGTGAAGATTGTACAGCCAATTTGCAAATTTGAAAACTTGTTCTTCATGGAAATGACCTATAATCAAGTTTGAAAACCCTAACTTCATCTCTTCGATTATCCCTACTCAAGAATTATCTCAAGGAGTTCTTGGACATTTTGGAAATCTCGTAATGTGCTCTACAACCCATATTTGAAATGCTTTTGAAGATTCCTCTAGGAACTAGGTGAAAAGTTGTCATGAAGTTAGGTCAAAAACCTGCCTAACTAGGAAAAAATTTCACTAAGTTATTTTAGTTCATGAGCATGTATTCACAAAATTATATCTTTAAATCCAAGCATCTTTAGGAGAAAATGTGTGAAGAAAATTTTTTATTTCATGGAGATCTACAACTTTCATGTTGGGAACTTCCTTTGAATCATTTTGTATCATTATAAAAATTTGGCCTAAAGTTGAGAAAAAATAAGAAATTTTCTATACATAGAAAAATTTCTAAGTTAAGAAATTTCAAATTTCAAAACAAGATCTTCAATCCTTGATTTCTTGATTAACAAGTTTCACATTTTGGCATGTTTTGATGAATTGTGATCCTTGGCACTCGAATTTGACCAAAAAGTCAAAGTTTGACTTTTCAGTATACAATTGACTTTTGATCAGTTGACTGAAAAATTCATTTGTCAATCCAATGAATTTGTAATGTTTTGAATCATGTCATTAGGTCAATATGATGCAATTGAACTCTTGAAATCATGCTTCAAACCTATTGATCATTTTCTAGGTCAAAAATCAGAAATTGCCCCTTCTCAGTCAAAACCCTAATTTTGACCATTTTGCCCTTTTGATGATTTGATCAAATTTTTTGGGGAATTGTGGTCCAAAATTGATCAAATGATACTTATGAGTCTAAGATGTTGATGTGGATCAAACATTATGAAGTTTGACTGTAAATTGGCCATAGTTGACTTTTTCCCCAATACAGTTGAATTTTAGGTCAACTGTCCAATTGACTGATCAAAAATGTGATTCAAGACTTGAAACTTGACATGAGTAATCTTGGGGGTCCATAATGATCCTTGAAAGCCATATGAATCATTGATAGTACAAAAATCCTTGTGCAAGCTCAAACCCTAACTTTGGTCATCAGTGCATGAGGAGGTGTCTTGAGCTAGTCAAACCCTAATGCAGTCTTGAGCCAAAGAGATCTTATGAGAAAATTCTTGATAAGTGAGAGGGAAAATTTTGGGGTACAACAGCTTCCCCTGTTCAATCTTCTTAAACTTGAAGATTTAGACTGGCGAGTTTTGCCATTCGTGGCTCGAAGGTGGAAGATGATTGGACACTAGAGTGCCCATAAATTTGCACTCGATGATGTAAGGGTAGAAGGAATGGGCTTACAGATGCCATTAAAGGTGATTGTTTAATCATAATTTGTAAGCTGGAAGAATGAGTATCAGAATGGCGTATGTGCATGGAGCGTATCTATACTGTATCTGAAAGTCGAATCTCAATGAATATCAAAATGGCATCCGTGTTTGGAGCGTATATGAACTGTATCTGAAAGTTGTATCCGAATGAGCATCAGAATAGCGTCTGTGTTTGGAGCGTATCTGAATTGTATCAAGAGTTGAGATCCGAACGAGTATCAGGATGGCATCTGTATCTAGAGTGTATCTGAACTGTATCAAAAGGTTGAATCTGAATGAGTATCAGGATGACATCTGTGTCTGGAGCGTATCTGAACTGTATCTGAAAACTCTGAGCATTGTTAATGATAGTTGTTAATCTTATCCTAAAAAGGGTAAAATGTTAGGTTATAATGCCAAGTCATGATACATTGAAATGTATGCATAATGGGATTATGTTGTATGCATTCGTGTTTATCAATGTTTATGATATATGAATGTGATGTATGCGTATGTGAGTTGATTTGCTGCATTGTTGTTTGATTTAGGGAAAATAAATCCCTGACTACTGCTGAGGATATGTAAGTCTTCATGACTTGAAGTCGAAATGTTGATGAATTTCTCTTTGAGAAATAAACTCTTGTTGTAAGGAAAATATCGTGTACTGCTTGTAGAATCCTGTTAGGGAATCCTGAGAAATTTGACGACTTCTATTGGGGATTTAAACGACGTACTGCAGGAGGTTACTTATGGAATAGCCTAAAGGCATTTCTCTATCCTTTCAACCTATCAGTAATTGTATTTTCTATTTTGTTTTATTTGTAAACAATAATTATGTTCAAATGCACATGCTCAACAATGAATCATTGGACGTTTTTGTAAACAAAACACAAGTGTAAAGAAAAGACAAATAGTTTTTGCACTTTCAAAGGAATATTTTATATTGACTTTGAGTAAGTATTTTTTGTACAAGGAGACAAACATTCTAGTAAGAGAATGTTGTTGTAAAAAAATGAAAATTTTGATACAAAGAAAAGATAGCTATGTGTACAAAAAATCCCATGGGGTTTTTATTCTACTATAGCCTTCGTATCTTTGAGCAACTTATCTATTTGTTGCCTTGTCCGAAGCTGATTGAATTGATCAGAACCTGATTTTGTCATTGGAAGCCAAAGTTTGTCCATAAAGTGATCCAATGGGATATAGTCATACGCTTTAATTCCTTAACTTTTTCCTGGACCGCCCTTTCGGGTTTTCAGTCCACCAGCAAACCCTCTTTTGCCCAAGTCGCCCTTTCGGGTTTTCGACTTGTCGGGTGTACAGATTTTTTTCTATCCCTAACTTTTTCCCGAATCTTTTTGGTTCACCAGGGTGCCCTTGTTTTCCCTAGGTGTGTCAACCTAGCGGGCCTCTTATGCGTAGTATCTTTTGACTATGCCCGCGTTTGCAGGGTGCGGCAGGTCATCACCATCCATGGTGGTCAAGATCATTGCTCCACCAGAGAAAATGTTTTTGATTACAAATGGTCCTTCATAGGTAGGAGTCCATTTGCCCCTGGGATCACCTTGTGGTAAGATGATGCGTTTGATCACTAGATCCCCAACTTGATTCACTTGGCGTCTGACTTTCTTGTTGAAAGCCTTGATCATTTGTTTTTGATACATTTGACCATGGAAAACAACAGTAAGTCTCTTCTCATCAATCAAATTTAGTTGATCAAGTCGAGTCTGGATCCAATTGTCTTCATTTAACCCTGCGTCCTTCATAATCCTCAGAGAGGGGATCTGGACCTCGATAGGCAAGATAGCCTCCATGCCATAAACCAAGGAATAGGGTGTTGCCCCAGTTGATGTGTGAGCCGTGGTACAATATCCATGGAGAGAGAATGGTAACATCTCATTCCAGTCTTTGTATGTGACTGTCATTTTCTGTATGATCTTTGTAATGTTTTTATTCGTAGCTTCGACAGCACCATTCATCTTTGGCCGATAGGGAGAAGAACTATGATGTTGAATCTTGAATTGTTTGCACAAGGCAGTGATCATAGTGTTGTTGAGATTTATACCATTGTCAGTGATGATCCTTTCGGGGATACCGTACCGGAAAATGAGATTTTGCTTGATGAAACGGGCAACAACGTTCTTGGTGACGGAAGCGAAAGAAGCTGCCTCCACCCACTTTGTAAAATAATCAATGGCCACTAGGATGAATCAATGTCTATTAGAGGTTGTCGGCTTGATTTCCCAAATCATATCTATTCCCCACATAGCGAAGGGCCAAGGAGCTGTCAAGACATTTAGAGGAACTGGAGGTATATGCACCTTGTCGGCATAAATTTGACACTTATGGCAGGTTCGAGAGTGTTGATAGCAATATGCTTCCATGGTAGACTAGTAATAGCCTTCCCGTAGGATTTTCTTTGCCATTGTATTCCCACTAGAATGGGTGCCAAAAGTGCCTTCATGTAATTCAGCCATGATCCTTTTCGATTTAACCTTATCTACGCACCGAAGTAACACAGAGTCATGATTGCGTTTGTATAGGATGCCATTACTAAGGAAGAACTTAGCAGAGAATCTACTTAATAACTTTTTATCATTGATTGAAGCTCCTTCTGGATATTCTTGAGCCTCGAGATACCTCTTGACTTCGTGAAACCAAGGCTGGTCCACTACTTCTTCAGTATTAATCTCGTGACAGTGTGCTGGTTCATCCATCCGTTCGATGGTGATCTGGGGAGTCTCGTTATCCCAATTAAGTTTAAACATGGATGACATTGTAGCTAGAGCGTCTGCTAGCTGATTTTCTTCTCACGGGAAATGCTCGAAGGTAATCTTCTCAAAGTGTGGTAGCAATGTAAAAACATGTTCTTTGTAAGGGATGAGGTTAGGATGTTTGGTGTCCTATTCCCCTTTGATCTGACTGATGACCAAAGTTGACTCTCCAAATACATCCCAGGATTTGATCCCTAAGTTTATGGCAGCTCTGAGACCAAAGATGTGTAAAATCAAGCTTCTCAAATGAGCTTTTGTTTTGACGAAGACAAACCATGATTAACAAAGAAGGCAAAGATTTATGACCAAGCTCAAAGCATCTAAGGACAATATCTTCAGCTCAAAGCTCTCAACAACTTTAAAGGTATAATAATATTATCTACTTTGATCTTAAGATATAGATGCTCAAAAATGAAAAAGAAATGTTTAAAAAATCATTACTCAAGTTTTTCAAAGTTAAAATTTCATTTTTTGCTTGCATGCAATCGATTTACATTGCTAGTACAATCGATTGCACACTCAAAACTTTTAAAGTACCTAATTCACCCCCCCCCCCTCTTAGGCGTACTCTCATACTTACAATTGGTATCAGAGCAGGTTATAGGTAACCTGCTCCTAAAAGATCCAGAATGGCTTCCGCAAATCAAAATCCCGTTTTCAGAGATGGTGGTAGTAACAACAAGTCTCCTCTATTTTGTGGTGAATATTTTGACTTCTGGAAAATACGCATGAAGGCACATCTAGAAGCACAAGGAGAAGAAATATGGGATGCCGTCGAAAATGGTCCATTTATCCCTATAACGGTAATCAATGGTGTTGGCTCATCAAAGCCTAAAACTGCATGGGACGATGATGATAAGAAGAAAGTTCTCTATGATAAAAAGGCAATAAACCTTCTTCAAGGTGCACT
Organism: Vicia faba; assembly: GCA_948472305.1. Lineage (NCBI taxonomy): Eukaryota > Viridiplantae > Streptophyta > Magnoliopsida > Fabales > Fabaceae > Vicia > Vicia faba. The sequence goes on from OX451739.1 coordinate 1,330,893,550, forward strand.
TAGCATGGATGAATTCTTCCATGTCTCAACATGCAAAACAGTGAAAGAAATATGGGATACCTTGGTAGAAACTCATGAAGGAACCGCTGAAGTTAAAAGATCGAGATTAAATACTTTGAGTCAAGAATATGAACTATTCAGAATGCAGCCCCGAGAATCAATCCTCGACTTGCAGAAAAGATTTGTACACTTGACAAATCATTTGAAAGCACTCGGTAAAACTTTAACTAATGATGAACTTAATCTTAAAGTGCTTAGATCTTTTCCAGGGAATGGCAACCAAAAGTGACAGCAATATCCGAGAAGAAGAATCTATCCATAATGACTTCCGCCAATTTGTTCGGAAAACTTCAAGAATATGAGACGAAACTTGTAAGACTTGAAAAGCATGAAATCCAAGTAAAAGATTCAAAAGAAATTACTTTAAATACAAGGATAAAAAATCATGATAACAATCAAGAGGATGAATCCACTAGTAGTGAAGATCATGATCTTATCAAGAAGGTTGAAAAGGTTCTACGAAAAGAAAGAAAAAGGGAAGCACCAACAAGAAAGGTTATATGCTTTAAATGTGGAGAAAAGGGACATGTTAAAAGTGAATGTCCTACACTTGAAAAGAAGAAGAAATATTTCAAGAAAAATAAAGATAAAAAGTCAAAGAAATCATATATAGCATGGGAAAGTTCATCTTCTGATTCCGAAAACAATCAACGTGTTAATCTCGCATTGTTGGCCTCACACCACTCAGATGATGAAGACAATGAGGTTAGTAATGAATTTTCTCTTTTTAATAGTGATACACAAGGTGCTATAGATGAACTATTGAATGAATGCAAAATTCTGTATAAAACCATTTCATCACAAAAGAAACAAATTTCATCCTTAGAAGAAAAATATGTTTCAATGGAAAAAGATTTCAAAGAAGAAAAACAAAAATCAAGTGATGAACAAAAACATAATTTTGTATGCAAAAATTGTGATTCACTCTCTTTTCAAATTGTCCAATTAAAAAGAGTCATTGAAAGATATGAAAAAGGTCAAATTGGATTGGAAGGTGTTCTTAGCCAACAAAGATACTCCAATGATAAAAGTGGACTTGGATATTCAAAGTTTTCAAAACCAAGTTCTAACAAAACTATCTTTGTTAAGGCTAGTGATCAATCACCCAAATAGAAATTGAACAAACCTAAAATAGTTCGTCACTATCCTAAAAAGAAAACATTTTCTAAGAAGAAATCTTATCCTTCTAGATATAGAAGTAACTTTGAACCTACTTGTTTTTATTGTGGTATGGTTGGCCATACACCTAATGCTTGCTATGTTAAAAACTTTAGTATAGCAAGTGGGCATTATGTGTGGGTTAAGAAAGGAACTAACTATGATGGACCCAAAGCATATTGGGTACCAAATCAAACTTAATTTGTTTTGTAGGTATGCTTGAAAACCATATGCAATATTTGGTATCTTGATAGTGGTTGTTCAAAGCATATGACGGGAGACATACACTAACTTTAACATCTAGTTCAAGTCAAAGGATTATTTCACATATGGGGAATACCTTAAAGGAAGAATTCTTGGCATTGGCAAAGTTGATACACTAACTTTCATATCCATTGAAGATATACTTTTTGTTGAAGAACAAAAGACAACTTCTAAGTAAAATACAACTTTGTGACAAAGGCTTCAACATCATGTTTTGATGAAGATAACTACTATGTGCATTTATCAAAGGATGATAAAAAGTATCATGAAGCAATATGGCTATGGTTAAGCTTTCAATATTATTATATGTATTTTGTCCATTTTTATGCATCTTTCCCTTCTTTTTGATAATATCAAAGGGGGAGAAGGATGTTGTAATTTATGCTTGTATATTTCCTTGTCTTAATTTTAAGGTACTCTCTAACCAAGATGAAGAAACACAAAGGATTCCAACCTTCTCATACATAGGGGGAGTTTTGCATCTTAAGGGGAGAAGCTCTTCTGGAAAGTACAACGCATAAATTAAGATTGTTTGTCATCATCAAAAAGGGGGAGAATGTAAAATCAAGCTTCTCAAATGAGCTTTTGTTTTGATGAAGACAAACCATGATTAACAAAGAAGGCAAAGATTTATGATCAAGCTCAAAGCATCTAAGTACAATATCTTCAGCTTAAAGCTCTCAACAACTTTAAAGGTATAATAATATTATCTACTTTGATCTTAAGATATAGATGCTCAAAAATGAAAAAGAAATGTTTAAAAAATCATTACTCAAGTTTTTCAAAGTTAAAATTTCATTTTTCTCTTGCATGCAATCGATTTACATTTTAGTGCAATCGATTACACTCTTCAAACTTTCAGATCTTTTTCTTATGTTTCTTTGTGCAATCGATTTACATTGCTTGTGCAATCGATTGTATACTTAAATTTTCAAAATGTTTGCTTCTATTTCTCAGTGCAATCGATTTACATTGCTAGTGCAATCGATTGCACTCACTTACTTTTTGCTACTGACTTTACATGCAATCGGTTGCACTCACTTACAAGATGCATGCTTCGTATTCTGCCGTGTTGTTCGTACAATTGAAGCAAAGTCTGGAAGTAAAGGGAGTATGACACCCTTTCGGAGATATGAGTACAACACCGATACCATTACCAAGTGCATTGGATGCTCCATCAAAGAACAGGGTCCATCGGGATCCTTGTTCAGGTCTGTCATATGGCCTGAATTCTTCACAGTTATCTAATGTCATGATGTCTTCATCCAAAAAACCGAACTTCATTAACTGGCAGTCTTCCACAGCTTGGTGGGCGAGGTCATCGGCTAGTACACTACCCTTTATAGCTTTATGGGTAGTATACTGTATGTCGTACTCTGTCAGGATCATCTGCCATCTAGCTATTCTCCTAGAAAGAGCAGGCTTCTCGAAGATGTATTTTATCAGATCCATTTTAGATATTAACAAAGTAGTATGAGTCAGCATATACTGTTTTAGCCGGCGAGCAGCCCATGCCAGAGCGCAGCAAGTTTTCTCGAGCAGTGAATATCTAGTTTCACAGTTGGTAAACTTTTTGCTCAGGTAGTAAATAGCGTGCTCTTTTCGGCCAGACTCGTCATGCTGCCCCAATACACACCCCATTGAGTTTTCTAAAACAGTCAGATATATAATCAATGGTCTCCCCTCGACTGGTGGAATCAACACAGGAGGCTCTTGTAAGTACTCTTTGATTTTATCAAAAGCAACTTGGCATTCATCATTCCATTTGACTACTTGATCTTTCTTCAATAGTTTGAATATTGGCTCACAAGTAGCTGTCAGGTGAGAGATGAATCTGGCAATATAGTTCAAACGTCCCAAGAATCCCCTAACTTCCTTCTCAGTACGAGGGGCAGGCATCTCTTGTATTGCTTTAACTTTGGCAGGATCGACCTTAATACCTTTGTTGCTGACAATAAAGCCTAGGAGCTTACCAGACCGTACCCCAAATGTGCACTTGTTCGGATTCAACCTTAGCATGTACTTCTTTAGTCTCTCAAACAGTTTTTATAAGTGATCAAGGTGCTCTTCTTCTGTTTGTGATCTGGCTATCACATCGTCCACATAGACTTCTATTTCATGATGTATCATGTCGTGAAATAAAGCTACCATGGCGTGCTGGTAGGTTGCCCCAGCATTTTTCAGTCTGAATGGCATCACCTTGTAGCAGAATGTGCCCCACTGTGTGACAAAGGTTGTTTTCTCCATGTCCTCGGGTGCTATTTTGATTTGGTTGTATCCTGAGAATCCGTCCATAAAGGAAAAAACTTTGTATTGTGTCGTATTGTTAACTAGGATATCAATTTGGGGGAGTGGAAAGTCATCCTTAGGGCTTGCCATATTCAGATCTCGGTAGTCCACACACATTCGCACTTTGCCGTCCTTTTTGGGCATGGGAACAACATTGGCAACCCATTGGGGGTAAGAGGTGACAACCAAGAATCCAACGTTAAATTGCTTCATGACCTCTGCTTTAATCTTTTCTGACATATCAGGCCTTATTCGCCGTACTTTTTGCTTTACTGGCGGATAATCCTCTTTCTTAGGCAGACAATGTACCACAATATCTTCATCAAGTCCTGGCATATCTTCATATGACCAGGCAAAGACTTCGACATAATCATGTAACAACTTAATCAGACGCTGCTTGATACTGGGTTCCAGATTGGCACCCACTTTGACCTCTTTTTTGTCTTCTTCAGTACCCAGCTTGATTGTACCCACGGGTTCCTCGTGAGGCTGAATGGTTCTTTCTTCTTATTGTAGCAGTCTGGCAAGTTCCCCTAGTACTTCACAATCTTCCTCACCTTCGTCTTCTTCTTGGTAGATTAGATTTTCAGAGTCACGAAAGTCCATAGCAGTATCGTTACCCATGGGATCCAGAATGGATGGATACCTACATTGTGAGTGTGGGTGTGTGTAAGGGTATAGCTATCTTTGAAATAAAATAAAATGTAAAAGAAAAAACAATGAGCAAAAAAGTTTGAATGCGAAAACATCCATGATTCATTGATGTCATATGAAGATGAAATAATAACCCTTACAAATGGACAATTGTGCCTCGGGTAAGACACAAGGTTTTAAGAGTGTGAATTGTTTTTGAATATTACAGATCCAACAAAATGTAAAGATAAATTACTGAGGGACGAAAGTGATTGGGATGAAATCTCTGGCCTTCCAATTGCTGAGCCCTCCATTGACAGTCGGAAAAATCCAATCCTCCAGGTTGCAATCATCTTCACCATCTTCTACCGCGTTGACCTCACGGTTGCTAATATTCAAGGGTGGCCCTCCAGAATGGGCACGGCGTATAGCCTTTTGAGCACTTGAAGTGAAACCTAGGCCAAACTTGTCAGACTTATATGGGATATCCGGAAGTTGCCCCCAGATGGTGCATCCACCTTCCTCTACCACGACTTTGGCGTCCTTTAGTGGTGACATTCAGAGTGGAGGTCTTGTAATCTTGGGAATCTGGGACACAGTCTTGGTCACTGCCACCTCTTAGAGGACCTCTTTGAAGTGTTGAAATGGAGTTTCAATGAATTCACCGTCCAATTCCATATACCTGAAGGAATTGAGATGGCTGGTCATGTATTCTTCCTCTCCATGGACAGTGATAATCTTCCCTTGAACCGGATACTTCAGCATCTGGTGCAATGTAGAGGTAACAGCGCCAACATTATGGATCCATGGCCGTCCTAGCAGATAGGAGTAAGAAGGGCGGATATCCATTACATAAAAGGTTGAATTGAAAGTTTGAATCGCAACCTTTATGGGGATATCCACTTCCCCGTGCACCATCCTCTTCGAGCCATCAAATGCTCTTACTACTATGTTGCTTAGCTTTAACGTCAGTACCTCGCAGTCAATTCTGTCAATAGCTTTTTTTGGTAATACATTCAAGGATGAGCCTGTGTCCACCAAAACATGGGTCAAAGTTGTGCCCCTGCATTCCACTGAGACATGTAATTCCTCATTGTTCTTTCTTCCCTTTGGTGTTAGATCAGCATTCGAGAAACCTAGGCCATTGTCCGCAGTTAGACTAGCCACGCAGTCTTGAAATTGATCAGCAGACGTCTCTTGAGGCACATGGGCTGTTTTTAGGAACTTCACCAAGGCTTTCGCATGTGCCTCAGAACATAGTAGTAATGCCAGCATAGAGATTTTGGAGGGAGTTTGCCCTAATTGTTCAACTACATCATAGTCGCTTCTCTTTATAATTTTTAGGATCTCCTCCATTTCTTTCTTGGAGGTCTCAGGGATAGTCAATGATTGAGCCTTTATCCGTACAGGCTCCACTTGAATACTCTTTCCTCGAGTCTCGGCAACAGGAGTGTTGGTAGGAATGATAATAGGAGTTGTGACGGCTTCGTCAATAGAAGCATTGGCAGAGATGATTATGGGTACAGTAGTAACCTTTGGAGCAGCCACAGGGATGATCACGGGTCCAGAAACTGCTTTTGGGGGAGCAATTTCTGGAGAAAAGATCTTACCGCTTCGGGTAATTTTACTAGTTCCGGCAATATTGCTGATGTCAGAATCTTCTTCTTTGGAGTTTATCTCTTTGGTTTCCGACCAATCTTGTTTGATGCAATGGTAGTAAATGTCCCCTCCGTAATTCTACGGCACAGTTTTGTCTGATTCATATGGGATTGGCCTAAGCATTGTGATTATTAGAGGAGTTACTTTCAGAACTGATGTAATTCTAACAGGTCTTTTGGAGGAGACCCTGGAAGAATTGGTGGAAATGGTAATGATTGAAACATCTTCAATAGGAATAGGTGAAACAAGAGTACTTTCAAACAAAATCTCTTTGTTATCTATCAGGCGTTGAATGCATGCTTTCAACAAAGGGAAATCAGTTGGTGAGGACAAGCAGAGATGGAAAACTTCATTACAACCCGAGAACACACCGGCTTTCAACAAGTTTATCTTAATGGTCGGAAGTGGAGTCATGAGTTCATCAACTGTGGTAACAAACAAATCTTCTTCAACGGCATTAGTATTGTGGCCATGTCTGGGTATAGGAGCAAAAATGACATTTGGCTTCTCGGGCGCATCAAACTCAATCTCTTTTGCTTCAATGAGGTCTATATTTTGTTCTTCAAGGCCCAACAATTATTAGTATCGTGACCAGGACTTTCAGAGTGATATGCGTAACGGGCATTGGGATGATAATGAGGGGACGTTGTATTAGGGTTTTTCGGAGCTTCTTTCAAGGTCACCAAGTTGGATCTCAGAAGATGTGGTAATACTTGAGACCGAGTCATGTTGATTCTGGTGAATTTCCTGACTGGCCTTTCCACCCTTGGTTGATTACTTCTTTGTTGATCAGATGTAGGCTTTGGGATCATAACAATCCCCACCATTGGTCGGCGCTCGGCTCTATCTTGGTTCCTTTGCGGATATATAGAAGCTACCTCTTTCTTCCTGATGAAAGGTTTCCTTACAGCTGTAGAATAAGATGAATCCTTCTGAATCTTTCCACTTTTTATGCCAGCTTCTACCCTCTCTCCGGTTAATATTAGTTCAGTAAAGCCTACAGATGAACTTCCGATTAAATGGTTGAAGAAAGGGCCAGATAAAGTGCCTAAGAACATGTCCACCAATTCTCTTTCAGACAGAGGGGGTTGAACTCTTCCAGCCAAATCTCTCTATTTTTTTGCATAATCCTTGAAACCTTCATTGGAAGCCATGGCCATACTCTGGAGTTGAGTACGGGTAGGCGCCAAATCAGCATTGTATTGATATTGCTTGTAGAAAGCTGCGGCAAGATCTTCCCATTTATGGACGTTGGCTCTTTCTAGTTGGTAAAACCAGTCGAGTTGTGTTCCAGACTGTCTTAGAAAAGTGCACCCATAAGTATTTATCAGCGGTATGGGGTTGGATTTTTCTCACATATGACCGAAGATGCATTTTAGGGCATGACATTCCATCATATTTGGAAAATATAGGCACTTTGAATTTTGGAGGAATCACAACTACCGACACTAGTCCCAATTCCACAAAGTCTAAGCCCGACACCTTTTGTATTTCCATCGCGCTCAAATGCTCTTCAAGATGTTTGTACTTGTCATCAGTTGGAGGATATTGTTCCTTAGAGTATTCTTCCACTTCTTCCTCCTCTTCTTCCGATTCTGACAGGACAGTTGTTTCCTTGCCTTTCCCCTCTCCTTCACCAGATGTTGTAGCAAAGTTCAAAGTCCTTCTGGTCTGCCCCTGAAATCTTCTCCCCATGTTTAAGACTTTGGTCACCTTCTTTGTTTTCTTTTTCCTCTCTTCAGCCAGCAGAGTCTTCAGCTCTTCTTGCCCCTTGGCTAGGGTCATGAGCAACTGTTGAAATTGTGTATTCTGAGCTTGAAGATCTTTCACTGTTTGCTCGAGATCCATCTTACTGAAATAAACAGTAGAGAGATGAGGAGACTTGTTGCAAAAACTTGCTTTTGTTATGATGAATGGTATATGCATATGCAATGTTTTCAAGGATTTCAAGATTAAAATTTGTTTTAGACAAAAAGGAACACATGTTATATTAATAAGATAAATTTGAGTACATCAATGTCCCTTGGACAAAATAATACAAAACTCTAAGATAAAAAAGTAGTGCGCATCCTCTTTGGTGCAATGTAGGTGTTCAGAGTTTGCTCCTCATGAAGTAGCCTAGTGATCTCCAAAACCTTCTTCTCGCTTGCGTAGAATTGGGCTTCGAAAGTATCTATCTCTCCTTTGAGTTGTATCTAATCCCTTTGTAGGTCTTCAAGAGATGCGGGCATGTCAGGATGTAGGATAGTGTATGGAACATCTCCCTCCTTAACAGGCCCGATGATTACCAAGAGAATGGAGGGGTAAGGCATCATAAGACTCTGATCACGAGTTCATACCCATTTGAGGTAAGGCTTAAGAGGGATGGAATTCTTTTGCCCAAAAGTCTTGCTATCCACCTTGTTTAGCATCCTCAAAGCTCGGATAAATCTCTGGCGAAGACCTTGATCGTCGTTGTCGTAGTCGAATACCAAACCTTGAATCAGCATGTCGTGCGGGCCATCCCTTCGGGCATAACCAAAATGCCTTAAGGCCAAGCATGGGTTGTAGGTGATTCCTCCCCTAATGCCAAGTAAAGGGACATTAGGAAATTCTACACAACGGTCGACAATGATAACATTCTCTTTGGAATGGAAGCACCAATGAATGTCTGAATCTTTGAGCGTCATCAACCTTTGTGGCCACCTTGAACCTTGCTCATTCTTTAAGACTGATTGGGGAAGATGAGAAATAAACCATCTTGCCAGGAGAGGGGTGCAACATATAAGGACGCCTCTTTTCCTCATTGTGCGAGTGTGAAAAGAGTGTAGGATATCCCCTAGCATTGTAGGCACCGGGTTACGTGATATGAAGATTTTGACGGCGTTCACATCTATGAGTTGGTCAGGATTTGGAAACAAAACCATCCCATAGATGAGAAGAGCCACAATTTCTTCAAAAGCTTGCAAGTCTAGGGAATTCCAATAGCTTTGGGCTTTTTCAAACAGAAACTTTTCTAGGAAGCCTTTGACACCACTCCTAGTTTCCCAATGAGTTGTAACATCAGATGAGTGCAAGTGTAGAGCTTGAGCAATCTCTTCTGGCTTTGGATCTCTTTCTGTACTGTTGAAAGGTAGTTGATTGAGAATGGGAATCCTCAAGAGTTAGGAGAATTCTTCCAAAGTAGGCACAAGTTGATAGTCGGGAAATGTGAAGCAATGGTGCAAAGGATCAAACAACTGAAAGAGCACCTTCATCATATCCTCATCTATGTTGGAGGTGACCAAGTTGAGTAGACGACCATGTCTCACGGTGAATGGAGAGTTTTCAGGAATCCTTGAAGCTAGCTCCTTTAGTTGTGGAGGAATTCTTAAAAGATTGACTTGAATAGTTTTCGTGCGAAGTGAATCCATACCCTACAAAACAAGAACAAATATGAATCCTAAAATCCTTGAAATGGTTAGTGGATGCATATAATGTTCATGATGTCCATGATGTTATGTACAAGTATGCATATACAAGCAAAGCAAACAAGTCCTTAGTTTAGGCTTGCATGGAGTTTTATGGGTAAGTACCCTCTTGAAGTTTAGTTGGCTTAAACATGTCCTAGTAATAGTTATCGGGTTCTAAGGAGCTATATATCACTGGATTGTTTCCTTGGTCATTGTTTCAGCTCAAGCCTCTTTAATGGCGACCGAAATATCCCAAGAAACCAAACCTCAATTAGTGTAGTATCGAGTATCTACCAACTTCAGACTGCACCAAAGCCGGTCATCTCACTACATCCTAAAGGCCAGGTTGGTCAAGTAAAGGTTCTAGAAGTTCATTAGTGCTTCATGACATCACTCAGCGGCCCCGTATTCTCTTTTATTAACTCAAAGGCTACAGGTACCCACAAATATGTCGCACTAACGTAGCTATAACTTAGACCATGTCGGTATACCCCGCACAGTTTCCACAATGTATTGCTACTTACCTATAATGTATCCCAAATCCGGGTAGAGGATTCAAACCCAAACAAAGAACCATAATGTAAAGCATACAAGTCAAACAACATAAGTGTGATACGGTGGCCAAAACCGGACTGTTTTAGGAATTGCTGGTTTTCATTTTGCGTTTGTGTTTGCAAAATGTCGCAGTAAGCAAGAGTCGCCACCGACTTTTATTTTATCCAAAAGCACAGAAAAATTCCTTTTTCGAGATTTTGAGTACGGGGGTAGATTATAGAAAGGGAAGGTATTAGCACCCTTTCTATCTGTGGTTTTTCACGGGCTCTTAGGTACTTGCTCATCATTTTCAAAATTGCTTGTGTGTGTTTGATTTAAATTTTTTTTTGTTTGACTTTGATTTAACCCTTGCTTCTGTCTTCAAGAGTGTTACGAAGTTGTTTTGAAAACTTTGTTTGGAAGGAGTGTAAGTGTGAAAAAGTTTGTTTTGATTGAGCAAGTACTTAAGAACTAATCTACCTACTCGAAAAAAGAGAATGTTTTTGTTCTTGTTTACTTTAGACAGCGCTATCCTACTATTAGTGAGTAGGTAGCACCATCGTTGGAGTTTTGAGGGTCAATTCGAAAGGGACGTACGGTCACTAAAGCAATGTTAGGACGTCTTAGTAGTAACCCTAATGTTTTAAGATCAATATTCGAGGCAACAATTATGAGGCAACCTTTCCGAGGCAACTTTTCCGAACGGGACTTTGATCTTTATTTAGACAAGAGAGCGACCACTAAAGCATCCTATACTTAATGACCGTTTATCGAAGGCAACCGAAGTGAGAGTATACCCTAAGAGTGCGCATGTGCAAGTGATTCAATTTCAAGTTTATTATCTTTGCATATTTAGAGTTTGCTAACCGTTTTAAAGTTAATCATATATTCTTGTCATGCATCCCTAATATTCATACATCTAACAATTAATATTTGTGAAATTTAAAATGCGGAAATAAGCTACACTATTACAAGGCTTCGGGTATTTACATAGCCAAAAACAAACCCGTAAAAAGAAGCGTTAAATGAAAGTAAAAGGTCCTAGTTAATCTATTACAACTTATGAGCAATTACATCAATATGGTAAAAATAAATAAAGCGCGCGCGAGGAGTTAAGAACGAGAGAGAACTAGGGTTTTGACCCTTTCTAACCTAATTGAAAGAAAACAATTGTTTTTGTTGTTTTTTGTGAATTTTTAAGAAAAATAATAAGGTTTTAAATTAAGTACAAAATTAATTAGTAATTAAATTAATTAAAGAAAATAATTTACATGGCCTATTTTTGTGTTTTTTGGTTATAGAAAATAGAATTTAAATTAAGCTAAAACCCTAATCGTTCTAATTAATTTTAATTTATTTTACAAAAAGAAATTAAAGTTACCTAAAATTAAATAACCTAATTCAATTAATTTTTTTATAAAAAATAAATATCCTAAATCTAATTGGATGAAAATATTTTTTGTGATTTTTTGATAAAAAGAATTATTTTTTTATGTTAGTAAAAATAAATAAATAAATTAAATAAAATAAAAGAAAGTATAAAAAGAATAGAGAAAAGAGATATTGGGCCTGAGAAATAGCAAATTGGGGGGTGTGAGTATCAAATTCTGGGCCCAAACCAGGCTGGTCCATGTTGACTTCCATGCTCTAATGCTTTTCATTGACCCAGACCTATGATACTCCTTCATCTAATGGCCTTTAGATCTGGCCATCTGGAGATCCAATGGCTGGATCCTGAGGGCACATGGTGATCCCTTGGCCTGTGTGCACGCTTGATTACCTGAATGAAAATAATAAGAAATAATAGGGGGACCTGGGATTCGAACCCAGACCCCAAAGCATTTTCCCATTACCTGGATACCAACTGCGCTGCACGTTCATGTTGTACATGGAATAATGACAATAGATAATATGCAATAAAGATAGTTAGTGGAGAAAATAAAAAAACGCGCCAGAATTCAAATGAACCAACAGGATGGTGCCACGCATGTCATCCCTGTCCTCGCTCCGTTGGTAAAAGTTAAAAACTTTTACCTACGGACAACGTCCATCGCTACATCCCTGGCTCGTTTCAAAATCTTCCATGGGCATGATAAATGAAATTCAAATCCATGAATCAATTCGTTTGGACCTGTTGAGCATCATGATGCCCTTCATGGGGGCCAATTTTACCTGTGTGAAAAGATCCTAAATCGAGACCAACAACCCTAACAATGGCAAATCTTGATATAGTCCATAAAAACGCAATTAAATGTTATAGAGATCTTGGAAATGTGTTAAGGAACAAGAATATACCATTAAAACATGATGAATATGCAGGAATAGCAAGATTCGATTCTGAAAAATATGGCAAACCGTGTATCACTTACATTGAGTTTTTGCACTGGAAAATCCTTGTTCTTGGTTGGTATAGCTTGCTGGCAATCCTAGGAAACAAATGAGATGGTTAGGGAGCCTTGTAAATGCCTGGAAGTGCAAAATCAGTTTACCACTTTTCTTTCTTTTTTCCAAGTTTTGTTCTCTCTTTTGCGCCTCAAAAACCTTGTGATTTTTGTCTGCAAATGTTCCCTATACACTGAGGATTGGATTAGGGTTGCAAATATGATCTCAATCTTTGCTTATTATTGATTTTGATCTTGATTTCATTCAATTAAAAATCCTTCCAAAAATAGGCTAAAACCAATCTTTTTATGCACACAAAGGCCTTGCAAGAATTCAATCACTTACCAGCTGGATATAGTACCTGAAACATGCATAATATCTTGAGATTTCAATGTTTTGGATTTTTTCATGATTTGTTTTGATTTAAAATGATTTAATTCAAATAAAAATCAAAATAAATAATAAAAATAAGATAAATACAAGTGGAAAGAGCTAGGGCTCGTGGATCATGCTACCAACTCAAAACAAATGCAAAAGATTAGGCCCATTTAGCAAAAATTGCAATTTGAGGCATAGTTGACTTTTGACAATTTTTCAAAAAGGGTCAACTTAACCAATGCATAACTTCATCAATTTTGACTCTTTGAAAGGGTTCTAGAACTTTTTAGAAAGCTTGATATGTCCTATAAGCAACCCTTTTGATCTCATATCAATTTTGTATTCCATGTTCATGTATGAAGCTTTGACAAAAAAGGTGTTTTTGTTGACTTTTCAAATTGACCTATAATGTCCAAATTCATAACTTCTTGTGAGTGCATATTTTGAACTTGGGAGCTGAAGATGGATTGTAGGTAATTGTATCTTATTCAAAATGACCTTTGGATGGTTCATTTATCATAAAGTATGAGAGAGTTATGCCTGGTCAAAGTTGAGTTGACTTTTCCTACAAAACCCTAATTTAGCAACTTTTAGGTTTTGATGAATTGTGAGCAATATTTGATGAATCATGATCAACCCTTTATAAAATGATGAATGATACTTAAAAATTAGGATGTTGACAAAAAATCTTAAAGTTTGACTGTATGTGGACCACAATTGACTTTTGCCCCAGCACAATCGATTTTCAGGCCTTTGAGCAATTGACTGAGCAAACTTCCTCTACAAGGCTTAAAATTTGACATGGATGATCTTGAGAACATATTAGGGCAATGGTGAGCATTTGGGATCCCTTGGAATCAGGTATCTTGATGCAATATGAAACCCTAATTTAAGGTTGACTGCCTTAGGAGAGAGTTTGTATGGTCAACCCTTAGACTTCCTTGAGCAATTTGAGGATCTTTCTTGAAATGTTTTGAGAAATATGGGAGGGCAAATTTTGGGGTACAACAGCTTCCCCTGTTCAATCTTCTTAAACCTGAGGATGTAGATTGGCTTTTCTGCCTTTCGTGATCCGAGGGTGGAAGATGATTGAACACTAGAGTGCCCATAAATTTGCACTCGCATGAAGTGTATTTGTCTTGTGATGTCGGGAATGGGCTTACAGATGCCATTTGGAAATTGACGATGGGGGATGGGCTTAAAGATGCCATCCAAAGGAGTGTCGATCGCATAAGAGATTCCTTAGCGAGAATCTGTATACATGTTGTTGAGGAAGGTCCCGTTGGGGAATGTTGATCTCTGTCTTGAGAGAAATAGAATTTTAGGAGCTTCGGTCGTCCGTTATTCTACCGGGGAATCGTCTCTTAGTCGAGAAGATGAAAATGAACTATTATCTGGTCGTGATCCAGGCTTCATAGTGATAAGACCGACTGCTATCTGGACATAGTCCGGGCTTTATAGTGACTTACTGGGGAGATGAGATTAAACTTGCTATCTGGTTGTAATCCAGGCTTCGCAATTTCTCGATTCTTATCTGGTTGTGATCCAGGATTCATAAGAAAATGAGTTGTTATCTGGTCGCATCTGGGCTTCAACTTGAATTTAGGGCATACTAATATTCTGTCGACTCCGTACTTCTTAGTAATTGTCCAGGTAGAGTGTTATTTGGTCGAAATCCAAGCTTCGCAGTGTCTTGTACTGTTATCTGGTTGTAGTCCAGGCTTCAGTCCTTTTATTGTTATCTGGTCGTAATCCAGGCTTCACGATGCTTTATACCATTATCTGGTCGAATCCAGGCTTCATGGTGTTTGGTACTGCTATCTAATTGTAATCCAGGCTTCATAATACCTTACTTCTTATCTGGTTATAATCCAGGCTCCAGAAGAAATCAAATGGTTATCTGGTTGCCTTCGGGCTTCCCTTTGACTGTTGGGCCTACTAATATTCAGTCAAATCCGGGCTTTATAGTAATTGGCCGAGTAAACTACTATTTGGTCATAATCCAAGCTTCATAGGCGTCCCTCACTATTATTTGGTCTTAATCCAGGCTTCAGTGTCTCTTACCGTTGTCTGGTCGTAATCCAGGCTTCACGATGTCTCATACCATTATCTGGTCGAATCCAGGCTTCATGGTGTTCGGAGAAAATCAAGATACTATCCGGATGTAATCCAGGCTTCATAACTTGTATTAAAGATATACCACTATCTGGTCGTAATCCAGGTTTCGCGGTGTCTTTGGCTGCTATCTGATCGTAATCCAGGCTTCACAGAAACTAGTATTACTATCTGGTCTTAATCCAGGCTTCACAATAACTTATTGAGTTATTATCCGGTCGTAATCTGGGCTTCATGGCTTGTGTTTATGATATACCACTATCTGGTCGAATCCAAGATTCATGGTAGTTGCTGAGCTTTTATCTGGTCTTAATCCGGGCTTCACGGCTTACTGGGGATTAAACTATTATCTGGTCGAATCCGGGCTTCATAGCTTAAAGATAAACCACTATCTGGTCGAATCCAGGCTTCGCGGTGTTTGATACTGCTATTCAGTCAAATTTGGGCTTCACAATATGCTATAGAAATTGAGGTACTATCCGGTTGAATCCGGGCTTCATAGCTTGAATCTGTGAGGATTTGATTGTATCTTTCCTAAAAGGTAAAGGTTAGTCGTATGTAATGCATGACATGTATCAAGCAATGATGTTCTCAAAATAAATGAGATTGTGTTGTATGATGCGTATGTGCATGTCATGATGTATGGATATGTAATGTTTTTGTGATAATCCCTAGCTGGGGAAAATAAATCCCAGACCGTTGCTGGAGAGTAAGAGGGGTTCGCTCGCTGGGGATAACGACCGAAGATGATTGTTAGAATAATCCTGCTGGCGAATAACTGACAAGAAAATGACTATGTGGGGAAGAGATGCTCTGCTAGAGGATCTGTTGACTTGGAAGGATAACCTCGGTTGGGGATGAATTACCGTTGTTGGCGATAATGAAACCTGCCGGGGATTGTTTCTGTTTGTGAAAGAAATGAACTCCGCTGGGGATAATCTTTTAGTACTGGTGATAGATAAACTCTGCTTGGGGAGAATCACTATTTTCTTTAGATACCTTTTGCTCTGCAGGGAGTGAATGTACCTTTGGTCGTATTCTCCAGCTAGCTCTATCCCTGTACCTGGTGGACAGAGCAACCGTAAGGCTTGGACATTTCTTGTTTGCCCCTGTTCCTAATATTACGCGTAATCGTCTTCTGTTTCGCATGTAAATTTTTATGAGCAGCAATTATTGTCAAATGCATATATCAAACATGAACATTGGACGTTCTTGTAAAACAAAACAGAAAAAGAAAAACAATTTGAAATTTCTTTGTGAAAATGAATTGTATTGATTTTGAAGTTGGCCTGTAAATAGGTGTTTTTGTACAAGAGGCTGACGTCCTAGTAAGAGAACACCGCCGAAAGATAGAAATTACACAATTTGTGTAACAAAGAAAAACAACTATGTGAATGATCCCACTGGGTTCCAACTCTGCTATTGCCTTTATATCTTCGAGCATCTCATCACTTTGCTACTTGGTTGAAGGTAGATCAGATTAATTGGCGTCGTCCGAGCTTGACAGTCGATACTGAAGTCTGGTTGCAAGATGATCCAATGAGACATGGTGTTACGCTTTAATCCCTAATTTTTTCCTGGACCGCCCTTTCGGGTTTTCAGTCCACCGGGATACCCTTTTTTGCCGAAGCTGCCTTTTCAGGTTTTTGACTTACCGGGTGTACATATTTTCATCTTCATCCCTTATTTTTGCCCGAACCCTTTTGATTCGCTGGGAAGCCCTTATTTTTTCCTAGGTGTGTCAACCTAGCGGGTCTTTGATTATGCGTAGTATTTTTTCACTATGTCTGCATTGACGGGGTGAGGAAGGTCTTCACCATCCATGGAGGTTAGAATCATAGCTCCTCTTGAGAAAATGTTCTTAACCACATATGGCCCTTCGTACGTAGGGGTCCATTTGCCCCTGGGATCACCTTGCGGAAGTATGATGCGTTTGATCACCAGATCCCCCACTTGATATTCTTGTCGTCTAACTTTCTTGTTAAATTCCTTGATCATCCGCTTTTGATACGTCTGACCATGAAAAATAGCAGTGAGTCTTTTTTCATCGATTAAGTTCAGCTAATCAAGTCGGGTCTGGATCTAGTCGTCCTCGCTCAAACCTGCATCCTTCATAATCCGAAGAGAGGGTATCTTGACTTCAATGGGTAAGACTGCTTCCATGCCATATACCAAAGAGTAGGGTGTTGCCCCTGTTGAAGTTTGCGTTGAGGTTCGGTACCCATGAAGAGCAAATGGTAACATCTCGTGCCAATCTTTGTATGTCACTGTCATCTTCTGCACAATCTTCTTGATGTTCTTATTAGCTGCTTCAACAGCCCCATTCATCTTCGGACGGTAAGGAGAAGAATTGTGAAGCTGTATCTTAAACTGTTTGCAAAGCTCGGTGATCATCGTATTGCTAAGATTTATACCATTGTCTGTAATGATCCTCTCTAGTACACCATATCGACAGATCAAATTATGCCGAATAAACCGTGCCACGACGTTCTTGGTTACTGTAGCAAAGGAAGCTGCCTCAACCCACTTCGTGAAATAATAAATAGCTACCATAATGAAACGATGCCCGTTGGACGCAGTAGGTCTGATCTCGCCAATCATATCGATGCCCCACATTGTAAAAGGCCAAGGTGCCGTTAAAATGTTCAGAGGAACTGGAGGTACATGCACCTTATCAGCGTAGACTTGGCACTTATGACAAGTCCGAGAATGCTGATAACAATCGGCTTCCATGGTGGACCAATAATATCATACCCGTAGGATTTTCTTTGCCATGGTATGCCCACTGGAATGAGTTCCGAAAGTACCTTCATGTAACTCTTCCATGATTCTTTCTGCCTCGTTCTTATCCACACATCGTTGCAAGGTTGAATCATGGTTACGCTTGTAAAGGATACCATTACTGATGAAGAACTTTGCAGCGAATCTCCTCAGAAACTTCTTATCATTAACAGATGCACCCTCGGGGTACTCCTGAGCCTCAAGATACTTCTTTACCTCGTGGAACCAGGGTTTATCTGCTACCTCTTCAGTCTCAATGTCACAGCAATGTGCAGGTTCGTCCAACCTCTCAATGGTAATCTGCGGAGCTTCATTATCCCATCTGACCTTGAACATGGAAAACATGGTAGCTAGCGCGTCCGCTAACTGGTTCTCCTCTCTTGGGAAGTGTTCAAAGGTAATCTCCTCAAAGTGCAGAAGCAACGTCAATACATACTCTTTGTAAGGAATAAGATTTGGGTGCTTCGTATCCCACTCGCCTTTGATCTGACTGATCACGAGAGCTGAATCTCCAAAAACACTTAAGAACTTAATCCTTAGGTCCATAGCTGCTCTAAGGCCCATGATGCACGCTTCATACTCCGCCGTGTTGTTGGTGCAGTTAAAACATAATCGGGTGGTGACCAGAGTGTGACAGCCTTCAGGAGATATGATCATGGCGCCAATACCATTACCCAACGTGTTTGAAGCTCCATCGAGATACATAGACCATCGGGATCCCTCCTCAGGTCCTTCATCCGGTCCATGTTTTTCACAGTCAGTCACCCACATAATGCTCTCATCCGGAAACTCGAAATTCATTGACTGGTAATCATCCACTGCCTGATGCGTCAAATGATCTTCCAACACACTTCCCTTGATTGCTTTTTGGGTTGTGTATTGGATGTCATACTCAATTAAGAGCATCTGCCATCTAGCTATTCTTCCGGACAAGGCAGGCTTTTCGAAGATATACTTGATTGGATCCATCTTTGATATCAATAGGGTAGTGTGAGTCAGCATATACTTTCGAGCAGCAAGTCTACTCAGCATACATGTCGAGTCAGCATATCTCAGCCGGCGAGTAGCAAGTTTTCTTAAGCAGTGAGTATCGGGTCTCACAGTCGGTAAACTTTTTGCTAAGATAGTAAATAGCATGCTCTTTTCGGCCAGACTCGTCATGCTGCCCCAACACGCACCCCATCGAATTATCGAGTATTGTCAAGTATAAAATCAAAGGTCTCCCTTCAACTGGAGGCATCAGAATAGGTGGCTCTTGGAGGTATTCCTTGATCCTTTCGAAAGCGGCCTGACATTCATCATTCCATTTTACCACTTGATCTTTCTTCAGCAGCTTAAAGATTGGTTCACAAGTAGCAGTCAGGTGCAAAATGAATCGGGAAATGTAGTTCAGACGTCCCAAAAAGCCTCTGTTATACCCCAAAATTTTCCCTCCCATATTTCTCAGAACATTGCAAGAAAAATCTCCAAGTTGCTCAAGGTTGCTCAAGGATTGACCAAACAAGCTCTCTCCTAAGGTAGTCTACCCCAAATTAGGGTTTTGTGTTGCATCAAGATACTTGAGTCCAAGTGATCCCAAGTTCTCACCAATGTCCTAATATGTTCTCAAGATCATCCATGTCAAGTTTCAAGCCTTGTAGAGAAAGTTGCTCAGCTAATTGCTCAAAGGTCCAAAAATCGATTGTGCTAGGGCAAGAGTCAACTATGACCCAAATACAGTCAAACTTCAAGATTTTTGTCAAAATTCTCATTTTGAAGGATATTTCATCATTTGATCAAGGGTTGATCATGATTCATCAAGGGTTGCTCAAAATTCATCAAGATTCAAAAGTTGCTAAATTAGGGTTTTGTAAGAAAAGTCAACCAAACTTTGACCAAGCATTACTTTCTCATACTTTATGCGAAATGACCCATACAAAGCTCATTTTGAATAGGATGCAATTCTATATAATCCATCTTCATACCCCAATATCAAAATATGCACTCACAAGAAGTTATGAATTTTGACATTATAGGTCATTTTTAAAAGTCAACAAAAACACCTTTTTTATCAAAGCTTCTAACTTGAGCATGTAATATCAAAATTAAATGAGACAAAAGGGTTGGTTAGAGGATATCTCAAGCTTTCTAAAAAGTCCAAGAACACCTCCAAAAGTTCAAAATTGAAGAAGTTATGCATTGTTGAAGTTGGACATTTTTGCAAAATTGCAAAAGTCAACTATTCCCAAAACCTCAAATTTTGCCAAATGGGCCCATTCTTTTTCACTTGTTTTGAGCTTGCATTGTTGCCCACGTGCTCTAGCTTTAGCCATGTGTCCATATCACATTTTTACTATTTAATTTGATTTTTATTTGAATTAATGCATTTTAAATAAAATAAAATCACATAAAATCTAAGGCATTGATAACAAATGATTTTCTGGTTATTTCAGGCTCCAACTATAGCTAGCACTGCAATAAAACTCGTATCAAGATCATTATGCACAAGAAGATGTGATTTGGATCAAATTTGGAAAGTTTGTAAAGGCAAATCAAATCCACATCAAAATCATTGATGGAGGAAGATTTGGACAAAGTTTGTTACCCTAATACACTGAGCAATACATAAGCAAGCGAAACACACAAGAATCAGGGTTGGAGATCAATTGTGGAGGCAGAACAAAACTTGCAAAAACAAAGAAAAAGGGTGGGATCGAAATCAAGGTTAGAGGCCGTTTCAGGGCTTGGCAAGTATCCCAATCGCTTCCTGGAAACCCTCACAAGCTAAACCAATCCAAGCCACGCGTTTTCAAGCTTCCTAGAGCACTGTAAGTCTCACGCGAGGTAGCCCTGTTCTTGATTTCGTATCTCAGAAATTAGGCATTGTTTTCATGAAATAACTGCATATTCTTAACCCTCACATCATTTGTAAGCTTTTCATAATAACCAATTGCATTTATCTGACTTATATGGAGAACCACCATTTCTAGGGTTTAGTTCGTATTTTTGGGTTTTTTCGTTTCAGGAAAAATTGGCTATGATAATGGCCATGGTTGTGATCAGCAGGTTGAGACGAGTCTAACCATGGTGTTAGAAGGCATTTTCATGGCCTGTAGAGGATTTTGGAAGGAGACAGGCTTGTAGCGACGGACCTCTGTCCGTAGGTATAGCCATTGGAACTTTTGGCAACGATTCAAGGACAGGGATGATGATTTGTCATCCATCCATAGGCTTGTTCAAATTACGCGCGCGTTCTTTTTATTTCCTGGCAATGGACTTGGTTTTATATATATTATTTCATTTGTATTATTATTAACAAAAATAACAACACGCCCCAGTGGTGGCCACATAAGCGCTTAAAGACCCAAAGGCTGGAGGTCAGGGGTTCGATCCCTGCCTCCAGCAACTTGCATTTTCTTCTTATTTTTCAGGTAATCTGGTGTGCATTCAAGCCCATCATCCACCATGTGCCTCACTCTTCAACACGCCAGATGGCCAGATCTGGTTGTCAGCATCAGAGGAGCACCAAAAGCCAGGTCAACGCATGTGTATTGGATCACAAAAGTCCACTTGGATCAGCTACTATTGGGCCAACAAATTTGCTACCCACACCCTCAAAAAGGCCCATTTCTTTCTTTCTATTATATTTTCTTTTTATTAACTTAGTTATTTTATTTTATTTTAATTAATTTACTAACCAATCATTAATTTTCTTTTTTTTGTCAAAAAAAATCACAAAAATATATTTTATCCAATAAAATTTAAGAATTCTTTTTTTTAATAAAAACTAACTAATTTAATTAGGACATTAATTAGAGAACTTTAATTTGTTTTTTATAAATAAATCAAATTAATTAGAGTTCATTAGGCTTTAATGCATTTAATTATTTTTATTTCCTTTCTTAAAATAACAAAAAACACAAAAATATGTCATTAATTAATTTTTCCATTAATTTATTTTATAATTAATTTAGCTTTTAATTTAGGATTTTATTTCTTTTATTAAAATAAAACAAAAAAAAGCATTTTCTTTAAAAAGGGTCAAAACCCTAATTCGCATTCGATTTAATTTCCCGCGCGTTTTATTTATTTTTATCCATATTGATGTATCTGCTCCCGGTTTGTAATAGTTAAATAGGATATTTAATTATTTTTATCGCTTTATTTTATTTTTCAAAGGGTTTGTCTTTGGCGATGTAAATACCCGACGCCTTGTAATTTAAATTTCGTATTTTATTTCGTAAATTATAACTGTTAGATGTTTGATAATAGGGTTTGCATGACAAGACTGAATGTTAACCTTAAAATCAAATTAGATCACCTTTAACATGTACAAAGATAAAAATAACTGAAAACGACACACTCGCACATGCGCACTCTTAGGGTACACCCCACTTGGTTCCCTTTGTACGCGGTCATTGAGTATAGGTCGGTTTAGAGGTCGCCCTCCTATCTAAAAGATCATAGTTGCCTCGAAACGGTTGCCTTAGATATTGTTGCCTCAAACAAATGATCTAAGACATTAGGGTTACCACTAGGGCGTCCTAACATTGCTTTGGTGACCGTAAGTCCCGCATTCGAATTGACCCTTAAACTCCAACGACGGTGCTACCCACTCATTATTAGTGGGATAGCATTGTCTAAAGGAAAATAACATAGAACGATTCCTTTTTCGAGTAGGTAGATGGTTCTTAGATACTTGCTCTTTCAAAACAAAACTCTTCACACTTACACTTTTCGAACAAAGTTTTCAAAACACTTGATTACACTCTTGAGGACAGAAGCAAGAGTTAAATCGAAGTTTCAAAACAAAAACTTTTTGAAACCCACAAACACAAAGAAAACACTTTTGAAAACAATTGAGCAAGTACCTAAGAGCCCATGGATAACCACGGATAGAAAGGGTGCTAACACCTTCCCTTTCTATAATTTACCCCCCGAACACGAGAAATATCTCAAAAAAGGAATTTTTCTGTGCTTTTTTCCTTTCCTTGTTGGATAAAATAAAAGTCGGTGGCGACTCTTGCTTACCGCGACATTTTGCAAAAACAAACGCAAAACGCAAACCAGCATTCTAAAAAACAATCAGTTCTTCCCACCATGTCACAGAACTGGCGACTCTGCTGGGGACATCTTGTAAGTGGGGTGTACCTTAGGAATAGTTCATAATGTTTTCAATTGCTTGACTTGTATGCTTTATCTTTGTGGGTTTGAATCGGAGTTACTATAGATCCTAACATGGATTTGGGGACACCTTTTAGGTAAGTAGCAATAAACTGTGAGGGAACTGTACGGCGTAGACCGATACGGTTGAAGCAGTAGCTACATTAGTGTGGCACTTTAGTTTGTACCGATATCCCTTGTGTAGGAACAAGGAGAATATGGGTCAGCTAAGGGGTCATTAAGCACCAACTGACCTTAGAACCTATAATTGACCAACTTGGCCATAGAAAAGTAGCAGTATGCTACACTCATTGAGACTAAACTCTCGCGATGATTATGGTCGCAAGAAAACATTGCCAAACTGGAATTATGATCGATCAAGGGTGGTCAGTGATATTGAGATCCTCTAGAACCCGGTTACTATTACTAGGACAGGTTTGAACCAACTAAACTGAAAGAGGGTAATACCTAAACTCCTTGCCAGCCTGGAATCTAAGGGCTACCTGTGTGACTTGTTTGCCCTTACCATGTTTGCTATAGGTGAATATTTGTGATGTGTTTCTATCATGACATCATGCATCATGACATTTCATGCATCTTGCATCATACTAACCTATTTCAAAGACAGATGGGATTCATCTTTGTTCTGTTTTGTAGGTCATGGCCTCTATGCGTAGAAACACTATTCGCATCAGCTTTGTACAGATTCCTACTCAGCTTAGAGATTTGGTTGCAAAGGTTCCAGATACTTCCTCCTTTATCAGAAGACATGGTCACCTCCTTGGTTTGGTCACTTCTAGATTGGATGAGCAGATGTTGAGTGTCTTATGCTAGTTCTTTGATCCATTATACCACTGGTTCATTTTCCTGGACTATCAGTTGGTCCCTACCTTGGAAGAGTTCTCTGATCTACTTGGTATTTCTATTCTAGAGAATACGCCGTTTACAGGTTGGGAGAAAGTCCTTAGGCCGGAAGAGATTTCTTCAGCCCTCCATCTGACAAAGGCTGAGGTAATGTCTAACTGGGAGACTCGAAGTGGGACAAAAGGTTTCTTGGCTAAGTTTTTGGTTGATCGGGCCAATCAGTTTTGGGACAGTTTGGATTTTCAGGCATTCGAGGACATCCTGGCTCTTCTCATTTATGGTTTGGTGTTGTTTCCTAACTCAGATTCTTTCGTCGACGTGAATGCAGTGAAGATTTTCATGTCCCGTAATCCTGTGCCCACTCTCTTGGGCGACATCCTGCACTCTCTTTATGCCCGTACAGCTCGGAAACGGGGAACCCTTATGTGCTGTGCATCATTGCTGGCGAGGTGGTTTATTTCTCACCTCCCCAAATCTGTTTTGAAGAACAAGGAAGGCATGGGTTGGGCCTACAGAATTATGTCTCTAGCTCACACTGACATTATCTGGAGCACTAAAGACATGGAAGAAGTAGTTGTTATTGATCGCTGTGGGGAATACCCCAATGTTCCACTACTTGGAATTAGAGGTGGAATCACCTATAATCCTTGTTTGGCCTTACGCCAGTTTGGGCGAGCTAGGAGGGAAGGACCTCATGAGTTGCTGATGCCAAGCATTGTCTTTGATTTCCAAGTGGATAGTGACGAGCATCGCCGCAGATTCATACGAGCTTGGGACAGGGTGCACCGGTCTGATCCACATGAGTTAGGGATGAAGACCTCTCTTCCGATGGAACCGTATCTCTGATGGGTTCGAATCCGTGCCCAAAAGCTGGGAATGTCATACGAAGCTGTCTTACCGGTAATTGTTGAGGTTGTTGATGAAGAAGGGGTTCCTCCTACCATCCTCCATCCATACATGCCTATTGACATTAGGGCATTAAAGAGATCTTGGATGCAGTTGAGAGAAGAACGGGATACTTACAGAGAAAAGTATCACGAGTAGGAGCGGAAGATTATAAAGCTTACAAGACAGCTGGAGAATAAGAAGGTCCTCAAAGACTATGTCAGCACCAACGAATAAGAGATCTTTTGTTATTTCTAGTTTTTATTTACTTTTCAGTTTTTCCTTTGTAACGCCTTAAAGGCATTTATCAAACATTATTTTAAGTTATTTATCTAATAAAAGTGTGTTTCATTTTGGTTTACGAATTTGAATCTCTCCAAAGTCTTTGAAATCATATCATACACATATCATTCCCATACACCTCATCATAGGTACCCATTACAGGTTTCTCATCTTCTTCGCTATTTATTTCAGCACATCGTGTCTGCTGAAACATCAATTGATCAAGCTATCAAGGCACTACAAGCTCAAAATGCTCAATTCCAGGAAATGTTCATGAACTTGGCTAAAGGCCAGCAAGATCTGAAGACTCTTATCTTGAAGGATAAGAAGAAGAAGAATAAGAAGAAGAAGAAGAAGACGGTCCTACTGAATATGGGTCGCAGATTTGGAAACAATTTGCGAGAAGAGGTTGATTTGACTCACTCATCTGGAGGGGGAGAGAATCAGGAAGAAAGGAGGGCTCCTAGCCCTGTGGTTTCAGATAACGAGACTGACTTTGACGAAGACAAGTATCCTCCGGCTGAGGATAGGTATAAATAGCTTCAAGACCGGTTAAGTGCGATGGAGATCCAGAAGGTACCTGGTCTGGACTTCGGAGATTTGGGTTTGTCATATGGGGTGGTGATTCCCACAAGTTTAAAGCACCAATCTTTGCTAAATACGACGGGGTTTCTTTTCCAAAGCTACACATCCGTTCGCATGTTAGAAATATACAACCATATACCGCTGATAAGAACCTCTGGATCCACTTCTTTCAAGATAGTCTTTCAGGGACTCAACTTGAATGGTTTTACCAGCTGGAAGGAGCTAGTATCAGTAATTGGGAAGGCCTTGCTGCTGCTTTTTACAAGCAATACCAATACAATGCCGACCTCGCTCCCACACGTACCTAACTTCAAGGCATGTCTATGGGTGCGAGCGAAGGTTTCAAAGACTACGCTCAAAAATGGAGGGACCTTGCTGGAAGAGTACAACCCCCACTGGCTGACAAGGAGTTATTGGATATGTTTCTGGTGACCTTGTCAGGTCCGTATTTCAACCATCTGATTGGAAGTTCATCGTCCAGGTTTACTGAGCTGATTATGACTGGGGAAAGAATCGAAGCCGGTATCAAGAGCGGTAAAATACAGAAGGGTGCTTCATCAAGTACCGAGAAGAATCCTTTTAAGAAGTAATCCAGCGTTGTTTACAGTTCAAAGAGCCATAATAGACCTGAACGCCGCCAAGCAGTCAATGCGGTGGTTATATCAAGACCAACTGTTGCCACACAACTCAATAATCAGCCAAGGGCCGAGAGACCGCGAAGACAATTCACTCAGCTTCATATGACCCTGTCTCAGATTCTTCCGCAGTTGTTAAAGACCGACTTGGTGATTCCAAAGGAGGCCCCGAAGAATCCCAATACAACATCGCCCATGTATAACCCGAACGCCTGCTGTGCTTTTCACTCTGATAGCCCGGGGTATGATACGAATGATTGTTGGGTCTTGAAGAATAAGGTATAGGATTTTATTGAAGCTAAGGAGATTGAATTTGAATTGTCGGGAAAGCCTAATGTCATAACAGCTCCTATGCCGAAACATGATGCGGGAGTAAATGCTATTGGGGATGATGATGATGAAGAGTTTGACATTGACAGTTGGATCTACCCGACTACTGATGGCGGACTAAGCAATTGGACAGCAAAGGACTTCGTCCCAATTTATTTTATTACCCAGTAATGAGACTTTTGTTTTGAATTTGTAACAGACAATCTTTAAAACTACGGCCCGGTGTCTTACCCGAGGCACCGTGGTCTTGTTTGTGAGGGTTTGATATTTGTCATCTCCATATATCATTAATAAAAGCATTGGACTTTCTTTGCATTTCAAATTTGTGCGCTTCTTGTTTTTATTTTGTTATATCTGACAAAACAGCTATTTTACACACACTCACATATACAAGTCTACATCCACTCTGGATCCCACTGATAACGACTCTGCTACTGTCGGTTATGACTTCGAAAGTCCGATTAACTTAGCCGAAGACGAAGGTGAAGATGATTGCGAGGTGCCTGGTGAACTTGCTAGACTGTTACTTCAGGAAGAGAGGGCCATACAGCCGCATGAAGAACCAGTGGAAACAGTAAATCTGGGTACATAGGTAGACAAGAAAGTGGTCAAGATTGGTGCAAATCTGGAGCTTAGTGTTAAGAAATGGCTGATTCAGATGTTGTGTGACTATGTTGAGATCTTTGCCTGGTCTTATGAATACATGTATGGGTTGGATGCTGATATTGTGGTTCACCGTCTGCCTACCAAGGAGGATTGTCCTCCAGTAAAGCAGAAAGTTCGTCGAATGCGCCCAGAGATGTCTGAGAAAATCAAGGCTGAAGTTATGAAACAATTTGATGCCGGCTTTCTAGCAGTTACTTCTTACCCATAGTGGGTGGCCAACGTGGTTCCAGTGCCGAAGAAGGATGGTAAGGTTCAGATGTGTGTTGACTATAAGGATCTGAACAGGGTAAGTCCCAATGATGATTTCCCTCTGCCTCATATCGATGTTCTGGTTGACAACACCGCACAACATAAGGTCTTCTCCTTTATGGATGGTTTCTCCGGTTATAATCAGATTAAAATGGCTCCCGAGGATATGGAAAAGACAACCTTTGTTACTCAATGGGGTACCTTTTGCTACAAGGTCATGCCTTTCGGATTAAAAAATGCTCGGGCAACGTATCCGCGCGCCATGGTCGCTTTGTTCCATGACATGATCCATCATGAGATTGAGGTATACGTCAATGACATGATTGCAAGATCCCATATTGAGGAAGAACACCTGGACCATATTCATAAGCTATTTGACAGGTTGAAGGTTTACAAGCTGAGGTTAAACCCGAACAAGTGCACCTTCGGGGTGAGATCTGGTAAGCTGTTGGGTTTCATCGTAAGTGATAAAGGTATTCAAGTGGATCCTGCAAAGGTGAAGGCTATACAGGAAATGACAGCTCCCCGAACAGAAAAAGAAGTCAGAGGCTTTCTGGGACATTTGAACTATATTGCCCAATTCATCTCACACCTGACTGCTACTTGTGAGCCAATCTTCAAGCTACTGAAAAAAGATCAAGTGGTAAGATGGAACGATGGATGTCAGGCCGCTTTCTAAAGGATCAAAGAATATCTCCAAGAGCCACCCATTCTGATGCCTCCAGTTGAAGGGGGATGTTTGATCTTATACTTGATAGTACTCGACAATTCTATGGGGTGTGTGTTGGGGCAGCATGACGAGTCTGGCCGAAAAGAGCATGTTATTTATTACCTTAGCAAAAATTTTACCGGCTGCGAGACCCGATAGTCGTTGCTCGAGAAAACTTGTTGCGCTCTAGCATGGGCTACTCGCCGGCTGAGACAGTATATGCTAACTCACACTACTCTATTGATATCAAAGATGGATCCTATCAAGTATATCTTCGAGAAACCTGCCTTGTTCGAAAGAATAGCAAGATGGAAGATGATCTTGACTGAGTATGGCATCCAATACACGACCCAAAAGGCAATCAAAGTAAGTGTATTGGTGGATCATTTGGCACATCAAGCAATGGATGATTACCAGTCTATGAACTTTGAATTCCCGGATGAGAATATCATGATAGTGACTGACTTTGAGACACCTGGACCGGATGAAGGACCTGAGGAGGGATCCCGATGGTCTATGTACTTTGATGGAGCTTCAAAGGCTTTGGGTAATGGCATTGGCGCCGTAATCATATCTTTTGAAGGTTCTCATACTCCGTTCACCGCCCGATTATGTTTCAACTGCACCAACAACATGGCGGAGTATGAAGCATGCATTATGGGTCTTCGAGCAGCTATTGACCTAAGGATTAAGTTCTTAAGTGTTTTCGGAGATTCCGCTCTCGTGATCAGTCAGATCAAAGGCGAGTGGGATACGAAACACCCAAATCTTATTCCTTACAAGGGTATGTGTTGATGTTGCTTCCGCACTTCGAGGAGATAACCTTTGAACACTTTCCTAGAGATGAGAATCAGTTGGCGGATGTGTTGGATACGATGTCTTCTATGTTCAAGGTCAGATGGGACAATGAAGCTCCCCAGATTACCATTGAGAGATTGGATGAACCGGCACATTGCTGTGACATTGAGGCTGAAGAGGTAACAGATAAACCCTGGTTCCATGAAGTGAAAAGGTATCTTGAGGCTCAAGAATACCCTGAGGGTGCATCTGTTAATGATAAGAAGTTTCTGAGGAGGTTCGCGGCGAAGTTCTTCATCAGCAATGGAATCCTTTACAAGCGTAACCATGAGTCAACCTTACTGCGTTGTGTGGATAAGAACGAAGCAGAAAGGATCATGATAGAGTTGCATGAGGGTACTTTCGAAACTCATTCCAATGGACACACCACGGCAAAGAGAATCATTTGGGCAGGATATTATTGGTCCACAATGGAAGCCGACTGTTATTAGCATTCTCGGACCTGTCACAAGTGCCAAGTCTATGCTGATAAGGTGCACGTACCTCCAGTTCCTCTGAACATTTTGATAGCTCCTTGGCTATTTGCAATGTGGGGCATCGACATGATCGGCGAGATCATACCTACGACATCTAACAGGCATCGTTTCATCCTGGTAGCTATTGATTACTTTACAAATTGGGTTGAAGCAGCTTCCTTTGCTACAGTAACCAAGAACGTCGTGGCACGTTTCATTCGGCACAACCTGATCTGTCGATATGGTGTACCAGAGAGGATTATTACAGACAATGGTACAAATCTCAACAATAAGATGATCATCGAGCTCTGCAAGCAGTTCAAGATACAGCATCACAATTCTTATCCCTATCGGCCGAAGATGAATGGGGCTGTAGAAGCGGCTAATAAAAATATCAAGAAGATTATGCAGAAGATGACGGTGGCATACAAAGATTGGCACGAGATGTTACCATTTTCTCTTCATGGATACCGTACCTCAGCACAGATGTCAATAGAGGCAACACCCTTTTCCTTGGTATACAGCATGGAGGCCGTTTTGCCCATTGAAGTTCAAATACCCTCTCTTCAGATTATGAAGGATGCAGGTTTGAGCGAAGATGATTGGATTCAGACCCAGCTTGATCAGCTAAATTTAATCGATGAAAAGAGGCTTACTGCTATTTGTCATGGTCAGACATATCAAAAGCGGATGATCAAGGCATTTAACAAGAAAGTTAGACGACAAGAGTATCAAGTTGGGGACCTGGTTATCAAGCGCATCGTACTGCCTCAAGGTGATCCCAGGGGAAAATTGTCCCCTACCTACAAAGGGCCATTTGTGGTTAATAACATTTTCTCAGGAGGAGCTATGATTCTAACCACCATGGATGGTGACGACCTTCCTCACCCCGTCAATGCAGACATAGTGAAAAGATACTACGCTTAATCAAAGACCCGCTAGTTTGACTGGCTTAGGCAAAAATAAGGGCTTCCCGGCGAACCAAAAGGGTTCGGGCAAAAATAAGGGATGAAATGAAAAAATATGTACACCCGGCAAGTCGAAAACCGGAAAGGGCGGCTTGGGAAAAAAAGGGTATCCCGGTGGACTGAAAACCCGAAAGGGCGGTCCAGGAAAAAATTAGGGATCAGAGCGTAACACTATGTCTCATTGGATCACTTGGTGACTAGACTTCAGTATCGACTATCAAGCTCATGCGGCACTAATCAATCTGATCTACCTTCAACCAAGTAGCAAAGTGATGAGATGCTCGAGGACATAAAGGCAATAACAGAGTTGTAACCCAGTGGGATTGTTCACATAGTTGTTTTCTTTGCTTTTCATAAATTGTATAAACTCTATTGTTCAGCGGCGTTCTCTTACTAGGACGTCAGCCTCCTGTACAAAAACGCCTATTTTACAGGCCAAACTTCAAAGTCAATACAATTCATCTTCAAAGAAATTTCAAACTATTTTTCCTTTTTCTGTTTTGTTTTTCAAAGAACGTCCAATGTTCATTTTTGATATATGCACTTGACATTAATTGCTGCTCATGAATATTTTACATGCGAAACAAAAGACCATTACTCGTAATATCAGAAACAGGGGAAATAAGAATTGTCCAAGCTTTACAGTTGCTCTTTCCACCAGGTACAAGGATAGATTCAGCTGAAGAATATGGCTAAGGTACATTCACTCCCCGCAGAGTAAGGGAAGACAATAATGTTAACTCTCCCCAGCTGAGACTCGCAACTGTGAATGGATCGGTGATATTCTCCCCAAGCAGAGTTTATCTACCATCAGCACTGAAAAGTCTTATTATCCCCGACGGAGTATAAAATATCCCCAGTGGAGTTCAGAAAGTTTCCCCAGCGCAGTCTAAAAAATCTTCCCCAGTGGAGTTTGGAAGATCATCCCTAGTAAACTTTGGAAGATTGTCCCCAGTAGAGCCTAAAAGGTTATCCCCAGTGAAGTCGCTATTGAAAAGTCATCCCCCAGCAGAGTTCGTTCCTTTCACAAACAGAAACTCAAACCCCCAACAGGTTCATTATCACCAGCTACGGTAATTTATCCCCAGCAGAATTTATCAGTGGAATACTCTACAGAGCATCTCTTCCCCATTGAGTAATCTCCTCATCAGTTTATTCCCCAACAGAGTTATCCTCTCCTGCAGGTTTATTCTCACAATCATCTTCACTCGCTATCCCCAGCAGAAATGAAGAATTCATCTCTTTTCTCCAGCAGCTACCCGGGATTTATTTTCCCCAGCTAAAAACATCACATTTTCATACATCATGACACATGCATATACGCATCATACCAACACAATCTCATTTATCTTGATAACATCATTTGTTTGATACATATCATGCATTACATACAACTAATATTTACCTTTCAGGAAGGATGAGGTTAAATTCTCACAAACTCAAAGTTATGAAGCTTTTTCCTCCGTTGAATTATAGACAGGTTCCTAAATCTCAGCAGAGAAGTTTTCTCAGTTGAATCACGGGAGAGTTCTTAAATCTCGACGAAGATGTTTCCCCAGTTGAATTACGGACGAGTTCTTAAAACTCAGGAGAGATAGTCTCTCATTTGAAGTACAGACAAGGTCCTAAATCTCGACAAAGTTCCTCTGTCGAATTACAGACGAGTTCCTAAATCTCAGCAGAGTTTTCTCAGTTGAATTACAGGAGAGTTCTTAAATCTCGATGTAGATGTTTCCCTCCAGTCGAATTACTGACAAGTTCTTAAATCTCAATGGAGTTTTTTCTCAGTTGAAGTACAGACAAGGTTCTAAATCTCGACAAAGTTCCTCCGTCGAATCATAGACGAGTTCCTAAATCTCAGCAGAGAAGTTTTCTCAGTTGAATTACGGGCGAGTTCTTAAATCTCGACGAAGATGTTTAACCAAGTCAAATTACTGACAAGTTCTTAAAACTAAGCAGAGATAGTCTCTCAGTTGAAGTACAGACAAGGTCCTAAATCTCGACAAAGTTCCTTCGTCGAATTACAGACGAGTTCCTAAATCTCAGCAGAGAAGTTCTCTCAGTTGAATTACGGGCGAGTTCTTAAATATCGACGAAGATGTTTCCCCCTCAGTTGAATTACGGGCAAGTTCCTAAATCTCAACACCCCTAGTTGAATTACAGGCAAGTTCCTAAATCTCAACACCCTCAGTTGAATTACGGGCAAGTCCCTAAATCTCAACAAAAATCAGACTTCCCTAGCGGAATCTTCCTCAACAACAAGTATATAAACTCTCTCTAAAGAATCTCTTATGCGATCGACACTCCTTCAAATGGCATATTTAAGCCCATCCCCTTGTCACCGATCTCCAAATGGCATCTGTAAGCCCATTCCCGACATCACAAAGCAACTACCACTTCATGCGAGTGCAAATTTCTGGGCACTCTAGTGTTCAATCATCTTCCACCTTCGGATCACGAAAGGCATGAAAGCTAATCTAAATCCTCCTGTTTAAGAAGATTGAACAGGGGCATCTGTTGTACCCCAAAATTTTCCCTCCCATATTTCTCAGAACATTGCAAGAAAAATCTCCAAGTTGCTCAAGGTTGCTCAAGGATTGACCAAACAAGCTATCTTCTAAGGCAGTCTACCCCAAATTAGGGTTTTGGGTTGCATCAAAATACTTGAGTCCAAGTGATCCCAAGTGCTCACTAATGTCCTAATATGTTCTCAAGATCATCCATGTCAAGTTTCAAGCCTTGTAGAGAAAGTTTGCTCAGTCAATTGCTCAAAGGTCCAAAAATCGACTGTGTTAGGGCAAGAGTCAACTGTGACCCAAATACAGTCAAACTTAAAGATTTTTTGTCAACATTCTCATTTTGAAGGATATTTCATCATTTTGTCAAGGGTTGATCATGATTCATCAAGGTTTGCTCAAAATTCATCAAGATTCAAAAGTTGCTAAATTAGGGTTTTGTAGGAAAAGTCAACCCAACTTTGACCAAGCATAAATTTCTCATACTTTATGAAAAATGACCCATACAAAGCTCATTTTGAAGAGGATGCAATTCTTTAAAATACATCTTCATACCCCCAAGATCAAAATATGCACTCACAAGAAGTTAAGAATTTTGATATTATAGGTCATTTTTAAAAGTCAACAAAAACACCTTTTTTGTCAAAGCTATTAACTTGAGAATGGAATATCAAAATGAAATGAGACAAAAGGGTTGGTTATAGGACATATCAATCTTTCTAAAAAGTCCAAGAACACCTCCAAAAGTTCAAAATTGAAGAAGTTATGCATTGTTGAAGTTGGACATTTTTGCAAAATTGCCAAAAGTCAACTATCCCCAAAACCTCAAATTTTGCCAAATGGGCCCATTCTTTTTCACTTGTTTTGAGCTTGAATTGTTTCCCACGTGCTCTATCTTTAGCCATGTGTCCATATCACATTTTTACTATTTAATTTGATTTTTATTTGAATTAATGCATTTTAAATCAAATAAAATCACATAAAATCTAAGGCATTGATAACAAATGATTTTCTGGTTATTTCAGGCTCCAACTACAGCTAGCACTGCAATAAAACTCGTATCAAGATCATTATGCACAAGAAGATGTGATTTGGATCAAATTTGGAAAGTTTTTAAAGGCAAATCAAATCCACATCAAAATCATTGATGGAGGAAGATTTGGACAAAGTTTGTTACCCTAATACACTGAGCAATACATAAGAAAGCGAAACACACAAGAATCAGGGTTGGAGATCACTTGTGGAGGCAAAACAAAACTTGCAAAAACAAAGAAAAAGGGTGGAATAAAATCAAGGTTAGAGGTCGTTTAAGGGCTTGGCAAGTATCCCAATCGCTTCCTGGAAACCCTCACAAGCTAAACCAATCCAAGCCATGCGTTTTCTGCTTCCTAGAGCACTGTAAGTCTCACGCGAGGTAGCCCTGTTCTTGATTTCGTATCTCATAAATTAGGAATTGTTTTCATGAAATAACTGCATATTCTTAACCCTCACATCATTTGCAAGCTTTTCATAATAACCAATTGCATTTATCTGACTTATATGGAGAACCACCATTGCTAGGGTTTGGTTCGTGTTTTTGGGTTTTTTCGTTTCAGGAAAAATTGGCCATGATAATGGCCATGGTTGTGATCAGCAGGTTGAGACGAGTCTAACCATGGTGTTAGAAGGCATTTTCATGTCCTATAGAGGATTTTGGAAGGAGACAGGCTTGTAGCGACGGACCTCTGTCTGTAGGTATAGCCATTGGAACTTTTGGCAAATGTTCAAGGACATGGATGATGATTTGTCATCCATCCATAGGCTTGTTCAAATTACGTGCGCGTTCTTTTTATTTCCTGGCAATGGACTTGGTTTTATATATTTATTTCATTTGTATTATTATTAACAAAAATAACAACACACCCCAGTGGTGGCCACATAAGCGCTTAAAGACCCAAAGGCTGGAGGTCAGGTGTTCGATCCCTGCCTCCAGTAACTTGCATTTTCTTTTTATTTTTCAGGTAATTTGGTGTGCATTCAAGCCCATCATCCACCATGCGTCTCACTCTTCAACACGCCAGATGGCCAGATGGCCAGATCTGGTGGTCAGCATCAGAGGAGCACCAAAAGCCAGGTCAACGCATGCGTATTGGATCACAAAAGTCCACTTGGATCGGCTACTATTGGGCCAACAAAGTTGCTACCCACACCCTCAAAAAGGCCCATTTCTTTCTTTCTATTATATTTTCTTTTTATTAACTTAGTTGTTTTATTTTATTTTAATTAATTTACTAACCAATCATTAATTTTCTTTTTTTTTGTCAAAAAAAATCACAAAAATATTTTTTATCCAATAAAATTACCGAATTCTTTTTTTTAATAAATACTAACTAATTTAATTAGGACATTAATTAGAGAACTTTAATTTGTTTTTTATAAATAAATCAAATTAATTAGAGTTCATTAGGCTTTAATTCATTTAATTATTTTTATTTCCTTTCTTAAAATAACAAAAAAACCCAAAAATATGTCATTAATTATTTTTTCCATTAATTTAGCTTTTAATTTAGTATTTTATTTCTTTTATTAAAATAAAACAAAAAAAAAGCATTTTCTTTAAAAAGGGTCAAAACCCTAATTTGCATTCGATTTAATTTCCCGCGCGCTTTATTTATTTTTATCCATATTGATGTATCTGCTCCCGGTTTGTAATAGTTAAATAGGATATTTAATTATTTTTATAGCTTTATTTTATTTTTCAAAGGGTTTGTCTTTGGCGATGTAAATACCCGACGCCTTGTAATTTAAATTCCGCATTTTATTTCCGCAAATTATAACTGCTAGATGTTTGATAATAGGTGTTGTACCCCAAAATTTTCCCTCCCATATTCTTCAAGGTTTGTCAAAAATCAGCTTCAAATGGTTCAAGATTGCTCAAGAGGTTGCAAAGTCAAACCATCTCCTAAGACAGTTGAAATTAGGGTTTTGGTTCTTTCAAGGAATTGGAGGTTTTCAATGGTTCAATCAAGTCTCATAGGCCTCTATACATCCTCAAGCACCTACATGCCAAGTTTCAAGACTCACGGTGTCAATTTGCATAGTCATAAGCTTCATTTCATCCACAGTCAACTGCAAGGGCAAAATGGTCATTTTGTAGTCAAAAGTCAGAATTTTTGGTCAACATCTTATTTTGAGTTCACAATCATCATTTGATCAAGTCTTGATCATGATTCCATAAGGATGGCTCAAAAATCATCAAGATACAAAAAGTTACTATTTTTGGACAGTAGAAAAGTCAACTATATCTTGACCAAGGCATAACTTTTTCATGGTTCATCAGAAAAATTCCATCCAATGCTCATTTTGAAGGGGATAACATTTCCTACAATCCATCTTCACATTCCAAGTTCAAGAAATGCTCTCACAAAAAGTTATCAATTTCTACATTATAGGTCAAATTCAAAAGTCAACAAAAATGCACTTTAAGTCAAAGGCCATAACTTGAGATTGGTAAATCCAAATGACATGGGACCAAAGGCATTGGTTAGAGGACTTCAAGACCTTTCCAAAATGTCCAAGAACATGTTCATATGATCAAAATTGAGCAAGATATGCATTGGAGAAGTTGGGAAATTTTTGTGAATTTGCAAAAGTCAACTTTGCTCAAAACACTTTGTTTTTGCTAATGGGCCTCAAATTTCTTCTTGAAACTTTATCCATGGCCTATGCACGACCCATCAAGCTTAATTGAATTTATTTTCTTATTTTTATTAATTAATTGGATTTTTAATCAATATTAATTCATTTAATTAATTTAAATTGTAGGAAAATATAAAGATATGGTTTTTCAATCTTTTTGTGAAGCAAGAATGACCTAAAAAGGCTGGAAATTTCGTGCACCAAGTCAAAGATGCAATATCTCCAAATTTGGCAACTTTTTCCAATCATGAAGATTAAAAAATATTTGATTTTCAATCAAATATTCAATCATCATTCCAATGGATTTTTGTGCAAGATTCTGACCTAATTCCATTCCTCTATAAATATGCAAGCTAACCCTAATGCCATACACGTGAAATTTCTGCAGAAAAAGCCATAACCATATTGAAAAAATCCAAGAAAGTGGCAAAACTGTTTTCTATATTCCAGGCCAATTCAAGGCGTTTTATTGATTCTAACACATTGCTGGAGTTCCCAGGAACGTGTTGCAATCAAAACCAAGCATTGAAGCTCAAAGAATCATCAAGAACAGAGTCACGATTTGCATTTTATTTTGAAAATCGTATAGCTTAATTCATGCCTCATTAACATGATTTTGTGTTTGATTTGTGTTGCTAGGGACTGTACAAAGCTAATGGTATAGCTCAATTGAATTATAACGCCATAAATCACAGAATGCCATTGATGAATTTTAGGGTTCATAAGCTTTCAAATTAGGGCTTTACAATCCAGGAACAATTAGGGTTCATAAGGCATATGGTTGGCATCGTTAAGACCATACGAACACATTGGAACCCTCACGAAATATTTATGTTCAATGTATCTCTATTCACTATTTTTCCTCATGGCATATTGTGGGGGTTAAAAACCCCTACTATCTAACATTGTTTTTTGCAGGCACAGCGGGGACGATGATGAGGTGTTGATTCACGGTTGGATAGTTTAAAAAGCGCGCGTTTTTCTTTTATGCAGCATATTGTTTGGTTTATTAATATAATGATTACTTAGTATTATAATATCAAACGCGTGCAGATGGTGTAGTGGTTGATGTGTTGGCTGGGAATCATTGGGACCTGGGTTCGAATCCCAGGTCCCCCAAAACGCTTATGTTGTTTTTTATAACATATTCACATGCAGGCTTCCCAAAGTATTCCACCATGTACCTCACTTACCAACACTCCAGGTGGCTTCAAATTCAAATCTAACGATCCAGATGGAAGGATCATGGTACTCCCAGTCAGCACGCACCATGGAGAAGCAGGAAAGTCAAATAGGCTTGAGGTTAATGGGCCTGAGAATTGCCAAAGAAACCTCCTAAATGGGCCAGCACCCCCCCCCCCCTTGGTTTATTCTTCTTTTATATTTTCCTTTTTATTTTCTTTTACTAATTATTATTATTAATTATTATTATTTAATTAACTCACAAATTAATTATTTTCATAATAAAATTCAGAAGACTAAAATATTTTTATTATTACTAATTTCACCTTTAATTTAATATTTTTGTAAATAAATTCTATTGTAATTAATTTAGTTAATTAGGTTAATTTTGACTTTTCTTTTCACAATAAATAAAATCCATGTAGAATTAGGTTAATTAATATATTTAACTATTTTATTTTATTTTCATAAAAAAAACATAAAAAAACTTTCCTTTAATTAATTAGTTTTAGGATTAATTTAATTAAATGCAAAAAGGACAAAAAACTTCTTTCTTTCTCAAAAAAAGGGGTCAAAACCCTAGGACTTCCCCGATTCAATTTTCTTTCGCGCATATTATTTGTTGATCATATTTATGTAATTTCTCCGAGAATGTAATAGCGTAATTAGGACTTTTTATCGCTTTCTTTTATTTTCTCGCATTTATTTTCAAGGGTTTGTTTTTGGCGATGTAAATACCCGACGCCTTGTAATAGCTTAGTTTTATTTTCCGCAACCATTAACTGCTAGATGTATGAATAATAGGCTATGCATGACAAGATCTACCTTAATTTAAAATCAACCGTAGCTCACCATAACATGTACAAAGATAACATAACTGAAAATTGACACATTTGCACATGCCACTCCTAGGGTACGCCTCACTTGGTTGCCTCGACGTGGTCATTGAGTATAGGGTGTTTTAGAGCTCGTCCTCCTGTCTAAAGATCCAAGTTGCCTCGAAACGGTTGCCTCGGATAAAAAGGATCTAGGACATTAGGGTTACCGCTAAGGCGTCCTACCATTGCTTTGGTGACCACATGTCCCATATAATCGAATTGACCTGAAAACTCCAACGACGGTGCTACCTACTTCTTAATAGTGGGATAGTACTGTCTAAAGGACATTTACACAACTTAATTTCTTTTGAGTAGGTAGAGGTTCTCAGGTACTTGCTCTTTCAAAAAACAAAAATACTTTTCGCACCTATACTTTTTCTGACAAAAATTTTCAAACAAACACTTCATACACTCTTGAGGACTGATACAAGAGTTAAAACGAAGTTTTCAAACCAACTTTTTCAAAACCCACAAACACAAGAAAAGCAAAACATTTTTGAAAACATAGTGAGCAAGTACCTAAGAGCCCGTGGATAACCACAGATAGAAAGGGTGATAATACCTTCCCTTTCTATAATCTACCTCCTGAACCGAGAAACATCTCGAAAAGGAATTTTGTTGTGCTTTTGTCCTTTCCTTGTTGGAGAAAATAAAAGACGGTGGCGACTCTTGCTTACCGCGACATTTCGCGAACCAGCATTCCAAAACAGCCAGTTATATTTCCACCGATCACAGAACTGGCGACTCTGCTGGGGAATATTATTAAGTGACGTGTACCTTAGGATTAGATCATTCTTGTTTTCAATTGTATGCTTTGTATGATTTATCTTTGTGGGCATTGTATCGGAGTTTCATAGATCCTAACCCGGATCTGGGGCCCCCTTTTTTAGGTAAGTAGCAATAATCTGTGAGGGACCTGTACGGCGTAGACCGACACGGGTGAAGCAGTAGCTACGTTGGTGTGACACCTTGGTCTGTACCGATATCCCTTGTGTTGGAACGAGGAGAATATGGGTCTTCTGAGGAGTCATTAAGCACCAACTGACCTTAGAACCTTAAATTGACCAACTTGGCCATAAAACAGTAGCAGTATGCTAAACTCATTGAGGCTAAACTCTCGCGATGGTTCCGGCCGCAAGAAAAGGTTGCGAAGCTGGAGTTATGACCGATTGAGGGTAATCAGTGATATTGAGATCCTCTAGAACCCGGTTACTATTTTCTAGGACAGGTCTTAACCAACTGAAACTGAAAGAGGGTAGTACCTAAACTTCATGCTGGCCTGAACTCTAAGGGCTGTCTTGTGTGACTTGTGTGCCTTACCATGTTTGCCTTTTGTGAATACTTGTGGTGTGTCTTTACCATGACATCATAACATCATACCATTGCATACATCTTGCATAAGGACTAACCCATTTCAAGGATCTCAAGGGTTTGTGATGCAGGTCATGATGAACCAAACGTCTAGCAAGGGGCAAAGGGGATTTATTTTCCTCTACCCAAGGTGGTTTGGAGATCAAAACATGATAACTTGAGTCAGGGGCTATGACCCACTCGATATGGTGAGCTTGACTCTTGAAGAAGGACTCTCAACAACATAAAGTTCCTTCAATCAAGCTACCAAATTCAAATCCTAACAATTTTCTTGTTTACCCCGCGAGATCCTTGAAAACATTGCATACATATACATACATATCATTGCATTACAGGTACCCTTTTACAGGTCACTTATCTTCTTCGCTGTTTATTTCAGCAATCATCATGTCTACTGAACCTTCCACTGAACAAGCTATCAAGGCCCTCCAGGCCCAGAATGCCCAGTTGCAGGAGTTGGTTATGAGCCTAGCCCAGGGTCAACAGGATTTGAAGACTCTGATTCTGAAAGAGAGGAAGAAGAAGAAGAAGAGGACCGTCTTGTTCAACGTTGGACGCATGTTTAGGAATGCACTGCAGAATGAGGTTGAGCTGACTACCCCATCTGTAGGGAAAGACAGCCCACAAGAGAGAAGGGTTCCTAGTCCTGAGGTCTCCGACAACGAGACAAATTATGATGAAGAATAGTATCCTCCTACTGAGGATAGGTACAAACAGTTGGAGGACCGCTTAAGTGCTATAGAGATACATAATATGCTCGGGTTGGACTTTGGAGACCTAGGCTTATCCTCTGGGGTGGTGATTCCCCATAAGTTCAAGGCACCTGCTAGTGGGATAGCATTTTCTAAAGGAAAATAGCATAGAACGATTCCTTTTTCGAGTAGGTAGATGGTTCTTAGATACTTGCTCTTTCAAAACAAAACTCTTCACACTTACACTTTTCGAACAAAGTTTTCAAAACACTTGATTACACTCTTGAGGACAGAAGCAAGAGTTAAATCGAACTTTCAAAACAAAAACTTTTTCAAACCCACAAACACAAAGAAAACACTTTTGAAAAAAATTGAGCAAGTACCTAAGAGCTCATGGATAACCACGGATAGAAAGGGTGCTAACACCTTCCTTTTCTATAATCTACCCCCCGAACCCGAGAAATATCTCAAAAAAGGAATTTTTTTGTGCTTTTTTCCTTTCCTTGTTGGATAAAATAAAAGTCGGTGGCGACTCTTGCTTACCGCGACATTTTGCAAAAACAAACGCAAAACACAAACCAGCATTCCAAAAAACAGTCGGTTCTTCCCACCATGTCACAGAATTGGCGACTCTGCTGGGGACATCTTGTAAGTGGGGTGTACCTTAGGAATAGTTCATAATGTTTTCAATTTCTTGACTTGTATGCTTTATCTTTGTGGGTTTGAATCGGATTTACTATAGATCCTAACCCGGATCTGGGGACACCTTTTAGGTAAGTAGCAATAAACTGTGAGGGAACTGTACGGCGTAGACCGATACGGTTGAAGCAGTAGCTACGTTAGTATGGCACTTTAGTTTGTACCAATATCCCTTGTGGAGGAACAAGGAGAATATGGGTCAGCTAAGGGGTCATTAAGCACCAACTGACCTTAGAACCTATAATTGACCAACTTGGCCATAGAAAAGTAGCAGTATGCTACACTCATTGAGACTAAACTCTCGCGGTGATTTTGGCCGCAAGAAAAGGTTGCCAAACTGGAATTATGACCGATCGAGGGTGGTCACTGATATTGAGATCCTCTAGAACCCGGTTACTATTACTAGGACAGGTTTGAACCAACTAAACTGAAAGAGGGTAATACCTAAACTCCTTGCCAGCCTGAAATCTAAGGGCTATCTGTGTGACTTGTTTTCCCTTACCATGTTTGCTATAGGTGAATATTTGTGATGTGTTTCTATCATGACATCATGCATCATGACATTGCATCCATCTTGCATCAGACTAAACTATTTCAAAGACAGAGGGGATTCATCTTTGTTCTGTTTTGTAGGTCATGGCCTCTATGCGTAGAAACACTATTCGCATCAGCTTTGTACAGATTCCTACTCGGCTTAGAGATTTGGTTGCAAAGGTTCCAGATACTTCCTCCTTTATCAGAAGACATGGTCACCTCCTTGGTTTGGTCACTTCTAGATTGGATGAGTAGGTGTTGAGTGTCTTGTGCCAGTTCTTTGATCCATTATACCACTGCTTCACTTTCCTGGACTATCAGTTGGTCCCTACCTTGGAAGAGTTCTCTGATCTACTTGGTATTTCTATTCTAGAGCAGACGTCGTTTAGAGGTTGGGAGAAAGTCCTTAGGCCGGAAGAGATTGCTTCAGCCCTCCATCTGACAAAGGCTGAGGTAATGTCTAACTGGGAGACTCGAAGTGGGACAAAAGGTTTCTTGGCTAAGTTTTTGGTTGATCGGGCCAATCAGTTTTGGGACAGTTTGGATTTTCAGGCATTCGAGGACATCCTGGATCTTCTCATTTATGGTTTGGTGTTGTTTCCTAACTCAGATTCTTTCGTCGACGTGAATGCAATGAAGATTTTCATGTCCCGTAATCCTGTGCCCACTCTCTTGGGCGACATCCTGCACTCTCTTTATGCCCGTACTTCTCGGTAACGGGGAACCCTTATGTGTTGTGCACCATTTCTGGTAAGGTGGTTTATTTCTCACCTCCCCAAATCTGTTTTGAAGAACAAGGAAGGCATGGGTTGGGCCTGCAGAATTATGTCTCTAGCTCACACTGACATTATCCGGAGCACTAAAGACATGGAAGAAGTAGTTGTTATTGATCGCTGTGGGGAATACCCCAATGTTCCACTACTTGGAATTAGAGGTGGAATCACCTATAATCCTTGTTTGGCCTTACGCCAGTTTGGGAGAGCTAGGAGGGAAGGACCTCATGAGTTGTTGATGCCAAGCATTGTCTTTGACTTCCAAGGGGATAGTGACGATCATCGCCGCAGATTCATACGAGCTTGGGACAGGGTGCACCAGTCTGATCCACATGAGTTAGGGATGAAGACCTCTCTTCCGATGGAACCGTATCTCTAATGGGTTCGAATCCGTGCCCAAAAGCTGGGAATGTCGTACGAAGCTGTCTTACCGGTAATTGTTGAGGTTGCTGATGAAGAAGGGGTTCCTCCTACCATCCTCCATCCATACATGCCTATTGACATTGGGGCATTAAAGAGATCTTGGATGCAGTTGAGAGAAGAACAGGATACATACAGAGAAAAGTATCACGAGTAGGAGCGGAAGATTATAAAGCTTACAAGACAGCTGGAGAATGAGAAGGTCCTCAAAGACTATGTCAACACCAATGAAAAACGGCCATGGGAGCACTGATGTCTTTTGTTATTTCTAGTTTTGATTTACTTTTCAGTTTTTCCTTTGTAACGCCTTAAAGGCATTTATCAAACATTGTTTTAAGTTATTTATCTAATAAAAGTGTGTTTCATTTTGGTTTACGAATTTGAATCTCTCCAAAGTCTTTGAAATCATATCATACACATATCATTCCCATACACCTCATCATAGGTACCCATTACAGGTTTCTCATCTTCTTCGCTGTTTATTTCAGCACATCATGTCTGCTGAAACATCAACTGATCAAGCTATCAAGGCTCTACAAGCTCAAAACGCTCAATTCCAGGAAATGTTCATGAACTTGGCTAAAGGTCAGCAAGATCTGAAGACTCTTATCTTGAAGGATAAGAAGAAGAAGAAGAAGAAGAAGAAGAAGGTCCTACTG
Organism: Vicia faba; assembly: GCA_948472305.1. Classification (NCBI taxonomy): domain Eukaryota; kingdom Viridiplantae; phylum Streptophyta; class Magnoliopsida; order Fabales; family Fabaceae; genus Vicia; species Vicia faba. The sequence continues at coordinate 1,330,937,264 of OX451739.1, forward strand.
AATATGGGTCGCAGATTTGGAAATAATTTGCGAGAAGAGGTTGATTTGACTCACTCATCTGGAGGGGGAGAGAATCAGGAAGAAAGGAGGGCTCCTAGCCCTGTGGTTTCAGACAACGAGACTGACTTTGACGAAGACCAGTATCCTCCGGCTGAGGATAGGTATAAACAGCTTGAAGACCGGTTAAGTGCGATGGAGATCCAGAAGGTACCTGGTCTGGACTTCGGAGATTTGGGTTTGTCATATGGGGTGGTGATTCCCCATAAGTTTAAAGCACCAATCTTTGCTAAATACGACGGGGTTTCTTGTCCAAAGCTACACCTTTGTTTGCATGTTAGAAAGATACAACCATATACCGCTGATAAGAACCTCTGGATCCACTTCTTTCAAGATAGTCTTTCAGGGACTCAACTTGAATGGTTTTACCAACTGGAAGGAGCTAGTATCCGTAATTGGGAAGACCTTGCTGCTTCTTTTTACAAGCAGTATCAATACAATGCCGACCTCGCTCCCACACGTACCTAACTTCAAGGAATTTCTATGGGTGCGAGCGAAGGTTTCAAAGACTACGCTCAAAAATGGAGGGACCTTGCTGGAAGAGTACAAACCCCGCTGGCTGACAGGGAGTTAGTGGATATGTTTCTGGTGACTTTGTATGGTCCGTATTTCAACCATCTGATTGGAAGTTCATCGTCCGGGTTTACTGAGTTGATTATGACCGGGGAAAGAATCGAAGCTGGTATCAAGAGCGGTAAAATACAGAAGGGTGCTTCATCAAGTACCGAGAAGAAGCCTTTTAAGAAGGAATCCAGCGTTGTTTACAGTTCAAAGAGCCATAATAGACCTGAACGCCGCCAACCAGTCAATGCGGTGGTTATATCAAGACCAACTGTTGCCACACAACTCAATAATCAGCCAAGGGCCGAGAGACCGCGAAGACAATTCACTCAGCTTCATATGACCCTGTCTCAGATTCTACGCAGTTGTTAAAGACCGACTTGGTGATTCCAAAGGAGGCCCTGAAGAATCCCAATACAACATCGCCCATGTACAACCCGAACGCCCGCTGTGCTTTTCACTCCGATAGCCCGGGGTATGATACGAAGGATTGCTGGGTCTTGAAGAATAAGGTATAGGATTTGATTGAAGCTAAGGAGATTGAATTTGAAGCGCCGGGAAAGCCTAATGTCATAACAGCTCCTATGCCGAAACATGATGCGGGAGTAAATGCTATTGGGGATGATGATGATGAAGAGTTTGACATTGACAGTTGGATCTACCCGACTACTGATGGCAGACTAAGCAATTGGACAGCAAAGGACTTCGTCCCAATTTCTTTTATTACCCAGTAATGAGACTTTTGTTTTGAATTTGTAACAGACAATCTTTAAAACTACGGCCCGGTGTCTTACCCGAGGCACCGTGGTCTTGTTTGTGAGGGTTTGATATTTGTCATCTCCATATATCATTAATAAAAGCATTGGACGTTCTTTGCATTTCAAATTTTTGCGCTCCTTGTTTTTATTTTGTTATATCTTACAAAACAGCTATTTTACACACACTCACATATACAAGTCTACATCCACTCTGGATCCCACTGATAACGACTCTGCTACTGCCGGTTATGACTTCGAAAGTCCGATCAACTTAGCCGAAGACGAAGGTGAAGATGATTGCGAGGTGCCTGGTGAACTTGCTAGACTGTTACTTCAGGAAAAGAGGGCCACACAGCCGCATGAAGAACAATTGGAAACAGTAAATCTGGGTACAGAGGTAGACAAGAAAGTGGTCAAGATCGGTGCAAATTTGGAGCTTAATGTTAAGCAACGGCTGATTCAGATGTTGTGTGACTACATTGAGATCTTTGCCTGGTCTTATGAATACATGCCTGGGTTGGATGCTGATATTGTGGTTCACCGCCTGCCTACCATGGAGGACTGTCCTCCAGTAAAGCAGAAAGTTCTCCAAATGCGCCCAGAGATGTTTGAGAAAATCAAGGCTGAAGTTATGAAACAATTTGATGTCAGCTTTCTAGCAGTTACTTCTTACCCACAGTGGGTGGCCAACGTGGTTCCAGTGCCGAAGAAGGATGGTAAGGTTCGGATGTGTGTTGAAGTCCCAAGGATGATTTCCCTCTGCCTCATATCGACGTTCTGGTTGACAACACCGCACAACATAAGGTCTTCTCCTTTATGGATGGTTTCTCCGGTTATAATCAGATTAAAATGGCTCCCGAGGATATGGAAAAGACAACCTTTGTTACTCAATGGGGTACCTTTTGCTACAAGGTCATGCCTTTTGGATTAAAAAATGCTGGGGCAACGTATCCGCGCGCCATGGTCGCTTTGTTCCATGACATGATCCATCATGAGATTGAGGTATACGTCAACGACATGATTGCAAGATCCCATATTGAGGAAGAACACCTTGACCATCTTCAGAAGCTATTTGACAGGTTGAAGGTTTACAAGCTGAGGTTAAACCCGAACAAGTGCACCTTCGGGGTGAGATCTGGTAAGCTGTTGGGTTTCGTCGTAAGTGATAAAGGTATTCAAGTGGATCCTGCAAAGGTGAAGGCTATACAGGAAATGACAGCTCCCCGAACAGAAAAAGAAGTCAGAGGCTTTCTGGGACATTTGAACTATATTGCCCGATTCATCTCACACCTGACTGCTACTTGTGAGCCAATCTTCAAGCTACTGAAGAAAGATCAAGTGGTAAGATGGAACAATGGATGTCAGGCCGCTTTCTAAAGGATCAAAGAATATCTCCAAGAGCCACCCATTCTGATGCCGCTAGTTGAAGGGAGACCTTTGATCTTATACTTGACAGTACTCGACAATTCTATGGGGTGTGTGCTGGGGCAGCATGACGAGTCTGGCCGAAAAGAGCATGTTATTTATTACCTTAGAAAAAATTTTACCGACTGCGAGACCCGATACTCGTTGCTCGAGAAAACTTATTGCGCTCTGGCATGGGCTGCTCACCGGCTGAGACAGTATATGATGACTCACACTACTTTATTGATATCAAAGATGGATCCTATCAAGTATATCTTCGAGAAGTCTGCCTTGTTCGGAAGAATAGCAAGATGGAAGATGATCTTGACTTAGTATGACATCCAATACACGACCCAAAAGGCAATCAAAGTAAGTGTATTGGTGGATCATTTGGCACATCAAGCAGTGGATGATTACCAATCTATGAACTTTGAATTCTCGGATGAGAATATCATGATAGTGACTGACTTTGAGACACCTGGACCGGATGAAGGACCTGAGGAGGGATCCCGATGGTCTATGTACTTTGATGGAGCTTCAAACGCTTTGGGTAATGGCATTGGCGCCGTAATCATATCTCCTGAAGGTTCTCATACTCCGTTCACCACCCGATTATATTTCAACTGCACCAACAACATGGCGGAGTATGAAGCATGCATTATGGGTCTTCGAGCAGCTATTGACCTAAGGATTAAGTTCTTAAGTGTTTTCGGAGATTCCGCTCTCGTGATCAGTTAGATCAAAGGCGAGTGGGATACGAAACACCCAAATCTTATTCCTTACAAGGGTATGTGTTGATGTTGCTTGCGCATTTCGAGGAGATAACCTTTGAACACTTCCCTAGAGAGGAGAATTAGTTGGCGGATGCGCTGGCTACGATGTCTTCTATGTTCAAGGTCAGATGGGACAATGAAGCTCCCCAGATTACCATTGAGAGATTGGATGAACCGGCACATTGCTGTGACATTGAGGCTGAAGAGGTAACAGATAAAACCTGGTTACATGAAGTGAAAAGGTGTCTTGAGGCTTAAGAATACCCTGAGGGTGCATCTGTTAATGATAAGAAGTTTCTGAGGAGGTTCGCGGCGAAGTTCTTCATCAGTAATGGCATCCTTTACAAGCGTAACCATGATCTGTCGATATGGTGTACCAGAGAGGATTATTACAGACAATGGTACAAATCTCAACAATAAGATGATCACTGAGCTCTGCAAGCAGTTCAAGATACAGCATCACAACTCTTATCCCTACCGGCCGAAGATGAATGGGGCTGTAGAAGCGGCTAATAAAAATATCAAGAAGATTATGCAGAAGATGACGATGACATACAAAGATTGGCACGAGATGTTACCATTTGCTCTTCATGGATACCGTACCTCAGCACGGACGTCAATAGAGGCAACACCCATTTCCTTGGTATACGGCATGGAGGCCGTTTTGCCCATTGAAGTTCAGATACCCTCTCTTCGGATTATGAAGGGTGCAGGTTTGAGCGAAGATGATTGGATTCAGACCCGGCTTGATCAGCTAAACTTAATCAATGAAAAGAGGCTTACTTCTATTTGTCATGGTCAGACATATCAAAAGTGGATGATCAAGGCATTTAACAAGAAAGTTAGACGACAAGAGTATCAAGTTGGGGACCTGGTTATCAAGCGCATCATATTGCCTCAAGGTGATCCCAGGGGCAAATGGACCCCTACCTACGAAGGGCCATTTGTGGTTAAGAACATTTTCTCAGGAGGAGCTATGATTCTAACCACCATGGATGGTGACGACCTTCCTCACCCCGTCAATGCAGACATAGTGAAAAGATACTACGCCTAATCAAAGACCCGCTAGTTTGACTGGCCTAGGCAAAAATAAGGGCTTCCCGGCGAACCAAAAGGGTTCGGGCAAAAATAAGGGATGAAATGAAAAAAATATGTACACCCGGCAAGTCGAAAACCTGAAAGGGCGGCTTGGGAAAAAAAGGGTATCCCGGTGGACTGAAAACCCGAAAGGGCGGTCCAGGAAAAAATTAGGGATCAGAGCGTAACACTATGTCTCATTGGATCACTTGGTGACTAGACTTCAGTATCGACTATCAAGCTCAGGCGGCATTAATCAATCTGTTCTACCTTCAACGAAGTAGCAAAGTGATGAGATGCTCGAGGACATAAAGGCAATAGCAGATTTGGAACCCAGTGGGATTGTTCACATAGTTGTTTTCTTTGTTTTTCACAAATTGTATAAACTCTATTGTTCGGCGGAGTTCTCTTACTAGGACGTCAGCCTCCTGTACAAAAACGCCTATTTTACAGGCCAAACTTCAAAGTCAATACAATTCATCTTCAAAGAAATTTCAAACTATTTTTCCTTTTTCTGTTTTGTTTTGCAAAGAACGTCCAATGTTCATTTTTGATATATGCACTTGACATTAATTGCTGCTCATGAATATTTTACATGCGAAACAAAAGACCATTACTCGTAATATCAGAAACAGGGGCAATAAGAATTGTCCAAGCTTTACAGTTGCTCTTTCCACCAGGTACAAGGATAAATTCAGCTGAAGAATATGGCTAAGGTACATTCACTCCCCGCAGAGTAAGGGAAGATAGTAATGTTAACTCTCCCCAGCTGAGACTCGCAACTGTGAATGGATCGGTGATATTCTCCCCAAGAAGAGTTTATCTACCATCAGCACTGAAAAGTCTTATTATCCCCGACGGAGTATAAAATATCCCCAGTGGAGTTCAGAAAGTTTCCCCAGCGCAGTCTAAAAAATCTTCCCCAGTGGAGTTTGGAAGATCATCCCCAGTAAACTTTTGAAGATTGTCCCCAGTAGAGCCTAAAAGGTTATCCCCAGTGAAGTCGCTATTGAAAAGTCATCCCCCAGCAGATTTCGTTCCTTTCACAAGCAGAAACTCAAACCCCCAACAGGTTCATTATCACCAGGTACGGTAATTTATCCCCAACAGAATTTATTAGTGGAATCCTCTACAGAGCATCTCTTCCCCATTGAGTAATCTCCTCATCAGTTTATTCCCCAATGGAGTTATCCTCTCCTGCAGGTTTATTCTCACAATCATCTTCACTCGCTATCCCCAGCAGAAACGAAGAATTCATCTCTTTTCTCTAGCAGCTACCCGGGATTTATTTTCCCCAGCTAAAAACATCACATTTTCATACATCATGACACATGCATATACGCATCATACCAACACAATCTTATTTATCTTGAGAACATCATTTGTTTGATACATATCATGCATTACATACAACTAATATTTACCTTTCAGGAAGGATGAGGTTAAATTCTCACAAATTCAAAGCTATGAAGCTTTTTCCTCCGTTGAATTATAGACAGGTTCCTAAATCTCAGCAGAGAAGTTTTCTCAGTTGAATCACGGGAGAGTTCTTAAATCTCAACGAAGATGTTTCCCCAGTTGAATTACGGACGAGTTCTTAAAACTCAACAGAGATAGTCTCTCATTTGAAGTACAGACAAGGTCCTAAATCTCGACAAAGTTCCTCCGTCGAATTACAGACGAGTTCCTAAATCTCAGCAGAGTTTTCTCAGTTAAATTACGGGAGAGTTCTTAAATATCGATGAAGAAGTTTCCCTCCAGTCGAATTACTGACAAGTTCTTAAATCTCAATGGAGTTTTTTCTCAGTTGAAGTAGAGATAAGGTCGTAAATCTCGACAAAGTTCTTTCGTCGAATTACAGACGAGTTCCTAAATCTCAGCAGAGTTTTCTCAGTTGAATTACGGGAGAGTTCTTAAATCTCGATGAAGATGTTTCCCTCCAGTCGAATTACTGACAAGTTCTTAAATCTCAATGGATTTTTTTCTCAGTTGAAGTAGAGATAAGGTCCTAAATCTCGACAAAGTTCCTCCGTCGAATCACAGACGAGTTTCTAAATCTCAGCAGAGAAGTTTTCTCAGTTGAATTACGGACGAGTTCTTAAATCTCGACGAAGATGTTTCCCCAAGTAGAATTGCTGAAAAGTTCTTAAAACTCAGCAGAGATAGTCTCTCAGTTGAAGTACAGACAAGGTCCTAAATCTCGACAAAGTTCCTCCGTCGAATTACAGACGAGTTCCTAAATCTCAGCAGAGAAGTTTTCTCAGTTGAATTACGGGCGAGTTCTTAAATCTAGACGAATATGTTTCCCCCCTCAGTTGAATTACGGGCAAGTTCCTAAATCTCAACACCCCTAGTTGAATTACGGGCAAGTTCCTAAATCTCAACACCCTCAGTTGAATTACGGGCAAGTCCCTAAATCTCGACAAAAATCAGACTTCCCTAGCGGAATCTTCCTCAACAACAAGTATGCAAGCTCTCGCTAAGGAATCTCTTATGCGATCGACACTCCTTCAAATGGCATCTTTAAGCCCATCCCCTTGTCATTGATCTCCAAATGGCATCTGTAAGCCCATTCCCGACATCACAAAGCAACTACCACTTCATGCGAGTGCAAATTTCTGGGCACTCTAGTGTTCAATCATCTTCCACCTTCGGATCACGAAAGGCATGAAAGCTAATCTACATCCTCAGGTTTAAGAAGATTGAACAGGGGCAGCTGTTGTACCCCAAAATTTTCCCTCCCATATTTCTCAGAACATTGCAAGGAAAATCTCCAAGTTGCTCAAGGTTGCTCAAGGATTGACCAAACAAGCTATCTTCCAAGGCAGTCTACCTCAAATTAGGGTTTTGTGTTGCATCAAGATACTTGAGTCCAAGTGATCCCAAGTTCTCACCAATGTCCTAATATGTTCTCAAGATCATCCATGTCAAGTTTCAAGCCTTGTAGAGAAAGTTTGCTCACTCAATTGCTCAAAGGTCCAAAAATCGACTGTGCTAGGGCAAGAGTCAACTGTGACCCAAATTTAGTCAAACTTCAAGATTTTTTGTCAACATTCTCATTTTGAAGGATATTTCATCATTTGGTCAAGGTTTGATCATGATTCATCAAGGTTTTCTCAAAATTCATCAAGATTCAAAAGTTGCTAAATTAGGGTTTTGTAGGAAAAGTCAACCCAACTTTGACCAAGCATAACTTTCTCATACTTTATGAGAAATGACCCATCCAAAGCTCATTTTTCAGAGGATTCAATTCTCTACAATCCATCTTCATACCCCAATATCAAAATATTCACTCACAAGAAGTTATGAATTTTGACATTATAGGTCATGTTTGAAAGTCAACAAAAACACCTTTTTTGTTAAAGCTTATAACTTGCGAATGGAATATCAAAAAGAAATTAGACCAAACGGGTTGGTTAGAGGAAATCTCAAGCTTTCTAAAAAGTCCAAGAACACCTCAAAAAGTTCAAAATTGAAGAAATTATGCATTGTTGAAGTTGGACATTTTTGCAAAATTGCCAAAAGTCAACTATCCCCAAAACCTCAAATTTTTCCAAATGGGTCCATTATTTTTCACTTGTTTTGAGCTTGCATTGTTTCCCATGTGCTCTAGCTTTAGCCATGTGCCCCTGCACTCGTATCAAGATCATTATGCACAAGAAGATGTGATTTGGATCAAATTTGGAAATTTTGTAAAGGCAAATCAAATCCACATCAAAATCATTGATAGAGGAATATTTGGATAAAGTTTGTTACACTAATACACTAAGCAATACATTAGCAAGCGAAACATACAAGAATTAGGGTTGGAGATCACTTGTGGAGGAAAAACAAAACTTGCAAAAACAAAGAAAAAGGGTGGGATCGAAATCAAGGTTAGAGGTCGTTTCAGGGCTTGGCAAGTATCCCAATCGCTTCCTAGAAACCCTCACAAGTTAAACTAATCCAAGCCACGCATTTTCAAGCTTCCTAGAGCATTGTAAGTCTCACGCGAGGTAGCCCTGTTCTTGATTTCGTATCTTAGAAATTAGGCATTATTTTCATGAAATAACTGCATATTCTTAACCCTCACATCATTTGCAAGCTTTTCATAATAACCAATTGCATTTATTTGACTTATATGGAGAACCACCATTGTTAGGGTTTGGTTCGTGTTTTTGGGTTTTTTCGTTTCAGGAAAAATTGGCCATGATAATGGCCATGGTTGTGATCAGCATGTTGAGACGAGTCTAACCATGGTGTTAGAAGGCATTTTCATGGCCTGTAGAGGATTTTGGAAGGAGATAGGCTTGTAGCGACGGACCTCTGTCCGTAGGTATAGCCATTGGAACTTTTGGCAACGGTTCAAGGACAGGGTTGATGATTTGTCATCCATCCATAGCCTTGTTCAAATTACGCGCGCATTCTTTTTATTTCCTGGAAATGGACTAGGTTTTATATATATTATTTCATTTGTATTATTATTAACAAAAACAATAACATGCCCCAATGGTGGCAACATAAGCGCTTAAAGACCCAAAGGCTGGAAGTCAGGGGTTCGATCCCTGCCTCCAGCAACTTGCATTTTCTTCTTATTTTTCAGGTAATCTGGTGTGCATTCAAGTCCATCATCCACCATGCGCCTCACTCTTCAACACGCCAGATGGCCAGATGGCCAGATCTGGTGGTCAGCATCAGAGGAGCACCAAAAGCCAGGTCAACGCATGCGTATTGGATCACAAAAGTCCACTTGGATCAGCTATTATTGGGCCAACAAAGTTGCTACCCACACCCTCAAAAAGGCCCATTTCTTTCTTTCTATTATACTTTCTTTTTATTAACTTAGTTATTTTATTTTATTTTAATTAATTTACTAACCAATCATTAATTTTCTTTTTTTTGTCAAAAAACAATCACAAAAATATTTTTTATCCAATAAAATTTCAAAATTCTTTTTTTTAATAAATACTAACTAATTTAATTAGGACATTAATTAGAGAAATTTAATTTGTTTTTTATAAATAAATCAAATTAATTAGATTTCATTAGGCTTTAATTCATTTAATTATTTTTATTTCCTTTCTTAAAATAACAAAAAACCCAAAAATATGTCATTTATTATTTTTTCCATTAATTTGTTTTATAATTAATTTAGCTTTTAATTTAGGATTTAATTTCTTTCATTAAAATAAAACAACAAAAAAAGCATTTTCTTTAAAAAGGGTCAAAACCCTAATTTGCATTCGATTTAATTTCCCGCGCGCTTTATTTATTTTTATCCATATTGATGTATCTGCTCCCGGTTTATAATAGTTAAAAAGAATATTTAATTATTTTTATCGCTTTATTTTATTTTTCAAAGGGTTTGTCTTTGGCGATGTAAATATCCGACGCCTTGTAATTTAAATTCCGCATTTTATTTCCGCAAATTATAACTGCTAGATGTTTGATAATAGGGTTTGTATGACAAGACTGAATGTTAACCTTAAAATCAAATTAGATCACCTTTAACATGTACAAAGATAAAAATAACTGAAAACGACACACTCGCACATGCGCGCTCTTAGGGTACACCCCACTTGGTTGCCTTCGTACGCGGTCATTGAGTATAGGTCGCTTTAGAGGTCGCCCTCCTGTCTAAAAGATCATAGTTGCCTCGAAATGGTTGCCTCGGATATTGTTGCCTCAAACAAATGATCTAAGACATTAGGGTTACCGCTAGGGCGTCCTAACATTGATTTGGTGACTGTAAGTCCCGCATTCGAATTGACCCTTAAACTTCAACGATGGTTCTACCCACTCATTAATAGTGGGATAGAATTGTCTAAAGGAAAATAGCATAGAACGATTCTTTTTTCGAGTAGGTAGATGGTTCTTAGCTACTTGCTCTTTCAAAACAAAACTCTTCACACTTACACTTTTCGAACAAAGTTTTCAAAACACTTTATTACACTCTTGAGGACAGAAGCAAGAGTTAAATCGAAGTTTCAAAACAAAAACTTTTTCAAATCCACAAACACAAAGAAAACACTTTTGAAAACAATTGAGCAAGTACCTAAGAGCCCGTGGATAACCACGGATAGAAAGGGTGCTAACACCTTCCCTTTCTATAATCTACCCCCCGAACCCGAGAAATATCTCAAAAAAGGAATGTTTCTATGCTTTTTTCCTTTCCTTGTTGGATAAAATAAAAGTCGGTGGCGACTCTTGCTTACCGCGACATTTTGCGAAAACAAACGCAAAACGCAAACCAGCATTCCAAAAAACAGTCAGTTCTTCCCACCGTGTCACAGCCTCTGACTTTTTTTTCTGTTCGGGGAGCTGGCATTTCTTGTATAGCCTTCACCTTTGCAGGATCCACTTGAATACCCTTATCACTAAAAACGAAACCCAACAGCTTACCAGATCTTACTCCGAAGGTGCACTTGCTCGGGTTTAACCTTAGCTTATACATCTTCAACCTGTCAAATAGTTTCTGGAGATGGTCAAGATGTTCCTCTTCGGTCTGGGATCTTGCAATCATGTCGTCAACGTATACCTCAATCTCATGGTGAATCATGTCGTGGAACAAAGCAACCATGTCGCGTTGATACGTTTCCCCAACGTTCTTCAGTCCGAACGGTATGACCTTGTAGCAAAAGGTACCCCACTGCATAATGAAAGTTGTCTTATCCATGTCCCCGGGAGCCATCTTAATCTGATTGTAACCAGAAAAACCATCCATAAAGAAGAAGATCTTATGTTGCACGGTGTTGTCGACCAGAACGTCGATGTGAGGGAGTGGGAAATCATCCTTGGGGCTTGCCCTGTTCAGATCCCTATAGTCCACACACATTCGAACCTTACCATCTTTCTTTGGCACCGGAACCACGTTGACAACCCACTGTGGGTAAGAAGTGACAGCTAGAAAACCGACATCAAACTGTTTCATGACCTCAGCTTTGATTTTCTCAGACATTTCTGGGCGCATTCGGCGGACTTTCTGCTTTACTAGAGGACAGTCTTCTTTAGTTGGCAAGCGGTGTACCACAATGTTGGTGTCCAACCCAAGAATATCTTCATAAGACCAAGCGAAAATCTCAACATAGTCACGCAGTATCTAAATCAACCGTTGCTTGACACTAGACTCCAGATTTTCACCAATCTTAACCTCTTTTTTGTCCTCTTCTGTACCCAAATTTACTGATTCCACTGGCTCTTCATGGGGTTGTATAGCCCTCTAACAGTCTAGCAAGTTCCCCAGGAACTTCACAATCATCCTCACCTTCGTCCTCGGCTTGATTGATCGGACTTTCGAAGTCATAACTGGCAGTAGTAGAGTCGTTATCAGTGGGATCCATAGTGGATGTGGATCTGCATTATGATATGTGAGTGTGTGTAAGTAAATAGCTGTTTTGATAAATTGCAAGATAGAAAAGAAAAACAAGGAGCGCAAAATTTGTAATGCAAGAAAACATCCAATGCTTTATTGATGATATATGAAAATGACACATGTTAAGCCCTCACAAACAAAGCCACGGTGTCTTGGGCAAGGCACCGGGCCGTAAAGTTTCAAATTGTCTGTTACAAATCTTTAAAACAAAAGTCTATTACTGTGTAATAAAAGAAACGAGCACGAAGTCCTTCGCTGTCCAATTGTTTAAACCACCGTCGATAGTCGGGTAGATCTAGTTGTCGAACTCTGACTCTTCTTCATCGTATTCAATTGCGTTCACTCCCGGATTACTGATACGCAGGGGAGGTCTTCCAATCCACACACGCCGAACAACCCTTTGAGCTTCTGCAGTAAAACCCAAACCAAACTTGTCAGTCTTGTGTGCGAAGTCAGGGAGTTGACCCCAATTTACACACCCACCTTTTTCAATAACATCCCTGGAATCCTTGAGGGAAGCCATCTTCATTAGAGGTTCTTCAACAGCAACTTCAGTCGACGCCAGAGTCTGGGGGACTTCTTCAAAGTTTTGACATGGGGTTTCAATGAACTCCCCATCCATCTCCACATACCGAAAAGAGTTAAGGTGGCTCACCATGTACTCATCTTCTCCTCGTACTGTAACAATCTTCCCCTTTACTGGATATTTCAACATCTGATGGAGCGTAAAAGTAACTGCCACAACCTTATGAATCCACGGGCGACCCAACAAACAAGAATAAGATGGGCAGATATCCATCACATAGAACGTAGATGCAAAATTTTGAGAGCCAACCTTAACAGGGACGTCCACCTCCCCGTGCACCATCCTTTTGGACCCGTCAATGGCCCTAACCACAATATTACTTGGCTTCAGAACCAACCCTTCACAGTCCAACCGGTCTAATGCTTTCTTGGGTAAAACATTCAATGAGGACCCAGTATCCACCAGTACGTGGGCCAGAGTAGTGCCCCTGCACTCGATCAAAACATGTAGAGCGTCATTGTAATTCCTTCCTTTGGCAGTCAGATCGGCATCGGAGAAACCCAACTCGTTGTCAGCAGTCAAACTAGTTACACAATCTTTGAATTGATCAGCAGATGTTTCCTGCAGCACATGTGCAGTTTTAAGGAAAGCAATTAAAGCCTTTGCACGGGCTTCCGAGCACAAAAATAAGGATAGCATGGAGATCTTGGATGGGGTCTGCCCCAGCTGCTCGACTACGTTGTATTCACTCTTCTTGATGATCTTCAAGATTTCCTCTATCTCCTGCCTAGAGGTTTCTACAACAATCTTCTTAGGTGCCTCCGTCCGGGAAGGCTCACCTGTGACTTCTTTGCCCCGAGCGTCAGATGACTCGGCGACAGGGGTGATAATTGGAATATGAACCGGGGCAGTAGCTGACGTACTGGTAGATGGAATGGCAATAGGCTTTTGAACAGTTGGAGGGGAAATCTCAGGAGAGAAGAGTCTTCCGCTTCGGGTTACCTTGCTAGACCCGACAATATTGCTGACGTCAATATCAGCTTCTTCAACCTTCAAGTCTTGTTTGATCCCATGATAATACACATCGGCTCCATAGTACCATGGGACAGCCTTATCCGAAGTGTATGGGATAGGACCAAGGATAATAATAATCAATGGAGCAACTCTTGGAACAGATGTAATCCTAACAGGCTTTCTTGGGGAAGCCTTGGAAGAATTGGAGGAAATGGTTATGATGGAAACATCTTCAACAGGAATCAACAGAATCAAAGTTTTCTCGAACAGGATCTCTTTGTTTTCCATCAGGCGTTGAACACCTGACTTCAATAAATGGCAACCAACACGCAGGATTGAACATAGGTGGAAACCTTCGCCACAACCCGGAAATAAACCAGCCAACAATAAATTCTTCTTCACTGTCATCAACGGAGTAGAAATGTCTTCCACGAAGTTCACAAATGAGTCATCGTCCACAACATTTACTTCATGCTTGGGCATAGGAGCAGTCATAACATTGGGATTTTCCGGTGCGTCAAACTCAATTTCTTTAGCTTCAATCAAATCTTGCACCTTATTCCTCAAGGCCCAGCTGTTGTTTGTATCCTGCCCTAGGCTATCGGAGTGATAGGCACAACGGGCATTCGAATTATACAGCGGAGATGTGGTGCTGGGATTCTTCAAGGCCTCCCTCAGAGTTATCAGGTTGGTCTTTAATAACTGCAGTAAAATTTGAGATAAGGTCATACTGAGCCGAGTATACTGTCTTTGCGGTATCTCTACTCTTTGCTGATTGTTGCATTATGGGGCAACAGTGGGTCTTGATATTACTATCGCAACCGCTTGGCGGTGTATAGGCCGGCTTTGGCTCCTCGAGCTGTATACTTGTTGGCTCCTAAATTCGACACCCTTGTTTTTATTAATATCAGCCATTAAGGCTGAAGGATGTTTTCGACCAGCTGAATCTGTCGAAATGCCCATCAGAAGATGGCAATGTACTTAGAGGACTTCTTCCAAGGGAGAATTTGGTTGCCTTCGACGTCGAAGGTGTGGCTCGTCGAAGATGCCTCTTGACGAGGATGTTCGATTGCTCAGAGTGGGATGGTTTGAAATTCAAGCGTTTGGAGGGAAAACGGTTCCCAGCGGTTACCAAGTGCAACGTGCAAAGATCTGGAGCGTCGAACGCTGAGAACGTGCCAGGTGGAGCCATCTCGAAGCAGTGCAACTGCCCGACGGTTACTTGGGATGTTTTAGTATAAATATTAGTAGTTCACGCAGTTTTTCGCGTGTGTTCACAATTATATACAAGTCACTCATATAGATTCGAGTACCCAGCGTGTGAGAAAGAATTGTTGAGAATGTATGTGTGAAACACCACTTTTACTAATCAAAGTCATTTATTTTCCAGAAACTTTACTTGCTTTCTCCTTTACTTTTCCTGTCGAAAACCTTTATTTCAAGCCTTTCTTTATTTTACCAAGTTCTCTTCTTCATGCAATTTACATAAAGCTTCTTTATTTTCTTGTCATTTAACCATTATCAAACTTAATCAAAACCCCAAAATCAACCATGTCTTAGGATCAATCTGATCGATCCTGCGAGTAACCAAATAAGTAACCATTTGGAAGATCAGCGGTTGTTTACCAAAACCAACGGTAAACAAATTGGCACACCCGGTGGGACTGGGTGTTGATTTTGAAGTTTAATCTGTTTACACAAAATATCATCTTTTTCGAGGAGTGTTGTATGTTATTGAGAAGTGGTAGAATATACACTAACAATACCAATACTGCCAGAAAAAGAGAAGAGATGGCGAATCCGCCAAACAATAACGAAATCCCACAAACGAATGTGGGATCAACGGTTATCCCAACCGTAAGTGAAGCGATAACCGCTGGTTCAACACCAGCAGTAACGATCACAACGACGGGGCCATTACCTCCGTTCACTGGCCCCAGAGTGCCTTTGGGAACTCCCCCACCAAGGGGAAATTTAGGCACAAGGCCTTATGTTCCCCCAGGATTTATAACAGGCGGTCATAATCGAGAACCACTCTATGGCATGCCAACGTCTGATTTGGCTAGCCTAACGAACGCAGCGTCCACTTTTTCAGACCCTTTAGTGAGTGCCTCTTCGCCACTCCAAGGTTCTGGAGTAGGTATGGCGAACAGAAATAGGACCCAACTCTTAGGAGGAACGTCCCAAGTAGCACATGGCCTTACAAATGCCTCGACAACAGTCTTGAGGCAACAAATGGACGAAAGCAACCATGATATGGTTCAAATGTTGGCACAAACTTTAAGTACAGTGCTGAATCCTCTAATACAAAACACTACCCAATCGAATCAGCAGATGACAGCGCAAATGACGCGTTTGGCTGATTTCTTTGGAGTACCCCAACCTATTCGACAGCCCCAAAGGGCGCCAATAAGGGGAAACCAAGGTATATTCTTAGAGGAAGAAACCACTATCAACCAAGGCCAGCAGCCTGTCGAAGAAAACCTTAGGGCACGATTGGAGCAGCCTGTCGAAGAACCTAGGGTAGTAACCCCAGAGGTAAGGTTAGTTAACAGAAACCAAAATGCTGACGAAGTAGTTCAGCATATCCAATACCAGAATATGGGTTTGGAAAATAATCTGGCAACCATGATCGAAAGAATCATGACGCAGAATGGGATGAACATGGGCTTCCGTAGGCCCAACTTCACATCCCCACTTTCAGAATACGTGTTACAAACAGACTTACCTCCTAGATGTAAAGTCCCTAAGTTCACTAAATTCTCTGGGGACACGACAGAATCTACTGTCGAACATGTGGCGAGATACTTGATCGAAGCAGGAGATATTTCAAACAACGAGAACCTGAGGATTAAGTACTTCCCAAGTTCTTTAACAAAGAACGCTTTTACTTGGTTTACAACTCTTCCCCCCAATTCGATCCATCATTGGACCCAGTTGGAGAGATTGTTCCATGAGCAATTCTACATGGGACAAACCAAGATAAGCCTGAAGGAATTGGCCAGTGTAAAGAGACGTTTCAGTGAACCTATAGACGAATATCTAAATAGGTTTAGGTTGCTCAAAGCAAGGTGCTTTACACAAGTGCCAGAACATGAGTTAGTCGAAATAGCCGCAGGCGGCTTAGATTATTCCATTAGGAAGAAGTTAGACACTCAATACCTGAGAGACATGGCCCAACTGGCCGATAGAGTTCGACAGGTCGAACGCCTTAAAGCTGAAAAAGCAAAGGCAACGAAAACTCATAAAAGAGAGAGGATAGCGTATGTTGAGATGGATGACGAAGATCCAGAAACCTTCGACGAAACTATAACTGTCGAAGAAGGCGAAGTCGATTTAGCGGAACTAAAACAAGGACCACCATATTCTTGCAAACTGTTAGTCCCCTCAAGTGGGAAAAATCTCACTGGTCTAGAAAGGACCAACGATAGGTTCCCCAAAAAGACTTATAGTTTTGATATTACAAAATGTGATGAAATCTTTGACTTGCTTGTAAAAGATGGCCAAATGATAATACCCCCAGGGGTAAAAGTGCCTCCTCTTGATCAAAGAAAGAAGAGAGGTTTTTGTAAATATCATAATTTTCTGGGCCATAAAACGTCTCAATGTTTTCTTTTCAGGAATCTTGTGCAAGACGCTATCGAAGAAGGGAGGTTGAAGTTTGCTGACAAGACCCCCATGACTGTGGATTCTAACCTGTTGCAGGCTGAAGCCCATTATGCTGAACCTTCAGAGGTGAACGTGATTGAGGCATCCAGAAGCCAATCGAAGAGGCCAGGAATCACAATGGTCGAAGTCTCAAAGGACCGTGTCAACATGCCAATCTTTGGCAGTTTTTCTGGGAATCTATCCAGAAAGACAATTGAAGCGGTTCAGAAAGCGGTCGAAAGCCCAAAGCTGGAGACAGTTGGAGCCCAAAAATATGGAACAAAACCCAGTTCTCACTTGGCTGCAGTCCAAGGCCAGACGGAGGACTTGGAGATTCAAATGAAGCAGTTGACTCTTGCCAACAAAGATACCATGAATGTCAACATGGTCGAAGTCTCTGAACCAAAAGCATCAGAGGAGGCCATGAGGCAAGAACAAGCTAACAAAACTGCTTTCCCTCGGGAAAATGAAAATCTGGCGGATTTTCTGCAAAGATGCCAGAAAAAGAAGTCAGAAGTGATGCTGTGTCCCAGATGCAGTTCGATCTTCGACAAAAAAGCCGCTGAACATATTCAAGGTGTAAGAGCAGCAAATAAGAGAAGGGAAAGTGTTGATCTTCGACATGATCCCAGGAGAGCCTCCCAAAGAGGTTCAAACCAAGAAAAGAGGCCATTGACTTTCAGGCCTCCAACTAATGTGCCAGTAGATACATGGTACAAAACATCTGGTCGAAAGAGGCCAAGCGAGGAATGATGGCACTCCTTCGATGTGCCAAGAGGTTCATCTTTAACACAAAAGAAAGAGCCTCAGGTTCCTGCCCCTAAAGTAACACAGGTGTCAAGCAACTACAAAGGGAAAAATCCCATGTCTCGATCTCAGTGGAGGAGATACCAGGGGCGACGAAAAGCTGAGAGGGAGGCTGATAACGAACCAAAGGCAGAAACCAGTTCCAATGTTCCTCAAAGAAAGCAAAGGAAACCTCTGGAAAGAGAACCAGTAACAAATAGGCTAGTTTGGCCTAACCAAGGTGAAGTTGATGACGAAGATGGTTCTGAGTCTGATAACACTTTGGACATCATGGTGAATATAGTCTCAGTGCTTCCCAGAGAGTTCAACCGCCAGGTGGAGGTCGAAACAAGTGATTGGGAAGTGGAGCAAGAAATGTCCAAACATAGGCCAGTGTGCTATTTCGTCATGGATAATGGCACTACTGAGGAGCAAAATGGGTTCTTCGAACCACCTACAGAGGCGATGAAAAATCACCTCAAGCCTTTATTTATAAGGGCTAAACTCGAAGAAACCACAGTAAATAAAATCTTGGTGGATTGTGGGGCAACCATCAACATTATTCCTCACTTTATGCTAAGAAAAATAGGCAAAAGTGATGAGAATATCAAGCCTCACAACATGGTCCTGTCGAATTATGAAGGCGGCATAGGGACCACAATGGGTGTGATCCAACTGGATATCAAGGTGGGATCTATCCTTCGACCAACTATGTTTATGGTCATATCGGCCAAACCTAACTATAATCTTTTGTTGGGTCGTGAATGGATTCATGGTGTTGGAGCTGTACCATCATCAATGCACCAGAGGTTGCTGCTATGGCGTCCTGATGGGATGGTCGAAAACATAGAAGCGGACCAAAGCTATTACCTGGGCAAAGTGAATCACCTGGGGCTGGCAGACTTCGACAAGAACTTGGCTCACATAGGGCCATGTCCAACACCTGACTTCGACTTGGCGCCAGCGCCAAACACTTTTTGTTCCCTATACCTGCACCCTGAGCATGGTTTTCAATGGGACAGAGAAGACTTGTCCCACATAGACTTCAGTGGGTTAACTGACATCCAACCAACTGGTTGGGGAAGTGAATTCAGTGATAATGACTGAGTCACAATCATTAAAGCGAATTTCGGCTTACGTAGTCGAAACAAAGATGATAACGTCTCTCGAAGCCGAAGTAAAATACATGGCCACACAGGCCAATGATCAACAGTTATCTTCTACAGGTCCTGGGAAGGACTTCGATCCAGAACCTCCTGATATCATGCCAGAAGGGATGCAGGAACAGAGGCTCGACGCCATCTATGACGATGAGCCTTTGGGCTTCGAAAAGGACCCCTTGGCGAACAACATCAAGATGTTAGCGCAGGATCCTTTAGAAGAAATCAACTTGGGCGAAGGGTCAGAGAAAAAGCCAACTTACATCAGCGTAAAAATTGACCCAGAACTCAGGTTGGAAGTAATCCATTTGTTGAAAGAGTTCAAGGACTGTTTTGCATGGGATTACAACTAAATGCCTGGTCTCGACAGGGGATTGGTGGAACTTCAGTTGCCAATCAAACCTGGGAAGAAGCCAATCAAGCAAAGTCCAAGACGCTTCGCTCAGAAATACTGTCGAAGATCAAAACGGAAGTCGAAAGATTGCTGAAGTGCAAATTCATACGCGTCACGAGGTATGTCGAATGGATTGCAAACATTGTGCCAGTAATTAAGAAAAATGGTACATTGTGGGTGTGCATAGATTTCAGAGATTTGAATGCTGCTACACCCAAAGATGAATATCCTATGCCTGTGGCGGAAATGTTAGTCGATTCTGCCGCTGGCTATGAATACCTGAGTATGCTCGATGGTTATTCAGGATATAATCAAATATTCATTGCTGAAGAGGATGTGTCGAAAACAGCTTTTCGATGCCCTGGAGCTTTAGGCACTTACGAATGGGTAGTGATGCCTTTTGGCCTAAAGAACGCTGGGGCAACATACCAGCGAGCAATGAATTCTATCTTCCATGATTTTATTAACACCTTTATGCAAGTATATATTGATGACATTGTTATAAAATCTGTTTCCAGGAAGAATCATATAGACCACCTTCGACAATCATTCGAAAGAATGAGAGAACATGGTCTCAAGATGAACCCTTTGAAGTGTGCATTCTGTGTGAAAGCTGGAGATTTCTTGGGCTTCGTTTTCTACAAGAAAGGAATCGAGATCAACCAGAACAAGACGAAGGCAATTCTGGAAGCGAAAGCGCCATCGAACAAAAAGGAATTGCAATCTCTGTTAGGCAAGATAAATTTCTTAAGGAGATTCATATCTAACCTAAGTGGGAAAGCTCAAGCATTTTCACCCTTGCTTCGACTGAACAAAGAGGGATTCGAATGGGGGCAAGAGCAACAAGAAGCCTTCGACAAAATCAAAGGGTACCTCACAAAGCCACCTATTTTGGTGCCTCCTTGTAGTAACAGGAGTATGAGATTGTACATAGCTGCGTCCGACAAAACTTTGGGAAGCATGTTAGCCCAAGAAGATGAAAATGGAGTCGAAAGACCCATTTATTATCTTAGTAGAGTTTTGAACGACGCAGAAACTAGATATAGCGAAGTTGAAAAATTGTGTCTATGTCTGTATTTCTCTTGTACAAAACTCAAGCAATATATAAAACCAGTTGATGTGTATGTTTCGTCTCATTTTGATGTTTTCAAGTATATGTTGTCGAAACCCATCTTGCACAGTCGAATTGGCAAGTGGGCACTAGCATTAACTGAATACTCCTTGACCTTTATGCCTCTTAAGGCAGTAAAAGGACAAGTGGTTGCAGACTTTATAGTCGACCACTCAATTCAAGTTGAGAGTATTAATTATGTGGAGATAGAACCTTGGAAGTTCTACTTCGATGGTTCCAGCCATAAAGATGGAACAGGAGTAGGAGTCTTGATTATTTCTCCAGAAAGAATTCCAACAACATTCAAGTACAAGATATCAGGTTCTTGTTCGAACAATGAGGCTGAGTATGAAGCTCTAATTACTGGCCTTGAGATATTGTTGGAATTGGGGGCAACTCGAGTCGAAATAATGGGAGACTCAGAGTTAGTCATTAAGCAAGTCACAAAAGAATATAAATGCATAAGAGAAAACCTCATTATGTACTTTGTGATAGCAAACCGTTTATTGAAAAAATTTGAAATGGTCAACATTCGATACATACCCAGATTGGAAAATCAAATAGCCAACGATTTGGCACAAATTGCATCTGGGTACAAAATTTCAAAAACGAGATTACAAAGAGCAATCGAAGTTCGAGAAAAGATAAAAGCAACTTGTCTGTCACCAACAGACTTAGAGTCGACAAGACTAGGATATGCTGATCAAAGTAACTTCGAAATTTCGTTCATAGATAATTTGTCAGAGCAAGATTGGAGGAAACCCATTGTGGATTATCTTCAAAATCCAGGAGCTTCGACAGAACGAAAAACAAAGTATAGGGCGTTGAGTTACGTACTCATGGGTAATGAGTTATTTAAAATGACGCCTGAAGGGGTATTGCTAAAATGCTTAAGTGAGACT
The DNA here is from genome assembly GCA_948472305.1 of Vicia faba. Classification (NCBI taxonomy): domain Eukaryota; kingdom Viridiplantae; phylum Streptophyta; class Magnoliopsida; order Fabales; family Fabaceae; genus Vicia; species Vicia faba. The sequence goes on from OX451739.1 coordinate 1,330,958,786, forward strand.
GAAGCATACATAGCCCTTTCGACTACGCACGCTGGAGCATGTGGGGCTCACCAAGTAGGCCATAAGATGAAATGGTTGTTGTTTCGACAAGGATTATACTGGCCCACCATGTTGAAAGATTGTGTCGAGTTCGCCAAGGGTTGTCAATAATGTCAAGTCCATACAGGCATCCAACATGTACCAGCAAGCGAACTTCACTCGATAGTGAAACCGTGGCCCTTTAGAGGATGGGCGTTGGACCTTATTGGAGAGATTCGACCAGCATCATCAAAGAGCCAGAAGTATATATTGGTAGGCATTGATTATTTTACTAAGTGGATCGAAGCCATTCCTTTAGTCAATGTAGACCAAGAAAATGTCATTGAATTTATTCAAAAGAACATTATCTTTAGATATGGAATCCCTGAGACTATAACTACTCATCAAGGATCAGTTTTCACCGGTCGAAAGATGCAGGAATTCGCTCAGGAAACAGGCTTTAAACTCCTAACATCAACGCCTTATTATGCACAGGAAAACGGTCAAGTCGAAGCAGCGAACAAAGTAGTGATTGGCTTGATAAAAAAGCATGTTGGGAAGAAGCCAAAAAATTGGCATAAGACGTTAGACCAGATTTTGTGGGCCTGTCGAACGTCCCCAAAAGAAGCCATAGGTACAACACCATATAGGCTAACCTTTGGTCATGACGCAGTGTTGCCAGCAGAAATTTGTCTTCAATCTGAAAGGGTTCAGAGACATCATGATATTCCATCTGAAGTTTATTGGGATATGATGTTAGACGAACTAGTAGATTTAGACGAAGAAATATTGCGCGCTCTCGACCTACTAAGGCTTCAGAAGAAAAGAGTAGAAGACTCTTACAATAAAAAAGTGAAACCTAAGGCATTCTCGCCTGGAGAATTAGTTTGGAAGGTGATTCTTCCCATGGATCGAAGGGATCGAAGCATGGGAAAATGGTCACCCAAATGGGAAGGACCATTCAGAATTATCCAGACTTTTTCTGGTGGAGCTTATGAATCAAAGAGTTAGGTGACAATAAAAGGCTCTTGAGAGTAAATGGCAAATATTTGAAAAAGTATAAACCTATGCTCCAAGAGATAAAAATAAATAACAAGTAACGACTAAATTAGCCATAAATAAGCCAAAATGGAAAATTTTATAAATTAGCCAAAATGGCAATATTGTCAAATACACATTACAATACATGGTTAAAGAGCTGAATCAATCAGAAGGGGATGGAATCCTTGAGTCGAAGGTATTTAGCTTGCTGCAGCTCCAATCTTTTGTTGCACAAGGCATTCGCCTGGACAAGCTTGGCAATTTGATCGTCGAAGGCTTGAGCTTTCTCAGCAAATTCTAGGCCTTGTGTGATTTCAGCTTGACTTTCGGTGTCTGGAATAGTCGAGAGAAGTTCCTCCTTGCGCTTAGTATTGGCATTCATCTTGGCCTCTAGCTCTTCGATTTGCGCCTTTATGGAAGCATTCTCTCGATCTATGGCATCAATTTCTTCCTGCTTAGACGCCTTTTGCTTCGACAACTCTGCAATTCGAGAAGTCGTCTCTGATACAGCAGTCCATGCAGAAGAACTTTTGCCATATAACACTTCAAGCTGGCTGTTGAAGCCCCTTTGTCGCCGATAGTCTGCTGAAACTTGATCAATAATGGAGTGTAACTCCATGATAAAGCCTGAAATCTCCTAAGTCACAGCTAGCAAGTCTACGGCATTCAAAACAGTCCCCAAATATGATGGAGCAGTAGGGTCCCCCTCCAAAGCTTTCATCAAATCTCTCTTGAAGAACTGAGCCTTGACCTTCGTCAAAGCCTCATCGAGAGGAGAAGTTTCAGTGGACTTCCCCGACTGAGTAGAAGCCCCCTGACTAATATCAGACGAACTTCCCTTGCTCTCGATAATGGCATTCAGATAGCCAACAGGATCAGTTTGCTTCAAGAGTTCTAAGTCTTCTTTCGACCTATGCTTTGTTGAGGTGATAACCTTTGCAGCAGCGTTGTCTTGGGTTTGAGGCTGTTGAGTAGCATTTGCCTCGACTTGACTCTCTTCGACTTGAACTTCAGCAGTATCAGCGTCACCATGATCCCCTTCGCCAGCGTCAACGTGATCCCCTTCGTCACGATGTTCCTCCGACAGATTAACCACCTGAATCTCTTTTGGTTGTTGCTCTTCTGTTTGCGGATCTTCTGTTTGTTATTCTTCTGTCTCAGCATTGGCTTCATTTGTTTCGGCATTGGCTTCATCGTTCGCCAAGTCTTTTTCTTGTGGCCTACTGAGTTCAGCAGAGTCCAATGTTTCAGAAGTCCTTGGCGCTGAGCTTTCAGTGTTTTCCTGGGAAAAGAAGAAGAAGAGTCTTCTAAGTTAGGAAGGGACATAAATCGAACGTGGGTATCGACACCTGAGTTAAAAAAGGGTCAAAGAAATTACCTACAGAGGAGCTTCAGCCCCAGGGCTGGAATTGTCGCTTTCGACAGGTTTATTGAGAAGAACATTTAGTTCCTCCTCCGTTGGCTCTTCAATAATTACTGGAGGTGGCCTGGGCTTTCTCCCAGCAGCCTTTATTCTGATTTTTCGAGTCTCAGGAGAAGGAACTTCCTTCTTTAGCTTTCGCCTTTTAAGAGGAGCAGGGGGAGAATCGTCTTCTTCGTCACTCCCAGATTCGACCGTCAGTGCTGGTCATTTCTTGGGTGAAGGTGCCTAAAAACCAATTGGAGTTCGATTTAGAAGCTACATCGAAAGTCAGAATTTTAAAGCCAGAAGAAAATAATAAAAGTCTGGTTACCGGTGCAGAAGGCTTTTTCGAAGGACCTTCCCCCTGATGGCTTGTTGTAGTCTTCGCCGGTGCTACAGTCTTCGCCGGTGGTGGAGGTTTTGTCAAGGGACCTCCTCCCTGATGGCCTTCTGCAGCTTTCTTAGCTGCAGGCTTTCGAACAACTGAAAGAAGACAAAATAATTAACAGGCTACCAGTCGAAAGGGAAAGACAAAATAATTTGGAAGAATGAACTTACATTTCTTTATTTTGTCCAAGACAAGAACAAACGACTTCTGAAGTTCGTCCATGAAGTCCTTCTCGTCGAAGAACTCTTCAGCGTAGTAACTTTTCCACCACTCTTCAAAGGATGGTGAGCAGAGAAAGTTAAGCTGATAGTCGAACAATGAAAGAACTGTTCGACCAGCATACCTGCCGATATGCTTAGTGGCAGCGTCTTCAGTGTAGTCGTTGCAAAAGTATAACATAGACTTCTCCCTGGGAAAAATAGGAGAAGGAAGCGTTTGAATGATACCAAACTGGCGAGACACCAAGTTTGGTTGATACGCGATCAGGCTCAAGTGAGTCTTAGAGCTCTTGAATCGCAGGGGCATTATCCTTGGTGTGAGGAACGCTTCCCACACTGTTGTATGTTCTTCGACCTGAGGGCCGCTTGACGACTTAGGATGGGGCCTCGTGAACCACTCTGGACCAACCTTTCGTCGAGCAAAGGGATCCATGGTCGAAGCAAACTCTTTCCTCTTTGCAAACATCAAGACGAAGTTTGTAAAAGTTTGTTGAAGCTCCAGCCCATCTTCAGTTGGGGTCAGCAGAGCCAATCTGGTGCCTTCGATGCACCTATTTTCTATCTCCGGAGCCTGCTCATTTATTTGAGTCTTCTGAGGTAAGAAAGACTCGAAGGTGGCATTGAGCCACAGCTGAAGTAGCCAAAAAGGTCCTGCAAGCAGTAGACTGGCTCTGTTATCGATGATCTTCAAAAGAGTGGCTCCGCTACTAATCGATTCGTACAGATTCGCCAAAATCAATTCTGCCAAACAGATATTTTGGCCATGGTGGAGTTGGGTGGCGAGGGTAACCATCTTCTTGGTCACCTGTAAAGACTTTGTGCAGAACACAAAGCGTGACAGCCATAAGGCTAGAAACGCGATATGCTCTACATCCGACACAATGGCCATCGACTTATCGTGGTAATGGTTGATAAATGTGGTGTAGGTTGGTTTTGTGGCAGAGAATCCAATCTGATCCTCCGACATTTCCTCTGGGTCGAAATAGTCCCCAGTGGGTCGAAGGCCAGTGATGGCAGCCACGTCGAACAGCGTGGGTGTCAGCATTCCGCAGGGAAGGTGGAAGGTGAAATGGGTGTAATCCCAGAAGAGTAAGGAAGCTATCAACATTTCTGGGGAATAGTTGAGACCCGTTTTCGACAACATAACCAGGTCGAATATCCCCAGATCTTTCCAGATCGAAGCCTGGCTTTTCTCCATTTTTTCCAGCCAAGCACTGTAGTCAGGAGTGAGGCTAGGGCTAGACCTGAAAGCCCTAACACCCCGATTGAGGAAGCGAAGATCGATTTTCTCCTTAGCGGGATCGTCGTTATCCTCGGCATCTTTCTTAGAGCATCCAACAGGTTTGAGCCTCTCGAGCACTGGAAAGTAGCTTTTGATCTTCATGGCTTCAGCGATGCTTGGGTATAGCGGGCCAGACATGGCGAAGATTTGGTTGGAGTATCCAACCGGAATCATGAGTTGGCGTGAATAAGCGTCACGTACAGCAATGTCTAGGGGTTCAGGAACCCTTCGTTGGCCTGTAGGAGAAACTACAGGAGCAGTGGAGAAAATCTTGGGTTTAGCATTTCCTGAGGGGATGTTAGAACTAGGAGCGGTGGAAGAACCGGACGCCATTGTTGATGTTAAGGTTGAAGATGAAGTGAAGAACAGGTACTTTGCAAAGTTTGCAGAGAGTTTGTATTCAACAAGGAAGTCTGAAGGCAAGGTAGCGTGAAAAAGTCCCACAATGGGTACTTGGCGATATTTATAGTAGTTGGGGAAATCCCCAAATTCGAGGACATTTAATGCCATTTAATGTTGCAGAAGGTAGTGGGACACGTGGCGTCCCCCTGTTGACACAGCCGTTCTGCAGAAATGAAAGGGTGCAGCGTGCGCCCTCGTTTCTGGGAATTGTCATGATGACAATTTGAGAAAAGACATTTGGCACGCTGCACGCCGTACTGAGGTGACGTCTTAGGTACGGATGAAATGATGGCTTTTCCTTGGGATTGTCAGTGGTTGGTAGAAGACAAAAAGTGCACAATTTAATTTATGACTAAGAATGAAAAGACAGGTGTCGAATGGAGTTTTCAAAGAATACCTTTTTCTTTTCAGAGTCGAAATAAGGCATTCTTGGGGGGCAATTTGTTGGCTCCTAAATTCGACACCCTTGTTTTTATTAATATCAGCCATTAAGGCTGAAGGATGTTTTCGACCAGCTGAATCTGTCGAAATACCCATCAGAAGATGGAAATGTACTTAGAGGACTTCTTCCAAGGGAGAATTTGGTTGCCTTCGACGTCGAAGGTGTGGCTCGTCGAAGATGCCTCTCGACAAGGATGTTCGATTGCTCAGAGTGGGATGGTTTGAAATTCAAGCGTTTGGAGGGAAAACGGTTCCCAGCGGTTACCAAGTGCAACGTGCAAAGATCTGGAGCGTCGAACGCTGAGAACGTGCCAGGTGGAGCCATCTCGAAGCAGTGTAACTGCCCGACGGTTACTTGGGATGTTTTAGTATAAATATTAGTAGTTCACGCAGTTTTTCGCGTGTGTTCACAATTATATACAAGTCACTCATATAGATTCGAGTACCCAGCGTGTGAGAAAGAATTGTTGAGAATGTATGTGTGAAACACCACTTTTATTAATCAAAGTCATTTATTTTCCAGAAACTTTACTTGCTTTCTCCTTTACTTTTCCTGTCGAAAACCTTTATTTCAAGCCTTTCTTTATTTTACCAAGTTCTCTTCTTCATGCAATTTACATAAAGCTTCTTTATTTTCTTGTCATTTAACCATTATCAAACTTAATCAAAACCCCAAAATCAACCTTGTCTTAGGATCAATCTGATCGATCCTGCGAGTAACCAAATAAGTAACCATTTGGAATATCAGCGGTTGTTTACCAAAACCAACGGTAAACAATACTGCACTAGCTTCTTTCCTGAAAGGCTTCTTTTCTGTACTCGATGAATCACCTTTATGTATCTTGCCACTCTTGATACCAGCTTCTACCCTCTCCCCAGTCAAAATCAATTCAGTAAACCCAGATGATGAACTGTCGATCAGATGATTGAAGAATGGACCAGACAAAGTCCCAAGAAACATATCCACCAACTCCCTATCAGACAGAGGGGGTTGGACTCTTCCAACCAGATCTCTCCACTTCTGAGCATAGTCCTTAAAGCCTTCGCCTGCACCCATAGACATACCCTGAAGCTGAGTACGCGTGGGAGCAAGGTCGGTGTTATACTGGTATTGCTTATAAAAAGCAGTGACAAGGTCCTCCCAGTTGCGGACATTAGCTCCTTCCAATTGATAGAACCATTCAAGCTGAGTCCCTGATAGACTATCTTGAAAGAAATGAACCCACGGGTTTCTATCGCCAGTATAGGGTTGGATTTTTCTGACGTACGAGCAGAGGTGTAGCTTTGGACAAGATACTCCATCGTACTTAGCAAAGATAGGAGCTTTGAATTTGTGAGGGATCACCACCTCAGATGCCAGTCCCAAATCTCCAAAGTCCAAACCGGGTATCTTCTGAATCTCCATTGCACTCAGACGATCTTCGAGTTTCTTGTACCTATCCTCAGCAGGAGGATACTGTTCTTCATCAAAATCAGTGTCATTATCAGAGACCAAAGGACTAGGACCCTTCTCTTCTTCTTGATTCTCTCCTCCTTTAGATGAATGAGATAAATCATCTTCCTGTCGCAACCTATTCCCAAATCTGTGACCCATATTCAGAAGGACCACTTTCTTCTTCTTCTTCTTCTCTTTCGTGATGAGAGTCTTCAAATCTTCCTGCCCTTTAGCCAAGTTCAGGAACATCTCTTTGAATTGAGCATTATGTGCTTGAAGAGCCTTGATGGCTTGATCAGTAGGTATTTCAGAAGACATTCTGTGCTAAAATAAACAGCGAAGAAGATAAGAAACCTGTAACGATACCTGTAATGATACCTGTAATGAGGTGCATGATAATGGAATGCGTATGAAATGATTTCAAAGACTTTGGGAGATTTAAATTTGCAAACCAAGAAATAAATAAACTTTATTAGATTCAAACTTGTAAAAATGTTTAACAATGCCTTTAAGGCGTTACAAAAGAAATAGACTGAAAATAAATATAAACTAGAAACAAGCAGAAATCAGAAATCCCATGGTCACTTTCCATTCGTTCTGACATAGTCGTTGATCGTCCTCTCATTCTCAAGTTGCCTCGTGAGCTTCAAGATCTTCCTTTCTTGCTCATTATACTTCTCCCTGTAGGTATCCCTTTCTTCCTTTAACTGGATCCAAGATCTCTTCAATGCCCCAAGATCAGTAGGCATATAGGGATGGAGGACCGTATAAGGAACACCTTCTTCATTAGTATGCTCTACAATTACTGGTAAAACAACTTCATAAGGCATCCCCAGCTTTTGAGCATGGGCTCGAACCCACTGGAGATAAGGTTGCATATGGAGAGAAGTCTTTAGTCCTAGCTCTTGAGGGTCAGACCTATTTACCATGCTCCAGGCTCGTATAAACCTTCGGCGATGCTCTTTAACATCCTCCTTATAGTCAAAGACAATGTCTGTAAGAAGCAACTCATGGGGACCGTCTCTCCGAGCGCGACCAAACTATCTCAAAGCCAAACAAGGACTATAGGTTATTCCCCCTCTAATTCCAAGCAACGGAACATTAGGGTATTCCCCACACCGATCAATGATAGCAACTCTCTCCATATCCTTAGAACTCCAAAGAATGTCCGTATGAGCAAGGGACATGATTCTATAAGCCCAACCTACACCTTCCTCATTCTTCAATACAGACTTGGGGAGGTGTGAAATAAACCACCTCACCAGCAGCGGCATGCAACACATGAGGGTCCCCCTTCTACGCACCGTACGAGTATAAAGAGCATGCAAAATATCACCCAGAAGAGTAGGCACTGGATTATGAGACAAGAAGATCTTGACCACATTCACATCTATGAAGGAATCTGGTTTCGGGAAAAGAACCAAGTCGTAGATGAGGAGAGCCAAAGTGTCTTCAAAAGCTTGAAAGTCCAAGTCATCCCAGAACTGTTGAGCTTGATGCATTAGAAACTTGGCCAAGAAACCTTTAACCCAGCTCCGTGTCTCCCAATTAGACATTACATTAGCCTTTTTCAAATGTACAGCTGAAGCAATGTCCTCTGGCCTAGGAGTATCTTCTAAACCTATAAAGGGCATCTGCTCGAGGATGGATATACCCAACAAATGAGAAAACTCTTCCAAAGTAGGAACTAGCTGATAATCCGGGAAGGTGAAACAATGATGCACTGGATCGAAGAACTGGAATAGCACACTCATCATTTGCTCATCAAACCTGGAGGTAACCAAACTAAGAAGCTGACCATGTCTTCTAATGAATGAAGAAGTATCATAAATTCTTGAGGCCAAATCTTTGAGTTGAGCAGGTATTTGCACAAAGTTAACTCGGATGGTGTGTCTGCGCTTGGAAGTCATGATCTGCAAAACAGAACAAGGATAAATCTCCTTGGTCTTTGAAATGGTTAGTCTAATGAAATATGCATGTTATGTTATGATGCATGATGTCATGATAAAGCACACAACAGGTGTAGCGGACATGGTAAAGGCAAACAAGTCACACAATAGCCCTTGAGTTTCAGGCTTGCATGGGGTCTAGGTATTACCCTCTTGAAGTTCAGTTGGTTTCAACTTGTCCTAATAATAGTAACCGGGTTCTAGAGGTTCTCAATATCATTGACCATCCTCCACCGGTCATGGTTTCAGCTCACGCAATCTTTTCTTGCGGCCGGAACTATCTCGAGAGTATGGTCTCAATGAGTGTAGTATTGAGTATCAACCAGTTCTCAGCTCTATGCCGAGGCCGACTATCTCACTACTTCCTATGGCCAAGTTGGTCAATTATAGGTTCTAAGGTCAGTTGATGCTTAATGACCCATATAGCAGCCCCGTATTCTCCTTGTTTCTCCACAAGGGATACCGGTACCAACTAATGTGCCACATCAACGTAGCTACTGCTTCAACCGTATCGGTCTACGTCGTACAGTTCCCTCACAGTTTATTGCTACTTACCTAAAAGGTGTCCCCCAGATCCGGGTTAGGATCTATAGTAACTCCAATACAACGCCCACAAAGATAAAGCAATCAAATTAAACAATAGAAGCAATATGATGAACTAATCTTAAGGTATACCCCACTTATTATTTCACCATAAGAGTCGCCAGTTCTGTGATACAGTGGCCAGAACCAGACTATTTTAGGAATTGTTGGTTTGCGTTTTGCGTTTTGCGTTTGTGTTTGCAAAATGTCGCGGTAAGCAAGAGTCGCCACCGACTTTTATTTTATCCAACTGGAAAGGACAAAAGCACAGAAAAATTCATTTTTCGAGATTTTGAGTACGGGGGGTAGATTACAGAAAGGGAAGGTATTAGCACCCTTTCTATCCGTGGTTTTCCATGAGCTCTTAGGTACTTGCTCATCATTTTCAAAATTTCTTGTGTGTGTTTGATTTGAAAAAGTTTTTGCTTGACTTCGATTTAACCCTTGCTTCTGTCTTCAAGAGTGTTACGAAGTTGTTTTAAAAACTTTGTTTGGAAGGAGTGTAAGTGTGAAAAGGTTTGTTTTGATTGAGCAAGTACTTAAGAACTAATCTACCTACTCAAAAAAGAGAATGTTTATGTTCTTGTTTCCTTTAGACAGCGCTATCCTACTATTAGTGAGTAGGTAGCACCATCGTTGGAGTTTTGAGGGTCAATTTGAAAGGGACGTACGGTCACTAAAGCAATGTTAGGACGTCTTAGTAGTAACCCTAATGTTTTAAGATCAATATTCGAGGCAATAATTCCGAGGCAACCTATTGTACCCCAAAATTTTCCCTCCCATATTCTCCAAGAAAGTGCCAAGTCCAGCTACAAAATATCCCCAAGGGTTGCACAGTGCAAGAGCCTCCTGAACAGTCAAAATTAGGGTTTTGGTTCTGATCAAGAAAATGAAGTTTACAAAGGTCCAATCAAGTCTCACATGCCTATAAATATGGTCAAGCATCCTCATATCAAGTTTCAAGACTTTCAGCACAAAACTGCACAGTCAAAACCCTAATTGCACTACAGTCAACTGTAGGGGCAAAATGGTCATTTGGCAGTCAAAAGTTCAAATTTTTGGTAAACATATCATTTTGAAGCCACAAACATCATTTGATCAAGGCTTGATCATGATTCCCAAAGTTTGGCTAAAAAATCATCAAAATGCAAAAGTTTCCTTATTTGGACAGCTGAAAAAGTCAACTGTAAATTGACCAGGGCATAACTTTCACATGGATTATCAGAAAAATTCCATCCAAAGCTCATTTTGAAGAGAAAGACATTTCCTACAACTCATCTTCATACTTCAAGTCCAAGAAATGCTCTCACAAAAAGTTATCAATTTCAACATTATAGGTCATTTTCAAAAGTCAACAAAAAGGGACTTTAAGTCAAAGGCCATAACTTGATATTGGTAAATCAAAATGACATGGGACCAAAGACATTGGTTAGAGGACCCAAAGACCTTTCCAAAATGTCTAAGAACATGAGAAAAGCTTAAACATTGAGCAAGTTATGCCTTGTGGAAGTTGGGAAATTTTTGGATATTTTGAAAAGTCAACATTGATTCAAATGACCTAAAATTGCTAATGGGCCCATTTTTCTTCCACAATTCATCATCCAAGGCATGTGCACGACCACTTGGCCCAAAGGGAAGTATTTCTTCATTTTTTATTTATTTATTTGAATTTTTATTTATAATAATTCATTTAAATCAAATTAAATACATGGAAAATATTTAACCTAAGTTTTACAATCTTTTTTTGCATGAAATCTACTCAATAATTCGTGCATATTCAAATATGGCAAGATTTGGAGAGAATTGATCATGATTTGTACAAAAACACATGGAAAATATTTGAAAAAAGATCTTGAAAATCAAATCTCAAAAGCCATGAATACAAGAGATTTTGATCAGAATTCTTGACCTAATTGGTTCATTACATAAGCCTGAATACAAACCTAATCAAAGGAACCATTGAGCTGCGCTAGAAACCAATTCACAAACTTGAAATTTTTGCAAAGAAACTCAAAACTGAAAACCTCATTCTAGGGCGATTCAAGGCACGGTTTTTGTTTCATTAGCTTGCTGAAGCTTCATAGAACGCTTTCCAATCAAAAACATTCATCAAAACATCAAGAATTGGTACAATGAACCGGCCCTATACAGAAAAAAATTCATAATCGTGTTTTAACATCTATGCATTTTCATGGCATTTTAATTGTTGATTCATACTCCTTATACAATTCTGAAGCTAACCCATATGTTTAATTGTATTTTTATGTGCTATACACGATTTCGCCATTGATAATATTTAGGGTTCAGGAAGCTCCAAATTAGGGATTTTTAAATGAAGAAAAATTAGAGTGTGAAACCACCACCATTGGAATCAGCGTGTCTGGACGAAGTAGAAGCTATGCTCGCGCTCAATTTATGAGCGTCACAGGGCTAGTCGCTATTTTTCAGAAGCTAGCCCAAAAGAACACCATAAAAAACGTTGCCTAATGTGTTTGTGTTTTAGGAACGAGGAAGAAGATGACCTCGTGGCGTCAGTGGATTGGTTCTTTTAAATTTTCGCGCGAAGAATCAGCACTAACTCTTGTTTTATTTATTATATTTGTTATTCATTATATATTAAAACGCGTGAATTGGTTCAGCTGGCAAGCATAGTTGTTGGTAAAGTACATGACCTGGGTTCGAGCCCCAGGTCTCCATCATCTCAATGTTATTTTTCAATTTACGTTCACATGTAGTTTCAGTCTAAGGGACGTACCATACACTTCCAAGATTAAGCGTCCACGCGTCCCACAGAATCCAATCAAAGGCCAAGAATTGAGATACATGGTGAGCCCCAGTCAACGCGCCAGCATGCTCCCTGGAGAAAGTCAAACAGGCCAAGATTAATGGGTCAGATTACTAAACTTTAACCTCCATGTTGGGGACTACAACCCCCCTAGGTTTGCAATGTTATTTTTATTTTATTAATTCTATTTTCTTTTAATCATTATTTGTTTAATTAATTAATTATTTTCATAAAAAAAAAACACAAAACAATTAAAAAATCAGAAAAGAATTAAAATAATAAATATTTTTATTTCTAGTATTTTCATAAATAAATGCATATAATTAAATTTAGTGTAAATTAGGTTTAATTTTAATACTTTTAATAAAAATCTAAAAAATGTAGAATTAGGGTTTAATTAATTTTTCATCCTTTTTATTTTTCTTTCATAAATAATTAAATAATTAAATTTTTTTTTTTTAATTAAATTTGTATATAAAAATTAGGGTTAATTTAGGTTAAAATTCAATGTTTTCTTAATAAATTAAAAGCCATTAGAATTAGGGTTAGTGTTTATTTTAATTAATTCTTTTTTCATATTAAATCCTAAAATACTAAAAAATACCAAAAACATCTCCTTTTTCTTTTTAATTAATTAATTCCATGTAATTTTAATTTTGCAAAAAGGGTCCAACGCCCTCGTTTCGATTTAATTCTTATTCGCATATTTATTTTATTTCGTTTAAATATTTATGTATCTCTCCCGAAGCCATGTAATTAATTTCTCGCACTTTTAATTCTTTAAATTCTTTTACTTTCTTTATTTTTCTGTCAAATCGGGTTCGAGAAATTTTGGCGATGTGGACCCGCGCCTTTTGTAATAGCTTAGAATTCTTACTTTTCCGCATCTTTTTAACTGTTAATAATGGCATGAAAGAATGTATGGACAAAATAAAAACAAACACATAGATCACCAATAACATGACATAAGACAAAATAACTGAACATGACACACAAATCACACACCACCCCTAGGGTACGCCTCACTGTTGCCTTGCCTCGAAAGGTGATCGTCGAGTAGAGGATGTCTTAGTAAGTCCTCATGATCCGGGAACCTGGCATGAGGGTAGCTTCTAAGGTGTCTTCCCATTGCTCTGGTGATCACCATGTCCCGAACCCTCGAATTGACCCGAACACCTCCAACGGTGGTGCTACCTACCTCTCAATGGTGGGATGGCACTACTTTAAGGACATCTACACAGACGAATTCCTTAGGGTAGGTAGACGACTCTAGATACTTGCTCTAATTTCAAAAAACAAATTCAAAAATACTTTTCATACCGACACCTTTTCAAAAAGCTTTCGAAAGCAATTTTTCAAACACTCTTGAGGACTGATACAAGAGTCGAACTGGAATTTTCAAAGAAACCTTTTAAAACCCACAGTTGAAAAGCAAACAAACCATTTTGAAAACACATTGAGCAAGTATCTAAGAGCCCATGGATAACCATGGATAGAAAAGGTGCTAACACCTTCCCTTTCTATAATCTACCTCCCGAACCGAGAGCAATCTCTTTAAGGAATTTTTCTGTGCTTTTGTCCTTTCCATTTGGAGAAAATAAAAGACGGTGGCGACTCTTGCTTCCGCGACATTTCGCGAACCAGCGTTAAACAGTCAGTTCCAGATCCACCGATCACAGAACTGGCGACTCTGCTGGGGACCAAACTTAAAGTGAGGTGTACCTTAGGGCTAGTTCATAACTATGTTTTCAATTGTTTTCCTTGTGTGCTTTAAATTGTGGGTTGCTTGGGAGTTCTATAGATCCTAAACCCGGATCTGGGGGATACCTTCTTAGAAAGTAGCAACAAGGCTGTGAGGGAACTGTGCAGGGTATACCGACATGGTTGAAACAGTCTTCTACATTGATGTGGCACTTTGGTGTGTACCGGTAACCCTTGAGTTCAATCAAGGAGAGTACGGGGCCTCCGCGTGGTGTCGTGAAGCATCAACAGACCTTAGGAACCTTAATTGAACTATCTTGGCCTCTTTAGGGTAGTGAGATAACTGACTTTGGTGCAGTCCGAGGTTGGTTGATACTCGGTACTACACTCAATTGAGGGTTGCTTTCCTGGAATATTTCGGTCGCCAGTTCAGTGGCTAAATCGAAACGATGAACAATGAAAGCAATCCCGTGATATTGGGACCCTTAGAACCCGGTTACTTCTAATAGGACAGGTTGAGCCCACCAACTTCAAGAGGGTACTACCCAGACCTCATGCTGGCCTTAAACTCTAAGGGCGTCTCTTGTGTGACTTGTGTGCCTTCGTACTTGACTATTTGCATGCTTGTTGTCTGACACTTGAGCTTCTTGCAGGTTCTGTTTATAGTCCTTAATTGGGACTCATGACAGGTTTTACCTAAGTTTCTTGCAGGTTTTGGTTTGCAGTCCTTAATTGGGACTCATAACAGGGTTACTTACATTACCCCATGCACCATAACATCATACCATTGCATACATCCTAACCCATTTCAAGGATCTCAAGGGCTTGTGATGCAGGTCATGGTGAATCAATTATCCCAGCAAGGGGCAAAGAGGATTTATTTTCCTCTAGACAAAGTTGTCAGAGGCTATGACCCACTTGATATGGTGAGCTCTGACTCTTGACGAAGGTTCCCTTAACCAAGTTTGTTTGGAAATCAAAACCAGACATGATGACTAAAGTCAAGGGCTATGACCCACTTGATATGGTGAGCCTTTGACCCTTTGAAGAAGGACTCTCAACAACATGCAGTTCCTTCAATCAAACTACCGGACCCGAGTTCTAACAAATTTTCTTGTTTACCCCGCGGGATCCTTGAAAACATTGCATGCATGTCATACACATCATTACATAACAGGTATCTTTGTTGCAGGTCACTTACCTTTCTCGCTGTTTATTTCAGTAATGGCCCTCCAACCAGATAACCAGGACTGTCTTGCTCAAGAGACTCGGTTCAGGGAAATCCTCCTGAATCTATCCAAGGGGCAGGAGGAGCTAAGGACACTTCTCATGGAGACCTTTGTTAGAAACAGTGCTGAGGGTGAAAGGCTGAAACACCTACAAGCTGAGGTGGATGCATTGAAAGCCCAGATGCTGGGGCAGGTAACTGCTATTCAAGGGTTAGCTCAAAGATAAGACGAGCTCTGGTTTCTCGTCAACCAACTGCTTCAGGGTAACCAGCTGGGGCAAAAGTCTAAGGGTAAAAAGCCAGTCATCGTTCGACCACCTTTGAGACAAAGAGGCAAGGAGAGAGCTCCCCAAACGGCTCCAGTGGCACAAATTCAACAGCGCAACCAACAAAAGAGCGAGAGAAGGCAGTTCACTCGGCTCAGCACGACCTTATCCCAGATATTGCCACAGTTGCTGGAGACCAAGCTGGTAACTCTAAAAGAGGCTCCGAAGTTTCAAAATACAACGTCACCAAAGTATAACCCCAACGCTCGCTGCGCTTATCATTCTGATAGCTCGGGGCATGCTACAGAGGATTGTTGGGCTTTGAAGAATAAGATTCAGGACCTGATTGATGAAGGAGCACTGGAATTCACACAAGGTGGTCAGGCTGAATTTTTCTACCATCCCTCCAAGGCTCACCTTTTGAAGTGACAAGCTCTGAGACTAGGAAACTTTTGTTCATTCGAATGTTCAAGTTGTGTTGTGCTTTGATTGTTCAAACATTTATTCGTGTTAAACATTGTTATTCCATTAATGCACCGCATATGTCTGTTTTGAAGCAATATATTCGTATCCACTATACGCAAATTATTTTCATATTTTTTTTCTGATGTCAACTCTCGATTAATAATTCTAAGCCTCTTGAGAGAGGATGACGAAAACGATACCACGATCTTTACAATATGCTTTTGAACAGACCCCGCTGATGAGGTACAGGCATTGTTTCAATCCCTAAACACTGGAGTTATAAGGATGATAATCCCTCGTCAACCCCTCTGGGCCAAAGAAGTAGGAGTTTTTCTTTGCGAAATTTAAAACCCTTAATCATGACCTGGGGCAGGGTAGTCTCTCAGTTTATCCAAGTGCATAACAAATGGCACCAAAGAAGTCCTCACAAAACGAAGAAAGACAGTGATGGTTCCGAATAATCAATAAAGAAAGGCAGTCATTATCTCAAAAAATAAAAAACCCATTAAGTCAAAACCCATGAAGGAGACTTACAAAACTAGGGCATCCCACTGACTGTAATTCCAAAAAGGAAACAGTTCAGGCAAAAAAAGAAAGGGATAACAAAAAAATCAGACAAGAAAGAGGTCTTACGAACCCTCAACACAAAAAAGGAATGACTGCCTATTCAAAATAAGTTATCAACATCCGAATCATCACCGGAAAATCAGGGCAAAGACTCAAACAAGGTCTAACGTATGATCAACTGAGTTTAGGTTTGGAGAACATCACGAAGAGCGGGTGGGTACAAATAATTTGAGCCTTTATCCTTTGTTTCTTAAACCGTGAACCAGGCCACGTTATAACCCTTAAAAGTCCTAGCTGAAGCATGGGTTAGTTCGAAAGCATACTGTGACGAAAGGTATCCTGACTCCTTAAGGCCTACGGTAAATACGGAGTTGACATCACGTTTTACAAACGTTTATTTGTTTTATGAAAAAAAGAAAAAAGAATGCATTTTCAAAATCTTCGAGACAGACATAGGCTTTGCATTTTTAACATAACTTTGTTTGCATATGAATTTTTGTTTGAACAGCAGGGAAATTCGCGCGATGAATACCTTGTGAACAAAAGTACTTCCAATCAAGGGGCAGACATGACCATGGTCTATTATCTGGGGCAGTCCAATCAAGATTCGGAGAATCTCTCAGAGGCCAAATAGCCTGGGGCAAATCTCCGCCTGAGTCACTCGGGGCATTTCAACAATGAATCTTGCCTGGTCAAAAATCTTCTGGTGGCATGACAAAACACTTCTAACAGGGGCAACTCCCTACATTCTGAGAACATGGACATAGTCGAAAAGATACTACGCAAAATCAAAGACCCGCTAGGTTGACACACCTAGGCAAAAATAAGGGCTTCCCGGCGAACCAAAAGGGTTCGGGCAAAATGAAGGGGTGAAATGAAAAATCAGCACACCCGGCAAGTCGAAAACCTGAAAAGGCGGCTTGGGAAAAAATGGGTATCCCGGTGGACTGAAAACCCGAAAAGGCGGTCCAGGCAAAAGTTAGGGATCAAAGCGTATGACTATGTCCTGTCATCTTGTCACCTGCCAACCAGAAGAAGGTTAGCCCTTCAACAACTATCAGCACCTCACAGGTCTTCCTCAGAAACAGGGGCAATGATGAGTTGTCTGAATGATCTAATTGCTCTGTCCATCAAGGTACTAAGATAAGGTTCGGCTGAAGAACAACCAAGACGTCCCAATTCCCCAGAGGGTGAGCCAGCAAGTCAGTACACTCTCCTCAAGTAAAGCTATACAATCAAACCTTAAGGAAGTTGGGTATACTCCCGTAGATCTCAATATTCCCCAGCAACATATATACATATATTCTTAACAAGCATCCCCGGCAGTTTTGGTCTAAAGATTGTTCCCCGGCGGCATATCAAATATTCAAAGGAATCACTTCCCCAGCATATCAAAACTTCCCCCAGGAAAGTCCAGTCCAGTTTCCCCAGGAAAATTGGAATTTATCTCCCCAAGCAGTAAGCTTATCCCCAGTAGATTCTGGAAGCTTATCCTCGCAAGAGCGCGAACGCGTCACCCGGCTTTATTCAAAGAGTTATTTCCTTAACAGGATATAACTGGGTTATCCTCAGCCAAAAGCCACGGAAAGATCGTCGTCGACAGAATCTTCTTATCCCCAGCAAAGTCTATCAACACTTCCAACAATAAGGGTATCCCCAGCAAGTTACCATCAACAATTCAGCAAAAGCATCCCTCTCCCCACAGAGTATCACTCCCCAGCATGGTCGCTAGAGTATTTTTCTCCCCGCAGAATCTTCCATTTGCCAAGTTTATTCCTCAACGGAGTCATCTTCTCCTACCGGTATTCTTGCAGTTATCATCCCCAGCGGAAGCGAAAGCTTATATATCAGCCCAGTATATGACTTCCCGACACCCGTCAAGGATCTACTTTCCTAGACGAAAACATACATACATAAACATCACATACATCATTATAGCATGCATAGACGCATCATATCATACAAATCTCATTTATGTTGAGAACATCATTGCTTGGTCCATGGCATATGACTGACCTCTACCTATCAGGAAAGATGCAGTTAAATTCTCAATCATATTTCAAGACCTAGACCGGTTCAGTTAATCGACTTCAAAGATTTCTTATCCAGTCCAAGGCCTTCTCTAGTCCAGCTAAATCGACTCCCAACAGATTTTTCTGATGAAGACTCAGTGGAAGTTATCTCAGGTTATAATTTCCTATGGTTCTCTCCCCGACAGTGCGTGAGATGTAATTCCCTTTCAGGTTATAATTTCCTATGGTTCTCTCCCCGACGGTGCGTGAGATGTAATTCCCTTTCAGGTTATAATTTCCTATGGTTCTCTCCCCGACGGTGCGTGAGATGTAATTCCCTTTCAGGTTATAATTTCCTATGGTTCTCTCCCCGACGGTGCGTGAGATGTAATTCCCTTTCAGGTTATAATTTCCTATGGTTCTCTCCCCGATGGTGCGTGAGATGTAATTCCCTTTCAGGTTATAATTTCCTATGGTTCTCTCCCCGACGGTGCGTGAGATGTAATTCCCTTTCAGGTTATAATTTCCTATGGTTCTCTCCCCGACGGTGCGTGAGATGTAATTCCCTTTCAGGTTATAATTTCCTATGGTTCTCTCCCCGACGGTGCGTGAGATGTAATTCCCTTTCAGGTTATAATTTCCTATGGTTCTCTCCCCGACGGTGCGTGAGATGTAATTCCCTTTCAGGTTATAATTTCCTATGGTTCTCTCCCCGACGGTGCGTGAGATGTAATTCCCTTTCAGGTTATAATTTCCTATGGTTCTCTCCCCGACGGTGCGTGAGATGTAATTCCCTTTCAGGTTATAATTTCCTATGGTTCTCTCCCCGACGGTGCGTGAGATGATAATTCCATTTCAGGTTATAATTTCCTATGGTTCTCTCCCCGACGGTGCGTGAGATGTAATTCCCTTTCAGGTTATAATTTCCTGTGGTTCTCTCCCCGACGGTGCGTGAGATGTAATTCCCTTTCAGGTTATAATTTCCTATGGTTCTCTCCCCGACGGTGCGTGAGATGTAATTCCCTTTCAGGTTATAATTTCCTATGGTTCTCTCCCCGATGGTGCGTGAGATGTAATTCCCTTTCAGGTTATAATTTCCTATGGTTCTCTCCCCGACGGTGCGTGAGATGTAATTCCCTTTCAGGTTATAATTTCCTATGGTTCTCTCCCCGACGGTGCGTGAGATGTAATTCCCTTTCAGGTTATAATTTCCTATGGTTCTCTCCCCGACGGTGCGTGAGATGTAATTCCCTTTCAGGTTATAATTTCCTATAGTTCTCTCCCCGACGGTGCGTGAGATGATAATTCCATTCCAGGTTCTTCTCAAACGGCCGCTTTTGAGATTATATTTGCCTATTGGTTCTCTTCCCGATACTGCGAAGATGGTAATTCCCACCAAGATTTTCTCAACGAGCGTTGTTGAAGTTAAAGTCACCCAAGGTTCTCTCACCGTTCCTGCTGAGGTGGTAACCACCCCTGGTTCATTCATCATCTTGTGAAACTCCAGATCCAGCTCCTGTAGCCAGTCAGGACACATCTATACCAAGCATCTGAAAATCAGCTCCTGCAACGTGTCAGGTAATCATCTTCTGTTTTGCAGGTACGCAGGTTCCCGCTAAGGAATCTCTTATACGATCAACATCCAGATGGCATCTATAAGCCCATCATCCTATCCATCAGTCTCTAAATGGCATCTATAAGCCCATTTCCATCACACTGCTACTATGTGAGCGCAAATTTCTGGGCACTCTAGTGTTCAATCATCTTCTACCCTCGGATTACGAAAGGCACGTCAGCCAATCAGCATCCTCAGGTCTAAGAAGATTGAACAGGGGCAACTGTTGTACCCCAAAATTTGCCCTCCCATATTCTCCAAGAAAGTGCCAAGTCCAGCTACAAAATATCCCCAAGGGTTGCACAGTGCAAGAGCCTCCTGAACAGTCAAAATTAGGGTTTTGGTTCTGATCAAGAAAATGAAGTTTCCAAAGGTCCAATCAAGTCTCACATGCCTACAAATATGGTCAAGCATCCTCATATCAAGTTTCAAGACTTTCAGCACAAAACTGCACAGTCAAAACCCTAATTGCACTACAGTCAACTGTAGGGGCAAAATGGTCATTTGGCAGTCAAAAGTTCAAATTTTTGGTCAACATATCATTTTGAAGCCACAAACATCATTTGATCAAGGCTTGATCATGATTCTCAAAGTTTGGCTCAAAAATCATCAAAATGCAAAAGTTTCCTTATTTGGACAGCTGAAAAAGTCAACTGTAAATTGACCAGGGCATAACTTTCACATGGATTATCAGAAAAATTCCATCCAAAGCTCATTTTGAAGAGAAAGACATTTCATACAACTCATATTCATACTTCAAGTCCAAGAAATGCTCTCACAAAAAGTTATCAATTTCAACATTATAGGTCATTTTCAAAAGTCAACAAAAAGGGACTTTAAGTCAAAGGCCATAACTTGAGATTGGTAAATCAAAATGACATGGGACCAAAGACATTGGTTATAGGACTCAAATACCTTTCCAAAATGTCCCAGAACATGAGAAAAGCTTAAAAATTGAGCAAGTTATGCCTTGTGGAAGTTGGGAAATTTTTGGATATTTTGAAAAGTCAACATTGATTCAAATGACCTAAAATTGCTAATGGGCCCATTTTTCTTCCACAATTCATCATCCAAGGCATGTGCACGACCACTTGGCCCAAAGGGAAGTATTTCTTCATTTTTTATTTATTTATTTGAATTTTTATTTATAATAATTCATTTAAATCAAATTAAATACATGGAAAATATTTAACCTAAGTTTTACAATCTTTTTTTGCATGAAATCTACTCAATAATTCGTGCATATTCAAATATGGCAAGATTTGGAGAGAATTGATCATGATTTGTACAAAAACACATGGAAAATATTTGAAAAAAGATCTTGAAAATCAAATCTCAAAAGCCATGAATACAAGAGATTTTGATCAGAATTCTTGACCTAATTGGTTCATTACATAAGCCTGAATACAAACCTAATCAAAGGAACCATTGAGCTGCGCTAGAAACCAATTCACAAACTTGACATTTTTGCAAAGAAACTCAAAACTGAAAACCTCATTCTAGGGCGATTCAAGGCACGGTTTTTGTTTCATTAGCTTGCTGAAGCTTCATAGAACGCTTTCCAATCAAAAACATTCATCAAAACATCAAGAATTGGTACAATGAACCGACCCTGTACAGAAAAAAATTCATAATCGTGTTTTAACATCTATGCATTTTCATGGCATTTTAATTGTTGATTCATACTCCTTATGCAATTCTGAAGCTAACCCATATGTTTAATTGTATTTTTATGTGCTATACACGATTTCGCCATTGATAATATTTAGGGTTTAGGAAGCTCCAAATTGGGGATTTTTAAATGAAGAAAAATTAGAGTGTGAAACCACCACCATTGGAATCAGCGTGTCTGGACGAAGAAGAAGCTATGCTCGCGCTCAATTTATGAGCGTCACAGGGCTAGTCGCTATTTTTCAGAAGCTAGCCTAAAAGAACACCATAAAAAATGTTGCCTAATGTGTTTGTGTTTTAGGAACGAGGAAGAAGATGACCTCGTGGCGTCAGTGGATTGGTTCTTTTAAATTTTCGCGCGAAGAATCAGCACTAACTCTTGTTTTATTTATTATATTTGTTATTCATTATATATTAAAACGCGTGAATTGGTTCAGCTGGCAAGCATAGTTGTTGGTAAAGTACATGACCTGGGTTCGAGCCCCAGGTCTCCATCATCTCAATGTTATTTTTCAATTTACGTTCACATGTAGTTTCAGTCTAAGGGACGTACCATACACTTCCAAGATTAAGCGTCCACGCGTCCCGTAGAATTCAATCAAAGGCCAAGAATTGAGATACATGGTGAGCCCCAGTCAACGCGCCAGCATGCTCCCTGGAGAAAGTCAAACAGGCCAAGATTAATGGGCCAGATTACTAAACTTTAACCTCCATGTTGGGGACTACAACCCCCCTAGGTTTGCAATGTTATTTTTATTTTATTAATTCTATTTTCTTTTAATCATTATTTGTTTAATTAATTAATTATTTTCATAAAAAAAACACAAAACAATTAAAAAATCAGAAAAGAATTAAAATAATAAATATTTTTATTTCTAGTATTTTCATAAATAAATGCATATAATTAAATTTAGTGTAAATTAGGTTTAATTTTAATACTTTTAATAAAAATCTAAAAAATGTAGAATTAGGGTTTAATTAATTTTTCATCCTTTTTATTTTTCTTTCATAAATAATTAAATAATTAAAAAAAAAAAATTTTAATTAAATTTGTATATAAAAATTAGGGTTAATTTAGGTTAAAATTCAATGTTTTCTTAATAAATTAAAAGCCATTAGAATTAGGGTTAGTGTTTATTTTAATTAATTCTTTTTTCATATTAAATCCTAAAATACTAAAAAATACCAAAAACATCTCCTTTTTCTTTTTAATTAATTAATTCTATGTAATTTTAATTTTGCAAAAAGGGTCCAACGCCCTCATTTCGATTTAATTCTTATTCGCATATTTATTTTATTTCGTTTAAATATTTATGTATCTCTCCCGAAGCCATGTAATTAATTTCTCGCACTTTTAATTCTTTAAATTCTTTTACTTTCTTTATTTTTCTGTCAAATCAGGTTCGAGAAATTTTGGCGATGTGGACCCGCGCCTTTTGTAATAGCTTAGAATTCTTACTTTTCCGCATCTTTTTAACTGTTAATAATGGCATGAAAGAATGTATGGACAAAATAAAAACAAACGCATAGATCACCAATAACATGACATAAGACAAAATAACTGAACATGACACACAAATCACACACCACCCCTAGGGTACGCCTCACTGTTGCCTTGCCTCGAAAGGTGATCGTCGAGTAGAGGATGTCTTAGTAAGTCCTCATGATCCGGGAACCTGGCATGAGGGTAGCTTCTAAGGTGTCTTCCCATTGCTCTGGTGATCACCATGTCCCGAACCCTCGAATTGACCCGAACACATCCAACGGTGGTGCTACCTACCTCTCAATGGTGGGATGGCACTACTTTAAGGACATCTACACAGACGAATTCCTTAGGGTAGGTAGACGACTCTAGATACTTGCTCTAATTTCAAAAAACAAATTCAAAAATACTTTTCATACCGACACCTTTTCAAAAAGCTTTCGAAAGCAATTTTTCAAACACTCTTGAGGACTGATACAAGAGTCGAACTGGAATTTTCAAAGAAACCTTTTAAAACCCACAGTTGAAAAGCAAACAAACCATTTTGAAAACACATTGAGCAAGTATCTAAGAGCCCATGGATAACCATGGATAGAAAGGGTGCTAACACCTTCCCTTTTTATAATCTACCTCCCGAACCGAGAGCAATCTCTTTAAGGAATTTTTCTGTGCTTTTGTCCTTTCCATTTGGAGAAAATAAAAGACGGTGGCGACTCTTGCTTCCGCGACATTTCGCGAACCAGCGTTAAACAGTCAGTTCCAGATCCACCGATCACACAACCTTTCCAAGGCAACTTTTCCAAATGGGACTTTGATCTTTGTTTAGACAAGAGAGCGACCACTAAAGCATCCTATACTTAATGACCGTTTACCGAAGGCAACCGAAGTGAGAGTATACCCTAGGAGTGTGCATGTGCGAGTGATTCAATTTCAAGTTTATTATCTTTGCACATTTAGGGTTTGCTAACCGTTTTAAAGTTAATCATACATTCTTATCATGCATCCCTAATATTCATACATCTAACAGTTAATATTTGCGGAATTTAAAATGCGGAAAATAAGCTACGC
This sequence comes from Vicia faba, assembly GCA_948472305.1. Lineage (NCBI taxonomy): Eukaryota > Viridiplantae > Streptophyta > Magnoliopsida > Fabales > Fabaceae > Vicia > Vicia faba. The sequence goes on from OX451739.1 coordinate 1,330,982,805, forward strand.
TATTACAAGGCTTCGGGTATTTACATAGCCAAAAACAAACCCGTAAAAAGAAGCGATAAATGAAAGTAAAAGGTCCTAATTAATCTATTACAACTTATGAGCAATTACATCAATATGGTAAAAATAAATAAAGCGCCCGCAAGGAGTTAAGAACGAGAGAGAACTAGGGTTTTGACCCTTTCTAACCTAATTGAAAGAAAAAAATTGTTTTTGTTGTTTTTTGTGAATTTTTAAGAAAAAGAATAAGGTTTTAAATTAAGTACAAAATAAATTAGTAATTAAATTAATTAAAGAAAATAATTTACATGGCCTATTTTTGTGTTTTTTGGTTATAGAAAATAGAATTTAAATTAAGCTAAAACACTAATCATTCTAATTAATTTTAATTTATTTTACAAAAAGAAATTAAAGTTACCTAAAATTAAATAACCTAATTCAATTAATTTTTGTATAAAAAATAAATATCCTAAATCTAATTGGATGAAAATATTTTTTGTGATTTTTTGATAAAAAGAATTATTTTTTTATGTTAGTAAAAATAAATAAATAAATTAAATAAAATAAAAGAAAGTATAAAAAGAATAGAGAAAAGAGATATTAGGCCTGAGGAATAGCAAACTGGGGGGGTGTGAGTATCAACTTCTGGGCCCAAAACAGGTTGGTCCATGTTGACTTCCATGCTCTAATGCTTTGCATTGACCCATGCCTATGATACTCCTTCATCTGATGGCCTTTAGATCTGGCCATCTGGAGATCCAATGGCTGGATCCTGAGGGCACATGGTGATCCCTTGACCTGTGTGCACGCTTGATTACCTAAATGAAAATAATAAGAAATAATAGGGGGACCTGGGATTCGAACCCAGACCCCAAAGCATTTTCCCATTACCTGGCTACCAACTGCGCTGCACGTTCATGTTGTACATGGAATAATGATAATAGATAATATTCAATAAAGAGAGTTAGTGGAGAAAATAAAAAAAAAACACGCCAGAATTCAAATGAACCAACAGGATGGTGCCACGCAGGTCATCCCTGTCCTCGCTCGGTTGGTAAAAGTTAAAAACTTTTACCTATGGACAACGTTCGTCGCCACATCCCTGACTCGTTTCAAAATCTTACATGGGCATGATAAATGAAATTCAAAGCCATGAATCAATTCATATAGATCTGTTGAGCATCATGATGCCCTTCATGGGGGGCAATTTTACCTGTGTGAAAAGATCCCAAATCGAGACCAAGAACCCTAACAATGGAAAATCTTGATACAGTCCACAAAAATGCAATTAAATGTTATAGAGAGCTTGCAAATGTGTTAAGGAACAAGAATATACCATTAAAACATGATGAATATGCAAGAATAGAAAGATTCGATTCTGAAAAATATGGCAAACCGTGTATCACTTACATTGAGTTTTTGCACTGGAAAATCCTTGTTCATGGTTGGTATAGCTTACTGGCAATCCCAGGAAACGAATGAGATGGTTAGGGAGCCTTGTAAATGCCTAGAAGTGCAAAATTAGTTTACCACTTTTCTTTGTTTTTTCCAAGTTTTGTTCTCTCTTTTGCGCCTCTAAAACCTTCTGATTTTTGTCTGCAAATGTTCCATATATACTGAGGATTGGATTAGGGTTGCAAACATGATCTCAATCTTTGCCAATTATTGATTTTGATCTTGATTTGATTTACTTGAAAATCCTTCCAAAAATAGGCTAAAACCAATCTTTTTATGCACACAAAGGCCTTGCACGAATTCAATCACTTACCAGTTGGATATAGGACCTGAAACATGCATAATATCTTGAGATTTCAATGTTTTGGATTTTTTCATGATTTGTTTTGATTTAAACTGATTGAATTCAAATAAAAATCAAAATAAATAATAAAAATAAGATAAAGACAAGTTTAAAGAGCTAGGGCTCGTGGACCATGCTACCAACTCAAAACAAATGCAAAAGATTAGGCCCATTTAGCAAAAATTGCAATTTGAGGCATAGTTGACTTTTGATAATTTTGCAAAAAGGGTCAACTTCACCAATGCATAACTTCCTCAATTTTGACTCTTTGAAGGGGTTCTTGGACTTTTTAGAAATCTTTATATGTCCTATAAGCAGCCCTTTTGGTCTCATCTCAATTTGGTATTCCATGTTCATGTATGAGGCTTTGACAAAAAAAGTGTTTTTGTTGACTTTTCAAAGTGACCTATAATGTCCAAATTCATAACTTCTTGTGAGTGCATATTTTGAACTTGGGAGATGAAGATGGATTGTAGGGCATTGTATCCTATTCAAAATGAGAGAGTTATGCCTGGTTAAAATTGAGTTGACTTTTCCTACAAAACCCTAATTTAGCAACTTTTAGGTTTTGATGAATTGTGAGCAATCCTTGATGAATCATGATCAACCCTTGATCAAATGATGAATGATACTTAAAAATAAGGATGTTGACAAAAAATCTTGAAGTTTGACTGTATGTGGGCCACAGTTGACTTTTGCCCTAGCACAGTCGATTTTCAGGCCTTTTAGCAATTGATTGAGCAAACTTCCTCTGCAAGGCTTGAAATTTGACATGGATTATATTGAGAACATATTAGGGCAATGGTGAGCATTTGGGATCCCTTGGACTCAGGTATCTTGATGCAATATGAAACCCTAATTTGAGGTAGACTTCCTTAGGAAAGAGTTTGTCTGGTCAACCCTTGGACTTCCTTAAGCAATTTGAGGATCTTTCTTGAAATGTTTTGAGAAATATGGGAGGGAAAATTTTGGGGTACAACAGTAAGCAAATAAATGTGATATATCCCTAAGTTAACCCCTATTGCACCCCAGAATTTACCCTCTTGATTTAGGCTATGTTTCATCATGAACATCATAGTGCATTGCATTCATACATTGTGATAGGATCAAAGTACTTTGGTTACCAAGTTTTCCTCAAGCTTTGAAGGGTGATCGCATTAAAAAATTGCTCAAGAAGAATCTTTTCATCTAAACCTCTGAATCTTTCAAGCTCAAAAGTTTTTGCATATCTCAAGATGCTTTATTCATCTCTTTGGACTCCCAAAAGATTGGAGCTTGTGTTTGATCACAAGTGAAATCACTCTTTGGATGCACTAGTCAAATTAGGGTTTTTCTTGATTAAGGCTATTTGCCAAGGCACAAGTCTTGATTTTGGAAGCAACAACATTTCTTTGATATTTGAAAAGGCCTTGCACAAGGATTTGGTCATGATACCCAGAGGGTTTGAAGTTTTGAAGATGATTCATCTGGCTCTTGATATGTGTTGACCAAAATTAGGGTTTTGGTTTTCATCAGGTTTTCTTGAGAATTTTGAAGTGAAACTTTGCACATGACCTTTATATGTTTGCAAGATCATATGTTTGAATTTTTAGTCATCAGTTTTGAAGGGAAGTGGATCAATTGATTCAGAGGGGCAAAATGGTCATTTTGGTCAAAATCAGTCAAGGTTGACCAAGGAAATTTTTGGCCAACCATCAATTCAAGGATGTACTTTTCATATTTCAAGTCCATTTTGGTCATTAGATTAAAGAGATTGAAGTTTGGGTTGAAACTTATTCTTGAAGAAACCCTAAAAGTTACCAATTTTGGGAAATAAGGACTTAATTTCAAAAAAATCATATTTTATTCACTCTTGATCAAGAAGATGCAAATGAAATATGCTTGGAAAGCTAAGAGAATGATCTTTCACTTCCTTTTGGTCTCATGACCAAATTGGCAAGGAATCAAGAGTTATGGTCTTTTGAAGTTACAAAATTATAGGTCATTTTCCAAAATTATTGAATTTCAAGCCAAATTTTGAGAACCTTAATGGATTAATTTGCAAAAACTATAAACTAAGGGTTTGTAGATATTTTCAAGACCTTTCCAAATTATGCTCATTTGTTCCAAAATTCAAAAGTATGAGCAAGTTGTGGACTTTGGAATTTTGAGACTTTTCATTGAATTCATGCATGCCATGCAAATTGCAAATTGTTGATAACTTGATTTGTGGCCTTTTGTTTCACTTCAAAATTGGCCCATGACCAACATGCAATGTACCAAGGCCTATCATGCCAAAGTTTGAGCTGCACATGGGCAAATGAGAAGGGAAACCGTGGTTTTGCAAAAAATGGCATGAAGTTGCCTAATCACCAACACTAGCTTAATGCAAGGATTTAAGTCCTAATCTTGTTGCTAATCTCTTCCTGAGGGAAAATGGATTAAAATGAACGAAAAAAGCAAGCCAACACACAAGGGATTCCAAGGCTGCATGTGCATAATTGATTTTGGCCAAAAGAAGATTTCTTTGATTCCACGAGCTTTCAGCGCGAAAAACTTATCCTACCCTCCTCCCGATGCTCTATATATTGAGAAGGAAGCCTCAGTGAGAAGGGTTTGTGCCTCATTTCATCAATCAAAATCAGAAACTCCATAGCGTGTTGCTCTGCATTTTTCTTCGATTCTTCCATCTCCCTTGCGCGTTTTGGCCAATTCTTCTTGCATTCTCTTCCCCAAGTGATAAGGATTGTAGATCGAGGCTTGGATTTCAACTGGAGTGAAGGAGACAGTAGATCCATTTTTTCTCAAAGGTTTGAATTCTCAACTTTGAATTCTGCCATGCCTCGTGTGATTTAAGTTCATAATCATGTTGTTTGAAGTCTATGGAATGATATTGAAGCTTTGTAGCGTTTAATTTGATGAATTATGCATGATTGGATGCTCTGAAACTCGCGATTCAGAATGTTTTTGTTCATATTCATGACTTGATTGTGGATAATGTGGTTGATGATTTGATTTGATTCGAACTACTATGGATTCCTTGCCATGTTAGCTTTGATTTGCCTTAGATTTCATGAAAATGATGCAAAATTGAGTGTGTTATGATGATCTGAAAGTGAGCCCTAAATATGGATGATGCGCGCGTTTTTTGAATATCCAGAGGTTGAAGATGATGTGGTGGCACATCATGATTGGTCTGTTTGAATTTTTTGGCTTATTTGAATTTTTGTTTTATTTGACATTTTATTTAATTTTATTTCCTAATCAAAACACATTCAAAAATTCCAAAAAAGATACCATAGGTCAATATTATTTTCTAGTATTTTTCATATTTTTTTTGGATTTTTTTAAAATAATCTGATTGGTTTAAAAAATTCATAGGTTTAATTAATTAATTGTTCAAGGTTTATTTTTATTTTATTAGTTTTATTGATCTAAAAAATCAAAAAAATTATTTGAGAACCACAAAATAATGTGAAAGTTGATTCTGACTCTGGTTTATCAATTTTCTTATTTTTGATTAAAAATTTAATTTCAAAAGGTTATTTGTAATATTTGCTTGTTTTTTTATTTTTAATACTTCTATTAATTCAAAAATTCCCAAAAAAATCATGTAATCTTGTTTTTAATCATAGAATCTGATCATTTTTTATTTTGCTTTTTTTTGTGATTTTTGGTTATGGTTTGCATTTTCTTTCCCTTGAATAACAATTTTATTATTAATTGTTTGTTTTTTTGTTTTTTTAATATTTTCCTTTTATCCAAAAATTCAGGGATGTTTGTTTTTAGCCCTAATATTTGAATATAATTTTGGTTGGCCATTTTTCTGAGTTTTGGATTTAAATATTATTTTTATATGTGAATATTTGTTAATTACATAATTGTTTGAATATTAATTTCTTTCTTGACTTTTCCTAATTCAAAAAAATATGAAAAAATATATTTTATGACATTTAGGGTTTCTTGATACTTTTCATGACCTTGGTTTGATTTTTTTTGGGTTTTGATCCTATTTAATTAATATTTAGGATTAAAAGTCAAAATTTAGGTTTTTTGTTGCTTATGGTGCAAGTTTCATGTTCAAAACCCTTGTGCCTTGGGCTTTTATTGGATTTCAGGTCTTGATCATGGCTCATGAATGTGTTGGGAATTTTAAAACCATTTTCTTGAATTATTTGACTTGGTTTGACATTTTTCCACAAATAATTTTGGAAACTTGTCTAGTTTGGTGGTTTTGCCAACTAGTCTTAAACTTTGCACTTCATTTGGTCTCCTCCTCAATCATACATGAACTTAGAGCTTGCATTCTGACTTCTAAACACTTCCAAGATGTTAAGATATTTTTGGTTTGAATTATGGATTCTTGTTTCTATTTTTGATATGATTTTGAAGTGAAGGTACCCAATTATGTTTGCATGACTTGTTGCAATTTGTTTGATGGCCAATGAACTTGAGTGAGGCCTATAATTGGGAACCTAATGATCATGTGATTTTGATTGTCCATGTTAGCATCAAACCATTTTGACTCAATGTCCCATACTTAAATGTTTTGAACCTCCTAGTGCGTTATGTAGGTTTCATCTCCTTTTGTATTCATGAAGTTGTGTTTGAACCGGTTGTGCATGATTGAAATGTATTTGTTACTGACTTTAATGGTATTTGTTCACATTTTTCTCAAGCTCTTATGATCCTTGATTGATATTCAATTGTCAATTCAACATGGTGATAGAAGGGAGCAATATTCCTTGGATTCTTTTGACCTAATCTGTGCATATGCTTGTCTCCTCTTGCTTATAATGTGTAATATTTGGTAATTGCCACCATGTTATTCTCACTTCTTCATCTTTTGGAATACTAACTTGGTTATTGAATATGCGATGTACTCTGAGAAATTTGCCACTCTTGGCTTGAGGCTTTTGTGTTCCACTTTATTTGTGGAACACAATTTATTATATTGGCATTATTTTTGTGTTTGGCATGCTTGATGGTTTATGCAGGATACACATATCTATGATTGTGAATGCCATACATTTCCCATGGGATTTGTTCATATCTGATAAAATACTTACATCCTGATGGTGTAATTTTTGACTTGATTTGTTTACGGATGTCAGCTTGCTTGAAGTTTCTCTGGGTTTCTTTTATTCTTGCTTGATTGCTACAGATAGTTATCTGTTTGGCATTGTACTACTTCCTTTCTCCTATTTTCATTTTGCATAATTCTCTGATTTCATGATGGGATCTCTGTTGCTGATATATGCCAGGAGGCCCGCTGGTTTTTTCATTTGATGCATGTGTTGTGATTGTTGATCGATGAGTCACTCAATTTAGATATTGAGATCACGACTTCGCTCTCATTGCATGTTCCCTATAGGATGTTTATTGCTTTTCCTCTTTAATTGTTGATCGATGAGTCACTCAATTTAGATATTGAGATCACGACTTCGCTCTCATTGCATGTTCCCTATAGGATGTTTATTACTTTCCCTCTTTAATTGTTGATCGATGAGTCACTCAATTTAGATATTGAGATCACGACTTCACTCTCATTGCATGTTCCCTATAGGATAGTTTTGTTGAGTTCCCTTTAACGTGCAAATTAGGATAGGATCTTCCCTTTATCCTCAACCTTAGGGTCAACCATTGTATGATAACACTAGGGATAGTGCTAGGCTAGTCTCCCTTAGTTTTTTTTTCTTCTTTCTTTGCATTTTTGCATCTTAAAACAAAAGCTTGTTTTCTTGGCAAATCATAAGACACCTCTAATGAACTCAAGCCCTTCTTCAAAGTAAAATATAAAAACCAATCTTGCCTTATCTTGTTATCTTTTAGCCGATGTTTCGCCATCGCACATTTGTTTGAAGTCGATGTCTCGCCATCGCACATGTTCGTTATCCTACTTTGATTCCCAATATCATTGTTAGGTGTGATGTTTTGTCATCTGATTTATTGATGTTTTTCCATCTTTGCCATGATATCTTGTTATCTTTTAGCCGATGTTTCGCCATCGCACATTTGTTTGAAGTCGATGTCTCGCTATTGCACATGTTCGTTATCCTACTTTGATTCCCAATATCATTGTTAGGTGTGATGTTTTGTCATCCAATTTATTGATGGTTTGCCATCTTTGCCATGATATCTTGTTATCTTTTAGCCAATGTTTCGCCATCGCACATTTGTTTGAAGCTGATGTCTCGCCATCACACATGTTCGTTATCCTACTTTGATTCCCAATATCATTGTTAGGTGTGATGTTTTGTCATCCGATTTATTGATGTTTTGCCATATTTGCCATGATATCTTGTTATCTTTTAGCCGATGTTTTGCCATCGCACATTTGTTTGAAGCCGATGTCTCGCCATCGCACATGTTTGTTATCCTACTTTGATCCTCAATATCATTGTTAGGTGTGATTTTTTGTCATTCGTTTTATCAATGTTTCGCCATCTTTGACATGTTACTTTATTATTTTGTTTTAACCGATCTTTTACCATCTCATTTATTTGTTTTATTTGATGTTTTGCCATCTTGATTGTTTTTATTGTCTTAATTAAAAAACACAAACTAACCAAAATATGTAAGTCGAACTACGGGTGCTCTGATTCCTTAAAAGGGATACGTAGGCATTGGGGTAGGGCCCAACCGAGCATAACTTTTTATTTTCCCTACATTGTTTTCTTTTTCTTTCGCATGCATTCCCTTTTCAGTGTTAAGCCATAGACATAGGATTTAACCACACCCATTTAGATTAGACAACAAGAGTGGATACCGTAGAGTACTACGGGCGTGTGGGGTACTAACACCTTCCCCTCGTGTAACAGACTCCCTTACCTGATCTCTCGGTCAAAAGACCGTGATTTCTCCCTTTTCAGGTTTTTTCGATTTTTACCTTTCCCTTTCGGCGGGATAAAAGACGTTCGGTGACGACTTCATTGATGTTTCATTGACATCCAGATGACAGGATCCGACCGTGTAGTTTCAGCTGGCGACTTCACTGGGGACAGATTGACCTCTTGCTGGTCCATGCCGGAGTCGATCCTAGCTCTTGTTTATTTTCTTTTTGGGTGTTTATGTTATCGTCTTGCATATTTATCTGTTTGCATTGCATCCTATGTGAGCTTTACTTTCTGCATACTGGATTTGGCTGGACTATTTGGATTCTGGATTTCTTGGTGGGTGGGTTGTTCCATGAGGTAAAAGGCCTCATACCCAAGCTATGAGTGAATTCCATAGGAACTAGGAATAGAGTGGCCATGGCAGCTATGAGGCGGATGCTTTGTAGACCTGACCATGAGACCCATGACTTCAGAGGTAGTTCTGATAAGTGTTATCATATGATGATACCGACAGTCGAGCTCTTGTACTCTGATTTGGCTTTTAACCTTACCTTGACCTAGACTACACCCGTGAGAGGGGCGGGAAAACTTTTCTTACAGGTACAGGTATTGTTGGTGACTTTGTGTTGCGAAGGTGACTCAGGTTCCCATGATAACTTTGAAGCTTTGGGATTCTCTTTCGATCTTGGGTGGTATTGTTCTGTAATGGTCCAACCATGATCCAGTGTGAAACTTTGATCCTGTCATATTGCATCATAACATATTTATTTCTATAAAAAAATGATAGAAAAAATAACTAGCATGCGCATGTCATTTTCCAGGGACATTCAAGAGTCTTCTTTCCAACAGAAATGGTTGGTCTCCCTCCAGTTGAGTGTGATTCAGTTCATGTTAAAGAGCTTACTAGGCATACTTTCTCTTATCAGATTCCTACTATTGATGTGTCCAAATTGAAGAGGTTGAGTTCTTACTTGAAGGGTGATGTTCTGAGTAATTTCAACAAAAATCATGGCAACTTGCTACTAATCCTTAACACTCCAGTTGACCCAATGGCTTTGATCACTCTCTTCCAGTTCTATGACAAGGAATTACGGTGTTTTAGCTTTCAAGATTATCAACTGGTTCCCACCTTAGAAGAGTACGCGTACCTACTTAATATCAAGTTGTCCGATGAAGTTCCTTTTGTCCAAGTACCAGTGAAGCCGAAGTTCGAAGTTATTGCTGAGATTCTTCATTTGAGTTATAAAGAGGTGAAAGACAATTGGAAGTCCAGTGAGGGAATTACAGGGTTTTATCTGGATTTCTTAGTGAAGAAAGTGGAAGACTGGGTAAAGAAAGGCAATTGGAGTGACTTCAGTTCTCTATTTTCTCTCATGATATACGGGATCGTCCTTTTCCCTCACAAGAGAAATTTTGTGGATTTGGCGGCTATTTGTGTTTTTAGAAACAAGAACCCAATACCGACACTCTTGGTAGATACTCTTTACACCATTCATTCCAGGCATGGAAAAGGAGGTAATGTAGGTTTATGTCATTTGATGTTGTATCAATGGCTTAAGTTGCACCTACCGGTAAGTGGTCCTTTCGTGGATACCAGGCTCTCTCTCAGATGGTCATCAAGGCTTGTTAATCTCACTTCATTTGATATCCAGTGGAATTATGACATGGGGGAAGTACGAAGTGTTATAACTAGCTGTGGAGATTTCCCTAATGTTCCCCTCATAGGAACTAAGGGGTGTATCAACTATAATCATGTGCTTGCTTATCGTCAATTAGGATATGCAATCGATGGACCACCAAGGATTGAGGAGGTGTCTGAGTCAGTGTATTTCGCTAGAGGAAGTGATCTTGAGATGTTGAAAAGAATGACAAGTGCTTGGAAGGGAATTCATAAGAAGGATAGAACTATTTTGGGCAACAAGGTTCTTGTTGCTAGGGTTCCTTACATGGAGTGGGTTAAAGCCAGGGTTAAGATCTCACGGTTACCATTTGCAAGGTTGGCTCCTCTATATGAGTAACCTCATGTTGTTCTAAGTAACACGATGCCTACCGAGATGTTCACCCAGGTTCATGTTGAGAACATTCAGCTTCGTGCAAAAGACCGTGAGGCGGGGATGAAACTTTATTGGGCAGATCAGGAAAGGGCCGACTTAGCTCGTAAACTCAAAGAATCTCAAGGGGAAACTTCTGATACAACCAGTTTTAGGAAGAGATCTCATGCTGAAATGGAAGAAGAATTGAGTAAGACTCAGCAATAGTGTCGGAAGCTTCAGGTATCTGAGAATAGCTACCGGAAGAAGATTCAAAACATGGAGAAGCAGCTCAAAGACCAAGATGCTCAGCTCGAGAGGGAAGTGGCCCAGAAGCGTGTCACGAAAGATCAGTTCCAGAAAGTAAAATAGTCACATCTCAACTTTTGAAGGAGAAAGCCAGACTTGAAGGGTATTGTCAACATCTTGAAGCATGTTTAGTTCCGGAGATTTAGTTTTGTTATTTACTTTTAGTATGTTTGGTCACCCCAGAATTGTTGGAAGGGACCAATTGTTTGTTGTTACTATTCAGTTCTTTTTGCTTTATTTTTTAAGACATGTATTTAGTTGTTTATCATTTTACTCTTAATTGACCAAAGTCACTTGGACATCATTTCTTTTGCTTATAAATAATTGAAGTGTTTATCTTATTATCCTTCCTCTTTTGATTGTATGGTCGCACGCCATGATTGATGAATAAAGGACTCTTGGATACCTAAAAATGACAAACATATCATGCACCTCATGCATTTCATAACATTACAGGTTATCTCAAGACGGTTTTCTTATTCTGCTGCTTTTCTTATTCAGAATTCAAGACGACTACTCATCGGTATTCCACCAGAAACAACTTGCCAAGACAGATGGAACAGGTTCAAGCTGAACTCGCTGAAATGAGGGCCCAGATGGCTACTCAGATGACTCAGTTCATGGAGGTTATCACCAATGTGAATCTTCGACAGGAGGAACTAGCTGCCATTGTCAACAACCAGCACTGCTATCCATGGGATGGTGGAAATCAAGGGCTTTATCAGGATGTTTCTGTAGGATTGGGGGATGTGCAAGATCAGCCTACTGGAAATTTTCATGAGATACCAGGAAACCCTTTTGTGCGCAATGTAGGACAGTTTCCTCCGTCTCCTGGACCTCGTCTTGTAGGGAACATAAGAGTTAATCAGGGTGGTGTAAGGAATTATCAGGAATAGGATTACGACTTTGACCAAGATGAAGATCAGTTTTCTGTGCGGTGTTCAGAGCCGGGATTTCAGATCGAGGATATGAAGTATCGTTTGTTGGAAGAGCGTCTGAAGGTTGTGGAAGGGCAAGGAGTCCTTGGTATGGATGCTAATGATCTTGGGTTGGTGTCTGGGGTGAAAGTTCCTCCAAAGTTCAAGCCTCCTACATTTGAAAAGTACAACGGAACATCGTGTCCCATTACTCATGCAACTTCTTATTTTCGGAAGATGTCGGTACATACGGAGGATCAAGGGCTCTTGATTCACTTTTTCCAGGATAGCCTATCTGGGGCGTCCCTAGAATGGTACATGAAGTTAGAGAAAACCCATATTCGTTGCTGGAATGATCTTGCTCGGGCCTTTGTCAAACATTATCAGTACAATGTGGATATGGCGCCTAATTGCACTCAGTTGCAGAATATGTCACAGGGGCCAAAAGAATCTTTCAAGGAATACGCTCAGAAGTGGCGTGAGTTGGCTGCGAGGGTTCAACCTCCACTCATGGAGAGAGAACTCATTGATATGTTTATGAGCACCCTGCAAGGGCCGTTTTATGAACACATGATAGGAAGTATCTCGGCAGGATTTGCAGACTTGGTTATGGCTGGTGAAAGAATTGAAGTGGGTTTGAAATTGGGAAAAATTCAGATTGGAGGTTCTAGTGGCTCATCCGGGGGTAGTAAGAAACCATTCAACACTTACCCTAAGAAAAGGTAAGGCAACGCAAGCGCGGTTTACTCTCATAGAGGAAGAAGAGAGGATCCTCAGCACCAATAAATCAATGTTGTTTCTATTCCTGTTAATGCTCCTCCGCAACAAAGACCAAATGCAATGCCTCAACAACAAAAATAGCAAGATGCTCCCCGTCAGTATAATAACCAACAGCAGAGACAACCCAGAAAATTCGATCCCTTGCCAGTGACTCTTACTGAAGCGCTCCACCACCAGCTTGATTTGAAGTTGATCAGTTTGAGAAATATGCCACCGCCACCCGCAAGACTCCCTGTTAACTATGATGCTAACTCTAGATGTGAATTCCATTCAGGCGGAGTTGGTCATTCCACTGACAATTGTTTTGCGTTGAAATGTAAGGTACAAGACTTATTGGATGCTAAGGCAATTGAGTTTACTCCGGTAACTGGTCCGAATGTTACTCAGAACCCGATGCCTAGGCATGGAGGGGGTGTTGTTAACATGATTGATGATAATGGTGAAGTGTTGAATTTGGTCATAGATGTGGAACAAGTAACTACTTCGTTGAGCTGTGTTAAGAGGTATTTGCTTGACAATTCTATTTTCCCAGGTTGTACCTCAGAGTGTGCCAAGTGTAGAGAGCAACCAAAGGGCTGTGTTGATTTAAAAGTCGGTATCCAGTTGTTGATGAAAGAAGGTTCTCTATAGTTTGATAGAAAACCGAGCTACCGCAAGGTCACCGAAGAAGATATTACTGTGATATCTATTCCTTACACCCCTGCGTATATTTCTGCCCCGTCAAGGGCACCCCCTCTGATGATTACAATACCTGGTCCCATGTTGTATACCAGTGAGAAGGCCATCCTATGGCATTACGGTGCGGATGTTTATTACCATGGGGTGAAGCAGGAGGTAAATGCTCGGTTGTCTGAGGAAGAACGTGCTGAAGGTGATGAAGAGGAAGTCCATAACTTTTCTGGTGTGGGTCGAGTGACTAGAAGCGGGAGAGTGTTTGGTCCTTCCAATGTGCAAGATGTGGCAGATGCTTCTGCAAAGGAAAAAGGAAACAACAGGTAATGATTGGTAATCTGAGGGTTATGCCAGCTAATGTGACTCAGCCAAATCCGACACCGGAAGCTTCTTCAGTCCCCGATAAGGTTGAAGAGTTGACGTGAATTATCAAAAAGAGTGATTATAGCATAATTGATCATCTGAGCCACACTCCTTCCAAGATGTCTATCTTGTCTCTGTTGATTTATTCAGAACCTCACAGAAATGCTTTGATGAAATTGTTAAAGAATGCGTTCGTGCCACATGAGATAACAGTCAATTAATTTGAAAATGTTTGTGCTAATATATCTGTCGGGAACGGTTTGGGCTTCACGGATTTCGATCTTCCTCCAGAGGGACCAAACCATAACAAAGCGTTGCATATTTCAATGGAGTGCAGAGGCACTACTTTATCTTGGGTTTTGGTCGATACCGGATCGTCTTTAAATGTATTGCCCAAGTCAGCATTAATGAAGATTGATTATTCTGGACTAGAGTTGCGCCCAAGCGATTTAATGGTGAAGGCGTTTGATGGGTCTCGAAGGTTAGTATTTGGGGAGGTGGAGCTACCAATAAAGGTTGGTCCTCGCACCTTCACGGATACTTTTTTTGTGATGGATATACAACCAGCATACTATTGCTTGTTGGGGAGGTCGTGGATTCATAGGGCAAGAGCAGTCACTTCTACTCTTCATCAGAAACTCAAGTATCCTGCAGAGGGAAAGATGATAACTGTATGCGGCGAGGAAGAGTACATCGTAAGTCACTTGACATCATTCCTCTATGTTGAAGTTGAAGGTGAGATTTATGAGACTCCATTTCAAGCGTTTGAGACAGTTCATGCTGTCAATTTTCCTCCTCCGGAGCAGAAAAGGAAACCGGAAATTGTTATGTCTTCTCTCAAAGATGCAAAAGCTGTAGTGGAAGGTGGTAACCCAGAAGGTTGGGGTCAAGTGCTGGATGTTACTCCAAAGTTTGATAAATTTGGTCTTGGTTTTAGCCCAGGTTAGAAGAGTGCAGCTCCCAAAGCATCTAGTTTATCTACTCCTGTGAAGTTTTCCCACCCTTGTGCTACTCAATAAGGACACGACAATGCAATTGGCAGAAATAGAGTTGATGGCTACAATGTTGAAGATTGGATTCGTCTGAGTATTCCAGGCCAGACACTCAACAATTGGACTTCTGTGGATGTTATCCGAGTTTCAAGCGCTGAGGAGTAATTTTCTTGTTTCTTTTATTTGTCATATCATAATTCCTACACTCTGCCCAAGGTGTAGTGAATCAATTGTGTAGGGTCACCATGTTTATTTTCAAGTTTATCATGAAATAAAGGACGTTTTTGCATTCAAAATTTTTCTTCTTTTTCTTTTCTTTTAATTTTTAAATGGCAATGTTTCACTTTTCACACACTGTCACTAAAAAACGCAAAAAAATGTCATTCGTGCAGATGCACTTCCACCACCGATTCTATCGATAGCGACTCTACCATGGCTCATTATGACTTTTATACTCTTATTTATCAAGCTGAAGAGGAAGCGTATGAGGATTGTGGTCTTCCTGAGGAATTAGCAAGATTGTTAAAACAAGAAGAGAAAGTTATCCAGCCGAATCAAGATTCGATTGAGGTGGTGAATATTGGTACAGAAGAGGTAAGAAGAGAAGTCAAGATAGGGGCCGATCTCGAAGAAAGTGTAAAGGTATGACTGATTGAGCTACTCCGTGAGTATTCTGATATCTTCGCATGGTCTTATGAGGATATGCCTGGGTTGAATACAGACATAGTGGTGCATCGACTACCGCTCAAATAAGGTTGTTCTCCTGTCAAGCAAAAGCTCTGAAGAACTCATCCTGAGATGTCCAAGAAGATCAAGGAGGAGGTCCAGAAGCAGTTGGACGCGAATTTCCTAAAGGTCGTCAATTATTCGCCATGGATTGCAAATATTGTGCATGTGCCCAAGAAAGATGGTAAAGTCAGGATGTGAGTGGATTATAGGGATTTGAACAGGGCCAACCCTAAAGACGATTTCCCTCTTCCGCATATTGATGTGTTGGTCGATAATACTGCACATTCCAAGGTGTTCTCGTTCATGGATGGGTTTTCGGGTTACAATCAAATTAAGATGGCCCCGGAGGATATGGAGAAGACAACATTCATCACGCCTTGGGGAACTTTTTGTTATAAAGTGATGTCGTTTGGTTTGAAAAATGTCGGGGCAACATATCAGCACGCCATGGTCACTCTCTTTCATGACTTAATTCACAAAGAGATTGAGGTATATGTATACGATATGATTGCTAAGTCTGACACGGAAGAAGAACATCTTGTTCATCTGGAAAAATTGTTCGAGAGACTGAGGCAGTTCTTGCTAAGGTTGAATCCGAATAAGTGCACCTTCGGGGTGAGATCTGACAAGCTTTTGGGCTTTATTGTAAGTGAGAAAGGTATTGAAGAGGACCCGGCTAAGGTCAAAGCGATACAGGAAATTCCTGAGCCAAAGACAGAGAAGGAAATACGTGGTTTTTTGGGAAGGTTAAACTACATTTCTAGATTTATTTCTCATCTCACAGCCACCTGTGAACCTATGTTCAAGTTGTTGAAGAAAAGTCAGACGGTGAAATGGAATGAGGATTGTCATAAGGCCTTTGACAAAATAAAAGAATATTTGCAAGAACCTCCGATACTCATGCGGCCAGTGGAAGGAAGGCCATTAATCATGTATCTAACTGTGTTGGAGACCTCAATGGGTTGTGTCCTCGGTCAGCACGACGAAACAGGGAAGTAAGAGCAGACTATTTACTACTTGAGTAAGAAGTTTACGGAGTGCGAGTCGAGGTACTCATTGCTGGAAAAGACTTGTTGTGCGCTTTCCTGGGCCGCCAAACGTTTGAGGCAATACATGTTAACTCACACCACCTACTTGATATCTAAAATGGATCCAATCAAGTACATTTTTGAGAAGCCAATTCTTACAAGAAGGGTAGCCCGTTGGCAGATGATACTCACTGAATATGATATCCAATACACTACTCAAAAAGCAATTAAGGGTAGTGTACTGGCCGACCATCTTGCTCATCAACCCAAGATTGATTATGAACCGATGAAGTTTGATTTTCCAGATGAGGAAATTGTGTATATTCAGGATTGTAATATGCCAGACCCAGACGAAGGACCCGAGCCAGGATCACGTTGGACACTTGTTTTTTATGGTGCCTCTAATGCCATGGGCAACCGCATCGGAGCTATTATCACTTCTCCTGAGGGATACCACATTCCTTTCACGGCTCGCATCTATTTTGATTGCATTAACAACATGGCCGAATATGAAGCTTGCATTTATGGTATTGAAGCGGCGATCGACCTGTGCATAAAATTTTTGAAAGTTTACGGGGATTCCAATCTTGTTATCAGCCAGATTAATGGAGATTGGGAGACTCGCTATCAAAACCTAATTATGTATCGTGAGCATGTTACGAAGCTGATTTCGTACTTCGAAGAGATCACGTTTGAGCACATTCCCAGAGAAGAAAACAATCTAGTTGATGCACTGGAAACTTTATCCTCCATGTTCAAGGTTAAGTGGGCTAATGAGGAACCTTCCATTACTATCAGAAGTTTGAGTGAGCCAGCTTTCTGTTTTGAGGCCAGTTTGGAACCAGATGGTAACCCTTGGTTTTATGACATTAAGAGATATATTGAAACACAAGAGTACCCTGAAGAGGCATCTGTCACAGATAAGAAGTTCTTGAGAAGATTTTCAGCCAAGTTCTTTCTCATTAGTGGTGTGTTGTACAGAAGGCATCATGACAGTTTACTGCTCAGATGTGTTGACAAGAAAGAAGCAGCTAGAATCATTGAGGAGATACATGAGGGTGATTTTGGGACCCATTCCAACGGGCACACTATGGCTAAAAAGATTTTACGAGCAGGTTATTCTTGGTCCACCATGGAGACTGAATGTTACAATCATGCGCGGGTTTTCCACAAATGCTGAGTCTATGCTGACAAGGTGCATGTGCCGCCAGTACCTTTGAATGTCTTAACCTCCCCTTGGCCATTTGCGATGTGGGGAATTGATATGATCGGCAAGATTGAACCGACTGCATCCAGCGGGCACTATTTTATTCAGGTGGTAACTCGGTTCATTAAGCACAATATTATTTGTCGTTAGAGTGCCTGAGAAGATCATTATCGATAATGGGTCTAATTTGAACAAAAAAATGATGAAGGAGCTTTGTGAGTCTTTCAAAATCAAGCATCATAATTCTTCCCCATACCGACCAAAGATGAACGGTGCTGTCGAAGAGGCCAATAAAAATATCAAGAAGATTATGCAAAAGATGGTGGTAACCTATAAAGATTTGCATGAGATGCTACCTTTCGCTTTGCATGGTTATCGCACTACAGTGTGTACCTCGACTGGGGAAACTCCATTTTCATTGGTTTACGGCATGGAAGCAGTATTGTCGGTAGAAGTCGAGATTCCTTCTCTCAGGGTCATGAGAGATGTTAAGCTGGATGAAAGTGAATGGGTACAGAATCGGCTGGATCAGTTGGAACTTATTGATGAAAAGATATTCACGGTCGTATGTCATGGTCAGGTATATCAGCAAAGGATGAGAAAAGATTTTAATAAGAGGGTACGGCCTCAGTGTTACAAGCCAGGTGACCTTGTGCTCAAGAGGATAATTCTTCCCCAGGGAGATCCCAGGGGCAAGTGGGTTCCGACTTATGAAGGTCCTTTCGTGGTCAGAAAAGTTTTCTCTGGAGAAGAGATGATGCTCACAACTATGGATGGAGAGTACTTCCCTCTCCCTGTGAATGTTGACGTAGTTAAAAAATACTTTGCATAAAAATAATAAAAACCCGCTAAACTGAAAACCTGAAAGGGCGGTTTAGGCAAAAAGGGGGGTGTTCTGGTGAATCAAAAACCCGAAAGGGCGATTCAGGAAAAATTTAGGGACTTAAGCAAATGACTACGCTCAGCATGAGATTCTTTGTTTCTTTCCTTTGTTCTGTCACCTGGCATAAGCTCGAGGCTAATCCAAGTTTGATCTGTCTGAAAGCAGGAAGATGAGGGTCATAAGAGTCATAGCAGAGTCGGGACTCGATAGATATTCACATTTACATTGCCATTTGTAAATACTTGTTTGCCTTGATTTTGTAATTACTTACTTCCAAATGTAAATGCCTTTTTCACAGGCTAATTTCTCAAAATCAATAGAATATCTTCTTTCAAGTATACGCATACTTTTCTTTTCTCTCTTTTTACTATTTTGTTTGCAAAAACGTCCAATATTGTTGATAGGCATGTGCATATAAACTTTGTGGGCCTTACACGGATATGGTAATCTAAGTCATGGTTAGTTGATCATTTGAAATATGGATAACAAAAATCACCACCGTTGTGCAAGCGGCATGTTTGTTTCTCGGTTTGGTGGACTTCTCTTTCACTCTTTTAGGCTTTTTGCCTTGCGGCTTTGTTTCACAGCTCCAGGACGTTGGTAAGGATCATAGGTCAGGGTAATGTCAAGGTTACGGCAAGTCAGTGGGACCGGTGAACTTGGTCGGAGATATTTCTTCCCCATAATGGCTTTTATTACGTTTCTTTGTCGCACTTTCATGTGTTATCTTGATTGATTGTTTTAACATTGTTTGCATATAGGATTTTGTTTATATTCGAATGTCAGTCTTGATGCGTTGAGTATTTTTGCCTTGAAAAAAAAATTGTATCACTCTTTAATTGATTTTTCGGGAATTTTGATACCAACTGTGCCAATTCTTCTGCATGGCCAAGAATTTGGAGGAAGGAGTTTAGCTAAAAAACGATGACTGTAATGGTATGCTTTTGAGTAGAACCCCGTTGATGATGTACAGGCATTGTTTCAATCCCCAAACACCGGAGATATAAGGGAGTTAGACCCTCGTTAACCCCTCTGAGCCTTCGAAGTAGGAGTTTCTTTTTCGTTCAAAGAAAAAACCTTGTTTTTTAACCAGGGGCAGGGTAGATGTTCAGTTGATTTGCCCAAACATTCAAATTCTAGAAGGGGTGTCCCCTCTGAGGATCACTGCATTTTATCTTCCACATCATAAGATCAAAAAATGTCTAAACCATGATTTTCATTTCCTCACAAAGCCCTGAGGTCGAGATCGAATCGATATAATAATGGTTATCCCTCGTTGACCAAGGAATGAGGCATTTGTCTTCAAAAAAAAGAGAAAGAAAGAAAAAGTCCAAAGACCTAAAGTCACATTGACTTGTTCAAAATGGAAAGCATTAATAAGAAAGAAACAAAAGGCCCTGCTAAGTCGAAACTTGAAAACAAGTCGCTTAGGCAAAAGTTAGGGCATCCCGCTGGACTCCCAAAATGGAAATTCAAAAGATATTGTCCGGGAAAAAGTTAGGGAAAAGAAGATCCTAAAAAGCAAAAAAAAAGGGAGGAGAGATTATCCCATAAAATTTTCATCAAAGAAAGAACAATAATGACGAAGAACAAAAGACCGAAACAACAGAAGTTAAGTGACGATCAGGTTGGAGGATTTGTCGTGATCACTCAACCATTATAAATATTTTTGAAAAATGAATGCTTGTGATAAGTCAACTGAACTTAGGGAAGGAGAATATCACGAAGGGGGTGGGCACCAAAAAAATTTGAGCCTTGAAAAACTTTTTTTTTCAAAAGAACCTCGAATCGAACCAGGCCACGTTACAACCTCTA
This sequence comes from Vicia faba, assembly GCA_948472305.1. NCBI lineage: Eukaryota > Viridiplantae > Streptophyta > Magnoliopsida > Fabales > Fabaceae > Vicia > Vicia faba. The sequence continues at coordinate 1,331,003,140 of OX451739.1, forward strand.
AAAGTCCTAACTGAAACAGGGGTTTAACTCGAAGGCATACTACAACGGGATAACGTTTCCTGAACTCCCCAAATATGTGTTGCATAGCCGTGTTGGTATCTTATCACCTGCGTTTTGACTCATTTTTTTAAAAAGGGAAAGAAAAGTTTAAAACATTTTTGCACTCTAGCCAGTGATTCATTCACAACAGAGATGCGACACTTTGTTAAGTTCTTCAAGGTTTAAATAATCATCGCATCAGGTCTATCATTCTCAATAAACATTTTTCTGTTTGCAAAACAGTTGTTTGACATCAAAAGAGTTTACACGTTGAACACTTGTAAAGAGTTTAATGATGGTCAAGAAAGGAATGTTCAGCTTTCTTCTGTTTAGACAGAGCCCATGTTTGATTAGGACTCTGTTGATCCCCTGTGAAGTTTCGTTTCCCCAGTGAAGTTTTCTTTCCCCGGTGAAGTTTCGTTTCCACAACAAATTTTTGTTACTCCAAGGATTTTCTTTCAAAAGCCTCGTTCCAAGATTTCAAGTTTGGATATGTTGCTTATCCCCAATGGAGTCGTTAAGCAGGAATCCACATTTTGAAGGAGTTTCAGCTCCCCAACAGATTTTCCAACAGGGATCCCTCGCTTTGACCTCTCAGTTCCCAGTCGATCTGTTGACTGGGGCATCCTTTGTTAAGGATCTCCTCTTGTTCCCCAGTAAGGTCGTTACTGTGTGACTATCTGCATAATCCGTCCAATGGTTGCATACCAAGAAAAATCTCTCTCCAACAAAAATCCTCAACAGAGTTCTATCTCCCCAGTGAGGTCCCATCTCTTCAGCAGGGCTTTGCTCCTCCAGCAAAGTTTTTCATCCCTTTCTGGAAGCTAGAGTGTCGACATGATCTTCCCTAGGAATTTGCAATTTATTTTTGCAGTTCCTCTCAAGTGTTCGTGGCCCGTTTTGGCCGGTTGCTCGTTTGTTATTCCCCGCGAAACTCCATCTCTTCGACGTTCCCTCTTTAGTGGTTCCCCGTATTTTCTCCTCTCCTTTGGATTTTGAAATTTATTTTTGCAAGTCATGTCTGATCCTGACTCTTTGTTTATTGGCTTCTCAATTGGCCATTCCCCAATGAAAGTCTTAAACATGCATCATTACATTGCATCTGCCTAAATGCGCAGCATTTCCACTATATGGAGCATTGCTCTATATAAAAAAAAAGAATTCAAACATGCATCGGAACATAAGCCATTATTATTTCCGTCGTCCCCAGTGTTTTGCTAATACCTCTGATTAAATCCCCAGCAAGGTCCTCGCTCTCGTTATCTCGGTTTCATCCTCATACCTATATCCTTCTGACGTCAATCATCTTTTGTTTAAGCGTCTACTGTTGATTATGGTTCAGTTTCGCCCTGGCGCGGTCTTCTTTGGTTTAGTCTTCACTACCCTCTCTGGTTCATTCCAATGTTTATCGATGCACCTTTCGAATACCAGTTTCGTCCTGATTTTCGCTTTCAACAGGTTTTTAGGTGTACGCCCTAATCTCCTCGCTTTAGGTTGAGCTCAGAGTTTCGTCTCCTCACCTTGTGCATGAAATCCAATTTCGTCCTAGTACTCATCTAGTTTAGGTCGCCTAACTAGTTATTAAGTCGAGTTTCGTCTCGTCTTTGTTTTCATACCTTGGACCTTTTGACGGTGATCGTTTACCGAGTGTAGTGTTCGTATTGCGTCCCTGGCTTGAGATCAGTCTCCTTTGTTCCTTGGATGCTTCTATCAGTTTTCGTCACTGTTTATCCATCGATCGGAGACTAGCAAGTGTTTTGAGAAACATTCGCTCTCATCACTTTGCTTTGGGTCGAGTTTCGCCTCGTTACCCATGCATGAAATCCAGTTTCATCCTGGTACTCATCTAGTTTAGTTTCGTCTAACTGGTTTTTGAGTCGAGTTTCATCTCGCTTTTGTTCCTCATCTCTGAGATTCTTTCAGTTCCTTCATACTGTCTATCTTAGTTGAGATTAGCAAGTGTTCCTAGAATCGTGCACTCTAGCCACTTTGCTTTGGGTCGAGCTCAGAGTTTCGTCTCCTCACCCGCGTACGTTTTCTTTTCCAGAGCTTAGCTTCGCCTATACTCTGTAGTTTGAGTTTCATCTCACTCTTTTTGAAGCCCAGTTTTGCCCTGGCACATTTGTCCGGAAGTTCAATTGCATCTACCCTTCTTTGATTTCTTCTGTTCCTTTCTTTCTCAAGAGTGTAAATTTTCGGGTTCTTTCGTATTCAATCATCTTCAACCCTGAACGCTCGAAAGTTATCACTTTTCTCACTTATCATGTTGAAGATATTTGAATAGGGGTAGCTGTTGCACCCCAAAATTTACCCTCTTGATTTAGGCTTATGTTTCATCATGAACATCATAGTGCATTGCATTCATACATTGTGATAGGATCAAAGTACTTTGGTTACGAAGTTTTCCTCAAGCTTTGAAGGGTGATGGCATTAACAAATTGCTCAAGAAGAATCTTATCATCTAAACCTATGAATCTTTCAAGCTCAAAAGTTTTTGCATATCTCAAGATGCTTTATTCATCTCTTTGGACTCCCAGAAGATTGGAGCTTGTGTTTGATCACAAGTGAAATCACTCTTTGGATGCACTAGTCAAATTAGGGTTTTGCTTGATTAAGGCTATTGGACAAAGCACAAGTCTTGATTTTGGAAGCAACAACATTTCTTTGATATTTGAAAAGTCCTTGCACAAGGATTTGGTCATGATACCCAGAGGGTTTGAAGTTTTGAAGATGATTCATCTGGCTCTTGAGATGTGTTGACCAAAATTAGGCTTTTGGTTTTCATCAGGTTTTCTTGAGAATTTTGAAGTGAAACTTTTCACATGACCTTTATATGTTTGGAAGATCATATGTTTGAAGTTTTAGACATCAGTTTTGAAGGGAAGTGGATCAATTGATTCAGAGGGGCAAAATGGTCATTTTGGTCAAAATCAGTCAAGGTTGACCAAGGGAATTTTTGGCCAACCATCAACTCAAGGATGTAACTTTCATATTTAAAGTCCATTTTGGTCATTGGATTAAAGATATTGAAGTTTGGGTTGAAACTTATTCGTGAAGAAACCCTGAAAGTTACCAATTTTGGGAAATAAGGACTTAATTTCAAAAAATCATATTTTATTCACTCTTGATCAAGAAGATGCAAATGAAATATGCTTGGAAAGCTAAGATAATTATCTTTCACCTCCTTTTGGTCTCATGACCATATTGGCAAGGAATCAAGAGTTATAGTCTTTTAAAGTTACAAAATTATAGGTCATTTTCCAAAATTATTGAATTTCAAGCCAAATTTTGAGAACCCTAATGGATTAATTTGCAAACACTATAAACTAAGGGTTTATAGATATTTTCAAGACCTTTCCAAATTATGCACATTTGTGCCAAAATTCAAAAGTATAAGCAAGTTGTGGACTTTGTAATTTTGAGACTTTGCATTGAATTCATGCATGCCATGCAAATTGCAAATTGTTAATAACTTTGTGCCCTTTTGTTTCACTTTAAACTTGGCCCATGACCAACATGCAATGTACCAAGGCCCATCATGCCAAAGTTTGAGCTGCACATGGGCAAATGAGAAGGGAAATTGTGGTTTTGCAAAAAATGGCACGAAGTTGCCTAATCACCAACACTAGCTTAATGCAAGGATTTAAGTCCTAATCTTATTGTTAATCTCTTCCTGAGGGAAAATGGATTAAAATGCACGAAAAAAGCAAGCTAACGCACGAGGGATTTCAAGGCTGCATGTGCATACTTGATTTTGGCCAAAAGAAGATTTCTTTGATTCCAAGAGCTTTCAGTGCGAAAAACCTATCCTACCCTCCTCCTGATGCTCTATATATTGAGAAGGAAGCCTCAGTGAGAAGGGTTCATGCCTCATTTCATCAATCAAAGTCAAATACTCCATAGCTTGTTGCTCTGCATTTTTCTTTGATTCTTCCATCTCCCTTGCGTGTTTTGGCCAATTCTTCTTGCATTCTCTTCCCCAAGTGATAAGGATTGTAGATCGAGGCTTAGATTGCAACTGGAGTGAAGGAGATAATAGATCCATTTTTTCTCAAAGGTTTGAATTCTCAACTTTGAATTATGATTTCTAGCCACGCCTCGTGTGATTTAAGTTCATAATCATGTTGTTTGAAGTCTATGGAATGATTCTGAAGCTTTGTAGCGTTTAATTTGATGAATTATGCATGATTGGATGCTCTGAAACTCGCGATTCAGAATGTTTTTGTTCATATTCATGACTTGATTGTGGACAATGTGGTTGATGATTTGATTTGATTCGAACTGTTATGGATTCCTTGCCATGCTAGCTTTGATTTGCCTTTGATTTCATGAAAAATGATGCAAAATTGAGTGTGTTATGATGATCTGAAAGTGAGCCCTAAATATGGATGATGCGTGTGTTTTTTGAATATCTAGAGGTTGAAGATGATGTGGTGGCACATCATGATTGGTCTGTTTGAATTTTTTGGCTTATTTGAATTTTTGTTTTATTTGACATTTTGTTTAATTTTGTTTCCGATCAAAACAAATTCAAAAATTCCAAAAAAATTACCATAGGTCAATATTATTTTCTAGTATTTGTCATATTTTTTTGGATTTTTTTAAAATAATCTGATTGGTTTAAAAAATTCATAGGTTTAATTAATTAATTGTTCAAGGTTTATTTTTATTTTATTAGTTTTATTGATCTAAAAAATCACAAAAATTATTTGAGAACCACAAAATAATGTGAAAGTTGATTCTGACTTTAGTTTATTATTTTTCTTATTTTTGATTAAAAAATTAATTTCAAAAGGTTATTTGTAATATTTGCTTGTTTTTTTATTTTTAATACTTCTATTAATTCAAAAATTCCCAAAAAAATCATGTAATCTTGTTTTTAATCATAGAGTCTGATCATATTTTTGTTTTGCCTTTTTTGTGATTTTTGGTTATGGTTTGCATTTTCTTTCCCTTGAATAACAATTTTATTATTAATTGTTTGCTTTTTTGTTTTTTTTTTATATTTTACTTTTATCCAAAAATTCACAAAAATTCAGGGATGTTTGTTTTTATCCCTAATATTTGAATATAATTTTGGTTGGCCATTTTTCTGACTTTTGGATTTAAATATTATTTTTATATGTGAATATTTGTTAATTACATAATTGTTTGAATATTAATTTCTTTCTTGACTTTTCCTAATTCAAAAAAATATGAAAAAATATATTTTATGACATTTAGGGTTTCTTGATACTTTTCATGACCTTGGTTTGATTTTTTTGGGTTTTGATCCTATTTAATTAATATTTAGGATTAAAAGTCAAAATTTAGGGGTTTTGTTGCTTATGGTGCAAGTTTCATGTTCGAAACCCTTGTGCCTTGGGCTTTTATTGGATTTCAGGTCTTGATCATGGTTCATGAATGTGTTGGGAATTTTAAAACCATTTTCTTGAATTATTTGACTTGGTTTGACATTTTTCCACAAATAATTTTGGAAACTTGTCTAGTTTGGTGGTTTTGCCAACTAGTCTTAAACTTTGCACTTCATTTGGTCTCCTCCTCAATCATACATGAACTTAGAGCTTGCATTCTGACTTATAAACACTTTCAAGATGTTAAGATATTTTTGGTTTGAATTATGGATTCTTGTTTCTATTTTTGATATGATTTTGAAGTGAAGGTACCCAATTATGTTTGCATGACTTGTTGCAATTTGTTTGATGGCCAATGAACTTGAGTGAGGCCTATAATTGGGAACCTAATGATCATGTGATTTTGATTGTCCATGTTAGCATCAAACCATTTTGACTCAATGTCCCATACATAAATGTTTTGAACCTCCTAGTGCGTTATGTAGGTTTCATCTCCTTTTGTATTCATGAAGTTGTGTTTGAACCGGTTGTGCATGATTGAAATGTATTTGTTACTGACTTTCATGGTATTTGTTCACATTTTTCTCAAACTCTTATGATCCTTGATTGATATTCAATTGTCAATTCAACATGGTGATAGAAGGGAGCAATATTCCTTGGATTCTTTTGACCTAATATGTGCACATGCTTGTCTCCTCTTGCTTATAATGTGTAATATTTGGTAATTGCCACCATGTTATTCTCACTTCTTCATATTTTGGAATACTAACTTGGTTGTTGAATATGCGAGGTACTCTGAGAAATTTGCCACTCTTGGCTTGAGGCTTTTGTGTTCCACTTTATTTGTGGAACACAGTTTCTTATATTGGCATTATTTTTGTGTTTGGCATGCTTGATGGTTTATGCAGGATACACATATCTATGATTGTGAATGCCATACATTTCCCATGGGATTTGTTCATATTTGATAAAATACTTACATCCTGATGGTGTAATTTCTGACTTGATTTGTTTACGGATTCCAGCTTGCTTGATGTTTCTCTGGGTTTCTTTTATTCTTGCTTTATTGCTACTGATAGTTATCTGTTTAGTATTGTACTACTTCCTTTCTCCCATTTTCATTTTGCATAATTCTCTGATTGCATGATGGGATCTCTGTTGCTGATATATGTCAGGAGGCCCTCTGGTTTTTTTTATTTAATGCATGTGTTGTGATTATTGATCGATGAGTCACTCAATTTTAGATATTGAGATCACGACTTTGCTCTCATTGCATGTTCCCTATAGTATGTTTATTTCTTTTCCTCTTTAATTGTTGATCAATGAGTCACTCAATTTAGATATTGAGATCACGACTTCGCTCTCATTGCATGTTCCCTATAGGATGTTTATTGCTTTCCCTCTTTAATTGTTGATCGATGAGTCACTCAATTTAGATATTGAGATCACGACTTCGCTCTCATTGCATGTTCCCTATAGGATAGTTTTGTTGAGTTCCCTGTAACGTGCAAATTAGGATAGGATATTCCCTTTATCCTTAACATTAGGGTCAACCATTGTATGATAACACTAGGGATAGTGCTAGGCTAGTCTCCCTTAGTTGTTTTTTTTTCTTTCTTTGCATTTTTGCATCTTAAAACAAAAGCTTGTTTTCTTGGAAAATCATAAGACACCTCTAATGAACTCAAGCCCTTCTTCAAATTAAAAGATACAAACCAATCTTGCCTTATCTTGTTATCTTTTAGCCGATGTTTCGCCATCGCACATTTGTTTGAAGTCGATGTCTCGCCATCGCACATGTTTGTTATCCTACTTTGATTCCTAATATCATTGTTAGGTGTGATGTTTTGTCCTCCGATTTATTGATGTTTTGCCATCTTTACCATGATATATTGTTATCTTTTAGCCGATGTTTCTCCATCGCACATTTGTTTGAAGCCGATGTCTTGCCATCGCACATGTTCGTTATCCTACTTTGATTCCCAATATCATTGTTAGGTGTGATGTTTTGTCATCTGATTTATTGATGTTTTGCCATCTTTGCCATGATATCTTGTTATCTTTTAGACAATGTTTCGCCATCGCACATTTGTTTGAAGTCGATGTCTCACCATCGCACATGTTCGTTATTCTACTTTGATTCCCAATATCATTGTTAGGTGTGATGTTTTGTCATCCAATTTATTGATGTTTTTCCATCTTTTCCATGATATCTTGTTATCTTTTAGCCGATGTTTTGCCATCGCACATTTGTTTGAAGCCGATGTCTCGCCATCGCACATGTTTGTTATCCTACTTTGATCCTCAATATCATTGTTAGGTGTGATGTTTTGTCATTTGTTTTATCGATGTTTCGCCATCTTTGACATGTTACTTTGTTATTTTGTTTTAACCGATGTTTTACCATCTCATTTGTTTGTTTTATTTGATGTTTTGCCATCTTGATTGTTTTTATTGTCTTAATTAAAAAACACAAACCAACCAAAATATGTAAGCCGAACTACGTCTGCTCTGATTCCTTAAAAGGGATACGTAGGCATTGGGGTAGGGCCTAACCGAGCATAACTTTTTATTTTCCCTACATTGTTTTCTTTTTCTTTCGCATGCATTCCCTTTTCAGTGTTAAGCCATAGACATAGGATTTAACCACACCCATTTAGATTAGACAACAAGAGTGGATAACGTAGAGTACTACGGGCGTGTGGGGTGCTAACACTTTCCCCTCACGTAACAGACTCCCTTAGCCGATCTCTCGGTCGAAAGACCGTGATTTCTCCCTTTCCAGGTTTTCTCGATGTTTACCTTTCCCTTTCGGCAGGATAAAAGACGTTCGGTGGCGACTTCATTGATGTTTCAGTAACATCCAAATGACAGGTTTTGGCCGCATAGTTTCAACCCCGCTTTTAGAATTTTCCCCAGCAGAGTCTCCAGTTTTGTGATACGGTGGGAGAACTGACTTGATTGTTTTGCGTTTTATCGCAAATGTTGCGGTTAGCAAGAGTCGCCACCGAATTTTCTTTTATCCAAAAGGAAAGGTGAAAAAGCACAGGAAAGACCTTTGAGATTATTTCTTGAGTTCGGGGGGTAGATTATGAAAAGGGAAGGTATTAGCACCCTTTTCATCCATGGTTTTCCATGGGCTCTTAGTTACTTGCTAGATCACTTGCTTTTGTTTGAAATTATGTTTTGTGTGGTTTTGAAAGTATTTTATAAAAGAGGCCATTGTTTAGGAAACCTTTGTAATGATTCTCGTTCGTAAGAATGTATACAAAGATATTTTTCTTTTTGAAAATTTTTTCAATGGTTGTGAGATGTTTGAAAGTGTGTAGGTGTTTGTTTTGAAAATAGCAAGGATATTTATTTTGAAATGGAGCAAGTAACTAAAAGTAATCTACCTACTCAAATGTCTTTCTTGTTCATTTTCATTTCCTTTGATATTGTTGTCTTACTATTGATTTGGTAAGCAACCCTATCTTTGGATGTAAACGGGACGGGCATGGGTCATCGTATAACCATGATTAGCAATGTTGCAAAGTATCTTAGCATTTTTGAGGGACTAAGATCATTTTTGTAAGGCAACTTTGAATAGCGTCATCGAGGGTCTATGATCTTGTATTTGTTTATTTTTGCTAAGACACTTTACATGCGTAATATGGCCATTTTGTATAAGGAAACCAAGTGGAGTAACCCTAGGGGTGTCTTGTGTGCAAGTGTGTCATTTTCATGCTTGATTTTGTCTTGGATTAGGGTTTTCTATTTGGTTGATTTTATCTTGCCATACAAACCCTAATTACTAACATCTTATATAAAAGCGATAAATTGCGAAATTTAAAGATTACTATGCTATTAGAATACTTTGTGGGAGGGGGATACAATTTATGAACGGGGATTTGTAATAATATAAACCTAATTAATATATTACAACCAAATTGAATTTGTATAAGATAAATTAAATATGCAAAGATATGTAAATGCAAAAAGAAGATTTTGTCTTGTTCTTTTTTTTTTTGTAAAAAAAAGTTTTAACCTAAGCCTAATAAATAAATCAAGATTAAACTTAAATTAATTAAGGAAAGAAATTATTTTTTTAGAAAAGATTTTGATTAAACCCTAATTCTAATTTATTAAAAGAAAATAAATTTCTTTAAGTATTTGTATTTTTGTCTTGAAAAATAATGTATGGTATTAATAAAGTATTTTGGTCTTTTTATATGTTAAAATAAATATTTAATAGGTGTGAAGAAAAATAAGTATTTAACCTAATTTTAATTTAATTTACAAGTTTATTTAACAAAAATAGATAATATATAACTAAATAAAAAATATTTTTTATGAGAAAATAAAATAAAATAAAACAAAAATATAATATTTTTCATTTTTATATTTTTTGTAATTTTTAATATTAAGAAAAATGTATTTGATAAAATGAAAATGAAAATAAAATAAGTAAATAAAATATTTGGGCCAGGGGGTGCTACAAGCAAACAGGGGTAGGAGGTTAGAAAAAAAAAACAAAGGCCCAAAGTTGAAGCCCAAGCTGCAAGAGGACAAAAATGAAGCAAAATGTGAGAAAAATGCAAAAAGGCAGCGCCAAGGCTCGAACCCACGACCTAGGGCAATTTTGCGCGCTGCCTTGCCACTAGTGTGGCTGTACATCCGTTAGTCTAAATGAAAGCAAAAATACATAACATAGAACAGTTCCTTGCCTTGTACTTCATCTTCAACCTTTGGCCAGCCGGACCCCCTGTAACTTTTCCATTTCTCAATAAAAATGGAAAGTGATAACATGAATATTATAGCATTTTACCTCACGATTCTAACCATGTGCATAACAAAAACCATAAGTCCAAGATCAGAGCGAATTTTGTTGGCCATAATTCTTAACCTAATTTTCCCATAAACTTCAAACTAAAAATTCTCTAAACTCAAGCCAAATAAATGTAAGCTATGGATATGTACAGCTTTGTAGCAATGATATCTACATTCTATATTTACAAATGGAAAGCTAACTATGCATGTATCAAGAGTTAGAAAAACAGGAAACTCACCTTGAAAATGGAAATCGTGTTTTGAAAATGAGCTTGCTTTAGGATGTTGTGATGATCAGGTTAGCTTCCTTGAACCTCTAGGAAGCTAATGCAATGCTTAGCTTGTCTTGAGGGTGGCTGGAATATTCTGGATAAGTCCACTTGTGTTACTCTATTTTTGAATTTCAACAATGGGGAAGATGGAGTTACAGTGATGTTTCAGGGTGTGGGATGGTTTACTTGTATGGTAAGGAAGCTTGGGAAAGCAAAAGGCCTGAAAACGCACGAGTGGAATGGAAGATTCAGTTCACAAGTCAGAAATGGCAAGTTTGGAGGCTTGTTATGCAATTTCTGATTCTAAGGTGTTTCAAGGCTTGGGCATGCATGGTTTTATTTGCAAAATGATGGCTTTATATAGAGCAAGAGGTTAGAGGACTTGTGCTTGCTCAGAAGTACAAGATCACATGTCTTGCTACATTTCTTATTTTTGAAGCAAGTGTGAGAAGTGACTTCTTAAGGAATCAATCTGAGCTTATAGGGTGGCTTGAATCTCTAAACACGTTTTGTTCCGGTTTAGAGACTTGGTTTGTGCAGAAAGAACAAGTCCAGGGCTCAAGAAATGAAAAAATGCAAAAGGCATGCTTTTCTAAAATTGCAATGTTTCCTTTCTTCCAAAAATGGTTATTTCCTTGTACAATGAATTCTTGGCTTTAGGGCATGAATCCTTGTGCAATTCATTAATGGTGGAGTGAAAAACGAGTTTGAGGCCTGAAAAGTGAATATTGTACAGCCAATTTGCAAATTTGAAAACTTGTTCTTCATGGAAATGACCTATAATCAAGTTTAAAAACCCTAACTTAATCTCTTCGATTCTCCCTAGTCAAGGAGTTCTTGGACATTTTGGAAAGCTTGTAATGTGCTCTACAAGCCATCTTTGAAATGCTTTTGAAGATTCCTCTTGGAACTAGGTGAAAATTTGTCATGAAGTTAGTTCAAAAACCTGCCTAACTGGGGCAAAATTTCATTAAGTTATTTTAGTTCATGAGCATGTATTCACAAAATTATATCTTGAAATAAAAGCATCTTTATGAGAAATTGTGTGAAGCAAAGTTGTATATTTCATGGAGATCTACAACTTTCATGTTGGGAACTTCCTTTGAATCATTTTGTATCATGGTGAAAATTTGGCCTAAAGTTGAGAAAAGATAAGAAATTTTCTATACTTAGAAAAATTTCTAAGTTAAGAAATTTCAAATTTCAAAACAAGATCTTCAATCCTTGATTTATTGATGAACAAGTTTCACATTTTGGCATGTTTTGATGAATTTTGATTCTTGGCGCTTGAATTTGACCAAAAAGTCAAAGTTTGACTTTTCAGTATACAGTTGACTTTTGATCAGTTGACTGACAAATTCATCTGTCAATCCAATGAATTTGTAATGTTTTGAATCATGTCATTAGGCCAAGATGATGCAATTGAACTCTTGAAATCATGCTTCAAACCTATTGATCATTTTCTATGTCAAAAATCAGAAATTGCCCATTCTCAGTCAAAACCCTAATTTTGACCATTTTGCCCTTTTGATGATTTGATCAAATTATTTTGGGGAATTATGGTCCAAACTTGATCAAATGATACATATGAGTCTAAGATGTTGATATGGATCAAAAATTATGAAGTTTGACTATAAATTGGCCATAGTTGACTTTTTCCCAATATAGTTGATTTTTAGGTCAACTGTCCAATTGACTGATCAAAAATGTGATTCAAGGCTTGAAACTTGATATGAGTAATATTGGTGGTCCATAATGATCCTTTAAATCCATATGAAGCATTGATAGTCCAAAAATCCTTGTGCAATCTCAAACCCTAACTTTGGTCATCAGTGCATTAGGAGGTGTCTTGAGCTGGTCAAACCCTAATGTAGTCTTGAGTCAAAGAGATCTTATGAGGAAGTTCTTGATAAGTGAGAGGGCAAATTTTGGGGTACAACAGTATGCAATGATATTATGATATTCTCTAACTGGGGAAAATAAATCATGACTGCTGGTGGAGAGTATAAGGAGTTGAGTTCTTCGTTTCCGCTGGGGATAGTGAACGAAGATGATTAGCTGGAGATTTACATCCATTCTGCTTGAGAACATTCTGCCGGAGGAGACTCTGTCTGAGAATAATCCTGCGGGGGAATGACTCTGTGGGGAAGAGAGATACTCTGTTGGAAGATCTGTTGATTTGGAGAAATAAACTCAGTTAGGGATGAACTTCCAGTGTTGGAGAGAAGAGCTCTGTTGGAGATTGAGCTTCCGCTGTCAGAGAAATAAACTCTGCTTGGGAGATGGCTTTACAAACTGCTCATGGTTATAAAACTCGGTTGGGGAATGCAGATATCAGCTTTTTGAAGGAATTCCTGCTTGGGGATACGGAGGTCGGACCTTGGTTGTCTCGGCTCTGTGGGGAATATAAATATCACGGGCGTGTATGTGATAGTGACTTCGCTTCAAACTGCCTCTGCCCCTTGTACCATGCTGGAAAAAGTACATACGAAGATTTTATGGATGGATCCACGTCGTTATTGTACTTGAACATGTATTTAATGAGTGTTAGGATGGCATCTATCTCTGGATCGTATCTGAACTGTACTTGAAACATATGTTGAATGATGAAACCACCGGAAGAAAACACAGAGCCGCCACCGAACTTTATTTATCCCGAAGGAAGGGGAAATATCGATAAAACCACAAGGGAATCGATAAGATGGTCTTGCAACCAAGAGAAAGGGTAAGGGAGTCGGTTATGCAAAGGGAAGGTATTAGCACCCCTCACATCCGTTATACTCAACGGGATCCATTTTACTTGTTTGTCTTAAAGGGTATGTTTATCTACAACTATGCTTGCTTAAAGGGAAATGAAAGGTTTTCGATTATTGCGTTCGTGAGGGTTTCGCGACCCTTTGCCTACGTATCTAATGAAGGAATCATAACACCGTAGTTCCTCTAGAAAAAGGTTGATTTGTTTGTGTTTTTTAGTGGGCGACATTAACGCGCGCATTCTAGTAATAGGCACGGCCGGTATCACGGTAGAACGGAGATAACATGCCCTTGGGGGGAGTTTTGATTTATTGAGTGTTTTGCGGGTTTTAAGATATATTCAAGTAATGATTAAAGAGTGTTTTTGGATTTTTTGGTTTGTTTACTTGTTGATTTTATCTTGCCATACACGCCTAATTACTAGCATTTGTACAAAGTAAATAAAATGCAGAAAGATAAAATCCTACGCTATTACAACCATATCAAAAGGCATAAAAAATATGAAGGAAAAAATAAGATAAAAGTAAGAAAAATGAGTGTCTTTCGACCCAGGCAGTAGCACCCTTCGACTTGCATTTTGTCGGCCTCCTTCGATTGGGGCTAGCACCAGTGAGGTCATGGCTTTCGATTAGGGGCTGGCACCAGTGGGGTTTTGTCCTTCAATTGGGGGCTGGCACCAGTGAGGTTCTGTCCTTCGATTGGCCTGGAAGTCACTGTATGGCGAAGCCTTCTGGTTCTGCCTTGTTGCCTTGTTGTCTTCTTCGACTGGAGGTTGAAAGCAGTGAGGGAATGCCTTTCGACTGAGCCGGGAAGTCAGTGAAGGCATACTTTTCGTTTGGGCCTAGAAGTCAACATGGTTTTCCTCCTGGTTGTCTCTTTCGTTTGACCTGGAGAAAGAGGGTAGAAGCCAAAAGCTTCGTTTCCTATTTCTTGTTTCCTTCATTTCAAGCATTAAATGGCAACATGGCCTGAGACCATGCTAGTATTTGTCTTGTAAACAGTATAATAGTTAAAGCAAGTTCAGGTAAACAGAAAGCAAAACGAAAGGCTTAGCTCTAAAAAATATGTTAAAAAGGGTGGAAACGAAAGGAACAATGGTATGTACATGTTTCAAACGAAAGGGAAAATTACTATGCCATGGAACGAAAAGTTCAAAGGTAAGAATAACTTACCTTGCTTCAGGCCTTGAAAGGATGTGGGTTTCGAACTTCAACTTCTACCTGGATGTTTCTGGAATTCGAAGAGTAGTCACAGGGGGTTCGCTTTTGGTTCGAAGAGTTGTCACAGAAGGTTGTCTTTGAGTTTGAGCAAACTTTTATGTGTGGGGTGTTCTTCAGAATCGAAAGAGGTGAGTGTTTGGGATTCTGGGTTTTTTGATTTCTCAAGTGTTGATGAACTTGAGAGTTTTGTTGTGTTTGAGAAAATTCGGGGGATTCGTTCCTCTGGTCCAAAGATCCTCTCTTAAACATGTGTTGGAGCCTCTTATTTATAGGCAAAGTTGGCTGAAGCTTTTGGAGGGAAAACAAAATAATTTGAACAAATTAGGTATGATGTTCTTGTAGTCTTCGAGGTGCAGTTTTTATATGCCAATTTGGTGCAAGTATGGGAGCAGCGTGACAGGACTGCTTTGTAGCAGTTTTTTCTGTGTTGTTTTGGCATCTTACATCAGGCATTGGAGCAGCAACAACAGATTTTTGGAGTGTTGTATTTGGCTATTTGTCCAAGAATGGTATTATCCAATGAATAAACCTTCGAACCCTTAGGAAATGTATCACAAACTTGTGTAAGCCTCTGATTATGTAAAGATTTGGAAGTAGCATAGCATTGAAAATGAGGTTTGGTCTTGAGTCGAATGCAATATTGGGATCGAAACACACTTGTTTGAAGGAAGCCTTTCCCTCAGTCGAAGCTTGTGGTCGAAACAAGCTAATGCCCAATCGAAGCTTGTATCGAAGGAAACATACTATCAAATCGAAAGCTCAAGCTCGAAGGAAGCACATTGCCCAATCGAAGCATGTGGATCGAAACAAACATAAAGGGAGTCACTGCCTTGTGTCTTTTTAGCATGAGGGAAGTTCCTGGCTTCTAAATTGAAGGGCGCTTTTTCAAGGGAAGCAAGAACTTAGTCAAATCTTGTATAAAGATACCTCTTGGCTCAAACGAAACTTGTATGAAGCAAAGTATACAAGAGGCCCTTGGTGCAAGTGGATTCGAAGGATGCATAGAGATGGTTACTTTGTCCCATCGAAACTTGTCCAAACGAAGCAAGCATGCAGGAAGCAAACTTGTCAAGTCGAAGCAGGCTTGTAGGCAGTAAACTTGTCCAGTCGAAGCAGGCTTGTAGGCAGTAGACTTGTCCAAATCGAAGTAGGCTTGCAGGAAGCAAACTTGTCTAGTCGAAGCAGGTTTGTAGGCAGTAAACTTGTCCAAATCGAAGTAGGCTTGCAGGCAGCACGCTTGGTGAATCGAAAAGGTTTCTTTGCAGGGGGCATGTGTGGCCAACATGTCATGACCTGTGATTGCAAGCATGTAGGCAGCACACTTGTCTAATTGAAAGGCTGAATCAAAGGAGGTTTCAAATCCAAACGAAGGATGTACCTAAACTTGCATTCGAAGGAGGCTTTAAGTTCAAAAATGAAGGACATGCCCAAGTTTCATTCGAAGGAGGCTAAGAGTCAATCGAAGGGTGCTAAATCGAAGGAGGCTAAGAGTCAATCGAAGGGTGCTGAATCTAAGGAGGCTAAGAGTCAATCGAAGGGTGCTGAATCGAAGGAGGCTAAGAGTCAATCGAAGGGTGCTGAATCGAAGGAGACCTGTTTTTCCTCCATATTTGTCAAAATAATATTTTTATCTGTTTTCTCTCTTTTTGACAATTTCCTTTTAATTTTGGTACTGGAAGATCCCAATGCACTTGTGCAAACTTAAACCCTGACAATCCTTGTGAGAAAGGCCTAATACACTGAGCTTTGAGCCACCCTCGAGGCAGGCGACAGAAAAATCTTCACAGAAACCAAAAACTCGAAACCCTAGCATCTTGACCAGCACATATAGGGAAATAAACCCTAATCCAGGCTCTGACAAAATTGAGCGAGAACCAACCTTGTAACGTGATGACAAAATTCGTTCCATGATCCACTAATCGAGAACCAGATGCGCTTCCTTTTTACCTGATAAGAGAACCTCAAAACAAGATTAAACAAAAAGAGGGCGTAGCCCTAAAACTTCAAACCAAAGCGCCTGATTCCCTGAGATGCGGGATATGCAAATGACTGAATGATAAAATGATGCAAATGGAATGCAAAGTTTGAAGCCAGACAAGAATAAAAGAGATAGGGAAAATTTGGGGTACGACAAATGAGTGTCAGAATGACATCCGTCTCTGGATCGTATCTGAATTGTATTTGAGTATCAGAATGGCATCCGTATCTGAAGCGTATCTGAATTGTATTTAAAAGCTGAATCTGAATGAGTATCCGAATGGCATCCGTATCTGGAGCATATTTAAACTGTATCTGAAAGATGAACTGAATGAGTATCATAACAGAATCCGTATCTGGAGAGTATTTGAACTGTATCTGAAACCTGAATCTGAATGAGTATCAGAATGGCATCCGTATCTATAGTGTATCTGAACTGTATCTGAAAGCTGAATCTAAATGAGTATCAGAGTGGCATCCGTATCTAGAGCGTATCTGAACTATATCTGAAAGTTGAATCTGAATGAGTATCATAATGTCATCTGTATCGGGAGTGTATCTGAACTGTATCTGAAAGCTGAATCTGAATGAGTATCAGAATGGAATATGTATCTAGAGCGTATCTGAACAGTATCGAAAAGCTAAATTTGAATGAGTATTAGAATGGAATCCATATCTGGAGCGTATTTGAAATGTATCGGATTCTGGTTCTCTTGCTGAATGCTAATCAAGGTATAAGTCTTCCACTGATAGATAGGTGATGGGACATATTCGTACATTTTAAATACCTAACTTTTTCCTGGACCGCCCTTTCGGGTTTTCAGTCCACCGGGATAACCTTTTTTGCCCAAGCCGCCCTTTCGGGTTTTCGACTTGCCGGGTGTACAGATTTTTTCATTTTTTATCCCTAATTTTTTCCCGAACCCTTTTGGTTCGGCGGGATGCCCTTATTTTTGCCTAGGTATGTCAACCTAGCGGGTCTTTATTATGCATAGTATTTTCCGACTATGTCCACGCTTTCAGGATGTAGAGAGTTATCACTGTCCATAGTGTTGTGTTGTAGTACTGTCAAAAATGTTTTCTTGATGGCATATGATTCGTTACTGGAATGCATGCGTAATGCCCCAAGGGACTTCCCCTAAGGTTATTTGGAACTTTTGGAGAGACTTCCCCAGGTGTGTTTAGACATCATGTCATGCCCCTTGCTTATGGAAGACCTGTTATTGGAAGTGTCTTTCCCGCTGAGGTGATTCTGTCCATTGAGAGGATGTCTGTTCATTGAATATCTGTTGTGCGGATTTCTCTGCTGTCAAACAATTAGTCATATGCAAACAATGTCATTTAAAGAATGCAAAACTCATGTTTGTCTTGAAATTTTTTTTGAAAATGTGTTTTGTGTAGTAAAATGAAATTTGCAAGAATGTGATATCAACTTAGGATTCGTAACAAAGCCTACAGGAGTCAGGATACCTTTTGTAACAGTATGCTTTCGAACTAACCCATGCTTCAGCTAGGACTTTTAAGGGTTATAACGTGGCCTGGTTCACGGTTCAAGAAACAAAGGATAAAGGCTCAAATTTTATTTGTACCCAACCCGCTCTTCGTGATGTTCTTCAGTCCTATGCTCAGTTAATTGCGTGTTTAGATCCTGATTGAGTCTGGAATATTTTCCATGATACTTGGTGATGACTCAGAAATTAAACATTTGTTTTGAAAAGGCAGTCATTTTTGTAATCTTCTTTTTGTCGAGGATTTGTAGTAACCTCTTTTTCTTTGTTTTCGTTATCCCTTCTTTTGCCTGAACTGTTTCTTTTGTGATTACAGTCAGCGGGATGCCCCAATTTTTCTCTTAAGTCTCCTTCATAGGTTTTGACTTAACGGGCTTTTATTTCGAGAGATAATGACTGCCTGTCTTGACGATTATACAGAACCATCACCATCTTTTATTTTGGAAGGACGTCTTCGATGCCATTCATTGTGTACGAAGCGTCATATTATGATTGATTGCGCCTCTGAATTAACTGAGAAAACTACCCTGCCCCAGGTTATGATTAAGGGTTTTAATTTGTGTGAAAAGAAAAACTCCTACTTCTTTGGCTCGAAGGGGTTGACTAGAGATTATCTTCCTTATAACTTCACTGTTTAGGATTTGAAACAACGCTTATACATCGTCAGCAGGGTCTGTTCAAAAGCATACTGGAGAGATTGTGGTATCATTTTCGTCATCCTCCCTCTAAGACTTAGAGTTTTTAATCGAGAGTTAAATATCACGAAAAGGAAGTATAGAGAAGTTTAAGCATAGTGAAAACAGATTAATTCAAGACAAGCATGTGTAATGCATTAATGAAATAATAAAGTTTTGACATGACAATAATTGTTCGAATAAGCAGAGAAAATACAACTTGAGAATTAAATGAACAAAAATGTTTTAAATCCTAGCCATGTTTTGGCAAGGGAGAAGTAATCATGTTGCGAGTCTCAGGAGGGTCGAATTCAATCTCCTTAGCATCAATCAGATCATGTACTTTATTCTTCAAAGGCCAGCAGTCATTGGTACCATGGCCTGGACTTTCCGAATGGTAAGAACAACGAGAATTCGGTTTATAGTAGGGAGAGGTGGTGTTTGGATTCTTCGGAGCTTCCCTCAGAGTAACCAGATTAGACTTCAGCAAATGAGGTAAAGCCTGAGACAGCGTCATGTTGATCTGAGTGAACTATCTAGCTGGTCTTTTTGCTCTTGGCTGATTGTTTCTTTGCTGAGCAGGTGCAGGTTTGGGAATCATAACAGCCCCTACCGCCGAATGGCGCTCGGTTCGCTTATGATTCTTTTGGTTATAGATGACACTGACTTCCTTTTTACCTGCAAACGACTTCCTTGCAGCACTAGAAGAGGCATCCTTCTGAATTTTCCACTTCTAATTCCAGCTTTCACTCTTTCTCCTGTTAAGATCAGTTCAGTAAAACCCGTCGATGAACTTCCAATCAGATGGTTGAAGAATGGCCCAGTCAAAGTTCCCAAAAACATATCCACGAGCTCCCTGTCAGCCAATGGAGGTTGAACTCTTCCAGCCAAATCTCTCCACTTCTGAGCATAATCCTTGAAACCCTCGTTCGAATCCATAGATAGAGTTGTGTACGAGTGGGAGCGAGATCTGTATTATACTGATATTGCTTACAAAATGCTGCAACAAGGTCTTCCCAGTTACGAACATTGGCTCTTTCCAGCTGATAGAACCAACCCAGTTGTGTTCTAGACAGACTGTCTTGGAAGAAGTGAACCCACAAGTCTTTGTCAGTAGTATGAGGTTGTATCTTCCTCACATAGGAACAGAGATGCATTTTAGGACAAGAGACCCCATCATACTTAGCAAATACCGGTGCCTTGAACTTTGGGGGGATGACAACCCCAGAGACCAGACCCAACTCTTCAAAATCTAGCCCAGGAACCTTTTGGATTTCCATAGCGTTCAGACGCTCTTCTAACTGCTTATAACTTTCATCAGCCGGAGGGTACTGCTCCTTATTGTAATCAGTTTCATTGTCAGACTCTTCAGGACTAGGGTCCTCTTCTCTGGCTTCAACCTCTTGGTTTTCTCCTTCTTTAGATGAAGAAGCTAAATCAATAACCCGTCTTGGCGGCCCTCTGAACCTTCTGCTTATATGTGCCACATCGGCTGTCTTCTTGGTCTTCTTGCTCTTCTTAACCATCAGAGCCTTCAGCTCTTCCTGTCCTTTGGCCATAGCCACAATCATTTGCTGGAATTGCATGTTCTGATTCTGAAGATCTTTCACAGTTTATTCAAGAGCCATTGCTGAAATAAACAGCGGAAGAGATGAGAAACCTGTTATGAATACTGTTATGCAATGATATGTATGATATTTATGCAATGTTTTCAAGGATCTTGCGGGGTAAACACAAGAGACTGTTAGAATTTAATTGCAACTTTGATTGAAGAACTTCGTATCATTGAGAGTCATTCTACGAGAGTCAAGCTCACCATATCAAGTGGGTCATAGCCCCTGACTCAAGTTGTTGAGTTTTGATCTTCTGACGACATTGGCTAGAGGAAAATAAATCCCCTTGCCCCTTGCTAGACGTCTGATTTATCATAACCTGCATCACAGGCCCTCGAGATCCTTGAAACGGTTAAAGAAATGTTAAGGCATGATGTTATGATGTGTATGCTATGCTTTTAAGCAAAGGTGCGAAGTGATGTAAGCAAGTAAACCCTACAAGAAATCCAAGTTATTGGATAATAACTGTAAATAAAACCTGCAAGAAACTCATGTTGTCAGGTAGTAAAACTCTGCAAGTAGTTCAAGTTGAAAGCACACAAGTCACGCAAACAACCTTAGGTTTAGGCTTGCATGGGTTTTAAGGTTATACCCTCTTGAAGCTGGATTGGTTCAACCTGTCCTATAAATAGTAATCGGGTTCTAAGGGATCTCAATATCACTGATCATCCTTTATCGGGCATTATTTCAGCTAAAGCAATCTTTTCTTGTGTCTGAAATATCCCGAAAGTCTGATCTCAATGAGTGTAGCATCGAGTATCAACCAATCCTCAGCTTTATACCGAGGCCAGCTATCTCACTACTTTCTAATGGCCAAGTTTGTTCAACTAAGGTTCTAAGGTCCGTTAGTGCTTCAAGACACCACACGGCGGCCCCGTATTCTCCTCGTTTCCACACGAAGGATACCGGTACAAACCAAAGTGTCACACCAACACAGACATCTCTTAAACCATATCGGTCTATGTAGTACAGTCTCCACGATCTATTACTATTTACCTAAAAAGTGTCCTCAGATCCGAGTGCAGGATCTTTAATAATACCCAAACAAAACCCTTGAATTTAAAGCAGGCAAGACAAAATAAGGAAGCAATTTTAAAATGACCTATATCCTAAGGTAAACCCCACTTTATGTCCCCAGCAGAGTCGCCAGTTTTGTGATACGGTGGCAGAACCGACTGTTAATACTGGTTTGCATTTTTTGTTCGCAAAATGTCGCGGTAAGCAAGAGTCGCCATCGACTTTTATTTTATCCAATCAGGAAAAGGAAAAAGAACAGAAAAAAATCTTTTTCGAGATGTTTCTGAGTACGGGGGGTAGATTATAGAAAGGGAAGGTGTTAGCACCCTTTATATCCATGGTTTTCCATGGGCTCTTAGGTACTTGCTCATTTTTAAATTGCTTGTGTGTGATTTTTTTTGAAAAGTTTTGTTTTACTTCGTTTTAACCCTTGTTTCTGTCCTCAAGAGTGTTACGAAGTGTTATGAAAACTTTAGTTTAAAAAGTGTTGGTGTGAAAAAGTTTTTGTTTGTTTGAGCAGGTACTTAAGAGTTTTCTACCTACTCGAAAAAGACGTTCTTTTCCTCATATCCTTTAGACCATTTTATCCTACTATTAGTGAGTAGGTAACCTTAGTCGTTGGATGTTTGAGGGACTATCGAAAGGGATGTAATGGTCATTGAAGGCAACATGTAAGGATACCTTAGCATTTCGAAGGGACTGTCATCATATATTCGTAGGCAACTCGAGGGACATTAAGGAACTATGATCTTTATGATGATTTTGAGATTGAGGGTCTTTTGCTAAGATATACCTACGTTCGATGGACATGACCATTGTTTTTCGAGGCAACCAAGTGGGGAGTACCCTAGGGGTGCAAGTGTGCAACAATGTGTTTTTCAGTTATATTTATCTTGCAATTAGGGTTTTCTATCATTCATTTTTGTCTTTCCATACAATCCTATTAATCTAAGCATTGCATAAAATATAGTAGCAGGAGATAAAGGCGGAAATGTAAACATAAACTATTACAGAGCTTTGGGGCAGTTACATAATAGTGAAGAGGGCGGAAAAGAAATCCTAAAACTATTACATCCCGGAAGCAATTACATAATTAGAAAAAAAATGCGAGAAAAGATAAATCTATGCTATTACATTGATAATGCGATCTATACAGTTTTTCTAGAAATTAAAATGTAAAAGAATAAATAAAAAGAAATTAAGGAAAAATTAAAATCTAAAATTCTAAGTTAATATTTTTGGTGTTTTTTTTTATAGTAAATAATTTTAAGTTAATTAAAAAAACCTAATTCTAACTAATTTTAATAAAAAAAAGTTAATTAACTTAATTTATTAATAAATGAAAAAATAATAACTAAAACAAAAACCTAATTCTAATTTGTTAAAAAAAATGGTTAATTAAAGGGTTAATTACAAAGAAAACCTAAAACCTAATTATTTTCCTAATTTGCAAAAGAAAAAAAAAAGTTAACTAAAATATCTAAATCCTAATTAGTTTTAATTAAAAAAATATTAATTTTGAAAAAAAAGGTTAATAAGAAAAAAACCTAAAAATTAATTAATTTTAATAAAAAAAAGTTAGTTTTGGAAAAAAAAAAGGTTAATTAATCTAAAATTAGTTAATCTAAAATTAATTAACCTAAAAATTAAATTAGGTTTTTTTTTGTAAAAAAAAAGGTTTGTGAAAAAAGTTTATGTGTAATGATTAATAAAAAAGAATTGTTTACCAAAAAATAGATAGGGGAAGAAACATCAATGAAAAATAGGGTTAGAAAATACAAATAATGCAAATGTTAGGGTGAGTGTTGACCCAGAAATTAATTTAAAACCTAAAATTAAATTTTAAAAAAAAAAAACTAAAATTAATTATTCGAGTTTATGAGGAAAAATGAAAGGTTTGTGAAAAATATTAAGTTTTATGAAAAAAAAGGTTTTAAACAGAAAGAATGAAAATAGATAAAAGGATAAATAGAAAAGAAGAAAACTAAAACCAATAGGGGTGGGTGTTGAACCCACGCCTTTAACCTTCTCAGGATGTTTGCCTCGACATGCATTAGTGATTCTTCTGTTTTAGCCATTAGCGTTTTGTAATAATCCTGCATGGGACCCTGTCTAAATCCGCAGTGTTGAATTTCATAAATACATTAAATAAATTACTATATCATAAAATACAAATAAAGCAAATATATGAAGTTGTGTAATGTTAAAACCGATATGGTATATATGAATGCTTCTATATCCTTTTGATCATTGAGATCAAACCAGCTTTACCCTTACTGGAGAAGTAGTGAGATGGGGGTTTGTAAGAAGAATGGTTTGTTTGTAGTGAGATGTGGGTTTGTAACAAGGATTTTAAGGTTTTTAGGATTCTTTAAGGAATTTGATATTTTGACAGAGTTGTGACAAAGGTTTTTTTTCTCATCTTGTTTGTGTGAAAAGAATAAGAATATATAAGGGAAACTAGAGAAGAAATAAAATGGACTTTGAATGTGCAATTGGGCCTCCAATAACTATAAGCAATAGTATAGATTTTTATTCACTTCAATCGGTCACGTTCAAGGCTAAACCGCATGGGCTTAAGTGCAATTTTTGAAGTTGAAATGTGAAAACAAAATGTAGCCTACATCTAGAACTAACTCTTGTCCAAAAATGGGCTCAATCGGATAAACGGTGAATTAGTTATGAATTTTTGAAGTTTTGGCTCAGATAAACTTATTTTGGGCTCCAGTGTCAACTCTGACACGTTCTTCAATAAAAAATTGATATTGATCAGAGCAGAACCCGGTCTCGACCTTGGAAACAAAGTTGTAGATTTGAGTCAGTGACCTTGTGTAAAAAGATGGGCCCGATCCGATAAAAATGGGCCGAGTTATGAATTTTCGAAGTTTCGATCCAGATGAAATAATATTCAATATTCAGGATTTTCGGCGCGTCACACGCATTCTGAGCAAAAAACGAAGGCCTTTTGGATATCGTTCGAACTCAATACCTCCTGTGAAAACTTAGCCAACTCAATTTGTGAAATTTTGGCGCCAGAACCAGCTCGATACAATGAAAATCGACCAAGTTATGATTTTCTGAACATGACACAAATAAACTTCTGTCACAAATTTTCTGTACGAAAATACTTGATAAATCCACATTTTTGAAGACCTTCTGTTCGAAATAGGCT
Source organism: Vicia faba (assembly GCA_948472305.1). Taxonomy (NCBI): domain Eukaryota; kingdom Viridiplantae; phylum Streptophyta; class Magnoliopsida; order Fabales; family Fabaceae; genus Vicia; species Vicia faba. The sequence continues at coordinate 1,331,027,549 of OX451739.1, forward strand.
TCCATCCGTGAGAGATGAAAATGTAGATAACGTCAAGACGGAATTTTGGCCACCGGAACAGGTTCAAAAAAAGCCACGATCTTCAAGTTATGAATTTTTTAGTGCGTAAAAACTGCACTTTCAGCATACTTTTTTACCATATTTCTTCGAGAAAACTCGCACATTTGGAGACCTTCTTTAAATAATTTGCTCTCAAGCATAACCTAAATTTGAGAATATGTCACCTGGGATATCTTAGCGAAAGAGCACCTGAATATGACGCGTCGGGTTGGACTTGTGAATCTTTGAACCCCGAATCATTGCAAAACGATGAACCGATCTTCAGCACGGAAAATACTCTGAGAACATCCATTGGCGAAATAAACGTCACTTGTAACCTGAAGAGGCTTGATAAATATACCTTTATTCCATAACCATAAAACCAATAATATGCGTGTATGAAAAGAGGATAAATTTTGGGGTACAACAACTATGAATTCTCATTTTCATCCTCAACAACTTATATTTACAAAGAATTTGTGTTGGTACAAGAAGTTTGTTCAAAGTTGTCAAAGTTCCTCAAAGCATTTTCTTGATCTAGGAGCTAGGGTTTTGAACTTCAAAGAAGTATAGCTTTCTCTTATTTTGGTATTTTTGAGTGATTCTAAAGACATCCTTCTCTTCAAAGGGTTATCAACAAATCACTTCAAAAGTTTCAATGAGTTTTCATGTGGAAGAAGCTTGATGATGAAGAAAGATTACAAGTCCTCCAGATGAACCCCCAATTTTCCATTTGTGACTTCAAATAATCATAACTTGGTCAATTTTTATCACCTTGAGTCCATTATTTTTCCACAATGATCTTAAGGATGTGAAATTTATGCCTTCTTTTATGTGCAAATTGAGAAAATGGATGGAAGATGCCCTAAGGATACAAAAGATTATAGGTCATTTCATGATTATTTTCCAACTTCAACAATTCATAACTCTCTCAATTTTTGGAGATTTTGAATGGTTCAAGTTTCAAAATGTCATTCAAGAGGTCTATTTCATGCCATCTTTTTTGGTTAAGAGCAAATTCCAAGTGGAAGGTCATGTTTGGATGCAAAACATTATAGGTCACTTTTGAAGAAAAATTGAAATATTTCTAAGTATGGAAAGTCAACTTATTTTCCCCAACTTTGACTCAATGAAACTTTCAGCTCAAGCATCCATTAGATTCCATTCTTTTTCAATTGCAAAGCTTGTAACCTCATCTTTCTAAAGCATCAAGAATCATACCCTAAGGCCCATTGAGCTGAGAATGCCATTATTTTGAAATTGGTAACTTGAAACTGAAGTTTCATCATAAGTCAGATTTTGAAATCTTTGTTTTAGCTTCTAATCACAAGTTTTCCACGCGTTTTTGCCTCTAAACATGTTTAGTGAACTTCCAGAATTGATTAGAACAACAAAACGCGCGTTTTGGATGAGTTTTGATAAAATTAGAAGTCACGCTTTTCTTGTTTGCAACTTCACACGATTTCCCTCCAAACTTCATCATTTCACATGCTTAGACATTCCATTTGATTCCCTATAAATAGAGGGTCGTCCCCCATTCATTTCCTCAAGCTTGGATAGCCAGAATCACCCTACCAAACTTGTTCCATAACTCAAAATTCTACAACTTCGAAATCTGTTTTCAAGCCTTTTTCAATCCAATTTTTCCATCAATTTACCTTCCTTGATCTTCCCTGAAGCTAACCATATAATTACATTCAAGAATCGTGCCTTATATTACTCCATAGAAGTCCAGTTTCAGAGCTCTGCAACTCAACTTCAATAGGTAGATTCCTTCATCAATTCTTCAAAACTTTGATATCATTGTGATGCTCTCATTGCCCTGGTTCTAGTCGCAACACTTACTTTTATCTGGAAGCTTGTTTTGACCATGAAATTTCAAATCCCTTTTCAAAACTTCCCTTCCAAATTGCTTGAGCTACAGTTTATATAAATTTGTCGCGAAGATGTGGTTGTCTTTGTCTTGAAGAGACGAAGCGGATGACATAAGTCTCGCGCTCTAATTTTACAGATCGAGCAACCTGGTTTTGGGACTGGCTGGAGGTTGAAGATGACCAACGTGTCATCCTTCAACCAATGAAACAGCGCTATTTGTTTTTTTTATTTCTAATTTACATTTGATTCAGTGTATTATTCACTAAAGTCCATAACATGCACAACGCGACAGGTCCACTTGATCTATTTACTAACGCGTTTTGACATTGATCAGATGACCCATATTTTTTTGGTTTTTATTTTCTTTTCTGATTTTTATATTTAATTGTTTTAAATTTCAAAAAATCATAGAAAATTCATTTTTAGTCCAAAAAGTCTAAAAAAATTATGAAATTTATTTTTGATTATCCTCTTTCTGGTTTATATTTTTCACAATTTAATTTAATGTTTTGGTATTTTTATAATTTTTCACTTTATTTGAATTGTTTTAAATGTTTAAAAATACTTTTATACATTTTTAAATTCTATAAAAATTATGGAATGATCCAATGATATTGTGACAAATATTGGTGACCTTATTTTATTTTTGTTTCTGATTTTCTTTTTTTTTATCAATTTTGGTTTATTTTACTCATTTCTTTTAATTTTAGAAAATAGTTTCTGAGTTTAAAAAATTACCAAAAATTTTGTAAAAAATATTTGAGCCCTTCTCTGATTTTCCTATGGTCTCACTTTTTATTTCTTGATTAATTTGAACATAGTTGATATTTTTCTCTTTTATTTCTATTTTTAAAATATTTTAAAAACCTTTTTGATGTATATATTAAATGCAATATTATTTTGTGATTATTTTCTGGCTGATCTTGGGTTAAATTTTTTATCATGAACTTTATTAACATCATTAGATCCATGGTGTTGAGTCTAAATCCATAAAAATGGATGAATGATTTTAATAATAGTTTGATTTAAATTTAATTCAAAAGTGATTTGTATATTCTCTCTCACCCCTCGTCGTCCCATCCATTTCTTATTGCATTATGTGTTATTGGAGCATGATCTCTATATCATGTCTCAAAACAAATAGTGTATAGATTGCTATTGACCGACCTCAAAATAGGTGCGACTTCTATATAAGTCCACTTACGATTGCTTAACATAGCGTTAAATTTTGTCCCGATTAGAATAAATGATCATTCATGGCCCAAACCTATGTTTGCAAGCCCAAGTATGTTAATTTGATTTATTTGATCCAATGACCTTAACATTCATTGTGTGAAGGCTTTGGTTCTACCAATCCTCTAATGGATCTACAACACTTTTGGTCAACGCGGATCACTTAAAAATCGTTGATTATTAAATGGTACTTTTGAGGATTCCAAATGGATGATATACTTGACAAAAAGAAAATGCAACTTGTTGTGTGGAGGCTTTGGTTCTACCAATCCTCTAATAAGTTTCAAATGCAAGTTTCAAGATGGTCATCTAACTAACCACTAATTATTAAATTGTTTTTACTTTATGCTTTTATTTTTATACTTTATGTACCACTTACTTTAAGCATTACATTTCATGCCATTTTTATTTTTCTCACTTGAGCATTTACATTCTTGTTATTTTTATTTTGCTCACTTGAGCTTTTATTTTCTCTTTTAAGACACTTAATAATCAACATGAACTATAAAATGCTTTAATGATACTTGGACTATTTGGTTACTATCCTTGGCATTATGGAACATTGGACTTCTTGGACTTAGGATTAGAGACCTTGGCCTAATGTTGGAAACCTTGTGACCTTAATTGATATTTTGTCTAGAGTTCTTGAGGTTTACCTCAAGACATTGGGTTGTTTATTTGCTTTGTGTGCAGGTTATTGTGATTACATACTTTGTTTGTAATCTAGAATTCACCCGTATACAGTCCTTACTCTGCCCAATTTTTGAGAAGACTTAATACACTTGAAGTTTGGTTCTCACAATAGGTCTAGTATCTTTGCTTGCTTGGTTTCAATCCAAAGAATGGGAATTAAATCTTGGCTCATAATGTCAAGTATTGACTTCTTGTTGGTTAGATAATGTTTATCCTTAGCTTTTACCTTATGCTTTAGGATAGTCTCTTCTTCTCTTCCCATCTTCTTCAATTTCAAAAAATCTTCTTCCTTTTTTTTGAAAACTCTTCTTTGTTCTTTAAACTTAAATTACTTTCATAATAAATTTGGACTTAGGTCCATGCATTTTCAAAATATTTTCATGAATAACCCCTAATCTATTTAATAATACCTTGACCTTCCTTTTTTTTGAGAGAAGACTAAAAGTCAATCAATCTCATTTCAAACCATTTTTCCACTTTGGCTTTTACCTTAAAAAATTTCTCAAAAGATTAGACTCTTGTCAATCCTTGTAGTGATGCAAACAACTATACTTCTACAATGTGAAGTGAAGAGATATATTTTCCACTTGGGTGTTGAGTGGGGCATTGTTGATTTTAAAATCCAAGCCATATCCTCCACTTCGAGATGATGCAAATTCTCCTTTCTCATGATTGTGGGTAGTAAGTATGTTTTCCATGTGGACAATGACGATGATGTCTTATCTCATAAAATCAACCAACACAATTGTGTTTTAAAATTTTCAAAAACAAACTACGTGTACCCTGATCCCCTATTGCACGAAAGGTGGTACATATGCACTAAAGGTTCGCAACCGCGGCGGGTGCAAAAATCATAAAAAATATATTTCTTTTCTCACCTCCACCATCTGTTTTACATACAACATTTTATAGCCAAAATATACATATTTTACAAAGAGGTTCCTGCGGAGTACCATAGATGTTTAGGGTGCTAATACCTTCCCTTTTCATAATCAACCCCCTTACCTTGAATCTTTCCCCCTCTTTTTGGGTTACTCGCTCTTTTCTCATTCCTTTAGAAAAAATAAAGCGCGGTGGCGATTTTTATTTTGATCTGTATAAGTCAAGTCAATCTAATGGCTTAGTCTTAAACATTTCTACCGCTACAGAAGTATGCAGAGAGTGTAGAATATCCCCCAAGTAAAGTAGGCACAGGATTATGTGATAGAAAAACCTTAATCGCATTCATATCTATGAGTTGGTCTGTGTTAGGGAATATTATCATCCCATAGATGATAAGGGCCAACACTTCTTCAAAAGCTTGTAAATCCATAGTGTCCCAAAAATAGTGAGCTTTCTCAAATAGAAACTTAGCAGGTAATCCTTGGACACCTCTTCTGGTTTCCCAATTTTCCACTACATCAGACTATTATAAAGACAAATCTTGAGCAACCTCTTCAGGCTTTGGGTATCTTTCCATACCGTTGAATGGTAACTGATTAAGGATAGGTACCCCTAATAACTGAGAAAACTCCTCCATAGTAGGCACTAAATGGTAATCAGGGAAAGTGAAGCAGTGGTGTAACGGGTCAAATAAATGAAAGAGCACCTTTAACATTTCTTCATCAGGGTTTCAAGTGACCAAGTTGAGAAGTCTACCATGTTTTTAAGTGAAGGTAGAACTTTCAGGAATACTTGATGCTAACCCCTTGAGTTGAGGAAGTACTTTCACAAGGTTGACTTGGATAGTGTTCTTGGGAGCGAATGTCATGTCCTACAAAACAAGACAAAGATAAGCCATAGGAAATCCTTGAAATGGTTAGTATGATATGCCATGTTATGATGTCATGATTATGCTAAGAAATCATAGATATGGCAAGCACAAACAAATCACACAAAGACCTTAGGTTTAAGGCTTGCATGGGTTTTAAGGTAATACCCTCTTGAAGTTTGGATTGGTTTAACCTGTCCTATAAATAGTAACCAGGTTCTAAGGGATCTCAATATCATTTATATTTCCCACAAGTTTCGTTCGATAGGCAACTGACTTTCAACCAAATAAAACTCGGGAGTCAAATCTCAATGAGTGTAGCATCGAGTATTTGCCGACTTTGGGAATACACCACAGACGGCTATCTCACTACGTCCTAATAGCCAAGTTGTTCAATTAAGGTTCTAAGGTCAGTTGACGCTTCATGACACCACGCAACGGCCCCGTATTCTCCTTGATTAACTCAAGGGCTACCGATACCAATCAGAGTGTCGCATAAACATAGCCATAGCTTCAACCGTGTTGGTATACCCTGCACAGTTTCCACGATCTATTGCTACTTACCTAAAAGGTTTCCTCGGATCCGGGTGTAGGATCTATAGTAACCGAAACAGTACCCTTAAAAATAAAGCAATCAAAACAAACAGAAATGAACTAGACCCTAAGGTAAACCCCATTTTTATAATTCCCCAACAGAGTCGCTAGTTCTGTGATACGGTGGCAGAACTGATTGTTTAATATTGGTTTGCGTTTTTTGTTCGCAAATGTTGCGGTAAGCAAGAGTCACCACCGACTTTTATTTTATACAACAAAGGAAAGGGTGAAAAGAACAGAAAAAAGACCTTTCGAGAGTTTTCTGAGTAAAGGGGGTAGATTATAGAAAGGGAAGGTGTTAGCACCCTTTCCATCCGTAGTTTTCTACGGGCTCTTAGATTCTTAGCTCATGTTTTGAAAATTGTTTGTGCTTTGTGTGTTTTGAAATATTTTGAAAATGCCTTAGTGCGGCGATTCGCTTTGTGATAACTCTTGTATCAGTCCTCAAGAGTGTTGACAAGGAGAATATTTTTGAAAGTGTTTTGAAATATTTTTGTGTAGGTGCAAAAATTTGTTTTGAGTAAGCATCTAAGAACTTATCTACTTATACTCGAAAAAGGCATTCTTTTCCTCCTTTCCTTTAGATAGTGTTATCCTACTATTAGTGAGTAGGTAGCCCTGTCGTTGGATGTTGAGGGGTTATCGAAAGGGACGTTTGTGGTCATTGAAGATAACATGTAAAGATACCTTAGTAATTCGAATGGACTGTCATCATATAGGCAACATCGAGGGACAAGATCATTTCTCGTAGGTAACTCGAGAGACGTTAAGGGACTATGATCTTTATGATGATTTTTAAACTGAGGGTCTTTGATAAGATATACCTACGTTCGAGGGACATGACCATTGTTTTCCGAGACAACCGAAGTGGGGTATACCCTAGGGTTGCAAGTGTGCAAATGATTCAATTTGCTTATTTATCTTGAAATTAGGGTTTTCTATCGTTCATTTTATCTTTCCATACAATCCTATTAGTCTAAGCATTGCATAAAATATAGTAGCTGAAGGTAAAGGCGAAAATGTAAACCTGGGCTATTACAGAGCTTTGGGACAGTTACATAATAGTGAAGAGTGCGGAAAAGAAATCCTAAAACTATTACATCCCGGAAGCAATTACATGATAATGATAAAAAAAAAGCGGGAAAAATAAAGCTACGTTATTACAGTTGAACGCGTCCTATACACTTTATCTAGGAAAATAAAAATAAGATGAAAATAGCAAAGAAAATGTTTTGGTGATTTTTTATGAAAAAATGATTTATGATAATTAATTAAATAAACCTAAAAACCTAATTAATTTTAATTAATAAAAAATGTTAATTTTGAAAAGAAAAAAATAATTAAAAAAAACCTAAAACCTAATTAATTTTAATTAATAAAAAAATGTTAATTTTAAAATAAAAAAAGGTTAATTAAAAAAACCTAAAACCTAATTAATTTTAATTAATAAAAAAATTGTTTTAAAAAAAGCTTATGTTTAATGATTAACAAAAAAAGAATTAAGTTTGCCAAAAAATAGATAGGGGAAGAAACATCAATGGAAAATAGGGCTAGAAAATACAAATAATGTAAATGTCAGAGGTGGGTGTTGAACCAAAAATTAATTTAAAATTAAATTTAAATTTAAAAAAACCTAAAATTAATTATTCGAGTTTATTATGAAAAATCAAAGGTTTGTGAAAAAATGTTAGGTTTTATGAAAAAGGTTTTAAACAGAAAGAAGAAAAATAGGTAAAATGATAAATAGAATGGAAGAAAACCAAAACCAATAGGGGTGGGTGTTGAACCCACACCCTTAACCTCCTCAGGATGTGTGCCTTGCCATGCATTAGTTATTGTTATGATCCCTCCTCAGTGTTTTGTAATAATCCTGCATGGGACCATGTCTAAATCTGCAGCGTTGAATCTCATGAACACATTAAATAAATTACTATATCATGAAATACAAAGAAAACAAATATATAAAATTTTGTAATGTTAAAACTGATATGGCATGTATGAATGCTTATACACCCTTTTGATCATGGAGATCAAACCAACCTTACTCTTACTGGAGAAGTAGTGAGGTGGGGTTTTGTAACGAGGGTGACTTATTTGTAGTGAGATGGGGTTTGTAACAAGGATTTCAATATTTTTAGGGTTCTTGTAAGAATTTGATATTTTGACAGGGTTGTGGAAAAGGTTTTTTTTCGTGTCCTGTTTGTGTGACAAGAATGAGATTATATAATGGAAATTAGAGCAAAGATATGGGCTTTGAATGTACAATTGGGCCTCCAATGACCACAAGCAATAGTGCAGATTTTTATTCACTTGAGTCTGTCACGTTCAAGGCTAAATTGCAGGGACTTAAGTGCAATTTTTGAAGTTGAAATGTGAAAAGAGAATTTAGCCGATATTTAGAACAAACTCCTGTCCAAAAATGGACTCAATCGGATAAACGATGAATTAGTTATGAATTTTTGAAGTTTTGCCTAAGACAAACTTATTTTGGGCTCCAGTGTCAACTCTAACACGTTCTTCAATAAAAAACTGGTATTGATCGGAGCAGAAACCGATCTCAACTTAGAAAGAAAAGTTGTAGATCTCTGAGTCAGTAACCTTGTTTAAAAAGATGGGCCCGATCCGATAAAAATTGACCGAGTTTTGAATTTTCGAAGTTTGGACCCAAATGAAATAATATTCAGCATTCAGGATTTTCGGCGTGTCACGTGCACTCTGGGAAAAAAACGAAGGCCTTTTGAATACTGTTCGAACTCGATACCTCCTGCAAAAATGTAGCCAACTCAATTTGTAAAATTTTGGCACCAGAACCAGCTTAATACGATGAAAATCGACCAAGTTATAATTTTCTGAACATGGCGGAAATAAACTTCTGTCACAAATTTTTTGTACAAAAATACTTGATAAATCCGAATTTTTGAAGACTTTCTGATCGAAATTGGCTTCCAGATGTGAGAGATGAAAACGTAGATGACTTTAAGACGGAATTTTGGCCACCGGGACGGGTTCAAAACGGGTCACGATCTTCAAGTTATGAATTTGTTTGTGCGTAAAAACTGCACTTTCAATACACTTTTCACCACATTTCTTCGAGAAAAATCGCACATTCGGAGACCTTCTTTAAAGAATTGGCTCTCAAGCCGAACCTGAATTTGATAATATTTTATCAGGGATACCTTGGCAAAAGAACACCTGAATATGACGTTTCGGGTTGAACTTGTGAATCTTTGAATCCCGTATCGCTGCAAAACGGCGAACCGATCTTCAGCACGTAAAATACTATGAGAACATCCATTGGCGAAATAAACGTCACTTGTAACCTGAAGGAACTTGCTAAATATACCTTGATCCCTTAACCATATAACCAAGGATATGAGTGTATGTAATAATGAAATGTAAGCCAAACAGGTCAAAATAAAGAGGGTAAATTTTGGGGTACAACACATCACCATCTTTTGTTTTGGAAGGGCATCTTCGACACCACTCCTCGTGTATGAAGAGAAAGCTTGTGATTGAATGCACCTTTAAATTAATTGAGAAACTACTCTGCCCCAGGTTATGATTAAGGGTTTCAATTTGCATGAAAAAGAGAACTCCTACTTCTTAGGCTCAAAGGGGTTGACTAGGGATTATCTTCCTTATAACTCCACTGTTTAGGATTTGAAACAACGCATGTACATCGTTAGTAAGGTCTATTCAAAAGTATACTATAGAGATTATGGTATCTTTTTCGTCATCCTCCCTCTAAAGGCTTATAGCTTTTAATCGAGAGTTGAATATCATAAAAAGGAAGTAAAAGCACAGTTTGAATATAATGAATGCGAATGAAATAATTCAAGAAAAAAATATGCAATTCATTAATGAGAATAACCAAAGTCTGATATAAAGATAAGTGTTTAAGCAAACAAAGAAATTACAACTGATAATTCAAATGAAATAAACGCTCTCAATCTTGGCCATGATTTGGCATGGGAGCAGTGATCACATTGGGAGCCTTAGGAGGGTCAAATTCAATCTCCTTATTGTCAATCAAATCTTGAATCTTGTTTTTCAAAGACCAACAAATGTCAATGTCGTGCCCAAGGCTATTAGAATGGTAGGCACATTTCGCCTTAGGATTGTACTTAGGAGAGGAGGTATCAGGGTTTTGAGGAGGATCCCTTAGTGTAATCAGTTCCTCTTTTAGAAAATATTGTAACACTTGAGACAATGGCATATTAATCTTAGTGTACTTCCTTTCTTGGAACTTTATCCTATATTTATTTCCTTGTTGTTGTTGAACAGGTGTAGATTAGAAATCAACACCGCTCCCACGGATTGATGGTGGTTATTTTTACTATGGCTCCTTTGACCATAGACAGCATTAGTTTCTTTTTTAACAACAAAGGGCTTTTTCACATCATTAGAGGTTGAGGCCATTGGGATCTTCCCACTTTTGATGTTGCTTTCAATCCTTTCCCCAGTCAGAATCATCTCTATAAAACCAGACAAAGAACTCCCAATCAAAAAATTAAAGAACGGGCCTGTCAGAGTGCCCTGAACATATCTACCATTTCCTGATCAGTCAGAGAAGGTTGCACTCTGCCAGCTAAATCCCTCCATTTCTGTGCATATTCTTTGAATCCTTCCCTTGAGCCCATGGACATATTCTACAATTGCACTCGATTGGTGCCAGGTCAGCATTGTATTGGTACTGCTTATAGAAACCAGCATCCAAGTCTTCCCAGGTATGAATGTTGGTTCCTTCCAACTGATAGAACCATTCCAATTGAGTGCCAACCAAACTTTCTTGGAAGAAATGGACCCATAACTTCTGGTCAGTAGTGTGAGGCTGGATCTTTCTGATGTATGATCTCAAGTGAATTTTAGGACAAGAGACCCCGTCATATTTGGAAAAGATATGGACCTTGAACTTAGGTGGGATGACCACCCCTGGAACCAGCCCTAGTTCACCGAAATCCAATCTTAGTATCTTCTGGATTTCCATGGTGTTGAGACAATCCTCCAGCTGCTTGTATTTGTCATCAGCAGGAGGATATTGTTCCTCAGAGTAGTCAACTTCATCCTCCTCAAACCCCGGAATGTTGTCTTCTTCCTCGGTCTTCTTGTCATCTTCATCTTGAGTGTCTCCCTCCTTAGATGGAGTAGTAAAATCTAGAGCTCGCTTAGCAGGTCCTATAAACCTTCTCCCCAGGTTCAAGACACCAGCCTTCTTCTTAGTCTTTTTCTTCTTGTCTTACAAGATTAGAGCCTTCAAATTCTCTTGCCCTTTAGCTAGAGCCAAGAAAATCTGCTGGAACTGAGCATTCTTTGCCTGAAGATCCTTGACGTTTTGTTCGAGTGCCATTTCTTCTTGCTGAAATAAAAAGAGAAGGGATAAGAAACTTGCCTTGAAACCTGTAATGATATGTATGCCATGATTATGTGATGTTTTCAAGGATCTTGCGGGGTAAACATAAGAAAATGTTAGAATCCAACTGCATCTTTGATTGAAGAAATTTCGTATCGTTGACCGTCCTTCTATGAGAATCAAGCTCACCGTGTCTAGTGGGTCATAGCCTCTAACTCAAGTTATTGTACTTTGGTTTTTTTACGACATTGGCTAGAGGAAAATAAATCCCCTTGCCCCTTGCTAGACGTCTGGTTCATCATAACCTGCATTATAGGCCCTAGAGATCCTTGAAATGGTTAATAAAATGCTATGGCATGATGTCATGATGTGTATGCTATGCACCAAGAAAAAGTGTGAGGTGATGAAGACAAGTGAGTCTTGCAAGAAGTCCAGGTTATTGGATAATGACTACAAACAAATCATACAAGGAACTCACATATTTAGATAATAGATATAAACAAAACCCTGCAAGGAGTTCAAGTTGTTAGATAATGAAAGCAATCAAGTCACACAAATAGGCCTTAGGTTTAAAGGCTCGCATGAGGTTTAAGATAATTTCCCTCTTGAATGTTCAGTTGGCTCAACATGTCCTATTAATAGTAACCGGGTTCTAAGGAGTCTCATAAGATTGACCTTTCCATCAGGCATTGTTTCAGCTCAAGCACCAAAGTATTGCAGCCAAAATATCCAAAAATTCCAGTCTCAATGAGTGTAGCATCGAGTATCAACCTGTCTTCAGTTGGAACCAAAGCCGGGTATCTCACTAAGGTTCTAAAGGTCAGTTAGCGTTTAGTGACACTATGAGGAAGCCTAATGTTATCCCTGACTTATTCAAGGAACATTAGTACAATCCAAAGTATCGCGCTAACATAGCCACCACTTCATTTGTATCGGTCTACGTTGTACAGCCTCCATGATTTATTGTTACTTACCTAATAAGGTGCCCCAGATTCAGGTGTAGGATCTTTAGTAACAACCTAAACAAGCCCTCAAAAGTAAAGCATACAAAATACACAATGTAAAGCAAATTTAAAATGATCTAACTCTAAGGTAACCCACTTTTTATAAGTATTTCCCCAACAGAGTTGCCAGTTCTGTGATACGGTGGCAAAACTGACTGTTATATTGGTTTTGCGTTTATATTTGCAAATGTTACGGTAAGCAAGAGTCGCCATCAATTTTTCTTTTATTCAACAAAAGAAAGGGTGAAAAGAACGGAAAAAGACCTTTCGAGATTATTTTGGAGTAAGGGGGTAGATTATGGAAAGGGAAGGTGTTAGCACTCTTTCCATCTGTAGTTATCTACGTGATCTTAGATGCTTAGCTCATTTTGAAATACCTTGTGCTTTGTGTGTTTTTTTTAAAAGTATTTTTGAAATGCCAATAGTAAAGCAACTTGTTTTATGATAACTCTTGTATCAGTCCTCAAGAGTGTTGATAAAGCGTTTTGAAAATGTTTTTGGAAGTGTTTTGTGTATGTGTAAAAATTGTTTTGAGCATAACATCTAGGAACTATCTACTTTTACTCGAAACGGTCGTTCTTTTCTTATTTTCCTTTAGACAGTGTTATCCTACTATTAGTGAGTAGGTAGCCCTAGTCGTTGGATGCTTGAGGGACATTTGAAGGGACGTTTATAGTCACAAAGTCAACTGGGCAAGAAACCTTAGTAACTACCCTAGGGTTTTAAGATCATTTTTACTGAGGCAACGTCGAGAGGGTCATCGAGGGACTTATGATCTTTAAACCAGAGGGTAGCCACTAAAATCTCTCACGTTTTAAGAGTTGTGGTTGTTTTTCTGAAGGCAACCAAAGTGGGAGTACCGTAGAGGTGCGCATGTGCAATTGTATTGCTTTCAATTATTTTTCTTGTGTTAGATTTGCTAACGTTTGTTTGTTAAACTCTTGTCATACAATCCTAATTAGCATACATCTAAACAGTTAATAATTTGCAGTAATTAAAAGTGCAGAAATGTAAATCTAGCTATTACAAGGCTTCGGGGAGGGGATTATTTACATGTCCAAAATGGGGAATAAAGCAACAAAAAAAATCATACTTTAAACTATTACAACCAGGAAGCAGGTACAATAATATGAAAAATAGAATGCAAAAGATGATAACACGCGCGAAATGAAAATAACGTCTAAAACCTAAAAAGGCAAAATCTTTTTGTTTGTTTTTGATCATGGAAAGAAATTTAATTTAAAATCCTAAGTCTATTTATTTTTAAATTAAGAAAAGGATTAAAATAATTAATCAATTAATTTACAAAATTTATTTATTTGAGAAAATACTAACCTAATATTTTTTGTGATTTTTATCTGATTTTACAATGTTATAAAAAAATAAAACAATTAAAAGCAAAATAAATAAAACAAAATATAAAAAAGTAAATGGGCCAGGAAAGTAAAAGTAACAGGGGGGTAAGTTTAAAAAACACAAGCCCGGATCAAGAAGAGGCCCAGGTTTCCTTTCGATCCAATGAGGGAGGTTGTCATTCGATCCAATGAGGGAGGTTGTCTTTCGATCCAACGAGGGAGGTTGTCTTTCGATCCAATGAGGGATGTTGTTGAAAGTGCATGATGGCTGCACGTTGAGGGTACTGGATCTGGATTGATGGGATCTACTGGTGTTGACCACGTGGTGCATGGTGTGCACGTTAGACCTGCAAGCATGGGATCTGGAATACCATTGTTAAAAAAACAAAATGCATGACCTGGGTTTCGAACCCAGGTCCTTCCCCTTAATTCGAACCCCCACCTAATTCAAACCCCTGTGTCCAAATCTGAAGCTATTTTGTCCTGAAACATCGTGAATCCTGAGATTCGAAGGAACCAATTTCAAATGCCCTAGCAATGGCATTTTGTGTTTTGGGCACTGAAACTCACATGAATTACGTTAAAACATTCATAAATAATGACAATAACATGAATATGCAATTGAAAGAGATTTAAATTAAAGGTTAAACGAGTTTGAGATCCAAAAAATTTACCAAACAGAAGGATCGAATGAGCACGTTTCTAGGTGCGTTTGAATTGCTTAAGGCCCGAGAATCACTCTTGGGACCTTCAGGGGTGAATAGTGGACTTGGTTTGGACTGAGGAAGCTTACACTATGCTTTTCGAATTTGACAGTTTTGATGTATTTCTTTGTGATTTTTGATAGGCAATCTCCGCCCCCTTTGCTTGCACTTTGGCTCTATATTTATAGAGGAGTAATGGTGAACGAATATGGCATGAATAAAGCATTAACTATGGCTTTGAAAGAAAAATCATCAGATTTGAAAAGTTTCCATAATCAAAAGATTTGAAAAGTTTCCATTTTGAGATATTTCATGTCATTTTGAACTTTGAGTGAACCTGGACAGGATTCATCCCATTAGGTGTTCGTTTTGACTTACATCTCTGTTTCAAATCAAGTGATCCTTTCGACAAGCTCCCAAGCTTTTTCTTTTCAATGGCTCTGAGGTCTAATTCAAATTTCTTAAGGCTTCATCATCATGGCTTCTTCGATTAAGTCACCATCTGTATCGATTGCCTGATCTGGAAACATCATCCTAATTGAACAGTTCTTACTTATTTCGATCTCCTTTCACTCAATTTGACCAATCAAAGTATCACCTCTTCCTTTTTACTGGTCGAAGCTTCTTTCTGCTCCTTTCGATCTCCTCTCACTCAATTCTACCAATCAAAGTATCACCTCTTCCTTTTGACTGGTCGAAGCTTCATTTCGCTACTTTCGATCTCCTTTCACTCAATTTGACCAATCAAAGTATTACCTTTTCCTTTTGACTAGTTGAAGCTTCGTTCTGCTTATTTCGATCTCCTTTCACTTAATTCTACCAATCGAAGTATCAAAGCTTTTGAATTTAAAATCTTCTTCTTTTTGAAGTGCCAATGCAATCAACATGGCAGTCGAAGTATCTTTCCTTGTAATGCTTCGAATAGCCTATGTTTCAATAGTTCGAAAATGAACCCTTTGATAATGGCTCAACATAGTAAAGCTCTTTACTAGCTCTTCATCAATCGAAGGCTTCATAAAATCCTCTTCATACTTTCTTTCGAACTATTCTTTCTTCGATCATAGTGCTTCGTTGGGCATAAAAATAGACCGTATACTGTTGTCGAAGCTGCTTCGACACAAAAGCTCTTAAGCATATTTCCAGCTTTCAACTTACATCTCGTCAAGTTCAGTGCACTTCTATTCTTTCTTTCAGCTATGCCATTATGATGAGGCGTATGGGGTGCCTTGGAAATCATTTGAAGCTCCTTGAGCAATTGAGGACCTTAATGAGCATGTCTTGAATAAAACGGGAGGACAAATTTTGGGGTGCAACACATACCTCGTGGGTGGTTCTTACCTTTAATTCCATGCTCGTGATGTTGAACCTTTGAACTATATTGTTGTGACTTTGTTTGTGGTTATTACATAACCATGAATTCATGTATCTATGAAACTCTTTTTCACTTGATTTTCAAGAAATTTAGAGGTATTTCTTTGTAAACATCACAAGTTTCATCAAACTCAATGGATCTTGGATATTGATGGGGTGAAAACTCTAATCTGTCAAAATGGATGATTAATTTTGATGATAACTTGATCGATACTCTAATCTAATTTAGGGATTTACTATTTATCTTCATGCCTTGTGTGATCGATGGATCTGGAACTGACTGTTTAAAGCTGGTTCGCGAAATGTCGCAGAAGCAAGAGTCGCCACCGTCTTTTATTTTCTCCAAATGGAAAGGACAAAAGCACAGAAAAATTCCTTAAAGAGATTGCTCTCGGTTCGGGAGGTAGGTTATAGAAAGGGAAGGTGTTAGCACCCTTTCTATCCATGGTTATCCATGGGCTCTTAGATACTTGCTCATTGTGTTTTCAAAATTGGTTTGTTTGCTTTTCAACTGTGGGTTTTAAAAAGTTTCTTTGAAAATTCCAGTTCGACTCTTGTATCGGTCCTCAAGAGTGTTTGAAAAATTGCTTTCGAAAGCTTTTTGAAAAGGTGTCGGTGTGAAAAGTATTTTTTGATTTGTTTTGAAATTAGAGCAAGTATCTACGAGAACCTACCTACCCTAAGGAATTCGTCTGTGTAAATGTCCTTAAAGTAATGCTATCCCACCATTGAGAGGTAGGTAGCACCACTATTGGAGTTGTTCGGGTCAATTCGAGGTTCGGGACATGGTGATCACCAGAGAAATAGGAAGACACCTTAGAAGCTACCCTCATGCCAGGTTCCCGGATCATGAGGACTTACTAAGACATCCTCTACTCGACGATCACCTTCCGAGGCAAGGCAACAGTGAGGCGTACCCTAGGGGTGGTGTGTGATTTGTGTGTCGTTTTCATTTATATTTATCTTGTCATGTCATTGGTGTTCTACGCTTGTTTTTATTTTTGTCCATACATTCTTTCATGCCTTGATTTAACAGTTAAAAATATTGCGGGAAAGTAAAAATTCTAAGCTATTACAAAAGGCGCGGGTCCACATCGCCAAAATTTCTTGAACCCGATTTGACAGAAAATAAATAAATAAGGTAAATAAAGAATTAAAAGTGCAAGAAATTAATTACATGGCTTCGGGAGAGATACATAAATATTTAAACGAAATAAAATAAATATGCAAATTAATAAGAATTAAAAACGAGGGCGTTGGATCCTTTTTGCAAAATTAAATTAAATGGTGACATTAATTAATTAAAAAAGAAAGGAAATTGTTTTTTTTGTTGGTATTTTATGATTTTAATGAAAAAAAGAATTAAATGCAATTAAACCTAATTCTACAATTTTTATTTTATCATGAAAACATTGAATTTTAACCTAAAATTAACCCTAATTAATTTACATGCAATTTTAATTACAAAAATAAACATTTAATTATTTAATTATTTATGAAAGAAAAATGAAAGAAGATGAAAATTAATTAACCCTAATTCTATGTTTTTTAGATTTTTATTAAAAGAATTAAAATTAAAACCTAAATTTAAAACTAATCAATTAAAGTTATTTATTCACAAAAAATACTAAAATAAAAATATTTATTATATTTTTTCTCTTTTCTGATTTTTATGGTGTTTTTTATATTATTTATATTTTATGAAAATAATTAATAAACAATAATTAAAAAGAAAGTATAAATAATAAAAAAGGAAAACAATAAAGAAAATATAAATTTTGCAAACCTAGGGGGGTATTTGTCCCCAAAGTGGAGGGCTTGTTAGCACTTTAGGCCCACTAAGCTCCTGATTTTGTTGACCTCTCATCCCAGCGTGTGAGTGCATTGACTCATGTTCATGGTATTCTTCAAACTGTAGCCCTTGGATTGATCTAGGCATACGCGTGGAAGGCTGGATTTTGTGGGTACATGGTGATCCCCTGATGAAGCGTTGCATGGGAGTAGGTTGTACAAAATAATATGGAATAAAGTGAGGACCTGGGGGCTCGAACCCAGGTCATGAACGTTACCACCACTACGCCTTGCCAGCTGATCCACCTGATTGCTTTGTATATTATATAACAAACAAATAACATAAGCGAATATGGTTAGTTAATGGATTTTTAGCGCGCAAATTTAAATGAACCACTCACGCCTTGACACTGTATCATCTTCTCCGTTTTGTTTTATTTTCCTGAAACAAAAGATGGTTAGCGGGGGTTTTGAACCCCCTCAAAACATGCTTGTTTTCAAAATAGCGAATAGCACATCTTGGGTCAGAAATTAGGCTCGACCATTGCAATCAATCCGTCCAAGCTTCCTGGTCTTGATCATGGTATTGTGATTTGCTAATTTTACAGTACCAAGAAACCCCCAATTCGTAGCTTGTAAAACCCTAGAAAACAATAATGGCATCTTTGCATACAGTGCGTAAAACTTCAATTAAAACATAGAATAAGCTTCAGAATCATGAGAGCAACACAAAACGAGCATTAGAATTTACAATTATGCTATGAATGACAAGATACGATTTGTGTAAAAGAGTGATACAGTTCACCCTCGAATTACCAATTCTTTGAGTATGGGATTAAGTTTTTGATTGGAATCGTTTCCTGACAACCCTGGCAAGCTAATGGAACAAGTTTGGAGGCTTGAATTGACCTGCAAGTGTGTTTTCAGTTATGGAGTTTTCTTGAAAAAATATGCAAGTTTGTTTAGGGATTTTTGCGCAGCTGAGTGGTTCTGAGGCATTAGGTCTTGCTTGTGCTTATGTATGAAACCAATTAGGGTTGAAAAACTTGATTAGAATCCATGAATTAAAGAATGCAATATTTGATTTTTCCACCATGATTTTCAAATCTTTTTTCATGCTATTTTTGTACAAATCATATCCAATCAATTCCAATTCTTCCATATCTGATCATGCACGAATTATTGAGTATATTTCATGCACAAAAAGATTTTATTTCATTGGTTTTATATTTTTCATGTATTTTATTTGATTAAATGAATTATTAATAATAAAAAATTCAAATAAATAAATAAAAATGGAGAAAAACTTCCCTTTGGGCCTAATGGTCGTGCACATGCCTTGGATGATGAATTTTGGAAGAAAAGTAAGCCCATTAGCAATTTTAGGTCATTTGAATCAATGTTGACTTTTCAAAATATCCAAAAATTTCCCAACTTCCACAAGGCATAACTTGCTCAATTTTTAAGCTTTGCTCATGTTCTTGGACATTTTGGAAAGGTCTTTGAGTCCTCTAACCAATGTCTTTGGTCCCATGTCATTTTGATTTACCAATCTCAAGTTATGGCTTTTGACTTAAAGTCCCTTTTTGTTGACTTTTGAAAATGACCTATAATGTTGAAATTGATAACTTTTTGTGAGAGCATTTCTTGGACTTGAAGTATGAAGATGAGTTGTAGGAAATGTCTTTCTCTTCAAAATGAGCTTTGGATGGAATTTTTCTGATAATCCATGTGAAAGTTATGCCCTGGTCAATTTACAGTTGACTTTTTCAGCTGTCCAAATAAGGAAACTTTTGCATCTTGATGATTTTTGAGCCAAACTTTGAGAATCATGATCAAGCATTGATCAAATGATGTTTGTGGCTTCAAAATGAGATGTTGACCAAAAATTTGAACTTTTGACTGTCAAATGACCATTTTGCCCCTACAGTTGACTGTAGTGCAATTAGGGTTTTGACTGTGCAGTTTTGTGCTGAAAGTCTTGAAACTTGATATGAGGATGCTTGACCATATTTGTAGGCATGTGAGACTTGATTGGACCTTTGGAAACTTCATTTTCTTGATCAGAACCAAAACCCTAATTTTGACTGTTTAGGAGGCCCTTGCACTGTGCAACCCTTGGGGAATTTTGAAGCTTTGACTTGGCAATTCTTGAAGAATATGGGAGGGCAAATTTTGGGGTACAACAGTTGCCCCTGTTCAATCTTCTTAGACCTGAGGATGCAGATTGGCTGGCGTGCCTTTCGTAATCCGAGGGTAGAAGATGATTGAACACTAGAGTGCCCAGAAATTTGCGCTCACATAGTAGCAGTGTGATGGAAATGGGCTTATAGATGCCATTTAGAGATTGATGAATAGGATGATGGGCTTATAGATGCCATCTGGATGTTGATCGCATAAGAGATTCCTTAGCGAGAACCTGCATACCTGCAAAAGGAAAAATGAGTACCTGACATGTTGCAGGAGCTGGTTTTCAGATGCTTGATATAGATGTGCCCTGACTGGTTACAGGAGCTGAGTCTGGAGCTTCAAAAGATGATGAATGAACCAGGGGTGGTTACTACCTCAACAGGAGCGGTGAGAGAACCTTGGGTGACTTTAACTTCAACAACGCCCGTTGAGAAAATCTTGGTGGGAATTACCATCTCCGCAGGATCGGGAAGAGAACCAAAGGAAATTATAATCTCAAAAGCGGACGTTTGAGAAAAACCTGGAATGGAATTATCGTCTCCACACCGTTGGGGAGAGAACCATAGGAAATTATAATCTCAAAAGCGGACGTTTGAGAAAAACCTGGAGTGGAATTAACATCTCCGCACCGTTGGGGAGAGAACCATAGGAAATTATAATCTCAAAAGCGGACGTTTGAGAAAAACCTGGGATGGAATTATCATCTCTGCACCGCTGGGGAGAGAACCATAGGAAATTATAATCTCAAAAGCGGACGTCTGAGAAAAACCTGGGATGGAATTATCATCTCCGCACCGCTGGGGAGAGAACCATAGGAAATTATAATTTCAAAAGCGGACGTTTGAGAAAAACCTGGGATGGAATTATCATCTCCGCACCGCTGGGGAGAGAACCATAGGAAATTATAATCTCAAAAGCGGACGTTTGAGAAAAACCTGGGATGGAATTATCATCTCTGCACCGTTGGGGAGAGAACCATAGGAAATTATAATCTCAAAAGCGGACGTTTGAGAAAAACCTGGGATGGAATTATCATCTCCGCACCGCTGGGGAGAGAGCCATAGGAAATTATAATCTCAAAAGCGGACGTCTGAGAAAAACCTGGGATGGAATTATCATCTCCGCACCGCTGGGGAGAGAACCATAGGAAATTATAATTTCAAAAGCGGACGTTTGAGAAAAACCTGGGATGGAATTATCATCTCCGCACCGCTGGGGAGAGAACCATAGGAAATTATAATCTCAACAGCGGACGTTTGAGAAAAACCTGGGATGGAATTATCATCTCCGCACCGCTGGGGAGAGAACCATAGGAAATTATAATCTCAACAGCGGACGTTTGAGAAAAACCTGGGATGGAATTATCATCTCCGCACCGCTGGGGAGAGAACCATAGGAAATTATAATCTCAACAGCGGACGTTTGAGAAAAACCTGGGATGGAATTATCATCTCCGCACCGCTGGGGAGAGAACCATAGGAAATTATAATCTCAACAGCGGACGTTTGAGAAAAACCTGGGATGGAATTATCATCTCCGCACCGCTGGGGAGAGAACCATAGGAAATTATAATCTCAAAAGCGGACGTTTGAGAAAAACCTGGGATGGAATTATCATCTCCGCACCGCTGGGGAGAGAACCATAGGAAATTATAATCTCAAAAGCAAACATTGAGAAAAACCTTGAATGGAATTATCGTCTCCGCAGGATCGGGGAGAGAACCATAGGCAATTATAATCTCAAAAGCAAACATTGAGAAAAACCTGGAATGGAATTATCGTCTCCGCAGGATCGGGGAGAGAACCATAGGCAATTATAATCTCAAAAGCAAACATTGAGAAAAACCTGGAATGGAATTCTCGTCTCCGCAGGATCGGGGAGAGAACTATAGGCAATTATAATCTCAAAAGCAAACATTGAGAAAAACCTGGAATGGAATTATCGTCTCTGCAGGATCGGGGAGAGAACCATAGGCAATTATAATCTCAAAAGCAAACATTGAGAAAAACCTTTGATAACTTCTACTGAGTCTTCATCAGAAAAATCTGTTTGGGGTCGATTTAGCTGGACTAGAGAAGGCCTTGGACTGGATAAGAAATATTTGGAGTCGATTAACTGAACCGGTCTAGGTCTTGGAATGTCTTCAACTGGGTTTTTATCAGAGAAATCTGTTTGGGGTCGATTTAACTGGACCAGAGAAGGCCTTTGACTGGATAATAACCAGAGAAATCTTTGGAGTCGATTTAACTGAACTAGATAAGGTCTTAGAGTCTTGAAATATGATTGAGAATCTAACTGAATCTTTCCTGAAAGATAGAGGTCAGTCATGTGCAATGCATGATATGGGTCAAACAATGATGTTCTCAACATAAATGAGATTTGTATGATGCGTCTATGCATGCTATAATGATGTATGTGATGTTTAGGAACGTATGCTTTCGTCTAGGAAAGTAAATCCTTGACGGGTGCCGGGAAGTCACTCCTGGGCTGATGTTGAAGAATAAGCTTTTACTTCCGCTGGGGATGATAGTTGCAAGAATACCGGTAGGAGAAGATAACTCCGTTGGGGAATAAACTTGGCGAATGGAATAACTCTGCGGGGGGGAAAGTACCCTGACGATCTTGCTGGGAAGCGATACTCTGTGGGGAGAGAGATACTTTGTTGAGTGTTGATAATACCTTGCTGGGGATACTCTTGTTGCGTTGGAAGTGTTGATAGACTTCGCTGAGGATAAGAAGACTTTGTTGAGGACGCTCTTTCCGTGGCTTTTGGCTGAGGATAACCCAGTTATATCCTGGTAAGGAAATAACTCTTTGAATAAAGCCGGGAGACGCGTTCGTGTTCTGCGAGGGATAAGCTTCCAGAATCTACTGGGGATAAGCTTACTGCTTGGGGAGATGAATTCCAACTTTCCTGGGGAAACTGGATTGGACTCTCTTGGGGGAAGTTTTGAATTGTGGGGGAAGTAACTCCTCTGAATGTTTGATAGACCGCCGGGGAACAATCTTTAGGCCAAGACTGTCGGGGATGCTTGTTAAGAATGTCCGTATATTGTTGGGGAATGTTTGAGTTCTGCGGGAGGATACCCAACTTCCTTAAGGTTTGACAATATAGCTTTGCTTGAGGAGAGTATACTGTTTGCTGGCTCACTCTCTGGGGAATTAAGATGCACTGGTTATGTTCTTCAGCTGAGGTTACCTTGGTACCTTTGGAGGACAGAACAATTAGCTTGCTTGGACAGCTCATCATTGCCCCTGTTTCTGATATTGGAGAGGAAGACCTGTGAGGTGCTAATAGTTGTTGATGGACAAACCTTCTTCTGGTAGGCAGGTGACAGGATGACAGGACATAGTCGTACGCTTTAATCCCTAACTTTTGCCTGGACCGTCCTTTCGGGTTTTCAGTCCACCGGGATACCCATTTTTGCCCAAGCCGCCTTTTCAGGTTTTCGACTTGCCGGGTGTACAGATTTTTTTTTCATTTCATCCCTTCATTTTGCCCGAACCCTTTTGGTTCGCCGGGAAGCCCTAATTTTTGCCTAGGCATGTCAGCCTAGCGGGTCTTTGATTTTGCGTAGTATCTTTTCGACTATGTCCGTGCTTTCAGAATGTAGGGAGTTGCCCCTGTTAGAAGTGTTTTGTCATGCCACCAGAAGATTTTTGACCAGGCAAGATTTATTGTTGAAATGCCCCAGGTGACTCATGCGGAGATTTGCCCCAGGCTATTTGGCCTTTTGAGAGATTCTCTGAATCTTGACTTAACTGCCCCAGATGATGGACCATGATCATGCCATGCCCCTTGGTTGGAAGTGCTTTTGTTCACTAGGTATTCCTCGTGCGAATTTCCCTGCTGTTCAAACAAAAGGTCATATGCAAACAAAGTTATGTTAAAAATGAAAAGCTCATGTCTGTCTTGAAGATTTTTAAAAATGCATTTTGTCGTAAAACACTGTGATGTTAACTCAAGATTTTACAGCGAGCCTTCAGGAGTCAGGATACCTTTCGTAACAGTATGCTTTCGAACTAACCCATGCTTCAGCTAGGACTTTTAAGGGTTATAACGTGGCCTGGTTCACGGTTTAAGAAACAAAGGATAAAGGCTCAAATTATTTGTACCCACCCGCTCTTCGTGATGTTCTCCAAATCTAAACTCAGTTGATCATACGTTAGACCTTGTTTGAGTCTTTGCTCTGATTTTCCGGTGATGGTTCAGATATTGATGATTTATTTGGAATGGGCAGTCATTTCCTTTTTGTTGAGGGTTTATAAGACCTCTTTCTTTTTTGATTTTGTTGTCCCTGTTTTTTTCCTGAGCTGTTTCCTTTTTTGGAATTACAGTCAGCGGGATGCCCCAGTTTCGTAAGTCCCCTTTATAGGTTTTGACTTTTTGGGCTTTTCATTTATGATTTTTTTTTTTTTGATAATGACTGCCTGTCCTTATGATTGTTCTGAACCATCACTGTCTTTCTTTGTTTTGTAAGGACCTTTTTGGTGCCCTTCGTTATGCACTTGGATCAACTGAGAGACTACCTTGCCCCAGGTTATGATTAAGGGTTTTAATTTCCGAAAAGAAAACTCCTACTTCTTTGGCTCAGAGGGGTTAACGAGGGATTATCTTCCTTATAACTCCAGTGTTTAGGGATTGAAACAATGCATGTACCTCATCAGCGGGATCTGTTCAAAAGCATACTGTAAAGATTGCGGTATCGTTTTCGTCATCCTCCCTCAAGAGGCTTTGAATTATTGAGAGTTGATCATCAGAAAAAATATGAAAATAATTTGCATAGAGTGAATACGAATATATTGGTTCAAAATAGACATAAGCGATGCATTAATGGAATAACAATGTTTAACATGAGTAAATGTTTGAACAAAAGAGAATTGCAACTTGAACATTCGAATGAACAAAACTTTCTCAATCCTAGCCATGTTTTGGCAAGGGAGCAGTGATCACGTGGGGAATCTTGGGTACTTTAAACTGAATCTCTCCAGCGTCGATCATGTCTTGGATCTTATTTTTCAAGCTCCAACAATCATCTGTAGTATGCCCCGGGCTGTCAGAGTGATAAGCGCAGCGGGCGTTGGGGTTATACTTCGGTGACGTTGTATTTTGGTTCTTCGGAGCTTCTTTTAGAGTTACCAGCTTGGTCTCTAGCAACTGTGGCAATATCTGGGATAAGGTCATGCTCAAACGGGTAAATTCTCTCTGGGGTCTTTCAGCCCTTTGAGGATTGGTTGGCCGAGGAGCGGCAGCAGGCTTGGCAATTGTTACCGCACTGACAGATTGGCGGCGCTCAAATCTTTCTGATCTCCGGGAGCCATACACAGCACTAGCCTCCTTCTTGAAGGGTTTCTTCTCAGAACTAGACGATGCACCCTTCGGAATCTTACCAGACTTTAACCCAGCCTCAATTCTCTCTCCAGTCAGAATCAGATCAGTGAACCCTGCAGATGAATTCCCGATAAGATGGTTGAAAAATGGCCCAGATAGGGTCCCCAAAAACATGTCTACCAACTCCCGATCAGTCAACGGAGGCTGCACTCTGCCAGCCAGATCCCTCCACTTCTGAGCGTACTCCTTAAAACCTTCACTTGAACCTAACGACATACCCTGGAGTTGGGTACGTGTAGGGGCAAGGTCGGCATTATATTGATACTGCTTATAGAAAGCAGTAGCCAACTCCTCCCAGTTACGAACCTTGGTCCCATCCAGCTGATAGAACCATTCGAGATGAGTCCCTGAAAGACTCTCCTGGAAGAAGTGGATCCACAAATTCTTATCCGCGGAATACGGTTGAATTTTCCGAACATAGGACCTGAGATGTAGCTTGGGACAAGACGCCCCGTCATATTTAGTGAAAGATGGGGCTTTGAACTTCCGAGGAATGATCACACCAGTAGACAAACCCAGATCTCCAAAATCCAGCCCAGGTACCTGTTGTATCTCCATGGCATTCAACCTATCCTCCAGCTGCTTGTAACGGTCTTCTGCAGGAGGATATTGCTCTTCATCAAAATCAGTCTCGTTGTCGGAGACTACCGGACTAGGAACCCTTGCCTCTTGAGGAGTACCCTTGCCAACGGAAGAACCAGCCTCTTCATTCTGCAAGGTGTTGCCAAACCTTCGGCCCGAGTTGAACAGAACAGTCCTTCTCTTCTTCTTCTTCTCCTTCTTCAGGAGCAGAGCCTTCAGCTCTTCTTGGCCCTGAGCCAAACCCTTGATTAATTCCTGGAATTGCGCATTCTGCGCCTGAAGAGCCTTGATGGACGTCTCAGTTGATGACGAGTCAGGATTCATGATGCTGAAATAAACAGCGAAGAACTGTAAGCAACCTGAAAAGAGGGAAAACCTGCTATGCACATGATGAATGATATGTGTTTATGCAATGCATTCAAGGGTTCGAAAGTTCAAATTTGTTGTAGACAAGAAGGAACACACGTTATTATTAAGGAAATAATTGTTTAGTACATCAAAGCCTTATGGGCAAAATAACACAAAAGCAAATCAATCCCAAAATACACTGCGCATCCTCTTTGGAGCTATGTAAGTGTTGAGATTCCTCTCCTCATGCAACAGGCGGGTGAGCTCCAAGACCTTCTTTTCACTGGCATGTAGACTGGTCTCAAGAGAATTCTGTTCTTCCTTAAGCTGGATCCAGCTCTTCTGCATCTCTTCCCATGATGTGGGCATATCAGGGTGCTGAATAGTGTAAGGCACTTCTCCTTCCAAGACTGGCTCTTTGATCACAGGGAGCATATGGGGATAAGGCATCACTAACTTCTGGGAGCGGGCTCGTACCCACTTGAGATAAGGTTCCAACGGGATGGAGTTCCTGTGCCCCAGTGTCTTGCTGTCTATCCTACTGGGCATCCTCCAGGCTCTGATAAATCTCTGGCGAAGTCCTTGAGTATCGTTGTCGAAGTCAAAAACTATGTCAGGAATTAACATGTCATGAGGACCATCCCTCCGAGCATAACCAAACTGTCTCCAAGCCAGGCATGGGCTGTAAGTGATACCTCCTCTGATTCCAAGTAAAGGAACATTAGGGTACTCCCCGCAACAATCAATGATGGGGACATCTTCTCTGGACCTAGGGCACCAATGTATATCTGCATGTGTAAGAGTCATCAACCGTTGTGACCATCTCAAACCCCGCTCATTCTTCAGGACTGATTGTGGAAGGTGCGAAATAAACCACCTTCCCAGGAGAGGAGTGCAACACATAAGGACACCTCTTTTTCTCATGGTTCGAGTGTAACATGAGTGAAGGATGTCCCCTAGCAACGTAGGTATAGGATTCCTGGACATAAAGATCTGGACAACACTGATATCTATAAGCTGATCTGGGTTAGGGAACAACACCAAACCATAGACAAGGAGGGCCACCACCTCTTCAAAAGCTTGAAAGTCAAGGGAGTTCCAACATTCATGGGCCTTTTCAAACAGAAACCTGGCTAAGAACCCTTTGATACCACTTCTGACTTCCCAATGTCCCTTGAGGTCAGATGACTGTAGGTGCAAGGCTTTAGCAATCTCTTCAAGCTTGGGTTCCTTTTTTGTACCGTTGAAGGGTAGCTGATCAAGGATAGGGATCTTCAGGAGCCGGGAGAACTCCTCCAATGTAGGTACCAGCTGATAATCCAAGAAGGTGAAACAGTGATGCAGAGGGTCAAAGAACTGGAACATGACCTTTATCATATCTTCCTCAATGTTGGTATTGACCAAGCTGATGAGACTTCCATGTCTTTCACTGAATGAAGAGTTCTCGGGAATCCTGGATATAAGTTCCTTAAGTTGAGGAGGGACCCTTACAAGACTGACTTGAATTGTCTTTCTACGAACAGTTTCCATGTCCTACAAAACAAGAACAAAGATGAAAATTCGAACCCCTGAAATGGTTAGTCAATGCATATGATGCTGGATGATGTCATGATGCTATGATTAAACATACCACAGATATTTACAAAGACAAACATGTAAGGCACACAAGGCACACAAGACAAGCCCTTAGGGTTTAAGGCCAGCATGGGGTCTGGGTAGTACCCTCTTGAAGTGGGTGGGTTCAACCTGTCCTATCAAAGTAACCGGGTTCTAAGGGTCCCAATATCACGGGATTGCTTTCATTGTTCATCGTTTCGATTTAGCCACTGAACTGGCGACCGAAATATTCCAGGAAAGCAACCCTCAATTGAGTGTAGTATCGAGTATCAACCAACCTCGGACTGCACCAAAGTCAGTTATCTCACTACCCTAAAGAGGCCAAGATAGTTCAATTAAGGTTCCTAAAGTCAGTTGATGCTTCATGACACCACGCGGAGGCCCCGTACTCTCCTTGACTGAACTCAAGGGTTACCGGTACACACCAAAGTGCCACATCAACGTAGCAGACTGTTTCAACCATGTCGGTATACCCCGCACAGTTCCCTCACAGCCTTGTTGCTACTTTCTAAGAAGGTATCCCCCAGATCCGGGTTAGGATCTATAGAACTCCCAAGCAACCCACAATTTAAAGCACACAAGGAAAACAATTGAAAACACAGTTATGAACTAGCCCTAAGGTACACCTCACTTTAAGTTAAATCCCCAGCAGAGTCGCCAGTTCTGTGATCGGTGGATCTGGAACTGACTGTTTAAAGCTGGTTCGCGAAATGTCGCGGAAGCAAGAGTCGCCACCGTCTTTTATTTTCTCCAAATGGAAAGGACAAAAGCACAGAAAAATTCCTTAAAGAGATTGCTCTCGGTTCGGGAGGTAGGTTATAGAAAGGGAAGGTGTTAGCACCCTTTCTATCCATGGTTATCCACGGGCTCTTAGATACTTGCTCATTGTGTTTTCAAAATTGGTTTGTTTGCTTTTCAACTGTGGGTTTTAAAAAGTTTCTTTGAAAATTCCAGTTCGACTCTTGTATCGGTCCTCAAGAGTGTTTGAAAAATTGCTTTCGAAAGCTTTTTGAAAAGGTGTCGGTGTGAAAAGTATTTTTTTGATTTGTTTTGAAATTAGAGCAAGTATCTACGAGAACCTACCTACCCTAAGGAATTCATCTATGTAAATGTCCTTAAAGTAATGCTATCCCACCATTGAGAGGTAGGTAGCACCACTATTGGAGTTGTTCGGATCAATTCGAGGTTCGGGACATGGTGATCACCAGAGCAATAGGAAGACACCTTAGAAGCTACCCTCATGCCAGGTTCCCGGATCATGAGGACTTACTAAGACATCCTCTACTCGACGATCACCTTTCGAGGCAAGGCAACAGTGAGGCGTACCCTAGGGGTGGTGTGTGATTTGTGTGTCGTTTTCATTTATATTTATCTTGTCATGTCATTGGTGTTCTACGCTTGTTTTTATTTTTGTCCATACATTCTTTCATGCCTTGATTTAACAGTTAAAAATATTGCGGGAAAGTAAAAATTCTAAGCTATTACAAAAGGCGCGGGTCCACATCGCCAAAATTTCTTGAACCCGATTTGACAGAAAATAAATAAATAAGGTAAATAAAGAATTAAAAGTGCAAGAAATTAATTACATGGCTTCGGGAGAGATACATAAATATTTAAACGAAATAAAATAAATATGCGAATTAATAAGAATTAAAAACGAGGGCGTTGGACCCTTTTTGCAAAATTAAATTAAATGGTGACATTAATTAATTAAAAAAGAAAGGAAATTGTTTTTTTTTTGGTATTTTATGATTTTAATGAAAAAAAGAATTAAATGCAATTAAACCTAATTCTACAATTTTTATTTTATTATGAAAACATTGAATTTTAACCTAAAATTAACCCTAATTAATTTACATGCAATTTTAATTACAAAAATAAACATTTAATTATTTAATTATTTATGAAAGAAAAATGAAAGAAGATGAAAATTAATTAACACAAATTCTATGTTTTTTAGATTTTTATTAAAAGAATTAAAATTAAAACCTAAATTTAAAACTAATCAATTAAAGTTATTTATTCACAAAAAATACTAAAATAAAAATATTTATTATATTTTTTCTCTTTTCTGATTTTTATGGTGTTTTTTATATTATTTATATTTTATGAAAATAATTAATAAACAATAATTAAAAAGAAAGTATAAATAATAAAAAAGGAAAACAATAAAGAAAATATAAATTTTGCAAACCTAGGGGGGTATCTGTCCCCAAAGTGGAGGGCTTGTTAGCACTTTAGGCCCACTAAGCTCCTGATTTTGTTGACCTCTCATCCCAGCGTGTGAGTGCATTGACTCATGTTCATGGTATTCTTCAAACTGTAGCCCTTGGATTGATCTAGGCATACGCGTGGAAGGCTGGATTTTGTGGGTACATGGTGATCCCCTGATGAAGCGTTGCATGGGAGTAGGTTGTACAAAATAATATGGAATAAAGTGAGGACCTGGGGGCTCGAACCCAGGTCATGAACGTTACCACCACTACGCCTTGCCAGCTGATCCACCTGATTGCTTTGTATATTATATAACAAACAAATAACATAAGCGAATATGGTTAGTTAATGGATTTTTAGCGCGCAAATTTAAATGAACCACTCACGCCTTGACACTGCATCATCTTCTCCGTTTTGTTTTATTTTCCTGAAACAAAAGATGGTTAGCGGGGGTTTTGAACCCCCTCAAAACATGCTTGTTTTCAAAATAGCGAATAGCACATCTTGGGTCAGAAATTAGGCGCGACCATTGCAATCAATCCGTCCAAGCTTCCTGGTCTTGATCATGGTATTGTGATTTGCTAATTTTACAGTACCAAGAAACCCCCAATTCGTAGCTTGTAAAACCCTAGAAAACAATAATGGCATCTTTGCATACAGTGCGTAAAACTTCAATTAAAACATAGAATAAGCTTCAGAATCATGAGAGCAACACAAAACGAGCGTTAGAATTTACAATTATGCTATGAATGACAAGATACGATTTGTGTAAAAGAGTGATACAGTTCACCCTCGAATTACCAATTCTTTGAGTATGGGATTAAGTTTTTGATTGGAATCGTTTCCTGACAACCCTGGCAAGCTAATGGAACAAGTTTGGAGGCTTGAATTGACCTGCAAGTGTGTTTTCAGTTATGGAGTTTTCTTGAAAAAATATGCAAGTTTGTTTAGGGATTTTTGCGCAGCTGAGTGGTTCTGAGGCATTAGGTCTTGCTTGTGCTTATGTATGAAACCAATTAGGGTTGAAAAACTTGATTAGAGTCCATGAATTAAAGAATGCAATATTTGATTTTTCCACCATGATTTTCAAATCTTTTTTCATGTTATTTTTATACAAATCATATCCAATCAATTCCAATTCTTCCATATCTGATCATGCACGAATTATTGAGTATATTTCATGCACAAAAAGATTTTATTTCATTGGTTTTATATTTTTCATGTATTTTATTTGATTAAATGAATTATTAATAATAAAAAATTCAAATAAATAAATAAAAATGGAGAAAAACTTCCCTTTGGGCCTAATGGTCGTGCACATGCCTTGGATGATGAATTGTGGAAGAAAAGTAAGCCCATTAGCAATTTTAGGTCATTTGAATCAATGTTGACTTTTCAAAATATCCAAAAATTTCCCAACTTCCACAAGGCATAACTTGCTCAATTTTTAAGCTTTGCTCATGTTCTTGGACATTTTGGAAAGTTCTTTGAGTCCTCTAACCAATGTCTTTGGTCCCATGTCATTTTGATTTACCAATCTCAAGTTATGGCTTTTGACTTAAAGTCCCTTTTTGTTGACTTTTGAAAATGACCTATAATGTTGAAATTGATAACTTTTTGTGAGAGCATTTCTTGGACTTGAAGTATGAAGATGAGTTGTAGGAAATGTCTTTCTCTTCAAAATGAGCTTTGGATGGAATTTTTCTGATAATCCATGTGAAAGTTATGCCCTGGTCAATTTACAGTTGACTTTTTCAGCTGTCCAAATAAGGAAACTTTTGCATCTTGATGATTTTTGAGCCAAACTTTGAGAATCATGATCAAGCATTGATCAAATGATGTTTGTGGCTTCAAAATGAGATGTTGACCAAAAATTTGAACTTTTGACTGTCAAATGACCATTTTGCCCCTACAGTTGACTGTAGTGCAATTAGGGTTTTGACTGTGCAGTTTTGTGCTGAAAGTCTTGAAACTTGATATGAGGATGCTTGACCATATTTGTAGGCATGTGAGACTTGATTGGACCTTTGGAAACTTCATTTTCTTGATCAGAACCAAAACCCTAATTTTGACTGTTTAGGAGGCCCTTGCACTGTGCAACCCTTGGGGAATTTTGAAGCTTTGACTTGGCAATTCTTGAAGAATATGGGAGGGCAAATTTTGGGGTACAACAGTTGCCCTTGTTCAATCTTCTTAGACCTGAGGATGCAGATTGGCTGGCGTGCCTTTCGTAATCCGAGGGTAGAAGATGATTGAACACTAGAGTGCCCAGAAATTTGCGCTCACATAGTAGCAGTGTGATGGAAATGGGCTTATAGATGCCATTTAGAGATTGATGAATAGGATGATGGGCTTATAGATCCCATCTGGATGTTGATCGCATAAGAGATTCCTTAGCGAGAACCTGCATACCTGCAAAAGGAAAAATGAGTACCTGACATGTTGCAGGAGCTGGTTTTCAGATGCTTGATATAGATGTGCCCTGACTGGTTACAGGAGCTGAGTATGGAGCTTCAAAAGATGATGAATGAACCAGGGGTGGTTACTACCTCAACAGGAGCGGTGAGAGAACCTTGGGTGACTTTAACTTCAACAACGCCCGTTGAGAAAATCTTGGTGGGAATTACCATCTCCGCAGGATCGGGAAGAGAACCAAAGGAAATTATAATCTCAAAAGCGGACGTTTGAGAAAAACCTGGAATGGAAGTATCGTCTCCACACTGTTGGGGAGAGAACCATAGGAAATTATAATCTCAAAAGCGGACGTTTGAGAAAAACCTGGAGTGGAATTAACATCTCCGCACCGTTGGGGAGAGAACCATAGGAAATTATAATCTCAAAAGCGGACGTTTGAGAAAAACCTGGGATGGAATTATCATCTCTGCACCGCTGGGGAGAGAACCATAGGAAATTATAATCTCAAAAGCGGACGTCTGAGAAAAACCTGGGATGGAATTATCATCTCCGCACCGCTGGGGAGAGAACCATAGGAAATTATAATTTCAAAAGCGGACGTTTGAGAAAAACCTGGGATGGAATTATCATCTTCGCACCGCTGGGGAGAGAACCATAGGAAATTATAATCTCAACAGCGGACGTTTGAGAAAAACCTGGGATGGAATTATCATCTCCGCACCGCTGGGGAGAGAACCATAGGAAATTATAATCTCAAAAGCGGACGTTTGAGAAAAACCTGGGATGGAATTATCATCTCCGCACCGTTGGGGAGAGAACCATAGGAAATTATAATCTCAAAAGCGGACGTTTGAGAAAAACCTGGGATGGAATTATCATCTCCGCACCGCTGGGGAGAGAGCCATAGGAAATTATAATCTCAAAAGCGGACGTCTGAGAAAAACCTGGGATGGAATTATCATCTCCGCACCGCTGGGGAGAGAACCATAGGAAATTATAATTTCAAAAGCAGACGTTTGAGAAAAACCTGGGATGGAATTATCATCTCCGCACCGCTGGGGAGAGAACCATAGGAAATTATAATCTCAACAGCGGACGTTTGAGAAAAACCTGGGATGGAATTATCATCTCCGCACCGCTGGGGAGAGAACCATAGGAAATTATAATCTCAACAGCGGACGTTTGAGAAAAACCTGGGATGGAATTATCATCTCCGCACCGCTGGGGAGAGAACCATAGGAAATTATAATCTCAACAGCGGACGTTTGAGAAAAACCTGGGATGGAATTATCATCTCCGCACCGCTGGGGAGAGAACCATAGGAAATTATAATCTCAACAGTGGACGTTTGAGAAAAACCTGGAATGGAATTATCATCTCCGCACCGCTGGGGAGAGAACCATAGGAAATTATAATCTCAAAAGCGGACGTTTGAGAAAAACCTGGGATGGAATTATCATCTCCGCACCGCTGGGGAGAGAACCATAGGAAATTATAATCTCAAAAGCAAACATTGAGAAAAACCTGGAATGGAATTATCGTCTCCGCAGGATCGGGGAGAGAACCATAGGCAATTATAATCTCAAAAGCAAACATTGAGAAAAACCTGGAATGGAATTATCGTCTCCGCAGGATCGGGGAGAGAACCATAGGCAATTATAATCTCAAAAGCAAACATTGAGAAAAACCTGGAATGGAATTATCGTCTCCGCAGGATCGGGGAGAGAACTATAGGCAATTATAATCTCAAAAGCAAACATTGAGAAAAACCTGGAATGGAATTATCGTCTCTGCAGGATCGGGGAGAGAACCATAGGCAATTATAATCTCAAAAGCAAACATTGAGAAAAACCTTTGATAACTTCTACTGAGTCTTCATCAGAAAAATCTGTTTGGGGTCGATTTAGCTGGACT
Organism: Vicia faba; assembly: GCA_948472305.1. NCBI lineage: Eukaryota > Viridiplantae > Streptophyta > Magnoliopsida > Fabales > Fabaceae > Vicia > Vicia faba. The sequence continues at coordinate 1,331,061,980 of OX451739.1, forward strand.
AGAGAAGGCCTTGGACTGGATAAGAAATCTTTGGAGTCGATTAACTGAACCGGTCTAGGTCTTGGAATGTCTTCAACTGGGTCTTTATCAGAGAAATCTGTTTGGGGTCGATTTAACTGGACCAGAGAAGGCCTTTGACTGGATAATAACCAGAGAAATCTTTGGAGTCGATTTAACTGAACCAGATAAGGTCTTAGAGTCTTGAAATATGATTGAGAATCTAACTGAATCTTTCCTGAAAGATAGAGGTCAGTCATGTGCAATGCATGATATGGGTCAAACAATGATGTTCTCAACATAAATGAGATTTGTATGATGCGTCTATGCATGCTATAATGATGTATGTGATGTTTAGGAACGTATGCTTTCGTCTAGGAAAGTAAATCCTTGACGGGTGCCGGGAAGTCACTCCTGGGCTGATGTTGAAGAATAAGCTTTTACTTCCGCTGGGGATGATAGTTGCAAGAATACCGGTAGGAGAAGATAACTCCGTTGGGGAATAAACTTGGCGAATGGAATAACTCTGCGGGGGGGAAAGTACCCTGACGATCTTGCTGGGAAGCGATACTCTGTGGGGAGAGAGATACTTTGTTGAGTGTTGATAATACCTTGCTGGGGATACTCTTGTTGCGTTGGAAGTGTTGATAGACTTCGCTGAGGATAAGAAGACTTTGTTGAGGACGCTCTTTCCGTGGCTTTTGGCTGAGGATAACCCAGTTATATCCTGGTAAGGAAATAACTCTTTGAATAAAGCCGGGAGACGCGTTCGTGTTCTGCGAGGGATAAGCTTCCAGAATCTACTGGGGATAAGCTTACTGCTTGGGGAGATGAATTCCAACTTTCCTGGGGAAACTGGATTGGACTCTCTTGGGGGAAGTTTTGAATTGTGGGGGAAGTAACTCCTCTGAATGTTTGATAGACCGCCGGGGAACAATCTTTAGGCCAAGACTGTCGGGGATGCTTGTTAAGAATGTCCGTATATTGTTGGGGAATGTTTGAGTTCTGCGGGAGGATACCCAACTTCCTTAAGGTTTGACAATATAGCTTTGCTTGAGGAGAGTATACTGTTTGCTGGCTCACTCTCTGGGGAATTAAGATGCACTGGTTATGTTCTTCAGCTGAGGTTACCTTGGTACCTTTGGAGGACAGAACAATTAGCTTGCTTGGACAGCTCATCATTGCCCCTGTTTCTGATATTGGAGAGGAAGACCTGTGAGGTGCTAATAGTTGTTGATGGACAAACCTTCTTCTGGTAGGCAGGTGACAGGATGACAGGACATAGTCGTACGCTTTAATCCCTAACTTTTGCCTGGACCGTCCTTTCGGGTTTTCAGTCCACCGGGATACCCATTTTTGCCCAAGCCGCCTTTTCAGGTTTTCGACTTGCCGGGTGTACAGATTTTTTTTTCATTTCATCCCTTCATTTTGCCCGAACCCTTTTGGTTCGCCGGGAAGCCCTAATTTTTGCCTAGGCATGTCAGCCTAGCGGGTCTTTGATTTTGCGTAGTATCTTTTCGACTATGTCCGTGCTTTCAGAATGTAGGGAGTTGCCCCTGTTAGAAGTGTTTTGTCATGCCACCAGAAGATTTTTGACCAGGCAAGATTTATTGTTGAAATGCCCCAGGTGGCTCATGCGGAGATTTGCCCCAGGCTATTTGGCCTTTTGAGAGATTCTCCGAATCTTGACTTAACTGCCCCAGATGATGGACCATGATCATGCCATGCCCCTTGGTTGGAAGTGCTTTTGTTCACTAGGTATTCCTCGTGCGAATTTCCCTGCTGTTCAAACAAAAGGTCATATGCAAACAAAGTTATGTTAAAAATGAAAAGCTCATGTCTGTCTTGAAGATTTTTAAAAATGCATTTTGTCGTAAAACACTGTGATGTTAACTCAAGATTTTACAGCGAGCCTTCAGGAGTCAGGATACCTTTCGTAACAGTATGCTTTCAAACTAACCCATGCTTCAGCTAGGACTTTTAAGGGTTATAACGTGGCCTGGTTCACGGTTTAAGAAACAAAGGATAAAGGCTCAAATTATTTGTACCCACCCGCTCTTCGTGATGTTCTCCAAACCTAAACTCAGTTGATCATACGTTAGACCTTGTTTGAGTCTTTGCTCTGATTTTCCGGTGATGGTTCAGATATTGATGATTTATTTGGAATGGGCAGTCATTTCCTTTTTGTTGAGGGTTTATAAGACCTCTTTCTTTTTTTATTTTATTGTCCCTGTTTTTTTCCTGAGTTGTTTCCTTTTTTGGAATTACAGTCAGCGGGATGCCCCAGTTTCGTAAGTCCCCTTTATAGGTTTTGACTTTTTGGGCTTTTCATTTATGATTTTTTTTTTTGATAATGATTGCCTGTCCTTATGATTGTTCTGAACCATCACTGTCTTTCTTTGTTTTGTAAGGACCTTTTTGGTGCCCTTCGTTATGCACTTGGATCAACTGAGAGACTACCCTGCCCCAGGTTATGATTAAGGGTTTTAATTTCCGAAAAAAAAAACTCCTACTTCTTTGGCTCAGAGGGGTTAACGAGGGATTATCTTCCTTATAACTCCAGTGTTTAGGGATTGAAACAATGCTTGTACCTCATCAGCGGGATCTGTTCAAAAGCATACTGTAAAGATTGCGGTATCGTTTTCGTCATCCTCCCTCAAGAGGCTTTGAATTATTGAGAGTTGATCATCAGAAAAAATATGAAAATAATTTGCATAGAGTGAATACGAATATATTGGTTCAAAATAGACATAAGTGATGCATTAATGGAATAACAATGTTTAACATGAGTAAATGTTTGAACAAAAGAGAATTGCAACTTGAACATTCGAATGAACAAAACTTTCTCAATCCTAGCCATGTTTTGGCAAGGGAGCAGTGATCACGTGGGGAATCTTGGGTACTTTAAACTGAATCTCTCCAGCGTCGATCATGTCTTGGATCTTATTTTTCAAGCTCCAACAATCATCTGTAGTATGCCCCGGGCTGTCAGAGTGATAAGCGCAGCGGGCGTTGGGGTTATACTTCGGTGACGTTGTATTTTGGTTCTTCGGAGCTTCTTTTAGAGTTACCAGCTTGGTCTCTAGCAACTGTGGCAATATCTGGGATAAGGTCATGCTCAAACGGGTAAATTCTCTCCGGGGTCTTTCAGCCCTTTGAGGATTGGTTGGCCGAGGAGCGGCAGCAGGCTTGGCAATTGTTACCGCACTGACAGATTGGCGGCGCTCAAATCTTTCTGATCTCCGGGAGCCATACACAGCACTAGCCTCCTTCTTGAAGGGTTTCTTCTCAGAACTAGACGATGCACCCTTCGGAATCTTACCAGACTTTAACCCAGCCTCAATTCTCTCTCCAGTCAGAATCAGATCAGTGAACCCTGCAGATGAATTCCTGATAAGATGGTTGAAAAATGGCCCAGATAGGGTCCCCAAAAACATGTCTACCAACTCCCGATCAGTCAACGGAGGCTGCACTCTGCCAGCCAGATCCCTCCACTTCTGAGCGTACTCCTTAAAACCTTCACTTGAACCTAACGACATACCCTGGATTGGGTACGTGTAGGGGCAAGGTCGGCATTATATTGATACTGCTTATAGAAAGCAGTAGCCAACTCCTCCCAGTTACGAACCTTGGTCCCATCCAGCTGATAGAACCATTCGAGATGAGTCCCTGAAAGACTCTCCTGGAAGAAGTGGATCCACAAATTCTTATCCGCGGAATACGGTTGAATTTTCCGAACATAGGACCTGAGATGTAGCTTGGGACAAGACGCCCCGTCATATTTAGTGAAAGATGGTGCTTTGAACTTCCGAGGAATGATCACACCAGTAGACAAACCCAGATCTCCAAAATCCAGCCCAGGTACCTGTTGTATCTCCATGGCATTCAACCTATCCTCCAGCTGCTTGTAACGGTCTTCTGCAGGAGGATATTTCTCTTCATCAAAATCAGTCTTGTTGTCGGAGACTACCGGACTAGGAACCCTTGCCTCTTGAGGAGTACCCTTGCCAACGGAAGAACCAGCCTCTTCATTCTGCAAGGTGTTGCCAAACCTTCGGCCCAAGTTGAACAGGACAGTCCTTCTCTTCTTCTTCTTCTCCTTCTTCAGGAGCAGAGCCTTCAGCTCTTCTTGGCCCTGAGCCAAACCCTTGATTAATTCCTGGAATTGCGCATTCTGCGCTTGAAGAGCCTTGATGGACGTCTCAGTTGATGACGAGTCAGGATTCATGATGCTGAAATAAACAGCGAAGAACTGTAAGCAACCTGAAAAGAGGGAAAACCTGCTATGCACATGATGAATGATATGTGTTTATGCAATGCATTCAAGGGTTCGAAAGTTCAAATTTGTTGTAGACAAGAAGGAACACACGTTATTATTAAGGAAATAATTGTTTAGTACATCAAAGCCTTATGGGCAAAATAACACAAAAGCAAATCAATCCCAAAATACACTGCGCATCCTCTTTGGAGCTATGTAAGTGTTGAGATTCCTCTCCTCATGCAACAGGCGGGTGAGCTCCAAGACCTTCTTTTCACTGGCATGTAGACTGGTCTCAAGAGAATTTTGTTCTTCCTTAAGCTGGATCCAGCTCTTCTGCATCTCTTCCCAGGATGTGGGCATATCAGGGTGCTGAATAGTGTAAGGCACTTCTCCTTCCAAGACTGGCTCTTTGATCACAGGGAGCATATGGGGATAAGGCATCACTAACTTCTGGGAGCGGGCTCGTACCCACTTGAGATAAGGTTCCAACGGGATGGAGTTCCTGTGCCCCAGTGTCTTGCTGTCTATCCTACTGGGCATCCTCCAGGCTCTGATAAATCTCTGGCGAAGTCCTTGAGTATCGTTGTCGAAGTCAAAAACTATGTCAGGAATTAACATGTCATGAGGACCATCCCTCCGAGCATAACCAAACTGTCTCCAAGCCAGGCATGGGCTGTAAGTGATACCTCCTCTGATTCCAAGTAAAGGAACATTAGGGTACTCCCCGCAACGATCAATGATGGGGACATCTTCTCTGGACCTAGGGCACCAATGTATATCTGCATGTGTAAGAGTCATCAACCGTTGTGACCATCTCAAACCCCACTCATTCTTCAGGACTGATTGTGGAAGGTGTGAAATAAACCACCTTCCCAGGAGAGGAGTGCAACACATAAGGACACCTCTTTTTCTCATGGTTCGAGTGTAACATGAGTGAAGGATGTCCCCTAGCAACGTAGGTATAGGATTCTTGGACATAAAGATCTGGACAGCACTGATATCTATAAGCTGATCTGGGTTAGGGAACAACACCAAACCATAGACAAGGAGGGCCACCACCTCTTCAAAAGCTTGCAAGTCAAGGGAGTTCCAACATTCATGGGCCTTTTCAAACAGAAACCTGGCTAAGAACCCTTTGATACCACTTCTGACTTCCCAATGTCCCTTGAGGTCAGATGACTGTAGGTGCAAGGCTTTAGCAATCTCTTCAAGCTTGGGTTCCTTTTCTGTACCGTTGAAGGGTAGCTGATCAAGGATAGGGATCTTCAGGAGCCGGGAGAACTCCTCCAATGTAGGTACCAGCTGATAATCCAAGAAGGTGAAACAGTGATGCAGAGGGTCAAAGAACTGGAACATGACCTTTATCATATCTTCCTCAATGTTGGTATTGACCAAGCTGATGAGACTTCCATGTCTTTCACTGAATGAAGAGTTCTCGGGAATCCTGGATATAAGTTCCTTAAGCTGAGGAGGGACCCTTACAAGACTGACTTGAATTGTCTTTCTACGAACAGTTTCCATGTCCTACAAAACAAGAACAAAGATGAAAATTCGAACCCCTGAAATGGTTAGTCAATGCATATGATGCTGTATGATGTCATGATGCTATGATTAAACATACCACAGATATTTACAAAGACAAACATGTAAGGCACACAAGGCACACAAGACAAGCCCTTAGGGTTTAAGGCCAGCATGGGGTCTGGGTAGTACCCTCTTGAAGTGGGTGGGTTCAACCTGTCCTATCAAAGTAACCGGGTTCTAAGGGTCCCAATATCACGGGATTGCTTTCATTGTTCATCGTTTCGATTTAGCCACTGAACTGGCGACCGAAATATTCCAGGAAAGCAACCCTCAATTGAGTGTAGTATCGAGTATCAACCAACCTCGGACTGCACCAAAGTCAGTTATCTCACTACCCTAAAGAGGCCAAGATAGTTCAATTAAGGTTCCTAAAGTCAGTTGATGCTTCATGACACCACGCGGAGGCCCCGTACTCTCCTTGACTGAACTCAAGGGTTACCGGTACACACCAAAGTGCCACATCAACGTAGCAGACTGTTTCAACCATGTCGGTATACCCCGCACAGTTCCCTCACAGCCTTGTTGCTACTTTCTAAAAGGTATCCCCCAGATCCGGGTTAGGATCTATAGAACTCCCAAGCAACCCACAATTTAAAGCACACAAGGAAAACAATTGAAAACACAGTTATGAACTAGCCCTAAGGTACACCTCACTTTAAGTTAAATCCCCAGCAGAGTCGCCAGTTCTGTGATCGGTGGATCTGGAACTGACTGTTTAAAGCTGGTTCGCGAAATGTCGCGGAAGCAAGAGTCGCCACCGTCTTTTATTTTCTCCAAATGGAAAGGACAAAAGCACAGAAAAATTCCTTAAAGAGATTGCTCTCGGTTCGGGAGGTAGGTTATAGAAAGGGAAGGTGTTAGCACCCTTTCTATCCATGGTTATCCATGGGCTCTTAGATACTTGCTCATTGTGTTTTCAAAATTGGTTTGTTTGCTTTTCAACTGTGGGTTTTAAAAAGTTTCTTTGAAAATTCCAGTTCGACTCTTGTATCGGTCCTCAAGAGTGTTTGAAAAATTGCTTTCGAAAGCTTTTTGAAAAGGTGTCGGTGTGAAAATTATTTTTTGATTTGTTTTGAAATTAGAGCAAGTATCTACGAGAACCTACCTACCCTAAGGAATTCGTCTGTGTAAATGTCCTTAAAGTAATGCTATCCCACCATTGAGAGGTAGGTAGCACCACTATTGGAGTTGTTCGGGTCAATTCGAGGTTCGGGACATGGTGATCACCAGAGCAATAGGAAGACACCTTAGAAGCTACCCTCATGCCAGGTTCCCGGATCATGAGGACTTACTAAGACATCCTCTACTCGACGATCACCTTTCGAGGCAAGGCAACAGTGAGGCGTACCCTAGGGGTGGTGTGTGATTTGTGTGTCGTTTTCATTTGTATTTATCTTGTCATGTCATTGGTGTTCTACGCTTGTTTTTATTTTTGTCCATACATTCTTTCATGCCTTGATTTAACAGTTAAAAATATTGCGGGAAAGTAAAAATTCTAAGCTATTACAAAAGGCGCGGGTCCACATCGCCAAAATTTCTTGAACCCGATTTGACAGAAAATAATTAAATAAGGTAAATAAAGAATTAAAAGTGCAAGAAATTAATTACATGGCTTCGGGAGAGATACATAAATATTTAAACGAAATAAAATAAATATGCGAATTAATAAGAATTAAAAACGAGGGCGTTGGACCCTTTTTGCAAAATTAAATTAAATGGTGACATTAATTAATTAAAAAAGAAAGGAAATTGTTTTTTTGTTGGTATTTTATGATTTTAATAAAAAAAAGAATTAAATGCAATTAAACCTAATTCTACAATTTTTATTTTATTATGAAAACATTGAATTTTAACCTAAAATTAACCCTAATTAATTTACATGCAATTTTAATTACAAAAATAAACATTTAATTATTTAATTATTTATGAAAGAAAAATGAAAGAAGATGAAAATTAATTAACCCTAATTCTATGTTTTTTAGATTTTTATTAAAAGAATTAAAATTAAAACCTAAACTTAAAACTAATCAATTAAAGTTATTTATTCACAAAAAATACTAAAATAAAAATATTTATTATATTTTTTCTCTTTTCTGATTTTTATGGTGTTTTTTATATTATTTATATTTTATGAAAATAATTAATAAACAATAATTAAAAAGAAAGTATAAATAATAAAAAAGGAAAACAATAAAGAAAATATAAATTTTGCAAACCTAGGGGGGTATCTGTCCCCAAAGTGGAGGGCTTGTTAGCACTTTAGGCCCACTAAGCTCCTGATTTTGTTGACCTCTCATCCCAGCGTGTGAGTGCATTGACTCATGTTCATGGTATTCTTCAAACTGTAGCCCTTGGATTGATCTAGGCATAAGCGTGGAAGGCTGGATTTTGTGGGTACATGGTGATCCCCTGATGAAGCGTTGCATGGGAGTAGGTTGTACAAAATAATATGGAATAAAGTGAGGACCTAGGGGCTCGAACCCAGGTCATGAACGTTACCACCACTACGCCTTGCCAGCTGATCCACCTGATTGCTTTGTATATTATATAACAAACAAATAACATAAGCGAATATGGTTAGTTAATGGATTTTTAGCGCGCAAATTTAAATGAACCACTCACGCCTTGACACTGCATCATCTTCTCCGTTTTGTTTTATTTTCCTGAAACAAAAGATGGTTAGCGGGGGTTTTGAACCCCCTCAAAACATGCTTGTTTTCAAAATAGCGAATAGCACATCTTGGGTCAGAAATTAGGCGCGACCATTGCAATCAATCCGTCCAAGCTTCCTGGTCTTGATCATGGTATTGTGATTTGCTAATTTTACAGTACCAAGAAACCCCCAATTCGTAGCTTGTAAAACCCTAGAAAACAATAATGGCATCTTTGCATACAGTGCGTAAAACTTCAATTAAAACATAGAATAAGCTTCAGAATCATGAGAGCAACACAAAACGAGCGTTAGAATTTACAATTATGCTATGAATGATAAGATACGATTTGTGTAAAAGAGTGATACAGTTCACCCTCGAATTACCAATTCTTTGAGTATGGGATTAAGTTTTTGATTGGAATCGTTTCCTGACAACCCTGGCAAGCTAATGGAACAAGTTTGGAGGCTTGAATTGACCTGCAAGTGTGTTTTCAGTTATGGAGTTTTCTTGAAAAAATATGCAAGTTTGTTTAGGGATTTTTGCGCAGCTGAGTGGTTCTGAGGCATTAGGTCTTGCTTGTGCTTATGTATGAAACCAATTAGGGTTGAAAAACTTGATTAGAGTCCATGAATTAAAGAATGCAATATTTGATTTTTCCACCATGATTTTCAAATCTTTTTTCATGCTATTTTTGTACAAATCATATCCAATCAATTCCAATTCTTCCATATCTGATCATGCACGAATTATTGAGTATATTTCATGCACAAAAAGATTTTATTTCATTGGTTTTATATTTTTCATGTATTTTATTTGATTAAATGAATTATTAATAATAAAAAATTCAAATAAATAAATAAAAATGGAGAAAAACTTCCCTTTGGGCCTAATGGTCGTGCACATGCCTTGGATGATGAATTGTGGAAGAAAAGTAAGCCCATTAGCAATTTTAGGTCATTTGAATCAATGTTGACTTTTCAAAATATCCAAAAATTTCCCAACTTCCACAAGGCATAACTTGCTCAATTTTTAAGCTTTGCTCATGTTCTTGGACATTTTGGAAAGTTCTTTGAGTCCTCTAACCAATGTCTTTGGTCCCATGTCATTTTGATTTACCAATCTCAAGTTATGGCTTTTGACTTAAAGTCCCTTTTTGTTGACTTTTGAAAATGACCTATAATGTTGAAATTGATAACTTTTTGTGAGAGCATTTCTTGGACTTGAAGTATGAAGATGAGTTGTAGGAAATGTCTTTCTCTTCAAAATGAGCTTTGGATGGAATTTTTCTGATAATCCATGTGAAAGTTATGCCCTGGTCAATTTACAGTTGACTTTTTCAGCTGTCCAAATAAGGAAACTTTTGCATCTTGATGATTTTTGAGCCAAACTTTGAGAATCATGATCAAGCATTGATCAAATGATGTTTGTGGCTTCAAAATGAGATGTTGACCAAAAATTTGAACTTTTGACTGTCAAATGACCATTTTGCCCCTACAGTTGACTGTAGTGCAATTAGGGTTTTGACTGTGCAGTTTTGTGCTGAAAGTCTTGAAACTTGATATGAGGATGTTTGACCATATTTGTAGGCATGTGAGACTTGATTGGACCTTTGGAAACTTCATTTTCTTGATCAGAACCAAAACCCTAATTTTGACTGTTTAGGAGGCCCTTGCATTGTGCAACCCTTGGGGAATTTTGAAGCTTTGACTTGGCAATTCTTGAAGAATATGGGAGGGCAAATTTTGGGGTACAACACCTTGATGTTTACAATTTAATATCTCGAGTTCCTTGAAAGTCAGATAAAAACCAACATTTGCATATCATACATTATGTTGCATTTGTTCTTGCTGTCAAGAGTATTTCATGTGTCTTATCCTTTACTCTTGGTCTCTAATAGTCAAGTTATCTCATCAGTATAACACTCGTGCTAAGAGAAGATGGAAAACATTAAGCAAGAGATCATTGGACTCCACAAAGAGGTGACCGCTCTGAAAGCTGATATGGAGCATCTGACTACTCTGGTTGAGGCTTTAGTTATCGCTCAAATCAATCCTCATATGAAGGAATAAAAGATGACAAAGGTAGCGCTCACAGAAAATGGTGCCCGAGATGAAAATTTACCTAAGAATTGTGGTTATGTTAGTGGCATCAAGATTTATGATGATGATCTCCTAAAAAAAAGATGCAGGTTTTCAATTATATTCCACAAGGGAGGAAGAGGAAACCCAGAGAAACTCATCAACATCATCAAGTTGCTTCTATCATTCCAGTGGTTAATATAAAAACTCCAAGTTACCAGCCACAGTTACCTCAATAAGTTCAACAACCTCGACAATAGGCTTACAACACACAGCAGCCTCGACAACAGGCTTATGACAATCAAGAATCAACATACAACAATCAGTAAAATAGAGTAAGACGTGCGCCACATTTCCTTCTAATCCCAATTACTTATGAATATTTGTTACCTGGTTTACTGCAAAAGAATATGGTTCAAGCGAAGGCACCATCTGCTATCCCAAAAGAAATTCCATGTTGGTATAAGGCAGATGCTTATTGTGATTTTCACCAAGGAGCTCTAGGTCATAGTACTGAAAATTGTTTCCCATTGAAGATTGAAGTCCAAAAATTGGTCAGAAGTGGTCTCTTATCATTTAGAGATGTTGGTCACAATGTTCAAGTAAATCTTTTGCCAAAATATGAGTGAATCTTTGTTTAATTTTGGCCCTGAAGTTCGAAAGATGTGTCCTTCAGCATAACTCCATATGGAGAAAATCTTCTCATATTTTTAGCATTTTTACTGCTTTTTCATATGCAATCTTCCTTTTTTGTTAATGTATTTATTTTTACATGTAAGAACTTGTTTGTTATGAATGATTAGTGTAATGAGTATGTCTGTCTTGAAGAAATATATTTGTTTCACTCGTACTTGTTTCTTTTCAAAAAATTTAAAAAAATTATTAAAAAAATGTTTCTATGCATTATGATACCAAATGTTACCAATCTTCCTGCTTAGGCAGAAATTGAAGGGAGGATGATGATATGAAAACATGCAAAATTTCTAGTCGTATTCTTTTGAATAAAATCATGTTGATGGTGTACATGCATTGTTTTAAATCTCCAAACACCAGAGATATAAGGAAGACAATCCTTCCTTAACCCCTTTTGAGCCTTGAAGTAGAAGTTTCTTTTTATACGAAAGAACCCTCTGATTTAACCTGGGGCTGGGTAGTTTTCAATTAATTTGACTGAGTGTTCAAAATTCAAAAAGGAATCTACTTCTGAAAAGACCACAATGGTTATTTTTCATACATCAAGAGGTCGAAAAGACGTGAAACCTTAATGGTAACCCCTCATCCATCAAGGGACGAGACAATCATCTCTCTCTCAACAGATCAAGACAAGTCAATGTCACATGATTTTTTCAAATCAAGAAGAAAGCAAAAGAAAAAGTCTGTTAAGTCAACATTTTGAATACAAGTTAACTTAGGAAAAAATTAGGACATCCCGCTGGACTATCAATTTAAAAGAATTAATCCAAGCAAAAGTTATGGAAAATAAAACAACATAAAAAAGAATGAAAAGGAAGAGCAAAAATATTACAAAGAAAGGATTACAAAGAAAATTCCTCAGCAAATAACAAATTTGTGTGACTATAAACACAAAGACAAAAAGGATGATTGTTACTCCGAAAGTCACTTTGGTTTCCTAACCATTACAAGATCCTTCTTGATAAAGGAGCTCTCTTGAATGAATTAATTGAATATATGACTGGAGAATATCACAGAGAATGGGTGGGTACCAAATAAACTTTGAGCCTTAAATATTTTTTCTGAAACCATGAACCAGGCCATATTATAACCCTTAAAAGTCCTAATTGAAGTAGTGTTTATTTGGAAATCATACTTCAACAAGATAGAGTTTCCTGACTCCCACGAGTTATGATAAATATTTGCATTGGTATTATATGGCTTTTGTTATCTTTTATTTTAAAAAAAATTATATCCAAACCAGTGTTTCGTTCATAAGGTTTTGCGACATATTTTTAATAAAATCTTTAATACTTACATAACTATTCCATTAGAATTTTCATTCTCAGAAAAAACTTCTTCTGCTTGTGAACATTTGTTTGGCATTAAGGAACCTAGCATATGAACATCAATGATGAGCTTAATCATTTTGAGGCCTGAAACTTTGTTGGGTAATTGGAGAGTTATTTCAAAGAATAATCATATATAGGGGCATGTTACCTGAAGACCTTAAGCATGGGCAAGTTGTTTTCCCAGTTGATGCTTTCAGTGTTTGTTCACCCTTATGGGTCAAAGTTTGAAGACTCCATTATGCCAAGTACAGTCAATCTGGGGCAGTTACGTCGAGATTCGACAAGTCTCTCTAAGAGTTTGAAGATCTTGGTGTAGATTATTTCAAGCCCTTATGGTGTAAAGTCTCATTTTTAAATTCTTCTGTTGTCCATGTAGTCTAGGGAAAATGTTGTAAGACTTCGTTATGCTAAATAGAGTCAATCTGGGGAAGTCACGTCAAGATTCGACGAATCTCTCCAAGAGTTTGAGACATTGGGGCATTTTGGATGCCAGGTTTTCTGTAAAATCCTTTTAAGAAGATTTCTTCTCATAAACCATGTAACTTGGGGAATTTAATAATTGAAGTTTATTCGCGAGAACTATTGTCCATTTATGATGTGCATCATGCAGTTTATCAGCTATAAACTTGGGGCACCCAAAATTAGTTCCAAGGACAATCCAGATTCATCAAGATATGTGATCTGCCTTGCAAATATTATCAAATGATGGTGTTCCCTGGTAATCCTAGCTAAGCCTTGATTCAGGTATCTCCAGCTGAGTGTGATTCTTCTCCCCACCGGACCTTTCTTTTCCTTGAAGCGGATTTCGTGTTGTTTTCCTTTCAATAGAGTATTGATATTAGAAGGTTATATTTTGGGTATTCTTCCCAAGAATTATTCTCCTCTCCCAAGAGAGATTTAATCCTTGTAGTAGGACTTTTATCTGTCAAGTGGCTTTTAGTTTCATCTCCAGTGATGATTCCATCTTATTTATATTGGTCAAGGGATTGATTGTACCCTAGTGTTGTCTTATCATCCTCGATGTTATCATTTGTTTAACTTTTGGTCCATTTTTGACATCATACGCATGACATTCATTTATTCATTCATACTTACATCATTTATGCACATTCATATCTTGTCGGTATTCCAGAATTCACTTACTTTGGTTGTGTTTATCTCCAAGTAGTGCATTTATCTCCCCATTGATGTATTCACTCTTCTCAAATATAATGTCAGCCGTAGGCAGAAAGGTGTGTTTCCCCTCTTGATTCCCCATTTAGTTCATTCCTCATGGGAAGGTTTTTCTTTAGTTTTCCCGTTCATCTCCGAATAGGATAAATCCCTGGTTGAGTTTATTCCTCCTTGGGAAGAATCTTGTTTGACTGTCTCTCTCCAATTTAGCCCTGGATTGAACCTTGTCCTTGACAAATAAGTTTTGATTGGATCTCTCCAGGTAATTGAATCCTAGATTGAGAGTGCATTTATTTTTCACATTTGAAGACTTCCTCTTTATTTGAAGAAACTTACTCCACAAGATTAATGACTTGCACTTATTTTGAAGACCTCAATGCGAAGATTTTGTCTCCTCGGCAGGGACTTGTTTGAAATTCCCTAAGATGTTGAATCTATATCCCAGCAAAATTATTGTAATACTCTCAGAATTATCATCCGACAACAAGTAGTGGTCTCTGAAGCTTGTGTGTCCCCGAATTTCCTTTTGGACAAAAAATGAAAGTCTCTTTTGATTAGTCTGTCAGTTTCCATAGAAGTTATCCCTAGATATCAAGGTTGTTATTTGCTTCATTGGATGGTTAATCTCTTCGATATGATGGAGATAGTTCGTTGTGAAGATTTTGTTTACTCCAATGGATGGTTAATCCCTTCGATATGATGGAGATGGTTCGTTGTGAAAACCCAATACAAGTGGTTACCTTTTGAAGAGCTTATTGTTATCATTTTCAAGTGGATGCCTTGATTAAAGAATGAACTGAGACCCGTTCGTCACAGGGAGGTTTATTGCTACCCTTTTTAAGCGGAAGACTTAATTAAAGAAGAAGTCAACACTCGTGCATGATGGGGAAGATTATTATTGTCATTTTCAAGTGGATGACTTTATTAAAGAATAAGATGAGACCCGTTCATCGTTGGAAGGTTTATTGCTATGCTTTTCCAGTGTAAGACTTGATTAAAGAAGAAGTCAATACCTGTTCTTCATGGGGAAGTTTATTGATACACTTTTCAAGTGGAAGACTTGATTAAAGAAGAAACTGAGACCCGTTTGTCATGGGTAAGTTTATTGGTACCCTTTTTAAGTGAAAGACTTGATTGAAGAATAAATTGAGACGCGTTCTTCATGTGGATGTTTATTTTTACCCTTTTTAAGTGGAAGACTTGATTGAATAAGAAACTGAGACACGTTTGTCGTAGGGAAGTTTATTGTTACCCTTTTCAAGTGGGAGACTTGATTGAAGAATAAATAGAGACTCGTTCGTCATGGGGAACTTTATTGTTATCTTGTTTTATTTTCCTTTTCTTTGGGTTTTTCCCCAGTAGAGTTGAGTTCTCTTTTCTCCCGTTGAGTTGAGTTAATCTTTTCCCAGTAGGCTTGGTTTCCCGGGGATTATTGTTTTTCTTTCTCCCCAGTAAGGTTTTATTATACCTTCAAGGATTCCTTGTTGTTTATTGTTTGCATTTAATCATGTTTTCTGTTGTGGCATCTTAGAGCCAAAAATTGTGCATTTTATATTTAAGTACCTTTCATCATGTCGAGACGAAGATTTCGATCTTCACATCTCCAAATAGAAGAAACTTAAATAGGGGAATTTATTGTACCCTAATTTTTGAACCAAGATCCCACTTCATATAATCATTGAATCTCTAACAAAATAAATAAAAAATAGCTTGTGTTTTCTCTTTGTGTCAAACATGGTTTTGAATCAAAAAATCTTCATCAATACAAGTCTTGATCAAATTAGGGTTTGGATTAAAGAAAGTGGACCATTGACTTTTGACTCAGTTCATGACCTGATGGCTTGAATCATGATTCAAAGAGATCAAATGCATCATATTTACCTAATTATATGGCTCAATACATTTTCAAAGATACAATTGACTGATAGTGAAAGGGATGGAATCAACTGATGAAAAGTCAACTGTCACACAAAAGTCAAACTTCGATTTTTTGGTTAACTTTGGACTTCAAGGATCAAGGGTCATCAAAACATACAAGTTTATCAAACTTGATCATCAAGAATCAAAAGAATCAAGAAAGTCAACAAAATTCAAAGTTGAAGATTTCTAAACACTTAGAAAAATTCAAGTGTTTTTACACTTAAAAACCTTAACTTCATGAACAAGTTTCACAAAGATTCAAGCTGATTTAGGAAAACTTTCAACATGAAATTTTTAGGGAATGAAAAGTTATGCAACTTTTTCATTGAGGATTGATCCCCAAAAATGCTCAAATTAAGAGTTATGGGCATGTGAACTTCTATCAACACTTGGAAAAAATATCAAACAATTTTTTACCTAAAAAGTGACCAACTCTCATGGCAAATTTTCACTATGATCCAGATTTATTCAAGAAAAGTGTTCAACATGAAAGTTGTAGATAATATTTCAAGTTTTCCAAAATGTCCAAGAGCATGAATTTATCATACTTGAGCAAAGAGTTTTGAATTTATGAAGTTGGATGTCCAAGGTTACATTACAAGTCATTTATGTGATAACCAAAATACCAAATCTCTAAGTCATGCTACATAATATCACTTTGAAGCCCATAATACCTATAAATATACCCAATATCAGAAGAGTACATAAGCTTTCAAGACTTTACCCAAGAGATACAAGCCATCATCCAAATAACTTTCCATTTTTGGAAGAAAGTTACCAATACCATTCTTGAAAAGTAAGATATTTTGTACAAAGCATATCTTGAGCCCATACCACTTCTGCCTTCTGATCACACTCCACCATGAATCAAGGAAACAATGTCTCTTCACCAGCCTTTCCTTGTACTTAACCTTGAAACCATGGATTTGCAAGCTTTCTTCTCAACTAAGTTTTACAAACTTTGTGCTTCAAACTTATCAGTTCTAAACCCTAATGTTTCCCTATAAATAGAGATCATTTTTACACTTAAAAACAACCAATTCACAGCTTCAAACAACCCCCAAACTCTATCAAATCACAATTGGCTCAACAACTCCCGATAAAGCTCCAAAAACACCATTTCTTCGAAACTCCCAACTCTTGCCATATCTTTGCAAGTTAATCATCCTAACACCTCATAATCATTATATAGAAGTTATACAAACACCAAAACAACTTTTGTAACCACTCCACCGTCAATCCTCATTTCCACTTTTTCACCATTGCAACTTGACTTGGCCAAGGAGTGTCTGCAACTTTCAGCATAAAGTAAGCATTGGAATAGTTTATGGGAGATCCAAAGAAGCTTAATCCATCATTACATAACACTGAAAAGCCATAGAAGAAGCATTGGACTTTCTCAAATTTGGTAAAATCCTAAAACTATGATATCCATATACATGCATCCTATGAATTTGATTTCAAAAGATAAAATGTAGTTATGATTGTCCTGAAGCTAATCATGTGCTTATTTCTCATTTATATTGCTTGTGTGACGCGAATTGTGTCTTTGAACCGTTGGGGTTTTGTTTTGGTACTGAGTTAAATTCTCGTTCATCTTTTAGTATTAGTTAAAATAGTTGGCATGGTTAAAATCATGATTAAATTTCAAGAAACTTTGGTGTTTACACTTTTCAAAGTGGTTGAGGTTTGAAGAAGTTATAAGTTTAACAATGGTGGTGTTGTTGTTGTCCGTCGAGAGGAAGAAGAAGAAGAATAGGGTGGCATGGATTTTCAAATTCAAAAAATGAGTTTATAATAAATTTAACGCAACATGTTCTATAATCAGATGAAACAGTCACCCCAGTGGCAAGAAGTACGCGCTTGTGACCTATAGGGAGTGGGTTCGAATCTGCTGGTGCCCACCCCTATTTTTATAACTTGTTTTCTTCAATGTTTTTTCACCTCTTTTTTGAAATTTTCATTTAATTTTTTCACCAATCAAATTAATCTTTTCTAAACAAATTTTTTGCACACTCCTAGTTTATTACCTCTATTTTATGAATATTAGAAAAAATCCCAAAAAGTATTAATTATTTCATCTCTTTTTATTTAATTCATAACAAGTCCTTTTTACTTGTTTTAAAACCTTTTCTTTGACTTTCTCTTGTTAATTTTCTTAAATAAACCCTTGCTAAATAATCATGCTTTGTCTTTAATAAATATTTTTTGATAATATTACCCTTGTGTGTATTTATACCATGAAGAAATTGATTTTTATTAGGTTTAAGACTTGACTTTTTGATGTTCAATGTTAACTTGTCTAAAACCCTAATCCATGATTTATGACTTATTCTCTTGATTGTTTATCCATGTGCCTTGAGTTTACTTCCCTTTCAAGGATGTATTTCCTTCAAAAACTTATTTAAACCAAAGTGATACCATGCTTGTTTGTTTATTTGTTGTTTATTTCATCTTTTGTCACAACCTTTACTTGATTATCATATTAACCTTCCCCCTTGTGCTCAACCATTGTGATGTGTGTTTGTTATTGTGTTAGTAATTAAATGTTAAATACTTGTGCCTCAAAATACAATAAAAAGGATAGTATTGTTGGATTTATAATCATAAGCATGTGAGTTCCCCTTTGTATAAAAGCTCTTGTGAATAATCACCCTATGTATCTTCATAATCTCTAAAGAACCTCTTGAACCCTAAAAATCATTTTCAAACTTTCACCACTTTCATATAAAAATCTTGACCTTGTGTCATTGCATTTTCAAACTTTCTTTTAAATCAAATGCTTCAATATACTTAACAATATCAAAACAATTTCAAAAGACTAAAAGTGGATCAACCTCACCTAAATCTTTTTTCCACTTGACTTTTCAATTTAAAATATTTTCTCAAAGAGATTAGATATAAATCCTCTTTATAGTTGAGATATGATTCTATTATCCCCATATTAATTGTTGAAGTAAATGTGATTCTTTCCACGTGAAGACGTTAGTTGACAACTTGTTGATCTTTATATCCAAGTTAGTAGCTCTTCCTCCATGATGATGCAAGATTCATCTTCTCATACTTGTGGTGGTATTAATTGAGCTTTCTCTCTAAAAGATGATGAAATCTCTCTTCTCTGAAAATCAACCACAACAAACCATTTTATTATTTTTTCCATGAACTACGAGGTTTTGATCCTTAATTGATACATAGGTATAAGAATTTGTTTTTCCAAACAAAAATATCCTAAAATATATTTATTTTCCCATCTCCACACTCATTTAACAAACAAATAATTTTAAATCAAAAAAGATATTATAAATGGTTCCTATAGAGTACTACAGATACATAGGATGTTAATACCTTCCCTTTGTATAACCAATCCCCGTACCTTGAATCTCTTCCTTATGTTTTTCTTTTAGCCTTTACTTCTTGTACTTCATGTTAAACAATAAGGTTTAAATCTTTCCCTTTTCCTTGAAAATAATAAAGTTTGGTGGTGACTTCTTAAAGTCTTTCTGAGTCAAGTTCCTCAATAGCTTAGTTTCCTCGATTTTTCACCGTAACAGTAGCCTAAAACAACCAATCAACTTCCACACTTTTCATACACTAATTCAATATAATTCATTCACATCAACCACAACAACTTGATTTCATAACTCAATAACTCATTCACAAATACCTTTATGTAAACGCAATGCAGACAATGACTCAACTCATGCATGTGGTATCAATTCAATGATGGTTCTTCATACGAACTGGGTCCTCCCTTCTAGACCCGGAACCTACCCTTCTAGGTTCGGGACAAGTCACTAGTCCACCCTTCATAACTTGAAACTTTCCTATTTCAACAACAACAACATAATGAATGCATGACATACACCTCAATGCAACAACAATAATAATATTTAAGGCCCCCCTTTTGACCATAAACAATCATACATTGGCAACATAATAACAGTCTCATTAAACTATTACCCAACAGTCACAATAACAACAATCAAATAATTCAACTATTATCCAACCTTGATAATAATCCAACACCACGTAACAACCACAATTACACATGCAAAACGTAATCTTTCATTAATCACATAACAACACTAGGTAGCATAATAGATTTAATTATAACAAGTACACAATTTTAAATTAATTATTAACACTCAACAACGCCATATAATCATTCATTTAATTAATTAAGGTCATCAAGATATTCCCAACAACAGTTAACATGAACCACACGAAAAAACAACATGAAAACCCAACTCAGAAGCTAAAACGTTGCCACTAACATTACACCTTAAGTAAAACAATATATTCACGTCCTTAAGTGCATATTCAGCCTCTTAAGGCATAACCATGAGATAGCACTACGCGTTAGGTTTCCAACACTTTGAATCACATCTCAAATGGAGTTAGAGAACTCAAGTTATGATATTTTTTGTTAGACACAACAAAAGTCTTAAGGACTGACGGATGTCACCTAGAACTGAGTTTTTATCCACGACCGGTTTGCCACTAAATCTCAGAATCTGTGGGTAAATACTCATAATTTATTTTTCTTCATTTTTCAACCATTGGAGGATCTCCGAACCTCCAATTTCGATTCCGTAAAAACCCAGACGCTCAGAATTAACATACAATAGTTATATAACAACCAATGAACCTAACATCAATTATTCATCACTTTTGACATTTTAATCATCATATTCGTATTACTCTTTTGAATGCAAATTTATGCCAAAATTTATTCGTAAGAATATATACTTTCATGGTAAAATTATTACATGAAAATCACAACAATTATATCACACAATTCATATTACCATAGCAATTTCATGAGTTCATCAAACATTCAACAATGAGAAAAGAAAAGAGAAAAACTAATGAGATTAAGGACTTCCCCTATCCAAATATGAAATCAACACCATATTTAGAGTAAATCTCTCCAATTACCTTAGACTTTCAGCAAAATCACATTCAATCTCTAACAATGGAGGTTCTTCCTTCTCCTAAACCCTTTTGCCTCTTTCTCTCGAAACTCCAAAATACATACCGACAACTCTCGGGTTTCCAAAACTCTTTTTTATTCAAAATCCTAATTCTATTATTTTGTTATCTCCTTTTCATCCTTACTTATTTTCATAATCACCAATCTACCCTTAATCTCTATTTTCCTATTTATTTTTATTAATAAATCTAATTACTAATAATTCTAACAACTCTTATTATTTTATTAATTGAAAATAACCATTAAATCCAATTATTTCTAACTTACACCTAACTCTTATTATTTTCTCTATTTCACATTTAATTTAATAATAATCTTCATTATTTTAATTATCTATCCAATTAACTAAATAATTAACTTTATTTCTACTAACTCCCAACTACCACATAAACATACCAAATCATCAATTGCATATAAATTTCATTTAAATAACTGAATAAATCACAAAACAAATTAAATAAATAATTTCTACCACAATGTCACTAATTTAACTATTTATTTAATTAATTAAAAATAATTAATAATTCTAATTATTCTACCAATTCACCAATACTCTCACTATACTCCACTATTTACCACATACATACATCAAATCATAATTTATTTAATTAAAAGTATGCCACATACTAAATAATTGAATAAAAACACGAATATTTTAATTAAATAGAAATATAGATTTTCGAAGTGTTACAAATAGTCCATAAAGACTCTTCATAAAATAATGAGGGATTTAGAAATAAAATTAACATAAAATTATGTGAATATTTTCAAATGTCAATATTAGAGCTTTGTGAGACCTAATGATGATTGTTGATCTTTACTTATCATGTATGAATGTTTATATTTCATAATAGCTAGGAGTTGTTTCTATAAAAGCTATAAAATGTTACCATGGTGTATAATCATGTTCTTGTTTTAGTGAATGCAAATAAATTATAGAGACATTGAATTTGATTTTTATCCAACTGTTGCATCCAAAATTATTGACCACATTTTTAATTTTGTGAGACTCAGGGGCTATAACACCAATCATTTATTCCAGGTATTGTTCTTTTGAAAACAATTACTAAGCAAATGATTGTTGCAAATGGATGATCTGGAGTGCAAGTGAATGGTTTTGGTTAGTTTAATGCTCAGGTGGATAAGGGATCCGTAGCCCATTTTTAGTTATATTATGTACAATCCATTAAATTTCTTATATGATTTTACAATCCATTGTTAGTTTCATTTTGTACTAGATTTAGCTTTTGTTCAAATATTTAGTTCTATGCTTGAATGTAAAATCAACATATTTTCAGCTATTAGTTGCTTTGAGGTGAATGTAATGTTCTTGCTTTGACTCTGCATGAAAATGGATTAGGAAGAATTATATTTTTTTTTACACATTATTAATGATTTATGGGGGATTTTAACCTCCGAAAACAAAACCCTTGCAGTTTAAATCAGTTTTTTAATACATATGCTTACTCAGATTTGTACCAAGCGCCTTGTTATCATGTCACATCGGTAGAAGTTAACGATTTTTCAAAAAATTTAACATAAAGGAGCAATTTGACTAACGAAATTGTTTTAAGGGACTAACATGTAACATTTTTTAATTAAGATACTAAAGTGAAACATTAAGTTAAGTTAAGGGACTTCGTGATTAATTGTGCTTAATATATAACTGTTTAAAAATGATCATGTTGAAACCATTATAATATTGTTTCTTCTCATCGGTTGGTACAAGTTTTTCTATAAATAAAGACACTTGTTAAGCATAAAAGAGCAAGAAATTAGACATATTTAAGGTGTCAAGAATTATATTTAGGTCATTATTTTATTTTTTTAATGCACGAGAGTAAATGAGATAACTTTTTTCTATAAAATATTATTGATCGATATGTTTAATGTGAATGTGTAATTCATGTTAAAGTTTCTAAAGTACCCTGAAGGAGATTCGTCAAATTACCCATTTGCATCTAATTTGTCTAAATTGGTGGGAGAAAATCAAACCTAAAACTTGGTGTAAACACACTTCAAAATTTATTTTGTGCAACTTTCACCATACCATTTTCATCTTCTTCTTGTTCATGTGTTACAGCAGACCCCCAACACAAGATCTAACAAATTATTACTTTATTGAAAAGTTAGATTATAACTTTGATTCTAAGTTATGAAAATACATACTTAAGTGATGATATTCATCTCCACTATGTAGAAATAATAATAGTCATGATGATATCCAGACTCTTGAATTTCTTAACACCATTAATTATTCGGGACTAACAAACTATGAGTTAAAATTCAAAATTGATGTTCCAATAATGTTCTTGAGAAATATTGATTAGTAGGCGGTAGGTTTATGTAATGGTACTCGATTTAAAATTGACCATGTGAAAAATTATGTACTTGAGGAAAAATTTATATCGGAAAATAGTTTTGGACAACAGGTTTTTATTTTGAGATTGTCCTTGACTCAATTTGACATAGAGTTCCATTCACATTTCAATTTTTTACTTTTGTCTCGTTTGCAATGACTATCAATAAGAGTGAAAGACGATTTCTTCAAAATATTGGTATCATCTAAAATATGTACTTTTAAATTATCAATTGTAAATTGTTGTTTTGTGTGTTATTTTGTGTGATGGATTGAAGATACTTATATGTGATGAAGGATATGCTTCCAACAAAACTTATGTAACATAGTTCGCAAAGAAAACTTTCAGAACGAAAGATAGGTGAATTATACATATGATACATATTAATATCTATAAGAAGTATTTTTAGATTTATTTTACTATTCAAAAGACTAATCTTTTAGTTCTATTTATAAGAGAAAGTTAATTTTTTAAATTCATTAAATAATTAATAAAATTGATTTATTATACAATTCTGATACATTAATTATTTAATTAACCTAACAAACATATTTTTTTTTTATAAATAGGACTAGAGGAAGTATAATATAATATAACTTGAGATGCTCTATTTCAACTTATATTTACTAATTATTGATTAAGATAATTAACTTTTGTACATACGAGAACAAATACTGATTACTATAGGGTTAATAGTCATTTATTCCCTGCAATATAGGCGAGTTTTAATTTACCTTCCTTTAAAAAAAAATTTGATTATTCCTCTGTACTTTTTTGAGTACCCCCTAAGCGTGCAAAAATAAGGGGGTAAATCAAAAAATAAAATTTACTAGGGGTAATATTTGTACCTAGAGGGCAAAAAACTTAGAATTTTAACATTTTAAGAGAGTGATCAAACATTTTTTTAAAGAGGATAATTCTAAACTCGCCTATATTACAGAGAGATAAATGACTATTAATCCATTATTATATAATAATTAACCATGATAGCACTCTAACAAAATTAATACAACAAAGTTACTAGCATCCTAACTAAATTAAGCTAATAGGCAAAGGAAAGTTGACTATGTCAAACACAAGTAAATATATACTAATAAAAGAAATGTGTAACTCTAAAATTAGAAAATCATCATTTAAAAAAAATAAATAATATATTGACACTAAAAAATGATACTACATCGTATACATTATTCACAAATATGTAAATAGTGTTTTCATATTATTTTGACCTTTAAATGTATTTTTTTTAAATTACTTTGGTTAATATAGTTAAAAGTTTGATTAATATATATTTTGACATAAAAAAGTAGTTTTAAATTATAAAGTAATGTTGATTAATTGGATGTTATAAGTTGGTTGATATAATTCATAGTCTGATATAGTTCATAGTTTGGTTATCTTATATATAAAGTTAGTTAATACAGTTCATAAAAGAGTTTTCACTTAAGGGGGAGTATTGTGGACTCACACTTGAGGGGGAGTGTTAGAATAATAATGCAAGTGTGAGTAAGTGGAGAAATAGTCTCACATTAGATATGAATGTGGTGACTTGAACATTTATAATTTAGAGAACTCACTTACATATCACTTTAAAATTTTAGGTGAACATGTGGTGTGTCTCTCACAAAGGTGTCTAGTCCTACACTATGTATCAATGCTCCCTAGTGAATTTTTCCAACAAATGATATCATGAGTCTTTGGTTCGAGTAAAGGGACCAACTTACTTGCATCAAAATATTCAGAAAATAGTGTCTTGTTGCATAGTATCAACCAACTTACTTTTATCGAAATGCCCATAAAGTGGTGTTCCAACGGCGGTACAAACATATGCAGATAAAAGAGTTTTCACTTAAGGGGGAGCATTGTGAACTCACACTTGAGGAAGAGTGTTAGAATAATAATGCAAGTGTGAGTTTTCACTTAAGGGGGGAGCATTACGGATACACATTTGAGGGGGAGTGTTAGAATAATAATGCAAGTGTGAGTAAGAGAGAAAATAGTCTCACATTGGATAGGAATGTGATGACTTGAATATTTATAAGTGAGAAAATCCACTCACCTATCACCTTAAGGTTTTAGGTAAGCAAATGTTGTGTTTCTCACAAAGGTTCCTAATCCTACACTATGTATCAATGCTCTCTAGTGAACAAATTGGTTAATGGAGTGTAAAAATTAATTAATACATTTATAAGTTAGTATAAGAATATGATTAATAGTATATATTTTATTGGTTAATGAAATAGTGAAATTTATTAATACATTATAAATAAAATAATTGATTAATAACATATATTTTTATGATTAATGCAATTATGAAATTGATTAATAACATAATCTTATATTTGTATTATAAAATAAATTTTAAAAATAATTCTTTTTATAATTTTTTTAAAAATAATATTATTTTATTAAAAACTATAAATACAATAAATAATACATACTAGAAATATTCTTGGTGTAAGAAAGGGTGTCAACATAACATTAAAAAAATATACTCCAAAAATATACTCCTAGTTTATCTAAGATAGTGAATGTTAATCTTTAAAACTTATTGTCCATCACAAAGGCAGAAATAAGCAACTTGTATGATCTATGGAGTTGGAAAATATAACAAACTTTAGTGTACATTTGGTTTGACTTTTGAAAGGGTCAAAAGCAATTCTATAGGTATAAAATTGATTCCGGATGATTTTGAGATATTTGGTTAAGAAAAAATAGAATTGATTCTGTCTTTAAAATTGATTCTGCTTGAAACTAGAATTTGTAGCTTCTGCTTCCAAAATTGATTTTGGATGATTTTAACACTAAAATTTATTGTTTAGTCCACTTTTACATAAATGTATCTAAATATAAATCAATTCTGCTAAATTCAATTATGATAAAATCAATTATATGATAAAATCAATTCTACCGAGAAATGAAGAAAACTCATTCAATGTTCATAAAAACTTAGGTATGCTTTGTTAGTATTATTTTTTGCGAATTAAAAGAAAAGTGTGCACTGCATTGAAAATGTTCTCAACTGGCTCAATGACTAGAGTTGGCCCAATTCACTCCTATCTCCGGCATGGCCCAACAAGCGCTGACCCACTAACTATGGCCTTGGGTCAAGCACGTCTAGTCGACCACCACTTGAGATTCTGAGACTAACGACGCCCTGATCATGCTTCTATCTGACGGCCATTCCCCGATCTACTCGTTACACGTCGAACAGACAACCAGACTGGCACTCGAGGCGCGTCTGCCCTTCATCCCATCCTCTCCCAGAGCAACGGCTAGTTACGGGTACGACTACCCATTTTGACCAGGTCCTGGAAGTTAACTATTTTCATGGAACCTAATATTTATGCACAAAGATACGAACCAATGACTATGCATCGGGGGCATTATATAAATCCTCACACTTGTGAGGGCCAGGTATCCAATATTCATACTAAAAATCCTAAAAATCTTTCTTGTATCTTTTTGCATCCATTCTTACTTGATCGTCGAAGTTTCTTGTAGGTACACCCCCTCCTCTTCTCATATTTCCAGCCAAGCAGACATCATCATCAAGGCCCAATTTCAAGTTCTAATTAACCGATAAGATCAGTGGTGCCGTTTGTGAGAATCTATCTTCCCCGCCTTCCCTCTTTCTCAAAACTGAAGACCAAAGATACCTTCATACCTTCAAATCATGGTCGATAATGATGACCATCATCCGTCTGGAAAAATTGTACTCTCTCATGTCCACAAGATAGACATGAGCCAAGAACTTCCTCACCTAGAGGATATCTATGATATCAGAGACGTTCGAACAACATCCACAGGCTCAATCGATGTTGAACGCAAAAACCTTCTATTCTTGGACATTCAGAGGTCCAAAAACCCCAATGTGGAGCTGCCAAAAGTCCTCCAGCCAATTTCTATTCCTCTGAATACTGACCCGTCCATGGCAGCACTTCTCGCTGCCATCAATCAAACCAACACCCTAATCCTGCAGCAGAGCAAGAGGATTGGGGCCTGGGAGAAGAAGCGGTCATAGTATCCTCCCCGGAGACACCAACGTTATGACTCCCTTAGCCTATCCAGACTAAGGCATGGTCGACCAGCTAGAAGGGAGAGGCAAGACAATTCTTTCCCCAAGAAATGCGGTCGCACGCCTCCGGGAAAGATCAAGGCTCCTCATCTTCCAAGAAGACAAAGAGTGATCGTTGACTTAACTGTGACCATTCGCTGTTGCTCAAGCCAAGGCAACAATAAAGAAGCACATTTCCCCTCCAGGACAACAGCCCCGACAAGGAAAGAATCATCATTCATCATCATCTATCTTCTGAAGTAAGCAACGATGATGAGCCCTGTGGCCCATTATCAAGAGAGATCATGGAGAGCATGCTCCACGTCGCCCTGGAGAAATCTCCCCCGTTGGGGACATACGACAGGACAACCGACTCTGACAATCACATCGAGAACATCGATGTGCTGCTTAACTACTTGGGGATTTGTGAAGCAATCAAATGTAGGCTTTTTCCTACAACGCTCGGGAAAGGAGCCATGACCTGGTATAAGAGCCTTCTAGTCGAATCCATCACGTCGTGGAAAATCTTGGAAAGATAATTTTCCAAGCACTTCACCCCATCTCGCCGACATCCCAAGTCAGAGGCATCTTTGGAGGAGATCATCAAAGGGAGAGATGAGTCCCTCTGGGCATACATCGAGCGCTTTAACAAAGAGGTCATACATGTCTCTACAATCAACAACATGAAGAAATATATCCTCGAATGCGAGTTTCGTTCCTGTAACGGCTTTGCCAGGGCAATTGGCATAGCATCACCGAACACCCTGAATGCTATCCTCCTTAAAGCACAAGCGTACATCTAGTACGAAGAAAAAGAGGCCGCCAACAATGTAGGGGACTCGCGGAATTGGGAGAATGCATAAGTCCCAAAGAATGATGAACCCTCAAAATTTTGTCGAGGAGGAGAAAATGCATGGAAGACAAGTCCTAGGATTTTAGAGACTATAAGGGACCAGCTGGTCGTTTTTACGACTACACCCCTCTCAACGCTTCACGCGAGTGTATCCTTACTTACTACACCAATGCAGAATTCAAGCAAGTCGGGGTGTGCTTTCCCCGACAATCAACATCCAAGCCAATGACAGATGAAAGAAAGTACTACAGATTCAACAAAAGCCATGGCCACATGACGGAAGACTGCATCCACCTTAAAGATGTCATCGAGATCCTCATTAGGGATGGGCATCTCAAATAGTATAAGAAGAAAGATACTCCACGAGAAGATGCTCTGGAATCAAAGAAGGTCGAGTAAGAAAATACCTTCCCCAACAAAGCTCTTATACCTGTCGCTATGAGCATCATGAGGCCATAGGATTTCTACTTTCACGACATGGAAGAGGTCCCCCTATACTTATCGTCACACAGTCCCTGGGAATCCTTCTCAGAAGCAATGGTCATCTCCAGAGGGGGATTCAACAAGTGCATTGTAGGCTCGATAAAAAGAAGGTTCGAGCAGGTTATAGAAGCCAACTCTGACATTAATTCCACCCTCGAAAAGATCATAGGAGGCTCCCACCCCCTCACATTTTATCAGGAAGAGTTACCGGGCAGAGCTCCAAACTCTAGTATCCCCTTGCTTGCACGAGCACACATGAAAAACTTTGACGTCAGGCGCATCTTAGTTGACCAAGGAAGCTCGGTGGACATAATGTACACCCAGTTATTCAACACTCTACAGCTAAACGAGACACATCTGACCTCGTACGTGGGCTCGGATCTCTAGGGATTCAACGGTTCTATCACCAAACCCTATGGGTATGTCGAGTTGATCATCACCTTCGGGGCAGGTGTAACGTCTAGAACAATCAAGATCCAATTTGTGGTAGTGAACTTCCCGTCACTCTACCAATGCATCTTCAAAAGACCCTTTTTGGCCGAGCTGATAGCGGTACCCTCCATTGTGCATCTAAGGATGAAGTACTACACTGCGGAGGAACTGGTAGCCACACTCCACATGGATGTTCAGGTCGAGAGAAGGTGTTTCGAAGCAGCTGCCAAAAGCTTGAGATCCATCAATACTCAACCCAGAACAACCAACAGACTTTCTCTCTCTGACATCTCTGAAGAACCAAATCCACTGCCCTATGTTGACACGGTCGACCTAGACAGTCGCTTCACAAAAGAAGACCTCGGACACCAGAACAAGAAGGGGAAAGAACCCATGCTTGATGCAGAAAGTCCATCAACGAGCATGGGCAAATCTATGGATCCTATGCGTCCAATTCCAGACGGAGAATTCGAGATTGTTCCTCTG
Organism: Vicia faba; assembly: GCA_948472305.1. Lineage (NCBI taxonomy): Eukaryota > Viridiplantae > Streptophyta > Magnoliopsida > Fabales > Fabaceae > Vicia > Vicia faba. The sequence goes on from OX451739.1 coordinate 1,331,091,335, forward strand.
GGAAGCGACCCCTCCAAAGGAGTCAAGGTCGGCGCCAACCTCCCTGGCTTAGCAAAGAGGTAGCTAAAGGCATGCTTGAAGGAGAACGCAAACTTGTTCGTTTGGAGCGCAATAGAGACGCACGACCTAGACCCGGAGATAGCTTGTCACCACTTGACAATAGATCCTGCCTTTAAGGAAGTTACTCAGCATAGGCGCCGGCAGTCCCCAGAGAAAATCGAGGCTGTCGAGCAGGCCGTCAGAGACCTCCTAGAGGAAAAATTTATTTCTAAAGCTCAACATACAACCTGGACCTCTAATGTAGTTCTTGTAAAAAAGAGTAATGGAAAATGGCGCATGTGCATTGATTATATCGATCTCAATAAGGCTTTCCCTAAAGACGTTTACCCCCTCCCCAGTATCAATAAATTGGTCGACAATTTTGCAGGTTTTTAAATTTCTTTTGTTCATGGATGCATATTGTGATCGGTGGATCTGGAACTGACTGTTTAATGCTGGTTCGCGAAATGTCGCGGAAGCAAGAGTCGCCACCGTCTTTTATTTTCTCCAAATGGAAAGGACAAAAGCACAGAAAAATTCCTTAAAGAGATTGCTCTTGGTTCGGGAGGTAGATTATAGAAAGGGAAGGTATTAGCACCCTTTCTATCCATGGTTATCCATGGGCTCTTAGATACTTGCTCATTTGTGTTTTCAAAAATGGTTTGTTTGCTTTTCAACTGTGGGTTTTAAAAAAGCTTCTTTGAAAATTCCAGTTCGACTCTTGTATCGGTCCTCAAGAGTGTTTGAAAAATTGCTTTCGAAAGCTTTTGAAAATATGTTGGTGTGAAAAGTATTTTTGGATTTGTTTTGAAATTTAGAGCAAGTATCTACGAGAACCTACCTACCCTAAGGAATTCGTCTGTGTAAATGTCCTTTAAAGTAGTGCCATCCCACCATTGAGAGGTAGGTAGCACCACCGTTGGAGGTGTTCGGGTCAATTCGAGTTTAGGGACATGGTGATCACCAGAGCAATGGGAAGACACCTTAGAAGCTACCCTCATGCCAGGTTCCCGGATCATGAGGACTTACTAAGACATCCTCTACTCGACGATCACCTTTCGAGGCAAGGCAACAGTGAGGCGTACCCTAAGGGTGGTGTGTGATTTGTGTGTCCGATTCATTTATTTTTGTCTTGTCATGTCAAAGTGATCTATGCGTTTGTTTTTATTTAATCATTCATTCTTGCATGCATTTATTTAACAGTTAAAAGAGTGCGGAAAGATAAAAGTTCTAAACTATTACAAAGGCGCGGGTCCACATCACCAAAATTTCTTGAACCCGATTTGACAGAAAAATAAAGAAATAATGAAAAGTAAAGTGCGAGAAATTAATTACATAGCTTTGGGAGAGTTACATAAAAATTATACGGAAAGAAATAAATATGCGAATTAAATAAGAATTAAAAACGAGGGCGTTGGACCCTTTTTGCAAAATTAAATTAAATGATGAAATTAATTAATTAAAAAAGGAAAAGAAATTGTTTTTGGTATTTTTTTGGTATTTTATGATTTTAATGAAAAAGAATTAATTAAAATAAAATGCTAACCCTAATTCTAGTTGTTTTTAATTTATTAAGAAAAGATTAAATTTTGACCTAATATTTAACCTAATTATTTACATGCCATTTAATTATAAAAATAAATAGTAGGAAATATTTAATTATTATGAAAGAAAATAAAAAAAGGATAAAAATGATTATAAACCCTAATTCTATAAGTTTTGAGTTTTAGTGAAAAATGTTAAGATTAAAACCTAAATTTAAAACTAAGTGAATTAATGAATTTATTTACAAAAATACTAGTTAAAAAAAATATTTATTATTTTTTATCTTTTCTGATTTTTTTATGTTTTTATGTTTTTTATGAAAATAATTGAATAAAAAAAATTAATTAAAATAAAGACAACAATTAAAAATAATATCAAAATAAGGAAAATAAAGCAAACCTAGGGGGTTCTGCCCCTAATTTGGAGGTACAGCCTAGTAATTCTAGCCCATTACTGGAGGCCTTGTTGACTTTTTCAGGCAGCGTATGGGAGCATTGACTAGAGTTCACCATATTCCACAGATCCTGTCCCTTGATTGAATCCAGTGGGACGCGTGGACATTTGGTAGCGTGAGTGCTTGGCGTGCTTTAGTGTTGACGCTGCATAGGAATGTTAGTTGAAAAATAATATGGAAAGAGTGAGGACCTGGGGCTCGAACCCAGGTCCTGAACATTACCAACCAAGCGCTTTACCAACCCTGCTGTTTGAGTTCTTTGTTTATATAATAACCCACAATTAATATAAAATAAAATACAACGCTAGTGGACTTTTAGCGCGAAATTTTAAATGAGCCAGTCAGCTGATGCCACGGAGTCGTCTTCCTCGTTGTCTTGTTTTTCCCTGAAATAGAAAAGGAGTTAGCAGGGGTTTTGAACCCCCCCAAAACAAGCCATTTATAATAATAGCGATTAAGCCATCTGGGTATATAAATTAAGCGCGAGAATGCTATTCTTTTCGTCCAAGCGCGCTGAACATGGTCATGGAATTGAGGTCCCCTAATTTTACAGTATCAAGAAACCCCTAATTTGGAATTCAAGAAAACCTAGCCTGCATCAATGGTAGAATCATGTATATCGCATAGAAACACAATTAGTTTATACGGTTAGCTTCAGAATCTTATAATGAACACAAATCATATATTAAAAATTGCTAAATGCGCATGAATTGAGATGCAAGAATATGAAATTTTCTCTATACAGGTTGCACTCGTGTTACCAATTTAGGGCGTTAGAATGATTGATTTCGATTGGAAATCCTTCCTTGAAGCTTCAGGAAGGTGATGGCACAAGTCTTTTGCCTTGAATCGTCCTCTAACCTTGTTTTCAGTTTTCAATTTTTCAACCAAAAACTCAAGTTTAGTGCTTGGTCTGTAGCGCAGCTTTTTTGGTTAGGAGGCATTAGGTCTTCATCAAGCTTATGTATGGAACCAATTAGGTCAAAAATCTGATCAAAAGAATCAAGGAATTAATTATGCAATATTTGATTTTCATGGCATTAGTTTTTCAATCTTTTTCATGCAATTTGATATCAAATCATGACAAAACCTTCCAAAAATGATTATGCACGAATCTTGAGTGTCCAATGAGAGTATTTTCTGCACAAAAAGATTTGATTTCATTAGTTTAGTATTTTTTCATATTTTATTTAGTTTAAATGAATTAATTGTAATAAAAAATTCAAATAAATAAATAAAAATAATAAAAAACTTCCCTTTGGGCCAAGTGGTCGTGTGCATGTCTTGGATGATGAATTGTGGAAGAAAAAGAGGCCCATTAGCAATTTTAGGTCATTTGAATCAATGTTGACTTTTCAAAATCTCCAAAAATTTCCCAACTTCCACAAGGCATAACTTGCTCAATTTTTAAGCTTTGCTCATGTTCTTGGACATTTTGGAAAGGTCTTTGAGTCCTCTAACCAATGTCTTTTGTCCCATGTCATTTTGATTTACCAATCTCAAGTTATGGCCTTTGACTTAAAGTCCCTTTTTGTTGACTTTTGAAAATGACCTATAATGTTGCAATTGATAACTTTTTGTGAGAGCATTTCTTGGGCTTGGAGTGTGAAGAGGAGTTGTAGGAAATGTCTTTCTCTTCAAAATGAGCTTTGGATGGAATTTTTCTGATAATCCATGTGAAAGTTATGCCCTGGTCAATTTACAGTTGACTTTTTTCAACTGTCCAAATAAGGAAACTTTTGCATCTTGATGATTTTTGAGCCAAGCTTTGAGAATCATGATCAAGCATTGATCAAATGATGTTTGTGGCTTCAAAATGAGATGTTGACCAAAAATTTGAACTTTTGACTGCCAAATGACCATTTTGCCCCTACAGTTGACTGTAGTGCAATTAGGGTTTTGACTGTGCAATTTTATGCTGAAAGTCTTGAAACTTGGTATGAGGATGCTTGACCATATTTATTGGCATGTGGGGCTTGATTGGACCCTTGGAAACTTCATTTTCTTGATCATAACAAAAACCCTAATTTTGACTGTTTAGGAGGCCCTTACACTGTGCAACCCTTGGGGAATTTTGAAGCTTTGATTTGGCAAATTTTGAAGAATATGGGAGGGAAAATTTTGGGGTACAACAGTTGCCCCTGTTCAATCTTCTTAGACCTGAGGATGCAGATTGGTTGACGTGCCTTTCATAATCCGAGGGTGGAAGATGATTGAACACTAGAGTGCCCAGAAATTTGCGCTCACATAGTAGCAGTGTGATGATGGAATGGGCTTATAGGTGCCATTTAGAGATTGATGAATAGGATGATGGGCTTATAGATGCCATATGGATGTTGATCGCGTGAGAGATTCCTTAGCGAGAATTTGCGTACCTGCAAAAGAAAAATGAGTACCTGACATGTTGCAGGATCTGGTTTTTAGATGCTTTGTGTAGATGTGTCCTGACTGGTTACAGGAGCTGAATCTTTAAACTCTTCAGACGTGCCCTGGCGAGATACAGGAATCGAGTCTGGTAATGCTAGTCTTCAACGGATATACCCTGGCAAGATACAGGAATCGGATCTGGTAATGCTAGTCTTCAACGGATACACCCTGGCAAGATTCAGGTATCGGATCCTCGAACTCTTCAGACACACCCTGGCAAGATACAGGAATCGGATCTGGTAATGCTAGTCTTCAACGGATACACCCTGGCAAGATTCAGGTATCGGATCCTCGAACTCTTCAGACACACCCTGGCAAGATACAGGAATCGGATCTGGTAATGTTAGTCTTCAACGGATACACCCTGGCAAGATTCAGGTATCGGATCCTCGAACTCTTCAGACACACCCTGGCAAGATACAGGAATCGGATCTAGTAATGTTAGTCTTCAACGGATACACCCTGGCAAGATTCAGGTATCGGATCCTCGAACTCTTCAGACACACCCTGGCAAGATACAGGAATCGGATCTGGTAATGTTAGTCTTCAACGGATACACCCTGGCAAGATTTAGGTATCGGATCCTCGAACTCTTCAGACACACCCTGGCAAGATACAGGAATCGGATCTGGTAATGTTAGTCTTCAACAGATACACCCTGGCAAGATTCAGGTATCGGATCCTCGAACTCTTCAGACACACCCTGGCAAGATACAGGAATCGGATCTGGTAATGTTAGTCTTCAACGGATACACCCTGGCAAGATTCAGGTATCAGATCCTCGAACTCTTCAGACACACCCTGGCAAGATACAGGAATTGGATCTGGTAATGTTAGTCTTCAATGGATACACCCTGGCAAGATTCAGGTATCGGATCCTCGAACTCTTCAGACACACCCTGGCAAGATACAAGAATCGGATCTGGTAATTGGTCATCAACAGATACACCCTGGCAAGATTCAGGAATCGGATCTTTAGTTGCGACCATTGATGGTAATCATTTTTGTACTTTTGTCCTGAAAAGACAAGCGTTAGTTGTATGCGATGTCATGTGGTATGACATGCGAGATGCTCTCTGAATACGTGAGATTGTATGTTCATGATGCGTATATGCATGCTATAATGTATGAAGATGTTTATGAATGTATTTTTCGTCTAGGAAAGTAAATCCTTGACGGGTGCCGGGAAGTCACTCCTGGGCTGATGTTGGAGAATAGATTTTGCTTCCGCCGGGGATGATAGTTAGGAATACCGGTAGGAGAAGATAACTCCGTTGGGGAATAAACTTGGCGAATGGATTACTCTGCGGGGAGAAAAGTATTCTAATGATCTTGCTGGGAAGCAATACTCTATGGGGAGAGGGGTACTTTGTTGAGTGTTGATAATAACCTGCTAGGGATACCTTTGTTGTATTGGTAGTGCTGATAGACTTCGCTGGGGATAAGAAAGAACTGTGTTGACGACGACATTTCCGTGGCTTTTGGCTGAGGATAACCCAGTTATATCCTAGTAAGGAAATAAATCTTTGAATAAAGCCGGGGGATGCGCTCGTGCTCTGTGAGTATAAGCTTCCAGAATCTACTGGGGATAAGCTTACTGCTTGGGAGGAATGGATTCCAACTTTCCTGGGGGACTGGATTGGACTCTCCTGGGGGAGTTTTGAACTGCGGGGAAAGTGATTCTTTTGAATATTGGTATGCCGCCGGGGAACAATCTTTAGGCCAAGACTGTCGGGGATGCTTGTTAAGAATATGTATATACTGCTGGAGAATGTTGAAATCTGCGGGAGGATACCCAACTCCTTCAGGGCTGATAATAGCTTGGGGAGAGTGTACTGACTGCTGACTTACTCTCTGGGGAATTAAGGTGTCTGGTTATGTTCTTTAGCTGAACCTACCTTGGTACCTTGGAGGACAGAACAACTAGATTGCTTAGATAACTCTTTTATTGCCCCTGTTTCTAATGTTACTTGTAATTAATCCTTTGTTTCGTATGCAAATATTCATGAGTTAGCAAATTATTGTCAATGCATATATCACAAATTGAACCTTGGACGTTCTTCGCAAAACAAAACAGAAAAGAAAAACAATTGGCACTTTTAATTGAAAAATATATTTGTATTGATTTTGAATTGCCTGAAAATAGGCGTTTTATATACAAGGGGATGACGTCCTAGTAAGAGAACGCCGCCGAACAAAAGAGTTTATACAAATTTTGTACAAGAGAAAATAAAACAGCTGTGTGAAATATGAATGATCCACTGGGTTTCAACTCTGCTATTGCCTTTATAACTCCGAGCGTCTCATCACTTGATGACCTTGGTTGAAGATGAAGCTGACTGATCGATGTCGTCTGAACTTGATGTAGATACCGGATTCTGGATGCAAAGTGATCCAATGAGACATAGTGTTACGCTTTTATCCCTAATTTTTGCCTGGACCGCCCTTTCGGGTTTTCAGTCCACCGGGATACCCATTTTTTCCCAAGCCGCCTTTTCAAGTTTTTGACTTGCCGGGTGTACAGATTTTTTCATTTCATCCCTTCATTTTGCCCGAACCCTTTTGGTTCGCCGGGAAGCCCTAATTTTTGCCTAGGCATGTCAGCCTAGCGGGTCTTTATTATGCATAGTATCTTTTTACTATGTCTGCATTAGCGGGGTGAGGAAGGTCGTCACCATCCATGTTGGTTAGAATCATGGCTCCTCCTGAGAACACATGCTTAACCATAAATGGCCCTTCGTACGTAGGGGTCCATTTGCCCCTTGGATCACTCTGAGGAAGGATGATTCGCTTGATTACCAGATCCCCAACTTGATATTCCTGTGGTCTGACCTTTTTGTTAAATGCCCTGATCATTCGTTTCTGATACGTCTGACCATGACAGATAGCAGCAAGTCTCTTTTCATCAATGAGGTTGAGCTGATCAAGTCGTGTCTGGATCCAATCATCCTCGTTCAGATTTGCATCCTTCATTATCCGGAGAGAGGGTATTTGCACTTCGATCGGCAAGACTGCCTCCATACCATAAACCAAGGAGAAAGGAGTTGCCCCGGTTGACGTCCTGGCTGAGGTACGGTACCCATGTAGAGCGAACGGTAACATCTCGTGCCAATCCTTATAAGTCACTGTCATCTTCTGCACGATTTTCTTGATGTTCTTATTTGCTGCTTCTACAGCCCCATTCATCTTCGGTCTGTAAGGAGAAGAATTGTGGTGCTGTATTTTGAACTGCTCGCAGAGCTCAGTGATCATATTATTATTGAGATTGGTACCGTTGTCCGTAATGATTCTCTCTGGGACGCCGTCCCGACAGATCAGATTATGCCGAATAAACCGTGCCACAACAGTCTTGGTTACCGTAGCGTAGGATGCTGCTTCGACCCACTTCGTGAAATAGTCAATCGCCACTAGGATGAAGCGATGCCCATTAGATGCCGTAGGTTTAATCTCACCGATCATGTCTATGCCCCACATTGCCAACGGCCAAGGCGCAGTCAGAACATTCAGGGGAACTGGAGGAACATGCACTTTGTCTGCATAAATCTGGCACTTATGGCATGTCCGGGAATGTTGATAGCAGTCAGCTTCCATTGTGGACCAGTAATACCCTGCCCGAAGGATCTTCTTCGCCATTGTATGTCCACTGGAATGTGTACCAAAGGTCCCTTCATGTAGCTCTTCCCTGATCCTTTCTGCTTCAGTCTTATCCACACAACGCAGTAAGGTTGAATCATGGTTTCGCTTGTACAAAATGCCGTTGCTAAGGAAGAACTTTGCCGCGAACCTTCTCAGGAACTTCTTATCGTTGACAGATGCACCTTCAGGGTATTCCTGAGCTTCCAAATATCTCTTCACCTCATGGTACCAAGGCTTCTCAGTCACCAATTCAGTCTCGAGATCACCACAGTATGCCGGTTCGTCCAGTTTCCAGATGATGATCCGGGGAGCCTCATTATCCCATTTGACCTTAAACATAGAAGACATTGTAGCTAACGCGTCCGCCAGCTGATTCTCTTCTCTCGGAAAGTGTTCAAAGGTTATCTTCGTGAAGTGGGGGATCAAGGTCAACACACATTCTCTGTAAGGAATAAGATTCGGATGTTTCGTATCCCACTCTCCTTTGATCTGATTGATCACGAGAGAGGAATCTCCGAAGACACTCAGAAACTTGATCCTTAAGTCGATCGCAGCTTGAAGACCCATGATGCACGCCTCATACTCCGCCATGTTGTTGGTGCAGTTGAAACATAGCCTGGCAGTGAGTGGAGTATGAGTGCCTTGAGGAGATATGATTATGGCGCCGATACCGTTACCCAAAGCATTGGAGGTTCCGTCAAAGTGCATAGACCATCGGGATCCTTCCTCAGGTCCTTCATCCGGTCCAGGTACTTCACAATCAGTTACTATCATGATGCTTTCGTCTAGAAACTCGAAATTCATTGACTGATAGTCGTCGACTTCCTGATGTGCCAAGTGGTCTGCCAATACACTTCCCTTGATGGCTTTCTGGGTCGTGTACTGAATGTCGTATTCCGTCAAGATCATTTGCCATCTTGCAATTCTCCCAGACAGAGCGGGCTTTTCGAATATGTACTTTATAGGATCCATTTTTGAGATTAACAAGGTAGTGTGAGTCAGCATATACTGTCTCAGCCGGCGAGCAGCCCATACCAAAGCGCAGCAAGTTTTCTCAAGCAGTGAGTATCAGGTCTCACAGTCGGTAAACTTTTTGCTAAGGTAATAAATGGCATGCTCTTTTCAGCCAGACTCGTCATGCTGCCCCAGCACACACCCCATTGAGTTGTCGAGCACTGTCAGGTATAATATCAGAGGTCTCCCTTCAACCGGTGGTATAAGGATGGGTGGTCCTTGGAGATACTCTTTGATTCTGTCAAAAGCAGCCTGACATTCATCGTTCCAACGTACTACCTGATCTTTCTTCAGCAGCTTGAAGATTGGCTCACAGGTAGCAGTTAGGTGTGAGATGAAGCGAGCAATGTAATTCAGGCGTCCTAAAAAGCCTCTGACCTCCTTCTCTGTCCTAGGAACGGGCATCTCTTGAATAGATTTAACCTTAGCAGGGTCCACTTGAATACCCTTATCACTTACAACGAAGCCTAGCAACTTCCCAGATCTTACCCCGAAGGTGCACTTGTTCGGGTTCAACCTCAGCTTGTATAGTTTCAACTGGTCAAACAACTTTTGCAGATGATCTAGGTGCTCTTCCTCAGTCTGGGACCTTGCGATCATGTCGTCAACATACACTTCTATCTCATGATGGATCATGTCATGAAATAAAGCAACCATGGCACGTTGGTAGGTTGCCCCAGCGTTCTTTAGTCCGAAAGGCATGACCTTGTAGCAGAAGGTGCCCCACTGAGTAACAAATGTAGTCTTTTCCATGTCTTCAGGTGCCATCTTGATCTGATTGTAACCTGAAAAGCCATCCATGAAAGAGAATACTTTGTGCTGAGTTGTATTGTCAACAAGGACATCAATGTGAGGTAGAGGGAAGTCATCTTTGGGGCTGGCCCTGTTTAGATCCCTGTAGTCAACACACATTCTGACTTTTCCATCTTTCTTTGGTACCGGCACCACATTAGCAACCCACTGAGGGTAAGAAGTCACTGCAAGAAACCCGGCATCAAACTGCTTCATAACCTCGGCTTTAATCTTCTCAGACATTTCTGGACGCATACGGCGGACCTTTTGCTTAACCGGAGGGAAATCTTCCTTAGTTGGCAAGTGATGGACCACGATATCAGTGTCCAAACCGGGCATATCTTCGTAGGACCAGGCAAATATCTCCATATAATCATGTAGCATCTTAGTCAACCGTTGCTTCACGCTGAGCTCTAGGTTGGCACCAATCTTTACCTCTTTCCTGTCTTCTTCAGTACCCAAGTTTATTATCTCCACTGGCTCTTCGTGTGGTTGAATTGCCCTCTCTTCCTGAAGTAACAGTCTTGCAAGCTCGCCAGGTACTTCGCAATCATCTTCACCTTCGTCTTCGGCTAAGTTGATCGGATTTTCGAAGTCATAACTGGCAGTAGCAGAGTCGTTATCAGTGAGATCCAGAGTGGATTGGAACCTGTATGAGTGAGTGTGTGTGTAAATACAGCTGTTTTGAAAAATATGTAAAGGAAAGAAAGACAGAAAAGGAGCACGAGATTTGAAATGCGAGAAAACATCCAAGATTTTCATTTATGATATATGAAATGACAATTTATATGCCCTCACAAATGAAACCACGGTGCCTCGGGTAAGACACCGGGCCATAGAGTTTATTTATTGTTTATTACAGATACCGAAACGAGAGAATTCATTACTCAGTAACAAGAGAAATAGATAGATTGTCCTTTGCACTCCAATTGTTAGGTCCACTGTCGGTTGCCGGGTAAATCCAGCTATCAAACTCAGCTTCATCCACTTCATCCTCGTCCCCAATAGCATTCACTCCATGAGCAGGCAGGGGAGCTGTCACTACATTAGGCTTCTCAGATGCCTCAAACTGTACCTCCTTGGCGTCAATAAGGTCCTGCAGCTTGTTCCTTAATGCCCAACAGTCATCAGTGGCATGCCCCGGGCTATCGGAGTGATAAGCACAGCGGGCATTTGGATTGTACTTAGGAGATGTAGTATTTGCAAACTTCGGAGCCTCTCTGACGGTTACTAAGTTGGTTGAGAGCAACTGTGGTAAGATCTGCGACAAGGTCATACTCAAACGGGTGAATTCCCTTCTGGGTCTTTCAGCCCTTGGTTGGTTAGCTTGCCGAGGAGCGGCTGCAGGCTTTGCAATCACCAATGCGTTGACAGATTGGCGACGCTCTGGTTTGTCTTGCCTTCTAGGCCCATACACCACACTGGCCTCTTTCTTGAAGGGTTTCTTCTCTGAACCTGTAGATGCACCCTTTGGAATCTTACCAGACTTCAACCCAGCCTCAATTCTCTCTCCAGTCAGGATCAGATCAGTGAACCCTGCAGACGAATTCCCGATAAGATGGTTGAAAAATGGCCCAGATAGGGTCCCCAAGAACATGTCTACCAACTCCCGATCAGTCAACGGAGGCTGCACTCTGCCAGCCAGATCCCTCCACTTCTGAGCATACTCTTTAAAACCTTCACTTGAACCTAACGACATACCATGGAGTTGGGTACGTGTAGGGGCAAGGTCGGCATTATATTGATACTGCTTATAGAAAGCAGTAGCCAACTCCTCCCAGTTACGAACCTTGGTCCCATCCAGCTGATAAAACCATTCGAGATGAGTCCCTGAAAGACTCTCCTGGAAGAAGTGGATCCACAAATTCTTATCCGCTGAGTACGGTTGAATCTTCCGAACATAGGACCTGAGATGTAGCTTGGGACAAGACGCCCCGTCGTACTTAGTGAAAGATGGTGCTTTGAATTTATGAGGAATAATCACACTAGTAGACAAACCCAAATCTCCAAAATCCAGCCCAGGTACCTGTTGGATCTCCATAGCATTCAACCTATCCTCCAGTTGCTTGTATCTGTCTTCTGCAGGAGGGTACTGCTCTTCATCAAAATCAGTCTCGTTGTCAGAGACTACCGGACTAGGACCTTTTTCTGCTTGAGGAGTACTCTTTCCAATAGAAGAACCAGCCTCTTCATTCTGCAGAGTATTGCCAAACCTTCGGCCCGAGCTGAACAGAACAGTTTTTCTCTTCTTCTTCTTCTCCTTCTTCAGGAGCAGAGCCTTCAGCTCTTCTTGGCCTTGAGCCAAACCCTTGATTAATTCCTGAAATTGCGCATTCTGCACCTGAAGAGCTTTGATGGATGTCTCAGTTGATGATGAGTCAGGATTCATGATGCTGAAATAAACAGCGAAGAACGGTAAGCAACCTGAAAAGAAGAAAACCTGCTATGCACATGATGAATGAGATGCGTATGATTTATGTTTTCAAAGACAATCGGGAATCAACTTTGTAAACAAACAGGAACGCACTTCATTAGATTCAACTTTGAAACTGAAATTATTCAACTGGTTGCCCTTAGGCATTACATGAAAGGAAATACTGAAAAGGGAAATAAAACTGTAAAAGAATATCCGGAGCTCCTTATTGATCCCATGGTCTCTTCTTCTCAGTACGGATGTAGGAATTCAGAGCTCGCTCATTCTCCAACTGCTTTGTCAGCTTCTGGATCTTTAATTCCTGCTCGTTGAACTTTTCTCGGTAAGAATCCCGTTCTTCTCGCAGTTGCGACCAAGATCTCTTCAAAGTCTCATAATCAGTAGGTATCTGAGGAGGAAGGACAGTTGGAGGAACACCATCTTTGTCAGGAGACTCAAGAATGACAGGTCTGACAGCTTCATACGGCATACCTAACTTCTGAGCACGGATGCGAACCCATTTGTAGTAGGCTTCCATAGGTAAAGAAGTCTTTGGCCCTAACTCCTGTGGGTCAGCTTTATGAACTTTGTCCCAAGCCTTGATGAACCTACGACGCAGCTCGTCACTATCCACCTGAAACTCAAAACTGATGTGAGGCACCAACATCTCATGAGGCCCTGCTCTTCTTGCTCTTCCAAACTGATGGAGTGCTAGACATGGATTGTAAGAGATCCCTCCTTGGGTACCAATCAGGGGAACATTAGGGTATTCCCCGCATCGATCAATGACAGCTATCTCATCCAAACCTCTGCAAGTCCAAATGATGTCTTTGTCGGTGAGAGACATTAGCCTATGAGCCCAACCTCTGCCTTCTTGGTTCTTCAATACGAACTTAGGGAGGTGCGAAATAAACCACCTCACCAACAAAGGGATACAACACCATAGAGTTCCTCGTCTTCGGGTAGTACGAGCATGAAGTTGTTGCAAGATGTCACCCAAGAGAGTGGGTACAGGATTCTGAGACATAAAGATCCTTATGGCAGTGACATTGATGAAGTTGTCAGGATTAGGAAACAAAACTAACCCATAGATTAGGAGAGCCAAGATGTCTTCATATGCCCTAAATTCCAGGTCATTCCAGAAACTGTTAGCTTTACCAATCAGAAACTTGGCCAAGAAACCCTTAACTCCGCTTCTAGTCACCCAGTTGTCTGTTACCTCTTGATGGGTCAAAGGAAGAGCTGCAGCAACATCCTCAAGCCTGAGGGTCTTTTCCCAACCAGTAAAGGGAGTCTGATCCAAGGTAGGGATACCAAGCAAATCAGAGAACTCTTCCAGGGTAGGGACCAACTGGAAGTCTTGAAAGGTGAAGCACTGGTACAGAGGGTCATAGAACTGGGTCAGAACACTCATCAACTGTTGATCCCGCTTTGCAGTGACTAAACTGAGAAGAGAACCATGCCTCTGAATGAAGGAAGTGGTATTTGGAATTATGCTAACCAACTCTTCAAGCAACTCAGGTGAATGAACAAAGTTGAACCGGATAGTATTCCTTCGCACAGGCATCATAATGTCCTACAAAACAGAGCAAAGGTGAAACCCTCTTGTCTTTGAAATGGTCAGTCCTTATGCAGGATGCATGCAATGCTCATGATGTTATGATGTTATGATAAAGCAACCACAAATAGATACAAAGGCAAACATGGTAAGGCACATAAGTCACACAAGGCAAGCCCCCTAAAGTTTAGGCCAGCATGAGGCCTAGGTATCACCCTCTTTCAGTTTGTTGGTTCATACCTGTCCTAATCAAAAGTAACCGGGTTCTTAGAGGATCCCAATATCATTGACTACCCTCAATCGGTCATAACTCCAGCATCGCAATCTTTTCTTGCAGCCAGAACCATCACGAGAGTTTAGCCTCAATGGGCGTAGCATACTGCTACTGTTCTAATGGCCAAGTTGTGTCATTTAAGGTTCTAAGGTTGTTGGTGCTTAATGACTCCTTAGAAGACCCATATTCTCCTTGTTGCAACACAAGGGATATCGGTACAGACTAAGGTGCCACACCAACGTAGCCACTGTTTCACCCGTGTCGGTCTACGCCAGACAGGTCCCTCACAGCTTATGCTACCTAAACAGGGTATCCCCAGATCCGGGTTAGGATCTATGTAACTCCCATGCGACCCACAAATTTAAAGCAGACAAGTCAATACAATTGAAAACACAGTTATGTACTAACCCTAAGGTACACCTCACTTTATAAAATCGTCCCCAACAGAGTCGCCAGTTCTGTGATCGGTGGATCTGGAACTGACTGTTTAACGCTGGTTCGCGAAATGTCGCAGAAGCAAGAGTCGCCACCGTCTTTTATTTTCTCCAAATGGAAAGGACAAAAGCACAGAAAAATTCCTTAAAGAGATTGCTCTCGGTTCGGGAGGTAGATTATAGAAAGGGAAGGTATTAGCACCCTTTCTATCCATGGTTATCCATGGGCTCTTAGATACTTGCTCATTTGTGTTTTCAAAAATGGTTTGTTTGCTTTTCAACTGTGGGTTTTAAAAAAGTTTCTTTGAAAATTCCAGTTCGACTCTTGTATCGGTCCTCAAGAGTGTTTGAAAAATTGCTTTCGAAAGCTTTTGAAAATGTGTTGGTGTGAAAAGTATTTTTGGATTTGTTTTGAAATTTAGAGCAAGTATCTACGAGAACCTACCTACCCTAAGGAATTCGTCTGTGTAAATGTCCTTTAAAGTAGTGCCATCCCACCATTGAGAAGTAGGTAGCACCACCGTTGGAGGTGTTCGGGTCAATTCGAGTTTAGGGACATGGTGATCACCAGAGCAATGGGAAGACACCTTAGAAGCTACCCTCATGCCAGGTTCCCGGATCATGAGGACTTACTAAGACATCCTCTACTCGACGATCACCTTTCGAGGCAAGGCAACAGTGAGGCGTACCCTAAGGGTGGTGTGTGATTTGTGTGTCCGATTCATTTATTTTTGTCTTGTCATGTCAAAGTGATCTATGCGTTTGTTTTTATTTAATCATTCATTCTTGCATGCATTTATTTAACAGTTAAAAGAGTGCAGAAAGATAAAAGTTCTAAACTATTACAAAGGCGCGGGTCCACATCGCCAAAATTTCTTGAACCCGATTTGACAGAAAAATAAAGAAATAATGAAAAGTAAAGTGCGAGAAATTAATTACATAGCTTTGGGAGAGTTACATAAAAATTATACGGAAAGAAATAAATATGCGAATTAAATAAGAATTAAAAACGAGGGCGTTGGACCCTTTTTGCAAAATTAAATTAAATGATGAAATTAATTAATTAAAAAAGGAAAAGAAATTGTTTTTGGTATTTTTTTGGTATTTTATGATTTTAATGAAAAAGAATTAATTAAAATAAAATGCTAACCCTAATTCTAGTTGTTTTTAATTTATTAAGAAAAGATTAAATTTTGACCTAATATTTAACCTAATTATTTACATGTGTTGTACCCCAAAATTTACCCTCCCATAATCTTCAAAGTTTTGCCAAACATCCTCTTCAAATGCTTCAAGGTCTACTCAAGGGCCACACAGTCAACCACTCTCTTAAGGCCAGTCAAATTAGGGTTTTGGTTCTGATCAAGAAAATGGAGTTTCCAAGGATCCAATCAAGTCTCACATGCCTACAAATATGGTCAAGCATCCTCATGCAAAGTTTCAAGACTTTCAGCACAAAATTGCACAATCAAAAACCCTAATTGCACTACAGTCAACTGTAGGGGCAAAATGGTCATTTGACAGTCAAAAGTTCAAATTTTTGGTCAACATCTCATTTTGAAGCCACAAACATCATTTGATCAATGCTTGATCATTATTCTCAAAGTATGGCTCAAAAATCATTAAGATGCAAAAGTTTCTATTTTTGGACAGCTGAAAAGTCAACTGTAACTTGACCAAGGCATAACATTTTCATGGTTCATCAGAAAAATCCCATCCAATGCTCATCTTGAAGGGGGGGACATTTCCTACAACTCATCTTCACACTCCAAGTCCAAGAAATGCTCTCACAAAAAGTTATCAATTTCAACATTATAGGTCATTTTCAAAAGTCAACAAAAAGGGACTTTAATTATAAAAATAAATAGTAGGAAATATTTAATTATTATGAAAGAAAATAAAAAAAAGGATAAAAATGATTATAAACCCTAATTCTATAAGTTTTGAGTTTTAGTGAAAAATGTTAAGATTAAAACCTAAATTTAAAACTAAGTGAATTAATGAATTTATTTACAAAAATACTAGTTAAAAAAAATATTTATTATTTTTTATCTTTTCTGATTTTTTTATGTTTTTATGTTTTTTATGAAAATAATTGAATAAAAAAAATTAATTAAAATAAAGACAACAATTAAAAATAATATCAAAATAAGGAAAATAAAGCAAACCTAGGGGGTTCTGCCCCTAATTTGGAGGTACAGCCTAGTAATTCTGGCCCATTACTGGAGGCCTTGTTGACTTTTTCAGGCAGCGTATGGGAGCATTGACTAGAGTTCACCATATTCCACAGATCCTGTCCCTTGATTGAATCCAGTGGGACGCGTGGACATTTGGTAGCGTGAGTGCATGGCGTGCTTTAGTGTTGACGCTGCATAGGAATGTTAGTTGAAAAATAATATGGAAAGAGTGAGGACCTGGGGCTCGAACCCAGGTCCTGAACATTACCAACCAAGCGCTTTACCAACCCTGCTGTTTGAGTTCTTTGTTTATATAATAACCCACAATTAATATAAAATAAAATACAACGCTAGTGGACTTTTAGCGTGAAATTTTAAATGAGCCAGTCAGCTGATGCCACGGAGTCGTCTTCCTCGTTGTCTTGTTTTTCCCTGAAATAGAAAAGGAGTTAGCGGGGGTTTTGAACCCCCCCCCCCCAAAAACAAGCCATTTATAATAATAGCGATTAAGCCATCTGGGTATATAAATTAAGCGCGAGAATGCTATTCTTTTCGTCCAAGCGCGCTGAACATGGTCATGGCATTGAGGTCCCCTAATTTTACAGTATCAAGAAACCCCTAATTTGGAATTCAAGAAAACCTAGCCTGCATCAATGGTAGAATCATGTATATCGCATAGAAACACAATTAATTTATACGGTTAGCTTCAGAATCTTATAATGAACACAAATCATATATTAAAAATTGCTAAATGCGCATGAATTGAGATGCAAGAATATGAAATTTTCTCTATACAGGTTGCACTCGTGTTACCAATTTAGGGCGTTAGAATGATTGATTTCGATTGGAAATCCTTCCTTGAAGCTTCAGGAAGGTGATGGCACAAGTCTTTTGCCTTGAATCGTCCTCTAACCTTGTTTTCAGTTTTCAATTTTTCAACCAAAAACTCAAGTTTAGTGCTTGGTCTGTAGCGCATCTTTTTTGGTTAGGAGGCATTAGGTCTTCATCAAGCTTATGTATGGAACCAATTAGGTCAAAAATCTGATCAAAAGAATCAAGGAATTGATTATGCAATATTTGATTTTCATGGCATTAGTTTTTCAATCTTTTTCATGCAATTTGATATCAAATCATGACAAAACCTTCCAAAAATGATTATGCACGAATCTTGAGTGTCCAATGAGAGTATTTTCTGCACAAAAAGATTTGATTTCATTAGTTTAGTATTTTTTCATATTTTATTTAGTTTAAATGAATTAATTGTAATAAAAAATTCAAATAAATAAATAAAATTAATAAAAAACTTCCCTTTGGGCCAAGTGGTCGTGTGCATGTCTTGGATGATGAATTATGGAAGAAAAAGAGGCCCATTAGCAATTTTAGGTCATTTGAATCAATATTGACTTTTCAAAATCTCCAAAAATTTCCCAACTTCCACAAGGCATAACTTGCTCAATTTTTAAGCTTTGCTCATGTTCTTGGACATTTTGGAAAGGTCTTTGAGTCCTCTAACCAATTGCTTTGGTCCCATGTCATTTTGATTTACCAATCTCAAGTTATGGCCTTTGACTTAAAGTCCCTTTTTGTTGACTTTTGAAAATGACCTATAATGTTGCAATTGATAACTTTTTGTGAGAGCATTTCTTGGGCTTGGAGTGTGAAGAGGAGTTGTAGGAAATGTCTTTCTCTTCAAAATGAGCTTTGGATGGAATTTTTCTGATAATCCATGTGAAAGTTATGCCCTGGTCAATTTACAGTTGACTTTTTTCAACTGTCCAAATAAGGAAACTTTTGCATCTTGATGATTTTTGAGCCAAGCTTTGAGAATCATGATCAAGCATTGATCAAATGATGTTTGTGGCTTCAAAATGAGATGTTGACCAAAAATTTGAACTTTTGACTGCCAAATGACCATTTTGCCCCTACAGTTGACTGTAGTGCAATTAGGGTTTTGACTGTGCAATTTTGTGCTGAAAGTCTTGAAACTTGGTATGAGGATGCTTGACCATATTTATTGGCATGTGGGGCTTGATTGGACCCTTGGAAACTTCATTTTCTTGATCAGAACAAAAACCCTAATTTTGACTGTTTAGGAGGCCCTTACACTGTGCAACCCTTGGGGAATTTTGAAGCTTTGACTTGGCAAATTTTGAAGAATATGGGAGGACAAATTTTGGGGTACAACACATATTCTGGGTACAACCAGATTCCCATGGCTAAAACGGACAAAAAATACATGCCATTCATGACTAAATCGGGCAACTATTACTACATCGTAATGCCTTTTAATCTGAAAAATACGGGTGCCACCTATCAGCGCATGATTAACAAGGTCTTCCAAGGAGAAATCAGAGACATGCTCGAAGTATACATGGACGACATGATTTGAAATCCCAAGAGGAAACTGATCATGCACTCCACCCCCAGGAAGGTTTTCGACCAGGCAAGAAGTGTCAAAATGAAATTCAATCCTGGCAAGTGCACCTTCAGAGTGCGGGCAGAAAAATTCCCCGGCTTCTACCTCATAGAATGGGGAATCAAAGCTAACCCCGACAAATTTCGAGCATTATCTAAGTTCTCGATGCCGAACTTGAAAAATTCAATCCAGACCCTAAACAGGATGCTCATCTCGTTATCTCATTTTGTGGCAAAATCTGTGCAACACGCATTGCCCTTTTTCAAACTCCTCCACAAAGAAGCTGCGTTTAAGTTGACCGAGGAATGCGAGCATGCCCTCGTCCATCTCAAACGGGAATCATCTCAACCACCAGTCCTTTTGAGACCAAATAAGGAAGAGATTCTTTACCTCTACCTGGCCGTAGCTTCCGAGGCTGTTAGCGCCGCTCTTATCCGGGAGACCGCCGAGGGGAAGAAACCTATCTATTTTACGAGTAAGGCCTTACAAGGCCCTGAAGTAAGATAGCAACAAATCGATAAAGTATCCTTGACACTCATCAATGCAATGAGGAGGATGAGGAACTATTTTTGGCCCACACAATTATCGTCCGGACAAAGTAACCAATAAAATATTTACTCGGTCGAACTGACATGGCGGGCAGGATGCTCAAATGGTCATTGGAACTCTCTGACTTTAACATCAAGTATGAGAGAAGAAAATCCCTTAAAGCACAAGTATTGGCCGAATTCATAGCAGAAATGACCTCCTCAACCTCCACAAGTGGCGCACACAAGTGGACCATATTTATGGATGGAGCTTCCAGTTCCACCGGAAGCGGAGCATGTATCGTGCTGGAGAATGAGGAAGGGATACTGGTTGAGGTCTCCCTTGCACTATCTTTTTTGACCTCAAACAGCCAAGAAGAATATGAAGCTCTCCTCATAGGACTCCGCCTGGTCAAAGATTTGGGGGTCGGGGAAGTGAAAATATTCACAGACTCCAAGCTCGTTACCTCCAAACTATGAGGAGAATGTCAGGTCAAGAACGATCAGATTTCAGAATACTGAACTCTGGTCCAAGAAAAAATGAAAAGATTCAACTTTACAGATGTACAACATGTTCCACGTGAACACGATTCTCGATCAGATATCTTGTCAAAGCTGGCCAGCACAAAGAAGAAAGGAGGGAACAAATCGATAATACAAGAGATACTTCCCCGACTGACCATCGAAAAACCCTCCTCAAATCTAGAAATGCTCACCATCAGTGACAACAATTGTTGGATGACCCTAGTGTACAACTACCTCACAAAGGGGGAACTACCGATCGATAAGAAGGAAGCCATCATAGTCAAATAAAGAGCCTGATTCTATGTTCTGGTCGAAGGAAAATTGTATAGGAGAGGATTTACCATCCCCCTCCTCAAATGTGTCGAAGAAATCCACGAGAGAATCAACGGTCACCACCTGAGTGGAAGATCCCTGGCCAGAAAAGCATTACGGGAAAGGTACTACTAGCCTTTCATGCAACACAACACCAAAGAACACGTAAAAAGTGTGACAAATGTCAACGCCACGAACATGCACTTAGCTCCTCCAAGCGAGCTCAAGTCTCTATCACCCCCCTGGTCGTTCGCGTGGTGGGGCCTAGATATCTTCACACCATTCATGGTTGGATCGAACCAAAACAAATACCTAATAGTAGTTGTGGATTACTTCACCAAGTGGATAGAAGCAGAAGCGCTAGCCACAATAATCACGTAAAACATTCTCTGCTTCTACAAAAGAAACATTCTAGCTCGGTTCGTGATTCCTCAGAAGATTGTCACTGACAATAGGATGCAATTCACAGACAAAAAATTCTAGAAATTCATCACCAAGTTGGGTACTATCCAGCACTTCGCGTCTTTTAAGCACCCGCAGACAAACGTGCAATCCGAATATGCGAACAAAGTGATCCTATGAGGCATCAAGTGAAGGTTGGACGAAACCAAAAAGAGATGGGTCGAGGAGCTACATAGTGTACTTTGGGCCTCGAACAATAGCTCACTCATTCATTGGGGAGACCCTCTTCTGGCTAGCTTATGGAACCGAGGTCGTCATCCCGGTTGAGATCAGAGAGCCCTCTAGACGTCTGAGGCTCCCTTCAACGAAGAAATGAACGACATGGCATTCAAAGAGGAGCTCGACCTTGTCGACGAAATCCAAACAAGAGCAGCCTTACGAGAGGCCTCTCTCAAACGAACAATCACCATAAGATATGACACCAAAGTCATACGGTGAGAGTTCTAAGTCGGCATCCTAGTCCTTAAGAGAAATCATAAGGAGTCTCATGAGGGAAAACTCGCTGCAAACTGGGAAGGCCCCTACCGCGTCCATGCAAAAACAGGAACCAGGGCCTATTACTTAGAAAACTTAAACGGGGAACAACTTGATCGACCTTGGAACACCGAAAAACTAAGGCAATATTACAGTTGAGATAGTGATATAGCTGACATGCTTCGTCGAAATAACGAACACACCTTACCCTACCACCCGTGCATGCTCAGGTACAAGCATGACACTTCAAATTAAACAAAGATGCGAGTATCCACTCTCTTAAGTAGTAGATTCTAAAACCGACATGGAAAACTCAAATGAGCCCCACCGTCGTCATACCATGATGGCAGAACAACCAGCTCGCAGTGGAAAGTTCACGCCGCCGAGCTCAGGTCTTCAAAATAAGGTTTGAGTTTCGGCCAAGCCCCAAAATTACCTTGGTCGTTTGACCAGTTCCCCACACCGGCGAACTCAAAAACTCACGAGCAAATCCCTAAAAATCAAAATATAATGTCTCAAGCAGACGAGCATACGAACATGTTACCTTTCATAACGATCAATAAATCATGCACGGACAAAGTTAAAACACTTAAATGATGCAGATTAAAATAAACGGCCACCATGATCGGAAGATTAAAAGGGACAACAATATAGGCCTTTGTTGTCTAAAATATTACATAAAAGAGGCCCAAATCCCTCATCCAAATAAACGAACTTATGGCCACAAGGACCACAATTGTTTGAAAATTACATTGACAAGAAAAAAGACCCGAAACGAATTACATCGAATACGAAACGCAGGCCGAAACAAAAGAGGATAGTAAAATAATAAAACATCAAGCTAAAGCATCTCCTCAGGGACATGCTCTCTCTGGGAAGGATCATCGACTAATGCTTCCTCGGCACCCTTGAGTAACTCAGGAACCACAATATTACCGTCAACCACATACTAGAGGATTCCCATCCCACCCGTGTTCAGCTCCACGATAGAGTTTAATACTCAGAGCTTCTCCACAAAATTTTTGAAAGACCCTTCAGCATTGACCACACCATCTTCAATGGCCAATTGAAGGCGAGCAACCAATTCTGCCCAAGTTTTCAAACTCGTGGCCTCCTACGGCTCGTCCTCACTAAGAGATACCTCATCCCTCAAGGATGTAACCGTCTCCTCAAATGACTTTTTCTCCTGAACAAGTGTCTTGCACTCCTCGCCCAGCTTAGCCAATTTCTCTATCGACACCTTATTCGTAGCATCCGTAGTGGCGAGCTTCTCCTTCAGATTCGTTACCTCAGACTAAGACTTTTTTCGCTCGACCTCTAGAGAGGTGCCTTCCTAGGTATACTCCACAACCATTCTTGGTGCCCTCATGACAGCGCTGACATCCCCAGCCAACATCTCCCTCTTGCTCGGGCGATCCATCTCTTCAAGCATAAGAGACTCAGCCTGATGAAGTTGCAGGGCGGAACCTCCGAAGAAAGCCTTATCATGAAAGTAAGGAGGCAACTCTAACTTCCCCTTGTGATGTTCACTGGTCAAATCAGCAGTACCCTTTGTATGCAACCTCTTGAACCTCGAAGACACCTGCTGAGGAGAGAGATGCCCAACAGCATGGTTGGTCGACGATGTTCTAGAACTCGACTGGAGAGATGTCCTCGCATCAGCTTAAGGACCTTTAAGAGACTTCTGCCCCTTATTCGCCTTCTGAAGTAACAATCTTGCCATACGCTCCTGGGCGGGATTCATCCTTCCTGCACGAAAAAAATTAAGGTCAGCAAACAAGGATAAAGAATCTCGTATACAAATCAGGTCAAAATAAAGGGCAAACTACCCAAATATGCCACAGAATCCTCACTCTCGAGGAGCTCCTAGAAATTTATTAAACCAGGTTCAAAAATCAAATGTCCATCCTCATCAGGTAACAACCTCCCCCCTTTGCCCACACGTTGAACTAGGGGGATCCTCGCAACAAAGGCCGAGAGACGGTCATGGATATCCTGTTCCTCGACACCTAGCTGGTCCTTCTTCCAGATATAATGGTCGATCCCAGTATCATAATGTTTCCTCGACC
Organism: Vicia faba; assembly: GCA_948472305.1. Lineage (NCBI taxonomy): Eukaryota > Viridiplantae > Streptophyta > Magnoliopsida > Fabales > Fabaceae > Vicia > Vicia faba. The sequence goes on from OX451739.1 coordinate 1,331,114,883, forward strand.
AATGAAAGCGAAACACCGACACCAGTTTCACCACCAAATTCCTTTCCTCGTTCAGCACAGGTCCCCAAGCCTTGTCGACCAGTGGGGTGCTCCTAAAAATGTTTAGAAACGCCTTCTCTGACATAGGATAGACTAGCATATACCTCCCCTTAAAATCTTGAACCGACTCGAGGTAGGCTTTGAAAAACTTCCCGTTCGACTGTTTGAGGGAAACCCATCCGAATTGGGAACCAGAGGTGCCTCGTTGGATGCGAAAGCAGTAGAAAAATAGAGGAATGGTGACCCCTATCTGCAAATGGTCACACACAATATCGAAAGCCCGTAGGAAAGTAATCAAATTGGGATGTAGCTGGGACGAAGCAAGGCGGGGGTGCCTAATCACTTGGAGATCAGTAAAAGGAAGTTGGAAACCCATCTTTTGAAAGCGAATTGCATACATGAGAATATGGTTCGCTTCAAACTTCGAACATATCTGTTGGTTCTTCCCAGAGATATATATCGACCACTCCTCCTCGGCGACCTCCAAATACATACCCAAAACCACTGAGATGAACACCTCATCTGGATGCTTGCAAAAATAGGAGGCATGTTCCAAGGGGCCTGACGCTACCCAATCTAAGGGATCCACTCGAACCATAGGCACACCCTAAACCGCAGACGCATCCTGCTCTGCCTTGCCTGGTTTTGACACGATCAGATTAAGATCGAGCATTTCTGAAGTGCTCCCTCGATCGACTAGTATTCAGATAAACTTTGTGACGAATAATTGTTCTCACACATGAACTCATCATCAGTATAGTTGGCCATTGTATCTGAAAAGTAGAGGACAAAAGTGTATTTGATATCAAAATCAAATTCATCCTTCCATCACTAATCAAGTGAAAGGGCACAATGGAACGAGGACCATGTCTCTGACCAGAGCCCTCACTCAACCGCAAAAGGCAAACTCTCACATCAAGCGCGTCCACGCCGAGCTAGAACACAAACCATGCGGGCAAATATCTCCCCAACTCTTCTGGGTTTTTGCTATGACTCATCGTTTCTTATGAAGATCACGGATGAAACCCAGAACGGCCCCAACGCCACCAGAAAGTTCATCAAGAACCACTATCACCAACCTTATATCCATGAAATCTCTAACAAAGCTCACTGAGGAGCTATCATCCTCAGGCGACGAAACCACCATCTAAAGCCAACACTTCGTCGAGGATTCTCACGCTAAGCTACTCTAAACCCTAGCCACGTGTATTTCTAGGAAAAGAAGCAGAAAATATATCCTAGAACAGAGGCAAACTCCATTAAAATAAGGAAAAATCGAGAAACTTAACAGATTATTGATAGTTATCAACGGTGAATGACAGAACAAGCAGGAAATTTGAACAACTGTGTCGGGCAAAAATTGAGCAGTAACGAGCAGAAGAAAAGCAAGTGAAAACTGCAGATGAAGCTCTATCTCCGCCTTTTATAGAGAAGATTGTTAGCACGTGAGCGAGCACGTGTCTTGGGAACTCTAAAAGGCAACATCATTACACCCTAGTTCCTTGACTAGCCAACATGATACCTTTATGACAACACGTGGCTCGATGCGTACGCAACACGATAACTTCTCAAAGCCACTCAATTGTTCCTCTCCACGCGAGGCGAACACACCAAGCATCACTTGTACTTCTTGTACGAAATAGATCAAAGAGCACCCTCATTTTGCGAGTATTTCTTAAAGTCATCGCTCCTCTGCCCAAAAGCAATGAATTGGGGGGTCATGTTCTAGTCTGGCCCAATGACTAGAATGGGCCCAATCCACTCATATCTCCAGCATGGCCCAACAAGCGCTGGCCCACTAATTATGGCCTTGGGTTAGGCACATCTGATCACCCACCCCTTGGGACTGCGAGACCAACGACGCCCTGATCATGCTATCCAACTACCACTCCCCAATCTGCTCATTGCATGTCAAACAGACAACCAGACTGGCGCTTGCAACGCGTCTGTCTGTCATCTCATCCTTGCCCGGAGCAACAACTAGTTACATGCACGACTGCCCGTTTTGACCAGGTCCTAGAAGTTACCTATTTTCAAAGAACCTAATATCTAGGCCCAAAAGTAAGGATCAACGGCTCTGCGCCGGAGGCATTAGATAAACCCTCACACTTATGAGGCCAGGTATCCAATATTCATACTAAAAACCCTAAAATATTTCTTGTATCTATTTGCACTCATTCTTACTTGATCGTCGAAGTGCCTTGCAGGTACACCCCCTCTCTTCTCATATTTCCAATCAAGCAAACATCATTATCAAAATCCACTTTCAGGTTCTGATCAACCAGTAAGATCAAAAAACATAGAACAAAAGACCTCCGAAAACTAATAAAAATGACTCAAAGATATTTCATATCTATAAATAAATGTGTCTATGTTTCAAATTTGCTCAACAACAAAATTAAGAAATATATCATAGTACCTTAACATTGAATATTCATATATCATAACGAAGAAAATATGTGTTCCAAGATCTAATCAAAGTTGATGAAAACCCCATACATTTTTGTTTGAAGAGGGTTGGAGTAAGTGTTGTTACCAATACTCTTATCTATAAATATAGAGAATTTCTCTTCACACATAATAGTGTTGAGTTAAACCTCTGAAAAACTGAAAATACTCTTCGGATATGCACATCTGAACGCACATTGTGAATTTAGGATATTGAATAATTTCGCATATGCATATCCGAAGGAACCTCTATTTTTTATTTTCTTGGAGATTTCAGATATGTATATCTAAAATAATCTAACATCTCAAATTTCTTTTGATTTTATTTTGAAAAGATATATATTTATAATATAGTTATACGATAACTAAATTGAGTTATTATTAATAAATAATAACTTAAATTTATAATTGAAAAATAAATATTAAAATAAATTTATAATATAAAATTAAACAATGAATCAATAATTAAATTTCTAATTATAATGGTGAAATGTAATAATTGATATATTTTATAATAAAATAATTATTAACTAAATAATCTCGATGTTCTAGACCTCGCGTTTCTACGTCTCTGACATTTACGCGACCTAACGTAAAAGTTTAGTTTTCTAGAAAATCAATTATGAATTAAAATTTTACTGTGTCAGTTCATCCGAAAAAAATCAAGGATCAAAATCTCCTATTTTGAGACAAAATAGGGAACCCCATCCTTAAAACTCTAAATTCATTGTTTTTCTATTTTATTTCATTTATAGGCACTTAATATAATTTGTTTAATACAAGTATATATTTAACTCACGTGATTCCATCCGAAGAAGATAAGTTAATTACATTTTTTTATAACAAAAAGTTTACGTGAGTTGGAGTCCGAGACTCATCAGGATATTGGCAGAGTTTAAAGTTTAAAGAACCTTTACAAATATATTAACAGTTCACCCACATCGACAGATAGAGTTGAACCCACGAAGTCGTCCTTATCTGTCCATCCCATGCTGAGTTTGAACAAACTATCCATTCATTATTTACAACTCAACACATCGTCAGCATGCAACAGTGCTATGTTCACTCCAAAACTAGAGTTTCCTTCTTTCACTAAACTAGAGTTTCCTTCTTTCACTTCCAAACCTCTCCTTCTTCTCTTCAAATTCCCTTGTTTTCACCATCACATCAACAACGCAACTAAACAAACACGTAACCTACACAAAATATATATAACCCTTTTTGTCTCGCTTGATCGTTGCAATGATGCTTAGCCACCGGATTTGCCAGAGAAGAGCTTTGATCTACGGCCGGAGATTGTTCCGTCCTTCTGCTTCTGAGTTCTCCTCCTCCTCCTCCTCCCCCTCTTACTATTCCTCTGTTTCGCGATCTTTTCTTTCAGATAAACCTAATTCTCGCTTAGATGTGAGTTTTTATTTTATCAGTAGCATGTTTGATGAATTTCATGGATCCCTTATTGAATTTGTGTTTTGTAGTTCAATTTTAAGAATGTTAAGGGGTATTGCTTTTCTGCTCATCCTGTTTTGAACGTTCCCGTGGGGAACGTTGTTGAGATCCCTTTGGCGCAGACTGGGGAAGGTATTGCAGAATGTGAACTTCTCAAATGGTATGTTCAAGAGGTGAGTGCTTTGATTTGATGTAAGCATTTTTTTCAATCGAGTTTCGTGATTGATGGTGACTGATTGATTGTAATGGCAGGGTGATTTTATTGAAGATTTTCAACCATTGTGTGAAGTTCAAAGTGATAAAGCTACTATAGAAATCACGAGTCGGTATAAAGGAAAAGTTTGTAATATTCTTCATGTTCCTGGTGACATTGTAAAGGTGAGATATGAAAACTCGTAATGTGGGTATAATTCAGTGAGATGATGCTTAGAGTTACAATTTAGAAATTGTTAGGATGCATTGTGAGAGGGGTTGGGAGAATTTGATTACTGACGTACCGCATTTCTGATTAGACTTAATACAATGTATTTTAAACATGTTTGAAGGAATATGAATTAGAAACTCTATAGCACCGACACCTCGGAAATAAGACTGTCTATGTCCGTGTCGGACACCGGCACCGACACTTGTGATTACATTTAATTTATTCATTTTTCAAATTATTAGCGGTGTTGTTGTGTCATTGTCTGTGTCATTTTCAGGGTGTCCGTGCTTCATAGATTAGAAATGGCATGTGATGGAGTTCTGGATCTCTTAAATTTTGAGGGGATTTGTGCATTCTTTTTGTTCATAATAACAATAAACATTATTTCTATCGGGTATATTTAAGCTTCTTTTGATAAAATTTCAGGTTGGAGCAACCCTTTTAAAGATATCAATTGATGAGCCTGCATGTTCTTCAATGAATTTTGGTGCCTCTGAAAATGCAAAGTCATCTGATTCTGATTCTGATCAGATATCTGTCAATGAATCTGCAGTTACTACGATAAATTTAGCAGACTCAGAAAATGTAAAGCAACTAGATTCTGATGATGGAAAGGGGAAACGAGCAGGAGTTCTATCAACACCTGCTGTGAGGTGTCTAGCAAAGGAGCATGGTATAGATATAAATGATGTGTGTGGAACTGGAAAAGATGGAAGGGTTTTAAAAGAAGATGTGCTCAAATTTTCTGTCAACAAAGGAATCGCTAAAACTCCATCTGCTGTTTTGCATGCTGATTTTGTAGAACAGCTTCATGGAGCAGAAGAACACGGATGTGATGTGAAAAGTAAATATGATAAGCCTTCTGAGGACACAATACTACCCCTTAGGTAAAATTGAATGCGAACATGAATTTGAACTCTTTTGGATCCGTTTGATGGTTAGGATAAGAAAGACAAGACAAGATAAGATAAACTATCATATTTTGTCTCAAGAAGATATGATAAGCTAATCATGTTACCTTATCCTATCTTGTCTCTCTAGTTAAAATCTTATCCTAGAGATGAATCTGAGTTCAACTCCGTCGTGTTAGGATGCCGGATGTACATCAAAAACAAAATATGCATAAGACTTTATCATGTTCATATCATATCGTATACTTATTCAACTCACTTATCATATCCGTCTCTATCATTTTCTTACCATCAAACAAGCTTTATACTTTTTCTTATGAGAAGGGAGTGGATGTCTGTTAGTCATTTATGTTAACTTTTATTCAACTGTGATGAGCATGAGTGTTGCGAACTTGCAAGAGTATAAAGGTGTTTTCCTTTACTCTTTCAGTTGCAGGACTTGAATTATATAGAACTTGGTCATGGGAAGGTTAATGATATTTGTTTTCTTTTCTTTATCTAGGGGATTCCAAAGAGCGATGATAAAATCAATGTCTCTGGCTGCCAAAGTCCCACATTTTCATTATGTGGACGAGATAAATTGTGATGCCCTAGTAGAGCTTAAAACGTCTTTTCAAAAGAATAATCCTTATCCAGATGTCAAGCACACTTTCCTTCCAATATTAATCAAGTCACTATCAATGGCCATCATCAAGTACCCCTCTGTGAATAGTCGCTTCAAAGAGGATGCGTTTGAAGTCATACTCAAAGGTTTGTTCTCATACATAATTAGACGAATGCTTGTTTAAATTTTGGTACCCTTTCTTGAAGCTTGATTGTTGAGTTTTAATATAGTCAAAATATGTATTCAAGAAAAATAGAAACTATTGCTTAAAAATCATGGCGAGCTTAAACATGTTGCACTCGTTATTAGCCTAGTTTCTTTGGTCCTTGTCGTGTATGCAAAATAATCTTCAAATTGAACTACTGTGTTAGCATATATATTGATTTCTGGTGCATAAACTTATGTGTTTGAGAAGTTTTTTTTACCAATGAATTGATCATGGGATTCACAAGGATAATGTTTACATAGTTTCCTTGCACAATATCTAATTTATGATGTTCTCATGCTATGCGTGAGCTAAAAAAGTCATTGATGTTGAACCTTTTTTCACTTGGTGATTATTGAATTCTGAGGCCGCGACTGTTAATTTTGATGATTTATTTGTAGTAGTAGCTATCTTGGTATCTTACCAAATTTAACACAATAGGTATATTTCATACAGGTTCGCACAACATCGGAATTGCCATGGCAACACAACATGGTCTAGTTGTGCCGAATATAAAAAATGTTCAGTCTCTTTCCATTTCGGAGGTTAGTTTACAATCCTATTATTGTTAAAATATATGCACATTGCTGTGTGCATGTTGTACAATGCTCTTAAATTATAAAGCCTGTTCTAATCAATCAAAATTTCTGTTTGTAAAGATAACCAAAGAGCTAGCAAGGTTGCAACAATTGGCTTCAGATAACAAGTTAACTTCTGAGGATATATGTGGTGGAACAATCACTTTGAGCAACATTGGAGCAATCGGCGGAAAATTTGGTTCCCCGCTTCTTAATCTTCCCGAAGTCTCCATTATTGCCATCGGTCGAATTCAGAAGCTTCCTCGGTTTACTGGAGATGGTAGTGTGTATCCCGCATCACTCATGACAGTAAGTCTTGCATCTTTAAATTCATAAACCGGATGCATGAACGAGTCAAAAACCAGATTTTGAAAGGAACTATAATAATCTCCAATGATATTGTTAATTTATTAATCTAGTGTTGTTATTCTTTATTTATGATTTTTGAGTAGGTTAGAAGATGAAATAAACTGCATTATCTGATTTTTTTTGTTCTGCTTCCAGGTTAATATTGGTGCAGATCATAGAGTTTTGGATGGAGCAACCGTGGCAAGATTTTGCAACGAGTGGAAAAAATTAATTGAAAATCCGGAGTTACTAACGTTGAATTTGAGATGAAACTTGATGATTAGGGACACTGGCTGAAATTGTAATTTGGATGGTTAATATTTATATTAAGCATAATAACAAAATAATAAATGAACTGGATCACTTAAAATTGATCAAGGTTAACGTATTATAACTTCTCAAATTATTCTGATAAACAAATGTGTTAGTCATTCTCAAATTGAAACATTTATTTATTTTAAGAAGTAAAAAATGACAGGACATCGTGAAAGTTCTTGATTCTATCAAATAATGGAATCAGTACCTTTCTCTCTATCTCTCTGATAACCACTATTCTCTCTTACTATCCATCTTCAAATATATACCGAAAGTTACTATAGTAAAATAAATAGTAAAAGTAGCAAATGTATTTCCGATTTCTTCGATAACATTTTTTCTTCATCCACGATACTTAAGCTCAAATATTTACTGTACTTAATAGAATGAAAAAGAGTAGACTCCAACAATATGACAGCTTAGAGTCTAGCTGAAGCATATGTTATCCATCTCAGAGATGACAAATACAATCTAAAGGTTTCTTAAATCTAAACTTTCATAAAAATGACTCATGATTTGAAACCTTTCATAAAAATGCCTCATGATTTTAACATCTAATTCAATCCTACAAAATCAGCTTTAAAATAAAAAAATTTATAATGACATGTTCATGTCATAATGACACTCTTGATATCATGTTAAAAAATGTGGTTGAATTTAACTCAACTCTACAAAATCAATTTATAGAGTGAAGATTATCCCGATTTATAAGGATATGTTTATGCTATATATTATTCGATGTAATTTTCCACCACTTTAACATTTACTGCATTTTCACCCCTCAATTCCAAAATTTCTATATTGCCTCATTTTGATCGAATTTTGCTCGAATCATGCATATATAAAAATAAATAAAATAAAATAAAAAAGTTAGAACATATGTTTGATTATTTGATTTAATGCATCTCTTTCTTTTATTTTCTAAGTTGCCAGTTTTGTTTAGATGTAGAATTTGAGAATACATTATACTTTGTCTGTTCTATAACAAATGATCTATTTAGAATAAAATAATATCTCAAAATAAAATATCTATTTCAATTTTCAATACGCTTTTTCTAAATTTTATCATCTAACTAATAAAATTTTCATTATTTTCAATACATGATAAATGATATTTTGTATTATAGTAAAAATATTATTCTCTCTTACTTTTATATATTTTATTTAATATATATGAAATAATCAACGACTCATTCATTATGAGATGAATTTATATATTTTATTTAATATATATGAAATAATCAACGACTCATTCATTATGAGATGAAGAGAGAAGAATCTTTATGTTATAGAATTCAAACACGCTCACATGCATGCTAGATTGTATGCCATCAATTAAATTATATAATCCAAACAATGACAAACTATATGCTCATTTGAAAGTATATGATTTTTCTTTATCAAATTGACTGATTAATTATTTTTTGTTTAATTATTTGTTGTTGTTGGGCCATAAACAATTTGAAGATCCACTTTAGGAAAAACAGAGACTCATCTCCTGCCTATATTAGCCAAGAGTGTACACGTAAGATAAATGTAGATAGAGTTGAACCAGCTTAGCAACAACCTCGCAACCTCAGTCTCCAGTCTAAGGTGCGTAAGGATAAAGTGGAGTTATTTGAGGTGGAGAAGGATGAGGTATATCTATGAGACCCATATGACATGTTTGTATAAATTTTTATAAGAAATCATTACAACGAAAAACACATATGATAACAGTTGTGAAATATATATAATGGTGATTGTATGTCTGTTGTTAAATAGTATCGGATTGTAAGTATGTTATTTTCCATCACTTACGTGTGACCGTGGTCATAAACTAAATTGCACGCTAACTATCACAATAATTATCTTAAGCAACCGTTGATATATATATATATATATATATATATATATATATATATATATATATATATATATATATATATATATATATATATATATATATATATATATATATAAGCATCAATTTAATTAGAATAAAATTAACATTTCACCGCAGTTCTAAAAAACAACCGTTGTGGTATGTATACAATAAATTAAATTATTCTTGAAAAAAATAACTTAAACGAACTATTGTTTTTCGAACTACATGTATCTCGTAATTCATCTCTCGCTCTTTAACATATAGAATTTGGTTCAATGATCTAAATTCTTCATAGCAATGGTTCCTTCTCTTCTAGTGTATTTTTAAAAGCATCAATTTATTGACTAATTCAGATTCATCATCATCACTATCATCGTTATTATTATTATTTTAAACGACACCGATGATTATTATGATGGCAGTGATGACGATGAATCAAAATTAGTCAATAATTGATGCTTTTCAAAATAAACTAGAAGAGAAGGAATTGTTTCTACGAAGAACTTAGGTCATCGAATCAAATTCTATATGTTAGAGAGAGAGAGAGATGAATTACGAGATGCATGTAATTTGAAAACTAGTGATTGATCTTAGTTTGTTCACAAATATAACTTAAGTTTCAGATTATTATTTTCTAAATAATTTAAATGAATGCATGTTCAATGAAAGGGTTAGTGAAATACGAAATTTACATATGATATAATAAATTTAACTAGATCTTTTTTCAATCTACATAAGAAATTAATGCTGCAAGATTCACAAAAACAAAACATTGCTAAGTCGCAAGAAGATTTTTTCTTGTGACTTAATAATATCACTACTAAAAAAAAGACATTTGAGAAAAGGTTTTTACATCGGGTATCAAAATAGGTGATGTAAAAAATACAGTTAACAAACTTTTTACATCAGGTATTTATTTCCAATGATATAAAAAATAAGGGAAACAATTTTTTTCGTCACCTATTACATCGGGCAATCTGATCCACCGATGTAAAAGATTTCCAGAAAAAAACACGGTGGCATTTTTGTAAATAAGAAACAAGGTGACAAAAAAGTTAAAAAAAAATATAAGCAATATATTACATCGGTTTAAATAAAAACCGATGTAAAAAATGTGATTGAATTAATATATAAAATATATTGATAAATCATAAAAACGTGGGTAAAAAAAAAAAAAAAAGGTAAGCTATTACATCGGTTCGGACTCTCCACCGATGTAATAGCCTGACACGTATTTAAAAAAAAAAGCAACCTATTACATCGGTTGGAGTTTCCACCGATGTAATAGCCTAACAAGTATCTAAAAAAAAAAAATCAACCTATTAAATCGGTGGAAGTTTCCACCGATGTAATAGCCTGACACGTATTTAAAAAAAAAAAGCAACCTATTACATCGGTTGGAGTTTCCACCGATGTAATAGCCCAACCCCTTATATCGGTGGGGGTTTCCACCGATGTAAAAAAGTGTAAACACTATTTTCATTTATACGTGAAAACTGTACAGTTTCCATTTCGACCATTTTCGACCCATTTTCCACGACCGTCGCCGCTGCCATTATCGACCCATTTTCCACGACCGTCGCCGCCAACACCACTTCCGCGACGCCCGATTCCGCTTGTTCCTCACCGTCGCCGCCGATTCCGCTCCGTTCCTCACCGTCGCCGCCCGATTCGCTCCGTTCTTTTGAAATCAGCAGTTTTGTAACCAGTATAATACTGATGCAGTATATTGGAAATGTGCATGGAGACGAACCCGTGGGCCGTGAGCTTATTATGTTTTTGGCCAATTGGTTATGCGATAACCATTTAAAAGATCCTCTGGTATGTTTCACTTCCTTTCTTTATTTGCAGAAGTATATTCTAATTTCTTTTCTTCGCATTTGTTGTGGTGACAAAAATGGTTGCAATATCTATTATCCATCACACAAGTTTTAGCGGATGGCCAAAAGAAAATTATCCTGCAGCCCTGAAATTTCTGATGATTGAATGTCACATGACAATCTCTATTTGTTTTACAAGTTTATTTAATTTAACAAACGTGTATAACCTACGCCTCCAATATATCAGAATTCAGTTTAAGCATTGAGTTTTGTATTTTTCAGGGAAACTGTTGTTATTTTATGATCCAGTTTTTACTTTTACAATGTCTTACGTTTAGCAAAATGTTTCAGGCCACATTGATTGTGGAGAATGTTCACCTTCATTTACTTCCATCAATGAATCCTGATGGCTTCACCTTAAGGAAGCGTGGCAATGCAAATAATATTGATCTGAATCGGGATTTTCCTGACCAGGTTTTTTTTTAATAATGTTCTGTTTATAATATGTTAAAAATTTAGTTTGAAGCTCATTATTACCATGAAATAAAACTCTTAACGTGAAAATTCATTCTTATTTGTTGTACTTTTTTGACTGAGATTTTACTATTATGGCCATAACTAAGAAGATTATGATATTGTTTGAATATATTTGTTAATGTCTTTGTATAAATATGTGTCACCGTTTATTCATATTGTTAATATTAGGAAAACAAGCTTTTACTTTCTCGATGTTTACTCACATTCTTGGCTTAACTTTTGCATTTAATATAAATTTTAATGTTAGGTTTTTCATACCATGTTGTTATGGTTCTACATACTGCTTTTTCTTGCTAGAGATCATCTGAGAACTAACCTGCTATGACTGTCTCAAATGAACCAACAGTTCATCTTTGTAAACAATGATGAGGATTCCCGGCAACCAGAAACAAAAGCAATAATGAATTGGTCAAGAGATATACGATTTACAGCATCTGCAACATTGCACGGGGTACTTATTTGGAATTTTCATAATAATTTCTACTCTTGGCTGAGCTGTTTATTTCAAGTTTTTTTTCTTGTACTTTATGGTGGTCATGTTATACATCAATGAGTTCTATCCTTTGTTTTATTCTACAATATCTCTGTTTTCTCTATTACTAGATACACCATCCCTTAAGGCCAACGTAGAGAATACAAAGGTGAAAAGTTTCTATTGAAAAAGAAAGTATTTATTACATCAGAGATGTAAAGTTCCATAAATACGTATTAATTTCAAATAAAGCTTTATACTTTTGTATTCTTAACGTTTGTCCTAAGGGCTGATGTTAATAGAAGAGTTTTTCTTATCATATTCATATACATAATTTGTTCATTAATGGTGTCTTTTTCTTTTACTACTTCAGGGTGCACTTGTTGCAAATTATCCTTGGGATGGTACCGATGATAAAAGGTGGTAAATTATTTTAGTGTAAGATATTCACTGACCTGCTCTCCAGACCTGGGCTCTTGTATTGAATTAGTTTATATTGTTATGAATAAATTACAGGACGTTCTACTATGGATGTCCCGACGATGAAGCATTTCGATTCATGGCAAGTATATATAGCCACTCCCACTACAACATGTCTTCAAGCAAGGAATTTGTAGATGGAATCACAAATGGAGCAGCATGGTATGATTATTTGAAAGTAATGCATTAGAAGTTCATCACTGGAGTCTATGTTCTTTCAATATGTTCATAATTACTAAAGATATCAACGCAGGTACCCTTTATACGGAGGAATGCAAGATTGGAACTATATACACGCTGGCTGTTTCGAATTGACGTTGGAAATTAGTGACAATAAATGGCCTGTTGCTGCAGAGGTCTGTGGGGCCTTTGATGAATCTGAGCAGTAAAATGAACTGCAGCTTCCTATTATTTGGAAATACAACAAAATGAATTGTGTTGACTTGTGTTTACTTATATGAATTGCAGCTTCCTATCATTTGGAAATACAACAAAATGAGTATGCTTAATCTTGTTGCAAGCCTTGTCAAGGTATATACTGTTTCTGCATATATGCGCCGTATTTTAAAATAACAACGAATGTGTTATTGGAAAAACATAGAATAATTACTTATATGAATTGCAGCTTCCTATCATTTGGAAAGTGATTTTTCATTGGCGAGTATATTTAGTTATGTGATGTTTATATCTTTCTGTATTAGTTCTTTTGGGATTCATCAAATGGCAAATGGAAATAGAAAAAAGGCTACATGGCTTCATCCCAATGTAAGTGTGATGTAAATTGTAATTCTATAGTTAAATATATACGATAAATATTCACTAATTATGTCATTCAATTGTAGACAAGGCAACAACATAACTCTAATGATTGTGGATACTATGTGATGAAAAATATGTTGGATATTGTCTCTGCTAATATAACCGAGAATTGGATGCAGGTACTAAAAATAACTTTACTTTGTTCTTTACTTTTTGTTTTTCGACTTAATATGAATTTTTTAAAAATAACTCTATATTGTTATATTTATGTATTATAGGTATTTGATGACCCAACAGAATTAACACCAGATGATTTGTATGATTTGCGACTTCGTTGGGCAAAATGTTTCTTTGACTTACATGGAACTTAAGTTTAGCTTGGTGAGTTTTATAGAATTGTATAAGTTGTGGTTTTTGCACAATACATGTGGTTTTTGCTCATGTGTTGAGTTTCTTGATTTTTTTGCTGATGTTAATTGTTATTATTTATTGTCAGGCAATATGATTTTGGTGTTGTCTACCGAAGATTTTATATTGGTAATTCAAGTTTGGAAACTTAGAAATAGTTGAATATTTTAGTATATGTATATTTTGTGAATATTATGTAATTGTAAGTTTTGAAAAAGACTTATAAATAGTTGAATATTGTTTTATATTTTGTGAAGAATTTGTAATTGTAAGTTTGTATGTTGTAATACAATACAAGTTTGCAATACAATTGTTCAATTTGTAAGTTTGTTGTGAAAAATATGAAAACATCGTCCTAAATGTGATATATGTGATGTTGGAAAGCTATGAAATCTATATAGCGACATAAATATAGTCTGTTTGATATTGGAAAAATATGAAAAAATGGGTACAAATTATATTTGTATAGGGAAACCCAGAAAATAAATAATCTATTCCAAAAAAATTTCATACATTTTACATCGGTTATTAGTAAAACTGATGTAAAAACTTTCAAAAAGGGACTTTTTACATCGGTTGGAAGTAATACCCGATGTAAAAAGTCGCGTCACTGGGGACTTTTTACATCGGGTATTACTTCCAACCGATGTAAAAAACTGGATCAATTTTTAAAAAAAAAGTGCATAATAATTGTTTTTTACATCGGTTCATATATTATAACCGATGTAAAAAAGGTACTTTTTACATCGGGTATTACTTCCAACCGATGTAAAAAACTGGATCAATTTTTTAAAAACTGTGCATAATAACAGGTTATTACATCGGTTCTGATATTATAACCGATGTAAAAAAGGGACTTTTTACATCGGTCCCAGAACCGATGTAAAAAGTCCCTGATTTACTATATCACCTGACTTTACATCGGACCCAAAACCGATGTAAAAAATCAATTTTACCCGATGTAAAAAGTCATTTCTGCACTAGTGTATTTTGTTCTTGTAATGAGAAACATTTATCAACAACAATAATAACATACAACAATATTTAACAAAACAACAACAACATACACCAACATACCAACTCATAAAATGTTTCATGAACGTAATTTTTATTGAAAAGATTCGTGAAAAATGAATAAGAAAAATGATCTACTTGTCTCAGAATGAAGGTGAAGTTGATCAACTTTGTGTTGCTATGAAGAAAAAATACAAGGCGGATGAAGCTTCCACATTAGCTTCATCCTTCTTGTAGTTTTTCTCCGTAGTAACACAAATCATTTATGAACCGCATTCATAGTATGTGTTTTCTTGAATTAATTGTATTCATTCACCTTCCATACAAGTAAAAAAATACCATGCCAAATGTAAACAAATTTGGAAACATAAACTCCTGAACTAGACATGGAAACACAAACTCTAAAACTAGATTTATAAATATACACAACTTTCAAAAAACATCATGCTAAATGTAAACCTATACAAATAATAGTTTGAGGAATAACGTACCTTGAAATTTATTCAATGGTAATGAAAATTAGAACCTATGCAAAGAAAAATTGTAGAAATCCTATGAAAAAGAAGAGGAAGAAAGATAATGAATAAACATTGTTGAACTTGATTACCTTTTAGTATGCAGAAGAATGACGATTTCTGCATGTGGACTATGGAAATAGAAGAAAAAGAGAGAAGATGTCAGGGTTTTTCTTTGAGAGAGATGACACCTATTCTGTCAAGAAGCGAAATATAAATTCGCTTATATAGGTAAGATATTTCACCATGGTTGTATTATAAGAACCGTGATGAAATCTAATGCCTTTCACAACCATTTATTTTACTAAGCGTGATGATATATATATGTGTGTGTGTGTGTGTGTGTGTGTGTGTGTGTGTGTGTGTGTGTGTGTGTAAGTAAATATATACTAAGAACAACACTCTTTGTAACGAAAAAATAGATGATTATTGGTACTATAATTCGAACTCTATCACTCCAGGTTTGGATACATGCTGGATATTCTTAAACATCTTCTCGTCTCTGTTCCACCTACAATCACTTCATTTCAGGTTGATCAAAGATATATTGAGTATATTGGTCATATTTTGTATACTGGGGACATATGTGTCCAGACTCTTCTTGGTTTGAAAACTGTATAGAGGTGCACGGATTATATAACATTACGTTTATTCATGAATTCAACAAATTAAAATTCTAGAATTCGAAAACTTTAAAAACACGCTCATGATCAATTTTTTTTAGTATTTTTATGGCATGTGGAGAGACTTAGTCCAATTAATATCAACTTTAAAAAATGGATAAACAAGCAAAGAAATTTTGATTTAAGAATTCTCAAAAAATATAATTTATTGTGGGATTTGGAATTGTGAAAGTTCAAAAAGTCTAAGTCCATACAGAGTCAACTTCGGGTTTATAAAAGAATTTTGGGAGGTTATAAAAGGCAAATTTATGAGGGTGTTGTTAAAATTTCACTCTAATGGGCGGGTTGTAAAGAGGAAAGTTGTTCTTTCTCGGTTCTTATCCCTAAGAAAAATAATACATCAAAGATATCAGATTATAGGCCAATATCGCTAATAGGGTGTATCTACAAATTAATGTCTAATATTTTTCCCAATAGATTGAAAAAAGTGGTTAGCAACATCATTTGAGAGACACACAATCAACATTCTTTACAGGAAGCCAGATCGTTGATGGGATTCTAGTAGCAAATGAAATTGTTGATGGGGCTAGTAGAAAGAAGAAATAAGTTATTCTATTTGAGGTATGCTTCAAAAAGGCATATGATTTAGTAGATTGGAATTTTCTAGTCTACGTAATGGAAAAATGGGCTTTAATGAGATATGGCGGAAATGGATTCTAGAATGCTTAAGTTCCTTGTCGTATCAGTGTTAATAAATAGAAGTTCTTTGAAGAGTTTAAGATGTGTCGGGGAGCTTAGACAAGGAGGAGATCCTCTTTTTCCTTTTCTATTCTTAATCGTAGAAGAAAGATTTAATGTGTTGATGAAGAAGGCA
Source organism: Vicia faba (assembly GCA_948472305.1). Taxonomy (NCBI): domain Eukaryota; kingdom Viridiplantae; phylum Streptophyta; class Magnoliopsida; order Fabales; family Fabaceae; genus Vicia; species Vicia faba. The sequence continues at coordinate 1,331,131,570 of OX451739.1, forward strand.
TTTGATTTGGAGAAGTATATGGGATACAAATTAGAGGTAGGCAGTGATAAATTTTCTCACTTACAATACGCGAATGACACCTTAATCATAAGTGAGAAAAGATGGTCCAACATTCGGACCATTAAGAAAATATTATTATTGTTCAAATTGATGTAAATATTGAAAGTAAACTTCCAAAATATCTCGATTGTAGGGATCAACATTCCTCAATGTTGGATTGTATGGATCTATGTGCTTGTAGGTACAAATGTCTACAACTGTCATATGTTCAAGATGGTTATGATGATGACAAAAATATATGTAAAACGACATTATGTGAAGTCCTTATCTATCAAGAAGAAGAAATTATCAAGATGTTCTATTAAATATGCTTCTGTGAGATCAAGATATTATTCCTAATTTCAAGAGGACAACACCTAAGGTCAAACAACATTTTGTGAAGTCCCTGATGATCTCTGGTATAGTAATCCATGATGATGGTGTCTATCAAAAAAATTATATCAAGTCTCATAAGTTAGAAAAATCAAGTTCCATATGAAGTGTTGAATCATTTATGAATCAAGCAAAGGATATTGAAGCTTCAAGATTGTGTAAAGATAGAAGTGTGAAAGCTCGTCTAATCATGTTCCCGAGTGATTATTTAAATGTAAAGGTATAAGAGTAATTATAGAATTACTAAGGTAACTCACACACTCACCTAAAAATATTTTAAACCTACTTGAATTTAATAAAACACCTAAAATCCATGGAAAATATATCGAGGTGCATATGGAATTGACCAAGAGTGTCATAATCATTTAGTAAGCATTTTTACATATCTTAATCGATTAAGGACTTGGTCGAGTTTATTAGAGCATGAAAAAAGTCTCCTTAATTGATTAGAAATAGTCTTGATCGATCAAGATACATAGTCGTTGAAGGGTTTCAATTTTGGGGTTAGGGTTCCCGTCTTTTTGGAGCTCTTAATTGACTAACATTAATACTTAATCGATTAAGTCATTAAAAGATCCATGAATCTTTTCTCCTTTTTAAGAAATTATTTTCTCCAACAAATAAAAGGCTTGTCCTCATTTTTTCTTTACATCATAAATTGAATCTATAGCTATTCTTTCTCACTTCTACTATCTCCCATTTCATCTATTTCTAATTCTTCACAAGGTTTTCTTAGTGCTTTAAGTGTAAGATATCTATGAAATTTTGTGTGTGCTAGTGCAATGTTATATTTGTAATATATTTTGAAGTAAACACTGCATGGATACATTTACCATTTCACCAGGGCAACAATAGCTGTAGGATGCTCGAATGAAAGCCTGAAATGTTGGATTTTTGAGAAGGGCCTCAAATCGCACTGTGCGTTTCGAGAGAATTTAGGGCATAAAGAGGCTCATAATATGAATGATTTGCTAAGTAGGGCACAAACCTACATCAAATATGAAAAAAATTTCTGGCTGATGGGGGCAGGCGGGTGTTGAGGAATGCTGGATCTAGACAAGCATCAGACAAGGATTTAGGGCGGTTCAAAGAGGAAACTGAACATATGCCCCATTCAAAATTTGAATCATACACTCCCTTGAACACTTAATGAGAGAGGATAATAAAGTAATATGCTACAAATGAGTTCAAGGAGGCTGAGATAAGGACCCATATCTGGTTAATGAGTTTGCTCGGACTGACGAGTCAAAATAATGCCATTTCCACAAGAGTCACGATAGCAATACCAAAGATTCCATCCATATAAAGGAAGTGATTCAATGGATGATCAAGAATGGGAAGTTGTCCAAGTATACCATGGATGACAAGAGGGGATGAGAGGATTCTCATAAAAAGAAGCAATCCCTTGAAAAGATAGCAGAAGTAATGGGCGGGGGAAAAGGCAAAGAGGCGAGCAGTGGGGAGGATAAAAGACACAAGGGGAAACACCATTATATCACTTTCATAATAGAAGGCGTCCATAGGGAGAGCAACCCTTCGAAGAGTACGATGAAAATAAATACTACTGAGCTGATGGTCGTTAGTAAGAAGGAAGGAATCACTTCGGCTGCGAGCCTAGAAAGGCTAATTCTCATATTTTGAGATAGTGAAAAGATTTGGGGCATTCCTAATAAAATTTCCACTTGGTAATAATAGAAACTATGTCCAACTTCATTATCTCTAAGATACTTATTGATAGTGATAACTCTTGCGACATAATATACTCAAATCTCTTCAAGAAAATGAGCCCGAAAAGGGAAAAGCTTTGGCCCTATAAAGGGCCTGATCTTCAGGCTTTTAACGGAACCGTAACTCGCTTGTGGTTGTACATAGAGATGATGGTGGCCTTAAGGGAGGAAATAGACACTAGTATCATTGACTCTTAATTTCTGGTCATTCCTTGCAGAAGTGTCTACAAATACATTCTAGGTTGGTTCTTTGCGAAAACACTAGACGCAGTAGGTTCCCTAGTCCACCTCAAGCTGAAGTACCACAATGTGAATGACAAGTCGGGTACTAACAACACCAACCTCTCTAGAGAGAAGAGTATCTACAAGGATTTACATCATAACTATAAGAAATATGAAGCTAAAGTCATAAAGATAAATGTGTCTACCTTAATTGGGCAGCTGAAAAACATGGCCTTCCAACCTCTCACGAGAAGAGTAATCTGCCTCAACTAGATAAGCAAGAGTGACTGATACGGACATAACCAAGAACAACGATCATAAATTTAAAATCCACTAAGCAGTGGCTATGCCACTTGTTTATGTTGTATTTACGTTATTCTATGTTTGTAAAAATGAAACAATCACAATGTATTATAACCATTTGATTAAAGGAAGGAATCTTTTTTCTAAATCATCTCTTTACTTTGTTATTATGAAAGGTAATGATGAGTCCTAGAGAAGACCAAAAAGATCAAAGCCCCACCATAAAAAACTTAGGGGTGTTGTCACAAACGCCACAAGCATATGACCAAAGCAAACAAGAATCCTCACAATGTCGACACACTCACAAAGAAATCAAGCCTAAAAAATGGAAAATAACTGGCCCACCTTTCTCTTGTTAGCTAGCCAATTCAGACGTTGCAATGGGTCTGTTAATACTTCGACCTCGGACTAGGTTTTCATCCGAGGGAATGGGAAGGGGTATTGACCTTTGACCAAGTACGGTCCCCAGAGATGTCCAATAAACTTCAAGCACAAAATTCAAAGGAAAAGTTGTGTCCTAGAGAAATGAACCAGGGAAATGAAATAACAACATAAATCAGGTATACCATGAAAAATAAATAATGAACTGAAGTATATATATATACATTTCAAGATACACGCTAAAGTTGCATATATGTCGAGTACAAGATTTTCGGTCAGCAAAAAGAAAATAACTCCTAGTCCTCAAAGGAAACCACCTTCACATTTTCAATTACCTAATTAAGGCAAACCCGACCTCGAGAAATCTACATAGTAGGATAAACGTATTCCAGTTGCTTTAAATCACTCTCAAAGGCATCTTCAGTAACAAAAAAATCTTTTTGAAACGACTTGTCCAACTTTTTAGAAAGAGAAAGCTTCTCATCACACATTGCATGGAGGTCGTCCTCAGCTTTCCTCTGAAGATCCTGAGACTCCTTCAAAACCTTCTCTAGTTCCTTTATATTTTACCGGATATGATCATAAGGTTAGATTGCTTTCACTTGAGCAGACTTTGCTTTGGACAAACCTCTCCTAGACAAGAAACTTCACCCTTTTAACCAGAGTGTGGGGATACGTAAAAGGTTTTAGAGCGTTCTCCACAACTAGAAAGGAATAAGAAGCATCCCAAACCTCTTCCAGATAACGATTCTACTCGATTGTAAGGTCATCAATCCATCCTATAAGTTCCTCCCTTTCTTGAAGGAGATAGTCAAGTAAGAAAACTTGTCCCCGACCAACATCACCGAATGCCAAAATAGCTTACGCCCGACGACTATGATAAGCCAATTTGGCTAAATCTCTTCGATAACATTCCTCATATAGACCTAAAAAGTAAGCATAATCTTCACCAGAAATGGAAGACCGGATTTCTTTATATGTCCTCTGACCTGAACATGCTAGCAACACAAGCTTTGATCGCATTTAAGTTGAGGCTTCCTCAACCTACGTTGAAGACGCTTTCGAAGAGGACTCTCAACTTAAAAAATTACAACTCAAGAATGGAGGCAAATCTTTCATGTGTTGACCAAGAGATGGTGAAGTGGCATCAACCACAACCTGGTCAAACAAAAATCAGATCTCATCTGGAGATGAAGGAGAAGTAGTCTGAATAATTTGCCTTATAACCAGATCAGAAGGCATCCCAACATACATACCTGATGAATAAGCTCCCAGAGGGACAGTGTACTCGGAATACCCACTAAAGCGACATGGATATGAATCTCCTTCCTAAGTTACCGCGTTCCATCTTCGCTTTTCATCACATCTACAGAGTCAAGAAAGTAGGCGTCAAAGAAGATTAAAGAAGATAAAATAGAAGAAGAAAAACCTTTAAGGCCACTTACCAAAGATGTTCTTCCTTTCATTCTTTGATTTATTATCCATCACCCAGCAGGTCTGAATGCACCTTTTTAGCCGATTTTTGGACACCATATCTAAGGAGACGACCTCACCTACATACCAAGTTCCTAATTGAAGGCCAACAATTCACTCTTCAATAATAGTTCCTCTTGAAATAGGTTCTCTTCCTGATAGTGATACGTCCTTGCCTCTGTCGAGTAATGGCTTTGAATCTAGTACTTGTATCAGTGCACGCAAGCGAATGACCAGACTCTAAGTGACATATCTTTGCATAAGCCTCCTTATTAAGTGGAATGACTAGGAAATTGGAATCCTTGAAATATTTCACACTATCAAAATAAGATTTAAAGTATCTGATACTCTTCCTTAAAGAAAACAAATTAAAGCCATTCACATAGTTTGCCCTATTTTTAGTCTTGCAAAGGTGGAAGAACAAAGTTAGGGTCGACTTACTCCCCTTAAATTTGCACCAATACTGGAAAACTTTGACGAACGACTAACTCACCAGATGTAATTGCGAAGGAGGCAATAAACAAATGATTCAGTATGCTAACTTCAAACTCATTAAAAGGAAGATGATACCCTATTAGAGAAAACAAGCATTCATGGAAAGGGACCGTGCACCCATCATATTGACTGCATATCCTCTTATCCTCTTATGGGGGAAACACTCCCTAAACAGCCAAAAGGCCCACATCAGTTAAAGATTGGTTGAATGCTTCCTCACGAACAAAGGCAGAAACAATCTCTAGTATCTCCGAATCCACCCAATCTCTGATATGATAACCATAATTAAACTATGTTGCAAAAAAGTGTAGATACGATGTGGAAAACAAACAAGCCCAAACACTCACTATCTCAAAAACCCTAAGAAATCGAACTAAGGAAAATGAGAACGTTAAAATTTGGAACTCAAAGGAAATATCAAACAAACATGCAAGGCCAACACCAACCCAACGAGATCTATTGAGTTTGATCTTTCCCTAAAATGGAAAGCGCTCCCAAGAAGGAATAATAAAAGAAGTCAAAGTATTTTACAAGTTAACAACAACAAGAAAGATAAAATAACATTCCATAAGCCTTATATATACTATATTTGAGCATCATACACCGTAATATCACTCACACTATCAACAATTGAGATCCCCTCGAGAACAGTTTGAAAGGAACTCAAGCACTCTAAGGTAAGAGAAATACCATTACTAACATGTGTATTGAGACACGCCCATCATTCCGAACACTATGACACGTCTTACGAGGAAAAAATTTGATGCATTTGTTCTCGAGAGCGGTGACGTACCATCAAAGATTTCCACTTCCTCAGAATCCTTGGACGTGCAGAAAATTATGTTGAAAACCCTTGCCTCGTGTAACACCCCAAAATAATTAGATTATTCATTTAATTATTTAATTAATTTATGAAGAGTATTTGTGAGTATTTGTGATCTTTTGATGATTGTGTTGTGTGATGTGATGCTATATATATTATAGTAGAAATTAAGAGATATTGGGTGTTTAAATTGAAATCCTTGTATTCAGATCTCAGATGTCCTAAGAGATTTCGAGACACATTTCTATGAACAAACACACAACGACAAGATAAACGATAAACAAAGTGCATAAAACTAAAGAACACACATGATTGTTAACTCATTTCGGTGTACAACAACACCTACTCTGAGGGCTACTAAGCCAGGGACGAAATCAACTAGATAGTATCAGTTGGAAGCTAAACTCCCGCGTTTGCAACTTCTCACTTAATCACTACCCTTGCTTAACTTCTACCTAAGACTCACCTAGGTATGAGACCCTTCTCAAATCTCTTCCAATCACAGAACAATTACTGAACAATTCTAAGAACTTAGTAAATAACAGAAGTCACACTTCAAAGACACAAAATCATTCACTGCTTAAAAGCTTTGGAATGACTGATAGAACTTATAACTCAAAACACAAAGTTATACTCTTTTACCAATATGATAATCAAGAGGCTCACAATTAACATAAATCCTAATAAAAATACATAGTAAGTTCCAGACTTGTACTAGGGTTGAAGCCTTCTATTTATAACCTTCGACAAATTGGATTTAGGCTTCACATATGCGGCTAGATATGACAAAGGTGCTGCAGAATTATCTCCTCAAATATAGGACATAAATCATTAGTTTCCTAAATTATCTTCATAATTAGAAACTAACAGTTCTCCTCGAAATCAACTTGAATCTTTTTAATCTTCAACTTATGCGCCACATAGGATAGCATAATATTTACATAATATTCTGCACCTGTAACAAACTAAAATATCCAATAATCTAGCTGTATAAAATCACGATGTCAAAAGAAACTGCATAGGACATCGCATTCGACGTGTTGCTCTAGTTGATAGAACATCTTATTTTAACATGTCTATGCTAAGTTAGTTTTACCAAACATAATACCAATCACAACAAAATAGAGAATTAACAATCTCCCCCTTTGGCTTATTTTGGCTAAAACAACTTAGTATACCTTCCACACATAAACAACATTACAACTTAGGATTGAGAAGAAACTCAAACGCACAAATAATTAGAGGCACAACAACAGCAGAAATCAGTACAACAAATATTAAAGTAACAACTAGTGGAATCTACTCAAAATAACACACAAGAGAATACCAAATTCTCAACATGTCAGGATATCATGTCTGGCAAATCTTCACAGTAGTCTAGTCCAAAACAGAGACTCCCCCTCAAAACCTGTCAAACCTGCTAAGTACCACTTCAGAGAATATCATTTTCATTACTACACAGTACACCCATAATGAAGGAAGAAAGACCTGAAGTCATTTGGTGTACAAGAGGAAGAAGCTCAAACATAGAACCAAATTTTGACACAGAATCTCGGGGGAATTTTCCTGTAGCCTCAAGAAACCATGAAGAATTCTAACTTGAATAACCAAAGTTAGAAGACCATGTGACAGAAGCAACTAAACACCAACTTGAACAATCCAAATGATGACTCGGGGGAGCATACTCCAATTCCAGGTAACTCAAAACACATGACACAACTGTGTTCATAACTCAGATCACAAGACACAAAAAAATTCAGAAATAAAGATCAGACTCAAATCCCCTATACAACATCCTTTCAACGCAACCGAGAAAAGACTCCAGACTTAAAAAAGGAATAGAAACCTTTCTCCCCCTTTTTAGCCAAAAAGTGATAAACATTATCCGTACCCAAACCGAACTCACCCCAACCCGGACAAGAACCATAAAAACAATTTTGATGTAAGCCAAAAAACACAAGATGATGGAAGGAAAGAGTTGATTTCTTTTAATACCTGATTTGTTACCTAGGAATCAATGACTCTCAAATGTAAGAATGGTCTTGTTCAATAAGTGTCCACCATCCAATTTGGTTTTGAAGACCTTTATTGACTCTGGACTGATCATCTTGGAAATGATAGTTCCAATTATCATAACCGGCAAAAAATAAGAGTCACCACCACTAATTTTTGTCCTAAGGATGGGAAAGGAACGGAAAAACCTAATTGTTTCAGAGATTTCTAAGTTTTTTAAGTTGATTAGATAAAGGGGAGGTGTTAGGCACCCTTTATGTCACTTGTACTCAAGGGGACCCTTTTTAACTTTAGGATTTATGAGGAATATTTTCTATTTAATCATATTGCTAAATGATAAAATAAAGAAAAAGATTTAGTTTTAAGTTAGTGGACTCGCTTTGGTTTTTGAACTGTGTGTCTACGTATCCTCTTGCGAAGAAATCAGAGTCCTTCGTAGTTCGAAGTGTTTAGTTAGTATTTTTTATAGAATCGTGTTAAGTTGCTTTCGAATGGTTTTGAACTTACCTGAGTTTGAAAATTTAATGAATTGTAGGAAAAGTTTTTATATCCAAGTAGAAAGAAACCAAACGATTCTTTATTGAGAATAGTCTTGAGTTTTGATTTATGTTAGTAAAAAAAGAATTTGATTGGTTAGCTCTTTTAAGTTTGATTGATTGATAAATAGTCAAATTTTATTAGAATTAAATCGCGTGAGGCGAAGAAATTGATTTGATTAATAAAGAGTTGATCTTTATTTTGATTATCACGTGGAGCAAAAATCAATGTTTAATGTGTTGAGTGAATTTTAGTATTTTGATTTGAATAATTAATTGGTAAGGTGTTGAGCTAGCCTATTAATTATTCGAGGATGTATATCCTATTATTTGTTAAATGTTATAATTAATTTGGCTTAAAAAATGTTTGATTTTATGAACAAGGATTATGGTTTTATTAATTAAGACAATTAATCCTGCATAATTAAAATTATTTACAAGGAGGTGATTTTGTTATTTTTAGATTTTTTACTATCTAACTAAAAATTATCTTAGGTAATTTCAAAGAAATAAAAACGAAATTAGAAGCAAGGGTTTGAATATTAGTAATTGAAGGTTTGAGAAATAAAAAACCTAAAATACCAAAAAAAAATTCTGAAAAGATGTCTAGTTTTATCTCTTAAATAAATAAATAGTAACAAATGATTACAAAAATAAAATAAAGATATTGTAGTAAAAATACGGAGAGGAGCGAATATTTTTTTTAATTATAATTGAAATAAATGGTATTAAAATTATATTATAGAAATAAAGATAATAATTGAAATTAATTAAAAAGGTTAATGTACATTAAATTTAACTAATAAATTATATGAAGCAATTTCTAATTTGATTGCTATATACAAAATATTTAATTAATGATAAAAAATTTAATTGATTATGACATACAAAAAATATATAATAATTTACATAAAAAATATATAGTTGATTTTTATACACAAATTTATAATAAGTTATATAAATAAACTCTAATTGGTTGTTATACGCAAAAAGAGTTTAATTGATAATAATGTAAAAAAAGTTTAAATAAATCTCACAGTAAACATCATATCAAACAAACCAATCTGACATACAATAATGATAAGCAAATAATTCATACACAAAACATAAACTATACATTTCAAAAATTAAGATTTACCAACCTGGAATGCACTGACTATAATAAGTTGCTTCCTCCATTCATTTCTTTGCGTTCTTTGTCTTCTTTTTTTTTCTCCTTGGTATTTTTTATCAGGGTGGTGATGGAGGCATTAGGCTTTCAGTGTTTAATTATTGTGTTTGACATGAAAAATTATGCAGATTCTTGAATAGAAGGTTGATGATAATAGTAACAACAATAATATGAATTGTTAGATGAAAAAAATAATTAGTAACAATAACAATATAAATTGTTAGATGATAAAAGAATACCATCAGATAGTCATCATATGGTTAAAAATAAAAAACCGAGAAAACTAAAAAAGGGTTTGTTTTGTGTGTGCGTGAAAATCAATGTATGAAATTTGCCTTTTTATTCAATAGAAAATAAATAAGGTTTAGTGTAAAAATATAATTTGTTTTGAAAGAGTGTAAAAATATAATTAAAAGAAGAAAAAACCATCAGACAAATCATCATATGGTAAAAATAAACAAAGAAAAGGTTTTTGCGTAAAAAAGTGTTTTCGAGTTAAAAAAATGGTTGATTCAAAGATTTAATAAAAAACGAGCCATCAGAATAATTATCATCTGGTTTAAAAAAAAATAAATTAAAATTGAAAAAACTGAAAATAAAAGAGAGAGTGACCTCACATTTAATCATTGGCCAAAATAGTTTTGAGTAGAAGATAGCTTTGAAAGAAGTGTGAAAAATAAATTTCAGAATCATAGTGTGTGAATTATTGATTTTAAAAAGGGACCATCAGAACAATCATCATTTAGTTAAAGTAACAAACAAATTGAAAATAAAATTGAAAACAAAATGGAGGCCTTATATGAAAATCATCGGCCAAAATTGTTGATAAAAAACGTAGAAGTTTTAATAGAGTTTGAAAAAGGTGTGTGAAAAAAAGGTTGAAAATTGTGTGGGTAGGAAATTGCAAAGTTATGAAATTTGTAGGTGAATTGCTCGGTCAAAATAGAGGGTTATTTATAGACTAAAATTTAAAGTTAAAAAACCAAAAATGGAAATTATCCAAAATAAAAAAAGCCCAAAGTTTCTAATTATCTTGGTCAAAAAGTCTAAAAATCTGGTCCTATTTGTGACTCTGTACAAGATACGATTTAAAAAAGATTTGATCTAAAAATAATTTTATTTATTTTTAGGTTTCAGACTATTTTTTGAATAAAATTATGATGTTAATAGAAAATAATATTTTTAAAATAGAATAAATAAAGAAAAACGAAAATAGTAATTTAAATAATAAAAAATATGATTTTTGTGATTTTGAAAATGAAAGGAAAAATATTTAAAATGTAGAACTAGTAAAACTCGAACTTGTGACTTTATGCTTACAAGTTTTATCTCCTTACCAATTGTACTGTCTCATTTATTCAAAATAAATAGGCACTTGAAAGCATATGAAGGGTGGAAAAATATTTGCTATTTAAAAAATACATATAATTTAAATTAAACTATTATATATTTCTAAATAAGAAAAAATAAATTGAGAATAAATATTTATAAAACAAAAAATATTAGTGTAAGTAAATCAAAGAAATTTATAAAGCCAAATTTGAAAATTATTCGACTGTAGGAAATAAAGCGGGTAAATTTGGGACAGTTGCCCTTATTTAATTACTATTCGATTGAAGCGTGCGAGTATATGAAGTTTTCTCACAATCGAATCAGAGGATTATTAAATAATGGAAGACCCCACAATTTAATCAAAGACTCTTTTTAAAAACTTTTGAAAAATAGTTTGAAAAATAAAACAAGTAAAAAGTAAAAAAGGACAAGGATGACGCGGATAACTCATCAATGTCAGAAGCGTGGATAAACGTATCTATTTTTGCCAAGGGACTAAACCAATAGATATGAAAAAGAATGTCATCGCAGATTTTGCATCCCTACCATAACCTACAGAATAGATAATGCGGGTATTAACTCTATTTATGTCAAGGGACTAAACCAATAGAGTTGAAAAATATCTTAAAACAACTTGATAACACTTCGGGACTAACATAGTAAGTTGTATAACAGATTTTGCATATTTATTGCAATCTAGGGGATAAATAATACAGGTTTGAAATTTGATACTGGAATTTGAAAATTAAAAATTGAAAATAGAAATTTGATAAGTGGCACTTTAATAACTAGGCCATGGATATGAATCATAGAGACACCGCCTAGTGTAACTTTGACTTTGATACCTCTAAATGTTATGTCTGTTTCTAACTGAGGTATCTTCTGTTGATGGTGTAAAAATGGCTAAGGTTAAGCTTCGATTTTAAATATTGAATGTATCTTAGATGGTAAATAGGCTTTACGATTTTTTAAAGTATTTTTGGACATGTATGATGTAAATTTTGCATGTTTGATATGTTTATGTACAACATTTAATTATAATGCTTTTTATATGATTTCCGTATGTCAGATGCATCAAATATTATGAATGATCTTGATACTTTGATATGGTTATGTTGCATGGTATGTTTTTTTATAATGTATGCTTGATATGATCTTGATAATGTTATAAAGTGATTGATAAATGTAATGCACTGGTTATTAGTAGTTGAACTGATGACTTGAAGGTAGGCTACCAGACGAGACTAGATTTTGAAATGATTTCCCAAACGAGAACTGGGTTTGACTCGGGCTACCAGAAACTGAACAACTTGATGATATGCATCAGTAGGGTTACCAGAAAGCAATCAAGGTAGTAAGATTACTAACACCGATAGGGTTACCAAGAAACACCAATCAGGTGATTGGAAAGGAAATAATTTGCATCGGTAGGGTTACCGAAAAGCAACAATTAGGTGACTGGGACAATGAACAAACAGTAAGGTTACTGGCATCGATAAGGTTACCAGGAGACGTCAATCAGATGATTGGAAAAATGAACGATCAATAAGGTTACTGACATCGGTAAGGTTACCAAGAGGCATCAGCATGGCAATGGGACAGGCCAGAGATGGTTTTTACCTCCCTCAAACCCAAACCCATATCCCCAACCAATCGTCGTTCCCCGCCCCAAACCAAAATGGGGATAGAGAATTAAAACACAAACCTATCTCAAACGGGTTGGGGTTGGATTCGGGTATCCCCGCCCCGCCACCATCCATTTAGTAAAATCAACTTTTTTAATAGAAATATTTATTTTTTCCAAAATCAAATTACATTATAAATAATAAAATAAAATAATCTCAAAAAATTTCATATATACATTTCAAATATTTTAAATAATAAATTCAAATCAAATTATCAAAATATTTTCCACATATTTAATATTATAAATTATAAAAAATAAATGATAATCTATATAATGAAATAAATGGGGCATGTTCGGGGTGAGTACTAGTGTCCCCATTACTCGACCCTTCCCCATAATTTTTAATCGGGGAAAACCCAAACCCGAACTCAGTTAAAGTGGGTTTTCCCCGTCAACTTTGGGGTGGATTCGGGTGGGTATCCACGGGTATGGGTTTTATTGCCATGTCTAGGAACCAATTGAGTGATTGGAAAAATGAATAATCAATAAGGTTACTGGCATCACTAAGGTTACCGGGAGACGTTAATCAAGTGATTGGAAATAAACAAACAGTAAGGTTACTAGCATCAGTAAGGTTACCAGGAGACATCAATCAGGTGATTAGAAAAATGAACAATCAGTAATGCTTACTGGCATCAGTAAGGTTACCAGGAGATGACAATCAGATGATTTTATTAGGGATTTATACTATGCATTATGATTTATGATTATTTGGATGTGTATCTTGATTGATGTATGAAATATAATGATGAATCAATGTATGTAATTAGTGACTTGGATATGTATCAAGGGATGCTGGATATTGAAATGCCAATGAATGATTGGGCTCTTGATGAATGTTATATTCATGAGGTGATATGAATGGTTCGAGGCTAGAGCGTAACGACCTAATTATTGCATGATAATTATTTATGATGACTTGGAACGGGTGCCCTTGTGGTGGCCTGTAGATGGTTAAGATGGAGAGGTTGTTTATGTAACATGGTTGTTTGTCACACGATGGTAGGGTGTTATGCTATCATGACTTCCTGATACTCATTTCAAACTTGAATATTGTTGACATAGGAAAGGGCTTCACTGGGGATTGTGAAAGTATGAAGAGAGCTTTCTCCTTTTATGGAATGTCTTGCCTCAATCTGCTAGATCTTTGTAGAGATTTACCTTGATATGAGCTTGGAATTAGTTTGACTATAATATGCACTTGATATGGCTGGTCCCACTACTTTGCACTTTGAAACATCTATGCCCCATATTAACTTGATCTTGGAATGATTCGCCTCTAATGAACTATTTTTGAATCAATTTATTTTGATCGAGCCTTGCAGAGGTCTGCCCTAACATTTGAATTTTAAGAGGTATGCCTCGATCTTTAGAGTCTGAAAGAATGTTTTGAGAAGGAACTTGGATCTCACCATTATGTAATATGAATTTGATATGGATTTCTCCAAGTATCTAAATCTCGAAAGGTATGCCCTTGATTAACTGGTTCTTGGAGGTATGGCCCAAGTTGACCGAATCTTAGAATGATTGCCCCTAGTCAATAGGATCTTCATGTGATATGCCACAATGATCATTAGGGTTTTCCTTCTGAAGTAGTAGGATCCCTGGGTGTTTTTTCCCTAGCTAGGAGCTTCTCTAAATAGTTCGTCTTTGATCGAATCATTCTTAATATTTCCTTGATGCTAAGTATTAATTCGTGCATAAAATTGTACATTTTGAAAAGTAATTCTAGCATGATGCACATGGAAGTTTTGAAATATAAAATTGTTATGGAATAGAGATGGATGATTAGAGATGAATATGTGAAAGGTAATATGGTTAGCGATAATTTAACAAATATTAGGAGTCAGTTTAACACAAATTTTGCTGAGTATGCTTTCATAGTGAACCTAGCTTCAGTTAGGACTTTTGAAGGTTGTAACATGGTCTGGTTCATGGTTTAAAAAACAAACGATATAAGGCTCAAAATTTGAAAATTTACCCACCCCATTCTCCTTGATGTTCTTCATTCCTAAGTTCAATTAACTCAATAGATGCGCTCAGTCCGAGAGAGAATTTTTGTAGTCATGATGATGATGATGATGAGAAGCATTGATAAGGTTTAAGAACTGATGAGAAGCACTGATAATATTTGAGGTGGCCGTCACAAGCTTATTTTCAATTTTATTTGCTTTCAATCTCTTATTTTTTCATGGACCAATTATTTGGAATTTTTCGGTCCATCAGGATGCCCTAACTTTTGACTAAGTCAACTTTTTCAATTTTTTTTGGATTTTTCCTTTTGACTTAGCGGGCTTTTTTTTTGGAAATAAATCTTGAGATTTTGCTTTTGGTTCAGAATAGTTTGTGACTGCTCTGTCGACTTTTGTGAGCTTCATCTTTATTGTTTCCTTGATCTTGAATGATGTAAGTGAGAAAAAAGATGTTGTGAGATTTTATCTTCATTGCTTCCTCAGTCTTTGATGATTTATGTGAGGAAGAGGATGTGCTTGAACCTCTTTCTTAGAATAAATAATTCTCTCAAGATTAGAAGGCATCATTGAATTAATTGAAAGACTACCCTGCCCCTGGTTAAGATTAAGGTTTTAAAAAAAAATAGAAACAACTCCAACTTCTGGCTCGAGGGGGTTGACTACGGTTTAACTCATTATTTCTCTAGTGTTTAGAAAGTTAAACAATGTCTTACATTGTCAGCTAAGTCTTACTATTAAAAAGCACACGGCAACAAAATTCAATTATTTTAATTTACATCATTCTCCCTCAAAGTTTTTTAAATATGAAAATGGAAATGGAAAGTTGAAAAGTGAAATGGAAAAGTATTGAAATTTTTTTTTTGTGTGGAAAGCAATGACATAATAGTGAATACGAATGGACTGATTCCAAAAACATGCATGTTGATTTCATTTGAGTTACTAAACAAGAAGTGTAACTTTGCAATATATAATAATTAGCAAAAAGGAAATTACCATTAGAAATGATAAAAGCCTAATGATCCTAGATATGAACTTCTTTGTTGATCCACTGACTTTAGGGGACACTCTTGGATGTTCTTGCATTGTCAAAGTAAGGGGTGACCTTTTACTTTCTTTCATCTGGGCATACCTATGATAGGGCAATTGCTATTGATATTTGTTTTACCCCAAAATTTTCCCTCCCATTTTCTTCAAGACATCTTCTCATGCTCATAGGGTTCTCAATTGCTCATGATTGCTCAAGAATTGATCAGACAAATTCTCCTCCTAAGCAATTGACCTGCAACTAGGGTTTCAATTTTTTCAAGGAATATTGGACTCTTAATTCCTCAAGGGGATATCACGGCTCCTCATATGTCCCAAGGTATCTTCATGCCTAGTTTCAAGCCTTGCATCACAAGTTTGCCCAGTCAATGGCTCAAATGACTGAAAATCAACTGTATTGGACAAAAAGTTAATTATGGTCAACATACATGAAAACTTCAATATTTTCAGTCAACATCAAGATTTTGAAGTCATATTCATCATTTGATCAAGGTTTCATCATGATTCATCAAGAAAACTCAAGAATCATCAAAAGTCAAAAGTTGCCAAATTAGGGTTTTCTCAAGGAGAAGTCAACTGAAATTTGACCAAGCACAACTTTCACATGCTTCATTAGGTTTTCTTCAACCAAACTCATTCTGAAGGAAATTCAATTCTCTACAACTTTGTTTAACTAAGCTCAAGTCCAAAAAAATGCTTCATTTGAGAGATATGGGCCAATACATTATAGGTCATTTCAAAAGTCGACAAAAAGACACTTTTTGTCAAGGAAACTTACATCAAGATAAAGTATTCAAATGTGTTGTACCCCAAAAATTTCCCTCTCATTTTACTCAATACATGCCTATTGAGATCCCCAAATTGCTCAAGGATGACTAAGAGTTGACCAGACAAACTCTCTCCTAAGGCAATGTACCTCAAACTAGGGTTTCCATTTTTATCAAGATGTGTGAACTCCAAAGGCCCCAAATGATTTCCATGGTCCTAATGTGTCCTCAAGATCATCCATGTCAAGTCTCATGCCTTGCAGAAGAAGTTTTCTCAGTCAATTGTTCAGATGCCTGAAAATCAACTATACTAGGTCAAAAGTCAATTGTGGCCCACATACAGTCAAACTTCAAGATTTTTGGTCAACATCAACATTTTGAAGTGATATCCATCATTTGATCAAGGGTTGATATGATTCATCAAGGAATGCCCCAAATTCATCAAAATCCAAAAGTTGCTAAATTAGGGTTTCTCGGGAAAAGTTAACCAAACTTTGACCAAGTATAACTTCTTCATACTTTATCAGAAATTCTCCATCCAAGGATCATTTTGAAGAGGATGAAATTCTCTACAATTTATCTTCATCCCACAAGTTCAAAATATGCACTCATCAAAAGATATGAATTTCTACATCATAGGTCCTTTTGAAAAGTCAACAAAAACACCTTTTGGGTCAAAGCTTCTTACATGAACATGGAAGACCCAATTGAGATGAAACCAAAAGGGTTGTTTAGGGGACATCCTAAGATTTCTAAAAAGTCAAAGAACATCTCTCCAGGGTTAAACTTTGAGGAGATATGCCTTGTCAAAGTTGACAATTTTTGCAAAATTGCCAAAAGTCAAATGTGCTCAAAAATGTATTTTTGTTTTGTCAAATGGGCCTAGTTTTTCATGATTGAATCTTATTGGGGACATGTTCCACGACCCAGATCATCATCTACACTTTATTTGCTTCATTATTTATTTTATTTTGATTTTTTATTATTTAAAATTCAAATTAAATCAAATAAATAGCAAAAAATGCAAAAGATTGATTTTTGATCTGATTTCTTGTAGGAATCAAATCCAATTAGGCTGACAAATCAGATCAAATCGTGCAAAGAAAATTGAAGCAAAATTTGGCATGATTACTATTTTGGAAACATATCAAACAAGAACAAAATCAAATCCAATATTTATAATGTTCAAAGATACAATGTGTTTTTGTTGACCTAATCAGTTCTAATACATATGTAGGACACAACCATTGCATAAAAACAAGGATATAGGTCGTGAAAGCTGCAAACAAAAACTGCAAAAATTGTCAAAAGGCGGTGAATCAATTTAAAGCTTAGAGGGCAATTCAAAGAATTCTAAGACTACCAATAGCTTCCTGGACATCTCCAGAACGTGTTTCAATCCATTGCAAGCATTTTCACGGCCAGCATTGCCCCCTAGACGTCACACGGTTTGCGTTCTTTTTCAGATTCAATTACTATGATTCTTGCATCATGAATATGTTTTAATGGTATATATGTGTTTGTTGTCATGTTTGCAACATGTATAGACCATTTAATTGAAGTTTTAACGCATGTATGCATATTTTCCATAGCTAGGGTTTACATTGTCGTTTTAGGGCTTTCAAATGCAGGAACAATTGACCCTAATGAAGGATACCATTATGATCAGTGGGTCAAACCCAATCGATCCATGGTCTTGAATCTTATTTATATTGCTTGAACGTGATTTTTGAAGTGCACAGGTTATGGCTACAGACGCTTGTCTGTAGGTAAATGTCTTAGCCTAAGACGACGGTCTTAGCGAAGAAGACAGTGGCGTGGCGAGTTGTGAGTGAATGATTCAAATTTCACGCATTTTTGTAACAGGCTAACTCATATTGTATTATATTATTCTTATTTCAGTATTATAACAAATAGAACAGGTGGCCCAGTGGTGAAGCGCACGTTTGGAAATATAGAGGACCTGGGTTCGATCCCAGGTCCCAATATTTTCTTTGTTTTCTAACTTTGTCCCAACAGATCATGTGCATACACGTCCCAGGAGTCCACCATGCACCACAACATCCAGCCAATGGATTATCATTATCACAGATTCATCATCCCACACCTCAAGGACCATGGTACACTCTCCAGGCATGACCAGCACTAGATCACACGCTAGGACTAGGCTGAGCATAATGGGCTTACAAAATTCAACCTACACCTCCCTTTTTCAATAATACATGCTCATCTTTAAATATTTTACTTTTAATTCTTTTCTAATTTTGTTAGTTATTTTCTTTTTTTTTATTACAAAAATAGCACAAAAATTAGTTTTTTTATTAAATCAAAAAATCATAAAAAACCTAAAAAAATCTTTTTTTCATAAAAAATATTTTGTTTCTTTAATTAATTAATTAATTAGTTTAATTATTTAGGGAAATTTAATTATTTTTTTTCATATTTTAAATCAATTAGAATTAGGGTTTTAATTTGTACATAACCTAATTAATTTTTTCTCAAAGAATAATAATAACCTAAATATTTTTCAATTAAATTTTTAGGGTTCTTTAATTCTCGCATTTAATTCACCGCGCGCATTTTAGTTCTTTTTTTTCCTATTATTGT
The DNA here is from genome assembly GCA_948472305.1 of Vicia faba. NCBI lineage: Eukaryota > Viridiplantae > Streptophyta > Magnoliopsida > Fabales > Fabaceae > Vicia > Vicia faba. Next base: position 1,331,150,556 of record OX451739.1, read on the forward strand.
ATCTGCTTCGGGTTGTAATAGATTTAATTAGGGTTTTAAACTTCTGCATTTTTATTTACAGTCAAGATAATTATGTATCTGTGAAAGCCCTGTAATAGCTAGGACTTTAAACTTTCTCGCATTTTAATTTTTGCAAATTATAAACTGCTTAAATGTATGTTAATAGGATTGTATGGAAAGACTAACTGAAAATTAAAATAGTAGATCACCTTAATTGTGAAAAGATTAAATAACTGAAATCAAACGCATGCACATGCTCACTCCTAGGGTTTGCCTCACTTGGTTGCCTCAGAAATAATGGTCGTGTCCCTTGAACGTAGGGATACCTTAGCAATGACCCGTGATTCAAATTCGTCATAAAGATCATACTCCCTACTTGTCCCTCAAGTTTCCTACGAATTGATCTTATTATGGCAGTCCCTTTGAAATGCTAAGGTATCCTTACTTGTTGCCTTCAGAGACCATTTCGTCCCTTCGAACGTCCCTAAAAACTCCAATGACGGTGCTACCTATTTCTCAATAACGGGATAGCATTGTCTAAAAGGAAAATGAACAGACTTATTTCGAGTAGGTAGATTGGTTCCTAGGTAATTGCTCAAACAAACAAAGATTTTTTCACACAAACACTTTTCAAACAAAGTTTTCAAAAACAACTTCGTAACACTCATGAGGACAGAAACAAGGGTTAAAGCGAAGTAAAACAAACTTTTCAAAACAAGTACACACAAGCAATTTCAAAATGAGAAAGTACCTAAGATCCCGTGGAAAACCATGGATAGAAAGGGTTCTAACACCTTCCCTTTCTATAATTTACCCCCCGTACTCAGAAACATTCTCGAAAAAGGTTTTTTCTGTTCTTTTTCCTTTTCCCGATTGGATAAAATAAAAGTCGGTGGCAACTTTTGCTTACCGCGACATTTGTGAACAAAAAACACAAACCAGTTGTTGTACCCCAAAATTTGCCCTCCCTTTCTTCAGGAAACCACCTTGGATTTTCAAGGTCCCTCTGAAACAAATTCAAGTCCTGAGTTATCCCTTTGCCCAAGCAAGCCACTTACAAGAGCAAGATGATCTCACGAACTCCAAAAACAACGCTTTTATCTTGAGAAAAATCAAATTCTAAGTACTTAGAACGCTTCTCTAAAATGAGTGTTTTAAGAAAAATCAGCGCTTCAGAACTTCTGGACCCATTCCAGATGAAAACGGTCAGAAGTTGCAAGCTTGGCTCAGCATGGTCAGAAGTTGGCTCTTCAGCAGCTACATCAGTTCAATCAGAAGTTGTAAACGTGGTTCAGTATGTAAGACTCAAACAGAACATGCCCCTTCAGCAGTTACACAAGCTCAGTCAGAATTTGCTAAAGGAATGCAAGAGAAGCAGGAAAGTCTGAAGGCTCCTTCAGAACAGGTTGAAATCAGAAGATGAAAGATCAGAAGAGTGGGTGTTACACTGATAAAGAATCTCCAGAGCTTACTAAGACAACAGGAAGCCAAGGCCAGAGCATGGTTTACGCTGCTGATTCAACGCTGGTTTCCATTACCAGAATGTTGATGTTGATAGGTCTTGTCACCATTTAATGCCCATTAATGCTTCCAACCACTCCTGAGCATTCACGCGTGGCTTGGAAAACGCTTTTGCACAGATTCTGGCGTGGGTCTTCACGCCACCGCCCACTTCAGAGGTCACTTCTCCCCAATCTACGCCTGCTGCTGCAACCTAGGCTGAAAGCTATCTGTTATCACAACTTCCCAGGAATTTCTGTCAAAGAACAAATTCAAACTCTGTTGGCGCTTTAAATGTTCAAGGCATCCACAAGAACTTTTCCTATAAATAGAGAGTCTTCACCACTGCAAAAGACGTTCAAGAAAAGAAACAGAAATTGCTAAGTGAGAAACAGAACTCCTAGCAACACAGCGTTCTGAAACTCTGCCAAAATCTCCAGTTTTGTTTCATAAGTTTGAGTTTCTTACTTCATCAAATATCCAGTTTTTCTGTAAACCAAAGACACCCTTTCCAAACTTCTGACCCTACATACGTATACACCTTTACTTCCCCTTTTTAAAAGAAAATTTGTCCAGAACACCACCAGAACCAAAAGCTAAACTTTCACCCACAACTTTCCCAACAGTCAGGTAAGCACCTGCTGACCCTCATCACGCTGTTAAGCATCATCAGCTATGCATATTCAAATAAACATAATGTAAATATCATGTTGTTGCTGTTTATGTTCTGAGGATTTTCATACCTCAGAACGTTCTGAGCCAGTATAGGATTTGCCTGTGACCTTGGTGGTTCTGACCTCTGAAACATTTTTGTATTTGCTGGATCTGTTCCAAATATGTTTCCTGTTTTGTGGAGTAACAACAGAATTGCAGATGTTCTGATTAGTACAGGGAAAAGCCAAGTGCTGACTTTGACGTTAGCACATCTGAAGCCTGTTTTGCTGTCAATGATATCAGAACCTCTGAGAGTTATTGCCTTTTCAGCAGAATCAGAACTTCTGGTTTCTCCACTAACAAACTTCTGTCTTGCAGCGCAGGGAAATCAGAACTTCTGATTTCTCCACTAACAAGGTTCTGTTTTGCAGGTGCCAGAGTCAGAAGTTCTGACTCATCCAGTTTCACTAACAGGTTGATCATCTGGCAGTGGATCTGAGTCAGAACTTCTGATGACCTTCCAGCAGCGCGCAGGCTCCCTCTCTCTCTATATCTTATTTTTTGCTATTTTCTTTTTTGTCTATTTTTCTCGTTGAACCCCCCATGTACAAATGTGTATCCCCCTCCCCTAATTGTTGTAATAGCGTAGGATTTTATATTTCCGCTTCTTATTACTAGTAATTAGGACATGTATGGCAAGATAAAATCAATGAAATAGAAAAACCTAATTCAAAGAAAAAACTCTTGTATGCAATAAAACACACTCGCACACTAATACCCCTAGGGTTACATCCACTTGTTGCCTTTCAAAATTAGGCCATATTGCATGTTAAGTCTCTTTGGGCAAAGCAAACAATCAAATGATCATAGTACCTCGATGACGCTTTCGAAAGTTGCCTAAAAATGATCAAGTCCCTTTCAAAGAGAAATTGCCCAAAGATACTTAGCACTATTGCAATTATGGTCTAATCGATGACCCGCGCCCGTCCCTTCCACCTCCTAACACAAGATTGTCCACCAAATACAATGGTGGAACAAAATTGTCAAAAGGTTTAAAACATAACAAAAATCTTTGAGAAAACTTTAGGGTAGATAACTCTTAGGTACTTGTCAATTTGCAAAGAAAACACTTGCCTATTTTTCAAACCACACTTCACAAACACTTTCAAAACAAACTTTCAAAAAACCTTGAAACATCTTTTCAAAAAGACAAACACCTTTTGTAAAACATTCGAGTAAAGAATTGTTACAAGGGTAGCCTATACAAGGCATCTTTTTCAAAACCTTTTCAAAGCCACACACACAAAAGCACCATTTCAAACAATTGAAAACCAAGGCAAGTTGATCTAAGCAAGTACCTAAGAGCCCATGGATAACCATGGATAGAAAGGGTGCTAATACCTTCCCTTTCTATAATCTACTCCCCGAACCCAAGAAAAATCTCAAAGGTTTTTTGCTGTGCTTTTTAAACCTTTCCTTAGGATAAAATAAAAAAGTCGGTGGCGACTCTTGCTCAACCGAAACATTTGCGAAAACAAACGCAAAACCATAGTCAGTTCTCCCACCGTATCACACCAGTATTAACAGTCGGTTCTGCCACCGTATCACAGAACTGACGACTCTGCTGGGGAATATAAAATGGGGTTTACCTTAGAATCTAGGTCATTTTAAAATTGCTTTCTTGTTTTGCCTTGCCTGCTTTAAATTTAAGGGTTTTGTTTGGGTATTATTAAAGATCCTACACCCGGATCTGAGGACACTTTTTAGGTAAACAACAATAGATCGTGGAGACTGTATGGCATAGACCGATATGGTTTCAGTGATGGTTGTGTTGGTGTGACACTTTGGTTGGTACCGATATCCTTCGTGTGGAAACGAGGAGAATACGGGGCCGCCGCGTGGTGTCGTGAAGCACTAACGGACCTTAGAACCTTAGTTGAATAAACTTGGCCATTATAAAGTAGTGAGATAGCCGACCTCGGTATAAAGCTGAGGATTGGTTGATACTTGATGCTACACTCATTGAGATCAGACTTTCAGAATATTTCAGCCGCAAGAAAAGATTGCTTAAGCTGAAACAATGCCCGATAAAGGATGATCAATGATATTGAGAATCTTTAGAACCCAATTACTTTTCTAAGACAGGTTTGAAACCAACTAAACTTCAAGAGGGTACTTACCTTTAACCTCATGCAAGCCTTTGAACCTAAGGTCTATTATGTGTTTTGCTTATGTGTGATTTATCCTGTTTGAACATGACATCATGCATCATGACATAACATCCATTCTTATTACACTAACCATTTAAAGGACCAAGGGAATTTATCTTTGTTCTGTTTTGCAGATCATGACTTCCGCTCGTAGAAACACTATCTAAATCAGCTTTGTGAAAATACCTTCCCAACTCAAGGAGCTAGTATCAAAGGTCCCTGAAACTTCTGTGTTCACTAAGAGACATGGTTAACTTCTCAACTTGGTTACTTCAAACTTTGATGAAAAGATGATGAGTGTACTCTTTCAGTTCTTTGATCCCAAGCACCACTGCTTCACCTTTCCAGACTATCAGTTGGTGCCTACCATGGAAGAGTTCTCTCAGTTATTGGATATACCCATTCTTGAACAGTTTCCTTTCACAGGTCTGGAAGAAGTTCCTAAGCCAGAAGTCATTGCCTCAGCCTTGCATCGGAAACAAGTCGACGTGGTATCCAATTGGGAAACAAGAAGCAGAGTCAAGGGTTTTCTAGCCAAGTTCCTGATAGACAAGGCCCAACCTTTTTGGGACGATATGGATTTTCAGGCTTTTGAGGAGGTCTTGGCCCTTCTAATCTATGAGTTAATACTATTCCCTAATCCAGACTTATTCATAGATGTGAACGCTATCAAGATCTTCCTCTCTCGCAACCCTGTGCCTACCTTGCTCGGAGATATTTTGCACGCTCTCCATACTCGTACCATGAAGAGAAGAGGGATTCTTATGTGCTTCATGACATTGCTGTCGAGGTGGTTTATTTCTCACCTCCCTAAGTCTGTACTGAAGAATGAAGAAGGTTTGGGTTGGTCACAAAGGATAATGTCACTCGCTCACACGGATATTCTCTGGTGTTCCTGAGCTATATAAAACACTACTATTATTGACCGCTGTGGGGAGTACCCTAATGTCCCGTTACTTGGCATCAGAGGGGGTATAACCTATAATCCTTGTTTAGCTCTGCGACAATTTGGTTATGCTCGAAGAGATGATCCCCATGAGTTACTTATTGAGGTCATTGTATTTAACTATGAGGATGATGATCAAGGGTATCGCCAGAGGTTCATACGAGCTTGGAGCATGGTAAACAGACCTGGCGCCAAGGCTTTGGGGCCAAAGGCTTCCATTCCTATGGAACCTTATCTCCAATGGGTACGAGCTCGCGCCCAGAAACTTATGATGCCCTATATGGCAGTTATACCAGTGATTGTGGAACCCACTACTGAAGGGGGCATTCCTTACACGGTTCTCTATCCTGATATGCCCACTGATCTTGGAGAATTACAGAGGTCTTGGATTCAGTTGAAGAAAGAGCGGGATACTTACAGGGATCAGTTATATGCCCAGGAGGGGAAGGTTTTAGAGCTCGCAAAGCATCTCCATGAGGAAAGAGGATTCAATGTCTATCTCGACACAAAGAGGAAGTGTCCATGGGAATGCTGATTTTTTCTTGTTTTTAGATTTGTTTTAACTGTAACGCCTAAAAGGAAACTGAACTTTGAATTCTACTAATAAAAAGCTTTGTTTCATTTTGGTTTGCAAATTTAAATTTCCCAAAGTATTTGAAAACATTGCATACATATCATACATATCATTGCATAATAGGATTTATAACAGGTTTCTCATCTCCTCCGCTGTTTATTTCAGCAATGGATCTTGAACAAACTGTGAAAGATCTTCAGACTCAGAACACACAATTCCAACAAATGATTATGGCTCTGGCCAAGGGAAAGGAAGAGCTGAAAGCTCTGATTGTTAAGAAGAACAAGAAGACCAAGAAGACAGTCGGTGTGGTAAATATGGGCAGAAGGTTCCGAGGGCCGCTAAGATGGGTTGTTGAGCTAGCTTCTTCACCTAAAGAGTGAGAGAACTAAGAGGTTGAAGCCAGAGAAGAGGACCCTAGTCCTAAAGAGCCTGACAATAAAACTGATTACAATGAGGAGCAGTACCCTCCGGATGATGAAAGGTATAAGCAGTTAGAAGAGCGTCTGAGCGCTATGGAAATCTAGAAGGTTCATGGGTTGGATTTTGAAGAGTTGGGTCTGGTCTCTGGGGTTGTCATCCCCCTAAAGTTCAAGGCACCGACATTTGCTAAGTATGATGGGGTCTCTTGTCCTAAAATGCATCTCTGTTCCTATGTGAGGAAGATACAACCTCATACTGCTGACAAAGACTTATGGGTTCCCTTCTTCCAAGACAGTCTGTCTGGAACACAACTGGATTGGTTCTATCAGCTGGAAAGAGCCAATGTTCATAACTGGGAAGACCTTGCTGCTGCATTTTATAAGCAATATTAGTATAATGCAGACCTCGCTCCCAACCATACACAACTCTAAAATCTGTCTATGGGTTCGAACAAGGGTTTCAAGGATTATGTTCAGAAGTGGAGAGATTTGGCTGTAAGAGTTCAACCTCCCTTGGCTGACAGGGAGCTCGTGGATATGTTTCTGGGAACTTTGACTAGGCCATTCTTCAACCATCTAATTGGAAGTTCATCGACGGGTTTTACTGAACTAATCTTAACAGGAGAAAGAGTGGAAGCTGGAATCCGAAGTGGAAAAATTCAGAAGGATGCCTCTTCTAGTGCTGCAAGGAAGCCGTTTGCAGGTAAAAAGGAAGTCAGTGCCGTATAAACCCAAGAATCAGAATTGAACCAAGCGTCGTCCGACGGTAGGGGCTATTATGATTCCTAACCATACACCTTCTCAGCAAAGAAATAATCAACCGAGAGCAGAAAGGCCAGCTAGACAGTTCACTCGGATCAACATGACGCTGTCTCAGGTTTTACCTCAGTTGCTGAAGTCTAATCTGGTTACTCTGAGGGAAACTCTGAAGAATCCTAACACCACCTCTCCCTACTATAAACCAAATGCTCGTTGTGCTTACCATTCAGAAAGTCCAGGCCATGACACCAATGACTGCTGGACTTTGAAGAACAAAGTACATGATTTGATTGATGCTAAGGAGATTGAATTTGGTCGCCCGGAGACTCCCAACGTTATCACTGCTACTATGCTAAAACATGGTTTGGGAGTTAATGCTATTGATACTATTTTTTCTACAGAAGACAGTGATGGTGATTCCGACATTGACAGCTGGATCTTCCCGACTACCAACAGCGGACTCGGTAACTGGACTGCCAAGGACTTTGTACCAATTACTTTTGTTCAGGAGTAATTGTCTTTCTGATTTTTCAGATATGTAATTTAAAAAAAATATAAACTCTATAGCCATGTGTCTTATCCGGGGCACAATGGTTCTATTTGTGAGGGTTATCATGTTTCATTTTCATATGACATTAATAAAGCATTGGACGTTTGCATACAAATTTTGCGCTCTTTGTATTTCTTTTCTTTTATTCTGTCTATACAGCTAGGCTCTTACACACACTCATGTATCCAAATGCAGATCCATATCCACTCTGGATCCCATTGATAACAGTTCTACTGCTTCTTTTTATGATTTTGAAAATCCGATCAACCAAGCTGAGGACGAAGGTGAGGAAGATTGTGAGGTACCCGGAGAACTTGCTAGATTATTACAGCAGGAAGAAAGGGCCATATAGCCTCATGAAGAGCCGGTTGAGATAGTGAACTTGGGTACAGAGGAAGACAAAAAAGAGGTTAAGATAGGTGCAAATCTGGAGTTTAGCGTCAAACAGCGGTTGGTACAGATGTTGCATGAGTATGTTGAAATATTCGCTTGGTCATATAAAGACATGCCAGGACTAGACACAAATATAGTGGTTCATCGTCTTCCGACTAAAGAAGACTTCCCTCCAGTAAAGCAAAAGGTCTGTCGTATGCGCCCTGAGATATCGGAGAAGATTAAAGTAGAGGTTATGAAACAGTTCAACACAGAGTTCTTAGCTGTCACCTCCTATCCGCAGTGGGTTGCTAATGTGGTTCCAGTACCTAAGAAATATGGTAAAGTACAAATGTGTGTGGGTTACAGAGACCTGAACAGGGCAAGCCCCAAGGATGGCTTCTCGCTTCCCCACATCGATATTCTGGTTGACAACACCGCACAACACAAAGTCTTTTCCTTCATGGACAGTTTCTCTGGCTACAATCAGATCAAGATGGCACCTGAAGACATGGAGAAGACAACCTTTGTTACACAGTGGGGCACTTTCTGATACAGGGTGATGCCATTTGGGTTGAAGAATGCTGGGGCAACTTATCAGCGAGCTATGGTAGCTCTGTTCCATGACATGATTCACCATGAGATAGAGGTTTACATCGATGACATGATAGCCAGGTCTCAAACTGAAGAAGAACACCTTGATCATCTACAAAAGCTATTTGATAGGTTGAAGACATACAAGCTGAGGTTAAATCCGAACAAGTGAACCTTCGGGGTAAGGTCTGGTAAGCTTCTAGGATTCATCATTAGTGACAAAGGTATTCAAGTAGACCCTGTAAAGGTGAAGGCCATACAAGAGATGTCGGCTCCCCGTACTGAGAAGGAAGCTAGAGGTTTCTTGGGACACCTAAATTACATTTCCCGATTCATTTCACATCTGCCTACTACTTGTGAGCCGATCTTCAAGCTTCTGAAGAAAGATCAAGTGGTAAAGTGGAATGAAGAATGCCAGGTAGCCTTTGACAAAATCAAACAATATCTCCAAGAGCCTCATATTCTGATGCCTCCGACTGAAGGAAGACCTTTGATAATGTACTTAACAGTGCTAGATAATTCAATGGGGTGTGTGCTGGGCCAACATGACGAGTATGGTCGAAAAGAGCATGCAATATACTACCTTAGCAAAAATTTTACCGACTGTGAAACAAGATACTCACTGCTCGAGAAAACTTGTTGCACTTTGGCATGGGCTGCTCGCCGACTGAGACAACATATGTTGACCCACACTACTTTTTTTATATCTAAGATGGATCCGATCAAGTACATTTTCGAGAAGCCCGCTCTCTCTGGAAGGATAACAAGGTGGGAAATGATCTTAACCGAGTACGACATCCAATATACAACCCAAAAGGCAATCAAGGGAAGCGTGTTAGCTGATCATTTGGCGCATCAGGCCGTGGACGATTACCAGTCCATGAATTTCGAGTTCCCGAATGAGAATATCATGTTGGTAACCGATTGTGAAGAACCTGGACTGGATGAAGGACCTGAGGAAGGATCCCGATGGTCTATGTTTTTTGATGGAGCCTCAAACGTGGGTAACATCATTGGTGCTGTAATCATATCTCTCGAGGGCTGTCATACTCCGTTCACTTCCGGATTATGTTTCAACTGTACCAACAACATGGTAGAGTATGAAGCGTGTATCATGGGTCTTAGAGTTTCTATTGACCTAAGGATCAAGTTTTTGAGTGTATTCAGGGATTCTTCTTTGGTGATAAGTCAGATCAAAGGCGAATGGGATACGAAACACCTAAACCTTATCCCTTACAAAGAGTATGTACTGACACTGCTGCCGCATTTTGAAGAGATCACCTTTGAACATTTCCCACGAGAAGAGAATCAGTTAGCGGACGCACTAGCTACTATGTCGTTAATGTTCAAGGTCAGGTGGGACAATGAAGCTCCCCTAATCACTATTGAGAGGTTGGATGAACCGGCATACTGCTCTGAGATCGATACTGAGGAGGTCACAAACCTTGGTTTCATGAGGTGAAAAGGTATCTCGAGGCTCAAGAATACCCCGAGGGGGCATCTGTCAATGACAAGAAATTTCAGAGAAGGTTTGCTGCAAAGTTCTTCCTCAGTAATGGAATCCTCTATAAGCGCAATCATGACTCTACCTTACTGCAGTGTGTAGACAAGAGCGAAGCAGAGAGGATCATGGCAGACCTACACGAAGGTACCTTCGGCACTCATTCAAGTGGACATACCATGGCAAAGAAGATCCTACGGGCAGGATACTAATGGTCCACTATGGAAGCCGACTGTTATCAGCATTCTCGAACCTGTCACAAGTGCCAAATCTATATTGATAAGGTGTATGTACCTCCAGTTCCCTTGAATGTTTTGACGGCTCCCTGGCCCTTTGCAATGTGGGGTATTGACATGATCGACGAGATCAGACCTACCGTGTCCAACGGGCATAGCTTCATCCTAGTGGCCATTGATTACCTTACGAAGTGGGTTGAGGCTGCCTCCTTTGCTACGATTACTAAGAATGTGGTGGCACAGTTCATCAAACATAACCTGGTTTGTCGTTATGGTATCCCTGACAGAATCATCATGGGCAATGGTACCAATCTCAATAACTCGATGATCACTGAACTCTGTAAACAGTTCAAGATTCAACATTACAACTCTTCTCCTTATCGGCCAAAGATGAATGGGGCTGTTGAAGCTGCTAAAAAGAATATCAAAAAAATCATATAGAAGATGACGGTGACATACAAACACTGGCACAAGATGTTACCGTTTTCTCTTCACGAGTACCGTACTTCAACACGTACGTCGACAGGGGCAACACCCTATTCTCTGGTATATGGCGTGGAGGCTGTCCTACCGATAGAGGTCCAGATCCCCTCTCTATATATTATGAAGGATGCGGGTTTGAGCGAAGACGATTGGATCCAGACTCGACTTGATCAATTGAACTTAATCGACGAGAAAAGATTTACTGTTGTTTGCCGTGGTTAAATGTATCCGAAACGGATGATCAAGGCTTTCAACAAGAAAGTCAGACAACAAGTGTATCAAGTAGGGGATCTGGTAATCAAGCGCATTATACTGCCGCAAGGTGATCCTAGGGGAAAATGGACTCCCACCTATGAGGGACCATTTGTAGTCAAAAACATATTTTTCGGTGGGGCCATGATTCTGACCACCATGGATGGTAACGACCTTCCACACCCTGTCAATATGGACATAGTGAAAAGATATTACGCATGATAAAGACCCTCTAGGATGACATACCTAGGAAAAAATAAGGGCATCCTGGTGAACCAAAAGGGTTCGAGTAAAAATTAGGGATACAAAATAAAAAAATCTATACACCCGACAAGTCGAAAACCCGAAAGGGCGGCTAGGGAAAAAAAGGGTATCCCGGTGGACTGAAAACCCGAAAGGGAGGCCCATGCAAAAGTTAGGGATTAAAGCATGTCACTATGTCCCATTGGATCACCTTGCGATCAGACTTCAGTAATCCGATATCAAGCTCAAATGGTACCGATCAATCCAGTCAGCTTCGAATAAGCATCAAAGTGATGAGATGCTTGAAGACACAGGGGCAATAGTAGAATTGAAACCCAATGGGATCATTACACGTAGCTGTTTTCTTTTTGTACACAATTTCTGTAATAATATCCATTTTTACGGCGGTGTTCTCTTACTAGAGCGCCAACCTCTTTGTAATAAAAATGCCTATTATAGGCAAATTTCAAATCAATACAAATCATCTTTTGAGTACAAAACTGTGTGTTTATTTTTCCTTTTTCTGTTTTGTTTTGCAAAAAACGTCCAGTGTTTTATTCTTGACATATGCATTTGAATATGATTACGCTTCACAAATATATGCATATAAAACAGAAAGACAATTACTAAGAACTCAAAGAAACTGGTACAAAACCTAAATATTGACATTTACCCTGTCCATCATGGTACAAGGGGTAGAGACAGTTGGAAGCAAAGTCACTATCACATACAAGCCAATGATACCTATACTTCCCACAGAGCCGAGACAACCAAGGTTCGACCTCCGTATCCCAGTGCAGGAATTCCTTCCCCAGCGGGTTCATTCAGAAAGCTGATATCTGCATTCCCCATCCGAGTTTTATAACCATGAGCAGTTTATAAAGCCATCTCCCGAGAAGAGTTTATTTCTCTGACAACGGAAGCTCAATCTCCAACAGAGCTCTTCTCTCCAGCAATGGAAGTTCATCCCCAGCTGAGTTTATTTCTCCAAATTAGCAGATCTTCCAACAGAGTATCTCTTCCCCACAGAGTCATCCCCTGCAGGATTATTCTCAGACAGAGTCTCTCCCGGAATAATATTCTCAAGAAGAATGGATGTAAATCTCCAGCTAATCAGCTTCGGTCACTATCCCTAGCGGAAACGAAAAACTCAACTCCTTATACACTCCAACAGTAGTCCAAGATTTATGTTCCCCAGCTAGAGAATATCACAATGGCATTACATATCCATACATCATTGCATGCGCATACGTATTATACAACACAATCTCATTTATTTTGAGAATGTCATTACTCAATGCATTTCATACATCATGAAATTGCATACGACTAACTCTTTACCTTTCAGGGAAAGATGCAATCAAGTTCTCACGAGTTTTCTCTGGTTCAGTCAAACCGACACCAAGGTTTCTATTTCAGTTGAAGATATTCCAACATTTTTCTGGTTCAGTCAAACCGACACTAAGGTTTCTATTCTAGTTGAAGATGTTTTAAGACTTTCTTCTGGGTTAGCCGAATCGCCGGGATCAGTCAAATTGATACTAAGATTTCTCTCCCAGTTGAAGTCCTCACAAGTTTTCCCTGGTTCAGTCAAATCGATACTAAGATTTCTATTCCAGTTCAAGCTATGAAGCCCGGAAATTGACCGAATAATATCTTGATTTCTCCAAAATACTACGAAGCCTGGAATCGACCAGATAGTGGTATATCTTAAATTCAAGCTATGAAGCCCGGAAATCGACCGGATAACAGCTTAATTTCCCCATCATACTGTGAAGCCTGAAAATCGACCGGATAACAGTACAAGATACTATGAAGCCTGGAATCGACCAGATAATGGTATATCTTAGATTCAAGCTATGGAGCTCGGAAATCGACCGGATAATATCTTGATTTCTCCAAAATACTATGAAGCATGGAATCGACCAGATAGTGGTATAAGACACCGTGAAGCCTGGCGCACGACCAGATAACGATATAAGACTGGAGCACGACCAGATAGCGGCAAGAGACACTATGAAACCTGGAGCACAACTAAATAACAGTATGAGGTACTGCGAAGCTTGGAATTCGACCAAATAGCAGTTTACTCAGCCAATTACTATGAAGCCCAGAAATCGACTGGATATTAGTATGCCTTAAATTCAAGTTGAAACCCGGATGCAACCGGATAACCACTTAATTCCTTCTGAAGCCAGGAACACGACCAGATAAGAATTGAGAGATTGCAAAGCGTGGAACACGACCAGATAGCAAGTTTAATCTCATCTCCCCAGTAAGTCATTGTGAAACTTGGAGCACGACCAAATAGCAGTTAATCTTATTATCCTCAGTAAATCACTGTAAGGCCTGGGGCACGACCAGATAACAGTTCACTTTCACCTCCTCGACTAAGAGATGATTCCCTAGTAGAGTAACGGACAACTGAAGCTCCTAAAGTTCTATTTCTCCCAGGACAGAGACCAACATTCCTCAGCAGATTCCTCCTCAAAGACAGGAACAGGAATTCTCATCGAAGGAATATCTCATAAAATCAACATTATTCTAGATGGAATCTTTAAGCCCATCTCCGACGACTCTCCGTCATATCATTTGGATGGCATATTTAAGCCCATCTCTGGTGACCTCCCGCCGTCTCCTCCAAATGGAATCTGTAAGCCCATTCCTGATACTGCCTACACATTCTAGCACCATCTCAGACAAGTGCAAATTTCTGGGCACTCTAGTGTTCAATGATCTTCCACCTTCAGATTACGAAAGGCAGACAACCAATCTACATCCTGAGGTATAAGAAGATTGAACAGGGGCAGCTATTGTACCCCAAAATTTTCCCTCTCATTTTACTCAATACATGCCTATTGAGATCCCCAAATTGCTCAAGGATGACTAAGAGTTGACCAGACAAACTCTCTCCTAAGACAATGTACCTCAAACTAGGGTTTCCATTTTTATCAAGATGTGTGAACTACAAAGGACCCAAATGATTTCCATGGTCCTAATGTGTCCTCAAGATCATCCATGTCAAGTCTCATGCCTTGCACAAGAAGTTTGCTCAGTCAATTGCTCAGATGCCTGAAAATTAACTGTACTAGGTCAAAAGTCAACAGTGGCCCATATACAGTCAAACTTCAAGATTTTTGGTCAACATCAACATTTTGAAGCAATATACATCATTTGATCAAGGGTTGATCATGATTCCTCAAGGAATGCCCCAAATTCATCAAAACCCAAAAGTTGCTAAATTAGGGTTTCTTAGGAAAAGTCAACCAAACTTTGACCAAGTATAACTTCTTCATACTTTATCATAAATTTCCCATCCAAGGCTCATTTTGAAGAGGATGCAATTACCTAAAATTCATCTTCATCCTAAAAGTTCAAAATATGAACTCATCAAAAGATATGAATTTCTACATCACAGGTCCTTTTGAAAAGTCAACAAAAACACCTTTTGGGTCAAAGCTTCTTACATGAACATGAAAGACCTAATTGAGATGAAACCAAAAGGGTTGTTTAGGGGACATCCTAATATTTCTAAAAAGTCCAAGAACACCTCTCTAGAGTTAAAATTGGAGGAGATATGCCTTGTCAAAGTTGACTATTTTTGCAAAATTGTCAAAAGTTAAATGTGCTCAAAAATGCATTTTTTGTCAAATGGGCCTAGTTTTTCATGATTGAATCTTATTGGGGACATGGTCCACGACCCAAATCAGAATCTACACTTTATTTGCTTCATTATTTATTTTATTTTGATTTTTTATTATTTAAAATTCAAATTAAATCAACTAAATAGCAAAAGATTGATTTTTGATCTGATTTCTTGTAGGAATCAAAACCAATTAGGCTGACAAATCAGATCAAATCGTGCAAAGCAAATTGAAGCAAAAATTGGCATGATTAGGCCTATTTTGGAAACATATCATACAAGAACAAAATCAAATCTAATCTTCATAATGTTCAAAGATACAATGCATTTTTGTTGACCTAATTAGTTTTAATACATATATAGGACACAACCAGTGCATAAAAACAAGGATAGAGGTCGTGAAAGCTGCAAACAAAAACTGCAAAAATTATCAAAAAGTGGTGGATCGATTTCAAGATTAGAGGGAAATTCAAAGCATTCTAAGACTACCAATAGCTTCTTGGACATCTCCAGAATGTGTTTCAATCTATCGCAAGCATTTTCACGGCCATAATCTCCCCCTAGACGTCACACGGTTTGCGTTCTTTTTCAGATTCAATTACTATGCTTCTTGCATCATGAACATGTTTTAATGGTAGATCTGCGTTTGTTGTCATGTTTGCAACATGTCTAGACCATTTAATTGAAGTTTTAACGCATGTATGCATATTTGCCATAGCTAGGGTTTACCTTGTCGTTTTAGGGCTTTCAAATGTAGGAACAATTGGCCCTAATGAAGGATACCATTGTGATCAGAGGGTCAAACCCAATCAATCCATGGTCTTGAATCTTATTTATATTTCTTGAGCGTAATTTTTTAAGTGCACAGGTTATGGATACAGACGCTTGTCTGTAGGTAAAAGTCTTAGCCTAAGACGACAGTCTCAGCGAAGAAGACAGTCGCGTGGTGAGGCGTGAGTGGATGATTCAAATTTTGCGCATTTTTGTGACAGGCTAACTCATATTCTATTATATTATTCTTATTTCAGTATTATGACAAATAGAATAGGTGGACCAGAGGTGAAGCGCATGTTTGGAAATGTAGAGGACCTGGGTTCGATCCCAGGTCCCAGCATTTTCTTTGTTTTCTAACTTTGTCCCAACAGATCATGTGCATACACGTCCCAGGAGTCCACCATGCACCACAACATCCAGCCAATGGATTATCATCATCACAGATTCGTCGTCCCACACCTCAAGGACCATGGTACACTCTCTAGGCATGGCCAGCACTGGATCACACGCTAGGACTGGGCTGAGCATAATAGGCTTACAAAATTCAACTTACACCTCCCTTTTTCTACAATACAGGCCCATCTCTAAATCTTTTACTTTTAATTCTGTTTTAATTTTGTTAATTATTTTCTTTTTTTTTTTTACAAAAATAACACAAAAATTAGTTTTTTTATTAAATCAAAAAATCATAAAAAACCTAAAAAAATCTTTTTTTCATAAAAAATATTTTGTTCCTTTAATTAATTAATTAGTTTAATTATTTAGGGCAATTTAATTGTTTTTTTCTTCATAATTTAAATCAATTAGAATTATGGTTTTAATTTGTACATAACCTAATTAATTTTTTCTCAAAGAATAATAATAACCTAAATATTTTTCAATTTAATTTTTAGGGTTCTTTAATTCTCGCATTTAATTTGCCGCGCGTATTTTAATTTTTTCTTTCTATTATTGTATCTGCTTCGGGTTGTAATAGATTTAATTAGGGTTTTAAACTTCCCTATATTTATTTACAGTCAAGATAATTATGTATCTGCGAAAGCCCTGTAATAGCTAGGACTTTAAACTTTCCCGCGTTTTAATTTTCGTAAATTATAAACTGCTTAAATGTATGTTAATAGGATTGTATGGAAAGACTAACTGAAAATTAAAACAGTAGATCACCTTAATTGTGCAAAGATTAAATAACTGAAATCAAACACATGCACATGCTCACTCCTAGGGTTTGCCTCACTTGGTTGCCTCAGAAATAATGGTCGTGTGCCTCGAACGTAGGGATACCTTAGTAATGACCCGCGATTCAAATTCGTCATAAAGATCATAGTCCCTACTTGTCCATCGAGTTTCCTATGAATTGATCTTATGACGACAGTCCCTTTGAAATGCTAAGGTATCCTTACTTGTTACCTTCAGAGACCATTTCGTCCCTTTAAACGTCCCTAAAAACTCCAACGAAGATGCTACCTATTTCTCAATAATGGGATAGCATTGTCTAAAAGGAAAGCGAATAGACTTCTTTCAAGTAGGTAGATTAGTTCATAGGTACTTGCTCAAACAAACCAAGATTTTTTCACACAAACACTTTTCAAACAAAGTTTTGAAAAATAACTTCGTAACACTCTTGAGGATAGAAACAAGGGTTAAAGCAAAGTAAAACAAAATTTTTCAAAACAAGCACACACAAGCAATTTCAAAATGAGCAAGTACCTAAGAACCCATGGAAAACCATGGATAGAAAGGGTGCTAACACCTTCCCTTTCTATAATTTACCCCCATACTCAGAAACATTCTCGAAAAAGGTTTTTTTCTGTTCTTTTTCCTTTTACTGATTGGATAAAATAAAAGTCAGTAGCGACTCTTGCTTACCGCGACATTTGCGAATAAAAAATGCAAACCAATATTAACAGTCGGTTCTGCCACCGTATCACAAAATGCAAATATGATAAAAAAATAGGATTGTAGAGGACATCTTAAGCTTTCCAAAAAGTCCAAGATCACTTTCAAATGATAAAAATTGAGAGAGTTATGATTGGTGTAAGTTTGGGAAATTTTGAGCAAATGCATGAAACCAAAAATGATCAAACTTGAATTTTTGGGCTTGTGGGCTTGTGATTCAAGGTCCATGCATGTTTAGTACCTCAAGATAAACCTCATGCACCCCTTGAACTTTTTATTTTATTTATTTTGATTTTTATAATTTAAATTCAAAATTAAATGAAATAAAACAAGGACTTTTCTTACAAGGTCCAAGCCCAAACATTTTTACCTAATTGCAAGCATTATATATCCTCCTCATTCAGACAAAGGCATCAATGAATCCTTGAAGCAAGAAACTTGTGCAAAAATCTCAAAAAAATCTCAAAACTAGGGCAACTCAAACCCTAGTTGCAACCACCTTTAAATAATTCTAGCCGTTACATTCACTTCCAAGAGAACTATAGAGTAAGATGGGATCGAATGTGATGATCCAAAGGGCATAGAGTCAGCATGCATGCACCTTCGCTTCTTGTTTTTTTTTGAAAATTCATATATTTATTTCCTTCATGTTTCAATGCATACTAATGATATTAACATGCTTCTGAGATCTCGAGTTACAGGTTAGACCAATCACGTGACCTCTATGCTACCGGAATCATGAACCACCATGTTCATACCGATCCATGCTATTTTCATTGTAGCTCATAAACCAGTACGAATCAGCCAAAAACAATGGTCCCATTGAACTCGCAGGGCTTGATTTAGGGGGGTAGGGTACTTTAGGATCATTAACCATGTCTATTTTGCAGGAATGAGAAAAAGAGCCATCGGAGAAGACGACCAGAGCTAGGGCTCCGACGCCTCTTCGTTCCATGCAATTTTTTTATTTTATATTTATTTTTCTTCAGGAATATAACCGGATGTATGGTCACCCCAGTGGCAAGTGAGCGCATGTTAACGTCTTACTATGCCAAGGCGTGGGTTCGATCCCTGCCTTTTGGCATATTTTTACATTTTTTATGTTTTGCAGATTTGTAACATACCAAGCGCGTTGATTTCATTCTCTAACACCAAAGCGCGCTTGGTGTATTGGCAAGGCTTGAAGGAGGAAAGGCTAAGGGTGTGGGTTCAACACCCACCCCTAGCATTTTGTGTTTTCTAACCTTTTTTTCTCCTTTTCCCTTAAAAATCCTAAATTCATAAAACCATAAACCTTTTTAACAAACCTAATTTTTCAAAACCATTTTTTTATAAAACCTAATCAAATTAGGTTTTAGGTTTTAATTATTTTAATTAATTAACTTTTTTAAATTAAATTTAATTATACCTTTTTAGGTTTATTTAATTAATCGTCAAAAAAACATTGTTCATCAAAAATCACCAAAAACATTTTCGTTATCCTTTTTCTTATTCTTACATTTTTTGTGTAGCTTATTCTTCTCTCGTTTCCTTGATTATGTAATTGTTTTCCGGAATGTAATAGCTAGTGTGATCGGTGGGAACGAGAACTGACTGTTTTTTAATGCTGGTTCACGTTTGCGTTTTGTTTTTGCAAAGTGTCGCGGTAAGCAAGAGTCGCCACCGTCTTTTATTTTATCCAACAAGGGAAAGGACAAAAGCACAGAAAAAATTCCTTTTCGAGATGTTTCTCGGGTTCGGGAGGTAGATTATAGAAAGGGAAGGTGTTAGCACCCTTTCTATCCGTGGTTATCCACGGGCTCTTAGGTACTTGCTCACTGTGTTTTCAAAAAAGGTTTGCTTTTCTTTGTGATTGTGGGTTTTGAAAAAAAAGTTTTGTTTTTTGAAGAAAGTGTAAGTGAAAAGTTTTTGTTTTGTTTTTAAAAGAAGCAAGTACTTGAGAACCTCTACCTACTCAAAAAGGAATTTAATTGTGCAAATGTCCTTTAGACAGTGCTATCCCACTATTGAGAAGTAGGTAGCACCATCGTTGGAGTTTTCGGGTCAATTCGATTTAAGGGACTTGTGGTCACTAAAGCAACATTAGGACGCTTTAGTGGTAATCCTAATGTCTTAGATCATTTTTATCGAGGCAACCATTTCGAGGCAACTTATGATCTTGGGACAAAAAGGAAGACCTCTAAAACATCCTATACTTAATGACCACATTCGAGGCAACCAAATGAGGTGTACCCTAGGAGTGGCATGTGCAAGTGTGTCAATTTTCAGTTATATTATTTTTGTTTATTTAGGTGTTCTACCATTTGTTTTTAGATCTTGTCATACAATCCTAGTTAGCATACATCTAAGTAGTTAATATATATACAGGAATTTAAAGTGCAGAAACTGTAAATACTACACTATTACAAGGCTTCAGGGAGGGGGATTATTTACATGACCAAAAATTGTGGAAATAAAAGCAATAAAGTAAAAGTCTTAATTTAGGCTACCACAGACCAATAAGCAGTCACAATAAAATAAACGCGCGTGCATCTAGAAAATCCTAAGCATAAGAACTATTTTTTTGTTGTTTTATTTTATTGGGAAAATGCTAAATGTTCAATTAAGTCAAATTTAATTAAAAAATACTGATTAAAAATTTACTCTAAAACATACTTAATATTTTTGCATTTTTTGTTTATGAAAAGGATTGAATTTAAATAAATCCTAAGTCTACTGATTTTAAAATAAGAAAAAATAAGTTAAAATAATTAACTAAATTAAATCCTAATTCTAAGTTATTTTTTTTAAATGATTTTTATGTTAATTAAAAATAAACTAAAAGGAATAAACAAAAACAAAATAAATAGAGTACAAATGGGCCAGGCAGCAAACAAGAAAAAAAGAAATATAATTCTGGAGGCCTGGGTCGAAAGAGGTGCAGGCTGTCTTTCGACCCAGTGAATGGGCTGGATCGAAGGTGCATGAGGGGCTGCACTCTGAGGGTGTTCGATCTGGACATGTCATCCTTCGATCTTGGAAATCCCGGGTCTAATTCGAAACTTAAACTACTGAGCTTCGAAGCTCTGAACAAGAAGCTGAGCATATGGTTCCTGCAAAACGAAACACATATTAAAAGTCCAGGGGGGACTTAACCCCCCTGGTTCGAATCTCCTCTTATTCACACATGCTGAATCTGGGTCTGGGTTTGTTTTATCCTGGGATTTGAAGGATAAACTCAGATTGTGCCCAAACAATGGCACAATCTCAACTCTGTGCTGTAGCTTATATGTAGCACATTAAATCATTCACAAACAACAGTAATAATATGAATATGCAATCAAAATGAATTTAAAAATGAGTTGAGATTAGATTTTTTTCTTTTACCAAACAGAAGTGCTTCGATCTGTAGTTCTGAGGGTGGAGGTGTTTGCTGGGTGGCAGCTTTGGCTTGGAAAATTCTGGGCAGCGTCTCTCTAAGTCTTCTATTTTTTTGTATCTTTTTTCGTGTGTGTCCTTTTTTAACAATTGTGATCTCTTTATATAGAGGGGGGTGGAGGGGACAGGAATACAAAGGTTTAAATGACCTTGATTATGTGTTTTGTCAGCCATGAAGGAGGATTTGTAACGTTAATCATGTGTTTGAAAGCCATGAATGAGAGTTTGTAACGTTGGCTAAACACATGGGATTCTGTCCCTTTTTGAATTTTAAATGACATGCAGCTGGCCTTCGAATGCTCCCTTTCGAATGGGATGATGGTCTCCTTCGAATGCTCTCTTTCGAATGGGCTGATGGCCTCCTTCGAATGCTCTTCGAAAGCTTCTTCGAATGGACCCTTTGAATGCTTCTTCGAATGGACGTTTTTGGAATTCCAATCGAAGGACACCATTATAATGCCAATCGAGGTACTTGTCCATAATGCCAATTGAAAGGCTTCTTCAGAGTGCCAATCGAAATGCTCCTTCAGAATGCCAATCGAAGGGTCTTTCAGAATGCCAATCGAAGTGCTCCTTCAGAATACCAATTGAAATGATCCTTCAGAATGCCAATCGAAATGCTCCTTCAAAATTCCAATCGAAATGCTCCTTCAGAATGCCAATCGAAGGATCTTTCAGAATGCCAATCGAAATGTACTTAGAGCAACACTCCAAAATTTTCTTTTTCCTTAGGCAAGAGTTTGTGATCAACCATGCAGGGGGAAGACTTTGGAAAACATGAGAGGGAAAATTTTGGGGTACAACAGTTGCCCCTGTTCAATTTTCTTAAACCTGAGGATATAGATTGGCTTTCGAGCCTTTCGTGATCCGAAGGTGGAAGATAATTGAACACAAGAGTGCCCAGAAATTTGCACTCGCATGGTGAAGTATCAGCATTGTGATGTCAGGAATGGGTTTACAGATGCCATTTGGAGATCGTTGGTAGGAGGATGGGCTTATAGATGCCATCTGCAGGAGTGTCAATCGCATAAGAGATTCCTTAGCGAGAACTTGCATACCTGTTGTTGTAGAAGAGTCCACTGGGGAAGTCTAACTTTGCTTGAGTTTTAGGAACTGACTCGTGCTCACCGGGAGTATACCGTTGAGGTTATAGAACTTGTCCCATCTGGTTCCAAGTATTAATCGCTGACAATTAGTCGTTCACAGATATTTTTCCTGGCTTGTTGCAGGTATTAAACTGGGACTTGAGAAGGTTTTGGAATAACTTCAACTGGATCAGTATCAGAAAAATCTTTAGGAATCGATTTAACTGAACCAGAGGAGGTCTTGAAATAACTTCAACTGGATCGGCATCGGAAAAATCTTTAGGAATCGATTTAACTGAACCAGAGGAGGTCTTGGAATAACTTCAACTGGATCGGCATCAGAAAAATCTTTAGGAATCGATTTAACTGAAGCAGAGGAGGTCTTGAAATAACTTCAACTGGATCGGCATCATAAAAATCTTAGGAATCGATTTAACTGAACCAGAGGAGGTCTTGAAATAACTTCAACTGGATCGGCATCAGAAAAATCTTTAGGAATCGATTTAACTGAACCAGAGGAGGTCTTGGAATAACTTCAACTGGATCGACATCAGAAAAATCTTTAGGAATCAATTTAACTGAACCAGAGAAGGTCTTGGAATAACTTCAACTGGATCGGCATCAGAAAAATATTTAGGAATCGATTTAACTGAACCAGAGGAGGTCTTGAAATAACTTCAACTGGATCGGCATCAGAAAAATCTTTAGGAATCAATTTAACTGAACCAGAGGAGGTCTTGAAATAACTTCAACTGGATCGGCATCAGAAAAATATTTAGGAATTGATTTAACTGAACCAGAGGAGGTCTTGAAATAACTTCAACTGGATCAGCATCAGAAAAATCTTTAGGAATCGATTTAACTGAACCAGAGGAGGTCTTGAAATAACTTCAACTGGATCAGCATCAGAAAAATCTCTAGGAATCGTTTTAACTGAACCAGAGGAGGTCTTGGAATAACTTCAACTGGATCAGCATCAGAAAAATCTTTAGGAATCGATTTAATTGAACCAGAGAAGGTCTTGGAATAGGTGAGAACTTAACTGGATCTTTCCTGAAAGGTAAAAGGTCAGTCATATGCAATGCATGATATGGATCAAGCAGTGATGTTCTCAACATGAATGTGATTGTATGGTATGATGCATATATGCATGTATCATGATGTATGGAAATGTGATGTTTCAGCTGGGGAAAATAAATCCCGGAGCTGCTGGAGAATAGAGTTGAGTTCTTAGTTTCCGCTGGGGATGGTGAACTAAGATGATTGACCTGTAGGAGAGAAGAACTCCGTTGGGGAATAAACATGATGAAGAGATTACTCCGAGGGGAAATACTCTATGGGGGCAGAGATACTTTGCTGAGATTTTAACGATAAACTCCGCTGGGGATTCCATTAATAAGCTCTGTTTGGGGATTCTGATGATGAACTCCACTGGGGATTGATTACCATTGTTGGTGATATTGAATCTGTTGAGGATAGAAGTCCTGCCTGGGGAAAGAGAGAACTTCACTGGGGATGATCTTTCAGTTGCAACCTGCTGAGGATAACCCATTTAGACTCTCGTGAGGATAACCTTCTGAATTTGGCTGGGGAGATTTATCTTGTACTCTGTAGGGGATAAGCTTCCAGAATCTACTGGGGATAGATGATTCAACTCCATTGGGGAAGCTTTTTTAGACTGCACTGGAGAAATGGCTCCACTGGGGGTATCTTGTATTCCTCCGGGAAACATTTTTATACTCTGTCGAGGAATATTAAGACCGTCGGGGAGGCTCTTACACTTGCTGGAGAATGTCTTTATACTACGCTTGGGAAAATTAAGATCTTCTGGGGATACTCGACCTTTTTAGCGCTGATGGTGGATGAGCTCTGCTTGGGGAGAGCATTGCTGATTTGTTCATAGTTGCAAGTCTCGGCTGGGAGAGCTACCATTGTTGTCTTATCCTGCGGGGAGTGAAGGTATCTTAGCCATATTCTTCAGCTGAATATATACCTTGGTACCTGGTGGACAGAGCAACTAGACCGCTCAGACAATTCTTATTGGCCCCTACTTCTGATATCACCTGTAACTTGTCTTTTGTTTCACATGTAAATATTTATGAGCAGCAATTAATGTCAAATGCATATATCAAAAATGAACATTGGACGTTCTCTGCAAAACAAAACAGATAAAGGAAAAACAATTTTGAAATTTGTTTGAAAATGAATTTGTATTGACTTTGAAGTTTGGCCTGTAAATATGCATTTTGTACAAGAGGCTGACGTCCTAGTAAGAGAACGCCGCCGAACCAATATGGTTTATACAATTTGTGAAAACAAAACAGCTATGTGAATGATCCCACTAGGTTCCAACCCTGCTACTGCCTTTATATCTTCAAGCATCTCATCACTTTGCTACTTAGTTGAAGATGAATCTGATTGGCTGGTGTCGTCCGAGCCTGATAGTTGATACCGAAGTCTAGATGCGGGATGATCCAATGAGACATAGTATTACGCTTTAATCCCTAACTTTTGCCTGGACCTCCCTTTCGGGTTTTCAGTCCACCGGGATACCCATTTTTGCCCAAGCCGCCTTTTCAGGTTTTCGACTTGCCGGGTGTACAGATTTTTTATTTTCATCCCTTATTTTTGCCCGAACCCTTTTGGTTCTCCGGGAAGCCCTTATTTTTGCCTAGGCCAGTCAACCTAGCGGGTCTTTGATTATGCGTAGTGTGATCGGTGGATCTGGAACTGACTGTTTAACGCTGGTTCGCGAAATGTCACGGAAGCAAGAGTCGCCACCGTCTTTTATTTTCTCCAAATGGGAAGGACAAAAGCACAGAAAAATTCCTTAAAGAGATTGCTCTCGGTTCGGGAGGTAGGTTATAGAAAGGGAAGGTGTTAGCACCCTTTCTATCCATGGTTATCCATGGGCTCTAAGATACTTGCTCATTGTGTTTTCAAAAATGGTTTGTTTGCTTTTCAATTGTGGGTTTTTAAAAAAAGTTTCTTTGAAAATTCCAGTTCGACTCTTATATCGGTCCTCAAGAGTGTTTGAAAAATTGCTTTCGAAAGCTTTTTGAAAAGGTGTCGGTGTGAAAAGTATGTTTTGATTTGTTTTGAAATTAGAGCAAGTATCTACAAGAACCTACCTACCCTAAGGAATTTGTCTGTGTAAATGTCCTTTAAAGTAGTGCCATCCCACCATTGAGAGGTAGGTAGCACCACCGTTGGAGGTGTTCGGGACATGGTGATCACCAGAGAAATGGGAAGACACCTTAGAAGCTACCCTCATGCCAGGTTCCCGGATCATGAGGACTTACTAAGACATCCTCTACTCGACGATCACCTTTCGAGGCAAGGCAACAGTGAGGCGTACCCTAGGGGTGGTGTGTGCGATTTGTGTGTCGTTTTCATTTGCATTTATCTTGTCATGTTATTGGTGTTCTACGCTTGTTTTTATTTTTGTCCATATATTCTTTCATGCATTTATTTAACAGTTAAAAATATTGCGGGAAGGTAAAAATTCTAAGCTATTACAAAAGGCGCGGGTCCACATCGCCAAAATTTCTCGAACCCGATTTGACAGAAAAATAAAGAATTAAAGAAAAGTGCGAGAAAATTAAAAGGTTACATGGCCTTGGGAGAGATACATAAATATTATAAAGAAATAAAATAAATATTCGAATAAGAATTAAATCGAAACGAGGGCGTTGGACCCTTTTTGCAAAATTAAAATTACATGGAATTAATTAATAAAGGAAAAAGAAAAGGAGATGTTTTTTGGTATTTTTTAGCATTTTAGGATTTAAATGAAAAAAAGAGAATTAATTAAAATTTAAATAAGATGCAAACCCTAATCCTAATTATTTTACATGCAAATTTAATTATAAAAATAAATATCTAATATTTAATCATTATGAAAAAATAAAAAAAGATAAAACTTAATCAAACCCTAGTCCTATGTTTTTTTAGATTTTTATTGAAAGAATTAAAATTAAACCTAATTTAACTAATTAATTTATGAACTTATTTACAAAATATTAACTAATTAAATATATTTAATTTTTGGTCTTTTCTGATTTTTTATGGTATTTTGTGATTTTATGAAAATATAATTAAATTAATTGAATCAAAACAACAATTAAAAAGAAAATAGAAAATAAATAAAAAAAATAAAGACTTGCAAACCTAGGGGGTCTGCCCCAAATTGGAGGGTTTTTTGAGAGTGATTCAGGCCCAATAGAACTTGGCCTTTGTTGATTTTTTCTGGGAGCATACACACGCGTTGACTTGGATTCATGATGTTCTCTAATTCTCAGCCTTGTGATTGATGAAGCTGGACACGTGGACGCTTGATTAGGAAGGTGTATCAAGGAACAACAACATTGAACCTACATGTGATTGTTAATTGGAAAAATATATGGAAAGGGTGAAGACCTGGGGCTCGAACCCAGGTCATGTACGTTGCCAACACTATCACCTACCACTGAACCAATTCACGCGTTTTGATTATTAAACAACTAACAAATATTATAAAAGAAAACAAAAGCGTTAGTGGGTCTGAGCGCGAAAATTTAAACAGGCCAACCATCTAATGCCACGATATCATCTTCTTCATGGATTTCGTTTTCCTGAAAATACAAAAGAAACAGGCAACGGTTTTCATGGTGTTCTCTTAGGCAGGTTTTGGGAAAATAGCGACTAGCCCCAGGGGCTCCATAAATTAGGCGCGAGGGTAGCCTTATAATCGTCTGAACGCCCTGATTTGAATGGTGGTGGTTTCACACTCCAATTTTTCCTCCTTCAAAAAACCCCAATTCGGAGCTTCCTGAACCCTAATGAACAACAATGGCATAATCGCGTATAATGCATAAAAATACAATTAAACATATGGGTTAGCTTCAGAATTGCATAAGGAGTATGAATCAAGCATCAAAAATTATTAAAAGTGCATGAATCGAGATGCAAGATTATGAGATTTTCTCTGTACAGGGTGAAGTCGTGTTACCAATCTAGGGTGTTAAAACGATTGGTTTTGATTGGAAAATTCTCCTTGAAGCTTCAGGAAGCTAATGAGATGAAAATCTTGGCTCGAAACCACCTACAAATTAGTTTTCAGAATTGAGTTTTTAGACAAAATTTCAAGTTTGTGAATGGAGTTTCTAGCGCAGCTTAATGGTTAATGGCATTAGGTTTTGATTCTATACTTATGTAAGAGTGAATTAGGTCAAAAAGAACCATCCAAATCTCTTGCATTCATGGTTTTTGAAATTTGATTTTCAAAGATCTTTTTCAATCTTTTTTTATGTGTTTTTGTACAAAGCATGATCAATTCTCTCCAAATCTTTCCCTATTTAATTATACACGAATTATTGAGTAGATTTCATGCACAAAAAGATTGTAAAACTTAGGTTAAATATTTTTCATGTATTTAATTTGATTTAAATGAATTATTATTAATAAAAATTCAAATAAATAAATAAAAAATGAAGAAATACTTCCCTTTGGGCCAAGTGGTCGTGCACATGCCTTGGATAGTGAATTGTGGAAGAAAAATAGGCCCATTAGCAATTTTAGGTCATTTGAACCAATGTTGACTTTTCAAAATATCCAAAAATTTCTCAACTTCCACAAGGCATATCTTGCTCAATTATTAAGCTTTGCTCATGTTCTTGGACATTTTGGAAAGGTCTTTGAGTCCTCTAACCAATGCCTTTGGTCCCATGTCATTTTGATTTACCAATCTCAAGTTATGGCCTTTGACTTAAAGTCCCTTTTTGTTGACTTTTGAAAATGACCTATAATGTTGAAATTGATAACTTTTTGTAAGAGCATTTCTTGGACTTGAAATATGAAGATGAGTTGTAGGAAATGTCTTTCTCTTCAAAATGAGCTTTGGATGGAATTTTTCTGATAATCCATGTGAAAGTTATGCCCTGGTCAATTTACAGTTGACTTTTTCAGCTGTCCAAATAAGGAAACTTTTGCATTTTGATGATTTTTGAGCCAAGCTTTGAGAATCATGATCAAGCATTGATCAAATGATGTTTGTGGCTTCAAAATGATATGTTGACCAAAAATTTGAACTTTTGACTGTCAAATGACCATTTTGCCCCTACAGTTGACTGTAGTGCAATTAGGGTTTTGACTGTGCAGTTTTGTGCTGAAAGTCTTGAAACTTGATATGAGGATACTTGACCATGTTTATAGGAATGTGAGACTTGATTGGACCTTTGGAAACTTCATTTTCTTGATCAGAACACAAACCCTAATTTTGACTGTTCAGGAGGCCCTTGAACTGTGCAACCCTTGGGGAGATTTGAAGCTTGTCTTGGCAATTTCTTGAAGAATATGGGAGGGAAAATTTTGGGGTACAACACGTAGTATCTTTTTACTATGTCTGCATTGACGGGGTGGGGAAGGTCGTCACCATCCATGGTGGTTAGAATCATCGCTCCTCCTGAGAAGATGTTCTTAACCACAAATGGCCCTTCGTAAGTAGGGGTCCATTTGCCCCTGGGATCACTTTGAAGTGGAATAATGCGCTTGATTACTAGGTCCCCAACTTGATACTCTTGTCGTCTAACTTTCTTGTTAAATGCCTTGATCATTCGTTTCTGGTACGTCTGACCATGACAAATAGCAGTAAGTCTCTTTTCGTCGATTAGATTCAATTGATCAAGTCGGGTCTGGATCCAGTCGTCTTCGCTCAAACCTGCATCCTTCATGATCCGAAGAGAGGGTATCTGAACTTCAATGGGCAAGACTGCCTCCATGCCATAAACCAAGGAATAGGGTGTTGCCCCTGTTGACGTCCGGGCTGAGGTACGGTATCCATGAAGAGCAAATGGTAACATATCGTGCCAGTCTTTATATATCACTGTCATCTTCTGCACAATCTTCTTAATGTTCTTATTAACTGCTTCTACAACCCCATTCATCTTCGGCCGGTAGGGAGAAGAGTTATGATGCTGTATCTTAAATTGTTCGCAGAGCTCAGTGATCATCTTGTTGTTAAGATTGGTACCATTGTCTGTAATGATTCTCTCCGGTACACCGTATCGACAGATCAGGTTGTGCCGAATGAACCGGGCCACGATGTTCTTGGTTACGGTAGCAAAGGAAGCTGCTTCAACCCACTTTGTGAAGTAATCAATCGCTACCAGGATGAAACAGTGCCCGTTGGATGCCGTAGGTATGATCTCGCCGATCATATCAATGCCCCACATTGCAAAAGGCCAAGGTGCTGTCAAAACATTCAGAGGAACTGGGGGAATATGCACCTTATCAGCATAGACTTGGCACTTGTGACATGTCCGAAAATGCTGATAACAATCGGCTTCCATTATGGACCAGTAATATCCTTCCCGAAGGATTTTCTTTGCCATGGTATGCCCACTGGAATGAGTTCCGAAAGTACCTTCATGCAGCTCTGCCATGATCCTTTCTTCTTCAATTTTGTCCATGCAACGCAGTAAGGTTGAATCATGGTTACGTTTGTAGAGAATGCCATTGCTGATGAAAAACTTTGCCGCAAACCTTCTCATAAACTTCTTGTCATTAACAGATGCACCCTCGGGGTATTCTTGAGTTTCAAGGTATCTCTTCACTTCATGATACCACGGTTTTTCCATTACCTCTTCAGTCTCAAGATCACAGCAATGTGCAGGTTCATCCAATTTCCAAATAATGATCCGGGGTGCCTCGTTGTCCCACTTGACTTTGAACATAGAAGACATCGTAGCTAGTGCGTCCGCCAGCTGATTCTCCTCTCTTGGTAAGTGTTCAAAGGTTATCTCCTCGAAATGGGGAAGCAACGTCAACACATACTCCTTGTAAGGAATAAGATTTGGCTGTTTCATATCCCACTCTCCTTTGATTTGACTGATCACGAGAGCGGAATCTCCGAAGACACTTAGAAACTTAATCCTTAGGTCAATTGCAGCTCGGAGACCTATAATGCATGCTTCATACTCTGCCATGTTGTTGGTGCAGTTAAAACGGAGTATGAGAGCCTTTAGGAGATATGATCACAGCGCCAATGCCATTACCCAAAGCATTTGAAGCTCCATCAAAGTGCATAGACCATAGGGATCCTTCCTCAGGTCCTTCATCCGGACCAGGTGTTTCATAATCAGTTATGAACATGATATTCTCGTCTGGAAATTCAAAGTTCATAGACTGGTAATCATCCACTGCGTGATGTGCCAAATGGTCTGCCAATACACTTCCCTTGATTGCTTTTTGGGTCGTGTACTGGATGTCATATTCAGTCAGGATCATCTGCCATCTTGCTATTCTTCCGGACAAGGCAAGCTTTTCGAAGATATACTTGATTGGATCCATCTTTGAAATCAACAGAGTAGTGTGAGTTAACATATACTGTCTCAGCCGGAGAGCAGCCCATGCCAAAGTGCAGCAAGTTTTCTCGAGCAGTGAGTATCGGGTCTCACAGTCGGTAAACTTTTTGCTAAGGTAATAAATAGCATGCTCTTTTCGGCCAAACTCGTCATGCTGCCCCAGCACACACCCCATCGAGTTGTCAAGTACTGTCAAGTATAAGATTAGAGGTCTCCCTTCCACTGGTGGCATAAGAATAGGTGGCTCCTGGAGGTACTCTTTGATTCTTTTGAAAGCGGCCTGGCATTCATCGTTCCAACGTACCACTTGATCTTTCTTCAGCAGTTTGAAGATTGGCTCACAAGTAGCAGTTAGGTGTGAGATGAATTGGGAAATGTAGTTCAGACGCCCTAGAAAGCCTCTGACTTCTTTCTCTGTCTTGGGAGCTGGCATCTCTTGTATGGCTTTC
Source organism: Vicia faba (assembly GCA_948472305.1). Taxonomy (NCBI): domain Eukaryota; kingdom Viridiplantae; phylum Streptophyta; class Magnoliopsida; order Fabales; family Fabaceae; genus Vicia; species Vicia faba. Next base: position 1,331,181,458 of record OX451739.1, read on the forward strand.
ACCTTGGCAGGGTCCACTTGAATACCTTTGTCGCTTACAACGAAACCTAGCAGTTTGCCAGACCTCACCCCGAAGGTACATTTGTTTAGGTTCAATCTCAGCTTGTATAACTTCAACCTATCAAACAGTTTCAATAGATGGTCAAGGTGTTCCTCCTCAGTTTGGGATCTCGCAATCATATCGTCGACGTATACTTCAATCTCATGATGTATCATATCATGAAATAAAGCAACCATGGCACGCTGATACGTTGCCCCAGCATTTTTCAACCCAAAAGGCATGACCTTGTAACAAAAAGTGCCCCACTGAGTGACAAAAGTGGTCTTCTCCATGTCTTCGGGAGCCATTTTGATTTGATTATAACCGGAGAAACCATCCATAAATGAGAATACCTTGTGCTGAGCAGTATTGTCAACCAGAACGTCGATGTGAAGCAGAGGGAAGTCATCCTTAGGGCTTGCCCTATTCAAATCCCTGTAATCAACACACATTCTGACCTTACCGTCTTTCTTCAGCACTGGAACCACATTGGCGACCCACTGAGGGTAAGAAGTTACTTCTAGAAAACCGGCGTCAAATTATTTCATGACCTCAGCCTTGATCTTCTCAGACATCTCTGGACGCATACGACGAACCTTCTGTTTTACCGGAGGGCAGTCTTCCTTGGTAGGCAGGCGATGAACCACAATATCGGTATCCAACCCGGGCATATCTTCGTAAGACCAGGCAAAGATTTCCATGTAGTCATGCAGCATCTGAATCAACCGTTGTTTCACACTATACTCCAGATTTGCACCGATCTTAACTTCCTTTTTGTCTGTCTCAGTGCCCAGATTCACCGTTTCCACTGGCTCTTCATGTGGCTGAATGGCCCTCTCTTCCTGGAGTAGTAGTCTTGCAAGCTCACCAGGCACTTCGCAATCATCTTCACCTTCGTCTTCGGCTAAGTTGATCGGATTTTCGAAGTTATAACTGGCAGTAGCAGAGTTGTTACCAGTGAGATCCAGAGTGGATTGAGACCTGTATATGTGAGTGTGTGTAAAATAGCTGTTTTACAATATGTAATAAAGAAAGACAAGGAGCACAAAATTTGAAATGCAAAAACGTCCAATGCTTTTATTAATGGTATATGAAAATGGCATACAAAAGCCCTCACAAATGAAGCCACGGTGCCTCGGGTAAGACACCGGGCCATAAAGTTTCAAAACATTGTCTGTTACAAATTCGAAACAAAGAGCTCATTACTGAGTAATCAAAGTAATAGGGATGAAATCCTTTGCTGTCCAGTTGTTTGGTCCACCGTTGGTCGTAGGATAGATCCAACTGTCAAATTCAGACTCCTCCACGTCATCTTCGATGGCATTTACTCCTGAGTTGCTGATGAACACAGGAGGTTTTGCAATCCTTGCACTTCGAACAACCCTCTGAGCTTCTGCAGTGAAACCCAAACCGAACTTGTTAGTCTTCTGAGTGAAATCAGGAAGTCGGCCCCAGTTTGCATACTCACCCTTCTCAATAACAGCCCGGGCATCCTTTAAGGAAGCCATCTTCATAGGAGAGTCTTCAATCATAGTCTCAGGTGATGCCAGTGTCTGAGGAACCGCTTCAAAGTGTTGAAATGGGGTCTCAATGAACTCCCCATCCATCTCTACATACCGGAACGAGTTGAGGTGGCTGACCATATACTCCTCCTCCCCTTGAACTGTTACAATCTTTCCTCTGACCGGGTACTTCAACTTCTGGTGGAGCGTTGAGGTTACAACTCCAGCTTTGTGGATCCATGGACGACCCAGCAAACAAGAATAGTACGGCCGAATGTCCATCACGTAAAATGTAGAGTTGAAGACCTGAGAACCGACCTTGATTGGAATATCGACCTCACCATGCACCATCCTCTTAGACCCGTCAAAGGCCCGGACAACAATGTTACTTGGTTTTAGCTCCAAACCTTCACAATCCAGCCTGTCTAGAGCTTTCTTTTGCAAGACGTTCAACGAGGAACCAATGTCAACCAACACATGTGCAAGAGTAGTTCCCCTTCATTCAATGGAGACATGCAGGGCATCATTATGGTTCTTCCCTTTAGCAGTTAGATCAGCGTCGGAGAAACCCAAACCATTATCAGCAGTTAAATTGGCAACACAATCGGTAAATTAATCAGCTGATGTCTCCTGTGGCACGTGGGCCGTCTTTAGGAAGGTAATCAGAGCCTTGGCATGGGCCTATGAACACAACAGCAGTGATAACATATAAATCTTGGATGGGGTTTGCCCCAGTTGCTCAACCACATTATAATCACTCTTTTTGATGATCTTCAGAATCTCTTCCATCTCCTGTTTGGAAGCTTCAACGTTGATTGTCTTTGGCGCCTCCGTCTGGGCAGGCATATCAGTAGCGATCCCTTTGCCCTGAGCGCTAGATGACTCGGCGACAGGGGTAGGAACAGGGACTTGATCAGAAATGGCAGCAGGTATACTTGCAGGCTTAATGACAACAGGTCTTCGGACAGCTGGTGGAGCAATATCAGGTGAGAAAAGTCTACCGCTGCGGGTGACTTTAGCAGGCCCGGTAATGTTGCTGACGCCGGTATCAAACTCTTTCTTAACTCCGAGACCATAAACATCTGCCCCATAGTGCCAAGGGACAGCTTTGTCAGAGGTATAGGGGATGGGCCCTGGAATAGTGATGATTATGGGTGCGGTCTTTGGAACAGATGTAATTCTAACAGGCGTCCTCGAGGGAGCCTTGGAAGAATTGTCGAAAATGGTAATGATTGAAACTTCTTCAGAATGAACGGGTGGAACAACAGTCTTTTCAAAAAGAATCTCTTTACTACCCATCAGGTTTTGGATACCTGACTTCAAAGATGGGCAACTAGTAGGTAAAATAGAACACATAGGGAAACCTTCACCACAGCCCGGAAATAAACCGGCTAACAACAGGTTCTTCTTGATAGTCATCAAAGGGGTAACAACATCATCCACAGAAACTACGAACAAGTCTTCCTCTACAGCATTTACTCCATGTTTGGGCATGGGAGCAGTCACAACATTAGGCCTTTCGGGCGCCTCAAACTCGATCTCCTTTGCATCGATTAAGTCTTGCACCTTGTTCTTCAGACTCCAACAATCATCTGTATTATGCCCCGGGTTATCGGAGTGAAAGGCGCAGCGGGCATTAGGGTTGTATTTCGGTGATGCAGTATTTTGATTCTTTGGAGCTTCTCTTAGAGTCACCAGATTAGTCTTCAACAACTGTGGTAACATCTGCGACAAAGTCATGGTGAGACGAGTAAATTGCCTTCGCGGTATCTCGTCCCTTTGTTGGTTGTGATGCTGAGGAGCACCGGCAGGTTTTGAGATAACAACCGCATTGACAGCTTGGCGGTGTTCAGGTCTGCTTTGTCTTCTTGAACTGTAGACAGCACTAGACTCTTTCTTAAACGGTCCCTTCTCGGTGCTCGAGGAAGCACCATTCTGTATTTTTCCAGCCTTAATACCAGCTTCAATCCTTTCACCAGTCAAAATAAGATCGGTAAACCCAGCAGAAGAGCTTCCAATTAAATGGTTAAAGAATGGACCGGACAGGGTCCCCAAAAACATATCAAAAAGTTCACGATCAGCTAAAGGTGGTTGCACCCTTCCGGCAAGGTCCCTCCATTTTTGAGCATACTCTTTAAATCCTTCGCCCGTCCCTATTGACATACCCTGGAGTTGGGTACGCGTAGGAGCGAGGTTGGAATTATACTGATAATGCTTAAAGAATGCAGCAGCCAAATCCTCCCAGCTACGGATACTGGCTCCATCCAACTGATAGAACCACTCAAGCTGAGTCCCTGAGAGACTGTCCTGAAAGAAATGGATCCATAAATTCTTATCAGTAGTGTATGGTTGGATCTTCCTCACATATGACCGAAGGTGCAGCTTGGGACAGGAAGCTCCGTCATATTTGGCAAAGGCAGGTGCCTTGAACTTGTGGGGAATCACCACCCCAGATGATAAACCTAAATCTTCGAGGTCCAGACCGGGCACCTTTTGTACTTCCATAGCGTTTAAACGGTCTTCCAGCTGTTTGTACTTATCCTCAGCAGGAGGATACTGTTCTTCATCATAGTCCGTCTCGTTGTCGGAGACTTCAGGGCTAGGAGCCCTCCTTTCTTGTGGACTGTCTTTCTCTCCAGACGGGGTGGCCAGATCAATTTCATTTTGCAGCCCGTTTCCAAACCTGCGTCCAGTGTTGAACAAGACGGTCCTCTTCTTCTTCTTCTTTTTCAGAAGCAGGGTCTTTAGGTCCTGCTGACCCTTAGCTAGATTCATGACCAACTCTTCAAATTGGGCATTCTGGGCCTGGAGGGCCTTGATAGCTTGCTCAGTGGAAGTTTCAGCAGACATGATGATTGCTGAAATAAACAGCGAAGAAGATAAGAGACCTGTAAAAGGGTACCTGTTATGCATATGATGAATGGTATGCTATTTATGTAATGAATTCAAGGGTTCACAAATTCAAATTTGTTGCAGACAAAAAAGAACACACGTCATACTAAGAAGAAATTTGTTAGTACATAAGTGCCCCATGGGCGAAATATTACAAAATTCTTAATGTAGAAAGACACTGCGCATCCTCTTTGGAGCGATGTAAGTGTTAAGGGTCTCCTCCTCGTGAAGTCGGCGGGTAAGCTCCAAAACCTTCTTTTCACTGGCATAAAAGCTGGCTTCAAAAGTATTTCGCTCTTCCTTGAGTTGGATCCAACTCTTTTGCATTTCTTCCCATGATGTTGGCATGTCAGGATGTAGGATGGCGTATGGAACCTCTCCTTCCATAACAGGCTCTTTGATCAAGGGGAGAATGTAAGGATATGGCATCATAAGATTCTGGGAGTGGGTTCGTACCCACTTGAGGTAAGGCTCAAGGGGGATAGAATTCTTGTACCCCAGTGTCTTACTATTCACTCTATTAGGCATCCTCCAAGCTCTGATGAACCTTTGTCAAAGTCCTTGCACATCGTTGTCGAAGTCAAAAACTAGGTCAGGAATCAGCATGTCATGAGGGCCATCCCTCCGAGCATATCCAAATTGTCTCAAAGCTAGACAAGGGTTGTAGGTAATGCCTCCCCTAATTCCCAGTAATGGAACATTAGGAAATTCTCCACAACGCTCAATGATGGTGACATTCTCTCTAGACCGAGAACACCAATGTACATCAGAATGTATGAGGGTCATCAATCGTTGTGACCACCTTAAACCATCCTCATTCTTCAAAACTGATTGTGGAAGATGAGAAATAAACCACCTTGCTAGGAGAGGAGTACAGCACATGAGAACACCTCTTTTCCTCATTGTTCGTGTGTAAAATGAGTGGAAGATGTCCCCAAGCAATGTAGGTATGGGATTCCTGGATATGAAAACCTTGACAGCATTCACATCTATAAGTTGATCAGGATTTGGGAACAAAACCAAACCATAGATAAGGAGTGCCACAATCTCTTCAAAGGCTTGTAGATCAAGAGAATTCCAGCATTCTCGTGCCTTCTCAAATAGAAACTTTGCCAAGAATCCTTTGATACCACTTTTGGTTTCCCAGTGCCCTTTGATGTCGGATGGTTGTAAGCGTAATGCTTGAACAACATCTTCAAGTTTTGGTTCCTTTTCCGTACCGTTGTAGGGTAGTTGACTAAGAATAGGAATTCTCAGGAGCTGAGAGAATTCATCTAAAGTAGGCACCAATTGATAATCCGGGAATGTGAAACAGTGGTGTAGGGGGTCAAAGAACTAGAAGAGAACTTTCATCATGTCTTCTTCAATGTTGGTGTTGACCAAGCTGAGGAGTCTACCATGTCTTTCACTGAAGAGAGAATTCTCGGGAATCCTGGATGTAAGCTCTTTGAGTTGAGGAGGGACCGTTACAAGGTTGACTTGAATTGTTTTTCTGCGGAGAGACTCCATGTCCTACAAAACAAGAACAAAGATGAAGATCTAAACCCTTGAAATGGTTAGCAGATGCATATGATTCTTTATGATGTATGCAAAAACACATGTACAAGCAAATCACACAAAAACCCTAGTTTCAGGCTTGCAGGAGGTCTCATAGGCAAGTACCCTCTTGAGTGTAGTTGGCTCAAAACCTGTCCTATAAATAGTAATCGGGTTCTAAGGAGCTCAATATCATTGGATTGTTTTCTATGTTCATTGTTTTGGTTTAGCCACTGAACTAGCGACCAAAATATTCCAAGAAAACAATCCTCAATGAGTGTAGTATCGAGTATCTACCAACTTCGGACTGCACCAAAGTCGGTCATCTCACTACCCCTAAAAAGGCCAAGATGGTCAAGTAAGGTTCTAGGTCATTAGTGCTTAGAGACATCACTCAGCGGCCCCATATTCTCTTTGATTGACTCAAAGGCTACCGGTACTCACAAATATGTCGCACTAATATAGCTGTTTGGTTCAACCGTGTCGGTATACCCCGCACAGTTTCCACAATGTATTGCTATCTATGAATGTTTCCCAAAATCCGGGTGGAGGATTTATAGATCTCCGATACAAGCCCACAAGATTAAAAGCATACAAAGCAATACAAATGAAAACACAAGTGATCTAGTCCTAAGGTACACCTCATTTATAATGTCCCCAGCAGAGTCGCCAGTTCTGTGATCGGTGGGAACGAGAACTGACTATTTTTTAATGCTGGTTCGCGTTTGCATTTTGTTTTCGCAAAGTGTCGCGGTAAGCAAGAGTCGCCACCGTCTTTTATTTTATCCAACAAGGGAAAGGACAAAAGCACAGAAAAAATTCCTTTTCGAGATGTTTCTCGGGTTCGGGAGGTAGATTATAGAAAGGGAAGGTGTTAGCACCCTTTCTATCCGTGGTTATCCATGGGCTCTTAGGTACTTGCTCACTGTGTTTTCAAAAAAGGTTTGCTTTTCTTTGTGATTGTGGGTTTTGAAAAAAAGTTTTGTTTTTTGAAGAAAGTGTAAGTGTGAAAAGTTTTTGTTTTGTTTTTAAAAGGAGCAAGTACTTGAGAACCTCTACCTACTCAAAAGGAATTTAATTGTGCAAATGTCCTTTAGACAGTGCTATCCCACTATTGAGAAGTAGGTAGCACCATCGTTGGAGTTTTCAGGTCAATTCGATTTAAGGGACTTGTGGTCACTAAAGCAACATTAGGACGCTTTAGTGGTAATCCTAATGTCTTAGATCATTTTTATCGAGGCAACCATTTCGAGGCAACTTATGATCTTGGGACAAAAAGGAAGACCTCTAAAACATCCTATACTTAATGACCACATTCGAGGCAACCAAATGAGGTGTACCCTAGGAGTGGCATGTGCAAGTGTGTCAATTTTCATTTATATTATCTTTGTTTATTTAGGTGTTCTACCATTTGTTTTTAGATATTGTCATACAATCCTAGTTAGCATACATCTAAGCAGTTAATATATATACAGGAATTTAAAGTGCAGAAACTGTAAATACTACACTATTACAAGGCTTCGGGGAGGGGGATTATTTACATGTCCAAAAATTGGGGAAATAAAAGCAATAAAGTAAAATTCTTAATTTAGGCTACCACAGACCAATAAGTAGTCACAATAAAATAAACGCGCGTGCATATAGAAAATCCTAAGCATAAGAACTCTTTTTTTGTTGTTTTATTTTATTTTGGGAAAATGCTAAATGTTCAATTAAGTCAAATTTAATTAAAAAATACTGATTAAAAATTTACTCTAAAACATACTTAATATTTTTGCATATTTTGTTTATGAAAAGGATTGAATTTAAATAAATCCTAAGTCTACTGATTTTAAAATAAGAAAAAATAAGTTAAAATAACTAACTAAATTAAATCCTAATTCTAAGTTATTTATTTTTTTATGATTTTTATGTTAATTAAAAATAAACTAAAAGGAATAAACAAAAACAAAATAAACAGAGTACAAATGGGCCAGACAGCAAACAAGAAAAAAAGAAATATAATTCTGGAGGCCTGGGTCGAAAGAGGTGCAGGCTGTCTTTCGACCCAGTGAATGGGCTGGATCGAAGGTGCATGAGGGGCTGCACTCTGAGGGTGTTCGATCTGGACATGTCATCCTTCGATCTTGGAAATCCCGGGTCTAATTCGAAACTTAAACTACTGAGCTTCGAAGCTCTGAACAAGAAGCTGAGCATATGGTTCATGCAAAATGAAACACATATTAAAAGTCCAGGGGGGACTTAACCCCCTGGTTTGAATCTCCTCTTATTCGTACCTGCTGAATCTGGGTTTGGGTTTGTTTTATCCTGGGATTCGAAGGATAAACTCAGATTGTGCCCAAGCAATGGCACAATCTCAACTCTGTGCTGTAGCTTATATGTAGCACATTAAATCATTCACAAACAACAGTAATAATATAAATATGCAATCAAAATGAATTTAAAAATGAGTTGAGATTAGATTTTTTTTCTTTTACCAAACAGAAGTGCTTCGATCTGTAGTTCTGAGGGTGGAGGTGTTCGCTGGGTGGCAGCTTTGGCTTGGAAAATTCTGGACAGCGTCTCTCCAAGTCTTCTATTTTTCTGTATCTTTTTTCGTGTGTGTCCTTTTGCAACAATTGTGATCTCTTTATATAGAGGGGGGTGGAGGGGACAGGAAGAAAAAGGTTTAAATGACATTGATTATGTGTTTTGTCAGCCATGAAGGAGGATTTGTAATGTTAATCATGTGTTTGAAAGCCATGAATGAGAGTTTGTAACGTTGGCTAAACACATGGGATTCTATCCCTTTTTGAATTTCGAATGACATGCAGCTGGCCTTCGAATGCTCCCTTTCGAATCGGCTGATGGTCTCCTTCGAATGCTCTCTTTTGAATGGGCTGATGGCCTCCTTCGAATGCTCTTCGAAAGCTTCTTTGAATGGACCCTTTAAATGCTTCTTCGAATGGACCTTTTTGGAATTCCAATCGAAGGACACCGTTATAATGCCAATCGAGGTACTTGTCCATAATGCCAATCGAAAGGCTTCTTCAGAGTGCCAATCGAAATGCTCCTTCAGAATGCCAATCGAAGGGTCTTTCAGAATGCCAATCGAAGTGCTCCTTCAGAATACCAATCAAAATGATCCTTCAGAATGCCAATCGAAATGATCCTTCAGAATTCCAATCGAAATGCTCCTTCAGAATGCCAATCGAAGGATCTTTCAGAATGCCAATCGAAATGTACTTAGAGCAACACTCCAAAAATTTCTTTTTCCTTAGGCAAGAGTTTGTGATCAACCATGCAGGGGGAAGACTTTGGAAAACATGAGAGGGAAAATTTTGGGGTACAACAGTTGCCCCTGTTCAATTTTCTTAAACCTGAGGATATAGATTGGCTTTCGAGCCTTTCGTGATCCGAAGGTGGAAGATAATTGAACACAAGAGTGCCCAGAAATTTGCACTCACATGGTGAATGTGATCGGTGGGAACGAGAACTGACTGTTTTTTGGAATGCTGGTTCGCGTTTGCGTTTGTTTTCGCAAAGTGTCGCGGTAAGCAAGAGTCGCCACCTTCTTTTATTTTATCCAACAAGGGAAAGGACAAAAGCACAGAAAAAATTCCTTTTCGAGATTGTTTCTCGGGTTCGGGAGGTAGATTATAGAAAGGGAAGGTGTTAGCACCCTTTCTATCCATGGTTATCCACGGGATCTTAGGTACTTGCTCACTATGTTTTCAAAAGGTTTGCTTTTCTTTGTGATTGTGGGTTTTGAAAAAAAAGTTTTGTTTTTGAAGAAAGTGTAAGTGTGAAAAGTTTTTGTTTTGTTTTTAAAAGGGGCAAGTACTTAAGAACCTCTACCTACTCAAAAAGGAATTTAATTGTGCAAATATCCTTTAGACAGTGCTATCCCACTATTGAGGAGTAGGTAGCACTGTCGTTGGAGTTTTCGGGTCAATTCGATTTTAGGGACGTGTGGTCACTAAAGCAACGTTAGGACGCTTTAGTGGTAATCCTAATGTCTTAGGTCATTTTTATCGAGGCGACCATTTCGAGGCAACTTATGATCTTGGGACAAAGGACGACCTCTAAAACATCCTATACTTAATGACCACGTTCGAGGCAACCAAGTGAGGTGTACCCTAGGAGTGGCATGTGCAAGTGTGTCAATTTTCAGTTATTTAATCTTGCATGTCATGGTGAGCTATTGTTGATTTTAAGTTAAGACATATCTTGTCATACAATCCTAGTTAGCATACATCTAAGCAGTTAATATGTGTACAGAGATTTAAAGTGCGGGAATTGTAAATCCTACGCTATTACAAGGCTTCGGGGAGGGGGATTATTTACATGTCCAAAATTGGGGAATAAAAAGCAGTAAAGTAAAAGTTTAAGCTGTTACAAACCAGTAGGCAGTTACAATCAAATAAACACGCGTAGAACAAGGAAAAGAGGCGTCTAAGAAATTTCTAAATAAATAAGAAAATCTTTTTTATGTTTTATTTTATTTTGGGAAAATAATCCAAATCTATTTAATTTTAGTTTTTTGGAAAAATGTTAAGATAATTAAAAGGTTTAATTAACAAGATTAATTTAATAGAAAAAGAACTAGTCTAATGTTTTTGTGGTTTTTGATTTTAAGGTTAATTAAAAAGATAAAAAAAAAGAAGTCTATGGAAAACAAAAATAAAATGCAAGAGGGATCCTTCGATCCAAGGAAAAAGGAGCTTCGACCCAGGGAGGGAATGGACTGCTTCGATCCAGAGAGGGTCCTGGTCCTTTCGATTGGGCCAGACAGTAAGGCGTGAGTGGCCTTCGATCCAAGGAAGAGGATTGTCTTCTGATCATGGAGGTCATGGCTTTCGATCCAGGAATGAGATGCCTCCTTCGATCCAGTATGCTAATGGGTTCGATCCAGAGAAGGTGTCTCCTTTGATCTGGGCTGTTATACCTGCAAAAGTATGTGAGCGAAATAAAATGCAGGGCCTGGTGTGATCGGTGGATCTGGAACTGACTGTTTAACGCTGGTTCGCGAAATGTCGCGGAAGCAAGAGTCGCCACCGTCTTTTATTTTCTCCAAATGGAAAGGACAAAAGCACAGAAAAATTCCTTATAGAGATCGCTCTCGGTTCGGGAGGTAGGTTATAGAAAGGGAAGGTGTTAGCACCCTTTCTATCCATGGTTATCCATGGGCTCTTAGATACTTGCTCACTTGTGTTTTCAAAATTGGTTTGTTTGCTTTTCAACTGTGGGTTTTAAAAAGTTTCTTTGAAAATTTCAGTTCGACTCTTGTATCGGTCCTCAAGAGTGTTTGAAAATTTGCTTTCGAAAGCTTTTTGTAAATGTGTTGGTGTGAAAAGTATTTTGTTTTGTTTTGTTTTGAATTAGAGCAAGTATCCACGAGTCGTCTACCTACCCTAAGGAATTCGTCTGTGTAAATGTCCTTTAAAGTAGTGCCATCCCACCATTGAGAGGTAGGTAGCACCACCATTGGAGGTGTTCGGGTCAATTCGATGTTCGGGACGTGGTGATCACCAGAGCAATGGGAAGACACCTTAGAAGCTACCCTCATGCCAGGTTCCCGGATCATGAGGACTTACTAAGACATCCTCTACTCGATGATCACCTTTCGAGGCAAGGCAACAGTGAGGCGTACCCTAGGGGTGGTGTGTGCGATTCGTGTGTCGTTTTCATTTGTATTTGTCTTGTCATGTTCATTGGTGTTCTACGCTTGATTTTATTATGGCCATACATTCTTTCATGCTTTTGTTAATAGTTAAAAATTGCGAGGACAAATAAATCTAAAGCTATTACAAATGGCGCGGGTCCACATCGCCAAAATTAAACCGGACCCGATTTGACAGAAAAATAAATAAATTAAAAGTGCGAAAAGTAATTGTTACAAAGCTTTGGGAGAGATACATAATTATTCAAGCGAAATAAAATAAACATGCGAAATCAAACAATTAAAAATATGGGCGTTGGACCCTTTTGCAAAATATCAAAGTTAACGAGGAATTAAAATTAAAAATTAAAAGAGAATGTTTTTGGTATTGTTGTGTTTTTTAAGATTCAATAGAAAAAGAATTAATTAAAACTAAAATAAAATGTTAAACCTAGTTCTAATGGTTTTTAAATTTATTATGAAAGTATTAAAATTTAACCTAAATTAAACCTAAGTTTTTATGTATAATTTAATTATAAAAATAAATAAATAAGTATTATGATGAAAAAAGAAAAAATTAAAAAGAAATAAAAATTATCAATTAAACCTAATTCTATATTTTTTTGGATTTTTTTTATAATTAAAAGTATTAGAATTAAACCATAATTTATGCTAAATTCAATCATATACAATTTGTTTTATAAAAATAATTAAAGTAAAATAAAAAAAAACTATATTTTGCTCTTTTTCTGATTTTTTATGATGTTTTTGTATTTTATAAAATAATTGATTAAACAAACAGTAATTAAAAGAAAAAATAAAAATTATAACAAGGATAAAAAAATAGAGAAATTTGAGAGAAGTTGCAAACCACAGGGGTATCAGGCCCCAGGTAGGAGGTGTAGTTTTGCCATTCAGGCCCATGGAGTAGGTGGCCTTATTGACTTTCCAAGTAACGTGTCCAAGCGTTGACTAGCACCCACCGTATTCCATGAATCCTGGCCTTTGAATTGGTTCAACTGGACGCGTGGATGGCTGCATCTTGAGGTGTATGGTGCGTCTTAATGTTATGCCTGCATGGGAAGATAATTGGAAAAATATTATTGAGAAAGCGTGAGACCTGGGGCTCGAACCCAGGTCAGGTGTATTGCCAGCCTTGATGCGTGCCAACTGAGCCAATTGCGCGTTCTGAATATATAATAACAATCAAATAATATAAAAGAAAAGCAAGGTTAGTGGGAGTCAGCGCGCGAATTTTTAAACAAGCCAGTCACGTCTTGCCACCACACCGTCTTCTCCATCGCGTTTTATTTTCCTGAAATACATAAAAGATTGGCAACGGTTTTCACGCGTTGCCTAAGACCATATACCAGAAAATAACGATTAGGTGTAAAACGCTCATAAATTGGGCGCGAGCATGTTAATCTCTTCGTCCAAGCACGCTCGTTCTCATGGTCATGGTTTCGTGGGCTAATTTTTCCTTGGGTGAAAAGCCCCAATCTGAAGCTTGCAAAACCCTAGAACTTGGCAATGGTGAAATCATATATACAACGTAAAAACTCAATTAAATGCATTGGTTAGTTTCAGGACAAGATAACAATCATGAATCAATGAATAAAAATTACGAAAGATGCTTAAATCATGATGCACGATTCTGAAAATTTCTTGACACAGTTTGCCTTCGTTTTACCAATTCTTGGAGTTTGAAGGGATGTTTTTGATTGGAATGTGATCAGGGAAGCTTCAGGAAGCCAATGGAATGAATATTAGGGCTTGAATCGTCCTCTAACAATGATTTCAGTGTTGAGTTTTTTAGAGAATTTTTCAAGTGTGTAGAGAGCTTTTCTGCGCAGCTTTCTGTCTTTTTACCATTAGGTTTAGGTTTCTGCTTATGTAGTGAAGGCATTAGGTTAACAAAACTCAACCAAATCTCTTGCAATCATGGATTTTGAATATTTGATTTCTTTAAGATTTTCCATATCTTTTTTCATGTATATTTTGTGTCAATTATGCTCAAATCAATCCAATTCTTTCCTATTTGACCTATGCACGAAATCTTGATGGCAAAACATGTATAAAAAGATTTGAAAACTTAGATTAGTATTTTTCCCATATTTAATTTGATTTAAATGAATTAATGTGAATAAAAATTCAAATAAATAAATAAAAAATGAGAAAATACTTCCCTTTGGGCCAAGTGGTCGTGCATATGCTTAGAATGATGAATCATGGAAGAAAAATGGGCCCATTAGCAATTTTAGGTCATTTGAGTCAATGTTGACTTTTCAAAATATCCAAAAATTTCCCAACTTCTACAAGGCATAACTTGCTCAATTTTTAAGATGTTCTCATGTTCTTGGACATTTTAGAAAGGTCTTTGAGTCCTCTAACCAATGCCTTTGGTCCCATGTCATTTTGATTTACCAATCTCAAGTTATGGCCTTTGACTTAAAGTCCCTTTTTGTTGACTTTTGAAAATGACCTATAATATTGAAATTGATAACTTTTTGTGAGAGCATTTCTTGGACTTGAAGTATGAAGATGAGTTGTAGGAAATGCCTTTCTCTTCAAAATGAGCTTTGGATGGAATTTTTCTGATAATCCATGTGAAAGTTATGCCCTGGTCAATTTCAGTTGACTTTTTCAACTGTCCAAATAAGGAAACTTTTGCATCTTTGATGATTTCTGAGCCAAATTTTGAGAATCATGATCAAGCATTGATCAAATGATGTTTGTGGCTTCAAAATGATATGTTGATAAAAAATTTGAACTTTTGACTGTCAAATGACCATTTTGCCCCTACAGTTGACTGTAGTGCAATTTAGGGTTTTGACTGTGCAATTTTGAGCTGAATGCCTTGAAACTTGATATGAGGATGCTTGACCATCTTTGTAGGCATGTGATACTTGATTGGACCTTTGAAAACTTCACTTCCTTGATCAGAACATAAACCCTAGTTTTGGCTGTATAGGAGACAGTTGGACTGTGCAACCTTTGGGGAATTTTGTGACTTGGCTTGGCAATTTCTTGGAGAATATGGGAGGGAAAATTTTGGGGTACAACAGTTGCCCCTGTTCAATCTTCTTAGACCTGAGGATGCAGATTGGCTGACGTGCCTTTCGTAATCCGAGGGTAGAAGATGATTGGACACTAGAGTGCCCAGAAATTTGCGCTCACATGTTAGCAGTTTGGTGGGAATGGGCTTATAGATGCCATTTGGAGATTGCTGGATAGGATGATGGCCTTATAGATGCCATCTGGATGTTGATCGCGTAGGAGATTCCTTAGCAAGAACCTGCATACCTGCAAAAGAAAATGAGTACCTGACACGTTGCAGGAGCTGGTTTTCAGATGCTTGGTATAGATGTGTCCTGACTGGTTACAGGAGCTGGATCTGGAGCTTCAAAAGATGATGAATGAACCAGGTATGGTTACTGCCTTAACATGAATGGTAAGAGAACCTTGGGCGACTTTAACTTCAACAACGCTCGTTGAGAAAATCTTGGTGGGAAATACCATCTTCGCAGGATCGGAACGAGAACCATAGGCCATTATAATCTGAAAGGGAATCACCTCACTCGCCGTCGGAGAGGGAATCATAGGAAAAGGAATTGTCACCTCACTCACCGTCGGAGAGGGAACCATAGGAGACTATCACCTCACACTCACCGTCAGAGAGGGAAACATCTGAAAAAGGAATTACCACCTCACTCGCCGTCGGAGAGGGAACCATAGGAGACTATCACCTCACACTCACCGTCGGAGAGGGAAACATCTGAAAAAGGAATTACCACCTCACTCACCGTTGGAGAGGGGACCATAGGAGACTATCACCTCACACTCACCGTCGGAGAGGGAAACATCTGAAAAGGAATTACCACCTCACTCACCGTTGGAGAGGGGACCATAGGAGACTATCACCTCACACTCACCGTCGGAGAGGGAAACATCTGAAGAAGGAATTACCACCTCACTCACCGTTGGAGAGGGGACCATAAGAGACTATCACCTCACACTCACCGTCGGAGAGGGAAACATCTGAAAAGGAATTACCACCTCACTCACCGTTGGAGAGGGGACCATAGGTTCTGCTGAGTCTTTATCAGAAAAATCTGTTGGGAATCTATTTAGCTGGACTAGAGGAGGTCTTGAAATATGTTTGAGAATTTCAACTGCGTCTTTCCTGAAAGGTAAAGGTCAGTCATATGCAATGCATGATATGGATCAAGCAATGATGTTCTCAACATAAATGAGATTTGTATGATATGATGCGTTATGCATGCTATAATGATGTATGTATGTGATGTTTTATGAATGTTTTCGTCTAGGAAAGTAAATCCTTGACGGGTGCCGGGAAGTCATATCCTGGGCTGATGTTGAAGAATAAGCTTTTGCTTCCGCTGGGGATGATAGTTGCAAGAATACCGGTAGGAGAAAATGACTCCGTTGAGGAATAAACTTGGCAAATGGAAGCTTCTGCGGGGAGAAAAAATACTCTAGCGACCATGCTGGGAAGCAATACTCTGTGGGAAGAGGGATGCCTTGCTGAGTGTTGATAATAACTCCGCTAGGGATACCATTGTTGTGTTGGAAGTGTTGCTAGACTTCGCTGGGGATAAGAAGGAACCGTGTTGACGACGACCTTTCCGTGGCTTTGGCTGAGGATAACCCAGTTATATCCTGTTAAGGAAATAACTCTTTGAATAAAGCCGGGAGACGCGTTCGTGCTCTGCGAAGGATAAGCTTCCAGAATTTACTGGGGATAAGCTTACTGCTTGGGGATATGAATTCCAAATTTCCTGGGGAACTAGATTGGATTATCTTGGGGAAGTTTTGAACTATGTCGGGGGAGTGATTCCTTTGAATGTTGGTCTGCCGCCGGGGAACAATCTTTAGACCAAGACTGCCGGGGATGCTTGTTTAAGAGTGATGTGCTGGGGAATGTTGAGATCTGCTGGGGACACCCAACTTCCTTAAGTTTGATAATAGCTTTGCTTGAGGAGAGTGTACGGACTTGCTAGCTCACTCTCTGGGGAGTTGAGATATCTGGTTATCTTCTTCAGCTGAACCTACCTTGATACTCTGATGGACAGCACAATTAGATCGCTTAGACCACTTATTATTGCCCCTGTTTCTATGGGAGAAGGCATCTGTGGGGTGCTGATAGTGGTTGATGGACAAACCTTCTTCTGGTAGGCAGGTGATAAGATGACAGGACATAGTCGTACGCTTTGATCCCTAACTTTTGCCTGGACCGCCCTTTCGGGTTTTCAGTCCACCGGGATACCCATTTTTGCCCAAGCCGCCTTTTCAGGTTTTCGACTTGCCGGGTGTACAGATTTTTCATTTCATCCCTTCATTTTGCCCGAACCCTTTTGGTTCGCCGGGAAGCCCTAATTTTTTCCTAGGTATGTCAACCTAGCGGGTCTTTGATTGTGCGTAGTATTTTTCCGACTATGTCCGTTCTCAGAATGTAGGGAGTTGCCCCTGTTATAAGTGTTTTGTCGTGCCACCAGAAGGTGTTTGATCAGGCCAGATTCATTGTTGAAATGCCCCCAGTGACTCAGGAGGAGATTTGCCCCAGTCTATTTGGCCTTTGAGAGATTCTCCGAATCTTGATTGGACTGCCCCAGATGATGGACCATGCTCATGTCTGCCCCTTGATTGGAGGTACTTCCGTTCATTAGGCATTCGTTGTGCGAACTTCTGCTGTTCAAACAAAGAGTCATATGCAAACAATGTTATATCAAAAATGCAAAGCTTATGTCTGTCTTGAAGATTTTGAAAATGCGTTCTTTTTTTCATAAAACAAATGAATGTTTGTAAAACGTGATGTCAACTCCTTCTTTATAGTAAGCCTTAAGGAGTCAGGATACCTTTCGTCACAATATGCTTTCGAACTAACCCATGCTTCAGCTAGGACTTTTTAGGGTTATAACGTGGCCTGGTTCACGGTTTAAGAAACAAAGGATAAAGGCTCAAATTTTATTTGTACCCACCCGCTCTTCGTGATGTTCTCCAAACCTAAACTCAGTTGATCATACGTTAGACCTTGTTTGAGTCTTTTGCTCTGATTTTCCGGTGATGATTCGGATATTGAACGTTTATTTGAATAGGCAGTCATTCCTTTTTATTGAGGGTTTGTATGACCTCTTTCTTTTTGATTTTTGTTATCCCTTTCTTTTTTGCCTGAACTGTTCCCTTTTTGGAATCACAGCCAGCGGGATGCCCCAGTTTTGTAAGTCTCCTTCATGGGTTCTGACTTAACGGGTTCTTTATTTTTTGAGATAATGACTGCCTTTCTTTATTGATTATTCGGAACCATCACTGTCTTTTGTTTTGGTAAGGACCTCTTTTTGGTGCCATTCGTTATGCACTTGGATCAACTGAGAGAACTACCCTGCCCCGGGTTATGATTAAGGGTTTTAAATTTCGAAAAGAAAAACTCCTACTTCTTTGGCTCAGAGGGGTTGACGAGGGATTATCTTCCTTATAACTCCAGTATTTAGGGATTGAAACAATGCCTGTACCTCATCAGCGGGGTCTGTTCAAAAGCATACTGTACATTATGGTATCGTTTTTGTCATCCTCCCTCAAGAGGCTTAGAATTTTAGATCAAGAGCTGACATCAGAAAAAATATGAAAATAATTTGCATTTAGTGAATACGAATATATTGTTTCAGAACAGACATATGCGATGCATTAATGAAATAACAATGTTTAACATGAGTAAATGTTTGAACAAAAGAAAATTGCAACTTGAACATTCGAATGAACAAAATTTTCTCAATCCTAGCCATGTTTTGGCAAGGGAGCAGTGATCACGTGAGGAGTCTTGGGTACTTTAAACTGAATCTCTCCAGCGTCGATCATGTCTTGAATCTTGTTTTTCAAGCTCCAACAATCATTTGTAGTATGCCCCGGGCTGTCAGAGTGATAAGCGCAGCGGGCGTTGGGGTTATACTTCGGTGACATTGTATTTTGGCTCTTCGGAGCTTCTTTTAGAGTTACCAGCTTGGTCTCCAGCAACCGTGGCAATATCTGGGATAAGGTCATGCTGAGCCGAGTGAACTGCCTTCTCTCGCTCTTTTGTTGGTTGTGATGTTGAATTTGTGACACTGGAGCCATTTGAGGAGCTCTCCCCTTACCTCCTTGTCTCAAAGGTGGTTGAGCGATGACTGGCTTTTTACCCTTAGACTTTTGCCCTAGTTGGTTGCCCTGAAGCAGTTGGTTGACGAGAAACCAGAGCTCATCTTGTCTTTGAGCTAACCCTTGAATGGCAGTCCCCTGCCCCAGCATTTGGGCTTTCATTGCATCCATTTCAGCTTGTAAGTGTTTCAGCCGTTCGTCCTCAACGCTGTTCCTGACCAAAGTCTCCATGAGAAGCGTCCTTAGCTCCTCCTACCCCTTGGATAGATTCAGGAGGATTTCCCTGAATCGAGTCTCTTGAGCGAGAAGGTCCTGGTTATCTGGTTGGAAGGCCATTGCTGAAATAAACAGCGAGAAAGGTAAGTGACCTGCAACAAAGATACCTGCTATGTAATGATGTGTATGACATGCATGCAATGTTTTCAAGGACCTCGCGGGGTAAACAAGAAAATTGGTTAGCATCTGGATCCGGTAGCTTGATTGAAAGAACTTCGTATTTGTTGAGAGTCTTTCTTCCAAGGGTCAAAGGCTCACCATATCTAGTGGGTCATAGCCCCTGACTTTAGTCATCATGTCTGGTTTTGATTTCCAAACAACCTTGGTTAAGGGAACCTTCTTCAAGAGTCAGAGCTCACCATATCAAGTGGGTCATAGCCCCTGACAACCTTATCTAGAGGAAAATAAATCCTCTTTGCCCCTTGCTGGGTGTTTGATTCATCATGACCTGCATCACAAGCCTTTGAGATCCTTGAAATGGATTAGTTTTTTTATGCAGGATGTATGCAATGGTATGATGTCATGCTATGCATGGGGTAATGTAGGTAACCCTGTTACGAGTCCTTATTAAGGACTGCAAACCAAAACCTGCAAGACACTTAGTAAACCTGTCAGGAGTCCCAATTAAGGACTAAAACAAACCCTGCATGAAACTTGGTAAACCTTGTTATGAGTCCTGGTTAAGGACAAAAACCTGCAGGAAATTCAGTAGACCTTGTTATGAGTCCTGATTAAGGACTATAAACAACACCTGCAAGCAAACTCAGTAAAGCTGCCATGAGTCCTAATTAAGGACTATGGAAAAACCTGCAAAAACTTAGCAAACCCTGCTATGAGTCCCCATTAAGGACTATAAGCGAGCCCTGCAAGTAATTCCTGTGTTAGATAACAAGCATGCAAATAGTCAAGTACGAAGGCACACAAGTCACACAAGGTAAGCCCCTAAAGTTTAAGGCCAGCATGAGGTCTAGGTACTACCCTCTTTCAGTTTGTTGGTTCATACCTGTCCTATCAAAGTAACCGGGTTCTTAGAGGATCCCAATATCATTGACTACCCTCAATCGGTCATAACTCCAGCATCACAATCTTTTCTTGCGGCCAGAACCATCACGAGAGTTTAGCCTCAATGGGCATAGCATACTGCTACTGTTCTAATGGCCAAGTTGTGTCAATTAAGGTTCTAAGGTTGTTGGTGCTTAACGACTCCTCAGAAGACCCATATTCTCCTCGTTGCGACACAAGGGATATCGGTACAGACCAAGGTGCCACACCAACGTAGCCACTGTTTCACCCGTGTCGGTCTACGCTGGACAGGTCCCTCACAGCTTATGCTACCTAAACAGGGTATCCCCAGATCCGGGTTAGGATCTATGTAACTCCGATGCAACCCACAATAGTAAAGCAAGCAAATCAATACAAGTGAAAACACAGTTATGACCTAGCCCTAAGGTACACCTCACTTTAAGAAGATGTCCCCAGCAGAGTCGCCAGTTCTGTGATCGGTGGATCTGGAACTGACTGTTTAACGCTGGTTCGCGAAATGTCGCGGAAGCAAGAGTCGCCACCGTCTTTTATTTTCTCCAAATGGAAAGGACAAAAGCACAGAAAAATTCCTTATAGAGATCGCTCTCGGTTCGGGAGGTAGGTTATAGAAAGGGAAGGTGTTAGCACCCTTTCTATCCATGGTTATCCATGGGCTCTTAGATACTTGCTCACTTGTGTTTTCAAAATTGGTTTGTTTGCTTTTCAACTGTGGGTTTTAAAAAGTTTCTTTGAAAATTTCAGTTCGACTCTTGTATCGGTCCTCAAGAGTGTTTGAAAATTTGCTTTCGAAAGCTTTTTGAAAATGTGTTGGTGTGAAAAGTATTTTGTTTTGTTTTGTTTTGAATTAGAGCAAGTATCCACGAGTCATCTACCTACCCTAAGGAATTCGTCTGTGTAAATGTCCTTTAAAGTAGTGCCATCCCACCATTGAGAGGTAGGTAGCACCACCATTGGAGGTGTTCGGGTCAATTCGATGTTCGGGACGTGGTGATCACCAGAGCAATGGGAAGACACCTTAGAAGCTACCCTCATGCCAGGTTCTCGGATCATGAGGACTTACTAAGACATCCTCTACTCGACGATCACCTTTCGAGGCAAGGCAACAGTGAGACGTACCCTAGGGGTGGTGTGTGCGATTCGTGTGTCGTTTTCATTTGTATTTGTCTTGTCATGTTCATTGGTGTTCTACGCTTGATTTTATTATGGCCATACATTCTTTCATGCTTTTGTTAACAGTTAAAAATTGCGAGGAAAAATAAATCTAAAGCTATTACAAATGGCGCGGGTCCACATCGCCAAAATTAAACCGGACCCGATTTGACAGAAAAATAAATAAATTAAAAGTGCGAAAAGTAATTGTTACAAAGCTTTGGGAGAGATACATAATTATTCAAGCGAAATAAAATAAACATGCGAAATCAAACAATTAAAAATATGGGCGTTGGACCCTTTTGCAAAATATCAAAGTTAACGAGGAATTAAAATTAAAAATTAAAAGAGAATGTTTTTGGTATTGTTGTGTTTTTTAAGATTCAATAGAAAAAGAATTAATTAAAACTAAAATAAAATGTTAAACCTAGTTCTAATGGTTTTTAAATTTATTATGAAAGTATTAAAATTTAACCTAAATTAAACCTAAGTTTTTATGTATAATTTAATTATAAAAATAAATAAATAAGTATTATGATGAAAAAAGAAAAAATTAAAAAGAAATAAAAATTATCAATTAAACCTAATTCTATATTTTTTTGGATTTTTTTTAATTAAAAGTATTAGAATTAAACCCTAATTTATGCTAAATTCAATCATATACAATTTGTTTTATAAAAATAATTAAAGTAAAATAAAAAAAAGCTATATTTTGCTCTTTTTCTGATTTTTTATGATGTTTTTGTATTTTATAAAATAATTGATTAAACAAACAGTAATTAAAAGAAAAAATAAAAATTATAACAAGGATAAAAAAATAGAGAAATTTGAGAGAAGTTGCAAACCACAGGGGTATCAGGCCCCAGGTAGGAGGTGTAGTTTTGCCATTCAGGCCCATGGAGTAGGTGGCCTTATTGACTTTCCAAGTAACGTGTCCAAGCGTTGACTAGCACCCACCGTATTCCATGAATCCTGGCCTTTGAATTGGTTCAACTGGACGCGTGGATGGCTGCATCTTGAGGTGTATGGTGCGTCTTAATGTTATGCCTGCATGGGAAGATAATTGGAAAAATATTATTGAGAAAGCGTGAGACCTGGGGCTCGAACCCAGGTCAGGTGTATTGCCAGCCTTGATGCGTGCCAACTGAGCCAATTGCGCGTTCTGAATATATAATAACAATCAAATAATATAAAAGAAAAGCAAGGTTAGTGGGAGTCAGTGCGCGAATTTTTAAACAAGTCAGTCATGTCTTGCCACCACACCGTCTTCTCCATCGCGTTTTATTTTCCTGAAATACATAAAAGATTGGCAACGGTTTTCACGCGTTGCCTAAGACCATATACCAGAAAATAACGATTAGGTGTAAAACGCTCATAAATTGGGCGCGAGCATGTTAATCTCTTCGTCCAAGCACGCTCGTTCTCATGGTCATGGTTTCGTGGGCTAATTTTTCCTTGGGTGAAAAGCCCCAATCTGAAGCTTGCAAAACCCTAGAACTTGGCAATGGTGAAATCATATATACAACGTAAAAACTCAATTAAATGCATTGGTTAGTTTCAGGACAAGATAACAATCATGAATCAATGAATAAAAATTACGAAAGATGCTTAAATCATGATGCACGATTCTGAAAATTTCTTGACACAGTTTGCCTTCGTTTTACCAATTCTTGGAGTTTGAAGGGATGTTTTTGATTGGAATGTGATCAGGGAAGCTTCAGGAAGCCAATGGAATGAATATTAGGGCTTGAATCGTCCTCTAACAATGATTTCAGTGTTGAGTTTTTTAGAGAATTTTTCAAGTGTGTAGAGAGCTTTTCTGCGCAACTTTCTGTCTTTTTACCATTAGGTTTAGGTTTCTGCTTATGTAGTGAAGGCATTAGGTTAACAAAACTCAACCAAATCTCTTGCAATCATGGATTTTGAATATTTGATTTCTTTAAGATTTTCCATATCTTTTTTCATGTATATTTTGTGTCAATTATGCTCAAATCAATCCAATTCTTTCCTATTTGACCTATGCACGAAATCTTGATGGCAAAACATGTATAAAAAGATTTGAAAACTTAGATTAGTATTTTTCCCATATTTAATTTGATTTAAATGAATTAATGTGAATAAAAATTCAAATAAATAAATAAAAAATGAGAAAATACTTCCCTTTGGGCCAAGTGGTCGTGCATATGCTTAGAATGATGAATCATGGAAGAAAAATGGGCCCATTAGCAATTTTAGGTCATTTGAGTCAATGTTGACTTTTCAAAATATCCAAATATGTCCCAACTTCTACAAGGCATAACTTGCTCAATTTTTAAGCTTTTCTCATGTTCTTGGACATTTTGGAAAGGTCTTTGAGTCCTCTAACCAATGCCTTTGGTCCCATGTCATTTTGATTTACCAATCGCAAGTTATGGCCTTTGACTTAAAGTACCTTTTTGTTGACTTTTGAAAATGACCTATAATATTGTAATTGATAACTTTTTGTGAGAGCATTTCTTGGACTTGAAGTATGAAGATGAGTTGTAGGAAATGTCTTTCTCTTCAAAATGAGCTTTGGATGGAATTTTTCTGATAATCCATGTGAAAGTTATGCCCTGGTCAATTTTAGTTGACTTTTTCAGCTGTCCAAATAAGGAAACTTTTGCATCTTTGATGATTTCTGAGCCAAATTTTGAGAATCATGATCAAGCATTGATCAAATGATGTTTGTGGCTTCAAAATGATATGTTGATCAAAAATTTGAACTTTTGACTGTCAAATGACCATTTTGCCCCTACAGTTGACTGTAGTGCAATTTAGGGTTTTGACTGTGCAATTTTGAGCTGAATGCCTTGAAACTTGATATGAGGATGCTTGACCATCTTTGTAGGCATGTGAGACTTTATTGGACCTTTGAAAACTTCACTTCCTTGATCAGAACACAAACCCTAGTTTTGGCTGTATAGGAGACAGTTGGACTGTGCAACCTTTGGGGAATTTTGTGACTTGGCTTGGCAATTTCTTGGAGAATATGGGAGGGCAAATTTTGGGGTACAACACCTGGGTATTGAACCCCAGGCCCTTCAATCCTGCGCTTGCTGGGTCCCTTCAGGCTATGTCTGCAGCAAATGTTAGCAAACTAAAAACATGACCTAGGTTCCAAACCCAGGCCTTTCGATCCTGTCTAGGATGGCAAATCAGAAGTAACAACAAGTATGAATGTATTATGCAAATATGAGGTTGAATAATTTATCCTTTCTTACCAGCAGATTGGATCTTCGATTTGGATGTTTACTGGACGTAGGCACCTTCGATCTGGGCACTTCCTGGATACAGGCACTTTCGATCTGGGCTTCTGGGCGTGGGCACCTTTGATCTGAAGGACTGCTTTGGCTCTTTGAGGCAATTTTTGTGTGTTCTCCTGCAGAGTTTTGTGTGTTTCATTGTATATTTTCGTGTGTGATTTTCCTCTGATTTTCGTGTAATTTTTGTGTAATTTTCGTGTGTTGGTAATGTATGTTGGCCTCTGTATTTATAGGGGTATGAGGGTGCAATAATGGCAAGGGACAGCCATTAAAATAGGCCTTTAACGGTCTGGACAAAAAATCAAACACATTAAATTATTTCCTCTTTTGAAACATTCGTGTCCCTTGAATGAACCTGGACGCTTGAATTTCGAATGCTTTCAGGCCATGCTCTTCGATTAGTCCTGATTTGCCTCTTTCGAATGGACTCCCTGCGTACCCTTCGAATGGGCCTGGCCCAAATATCAATCGAAGTATTCCAATCGAAAGACTCTGCTAATAGGCCAATCAAAAGGTGTTGTTCATGCCAATCGAAGGACATGGTTGACATGCCCGTCGAAATTGCCTTGACATAATTCCAATCGAATGCTTGTCCATAATGTCAATCGAAAGACTCCTTCAGAATGCCAATCGAAGGGTCTTTCAGGATGCAAATCGAAAGATACTTAAAGTACCACTCAAAAATCGTCTTTATCCTTAGGCAAGAGTTTGCGATCAACCAGGCAGGGGGGAGATTTTGGAAAACATGAGAGGGCAAATTTTGGGGTGCAACAGTGAAGTATCAGCATTGTGATGTCAAGAATGGGTTTAAAGATGAGGTTCCATAGGTAAGTACCCTCTTGAGTTTAGTTGGCTCAAAACCTGTCCTATAAATAGTAACCGGGTTCTAAGGAGCTCAATATCATTGGGTTGTTTTCTATGTTCATTGTTTTGGTTTAGCCACTTAACTGGCGAACAAAATATTCCAAGAAAACAACCCTCAATGAGTGTAGTATCGAGTATCTACCAACTTCGGACTGCACCAAAGTCGGTCATCTCACTACCCCTAAAAAAGGCCAAGATGGTCAAGTAAGGTTCTAAGGTCAATTGATGCTTCATGATACCACGTGGCGGCCCCGTACTCTCCTTGACTTAACTCAAGGGTTACCGGTACTCACCAAAGTGCCACTTCAACGTAGCAACTGTTTCAACCATGTCGGTATACCCCGCACAGTTCCCTCACAGTTTGTTGCTACTTACCTAAAGGGTATCCCCAGATCCAGGTTAGGATCTATAGAACTCCGATACAAACCCACAAAATTTAAAGCATACAAAGCATACAATTGAAAACACAAGTGATCTAGTCCTAAGGTACACCTCACTTATTAAAGTACCCAGCAGAGTCGCCAGTTCTGTGATCGGTGGGAACTAGAACTGACTGTTTTTTTATGCTGGTTCGCGTTTGCATTTGTTTTCGCAAAGTGTTGCGGTAAGTAAGAGTCGCCAACGTCTTTTATTTTATCCAACAAGGGAAAGGACAAAAGCACAAAAAAATTCCTTTTCGAGATGTTTCTCGGGTTCGGGAGGTAGATTATAGAAAGGGAAGGTGTTAGCACCCTTTCTATCCGTGGTTATCCACGAGCTCTTAGGTACTTGCTCATTATGTTTTCAAAAGGTTTGCTTTTCTTTGTGATTGTGGGTTTTGAAAAGAGTTTTGTTTGAAACTTCATTTTAACTCTTGCTTCTGTCCTCAAGAGTGTATGAAGTGTTTTTGAAAACTTTGTTCGAAAAGTGTAAGTGTGAAAAGTTTTTGTTTTGTTTTAAAAGAGATCAAGTACTTAAGAACCTCTACCTACTCAAAAAGGAATTTAATTGTGCAAATGTCCTTTAGACAGTACTATCCTACTATTAAGGAGTAGGTAGCACCGTCGTTGGAGTTTTCGGGTCAATTCGATTTAAGGGGCGTGTGGTCACTAAAGCAACATTAGGACGCTTTAGTGGTAATCCTAATGTCTTAGATCATTTTTCCGAGGCAACCGTTTCGAGGCAACTTATGATCTTGGGACAAAAGGACGACCTCTAAAACATCCTATACTTAATGACCACGTTTGAGGCAACCAAGTGAGGTGTACCCTAAGAGTGGCATGTGCAAGTGTGTCAACTTTCAGTTATATTATCTTTGTACATGTTATGGTGAGCTACTGTTGATTTTAAGTTAAGAGTTAATCTTGCCATACAATCCTAGTTAGCATACATCTAAGCAGTTAATATATGTACAGGAATTTAAAGTGCGGGAATTGTAAATCCTACGCTATTACAAGGCTTTCGGGGAGGGGGATTATTTACATGTCCAAAAATTGGGGAAATAAAAGCAATAAAGGGTCTTAGTTAAGCTATTACATCCCAGTAGGCAATTACAATAAAATAAACGCGCACGAATCTGAAAATAAACTCTAAAAATCTTAAGAATGAAATCTTTTTGTTATTTTATTTTGGGAAAATGATCTAAATCTATTTAATTTTAGTTTTTTTGAAAAATGTTAAGATAATTAAAGGTTAATTAACAATGTTAATTTAATAGAAAAAGAACTAGCCTAATGTTTTTGTAGTTTTTTTGATTTTTATGTTAATTAAAAGGAAGTCTATGAAAACAAAAATAAAATACAAGGGGAATCCTTCGATCCAAGGATAAAACGGGAGTTTCGACCCAGGGAGAGAAATAGAAGCTTCGATCCAGAGGGGGTCACGGTCCTTTCGATTGGGCCAAACAGCAAGGCGTGAGTAGCCTTCGATCCAGGGAAGAGGACTATCTTTTGATCATGGAGGTCATGGCTTTCGATCCAGGAATGAGATGCTTCCTTCGATCCAGCATGCTAATGGGTTCGATCCAGAGAAGGGCACTCCTTCGATCTGGGATGTTATACTTGTAAAAGCATGTTAGCGAAATAAAATGCAGGGCCTGGGTATTGAACCCCAAGCCCTTCGATCCTACGCTTGCTGGGTCTCTTCAGGCTATGTCTGCAGCAAGTGTTAGCAAACGAAAAACATGACCTGGGTGCCAAACCTAGGCCTTTCGATCCTGTCTAGGATGGCAAATCGAAGGTAACAACAAGTAATAATGTGTTATGCGAAAAACTAGGTTGGATAATTTACCCTCTCTTACCAGTAGATTGGAACTTCGATTTGGGCGTTTCCTGGATGTAGGCACCTTCGATCTGGGCACTTCCTGGATGCAGGCACTTTTGATCTGAGGGCTTCTGGGCGTGGGCACCTTTGATTTGAATGACTGTTTTGGCTCTTTGGGGAAATTTTTCTGTGTGTTCTCCTGCAGAGTTTTCTGTGTTTCCTTGTATGATTTTCGTCAATATATTTTCTGTGTATATTTTCTGTCTTGGTAATGTATGCTGGCCTCTGTATTTATAGGGGTGTGAGGGTGCAGTAATGGCAAGGGACAGTCATTAAAACAAGCCTTTAACGCTCTGGACAAAAATCAAACACATTAAATTATTTCCTCTTTTGAAACATTCGTGTCCCTTGAATGAACCTGGACGCTTGGATTTCGAGTGCTTTCAGGCCATGCTCTTCGATTAGTCCTGATTTGCCTCTTTCGAATGGACTCCTTGCGTACCCTTCGAATGGGCCTGACCCAAATATCAATCGAAGGATTCCAATCGAAAGGCTCTGCTAACAGGCCAATCAAAAGGTGTTGTTTATGCCAATCGAAGGACATGGTTGACATGCCTGTCGAAATTGCCTTGACATAATTCCAATCGAATGCTTGTCCATAATGCCAATCTAAAGACTCCTTCCGAATGTCAATCGAAGGGTCTTTCAGGATGCCAATCGAAATGCTTGTCCAAAATGTCAATCGAAGTGTCTTTCAGGATGCCAATCGAAATACTTGTCCAGAATGTTAATCGAAGTGTCTTTCAGGATGCCAATCGAAAGGTACTTGTCCAGAATGTCAATTGAAGTGTATTTCAGGATGCCAATCGAAAGGTACTTAAAGTACCACTCAAAAATCTTCTTTTTCCTTAGGCAAGAGTTTGTGATCAACCAGGCAGGGGGAAGACTTTGGAAAATATGAGAGGGAAAATTTTGGGGTGCAACAGTTGCCCCTGTTCAATTTTCTTAAACCTGAGGATATAGATTGGCTTTCTAGCCTTTCGCGATCCAAAGGTGGAAGATAATTGAACACTAGAGTGCCCAGAAATTTGCACTCGCATGGTGTAGTATCAGCATTGTGACGTCGGGAATGGGCTTACAGATGCCATTTGGAGATTGTTGGTAGGAGGATGGGCTTATGGATGCCATCTGGAGGTTGTTGGTAGGAGGATGGGCTTATGGATGCCATCTGGAGGTTGTTGGTAGGAGGATGGGCTTATAGATGCCATCTGTAGGAGTGTCGATCACATAAGAGATTCCTTAGCGAGAACTTGCATACCTGTTGTTGTAGAAGATCCCACTGGGGAAGTCTAACTTTATTTGAGATTTAGGAACTGACTCGTGCTCACCGGGAGTATACCGTTGAGGTTATAGTACTCGTCCTGTCTGGTTCCAAGTATTAATCTTCAATCTCTTTGTGTAGATAGTTTTCCTGGCTTGTTACAGGTATTAATCTCTGAGCTGAGAAAGAAAGGTCTTCCTGGCTTGTTACAGGTATTAATCTTCAATCTCATCATGTAGATAGTTTTCCTGGCTGGTTTCAGGTATTAATCTACAATCAGTCGTCCACAGATAGTTTTCCTGGCTTGCTACAGGTATTAAACTGAGACTTGAAAAGGTTTTGGAACATCTTCAACTGGATCGGCATTAGAAAAATATTTAGGAATTGATTTAACTGGACCAGATAAGGCCTTTGACTGGATCGGCGTCAGAAAAATCTTTAGGAATCGATTTAACTGGACCAGACAAGGTCTTGGAATATCTTCAACTGGACCGGCATCAGAAAAATCTTTAGGAATCGATTTAACTGGACCAGAGAAGGCCTTTGACTGGATCAGCATCAGAAAAATCATTAGGAATCGATTTGACTGGACCAGACAAGGTCTTGGAATCTTCAACTCGATCTGCATCAAGAAAATCTTTAGGAATCGATTTAACCGGACCAAAGAAGGCCTTTGACTGGATCGACATCAGAAAAATCTTTAGGAATCGATTTAATTGGACCAGGCAAGGTCTTGGAATCTTCAACTGGATCTGCATCAGGAAAATCTTTAGGAATCGATTTAATCGGACCAGAGAAGGCCTTTGACTGGATCGACATCAGAAAAATCTTTAGGAATCGATTTAACTGGACCAAGTAAGGTCTTGGAATCTTCAACTGGATCTGCATCAGGAAAATCTTTAGGAATCGATTTAACTGGACCAGAGAAGGCCTTTGACTGGATCGGCATCAGAAAATCTTTAGGAATCGATTTAACTGGACCAGGCAAGGTCTTGGAATCTTCAACTGGATCTACATCAGGAAAATCTTTAGGAATCGATTTAACTGGACCAGAGAAGGCCTTTGACTGGATCGACATCAGAAAAATATTTAGGAATCAATTTAACTGGACCAGGCAAGGTCTTGGAATCTTCAACTGGATCTGTATCAGGAAAATCTTTAGGAATTGATTTAACTGGACCAGAGAAGGCCTTTGACTGGATCGACATCAGAAAAATCTTTAGGAATCGATTTAACTGGACCAGGCAAGGTCTTGGAATCTTCAATTGGATCTGCATCAGGAAAATCTTTAGGAATCAATTTAACTGGACCAGAGAAGGCCTTTGACTGGATCGACATCAGAAAAATCTTTAGGAATCGATTTAACTGGACCAGGCAAGGTCTTGGAATCTTCAACTGGATCTGCATCAGGAAAATCTTTAGGAATCGATTTAACTGGACCAGAGAAGGCCTTTGACTGGACCGGCATCAGAAAAATCTTTAGGAATCGATTTAACTGGAACAGGCAAGGTCTTGGAATCTTCAACTGGATCTGCATCAGGAAAATCTTTAGGAATCGATTTAACTGGACCAGAGAAGGCCTTTGACTGGATCAGCATCAGAAAAATCTTTAGGAATTGATTTAACTGGACCAGGCAAGGTCTTGGAATCTTCAACTGGATCTTTCCTGAAAGGTAAAGGTCAGTCATATGCAATGCATGATATGGATCAAGCAATGATGTTCTCAACATAAATGAGATGGTATGATGTGTATATGCATGTATCATGATGTATGGAAGTGTGATGTTTTAGCTGGGGAAAATTAATCCCGGATAGCTTGCTGGAGAATAGAGTTGAATTCTTCGTTTCCGCTGGGGATGACGAACGAAGATGATTGCAAGGATAAACCTGTTATGAGAAAAGAACTCTGGTGGGGGATAAACAGGATGAAGAGATTACTCCGAGGGGAAATACTCTGTGGGGAAGAGATACTTTGCGGAGATTTTAACGATGAACTCCGCTGGGGAAGATATACTCTGCTGAGGATTTTAACGATAAACTCCACTGGGGATTCCGTTGATAAGCTCTGTTGGGGATTTTGATGATAAACTCTGCTGGGGATGGATTACCGTTACTGGTGATATTGAATCTGTTGAGGATAGAAGTCCTGCTTGGGGAAAGAAAGAACTTCGCTAGGGATGATCTTTTAGTTGGAACTTGGAGAGGATAACCTTCTGAAATTGGCTGGGGAGACTTATTTGTGCTTCGCATGGGATAAGCTTCCAGAATCTACTGGGGAAAATGATTCAACTCCATTGGGGAAGCTTTTTTAGACTGCGCTGGGGAAATGGCTCCACTGGGGGTATCTTGTATTCCTCCGGGAAACATTCTTATACTCCATTGAGGAATATTAAGACTGTCGGGGATGCTTTTATATTTGCTGGGGAATGTCTTTATACTCCGCTGAGGGTATCTTGTATTCCTCCGGGAAACATTCTTATACTCTGTTGAGGAATATTAAGACTGCCGGGGATACTCTTACGTTTGCTGGAGAATATCCTTATACTCCGCTGGGGAATATTAAGATCTTCTGGGGATACCAAACCTTTTTGGGGCTGACGGTAGACTAACTCTGCTTGGGGAGAGTATTGCTGATTTGTACATAGCTGCAAGTCTCAGCTGAGAGAGCTATCGTTACTGTTTTACTCTGTGGGGAGTGATAGTATCTTAGCCATATTCTTCAGCTGAATATACCTTGGTACCTGGTAGACAGAGCAATTTGTACAGTTCGGACAATTCTTATTTGCCCCTGTTTTTGCGGGACAAGGTGCCTAGGCGGTCCTGTGGATCTGATATTATCCCTACCTATGAGGTGCTTGGTAATTGCCGATTGAAGTGACAAATCTTCTTCTGGTAGGCAAGTGACGAGATGACGGGACATATTCGTATGCTTTGATCCCTAATTTTTGCCTGGACCGCCCTTTCGGGTTTTCAGTCCATCGGGATACCCTTTTTTGCCCAAGCCGCCTTTTCAGGTTTTCGACTTGCCGGGTGTATAAATTTTCATTTTCATCCCTTATTTTTTCCCGAACCCTTTTGGTTCGCCGGGAAGCCCTTATTTTTGCATAGGCCAGTCAACCTAGCGGGTCTTTTATTATGCGTAGTACTTTTTTGACTATGTCCGTGCTCTCAGAGTGTAGGGAGGTGTCACTTCCAGTAGTGTCGTGTTGCCATACTACCAGAAGATGTTTGATCATGCAAGATTCGTTGCTGGAATTCATGTCCCATGCCCCAGGTGACGGAGATGGAGACTTGCCCCTGGTTACTCTGCACTTCTTCAGAGATTTCCTGGAATCTTGACTGGACTGCCCCAGGTGTGCTAGATAGTGACATGTCATGCCCCCTTATTTATAGGAGATTTTCCAATGGAAGCTTCATCCTTTTTGAAGTGATTTTGTTCACTGAGAGGGATTTCGTTCATCGGATATTCGTTGTGTGAATTTCTCCGCTGTCAAACAAATAGCCAAATGCAAATAGTGATATTCAGATAATGCAAAGTTTATGCTTGTCTCGAAGTTTTTGAAAAATGCTTTTTTTAGCAGAAAACTCTTTATAAGACAAATTCAACACAAGATTTAGGGCAAAGCCTTACAGGAGTCAAGATACCTTTTGTAACAGTATGCTTTCGAACTAACCTATGCTTCAGTTAGGACTTTTGAAGGGTTGTAACGTGGCTTGGTTCACGGTTTAAGAAACAAAGGATAAAGGCTCAAAGTATATTTGTACCCACCCGCTCTTCGTGATGTTCTTCAATCCTAAACTCAGTTAATTGTGCATTTGAACTCCAAATGAGTCTGGAACGACGTTTTTGGTGTTGGTTCACACAAGTTGGATTTTTGAAGGCAGTCATCATTTTTTGCAACATTTTTCATGTTGTCGAGGATTTGTAATGACCTCGTTCTTTTGATTTGTTATCCCTAATTTTTTCCTGACTGTTCCTGTTTTCGAGATTACAGTCAGCGGGATGCCCCGGCTTTCTTAAACCTCCTTTATAGGTTTTGGCTCAGTGGGCTTTTTTTTTTGAGAGATTGACTGCCTATGAGATAAGGAACCACCACTGTCTTTTGATTCCAGAGGAATGCTTTTGATGTCGTTCGTTGTATTATGAACTGAGAGTTTTGCGACTTCAATGCATATCTTTTGAATTAGCTGAGAGACTACCCTGCCCCAGGTTTAAATCAAAGGTTTCAATTTGTTTAAAAATAGAAAACTCCTACTTCTTTGGCTCGAAGGGGTTGACTAGGGATTATCTTCCTTATAACTCCAGTGTTTAGGATTTGAAAGAAATGCCTGTACATCGTTAGCAAGGTCTGTCCAAAAGCATACTGTATGAGATTATGGCTGTGATACGGTGGGAGAACTGACTAGTATTTTGCGTTCGTATTCGCACTTGTGCGGTTGAGCAAGAGTCGCCACCGACTTTTTATTTTATCCTAAAGGAAAGGTTAAAAAAGCACAGCAAAAACCTTTTGAGATTTTTCTTGGGTTCGGGGGGTAGATCATGAAAAGGGAAGGTATTAGCACCCTTTTCATCCATGGTTATCCATGGGCTCTTAGTTACTTGGTTTTTTAGATCACTTGCCTTGATTTTTGATTGCTTGAAAATGGTGTATGTGTGAGTGTTTTTGAAAATGTTTTGGAAGAAGATGCCTTGTCTTAGGCTAACCTTGTAACAATTCTTTACTCGAATATTTTACAAAGGCGTGTATCTTTTCGGAAAGATGTTTCAAAATGTTTTGAGAGTTTGTTTTGAAAGTGTCGTGGATTGTGGTTTTTGAAAAGAAGGCAAGTGTTTTTGCAAGTCGATCTTAAGTAACTAAGAGTTTTGTCTACCCTATTATACTCAAAGGTTTTTGTTATGTTTTAACCCCTTTTAACAATTTTGTTCCACCATTGGATTTGGTGGACAATCTTGCGTTTTAGGAAGTTTATTCGGGACGGGCGCGGTTCGTCGTATGAACCATGAATGCAATGGTGCCAAGCATCTTTGGCAATTTGTTTTGTGGGACTTGATCATTCCGTTTAGGCAACATTTTGAGGGACTTATGATCATTTGATTTTGTTTTGCCAAAGATACTCGACGTGCAAGCATGACCCATTTTGGAAGGCAACATGTGGGATTACCCTAGAGGGTGTATGTGTGATTGTGTATTGATTTCATGTACTTGTCTTGTATTAGGTTATCTAGCGTTTGATTTTATGCACATACAAACCCTAGGTCTAACCATGGTATAATTTGGAAAACTGTAAATTGCGAAATGTGAAGTCTACGCTATTACAAAATAGTATCCGGGAGTAGGGGTATAAATGTACAAATGGGGATGAGACTTATGGTATCCAATAAGTTACAACCAAATCGAATTTGCGATCAAATGTAAATATCGAATATACAAATATAAGATAAACAAATGTGTATAGGGCAATGTGAATGTATTTGTGTAAGTGTAAGTGTGAGATGTATATGTATATGTGATTATTTACATGTGTGGAATGTGGATTTAATGCGGATTAGGATATTTGTTTTGACCTAGAGAAAAAATTAAACGTCTATTTAATTAATTGGTCTTGTAATCTTGTATTTTGATATGTATGAAAAGAATGTTTTAATGAAAAGAAAATGTTTTCAATTTAACTATATTGGGTATAAAATGTATTTTTGTAGTTTGTGTTTAATATGTACAAAAGAATATCCTCATTAAATGCTAGGGATTTAAATTGTGTAAAAAAGTGTATTTGTTATTTATTATGTACAAAAAGTGTTTTTAATTAAGTGTTTAAGAGTTTAATATTAGAAAAAAATGTGTTTATCTATTATGTACAAATGTATCTTTATTTATTATAAAAAGTATATTTAAATAAATATCAAGAAACAAAGTGGAAAAAAGTATTTTCAATTATATGATAAAAAATGTATCTTTATTATTTATGTACAAATATTTTAATCGAATGAACGGAAAAAAAGTTTTCAATTTTAATTACATGGTTAAAAAAAGGTTCTATTTGTATGTACAAATTAGATAAGCTTCAAAAAAAGAAAGTGTTTTTAAATAAACATATTTTTAGGCATTTTATGTATTAATGTATTAGTATAATAAATCTATTAAATTAGAGAGAAAAAAAAACTATATGGTGTTTAAAAACATTAAATGTTTTAACTTAATAGGTTAAATAATTAATTGAAAAAAAAGGAGTTGTTTTATATAAGAAGGTTAGGGCTTTTATTGGGCTTCAGAGAAATTTAAAACGGGTCAGGCCCATGGTTCTGAAGCAACGTTTTAGGGTTAGAGGTTTTAGTATCCAGTTTGACAATGCTTAGGGTTTGCAGCGGCGCGTTCACCTTGGGGTTTCGTCTATTTCGTCTTCCTCGTTGCACGTTCGCTTCTGAGTTTTTTACCCGCTTGTCCATGGCCACCGGCACTTCCGACCTCTCCTTCCCTCCAACAACACTTTGGGGCGACAGATTTAAGGTGATTTCATCTTTCTTATTTCATTAGGGTTCATTGATTACTGCATGTTACGATTTTGATTCGTTTCGATTCTAACTTCGTTTTTCTCACATGATCATCTGAGGTATTTTTTTTGAAAGAAAGAAAAAAGAAGTGTTAACCTTGGAGATGGCAGAGGACGGTTGGGCGTGCGCTTAGGAGGCCGGGACAAGCGGGGAAGATAGTGAGGATGCAGCTAGCCCTTCCTGGTACCTTTGTATTTTCCTTTGCTAGGTTTTATGATGATGATATATCTGAAAGCCTCTTATATCCTTCTTTCCTCTTCTTCTTCTGTCCCTCTTTGCTTAATAGGCTTCTTTATCTCCTTGTCGCCTCTGCTTTCTTGATATATGTGATTGCTTCTTTTCGTTTCTGAATTTGCCTCTGCTTACATGCTTAATGCTGTATGATCGTGGCTTGTTCCCCAATGATGAACTTACAGTTCTGAGGGCTTGTACCTGTTGCCTATGAACGGTTGAGATAAATGCTTGAATGCTGTGTTCGATAGCCCGATGATGAAGAAATTCTGAGGGCTTGTATGGTTTATGTTTGGATTGAATGGTTTTGGCCAGGTTTTGGTATTTAGGCTTGAGGTTCGAGTTTAGGTTCTTTGATGTAGCAGGTAAATTTGCTTCAGGCAGGTTGGGTAATTTTTTTGGTTTGTGAAATAGTAGGTTATGCTGGTATGGTTTCAGCAGGTTATGCTTGCAGTATGTTATTGTTTGGAGGTTATGCAGTGGGTTCTGAGTTTGACAGTAGGTTCATGGCTTGGCTTCGACAGTATGTGGGTTTTGTGATTTAGCCTTGAACTTGGTTCTAGTTGCTTAGGCCAAGGTTTTTGGTAATGCTTGAGTTTGATTTGGATGGTGTTAGCAGGTAAGAGGTTGTGGGAGCTTGTACTGGTTTTTGGCCTTGATGAGGATTTTGGTTTTGAGACAGGTACAGGCTTTGCTGGTTTATAAGCTTAACAGGTTTGCTTCAGTATGTGGTATACTTGCATATGCCGGTTGTGTATGAACTTGAGCAGGTTTTTCTATGCTTCAGGTTTATCAGTTTGTAGGTTTTCTTTTTTACTTTGGTGAGAAATTCTGCCTCTCCTGAACTGTGTTTGTTCTTGTGTTATATCTTTTTTCTATGCCTGCCTAAAGCCTAAAAACCTGCGTCTTATCTCCCTTCTTTCTCTCTCTTTGTACAGTTAAAAGAATTTTAAATGTTTTTTGCTGTACTTTCTGAAGGGGCCACCCTTGTTGGGAAATGATGAAAGGAAATGTATGCATATTTTTATCTTTCTTTGACAGCTTTGAGTAGACTTTGTATTTTCCATATCTTTGCCAAATCTTCTTTTGACAGCTTGGGTAGATTTCTTGACATTTTTGACAGTAAGTTTGTACCTTTTGGATTTTGATAGAAAGTGGGAGTTTGGATTTTAGTTGGGTTTGAACTTGGAGTTTGAGATTGAGTTTGTGTAGTTTGACATTTTGAACTTATGCATTTTTGGCATTTTGCATTCATGATTTAAATAAAATTCTTCCCTCTTTGTGAACCGGGAGAAATCCCGTGATTTGCAGAGAGGGTTAACTGATCCCAATCAGTGGCCCCTCATGATGAATTTCTTCTGTCTGTATTTATTTTATCTGCTTTTTGACTTTCTCTTTTCTTTTGCAGGTGAATAATTGGATGGAGAGGAATAAAGTGAAGCACGAAGAATTAGAAATAAATAGGATAGTTTTTCTTTTTATTTAATATTTGAATTAATGTAAACCATTGTTTGTAATTAAATTATAACAATAATTGTACAAATAATTCAAATATCAATAAAAGTCTTTATTATCCAACCAATTCTAATTCCTCTTTCTTTATTGTTTATTTATTTATTTAAAACTCTTTGAATTAAAATAATTGAAAACTAAATTTCAATCACTTAATTTAGAATAATAAATAATTTAAATAAAACAATGTTTTAGTAATTGACCAATTAAACCTGTCCTTTCCAATATCCAAAGCAAAGCAGCAGTTAACCAAAATAAACTGATCAAGCGCATTCCCTTTTCACTGATTCTTTGCCAAGCACTGTAATTCCAAACTGCATATTCTTTGATTGGTGAATTCAAACCAACTGCCTCCTCTTACTGATTAAATTAAAAACAATGCGAATTCGACCCGAATCTCGGAGTAATTTGCAGAGTGCTGTGGAATTTTAACCTTTCTGAGAATATGCCCATAAATCCCTTAATTCCTGATTAAATGCCAAATAACGTTCGCCTGACCAAAATTGAGCCAAAATCAACCAAAACCCTAAGCCAATTGTGTGAAACAATCCAGAGCCCTAAAAATCAATAAAACCCTAATTTTTGTTTGACTGACGAGAAAAGTCCGTTTGTCCGATTCTTGAGCCAGTTTGAAAAGTTAGGAAATGCCTGAAGCTGAGATTTCTTGGCGAAAAAATGCGAGGGCAAATTTTGGGGTACAACAGTTGCCCCTGTTCAATCTTCTTGGACCTGAAGAGTTAGATTGGCAAGTTTGCCTTTCGCGACTTGAAGGTAAAAGAAGATTGGACACTAAAGTGCCCAGAAAATTTGCACTCGGCGATATGATGGTAGAAGTGAATGGGCTTAAAGATGCCATTTGGTGATGGGCTTAAAGATGCCATCTGGTGCGATAGAATCTTGTCGGGGAATGGGCTTAGAGATGCCATTTGGTGATGGGCTTAAAGATGCCATCTGGTGACTGCTGGTAGGAGGATGGGCTTATAGATGCCATCTGGAAATGTTGAACTGTATATCAATGGTGAGTGGACAAGTATCAGAAAGCCACCCATGTTTTGGAACATCTCTGAATCGGGGGTCCGAATAAGCAACAGATTGATGTCCATGTCTGGAGAATCCGTAAACTATTTCAGGAGTTGGGATTGAATAAACAATAGAGCAACGTCCGTTGTTGGGAAGCGTCCGTAAACTGTTTTCAAAAGTTGGGAAGAGTCTGAACAAGTCGGTAGATTGACATCCGTTATAGGGAAGAATCTGTAAACTATTTTCAAAAGTTAAGGAGAGTCTGAACAAGTTGGTAGATTGACATCTGTTGTAGGGAAGAATCTGTAAACTGTTTTCAAAAGTTGAGGAGAGTCTGAACAAGTTGGTAGATTGACATCCGTTGTAGGGAAGAATCTGTAAACTGTTTTCAAAAGTCTTGAAGTTGAAGAGGAACCGGTGTAGGGCTTCCTGATGATGCGTCTGAATGGATCCGAAATAAGTATCAGAACGTCGTCGTGTCCGGGTCATATCTGAACTATTTCTGGATGAATCTCGGGAGATGATCTTTGTCTACCGAATGATCTTTCTTGAAAAGGTAAAGAGTTAGTTGCATGCAATGTTATGATGCATGATGCAATGTATGTGACATCAATGTTTATGACATGAATGTGATGAATGCGCATGCAAGCTGATGAGCTATCTTGCTGAGGATAAATGAATCCGAGATGGCTGAAGATAAAAGCATCTTGACTGCTGCCGGGGAAAATAAATCCTTGGCTGCTGCTGGGGAAGAGAATTCCTGATGACCTCTACTGGGGAGTATCAATCTAGTAGACTCATGCTGGGGAGGTAAGACTGAGAATCTTCAGCTTGATGGGAAGTAACTCTGGCGACTTCACTGGGGAACTCAAGATTTGCCCTCCCAAAACTCTGCGGGGAGAAGGTTCAATGGTCTGGCTCTGCTGGGGATTGATAATTTGAAGTTTTAGCTTTGCTGGGGATAATGAAGCTTGACTCTGAGTGGAGCTAGCTTCAGAAGAATCTGAACAAGCGATAGGTTAACATCCGTTACTTGGAGAACCCGTGAACTGTTTTCAGAAATCTTGAGGTTGAATCAGCAATAGAGCATCATCCGTTGTTGGGAAGCGTCCGTAAACTAATTTCAAAGGTTGCACCTGAATAAGTTGGTAGATTAACATCCGTTGTTGGGAAGAATCCATAAACTGTTTTCAGAAGTCTTGAAGAAGAA
The DNA here is from genome assembly GCA_948472305.1 of Vicia faba. Classification (NCBI taxonomy): domain Eukaryota; kingdom Viridiplantae; phylum Streptophyta; class Magnoliopsida; order Fabales; family Fabaceae; genus Vicia; species Vicia faba. Next base: position 1,331,220,919 of record OX451739.1, read on the forward strand.
TCTGAACAAGCGATAGGTTAACATCCGTTTACTTGGAGAACCCGTGAACTGTTTTCAGAAATCTTGAGATTGAATCAGCAATAGAGCCACATCCGTTGTTGGGAAGCGTCCGTAAACTAATTTCAAAGGTTGCATCTGAACAAGCTGATAGATTAACATCCGTTGTTGGGAAGAATCCATAAACTGTTTTCAGAAGTCTTGAAGGAGAATCTGAACAAGTGACAGGTTAACATCCGTTTACTTGGAGAACCCGTGAACTGTTTTCAGAAATCTTGAAGTTGAATCAGCAATAGAGCCGCATCCGTTGTTGGGAAGCGTCCGTAAACTAATTTCAAAGGTTGCATCTGAACAAGCTGATAGATTAACATTCTTTGTTGGGAAGAATCCATAAACTGTTTTCAGAAGTCTTGAAGGAGAATCTGAACAAGTGACAGGTTAACATCCGTTTACTTGGAGAACCCGTGAACTGTTTTCAGAAATCTTGAGATTGAATCAGCAATAGAGCCGCATCCGTTGTTGGGAAGCGTCCGTAAACTGTTTTCAAAGGTTGCATCTGAATAAGTTGGTAGATTAACATCCGTTGTTGGGAAGAATCTGTAAACTGTTTTCAGAAGTCTTGAAGAGGAACCGGTGTAGGGCTTCCTGAAGATGAGCTTGTGTAAAACTGCATCGGGTTTTGAATACTTTTGACATTCGAATGCCCCAAGTGGTGATGTAGATAATTTCCTGGCTTATTACAGGTGTTGGTCTACAAACAGTCGTTCACAGATGCTTTCCTGGGTTGTTACAGGTGTTGATCTGGAATTCTTCAGACGTGCCCTGGCTGGATACAGGAATCGAGCCTGGAAAGGTGATAGTTGATAGATATACCCTGGCTGGATACAGGAATCGAATCTTCAAACTCTTCAGACGTGCCCTGGCTAGATACAGGAATCGAAACAGATATTCCCTGGCTGGATACAGGAATCGAATCTGGAATTGTTGTAGTTAATTTGTTGAACACTTTTGACATTCGAATGCCCCAAGTGGTGAAGAAGGAGTCTTGAATCAGATTACCCTGCATATTGAGAGATTTCTTGAAATCTTGACTGGACTGCCCCAGGTTAACTGGATTTTGAAAGATCTGTTGGACCTTGACTGGACTGCCCCAGGTTAATTGAATTGTGATATGCCATGCCCCTTGTTGATAGGAGATTTGATGGAAGTGTCATCCTCTTGAAATGATTTTGACTTACTGAGAGAGTTTTCGTTCCTCCGAACATTCGCTGTATGAATTTCTTCGCTGTCAAACAAAAGGGTCAAATGCAGACAGTGATATTCGAATAATGCAAAGTTTATGTTTGTCTCGAAGTTTTGAAAAATGCGTTTTTAGCAGAAAACTTTTTATAAGACAAATCAACACAAGATTTAGAGCAAAGCCCTACAGGAGTCAGGATACCTTTTGTAACAGTATGCTTTCGAACTAACCCATGCTTCAATTAGGACTTTTAAAGGGTTGTAACGTGGCCTGGTTCACGGTTTAAGAAACAAAGGATATAGGCTCAAAGTATATTTGTACCCACCCGCTCTTCGTGATGTTCTCCAACCTAAGCTCAGTTAATTGCGTCATACTCTGTTTTGAGTTTGGAACGACTTTTGGGCAATGGTTCACCAGTTGAATTTGGGGAGACAGTCATCATCTCCTTTTTCTTTTTCAACATTTTTCATGTTGTTGAGGATTTTGTAATGACCTCACTATTTTGATTTTGATTTGTTATCCCTAACTTTTGCCTGACTGTTACCGTTTTCTGGGATTACTGTCAGCGGGATGCCCCAGCTTTCTTAAGCCTCCTTTATAGGTTTTGGCTCAGTGGGCTTTTCTCTTTTGAGAGATTGACTGTCTATGTGATAGGGAACCACCCTTGTCTTTTGACTCCAAGGGAATGCTTTCTTTTTCGATGTCGTTCGTTGTGTTGAGAGTTTGCGACTTCAATGCGTATTTTCTCTTGAATTAACTGAGATACTACCCTGCCCTAGGTTTATATCAAGGGTTTTGATCGTTTTAAAACAGAAAACTCCTACTTCTTTGGCTCGAAGGGGTTGACTAGGGATTAACTTCCTTATAACTCCAGTGTTTGGGAATTGAAAGAAATGCCTGTACATCATCAGCAAGGTCTGTTCAAAAGCATACTGTATAAGATCATGGTATTGTTTCGTCATCCTCCCTCTAAAGGCTTTACAGCTTTTTATCAAGAGTCAAATATCATAAAGAAAAACATAAGAGTAGCGAAACGCATGGATGAATTCAAGACAAACATATGCAATTCATTAATGAAAACAGAGTTTAACATCAACAAATAATTGTTTGACAGCAAAAAGAATTACAACTTTGAAAATTCAAAAAGAAGCAAAAGTCTTTCAGCTTGAGCTTCGTCGCTTCAAGTAGAGAACCCTTTAACGGAAGATTTTCATCTCGCCGTCTGGCATGAATTCCAGCACCCCAATGTCGATCAGATCTTGAATCTTGTTCTTCAAGGCCCAACAGTCGTTGGTGTCGTGTCCTGGGCTGTAGGAATGGTAAACACAGAATGCGTCGGGATGATAGTGAGGAGAGGAGGTATTGAGCTTCTGAGGAGGGTCCTTTACGGTAAGCAAGTTGACCTCCAACAGACGCTTCAGTATGAAAAATGATGGTATTTCAGTCTTCGTGAACTGTCTTCCCGACTTTTCTTGCTTACGCCGATTACCCCGTTGACGCTGGCGAGGTTGTTGATGGGCTTGTGACCCTGAAGCAAGCAAAGGAGCTTTCCCTTTGTCCTCTTGAGTGGATGGAGGCTGAGCGGTGACTTGCTCTTCGACCTCAGATGTTTGCCCCAGTTGGTTGTTTGGAAGCAGTTGGCGGACAAGAACTCTGAGTTCCTCTTGTCTTTGAGATAGGTCTTGGATGAGAGCCATCTGACCCACCAACTGTCCCATCATTTGGGTCCTCAAGGTTGTCAGATCAAACTGCAGCTCCGCAAGCTGGTCACTCCTGGCGTTGTTGGAATTCCCCAAGCCCTTGGTGAGGAGAGCTTTCATCTCTTCTTGCCCCAGAGATAAGTTCAGGAACATTTCCTACAGCTGAGCAGTCTGGTCTTGGATGTCTTTGACAGACCTTTCTAGAGCCATCTCTTGCTGAAATAAACAGCAGGAGAGTAAGGAAACCTGAAAAAGGAAAGATTGTCAAAATGCAATGCATGATATGTGGATGCATGCTTTCAAGGATCTCTTGGGGTAAACACAAGAAAATGTTAGAGGTTGAACTATGCTCTTGGATTGGATATCTCTGCACCGGTGGACGTCCTTCCACGAGAATCAAGCTCACCATGCCGAGTGGGTCATAGCCACTGATTCAAGTTGTTGTTCTTGAACTTTTGATTGGAGAGCTTTGTATCAGTGGATGTCTTTCCACGAGAATCAAGCTCACCATGTCGAGTGGGTCATAGCCACTGATTCAAGTTGTTGTTCTTGAACTTTTGATTGGAGAGCTTTGTATCGGTGGATGTCTTTCCACGAGAATCAAGCTCACCATGTCGAGTGGGTCATAGCCACTGATTCAAGTTGTTGCACTTGATCTTTGGTTGGCATTGGTTAGAGGAGAAACCTCTTGCCCCTTGGTAGATGTCTGGTTCAACGTAACCCTGCATCCAAAGAACCCTCGAGATCCTTGAAATGGTTATTGAAAATGCTATGGTATGATGTCATGATGTTATGTACATGTATGCAAAAAGCAAGTGAGTGTATATACAGGCAAACATATTCACACAAAGCAAACAAGTCCTTAGGTTTAGGCTTGCATGAGGTTCAGGTACTACCCTCTTTCAGTTCGTTGGTTAAAACTTGTCCTATCAAAAGTAACCGGGTTCTAAGGAGCTAAATATCATTGGATTGTTTTCTGTGTTCATTGTTTCGGTTTAGCCACTTACTGGCGACCAAAATATTCCAAGAAAACAATCCTCAAAAGAGTGTAGTATCGAGTATCTACCAACTTTGGACTGCACCAAAGTCGGTTATCTCACTACCCCTAAAAAGGCTAAGATGGTCAATTAAGGTTCTAAGAGTTCGTTAGTGCTTCATGACATCACACAGCGGCCCCGTACTCTCCTTGACTACTCAAGGGTTACCGGTACTCACAAATATGTCACACTAACATAGCTTACTGCTTCAACCATGTCGGTATACCCCGCACAGTTCCCTCGCAGTTTTTTTGCTATTTACCTAAAAAGGTGCCCCAAATCCGGGTGTAGGATTTACAACAAAACCAAACAAGAATCCAAAATATAAAGCAATCAAGTCAATCAAAGCAAGAAAGTAAAGGTGATCTAAACCCTAAGGTAACCCCACTTCTAAATTTCGTCCCCAGCAGAGTCGCCAGTTCTGTGATACGGTGGGAGAACTGACTAGTGTTTTGCGTTCGTATTCGCACTTGTGCGGTTGAGCAAGAGTCACCACCGACTTTTTATTTTATCCTAAAGGAAAGGTTAAAAAAGAACAGCAAAAACCTTTTGAGATTTTTCTTGGGTTCGGGGGGTAGATTATGAAAAGGGAAGGTATTAGCACCCTTTTCATCCATGGTTATCCATGGGCTCTTAGTTACTTGGTTTTTTAGATCACTTGCCTTGATTTTTGATTGCTTGAAAATGGTGTATGTGTGAGTGTTTTTGAAAATGTTTTGGAAGAAGATGCCTTGTCTTAGGCTAACCTTGTAACAATTCTTTACTCGAATATTTTACAAAGGCGTGTATCTTTTTGAAAAGATGTTTCAAAATGTTTTGAGAGTTTGTTTTGAAAGTGTCGTGGATTGTGGTTTTTGAAAAGAAGGCAAGTGTTTTTGCAAGTCGATCTTAAGTAACTAAGAGTTTTGTCTACCCTATTGTACTAAAAGGTTTTTGTTATGTTTTAACCCCTTTTAACAATTTTGTTCCACCATTGGATTTGGTGGACAATCTTGCGTTTTAGGAAGTTTATTCGGGACGGGCGCGGGTCGTCGTATGAACCATGAATGCAATGGTGCCAAGCATCTTTGGCAATTTGTTTTGTGGGACTTGATCATTCCGTTTAGGCAACATTTTGAGGGACTTATGATCATTTGATTTTGTTTTGCCAAAGATACTCGACGTGCAAGCATGGCCCATTTTGGAAGGCAACATGTGGGATTACCCTAGAGGGTGTATGTGTGATTGTGTATTGATTTCATGTACTTGTCTTGTATTAGGTTATCTAGCGTTTGATTTTATGCACATACAAACCCTAGGTCTAACCATGGTATAATTTGGAAAACTGTAAATTGCGGAAATGTGAAGTTTACGCTATTACAAAATAGTATCCGGGAGTGGGGGTATAAATGTACAAATGGGGATGAGACTTATGGTATCCAATAAGTTACAACCAAATCGAATTTGCAATCAAATGTAAATATCGAATATACAAATATAAGATAAACAAATGTGTATAGGGCAATGTGAATGTATTTGTGTAAGTGTAAGTGTGAGATGTATATGTATATGTGATTATTTACATGTGCGGAATGTGGATTTAATGCGGATTAGGATATTTGTTTTGACCTAGAGAAAAAATTAAACGTCTATTTAATTAATTGGTCTTGTAATCTTGTATTTTGATATGTATGAAAAGAATGTTTTAATGAAAAGAAAATGTTTTCAATTTAACTATATTGGGTATAAAATGTATTTTTGTAGTTTGTGTTTAATATGTACAAAAGAATATCCTCATTAAATGCTAGGGATTTAAATTGTGTAAAAAAGTGTATTTGTTATTTATTATGTACAAAAAGTGTTTTTAATTAAGTGTTTAAGAGTTTAATATTAGAAAAAATGTGTTTATCTATTATGTACAAATGTATCTTTATTTATTATAAAAAGTATATTTAAATAAATATCAAGAAACAAAGTGGAAAAAAGTATTTTCAATTATATGATAAAAAATGTATCTTTATTATTTATGTACAAATATTTTAATCGAATGAACGGAAAAAAAGTTTTCAATTTTAATTACATGGTTAAAAAAAGGTTCTGTTTGTATGTACAAATTAGATAAGCTTCAAAAAAAGAAAGTGTTTTTAAATAAACATATTTTTAGGCATTTTATGTATTAATGTATTAGTATAATAAATCTATTAAATTAGAGAGAAAAAAAAACTATATGGTGTTTAAAAACATTAAATGTTTTAACTTAATAGGTTAAATAATTAATTGAAAAAAAGGAGTTGTTTTATATAAGAAGGTTAGGGCTTTTATTGGGCTTCAGAGAAATTTAAAACAGGTCAGGCCCATGGTTCTGAAGCAACGTTTTAGGGTTAAAGGTTTTTGTATCTAGTTTGACAATGCTTAGGGTTTGCAGCGGCGCGTTCACCTTGGGGTTTTGTCTATTTCGTCTTCCTCATTGCACGTTCGCTTCTGAGTTTTTTACCCGCTTGTCCATGGCCACCGGCACTTCCGACCTCTCCTTCCCTCCAACAACACTTTGGGGCGACAGATTTAAGGTGATTTCATCTTTCTTATTTCATTAGGGTTCATTGATTACTTCATGTTACGATTTTGATTCGTTTCGATTCTAACTTCGTTTTTCTCACATGATCATCTGAGGTATTTTTTTGAAAGAAAGAAAAAAGAAGTGTTAACCTTGGAGATGGCAGATGACGGTTAGGCGTGCGCTTAGGAGGCCGGGACGAGCGGGGAAGACAGTGAGGATGCAGCTAGCCCTTCCTGGTACCTTTGTATTTTCCTTTGCTAGGTTTTATGATGATGATATATCTGAAAGCCTCTTATATCCTTCTTTCCTCTTCTTCTTCTGTCCCTCTTTGCTTAATAGGCTTCTTTATCTCCTTGTCGCCTCTGCTTGCTTGATATATGTGATTGCTTCTTTTCGTTTCTGAATTTGCCTCTGCTTGCATGCTTAATGCTGTATGATCATGGCTTGTTCCCCAATGATGAACTTACAATTCTGAGGGCTTGTACCTGTTGCCTATGAACGGTTGAGATAAATGCTTGAATGCTGTGTTTGATAGCCCGATGATGAAGAAATTATGAGGGCTTGTATGGTTTATGTTTGGATTGAATGGTTTTGGCCAGGTTTTGGTATTTAGGCTTGAGGTTCGAGTTTAGGTTCTTTGATGTAGCAGGTAAATTTGCTTCAGGCAGGTTGGGTAATTTTTTTGGTTTGTGAAATAGTAGGTTATGCTGGTATGGTTTCAGCAGGTTATGCTTGCAGTAGGTTATTGTTTGGAGGTTATGCAGTGGGTTCTGAGTTTGACAGTAGGTTCATGGCTTGGCTTCGACAGTATGTGGGTTTTGTGATTTAGCCTTGAACTTGGTTCTAGTTGCTTAGGCCAAGGTTTTTGGTAATGCTTGAGTTTGATTTGGATGGTGTTAGCAGGTAAGAGGTTGTGGGAGCTTGTACTGGTTTTTGGCCTTGATGAGGCTTTTGGTTTTGAGACAGGTACAGGCTTTACTGGTTTATAAGCTTAACAGGTTTGCTTCAGTATGTGGTATACTTGCATATGCCGGTTGTGTATGAACTTGAGCAGGTTTTTCTATGCTTCAGGTTTATCAGTTTGTAGGTTTTCTTTTTTACTTTGGTGAGAAATTCTGCCTCTCCTGAACTGTGTTTGTTCTTGTGTTATATCTTTTTTCTATGCCTGCCTAAAGCCTAAAAACCTGCGTCTTATCTCCCTTCTTTCTCTCTCTTTGTACAGTTAAAAGAATTTTAAATGTTTTTTGCTGTACTTTCTGAAGGGGCCACCCTTGTTGGGAAATGATGAAAGGAAATGTATGCATATTTTTATCTTTCTTTGACAGCTTTGAGTAGACTTTGTATTTTCCATATCTTTGCCAAATCTTCTTTTGACAGCTTGGGTAGATTTCTTGACATTTTTGACAGTAAGTTTGTACCTTTTGGATTTTGATAGAAAGTGGGAGTTTGGATTTTAGTTGGGTTTGAACTTGGAGTTTGAGATTGAGTTTGTGTAGTTTGACATTTTGAACTTATGCATTTTTGGCATTTTGCATTCATGATTTAAATAAAATTCTTCCCTCTTTGTGAACCGGGAGAAATCCCGTGATTTGCAGAGAGGGTTAACTGATCCCAATCAGTGGCCCCACATGATGAATTTCTTCTGTCTGTATTTATTTTATCTGCTTTTTGACTTTCTCTTTTCTTTTGCAGGTGAATAATTGGATGGAGAGGAATAAAGTGAAGCACGAAGAATTAGAAATAAATAGGATAGTTTTTCTTTTTATTTAATATTTGAATTAATGTAAACCATTGTTTGTAATTAAATTATAACAATAATTGTACAAATAATTCAAATATCAATAAAAGTCTTTATTATCCAACCAATTCTAATTCCTCTTTCTTTATTGTTTATTTATTTATTTAAAACTCTTTGAATTAAAATAATTGAAAACTAAATTTCAATCACTTAATTTAGAATAATAAATAATTTAAATAAAACAATGTTTTAGTAATTGACCAATTAAACATGTCCTTTCCAATATCCAAAGCAAAGCAGCAGTTAACCAAAATAAACTGATCAAGCGCATTCCCTTTTCACCGATTCTTTGCCAAGCACTGTAATTCCAAACTGCATATTCTTTGACTGGTGAATTCAAACCAACTGCCTCCTCTTACTGATTAAATTAAAAACAATGCGAATTCGACCCGAATCTCGGAGTAATTTGCAGAGTGCTGTGGAATTTTAACCTTTCTGAGAATATGCCCATAAATCCCTTAATTCCTGATTAAATGCCAAATAACGTTCGCCTGACCAAAATTGAGCCAAAATCAACCAAAACCCTAAGCCAATTGTGTGAAACAATCCAGAGCCCTAAAAATCAATAAAACCCTAATTTTTGTTTGACTGACGAGAAAAGTCCGTTTGTCCGATTCTTGAGCCAGTTTGAAAAGTTAGGAAATGCCTGAAGCTGAGATTTCTTGGCGAAAAAATGCGAGGGCAAATTTTGGGGTACAACAATGGCATTGTTTCGTCATCCTCGCTCTAAAGGCTTGTAACTTTTAGCAAGATTTGAATGTCATAAAGTGAGTAAAAAACATAGTTTAAATGTAATTAAAGTGATTGGATTAAATCAAGACAAACATATGCAATGCACTAATGAAATAAAGTTTGGCATTAATCACTACGCCATATAAGGGCTTTTAAAGCGCTTATTTTGGCCTTTAAAAGCGCTTAAAAGCGCTTTAATAGCTGGCGCTGGCGTAGGTAACAAAAGCGCTTCTAAAAGCGCTCTGGTAGACCCCCCCTTTAAGAGCGCTTTCCTGGAAAAAGCGCTCTGGTAGGACCCCCTATAAGAGCGCTTTCCTGGAAAAAGCGCTCTGGTAGACCCCCCTTTAAGAGCGCTTTTCCCAGAAAGCGCTGCCAAAGACCAGTAAAAAAGCATAAAAAATTAAAAAAAAACGCAGCATACAAAAGCGCTTTTGTAAAAGCGCTCTGGTAGGCCCCCCTATGAGAGCGCTTTTTATGGAAAAAGCGCTCTGATAGGCCCCCCTATAAGAGCGCTTTTCCAAAAGCGCTTTTGTATGCTGCGTTTTTTTTTTAATTTTTTATGCTTTTTTACTGGTCTTTGGCAGCGCTTTTACTAAGAAGCGCTTTAGTAGGTGGACCTTTAAGAGCGCTTTTTAAAAGCGCTGTCGTTTCTAAATGAGGTATTTTTATGTACAGCCTATAATTTAATCCTCCCAGTCGACCTGTAATGTTTTCGACCTGTAATATTTTCGACCTGTAATATATTTTTGACCTGTAATATATTTTCGACGCTATTATTTCAGCCATCAGTAAGACAATATATATACTAATATAATACCATTATAATATCCAAAATTATATATATACATCATTACATCAATAATATTATAGTTCAAATCGACACAAATCCTACATGAAAAATTGCTTAATATAATATTGACACAAATCTTCTTTAATTTCTTCCAACTTAAGCTTCGGGTACCCAGCAGCACGGAATTCGTCAAGGTACTACAAAACAAAAACATAATATAAATGATATATTTAGTTAAATGTAATAAATTATATGAAATTATCTTAAGTTATAAATTCATACCGTGAGCGGAATCTCTAATTGATTCGCCTGAAGGATTTCTTTCATGAACCTCAAAACAAAGTATCCGCAATCATAACTGTTTCGCTGTTGCGGACACTACATAATAAAACAAATAAGATTCTATAGTTGTCTTGTTTTACCAAGTAGCATAAATATTATAAGCAAAATTGTGAAAAGTAATGTACCTGCACTTGGATCCAAGTGATGTTGTTTGATTTAGTCCGGGATACCTGTGCGTCCCGTTGACTACGGAACACTTGTATTGATCTAATTATTAAATATATAAAAGCATATGTTTAGATCAATCCCACAAATAAGAAAATATATAAATATACACGAATATATATTTAGAACGATCCCACTTACAAATCAACGATTTCCTTCATAGCCGGATAATTGGTCCATTCACCATTTACCGAATTCAGATAATACACGACTTCTCTTATCGGGTTGATAGCAAGCAGCAACCAGTGTGCTCTATAAATTAAAACAATAGGTTATATGAAAATTTTGCTATACACAAAAGAAACAGAGATTAGATGAACCAAGAATGAGAAACTAACCCTACTGGTCGGGTATTATACGCCCAAAGATGCAGACTTTCTGTATTGCTGGTGGACATGAATCTATCTACTAAGCGCTGTCTAACTGATTCCGGTTCCGAAGCAATTGTCATTCCGCTGCAATGGGCGGAAGACACGAAACGGAATCTGTTAGACAATGCAGTCCCGCGCAACACTCTGTCATACAACAACCTTAAATAAAAACATAATAAACATTAGATTATTTTCATTGAAATGTGTAAATAAATTATATTGTGGGACTAATTAAATAATATATCGGATGAGTGAATATTACCGGATGTATGAGTGCATATTACTGACGCCTAGTTGATCATGCCTCAAAATCTCTTCCAAGTCATCAAATGTAATATGTGACGGGAATTCAATACCGAAGACACTTTCATCCATGTTGATTTCACGTAAACCACCATCCTTCAAATCGGACATATCAACCATTGTTGCGAGTGTCGAACGGTATCGAGGCACAAAAGCACCGCCTTTTTTTGCCGCTTGCTTCGGAGGACCAGTGGGTGGTAAGCTACGAACCTGCTGCGTCGCTTGTTGTGACTCCCGAGCGGATGCCTAAAAATCATATAAGTTAGGTAAAATATAAAATCATGCAGATTTAGATTCAGACTATATATTAACACTTTAAATGTACCTCTTTTAGTGATGCAACAGACTCCTCCTCCTGTAAAATCCCTTTACCCTTAATTGCGGGTTTTATAGGAGCAGTCTAAAATTAAAATGTAAAAAATAATTAATAAACGGTTTAGAATTGACATTCGAAAACTAAATGATTTATAATCGTTTTCAGTATACCTCATCACTAATGGTAATGAGCTCCGAGGGCCATGCAACAAATGATCCTATTGCATCTCGCAGCAATGTCGTCTCTGAGACCATGTCAGGTACCGGTAGAATCGCATCACGATCTAATACAACATCCACCGATACTTTCAGGTGTCCATCCGGGAGCGGTCTGTGGTGAAGTAAATCTCCCGAAGTGTTGTGCACTTTTCCCTTGCCAACTAGTCGATAATTCGGTAACGATAAGTATAGTTGGCAAGATGAAATGCCCTAAACAAATAGAAAATATAAAGTCATTATCATTAATAAAATAGAACAGTTTGTAAGGAAAAAAACTTATAATTACCTCGGGAAATTTCTTTTGATAGTTGATACTAGCCTTATCACTAGTTTCTCTCACCGATGAAGTGTTGCAATTTTCTCTCATATACATATCTTTATCTCTTTGCAATTCAGAGACCTGTGCTTGCAATTCCTGCAACTTTTGCAACACTTCTTCATTGGTAAGATTTGATCTTCTCCTAGAACTCTTATAAAAAGAGGTTGGAGTCACACCATGACCCTTACCCCTCACCCGACCGGGATACTCGGGAGCATCTAGTACTCTACTAAGTACGCTCTCCTCACCGGTGGATGCCGATTGCGACAAGGTCTCCTGTAATTCATTTACATTTAAATAATTATTAGTGGAGATAAAAAATCATTTATATATTAAAAAACATTTGATTTAATTAAAGACACAGTATTATACTTACACATTCAGTATAAACTCTCTGAACATCGGGATCGACAGCTTGATTCTTGCCCACACGAGCTTCCTTCCACAACACATGTACAGGAAGTGAAGCTTCCTCACTTTTAGTCTCCTCTAACTATGCATTGACACAAACGATAAAATCGTCAATTAAAACATGCACATGTAGACAATTAATTAAAACGCATTTCTATTTACTTACAATTTTATCCTCTAAGCGTGCATATCCCAAACGCCCTTTTTTGTATGGATACGCTGGTTTGGATGCTCTCTTACTATTCGTGGCACTCTTTTTCTGAAAAGCTTCATCTCTTTGCTTTAAAAACTCAGCCCAATCTGCTTCATCAATGAAGGTCGCATACTTTGTTGGCCGTCCCGGTGCCTCTTCAAGAAATTTTCCATCTTTATCCTTAAGATAGGTGTTTGTCAAAAAACTTTTCCACCCTCTATATCTTTTGCCGGCCAAACTAAGTATGTAGCTTTTACGTTCATCTGGTATCTCAAAAGTCCTCTGCAAAAAAACGTACGCATAGTGTGTTAGTATAAGTAATTTAAACAATTTATCGTCAAGATAATAACAACAATTAACCATATATGATATATACCTGAAGCTCTTCCCAAATCGCTTGTTTTTTCTCCTCCAATTCTAAATTTTTCGTTTTCGATTTCCAGGTAGCTACGGAGACCGGAATATGCATACGGACAAGTGTACCAATATAACTTGTCAACTTTGCAGAATTAGGACCAATTGGTTGTTTATCAGAATTCCATTCCAATCGGTATACTAATCCTTGGTCTCTATGTCGAATGATTCCCTTCATAATAGTGATGCCTCGTGCAACCTCTTTTGCTTCAGTATCAGGTGGAGCATTTGTATCCGAAGCAACTCTTTCTTGTGAGTTTTCTTGTGAGTTTTCAGGTGGGTTTTCAGGTGGAGCATCTCTATCTGGAGCCATTGAACCTGTATCAAACAAACTAAAGCACATTAGTACACTATTAACACTAACTTTATATGAGAAACATTTCAAAAAATTACAACATAGAAGTTATTATAAGAAGAAAAAAAATCAATCCATTATTAATTGTTCAACGTGAAGATATTAATAAAATAAAAGCATGTGATACAATCAATATTACTTTTTCATGATATTTCTTTTAGGCAAAGATGAGGGGATGCATACTCTATCAATATTAAAAGCATGTTCATTTAATAAATCTTAATTTTTAGTCAAATTGTTTTAAAGTACAAATTGTAAGATTTTCACATATTCGATGCCAGATTACTAAATATAATAATTAAAAAATATAAAAATGAGACCATTACTAAACATAAGCGAGTGAAGGTTATCGAGACCATTACTTTATCACTAACGTCTCTTTCTTTTCTTGGTAGGATTGTGTACTACGCGTCTCTTAACAATGCGGACGGTTGGATTGATCCAAATACCCTCATTATGATCATTTCTAATACAAGATTCATTCTCATTTTGATCGTTTCTTGTACAAGATTCAATGCCAACACCAATATCACCTTGATCTTCAATTTTTTCATCAACTATTTTGTTAGATAAAAGCACTATAGACCATTTCGTACTTGTCGGATCATTGACATAGAACACTTGTTTAGCTTGAGAGGCTAGAATGAAAGGCTCATCTTTGTACCCTACCCTATTGAGATCCACTTGCAAAAATCCTGACTTATCCATTCGTACGCCACTATTATTTTCAACCCACTTGCAACCAAATACAGGAATCTGAAACTTCGCGTAATCAAACACCAAAATGCGCTCGATAACCCCAAAATATGACAAATTTGCAAATTTCGGATTTAAGTCATTCGCACTTGATATGTGCATAGCTTCAGCTACCAAGGTAACACCACTATTTTGCATAGTACTTTTATCATCCTGTTCTTTGGTATAAAATGTGTATCCATTAATTGCGTATGCGCTATAAGAAAGCACAATTACAGATGGACCATAGGCTAAACATCTCAACCTTTCTGTTACTGAAGCAGGATCTGAATGATACTTTGAATAAATATGATCTCTAAACCACGGTATGAAACTTCGATTGTGCTCTCGTACTATCCAGTTCTCATTTCTATTTGGATTTAAATCTCGGAGAACAACTTTGTGCATTTCAACAAACGGCTCAACCTCAATCTCATTGTGCAGAACATACAAGTGCACTTGATCCCGTTCGACCATTGATACTGTCACAACTTTATTTCCAATTAGCCTTTTTCCTTCTTTTTTTTCGACAATATGAGATTTGGGGAGTCCAATTGATTGAACATTTGACAGATATTCAGTACAAAACTCAACTGCTTCTTCAGCAACGTATCGCTCGGCAATACAACCCTCTGGTCGACTTCTGTTTTTCACGTACCCTTTTAATATTTTCATATAACGTTCAGCAGGGTACATCCATCTCATATAAGCTGGTCCGCACAGTTGTGTCTCTTTCACAAGATGAACGACTAGATGAACCATTATGTCAAAAAACGAGGGAGGAAAATACATTTCAAGATCACATAAAGTAACAACTATCTCATTTTGCAATGTTGGTAAGATCGAGGGATCGACCACCTTACTGCAAATAGACCTGAAGAAGAAACACAGCTTAGTTATTGCGCTTCTTACTTTTTCTGGCAGAATAGAACGTATACCTATTGGTAAAAAATGTTCCATTATAACATGGCAATCATGCGTCTTCAAACTCTTTAACTTGAGGTCTTTCATGGACACAAGTCTTCTAATATCTGAAGAGTAGCCTTCTGGAACTTTTACTTCACTGAGGAACTTACACAATGTTTTCTTCTCCTTTCTAGATAGAGTGTAAACAGCAGGTGGCAGATATGTTCGTCTTCCTTTTGTCACGGGCCCCAATTCAGTTCTCATCCCCATGTTTACCATGTCATTCCTTATGTTAACGCCATCCTTAGACTTTCCTTGTATATTGAGTAGCGTACCTATAACACTGTCAAATACATTTTTTTCAATATGCATAACATCCAGGAAATGTCTTACGTACAACGACTTCCAATATGGAAGTTCAAAGAAAATTGACTTCTTCTTCCACCCACCCTTGACAATTGAATGTGCAAAAGGCTTGCCAAACTGAGTGCTCACATCTTTCACCTTTTCAAAAATTTGATCACCTGACAAAAAAGGCGGGGCTGTATGATGTTCGGCCTCTCCATTGAATGCTTTTCTCCACCCACGGTAGTGATGATTAGAATTTAAGAATCTACGATGGCCGAGAAAGACATTCTTCTGACAAAGCGCCAATCGTGTCGTATCGGTTTCATCTTCACAAACAGGACACGCCTTTTGACCCTTGTTGCTGTACCCGGATAGATTTCCGTATGCTGGAAAATCATTAATTGTTCCAAACAACATCGCCCTCAAGTTGAAACTTTCTTTCCTATACCCATCGTAAACCTCCACACCTCTCTCCCACAAAAACTTTAAATCTTCGATTAAGGGTGCCAAGTATACGTCTATGTCATTCCCTGGTTGTTTAGGCCCAGAAATTAGCATAGATAACATCATGTACTTACGCTTCATACATAGCCACGGAGGTAAGTTATAAATCATAAGAATCACAGGCCATGTGCTATGCGAGATACTTTGAATACCATGCGGGTTCATTCCATCAGTAGACAATGACAACCGAAGGTTTCTTGCTTCTTTTCCAAATTCAGGATATTCAGTATCAACTTTACTCCATTGTGGTGAGTCTGCCGGATGTCGCAACTTTCCATCAATAATTCTTTCATCTGCATGCCAAGTCAAGTGTCTTGAATCGGTCTCACTACGATACATGCGTCTAAATCTCGGAATTATAGGAAAATACCATAAGACTTTAGCAGGAGACAACTTTTTCTTATATTGAGGGGCACCACATTTAGGACACTCATTCAACGCTGCATACTCGTTTCGAAACAAAACGCAATCGTTTGGACATGCATGTATCTTATCATAGCTCATTCCAATAGAAGACAACATCTTTTTGGCTTCATACGTTCGATTGGGAAGAACATTATCCTCTGGTAGCATATCTTTCATAAGGGCTAATAACTCTGTGAAACTTTTATCCGACCATCCATTGTCCACCTTTAAGTTGTACAACTTTAACACCGCAGACAATCTTGTGAATTTTGAACAACCAACATACAACGGTTTCTCTGCATCGCTTACCAACCTCTCAAACATTTTGGGACAATCCGCAAGATCTTCTTCAAGCGCTTCTGCAATCTCTTCGACTCGATCACAATCGTATGTGTCTGTGCAATCGTCGTTTGAAGCATACTTCCTATTACAACTCGACTCAGCATTCCCGGTACTTTTCTCACCATGCATTGTCCAACATGTATAACTTCTATCAATTCCAAACCGTAGTAAATGAGATCCCAACTGATTCCCGTCAACCTTACCCCCGGCATAACAGCAACCCAAGCAAGGACACGGCATTCGAAGCGGGTCTTTGGAGTGCGCAACCGCAAACTCAACAAATTCCCATACCCCTTTCTCGTACTCTTTCGACAATCGGTTTGAATTCATCCATGTCTTATCCATGTCTTAATTAAGCTAAACAAAAACGGTCAAACTTTCACTCTTCACAAGTAACCCCTATGGCGAATTCAATTCACAAAGTTAGTAAGTACCTCACTTAACGATAGATAAATATATGAAATTAAAATTGTAAGAAATCTCTTTTAAATAAAAAGATGTTTTAAGTTTGAACTTTATTTTTGATAGTCTTGTTTAAAATTTTTATTGTATGTATAGTAGATGTGTCAACAAATATCAAAATACAATGACTAAAATTTATGATTACAGTTATATCAATATCAATTATACACATTTTATCCCTTAATCCATATTTTCACTTCACTATACAAACTCAGCATTTAATTTCAGCAGATTCACACTCTTAACTATACAAACTCAGCATCTAAGCTTACTACTACTAAGCCATATGCTGGATGTTAAACAATATCTAAAGAGCAATATTAGAGACATTGATTGATCTATCTATTTCAAGCATATTGAAAAGAAATTCAAAAAAAGATATATAATATAATGATATTCACCAAAAAAGCTACACTGTAAGGCATAATAATTTTAAACCACTGTTGCAAGACATTATGATATAGACCTCTAGTTATATTTATTAGGATTAGTTCAGTTCATTAAGATTTATTATTTTATTTATTTTTAGTTAGTATTTTTTGAATTTTTAAATTTGAATGTCCTATTTTTAAGAAAAGATTTAGGTTAAAACATAAGCTACCTATTAACTAGTAATTTTAGGAGAAACCAATCACAAACTCCGCCACTGCCGCCTGCATAGGTCTTAAGAACATATTTTCAGTTGGTTACAATACTTCCTTCCTACCACTTCATCAACAAAGGTCATGGCTACGGAATATCCTGAGGCTAACAAGGTTGTCCAGTTTTTCATGATCATTACTGAAAATCGTCAACAAGGAGAGCTTGTAAAACCTTGTGTAAGTCTTTCATTTGTCATGTTAGAAGCTTGCATCATCCCTATACAACATTTTATGTGCTCATTATGCTTATTTGACAGATGTTACCAATAAAGTTTGTGAGGAAACATGGACAAGGTTTACCAAATGTTATATGTCTAAAGACTTCCAATGGAGAAAACTGGAAAATAAATTTGGTGATGAATGATGGCAAAATATGGTTTGGACAAGGTTGGAAGGAATTTGCACAGTATTATTCTCTAGGTTATGGCCATCTTCTCGTTAAAACCTTCCAACCTAGAGAATATGGCCATAACCTAGAGAATAATACTGTGCAAATTCCTTCCAACCTTGTCCAAACCATATTTTGCCATCATTCATCACCAAATTTATTTTCCAGTTTTCTCCATTGGAAGTCTTTAGACATATAACATTTGGTAAACCTTGTCCATGTTTCCTCACAAACTTTATTGGTAACATCTGTCAAATAAGCATAATGAGCACATAAAATGTTGTATAGGGATGATGCAAGCTTCTAACATGACAAATGAAAGACTTACACAAGGTTTTACAAGCTCTCCTTGTTGACGATTTTCAGTAATGATCATGAAAAACTGGACAACCTTGTTAGCCTCAGGATATTCCGTAGCCATGACCTTTGTTGATGAAGTGGTAGGAAGGAAGTATTGTAACCAACTGAAAATATGTTCTTAAGACCTATGCAGGCGGCAGTGGCGGAGTTTGTGATTGGTTTCTCCTAAAATTACTAGTTAATAGGTAGCTTATGTTTTAACCTAAATCTTTTCTTAAAAATAGGACATTCAAATTTAAAAATTCAAAAAATACTAACTAAAAATAAATAAAATAATAAATCTTAATGAACTGAACTAATCCTAATAAATATAACTAGAGGTCTATATCATATGTGTAAGAGAAAATTATATATTTTTCATATTTTCATTGAAAAATAAAATCACAAATCTTACTGATGAATAGTTACCAGGTATACTGAGTTTTACATTGATTGATAAATAAGTCATAGCCTTACTTATACAGTTGTTTACACAAAATTGGACCCTACCCACTTTTAACTTTAACAATATTATTTTGGATATCCAAATTTCATGGAACATTTACAATAGAAAACTTTAAACTTATTGCAAGATCATAACTGTTAAGCTTATTAGATTGGCTCCAAAAATAGTCTTAGAGAATCGGAGAGGATTCATATGAGACATAGTACAAGAAATCTTTTGAAAGAAACATGGCTATGAAAATTGATATAAAAAAAAAAGCATTTGATACTCAAAATGGAGTTATTTATTCTATATGCTTAAGAACTTTGGCTTTAATATTATATTTTGCAATTGAATTACAACAATACTTCATTCAACCAAATTATCAATTTAGTTAATGACAAGGCAACAAGCTTTTTCAACTGTTCTAGAGGAATAAGACAAGGAAATTCCATTTCTATTTTACTATTTTGCATTGTTGAAGATGCTTAAGAAGACAATTTGCAAACATGATTGAACAAAGACATATTACATGTATCGCTCATGACAAAACTAAGTTTCCAAGTCACACTTTCTTTGTAGATGATCTCAGATATTTTGTAAAGCTACCAAAAGTGATGCATATCCTATCCACAAATTATTACATGAATATGCTTAAAATTCATGCCATCGCCCTAGTCCCACAAAATGCAAGGTATCCTTGGTTTTTAGGCTATCCACAAGTTGCATGCATCTTTGGTTTCAACACAAGTCACACAAACTTTGATTACTTTGGAGTACCAATATTCAAGGCTAAGTCAAGAGTTCAATATTTACATCCAATAGCAGATAAGGCCTAAACCAAATTAATCACATGAAAAGGAAACATCTTATCTATGATGAGAAGAATTCAACTATTGTTAACTCGATAATCCATAACATGCTAACCATATTCTAACATTAGTGAAATCCACATGTAAACTCTCAAGAATCAACAACAATCAAACATATCTCATGATTCCAATATAATCCAAAATAATTATAATACCAACACCACAACACATTCAACATGAAATCACACAAGTAAGCATGTATCGTCATCAAGTTTCATGTTCATAACAACAACAACACAAACCCTAACTTCCCAACCATGGATTTTTCTCTCAAAGCTAAAATTTAACTATGAACTCACCTCTAGGAAGAAGATGATGATGAAATATTAGAGACGACTTGATGAAGCAAGCTCTTGATCCTTAAGTATTCCAAGCTTTTTTTCTTTCGAAGAAGACGATTGAGAACGGAGAAGACGATTCCAAGCTTAGGGATTTGGAAACGATTGAAGACGATTCCAAGCTTAGGGATTTGGAAACGATTTTGTGAGTTTTCTGAGAATGCAAGATTTTGAAACGATTTTGTGAGTTTTCTGAGAATGCAAGAGTTTTCTGAGAATGCAAGCTTTTGTGAGAATGAACGATTTCTTGTTTTAAAAAATTTTAATTGTAAAGAGGGTATGACAGCGCTTTTGAAAAGCGCTTTCGTAACTAAGGCTATACCAGCGCTTTTGAGGATAAAAGCGCTCTTGTACCCCACCCCCTATATCAGCGCTTTTTAAAGCGCTTTCATAAGCCCCCTATAAGAGCGCTTTCAGAAAGCGCTTTCATACCCCCCCACTATAAGAGCGCTTTTCAAATGCGCCTTCGTACCCCAGCCTCTAAGAGCGCTTTCTGAAAGCGCTTTTGTAACCCCCCCCTTTAAGAGCGCTTTTTTAGCGTGTTTTTTTATTTTGTTTTAGCGCAACCTATACCAGCGCTTTTTACAAAAAGCGCTTTAGTAGGGGTGCTGCTAAAAGACAAATTTGGTGTAGTGAATGGATAATTGTTTGAATAACAAAGAGATTACAACTTGAAAATTCAAATGAACAAAAGTCTTCTCGTCTCAGTACTTGTCACTTCAAATGGTGAACCTTGGAGGGATGGTAGAAGAACTCAGCCTGACCATCTTGTGTGAATTCCAATTCTCCCTCATCAATCAGGTCTTGAATTTTATTCTTCAAAGTCCAACAGTCGTCGGTGTCATGTCCAGGACTGTCAGAATGGTATGCACACCTTGCATCAGGATTGTACCTTGGGGAGGCTGTGCTGGGATTCTTAGGAGGGTTCCTTAACGTCACCAGATTAAATCTTAACAGGTGTTGTAAAGCTTAAGATAGCGGCATGTTGAGCTTGGTAAATTGCCTCTGGTTAACCCGTTGCTTTTGGTGAGGTTGTTGTTGGACCCTTGAGGTAGTAGCAACTTGGAGAGGTCCATTCTTTACCAAGCCAAACCCTTGTCTTCTTGGAGGCTGATCAATGACTTGACCACCAGCCTTGACCGTTTGCTTCATGTTGTTGTATCTGTCTTGATGAAGCTGGTTGATCATGGTTCTCAGCTCTTCTTGTTCCCGAGCTAAGCCTTAGATAAGAGCCATCTACCCCAGCATCTGGGTTCTCAATGCATCTACCTCAGCTTGCAGATGTTTCAGCCGTTCTTCCTTATTGTCTTTAGGACTTTTCTTGACCAAGTTCCCCATGAGGAGTGTTCTCAACTCTTCCTGCCCCTTGGATAGGTTTAGGAAGATTTCCCTGAATTGAGTCTCTTGAGTATGAAGATCCTGGTTGTCTTGTGGGAAAGCCATTGCTGAAATAAATAGCGAAAACATGAGAGACCTGTATTGGGAGACCTGTTATGCAATGATATGTATGATATATGTATGCAATGTTTTCAAGGATCACGCGGGGTAAACAAGAAACTGTTAGAATCTGAATCTGGTAGCTTGATTGAAGGAACTTCATGTTGCTGAGAGTCCTTCTTCAAGAGTCAAGCTCACCATATCGAGTGGGTCATAGCCCCTGACTCAAGTTATCATGCTTGGATTTCTAGACAAACTTGGCTAGAGGAAAATAAATCCCCTCTGCCCCTTGCTGGACATTTGATTTACCATAACCTGCATCACAGACCCTTGAGATCCTTGAAATGGTTAAAGAAATGTTAAGGCATGACGTTATGATGTGTATGCTATGCGTTTAAGCAAAAGTGTGAGGTGATGTAAGTAAGCCCTGTAATAAATCCAGATTATTGGAGAAGGACTGTAAACAAAACCTGCAAGGAAACCCTATTATCAGATAACAAGAATGTGCAAGTAGTTCAAGTTTGAAGGCATACAAGTCACACATAAGAGCCCTTAGATTTCAGGCTTGCATGAGGTTCCATAGGTAAGTACCCTCTTGAGTTTAGTTGGCTCAAAACCTGTCCTATAAATAGTAATCGGGTTCTAAGGAGCTAAATATCATTGGATTGTTTTCTATGTTCATTGTTTTGGTTTAGCCACTTAACTGGCGACCAAAATATTCCAAGAAAACAACCCTCAATGAGTGTAGTATCGAGTATCTACCAACTTCGGACTGCACCAAAGTCGGTCATCTCACTACCCCTAAAAAAGGCCAAGATGGTCAAGTAAGGTTCTAAGGTCAATTGATGCTTCACGACACCATGCGGCAGCCCCGTACTCTCCTTGACTTAACTCAAGGGTTATCGGTACTCACCAAAGTGCCACATCAACGTAGCTATTGTTTCAACCATGTCGGTATACCCTGCACAGTTCCCTCACAGTTTGTTGCTACTTACCTAAAGGGTATCCCCAGATCCAGGTTAGGATCTATAGAACTCTGATACAAACCCACAAAATTTAAAGCATACAAAGCATACAATTGAAAACACAAGTGATATAGTCCTAAGGTACACCTCACTTATTAAAGTCCCCAGCAGAGTCGCCAGTTCTGTGATCGGTGGGAATGAGAACTGACTATTTTTTTATGCTGGTTCGCGTTTGCGTTTGTTTTTGCAAAGTGTCGCGGTAAGCAAGAGTCGCCACCGTCTTTTATTTTATCCAACAAGGGAAAGGACAAAAGCACAGAAAAATTCCTTTTCGAGATGTTTCTCGGGTTCGGGAGGTAGATTATAGAAAGGGAAGGTGTTAGCACCCTTTCTATCCGTGGTTATCCACGGGCTCTTAGGTACTTGCTCACTATGTTTTCAAAAGTTTGCTTTTCTTTGTGATTGTGGGTTTTGAAAAGAGTTTTGTTTGAAACTTCATTTTAACTCTTGCTTCTGTCCTCAAGAGTGTATGAAGTGTTTTTGAAAACTTTGTTCGAAAAGTGTAAGTGTGAAAAGTTTTTGTTTTGTTTTAAAAGAGAGAAAGTACTTAAGAACCTCTACCTACTCAAAAAGGAATTTAATTGTGCAAATGTCCTTTAGACAGTACTATCCTACTATTGAGGAGTAGGTAGCACCGTCGTTGGAGTTTTCGGGTCAATTCAATTTAAGGGGCGTGTGGTCACTAAAGCAACGTTAGGACGCTTTAGTGGTAATCCAAATGTCTTAGATCATTTTTCTGAGGCAACCGTTTTGAGGCAACTTATGATCTTGGGACAAAAGGACAACCTCTAAAACATCTTATACTTAATGACCACGTTTGAGGCAACCAAGGGAGGTGTACCCTAAGAGTGGCATGTGCAAGTGTGGTAACTTTCAGTTATATTATCTTTGTACATGTTATGGTGAGCTACTGTTGATTTTAAGTTAAGAGTTAATCTTGCCATACAATCCTAGTTAGCATACATCTAAGCAGTTAATATATGTACAGGAATTTAAAGTGCGGGAATTGTAAATCCTACGCTATTACAAGGCTTTCGGGGAGGAGCATTATTTACATGTCCAAAAATTGGGGAAATAAAAGCAGTAAAGGGTCTTAGTTAAGCTATTACATCCCAGTAGGCAATTATAATAAAATAAACGCGCACGAGTCTGAAAATAAACTCTAAAAATCCTAAGAATGAAATCTTTTTGTTATTTTATTTTGGGAAAATGATCTAAATCTATTTAATTTTAGTTTTTTTGAAAAATGTTAAGATAATTAAAGGTTAATTAACAAAGTTAATTTAATAGAAAAAGAACTAGCCTAATGTTTTTGTATTTTTTTTGATTTTTATGTTAATTAAAAGGAAGTCTATGAAAACAAAAATAAAATACAAGGGGAATCCTTCGATCCAAGGATAAAACGGGAGTTTCGACCCAGGGAGAGAAATTGAAGCTTTGATCCAGAGGGGGTCATGGTCCTTTCGATTGGGCCAAACAGCAAGGCGTGAGTAGCCTTCGATCCAGGAAGAGGATTGTCTTTTGATCATGGAGGTCATGGATTTCGATCCAGGAATGAGATGCTTCCTTCGATCCAGCATGCTAATGGGTTCGATCCAGAGAAGGGCTCTCCTTTGATCTGGGATGTTATACCTGCAAAAGCATGTTAGCGAAATAAAATGCAGGGCCTGGGTATTGAACCCCAGGCCCTTCGATCCTGCGCTTGCTGGGTCTCTTCAGGCTATGTCTGCAGCAAGTGTTAGAAAACGAAAAACATGACCTGGGTGCCAAACCCAGGCCTTTCGATCCTGTCTAGGATGGCAAATCGAAGGTAACAACAAGTAATGATGTGTTATGCGAAAAACAAGGTTGGATAATTTACCCTCTCTTACCAGTAGATTGGAACTTCGATTTGGGCGCTTCCTGGATGTAGGCACCTTCGATCTGGGCACTTCCTGGATGTAGGCACTTTTGATCTGAGGGCTTCTGGGCGTGGGCACCTTTGATCTGAAGGACTGCTTTGGCTCTTTGGGGAAATTTTTCTGTGTGTTCTCCTGCAGAGTTTTGTTTGTTTCCTTGTATGATTTTCGTCCGTATATTTTCTGTGTATATTTTATGTCTTGGTAATGTATGCTGACCATTGTATTTATAGGGGTGTGAGGGTGCAGTAATGGCAAGGGACAGCCATTAAAATAGGCCTTTAACGCTCTGGACAAAAATCAAACACATTAAATTATTTCCTCTTTTGAAACATTCGTGTCCCTTGAATGAACCTGGACGCTTGGATTTCGAATGCTTTCAGGCCATGCTCTTCGATTAGTCCTGATTTGCCTCTTTCGAATGGACTCCCTGTGTACCCTTCGAATGGGCCTGGCCCAAATATCAATCGAAGGATTTCAATCGAAAGGCTCTGCTAACAGGCCAATCAAAAGGTGTTGTTCATGCCAATCGAAGGACATAGTTGACATGCCTGTCGAAATTGCCTTGACATAATTCCAATCGAATGCTTGTCCATAATTCCAATCGAAAGACTCCTTCAGAATGCCAATCGAAGGGTCTTTCAGGATGCCGAAATGCTTGTCCAGAATGTCAATCGAAGTGTCTTTCAGGATGCCAATCTAAATACTTGTCTAGAATGTCAATTGAAGTGTCTTTCAGGATGCCAATCGAAAGGTACGTGTCCAGAATGTCAATCGAAGTGTCTTTCAGGATTTCAATTGAAAGGTACTTAAAGTACCACTCAAAAATCTTCTTTTTCCTTAGGCAAGAGTTTGTGATCAACCAGGCAGGGGGAAGACTTTGGAAAACATGAGAGGGCAAATTTTGGGGTGCAACAGCCATGAATGAGAGTTTGTAACGTTGGCTAAACACATGGGATTATGTCCCTTTTTGAATTTTGAATGACATGCAGCTGGCCTTCGAATGCTCCCTTTCGAATCGGCTGATGGTCTCCTTCGAATGCTCTCTTTCGAATGGGCTGATGGCCTCCTTCGAATGCTCTTCGAAAGATTCTTCGAATGGACCCTTTGAACGCTTCTTCGAATGGACCTTTTTGGAATTCCAATCGAAGGACACTGTTATAATGCCAATCGAGGTACTTGTCCATAATGCCAATCGAAAGGCTTCTTCAGAGTGCCAATCGAAATGCTCCTTCAGAATGCCAATCGAAGGGTCTTTCAGAATGCCAATCGAAGTGCTCCTTCAGAATACCAATCGAAATGATCCTTCAGAATTCCAATCGAAATGCTCCTTCAGAATTCCAATCTAAATGCTCCTTCAGAATGCCAATCGAAGGATCTTTCAGAATGCCAATCGAAATGTACTTAGAGCAACACTCCAAAATTTTCTTTTTCCTTAGGCAAGAGTTTGTGATCAACCATGCAAGGGGAAGACTTTGGAAAAATGAGAGGGCCAATTTTGGGGTACAACAGCTAGGATTTTCATTCTATGCAATTTCTATTATGTAACTGCCCCAAAGTTATATAATAGTCTAGGGTTTACATTTCCGCTTTTACTTTTTGCACCTTTACAGTTTTCTATATTTGCTACTTACCTCTTAGTAATTATGGTTATATGGAAAGACTAAAACGAAACGATAGTTAATCCTAACACAAAGATTAAAATAACTGAATACAAATCACTTGCATACTCGCACCTCTAGGGTAATCCCCCTTATCGCCTTAAGAAAACAGTCATGTCCCTCGAACACATGGACACTTTAGCAAATCCACTCAATATAAAGATCATAGTCCCTTGATGAACCTTCGACGTTGCCTTTCATAAATAATCTAGTCCCTTAACAAAAATTGCTAAAAACGTCCTTACCAGTTGCCTTCGAGGACTGTACGATGACCCTTGCCTGTCCCTTCACATCCAACGATAGGGCTTCCTACTAACTAATGGTACATATAACATTATCTAAAGGAGGAGTAAAACACAAGAATGACCTTGAGTAGGGTAGATCTTAATTCCTTGCTCACAAAAAACAACATTTTCTCACAATCACATTTCTCAATAAATATTTTCAAACAAATGCTTTGTACGCATTCTCGAGGACAAATACGATAATTATTACAAGGTTTCGCCTTACATTGACAAGCTTTTCAAAATATTTTTCAAACATACAATACAATGAAATTTCAAAAAGTTAGTTAAGCAATTAAGAGCCCGTAGATAACTATGGATGAAAAGGGTGCTAACACCTTCCCTTTTCATAACCTACCCCCGAACTCAAAAATCTCAAGGTCTTTCCTGTTCTTTTCACCCTTTCCTTAATGGATAAAAGAAAATTCGATGGCGACTCTTGCTATCCACAACATTTATGATAAAACGTAAACCAAGTCAGTTCTCCCACCGTATTATAGAACTGGAGACTCTGCTGAGGATATTTTATTAAAAAAGAGGGTTTATCTTAGAGATTTAGATCACATTTAATTGCTTTAAAATTGCTCGCATTGTATGCTTTATCTTTAATGGGTTGCTCGGGTTTTATTTTCTTGCAAAGATCCTATACCCGATTATGTGGAAATTATACGACGTAGACCGATATGGTTGAAGTTATGGCTACGTTAGTGTGATAAATTGGTTTGTACTAGTGTTCCTTGAGTCAGTCAAGGATAACACTAGGCTACCGTGTGGTGTCATAAGCACTAACTGACCTTTAGAACCTTAATTGACCCAACTTAGCCATTAGAAAGTAGTGAGATGGCCGACTTTGGTGCAATCCAAAGTTGGTTGATACTCGATGCTACACTCATTAAGATTTGAATCTCATGATATTTTGGTGGCAAGTCAATTGTTATGCTGAAATAAAGCTTGTGAGAAAGAACAGTGATATGAGATTCCTAGAACCTGTTTACTATTCTTAAGATAGGTTGAGCCAACTGAATTTCAAGAGGGTACTTACCTACAAACCCCATGCAAGCCATAAACCTAAGGCTCCTGTGTGCTTTGTTTTTGTTTGTTATCTGTTCAAACATGACATCATGACATCATACCATATCATTTTCACTGATCATTTCAAGGATCTCAAAGGCCTGTGATGTAGGTTTATTATGAACCATATGTCTAGAAAGGGGCAAGGGGATTTATTTTCCTCTAATCAAATGCTATCAAAGATCAAAGTAATTTCGCTTGAGTTAAAGGCTAGGACCCACTCGACATGGTGAGCTTGATTCTCATAGAAGGACATTCAAAGATGCAAAGTTATTCAGTCAAAGCTGCAGCCAGACTCAACATCTAACATTTCCTTATGTTTATCCCATGAGATCCTTGAAAATATAACATCCACATGTCATGCATGTCATTACATAACAGGTAGTTCCCAAGACAGGATTTCTCACCTTCTTGATATTTATTTCAATAAAAGATGGCTCGTGAACAAACCATGAAAGACCTTCAAGCTCAAAACGCCCAATTCTAAGAGACGCTCCTGAACTTAGCCAAGGGACATAAAGAACTGGTGGTGCTCAACGCCAGGAAGAAAAAGACTCGAAAACCGGTTGGTATCTTCAACACGGGGAGAAGATTCAATGGTCCCTCTAAATAGGTTTAAGCTTCTGACATCCCATCAGATGAAGATGACAATCAATAAGAAGACGGATGAAATATCAAAGCTGAAGGGGGAAGCAACCTTGGTTTTGGTAAAATTCCTGATGAAGAAGACTATTCTAAGGAGCAATATCCTCCCGCTGATGACAGATACAAACAACTAGAAGATCGTCTCAATGCTATAGAGATCCAGAGAGTGCCTGGGTTGGATTTTGAAGAGCTGGGATTAGTCTAAGGGGTTGTTATCCATCACAAGTTCAAGATCCCTACTTTTACCAAATATGATGGTGTTTCTTGTCCTAAGCTTCATCTGAGGTCTTATGTCCGGAAGATCGAACTCCATACTGCTGACAGAAAGTTATGGGTTCACTTATTTCAAGAGAGCTTATCTGGGACACAACTGGAATAGTTCTATCAGCTGGAGGGAACCGGTATACGTACTTGGGAAGACCCGACAAATGATTTTTACAAACAATACCAATACAATGATGATCTTGCACCAACTCGTGTGCAATAACAGAGTATGACTATGGATCCAAATGAAGGATTTAAAGAATATGCCCAGAAGGGGAGAGATCCGGATGGAAGAGTTCAACCTCCTTTGTCTGACAGAGAGCTGGTTGATATGTGTATGGGAACTTTAACATGACCTTTCTTTAATCATCTGATCAGAAGCTCTTCATCTGAATTCACTGAGCTGATATTAACTGGGGAACATGTTGAAGGTGGAATTAGAAGTGGAAAGATTCGGGTAGCTACGTCTTCAAGTGTCGTGAAGAAGATGTTTAATGGAAATAAGAAAACTAATGTTATGTATGGATAAAAGGGTCATGCTAGAAGTGATCGCAACCAATCTGTAGGGGCGGTGCTAATTTCTAATCCCACGCTAGTACAACAACATCAACAAGGTAATCAACGTAGGACAGATGCTCCCAAGAGACAATTTACTAAGATCAACATGCCACTGTCTCAGGAATTGCAACATCTTTTAAAGGCGGAGTTAATAACGTTAAGGGATCCTCCTCAGAATCCCAACACCTGCTCTTCTCATTATAATCCTAATGTGAAATGTTCCTACCATTCCAATAGCCCCAGGCACGACAACAATATCTTCTGGGCCTTGAAGAACAAAATTTAAGACATGATTGACAATAAGGAAATTGAGTTTGATCCTCCTGAGACCCCCAATGTAATTATTGCATCTATGCCTAAGCATGACAAAGGAATTAATGCAATTTATAATGTTTCATATGTTTCTACTCTAAGTGAATCAACTACTCCCATCTCAATCATTAAGAAGAATATGTTGTAAGCCGGTTTATTTTAGGGTTATATTGAAAGATGCTACTGCTGCACAACCCAATCAGTGGCTACAAGTTGCTGAAAGAAGGTATTCAGCGTCTGATGGACAATCACATAATTCTGGTTGAGAAGATTCCCTCTATGAAGAATCTATTTCAAGACTTGGAGCTGGAAGAGGTATCTATAGTTTCCGGAACTCCTATCAGAATCACTGCCAAAGGCCCTGTGAGGATTACGGATGAACCTAGAGTCGCTCCTCTAATCATCACTGCACCCAGACCAATTTTGTATTCCTCGGACTAAGCTATCCCTTAGAACTATGGATCTGACGTCTACTACCATGGCATCAAGCAAGAACTATTAACCACTAAATATGAAGGTACTGAAGTTACTGATTCCAATGTTGACAATATTGCGAGAACTAGTAAGTTTACTATAAGCAGAAGGGTTTTCTCTCCAGAAATCTCTCTGAAGACTGTCGTCACACCAGTTTGTGTCACTGCTACCGAGCCAATTACTAAGACTCGAGGCAAAGAGAAAATGACAGAGCCTGCCCAGACGGAGGCACCTAAAGAAGTTATAGTTGAAGATAATTCCAGGCAAGAGTTGGAGGAAGTATTAAAAATTATCTGGAAAAGTGATTACAAGATTGTTGAACAACTGGGGCATACTCCCTCAAAGATCTCCATGTTATCCCTCTTATTGTTCTATGAAGCCCATGCCCAGGCTTTGGTGAAATTCTTAAAATCTGCGCATGTGCCAGAAGAAATCTCTGCTGATCAGTTTGAGAGTTATGTTACTAGCCTTATGACTGATGATGGGCTGGGTTTTTCTGATGCTGATTTGACTCCCGAAGGAAGAAACCACAACAAGCCCCTGTATGTCTCTATTGAATGCAGGGACACTACTTTAGCTCATGTATTGATTGATATGGGTTCCTCGCTGAATATTCTACCAAATGGTGCTCTGGACAGACTTGATTGTGAAGGGGTTACACTAAAGCCCACTTATATTTTGGTGAGAGCCTTTTACGGTTCAAGAGGATGGTACAGGAAGAAGTGGATATTCCGATTAAGGTAGGTTCGCAGGTCATCAAATCCACCTTCTATGTGATGGATATTCGACTGGCTTATTCTTGGTTACTCGAATGCCCTTGGATTCATGGGGCAGACCCTGTTACTTCAACCTTACATCAAAAGTTGAAGTATCATATGAAAGGAAAGGTTGTTACAGTCTATGGTGAAGAAGAGTATATGGTGAGTCACTTAAACTCATTCAGGTATGTTGAGATGGACAACAAATTCATTGAAACTCCCTGCCATACTTTTGAAGTTATCCCTCCTACTGCTACTGAAGACGTTTATTTTACTCCCAAGGTTACCAAGGTTCCACACATAATGGCTTCTTTGAAAGATGCTAGAGATGTAGTAGAAGAAGGTGGATGCACTACTTGGGGTCAACTTCCCGACATTCCTTACAAGTCTGACAAATTTGGTTTGGGTTTCACTGTAGAGGCTTAGAGGGCTGTTCTTCGTGCTCGTGTTGGAAGACCATCATTCCGCATCAACAACAATGGAGTTAATGTGGTAGAAGATGAAGATAGTGACTATGACCTAGACAATTGGATTTTTCCCACCATCGGCAACGAGCTAAGCAACTGGAAGACTGAAGACCTTATCTCAATCTCTTTTAGTCAGGAGTAAATGCTACTTTTTGTTTTATTGCTTTCAAGTTTTGGTTATGTAATTTTAAAATAATAACTTTAAGCCCTGTGTCTTACCCGGGACACAATGGTTCATTTGTTAGGGTTGTCATTTCATTCGCATATTTTTATTCAATAAAACATTGGATGTTTTGCATTCAAATTTTCCACTCTTTGTCTTTCTTTTATTTACTTTCAAAATAGTTGTGTTCTTACACACACCCACATAATAAATTACAGATCCACATCCCCTCTGGATCCCATTGACAATAAGTTTGCTATTGCCACTTATGACTTTGAAAATCCGATCTACCAAGCCGAGGACGAAGGTGAGGAATATTATGAAGTACCTAGAGAAGTTGCCAGACTATTCATGCAAGAGAAAAGGCCATAAAACCGCATGAAGAGCCAGTTGAGGTTGTAAACTTGGGTACTGAAGCAGACAGGAAGGAAGTCAAGATATGTGCTAACCTAGAGGACAATGTCAAGAATAGGTTAATCCATATGTTGCATGACTATGTTGAGATCTTTGCTTGGTCGTACGAAGATATGCCAGGGCTCGATACTAATATTTTGGTTCACCGTCTACCGATGAAAGAGGGTTGTTCTCCAATAAAGCAGAAGGTTCGTCGTATGCGTCCTGAGATGTCTGAAAAGATCAAGGCTGAAATTATGAAGCAATTTGTTCTAGAATGGCCCGATAGCTTGAAAGGGCCCAGTCTAGACCTTTTCTTTGGTGCGGCCCGTACGACCATGACCTGGGTTTCCCGCTACCTGTCGAGAAATGTCAGACATTTTCCCTCCCTAACCAACACTGGCCCAGGATTATTGATGAGCATCCTCTCAGCCTGCCCGACATCAACGTCATGCAGGCCACCAGGAACCGACCAAAGAGATTCCTGTAACTGACCCTCTTCTTGGGACCAACGGCTAGTTACGGGCACATCTGCTCAGGTTGACCAAGTCTTAGCAATTACTTGATTTCATGGACCCGCATATCTAGGCGAGAAATCAGGAACCAATGGTTATGTGCCAGGGGCATTATATATACCCTCACACTTGTGAGGGAAAGGTATCGAATATTTACTATTCACCACCTAATACTTTGCTTGTATCTCATTGTTCCAACTCTTACTTGATCATCGGAGTGTGTGATACGGTGGGAGAACTGACTTGAGGGTTTTGCGTTTGATCGCAAATGTTGCAGTTAGAAGGAGTCGCCACCGACTTTTCTTTTATCCAAAAGGAAAGGTGAAAAAGCACGGGAAAGACCTTTGAGATTATTTCTTGAGTTCGGGAGGTAGATTATGAAAAGGGAAGGTATTAGCACCCTTTTCATCCATGGTTTTCCATGGGCTCTTAGTTACTTGCTAGTTCACTTGCTTTTTTTGTTTGAAATTGTGCTTGGTGTGGTTTTTGAAAGTATTTTGTAAAGAGGCCATTGTTTAGGCAATATTTATAATGATTCTCGTTCGTAGGAATGTATACAAAGATGTTAATCTTTTGAAAATGTTTTCAAGTTTGTAAGATGCTTTGAAAGTGTAGGTGCTTGTTTTGAAAATAGCAAGGATGTTTGTTTTGAGATTGAGCAAGTAATTAGGAGTATTCTACCTACTCAAAAGTCTTTCTTGTTCATTTTTCCCTTCCTTTGACATTGTTATCTTACCATTGATTTGGTAAGTAACTCTATTTTTGGATGCAAACGGGACGGGCGTGAGTCATCGTATAACCATGATTAGCAATGTTGTAAGGTATCTTAGCATTTTCCTTAGGGACTAAGATCATTTGAAAGGCTACTTAGATAGAGTCATCGAGGGACTATGATCTTGTATTTGCTTGTTTTTGCTAAGACACCTCACATGCATAATATGGCTATTTTGTATAAGGCAACCAAGTGGAATAACCCTAAGGGTGCTTGTGTGCAAATGTATTATTTTCATGCTTGATTTAGTCTTGAATTAGGGTTTGCTATTTATTGGTTTTAAGTCTTTCCATACAAACCCTAATTACTAGCAATTGTATATAAAGTGATAAATTGCAGAATTTAAAGTTACTACGCTATTACAATATTTGTGGGAGGGGGTGTATAAATTACAAATGGGGATTGCAAGAAATTAAAACCCTAATTAGTCTATTACAACCAAACTGAATTTATACAAGAATTGAAATAAATAATGTATAAGATGAATTAAATATGCAAGAAGGTAAATGTGAAGAAAATGGATATTTTGTTTGATGTTTTATGAAAAAGGAATTTTACCTTAACCTAATAAAATAAAGAAAATAATTTATTAAGTTTGAAATTATTGAGAAAAGATTTTAGATGAAAACCCTAATTCTATTAATTAATCAAAAGAAAACAAGTTTAAGAAAAGTATTTTTTAGCATTTTTTATCTTGAAAATAATTATAGCATTATAAAATATTTTTTGTCTTTTTGGTATTAAAATAATATATTTTTAATTGGTGTAAAAGAAAAATAAATAATATTCTAGTTTTAATTAAATTTACAAAAATAATTAATAAAATAAATAAAGTGTGGTCAAGTATATTTTTGTGAGAAAAAAAATAAATAAACTAAGTTAAAATATAAATCTACTATTTTTTGTATTTCATGATTTTTTTAGTATTTTTAAAAAATATATTTAAGAAAATAAAATGAAAATAAAATGGAAAATAAAATAAATGGGCCAGGGGTGTCAAAAGCCTGCAGGGGGGGTTAGTAAGCAAAAAATAAAACAAAAACTAAGCCCAAAAGGCCCAACGCCTATTTGATGAAAAAAAGAAAAAAAGACAAAAAATGTAAAACAAATGCAAAAAGGCATCGCTGAGGTTCGAACCCATGACCTCTACCAATAACGCGCGCTACCTTACCACTGGGGTGTCTGTACATTCGTTAATATAACTTAAACAATAATTACATAACACAAAATGCACCCCGATTACACTTCATCTTCAACCTCCAGCCAAAGGATCTGTATCTTCTTCATCTCTCAACAAAAATGAAAAGTTCAAACATGAAAGTTGTGGTATTTTTTCCCACGAATCCAAACATATAAACAACTTAAGCTAACAATCAAAGGTGAATGAGATTTTTTCTATCCCTAATTCAAAACCTAAAAATTTAAGAAAACTTCAACCCTAAAATACTCTAAGCTCAGGCCATATAAATGTAAACTATGGATATGTACAACTTCATGGCAATGGTATCTGTTGTACCCCAAAATTTTCCCTCTCATTTCTCAAGGAATCACCCTGGATCCTCAAGTTTACTTCCATCCAATTCCAAGCCTTGAACTACAATTTTTCAAGAAAGTCATTAATAAGGGCAAAATGGTCATTTGCATACTGAGAAGTCTAACTTTGACTTTTGGATCAAAATCAAATCTCAAAAATCATATTTCATCAAGACATGTTGGAATATGAAGTTTGTTTCATCAAGAATTTCAAAAGTCAAATTTTACTTTGGAAAAGTCAAATTCTAAATACTTAGAAATTTTTCTAAGTGTTTAAGAAGCATGACAAAACTCAGAACTTCTGACCAGATTATCACCATAACACTCAACAAATTCTGGACACTCTCAAGGCAGAGTTTGGTCATAACTTCTGGGCAAGTTTTCACAAAAGCTTCAGTCAGAGTTTGCCAGGGTAATTCAAAGAAGGTTAAGAAGCGTGCTGCAAGTTTTCTGGAAAGTCTGAAAGTTCCTTCAGAACATGCTGGAGACAGAAGATACAAAGATCAGAGGATGGATGCTACACTGAAGCAGAACTTCTGATCCAGAACTAAGCCATGGTGTAGAATCTCACGTTACAGGATTTCTGGTTGTGATAAGTCTCATCATCATTTAATGCTCACAACCACTTTCTGAGTCTTTATCCAAAGGATTTTCACCACGTGTACCTCTACTGTCTTGGGATAGCAAACTTTGGTACTAGGCCCATGCTTTGTTTTACTTTTCCTTAAATCCCGCTGACAACTCCAGCTTAAGCATGGTTAAAAGCTGCTAATCAGTAGCTAGTTCAGCCAACGCCTACATCCCATAATTGCACCAAACTAGCATACGAAAACAGTGATGAAAAAGCAAGGGAGCAGGATGCCAAATTGATTTAAAAATCCAATTTGTATTTCCCCCCAAAATCACAACAAATTCACCTATAAATACTTTTCTCCATCGAATGTTCAATGGGCTAGGCTTTAAGGGAGAGGCTGGCTTTTGGAAAGAGAGAACTATCAAAAGAGAAAAGGAAGTCTGAAACCTTCATAAAAAATCCAGAAATCCCAAACAGAAAACCAAAACCTTTGTTCTTCCTTTTGAATCAAAGAGCTTGGCATTTCCACTGTTCCGTCACTCTCTCTGACACCAGAACATCTGAAGATAGCAACTCAAAGCTCCAAGCGCGCTCCAGGTTCAAGGTAAGTATTTCTGACTTTGCTTGTTTTTTTGTTCCGAACATCATTAACATGTAAATATCATAGTATTAATGTTGTCCATATCATTGCATGAATAGAAAAACTATGGGTCAGAACTTTTTGATTAAAGCTAGGCTCAGGATCAGGATTAGAACTTCTGTAAATTGTTGTGTTTTTTATCCTTCTGATTTGCGGTTTGTTGAAAACTGAATAGATTACTAATGTGCTAATTGGGAGTTTAAATATATCATAAAACTTCTGATGTTCATCCATAGTCTTAACATACAGAACTTCTAGGATTTTCTCACTGTTTAAGTACACAGAACTTCTGAGTTCTCTTCACTGTTTTAACACACAGAACTTCTATGATTTTTCTCACTGTTAACACACACTGAACTTCTAATTCTTACATGTTGATAATGCACTGAACTGCTAATGTTCACTCACTGGCTCAACACAATTCAAAACTTCTGATGCTTCACTCACTGTTCTAACACAACACAAAACTTCTGATTTCTCCTTACATGTCAAATACACTGAACTTCTTATGTTTCCACTCGCTGTTTTCAAACACTCAGAGTTTCTAACTTTTACATGCTGATAACACACTAAACTGCTGACATTTACTCACTGTTTTAGTGTAATACATAACTTCTGACTTGTGGCCCACTGTCTGAATACTACCCAGAACTTCTGTGTTTTCCCTCTAACGTGTCTTGCGGGACCTCAGAGTTTACCAATCCAGAACTTCTGATTCCAATGATGTTCCTTTCTGAGTCATCACGCGCCTGGCTTCAGAACTTCTGATCCTTGTTGTTTTGCTTGCAGCAGCACACTGTTTCTATCTTTCATTTATTTTCTTTTTCATTACTTTTAATATTAACATAAAAAGACGTAAAAGTATTTTCTTTTATTAATTAATTTATTTCTTTTTCCATTAAGACAAAAACATTTTCTAAACAAGTCCATTTCTTTCTTATATTGTACATTTCAATATGGTTGTAATAGTAACTTAGGACTTATTTTTACTTGCAATCCCCATTCGTACATATGTACCCCCATCCCCTAAATATTGTAATAGCGTAGGACTTTACATTTCTGCAACTTATTGCTTTCAAATATAAATGCTAGTAATTAGGGTGTGTATGGAAAGATATGAAAATCAACAAATAGATCACCCTAATCAAAATTATGCATGCAATCAAATACATTTGCACACTAGCATCCCTTGGGTGATTCCACTTGTTGCTTTACAAAAATTGTCATGTTATGCATGTGGGATGTCTTAGCATAAACAAATAAAAATACAAGATCATAGTCCCTCGATGACGCTATCAAAGTTGCCTTTCAAAATGATCTTAGTCCCTAAAAGAAAAATTCTAAGTCTTCTCACAACATTTCTATCATGGTCATACGATGACCCAACGCTCGTCTCTTCACATCCAACGATGGGGATTCTTACCAAAACAATGGTAAGATAGCAACATCTAAAGAAGGAGGAAAATCACATTTAAGACCTTCCGAGTAGGTAAATTCACTTTTAGTTACTCGCTTGCTCACAACAAAAAAATTTTATGCACCAAAACTCTCACTTTGAAACATTTTCAAAAGACAAACACTTTGTACGCGTTCTTATAGAAACGAGAATCATTACAAAGTTAAATTTTCAAAATACTTTCAAAAACCACACCACAAGCACACATTCAAACAAAAAGCAAGTGATTTAGCAAGCAACTAAGAGCCCATGGAAAACCATGGATGAAAGGAATGCTAATACCTTCCCTTTTCATAATCTACCCCCCGAACTCAAGAAAACATCTCTAAAGGTCTTTCCTATGCTTTTTCACCTTTCCTTTTGGATAAAAGAAAAGTTGGTGGCGACTCTTGCTAAACTGCAACATTTGCAAACACAAATGCAAAACTCCAAGTTAGTTCTCCCACCGTATCACAGAACTGGAGACTCTGCTGGGGAATTATTTACTTAAAGTGGGGTTACCTTAGGGTTAGATCACATTTACTTGCTTTCATTGTTTGATTCACATGCTTTACATTATGGTTCTATGTTTGGGCTTGATTTGATCCTCCACCTGGATCTGGGAAACCTTTTTAGGTAAATAACCATATATTATGGAAATTGTACGGTATAGACTGATATGGTTGAAATAATGGCTATGTTAGTGTGACACATTTGTGGGTACCGGTATCCCTTGTGGTGAATCGAGGAGAATACGGGGCCGCTGAGTGGCGTCATGAAGCACTAATTGACTTTAGAAACCTAATTGAACAAATTTGGCCATTAGGACGTAGTGAGATAACCAGTTTTGGTGTAGAGCTGAAAATTGGTTGATACCCGATACTACACTCATTGAGGCTGGACTTTTGGGATATCTCGGCCACAAGAAAAGATTGATTGTGCTGAGACAATGCCTAAAATAAAGGTAGGTGATATTGAGATCCTTTAGAACCCGATCACTATTACTAGGACAGGTTGAGCCGACTAAACTTCAAGAGGGTACTCACCTACAAACTCCATGCAAGCCTAAAACTAAGGATTTGTCTGCTTTGTGTGAATATGATTATTTGTATATAAATTTGCTTACCTCACATATCTGTACATAACATCATAACATCATACCATAGCATTTTCAATAACATTGGACCATAGCATTCCAAGGATCTCGAGGGCCTATGATGCAGGGTCACGTTGAACTAGATGTCTATCAAGGGACAAGAGGATTTATTTTCCTCTGACCAAACGCCATCAAAGATCAAGTATAATAAACTTAAGTTAAGGGCTAAAAACCACTTGACATGGTGAGCTTAATTCACGTGGAAGGACAACTATCGATACAAAGTTCTCCAATCCAAAACTGTAAGTGACTACTAACCCCACGAGATCCTTTAAAACATGCGTCCACATATCATGCATCATACCATGACAGGTTTCCCCCATACAGGCTTCCTTATCTTCCTGTTGTTTATTTCAGTAAGATGGATATGGAACAAACGGTGAAAGATCTCCAAGCTCGAAATGCTCAATTCCAACAAATGTTTCTGGCTATGGCTAAGGGGCAAGAGGATCTGAAAACTCTCCTTCTCAAAGACAAGAAATCTAAGAAGTCAGTAGGTGTCCTGAACTTAAGAAGAAAACCTAGAGGACCAGTCAAGAGAGCTCTAGATCTTTCAACTCCATCCAACATGGGGGATAGTCATGAAGAAGACAACAGTCTGGAGATTGATGAAGCCGAAGCTGACTACTCTGAGGAACAATCTCCTCCCATTATTGACAAGTACAAATAGCTGGAGGATCGCCTCAATCAATGGAGATTCAACAGATATCCATTTTGGATTTAGGAGACATGGGTTTGGTTTCTGGAGTGGTCATCCCGCCAAAGTTCAAAGTCCCTACCTTTTCCCTGTATGATGGAGTCTCTTGCCCTAAGATGCACTTAAAGTCTTATGTCTGCAAGATTCAACCATACACAAATGATCCAAAGCTTTGGATGCATTTCTTCCAAGAAAGCCTAGTAGGGACTCAACTCGAATGGTTCTATCAATTGGAGAGTTCTCGCATCCACACTTGGGAGGATTTAACTGCTGATTTCTATAAGCAGTATCAGTACAATGCTGATCTTGCACCAACTCGTGTGCAATTGCAGAACATGACCATGGGTTCCAACGATAGCTTCAAAGGATACACCAAAAAGTGGAGAGATCTGGATGGTAGGGTGCAACCCCCTTTAACTGACAGGGAGCTGATTGGCATCTTCATGGGAACTTTGACAGGGCCTTTCTTTAAACACCTAATCAGAAGTTCCTTGGCCGGGTTCACCGAGCTAATACTGACTAGTGAAAGAGTCGAAGCTGGAATCAAAAGTGGAAAGATCCAAGGAGTTGCACCTTCTGATGCTCAGAAAAAGCCATACAATAGGAAGAAAGAGTCCAATGCTGTGTATGGTCAAAAGAGTCGTGTGATACGGTGGGAGAACTGAGTTGAGGGTTTTGCATTTTATCGCAAATATTGCGGTTTAGCAAGAGTCGCCACCGACTTTTCTTTTATCCAAAAGGAAAGGTGAAAAAGCACAGGAAAGACCTTTGAGATGTTTTCTTGAGTTCGGGGGGTAGATTATGAAAAGGGAAGGCATTAGCATCCTTTTCATCCATGGTTTTCTATGGGCTCTTAGTTACTTGCTAGATCACTTGCTTTTGGTTTGTTTGAAATTGTGTTTGGTGTGGTTTTGAAAGTATTTTGTAAAAGAGGCCATTCGTTTAGGCAATCTTTGTAATGATTCTCATTCGTAAGAATGTATACAAATATGTTTGTCTTTTTTTGAAAATGTTTTTAATGTTTATAAAATGTTTGGAAATGTGTTTGTTTGTTTTGAAAATAGCAAGGATGTTTGTTTGAAATTAGAGCAAGTAACTAGAAGCAATCTACCTACTCAAATGTCTTTCTTATGCATTTTCTATTCCTTTGACATTGTTGTCTTACCATTGATTTGGTAAGCAACCCTATCTTTGGATGTAAACAGGACAAGTGTGGGTCATCGTATAACCATGATTAGCAATGTTTGCAAAGTATCTTAGTATTTTTGAGGGACCAAGATCATTTTTGTAAGGCAACTTTGAATAGCGTCATCGAGGGACTATGATCTTATATTTGTTTGTTTTGCCAAGATACTTCGCATGCGTAATATGGCCATTTTTGTTTTAGGCAACCAAGTGGAGAAACCCTAAGGATGCTTGTGTGCAAGTGTATCATTTTCATGCTTTGATTTTGTCTTGTATTTAGGGTTTTTTATTTTGCTTTGTTTCGATCTTATCATACAAACCCTAATTACTAATCATGGCATGTAAAGCGGTAGATTGCATAATGTAAATATTACTAGGCTATTACAACAATTTTATGGGAGGGGAAAATACAAATTTGAATGGGGATTTGTAAGAATATAAAGCTAAATAAATTATTACAACCAAATCGAATTTGTACGAATTAGAATAAAATACAACATTTAAGTATGCAATATAATATACATGTAAGGAAAAGATTTTTGTTTTGTTTTTATGTAAAAGATATTTTAATCTAAACCTAAAATTATAAGGAAAAGAAATTAATTTTTTAGAAGGGAGACTTTAACCCTAATTTCTATTTTTAAAGAAAATAAAGTTCTTTTATACTATTTTTTGTATTTTTGTATTAAAATAATAAATAATATTGTATAAAAAATGCAAAAATAAATATTTATAAGTATGGTATGAAAAATAAATGAATAAATTAAACTAAATATATTTTAATTATATTTTATAAGTTTATTAAGAAAATATATGATATCTATTAAAAATAAAATATATTTTTATGTGAAAAATAAACTAAAATAAAATAAAATGCAATATTATGAAATTTACATTTTTTAGGATTTTTATGCATCAAAGAAAATATTTAATATATTAAAAATGAAAATAAAACAAATAAAACATAAAAAGTTGGCAGGGGGTGATATAGCAAAACTGGCAGCAATGTTAGTAAAAAAATGCCAAACCCAAGGAACTAAGCCCAAACCTGTAAAAATCAGAAAAATGGAGAGAAGGAAAAATGTGAAAAAAATAAAAGTAGCACCCAGGTTCGAACCCAGGACATGAGTCTTACCAGCGCACTACTTTGCCACTGGGGTAGCTATACATCCATTGTCTTAAGGAAGGCAAAAATGATATAACACAAAACAAATCCTTGCCCTGTACTTCATCTTCTTCCTCAAGCTTGGTCATACATCCTGTAACTCTCTCTTACTTCCATGAAAATGAAAACTCATAACATGAAAGTTCTAGTATTTGAACTTACAATTCCAACCATATAAGTTATGTGAACTAACAATCAAGGATCAGAAAGAATTTTAACAGCCCTAAATTTAAACCTAATATTTTCAGAAACTTCAAGTTCCAAATTCTCTCAACTCAAGTAAAATCAATGCAAGATAAAGATATGTACAGTTTCGTTGCAATGAGTACTAAATTATTTATTCATAAATTGTGGCCAATGGTTGCCTGTACAAGGAGATAGAGTTTGATATTTTACCTCCTTCAGTTGAACTCGTGGATTGAACTGGACTGAGTTTGATGGAGGCCTGATGCTTGCTTGAGCTTTCTTGAACTTCTCTGAATGTATTCCCACCCTTGCCTTGCTCTGAAAGTGCTTGAAACTCCTTGGCCAAGTCAACCTGCAAGCTTTGAAAACAAAAATGGCAGGTGATGGAGAAGTGGTTACAGAACAGGGATGAAGGCTTGTATTGGTTTGATATCAAGTAGGTAAGATGTTTTGATGATCAAGAATGGAAATGCACGAGCCAAATATGAGATTGGTATCCTTATACCAAAACTGCATGTTTGGACAGTTTCTTGGTGTTTTTTAGCTTGGGAGTGTTTCAGGCCTTAACTAATCGTGTTATATGTTGTATTGTGTTTGTATAGAATCAGTTTCATGTCAACCCTCCAACAACTGTGCCAGTTCTAGCCTTTTTGCAACTTTTCTTGCCTTTGAAGTAAAGTGAAGGGACAAGGCTTGCGATGCTTGTACTTGCTTTCTTAGGGTTGGTATGGACTTGTAAAATTTGCTTTAGGCCTGTAAAACTTGTATGTACAATGGAGACAGGTGCAATGCTCAAGAATTGGAAAGTGGCAAAAGTTGAACTTTTTCAAAATGGCAATGGTCACTTTATGCCATTTAAGGAATTGCAACTTGGATAATGGCTTAAAGGCTTGGATCAAAGCTTTGTCAACTGAGTAAGCATTAAATTAAGGAGTGTGGAACAAGTTTGGGACCTTTAAAGCATGGATTAGGCAGCATAGGTACTGATTGCAACTTTGTTCTTCATGAAATGGCTTGGACAAAAAGTGAGAAAATGCCAACTTCATCTCTTCGATTCTCCCTACTCAAAAATGATCTTGAGGAGTTCTTGGGAATTTTGGAAAGCTTGCAATGTTATATATAACTTATATTTGAAATTAATTTTTAGATACCTCTTGGAACTAGGTGAAAAATTTCCATGAAGTTGGGTCCAAAACCTGCCTAAATTAGGGCAAAATTTCACTAAGTTATTTAGTTCATGAGCATGTATTCACAAATTTATATCTTGAGATCCAAGCATATTTAGGGAAAAGTGTCTGAAGTAAAGTTGTAGATTTCATGGAGGTATACAACTTTCATGTTGGGAACTTTCTTTGAATCATTATGCATCATGGTGAAAAAATGGGCTAAAGTTGAGAAAAAATAAGAAATTTTCTATACTTAGAAAATTTTCTAAGTTAAGAAAAATTTCAAATTCAAACCCTAATCTTCAAACTTGGATTTCTTGATGAACAAGTTTCATATTTTGACATGTTTTGATGAATTATGACTCTTGGAACTTGATTTTGACCAAAAAGTCAAAGTTTGACTTTTCAGTGTATAGTTGACTTTTGATCAGTTGACTGCAAATTTCATCTGTCAATCTAATGAAATTGAAAAGTTTTGAGCCATGTAATTAGGTCAAGATGATGCAATTGAATACTTGAAATCATTATTTAACTAAATTGTTCATTTGCTAGGTTAAAAATCATAAATTTCCCTTCCTCAGTCAAAACCCTAATTTTGACCATTTTGCCCTTTTGATGATTTGATCAAATTTCTTGAGGAATTGTAATCCAAACTTGATCAAATGATACATATGAGTCTAAAATGTTGATGTGGATAAAAAATTATGAAGTTTGACTGTAAATTGGCCATGGTTGACTTTTTCCCCAATACAGTTGATTTTTAGGTCAACTGTCCAATTGACTGATCAAAAATATGGTTCAATGTTTGAAACTTGTCATGAGAAATCTTGGGGTTCCATAATGATGCTTGAAAGTCACATGAAGAATTGATAGTCCAAAAATCCTTGTGAAATATCAAACCCTAATTTTGGGTCATCAGTGCATGATGAGATGTCTTAAGCTGACCAAACCCTAATCCAGTCTTGAGTCAAAGAAATCTTGTGAGAAAAGTCTTGATAAATGAGAGGGAAAATTTTGGGGTACAACAAGTCGTCATGAGTAACATGTAGGAGCAATCTTGATCTCTAATCCTACGCCTGCTCAACAAAGACAGGGGCATCGGTGTAAGGAGGTCGCACCTAAAAGACAATTCAATAAGATCAACATGTCACTGGCTCAAGCGCTACAACACATGTTAAAGGTAGAGATGATTACGTTAAAGGCTCCTCTCCAGAACCCAAATACTTACGCTCCTACCTATCATCCCAATGAAAGGTGTGCGTACCACTCTGATAGTCGGGGACATGACACAAACAATAGTTGGGCT
This sequence comes from Vicia faba, assembly GCA_948472305.1. NCBI lineage: Eukaryota > Viridiplantae > Streptophyta > Magnoliopsida > Fabales > Fabaceae > Vicia > Vicia faba. The sequence continues at coordinate 1,331,264,621 of OX451739.1, forward strand.
CTGAAGAACAAGGTCCAAGACACGATTGATGCCAAGGAGATCGATTTTGACCCTCCGGAGAATCCAAACATAATCACTGCTCCTATGACGAATCACTGAAAGCTTTTGTTCATTTGAATTTTCAAGTTGTAATCTCTTTTGTTATTCAAACAATTATCTATTAATGTCAAACTTTGTTTCATTAATGCATCGCATATGTTTGTCTTGAATTCATCTGTTCGTTTTCTCTATATTTAAACTATGCCTTTTACTCTCTTTATGACATTCAACTCTTGCTAAAAGATACAAGCCTTTAGAGGGAAGATGACGAAAACAATGCCATAATCTCATATAGTATGCTTTTGAACAGACCTTGCTGACGATGTACATGCGTTTTTTTAAATCCTAAACACTGGAGCTATAAGGAAGATAATACCTAGTCAACCCCTTCGAGCCAAAGAAGTAGAAGTTTTCTGTTTTAACACAAATTGAAACCTTTAATCAAAACCCGGGGCAGGGTAGTCTCTCAGTTAATTCAAATGCGCGTTCAAATCACAAACTATCATCTCGTAATACAACGAATGACGTCAAGAAACATTCCTCTGGAATCAAAAGACAGTGATGGTTCCCTATCACATAGGCAGTCATTATCCCTAAAAAAGAAAAGCCCACTAAGTCAAAACCTACAAAGGAGACTTAAGAAAACTGGGGCATCCCGTTGACGGTAATCTCAAAACAGGAACAGTTAGGCAAAATTAGGGATAACAAATCAAATAAAAAGAGGTCACTACAAATCCTCAACAACATGAAAAAAATATTGCAAGAATGACCGCCTTCCGACAAACTCAACCTGTCTGAACCATCACCAATACGTCATTCCAGACCCAATTGGAGTTTGAACGTATAATTAATTGAGTTTAGGACTGAAGAACGTCACGAAGAGCGGGTGGGTACAAATACATTTTTGAGCCTTTATCTTTTGTTTCTTAAACCATGAACCAAGCCAAGTTACAACCCTTCAAAAGTTCTAATTGAAGCATGGGTTAGTTCGAAAGTATACTATTACAAAAGGTATCCTGACTCCTGTAAGGCTTTACTCAAAATCCAGATTTGAATTTTTCCTGCAAAATTTCTTTACTCGCTAAAAACACATTTTTCAAAATTTCAAGACAAACATAAACTTTGCATTACTTGAATATCATTGTTTGCATATGGCTATTTGTTTGACAGCGGAGAAATTCACACAGTGAATAATCAGTGAACGAAAGCTCTCTCGGTGAACAAAAACACTTCAAATGGGATGACACTTCCATTGACAAATCTCCTATAAATAAGGGGGCATGACATGTCACTATCCAGCACACCTGGGGCAGTCTAGTCAAGATTCCAGGAAACCTCTCAAGAAATGCAGAGTAACCAGGGGCAGATCTCCATCTCCGTCACTTGGGGCATTGACCGTCAATCTCAGCAAAGGGTTACGTACAATCAAACATTTTTGGCAATACCACAAACATTTGCTGCTAGGGGCAATGACAAGTTTCCCCATAATCCTTCTCATAGGATGATTCCCCAACCAGATTTTCAATCTCTGAAAACATCTTCCCAACTGATTCGACTTCAAGAATCCTCGAGGACCTTCCCCCAACAAAGTCGTCACGTCTCAAGCAGACCGGCAACAGGGTTTATTTCCAAAACAAATGGTAGGATTCCCCAGCTTGAGTTTGTCTCTCCAACTACTACAAATCAAAGGACCATAACTCCTCTTCCCCAGTAGACTACTCTACAATCCCCGACAAGTTACTGTGAAACTTGGACCCGACCAGATATTAGTTTAACTTCGACTCCCCAGTAGAGCAACGGACAACCGAGACTCTTGAACGCTTTCCCCCAAGCCGGAATCAATACTCTCCACAGAGTTCTCAACTTTCCCCGGTGGAGTTCTCCTCAACAAAACAGGAATCCTTGGTGGAAATATTCTAAGAAAAGTTTGAAGACTCACCTACTCTTCAACAGCAGTCCGAGATTTAATGACTCTCCAGCATTTGTCAATGATTTATTTTTTGGACAAAGATACATTCAAATAAACATATCACATTTCATATATCATATTACATACATGACAAGTGCACACAACACAATCTCATTTATTTTGAGAAAATTATTACGCAATGCATACATCATGACATTGCATACAACTAACTCTTTACCTTTTCAGGAAAGATCAGTTAACAAATAAAGGTCATCATCCTTTTGGAGTAGTAATCATCCAAGATTCCTTCATCATCCTGCTGAGGTAGTAATCATCCAAGATTCCTTTATCATCCTACTGAGGTAGTAATCGTCCAAGATTCCTTCATCATCTTGCTGAGCATTTAGATACAGTTCAGATACGCTCCAGATATAGATGCCTTCCTGATACTCATTCAGATTCAGCTTTCAGATACAGTTCAGATACGCTCCAGATGCGGATGCCTTGCTGATACTCATTCAGATTCAGCTTTCAGATACAATTCAGATACGCTCCAGATACGGATGCCATCCTGATGCTCATTCAGATTCAGCTTTCAGATACAGTTCAGATACGCTCTAGATACGGATGCCAATGTGATACTCATTCAGATTCAGCTTTCAGATAGAGTTCAGATAAGCTCCAGATACGGATGCCATCCTGATACTCATTCAGATTCAGCTTTCAGATACAGTTCAGATACGCTCCAGATACGAATGCCATCTTGATACTCATTCAGTTTTAGCATTCAGATATAGTTCAGATACGCTCCAGATACGGATACCATCCTGATACTCATTCAGTTTCAGCTTTCAGATACAATCCAGATACGATCCAGATTCGGATGTCATTCTGTCACTCATTCAAATACAGTCCAGATACGATCCAGATTCGGATGTAATTTTGTCACTCATTCAAATACAGTCCAGATATGATCCAGATCCGGATGTCATTTTGTCACTCATTCAAATACAATCCAGATATGATCCAGATTTGGATGTCATTTTGTCACTCATTCAAATACAATCCAGATACGATCCAGATTCAGATGTAATTCTGTCGCTCATTCAAATACATTCTAGATACGATCCAGATTCAGATGTAATTCTATCACTCATTCAAATACAGTCCAGATACGATCCAGATTCAGATGTAATTCTATCACTCATTCAAATACAGTACAGATATGATCCAGATCTGGATGTCATTCTATCACTCATTCAAATACAGTCTATATACGCTCTAGATACGGATGCCATCCTGATACTCATTCAGATTCAGCTTTCAGATATAGTTCAGATATGCTCCAGATACGAATTCCATCCTGATACTCATTCAGATTCAGCTTTTAAATACAGTCCAGATACGATCCAGATTCGGATGTTATTCTATCACTCATTCAAATACAGTCTAGATACAATCCAGATTCAGATGTAATTCTATCACTCATTCAAATAAAATGCATATATGATCTAGATTCGGATGTCATTCTGTCACTCATTCAAATACAGTCCAGATACGATCCAGATTCAGATGTCATTCTGTCACTCATTCAAATACAGTTCAGATACGATCCAGATTCGGATGTAATTCTGTCACTCATTCAAATACAATCCAGATTCAGATGTAATTCTGTCACTCATTCAAATACAATCTAGATACGATCTAGATTCGGATGACATTCTGTCGCTCATTCAAATACAATCTAGATACGATCCAGATTCGGATGTCATTTTGTCACTAATTCAAATACAGTCCAGATACGATCCAGATTCGGATGTCATTCTGTCACTCATTCAAATACAGTCTAGATACTATCCAGATTCAGGTGTCATTCTGTCACTCATTCAAATATAGTCCAGATACGATCCAGATTCAGATGTCATTCTGTCACTCATTCAAATACAGTCCAGATATGATCCAGATTCGGATATCATTCTGTCAGTCATTCAAATACAATCCATATATGATCCAGATAAGGATGTCATTCTGAAGCTCATTTAGTACATTTCACAGATACGACTCAGATACAATTCATTTATGGATATTATTCTGATACTCATACCACAGACGCTATTCTGATGATCAGTCAGTTCCAGCTTACAGATACAGTCCAACAATAATTTCCGGATGGCATCTTTAAGCCCATCTCCAACAACTATCCATTATCTCTCCAAATGGCATCTTTAAGCGCATTCCCTACACAATCAATCACAACATAATCGAGTGCAAATTTCTGGGCACTCTAGTGTTCAATCATCTTCCACCTTCAAATCACGAATGGCAGAATTACCAATCTAATTCTTCAGGTGTAAGAAGATTGAACAGGGGCAGATGTTGTACCCCAAAATTTGCCTTCTCATTTCTCAAGGAATCACCCTGGATCCTCAAGTTTGCTTTCATCTAATTCCAAGCCTTGAACTGCAATTTTTCAAGAAAGTCATTCATAAGGGCAAAATGGTCATTTACATATTGAGAAGTCTAACTTTGTCTTTTGGATCAAAATCAAATCTCAAAAATCATATTTCATCAAGACATGTTGGAATATGAAGTTTGTTTCATCAAGATTTTAAAAAGTCAAATTTTACTTTGGAAAAGTCAAATTCTAAATACTTAGAAATTTTTCTAAGTGTTTAAGAAGCATGACAAAACTCAGAACTTCTGACCAGATTATCACTATAACACTCAGCAAATTCTGGACACTCTCAAGGTAGAGTTTGGTTAGAACTTCTGGTCAAGTTTTCACAAAATCTTCAGTCAGAGTTTGCTAGGGTAATTCAAAGAAGGTTAAGAAGCGTGCTGCAAGTTTTCTGGAAAGTCTGAAAGTTCCTTCAAAACATGCTGGAGCCAGAAGATACAAAGATCCGAGGATGGATGCTACGCTGAAGCAGAACTTCTGATCTAGAACTAAGCCATGATGTAGAATCTCACGTTACAGGATTTCTAATTGTGATAAGTCTCATCATCATTTAATGCTCACAACCACTTTCTGAGTCTTTATCCAAAGGATTTTCACCACGTATACCTCTACTGTCTTGGGATAGCAAACTTTGGTACTAGGCCCATGCTTTGGTTTGCTTTTCCTTAAATCCTGTTGACAACTCCAACTTAAGCATGGTTAAAAGTTGCTATTCAGCAGCTAGTTCAGCCTACGCATGCATCCCATAATTGTACCAAACTAGCATACGAAAACATTGATGAAAAAGCAAGGGAGCAGGATGCCAAATTGATTTAAAAATCCCATTTGTCTTTCCCCCCAAAATCACAACAAATTCACCTATAAATACTTTGTTCCATCACACGTTCAAGGGGCTGGGCTTTAAGGGAGAGGCTGGCTTTTGGAAAGAGAGAACTATCAAAAGAGAAAAGGAAGTCTGAAACCTTCATAAAAAATCCAGAAATCCCAAACAGAAAACCAAAACCTTTGTTCTTCCTTTTGAATCAAAGAGCTTGGCATTTCCACTGTTCCGTCACTCTCTCTGACACCAGAACATCTGAAGATAGCAACTCAAAGCTCCAAGCGCGCTCCAGGTTCAAGGTAAGTATTTCTGACTTTGCTTGTTTTTTTGTTCCGAACATCATTAACATGTAAATATCATAGTATTAATGTTGTCCATATCATTGCATGAATAGAAAAACTATGGGTCAGAACTTTTTGATTAAAGCTAGGCTCAGGATCAGGATTAGAACTTCTGTAAATTGTTGTGTTTTTTATCCTTCTGATTTGCGGTTTGTTGAAAACTGAATAGATTACTAATGTGCTGATTGGGAGTTTAAATATATCATAAAACTTCTGATGTTCATCCATAGTCTTAACATACAGAACTTCTAGGATTTTCTCACTGTTTAAGCACACAGAACTTCTGAGTTCTCTTCACTGTTTTAACACACATAACTTCTATGATTTTTCTCACTGTTAACACACACTGAACTTCTAATTCTTACATGTTGATAATGCACTGAACTGCTAATGTTCACTCACTGGCTCAACACAATTCAAAACTTCTGATGCTTCACTCACTGTTCTAACATAACACAAAACTTCTGATTTCTCCTTACATGTCAAATACACTGAACTTCTTATGTTTCCACTCGCTGTTTTCAAACACTCAGAGTTTCTGATTTTTACATGTTGATAATGCACTGAACTGCTGACGTTTACTCACTGTTTTAGTGTAATACAGAACTTCTGACTTGTGGCCCACTGTCTGAATACCACGCAGAACTTGTGTTTTCCCTCTAACGTGTCTTGCATGACCTCAAAGTTTACCAATCCAGAACTTCTGATTCCACTGACGTTCCTTTCTGAGTCATCACGCGCCTGGTTTCAGAACTTCTAATCCTTGTTGTTTTGCTTGCAGCAACACACTGTTTCTATCTTTCATTTATTTTCTTTTTCATCATTTTTAATATTAACATAAAAAGCCGTAAAAATATTTTCTTTTATTAATTAATTTATTTCTTTTTTCATTAAGACAAAAATATTTTCTAAACAAGTCCATTTCTTTCTTATATTGTACATTTCAATATGGTTTTAATAGTAACTTAGGACTTATTTTTACTTGCAATCCCCATTCGTACATATGTACCCCCATCCCCTAAATATTGTAATAGCGTAGGACTTTACATTTCTGTAACTTATCGCTTTCAAATGTAAATGCTAGTAATTAGGGTGTGTATGGAAAGATATGAAAATCAACAAATAGATCACCCTAATCAAAATTATGCATGCAATAAAATACATTTGCACACTAGCACCCCTAGGGTGATTCCACTTGTTGCCTTACAAAAATGGTCATGTTCTTCATGTGGGATGTCTTAGCATAAAAAAATCAAAATACAAGATCATAGTCCCTCGATGATGCTATCAAAGTTGCCTTTCGAAATGATCTTAGTCCCTAAAAGAAAAATGCTAAGTCATCTCACAACATTGCTATCATGGTCATACGATGACCCAACGCTCGTCCCTTCACATCCAACGATGGGGCTTCTTACCAAAACAATGGTAAGATAGCAACATCTAAAGGAGGAGGAAAAGAACATTTAAGACCTTTCGAGTAGGTAGACTCGCTTTTAGTTACTCACTTGCTCACAACAAAAACATTTTATGCACCAACACTCTCACTTTGCAACATTTTCAAAAGACAAACACTTTGTACGCGTTCTTATAGAAAAGAGAATCATTACAAAGTTACATTTTCAAAATACTTTCAAAAACCAAACCACAAGCACACATTCAAACAAAAAGCAAGTGATCTAGCAAGCAACTAAGAGCCCATGGAAAACCATGGATGAAAAGGGTGCTAATACCTTCCCTTTTCATAATCTACCCTCCGAACTCAAGAAAACATCTCTAAAGGTCTTTCCTGTGCTTTTTCACCTTTCCTTTTGGATAAAATAAAAGTCGGTGGTGACTCTTGCTAAACCGCAACATTTGTGAACACAAACGCAAAACTCCAAGTCAGTTCTCCCACTGTATCACAGTATCTATATTTTATCTTCACAAACCAAACTCAAATGATGCCTGTATGAAGAGATAGAAGTTTGAAAACTTACCTCTTGCAGCTGGAGTCATGTATGGAGTTTGGGCAACCTTTGTGATGGCCTGATGATTTCTGTAGCTTTCCTAGACCTCCTTGAATGTGTTCCAACTCCCACTTTGCTTTGAGGATGGCTGAAACTCCCTACTCAAGTCAAGTTGCAAGCTTCAGTTTTGAAAATGGTGGATGATGATGGAGGAGTTACAGTTAGGAAATGAGGGCCTAGATCACTTTGATATGATACATGGAAGGTGTTTGGATTATTAGTTTTCAAAACGCAAGGTGCTTGGGCAGTTTTGTGCAGCAAGGTGCTTGGGAGTGTTTTAGGGCTTGTGAAAACGTGTGTTGTGTTACAATTGACTTGTTAATCTGTATGGAAAAGATTAGAGCACAAAATCACTCTAGGTTTCTGAGTTATAGGGTTAAGGCTCTTGTGATACGGTGGCAAAACCGATTGATTTGAAAAATGCTGGTTTGCGTTTTGTATTCCCAAAATGTCGCGGTAAGCAAGAATCTCCACTGACTTTTATTTTATCCAACTGGAAAGGAAAAAAGCACAAAAAAATTCCTTTTTCGAGATTTTGAGTACGGGGGGTAGATTATAGAAAGGGAAGGTATTAGAACCCTTTCTATCTGTGGTTTTCCACGGACTCTTAGGTACTTGCTCATCTTTAAATTTGTTTGTGTGTTTGTGTTTTTGAAAAAAAAATTTGTTTTACTTCGTTTTAACCCTTGCTTCTGTCTTCAAGAGTGTTACGAAGTATTTTTTGAAAACTTTGTTTGAAAAAAGTGTTGGGTGTGAAAAAGTTTGATTTTTGAGCAAGTACCTATTAGCATCTACCTACTCGAAAAAAGATTGGTTCTGTTCTTGTTTCCTTTAGACAACACTATCCTACTATTGAGAAATAGGTAGCACCGTCGTTGGAGTTTGTAAGGGTCAATTCGTAAGAGATGTACGATCACTAAAGCAATGCTAGGACGTCTTAGTAATAACCCTAATGTCTTAAGATCATATTAGAGGCAACATTTCCGAGGCAACCTTTCCGAATGGGACATTTGATCTTTGTTTAGACATGAGGGCGACCACTAAAACACTGTGATACAGTGGCCAGAACCGGGACTATTTTGGAAAATGTTGGTTTGCGTTTGCAAAATGTCGCGGTAAGCAAGAGTCTCCATTGACTTTTATTTTATCCAACTAGGAAAGGAAAAAAGCACAGAAATTTTTTTTCTTCGAGATTTTCCGAGTACTGGGGGGTAGATTATAGAAAGGGAAGGTATTAGCACTCTTTCTATCCATAGTTCTCTACGGGCTCTTAGGTACTTGCTCATCATTTTTAAAATTTCTTCTTTGTGTGTTTGTGTGATTTGGAAAGTTTTTTGTTTTACTTCGATTTAACCCTTGCTTCTGTCTTCAAGAGTGTTACGAAATGTTTTTGAAAAGAAGTGTAAGTGTGAAAAAGTTTGTTTTGATTGAGCAAGTACTTCAGAGCTAATCTACCTACTCGAAAAAAGAATTTTTCTATGTTCGTTTCCTTTAGACAGCGCTATCCTACTATTAGTGAGTAGGTAGCACCGTCGTTGGAGTTTTAAGGGTCAATTCGAAAGGGATGTACAATCACTAAAGCAATGTTAGGACGTCTTAGTAATAACCCTAATGTCTTAAGATCAATATTCGAGGCAACTATATCCGAGGCAACCATTCCGAGGAAACTTTGATCTTTGAGACAAAAGGGAGACCACTAAAATATCCTATACTTAATGATCGTTTTACCTAAGGCAACCGAAGTGGGAGAAAACCGTAGGAGTGCGCATGTGCGAGTGATTCAATTTCAAGTTATTATCTTTGCACATTTAGGGTTTGCTAACCGTTTTAAAGTTAATCATACATTCTTGTCATGCATCCCTATTACCATACATCTAACAGTTTAATATTTGCAGAATTTAAAATGCGGAAAGTAAAGCTACGCTATTACAAGGCTTCGAGTATTTACATAGCCAAAAACAAACCCCTTAAAAAAAACGATAAATGAAAGTAAAAGGTCCTAATTAATCTATTAAAACTTGTGAGAAATTACATCAATATGGTAAAAATAAATAATAAGGCGCGAGCGAGGAAATTGAAAACGATAAGAAATTAGGGTTTTGACCCCGTCTAACCTAATTGAAAGAAAAAATTGCTTTTGTTGCTTTTGATTATTTTTAAGAAAAAGAATTAGGTTTTTAAATTAAATACAAAATTAATTAGTTAATTAAGTTAATTAAAGAAAATAATTAAATTTAACCTATTTTGTGCTTTTGATTATTTTAAGAAAAAGAAATAGAATTAAGTTAGAAACAAAAACCCTAATTGTTCTAATTAATTTTAATTTATTTACAAAATTATTAAAGTTACCTAAAATTAAATAACCTAATTCAATTAATTATTTTTTGATAAAAAATAAACCTAAATCTAATTGGGTGAAAAACATTATTTTTATGATTTTTTTTATAAAAGAAAAATTAAATTGTTAGTAAAAACAAATAAATAAATTAAATAAAACAAAATATAAAAAGAAAAGATAAAGAGATATTGTGCCTAGTTGTGAGTGGTTTGGGGTGTGTGGATAGCAGATCTGGCCCAAGAAAATAAGGTCCACGTTGACCTTTTGAATCCCATGCATTGCATTGACCATGGCCTATGATGCTCCTTCATTGATGGCCTTCAGATCTAGCCTCCTGGACACTTGGAAGATTGGATGATGAGGTCACATGGTAGTCTCTTGGCTTTGTACGCATGCCTGAACATTGAAGAAAAAATAACATGCAAGAATAAGGGGACCTGGGATTCGAACCCAGGCCCCAAAGTATTTTCCCACTACTCCACTACCAACTACGCTGGCTTTGCTTCTTGTATACAAAATAAAAATAATTGATAACATATGATAATGGGAGTTAGTGGAAAAACAAAGCGCTAGAATTCAAATGGCCCAGTAAGGTGGTGCCACGCAGGTCATCCCCAACCTTGCTCTGTTGGTAAAAGTTAAAAACTTTTACCTACGGACATATGTCCGTAGCTACAACCTGGGCTCGTTTCAAAACATTCCCTGGACATGATAAATGAAATCCAGAGTCATGAATCAACTCGTCTGGATCTACTGAGCACGATGGTGCCCTTTTCATGGCCCAATTTCACCTATACACAAAGATTCTAAATCGAGCCAAAAAAACCTAGCAATGGTGAAATCTCATACAGTCCATAAAAATGCAATTAAACGTTCCAGATAGCTTGCAAATGTGATGGTGAACAAGAATATGTGATTAAAATGTGATGAATGTGCAAGAATAACAAGATTCAGTTTTAGAAATATGGGCAAACTGTGGGAGTCTTGGGGACGAATTCTGGGCACTAGCGCACTTGTTTTACATTGGTACTGCTTGCTTGCACTCCCAGGAACCGATTGGGATGGTCAAGAAGCCCTAGAATCGCCTGGAACCATGAATTTGACTCAGCACTTTTTTGTGTTTTTTCAAGTTTGTTCTGACTTCTCACGCCTCGCTAACCTCCTGCTCTTGGTCTGCAAATGTTTCTTATGTATTGAGGATTGGATTAGGGTTGCAAACATGTTTGCCAATTATTGCTTTTGATTTGGATTTGATTCACTCGAAGATACTTCCAAAAATATGCCAAACTCAATCTTTTTGTGCACACCAAGGCTTTGCACGAATTCAATCTTTTTCCAACTGGATAAAGGACCAACTCAAAACAAGTGCAAAAGATTGGGCCCATTTGGCAAAAATTGCAATTTGAGGCATAGTTGACTTTTGACAATTTTGCAAAAAGGGTCAACTTCACCAATGCATAACTTCCTCAATTTTGACTCTTTGAAGGTGTTCTTGGACTTTTTAGAAATATTGAGATGTCCTCTAATAAACCCTTTTAGTACCATATCAATTTGGTATTCCATGCTCATGTATGAAGCTTTGACAAAAATGTGTTTTTGTTGACTTTTCAAAATGACCTATAATGTCAAAATTCATAACTTCTCGTGAGTGCATATTTTGAACTTGGGAGATGAATATGGATTGTAGAGCATTTCATCCTATTAAAAATGAGCTTTGGATTCGTCATTTCTAATAAAGTATGAGAAAGTTATGCTTGGTCAAAGTTGAGTTTACTTTTCCTACAAAACCCTAATTTAGCAACTTTTGGGTTTTGATGAATTGTGAGCAATCCTTGATGAATCATGATCAACCATTGATCAAATGATGAATTATACTTCAAAATGAGGATGTTGACCAAAAATTTTGAAGTTTGACTGTATGTAGGCCACAATTGACTTTTTCCCTAGCACAATCGATTTTCAGGCCTTTGAGCAATTGACTGAGCAAATTTCCTCTGCAAGGCTTGAAACTTGACATGAATGATATTGAGAACATATTAGGACAATGGTGAGAATTTGGGATCCCTTGGACTCAAATATCTTGATGCAACATGAAACCCTAGTTTTGAAGTAGACTGCCTTAGGAGAGAGTTTGTCTGGTCAACCCTTGGACTTCCTTGAGCAATTTGAAGACCTCACTTGAAATGTAATGCGAAATATGATAAGGCATATTTTGGGGTACAACAACTGCCCCTGTTCAATCTTCTTAAATCTGAGGATGTAGATTGGCTATCTGCCTTTTGTGATCCGAAGGTTGAAGATGATTGAACCCTAGAGTGCCCAGATATTTGCACTCGCATGAAGTTGTATTTGTCTTGTGATGTCAGGAATAGGCTTACAAATGCCATTTGGAGATTGATGATGGGAGATGGGCTTAAAGATGCCATCCGAAGGAGTGTCGATCCCATAAGAGATTCCTTAGCGAGAGCTTGTACACCTGTTGTTGAGGAAGATTCCGCTGGGGAATGTTGTTCTTTGTTTTGGGAGAAATAGAATTTTAGGAGCTTCGGTTGTCCGTTATTCTACTGGTGAATCGTCTCTGTTTCTTGAGAGAAGTTGAATTTTAGGAGCTTCGGTCGTCCGTTATTCTACTGAGGAATTGCCTCTTAGTTGAAGAGGTGAGAATAAACTACTATCTGGTCGTAATCCAGGCTTCATAGTGATAAGGCCGACTGCTATCTGGTCGTAATCCAAGCTTTACAATGAATTTACTGGGGATATAAGATCAAACTTGCTATCCGGTCGTAATCCAGGCTTTGCAATTTCTTGATTCTTATTTGGTCGTAATCCAGGCTTCAGAAGGAATCAAGTTATTATCCGGTCGCCTCCAGGCTTCAACTTGAATTTAGGGTGCACTAATATTCGGTCGACTCCGGGCTTCTTAGTATCTGTCCAGGTAAATCTGCTATTTGGTCGAAGTCCAAGCCTCACAGTGTCTTGTACTGTTATCTGGTCATAATCCAGGCTTTAGTCCTCGTTATTTGGTCGTAATCCAGACTTCACGATGCTTCATACCATTATCTGGTCGAACCCAGGCTTCATGGTGTCCTGTACTGCTATCTGGTCGTAATCCAGAATTCACAATACCCTACTTCTTATCTGGTCATAATCCAGGCTTCAGAAGAAATCAAGTGGTTATCCGGTCGCCTCCGGGCTTCCCTTTGATTGTTGGCCCTACTAATATCCGGTCGAATCCGGGCTTCATAGTAATTGGCCAGGTAAACTGTTATTTGGTCGTAATCCAAGCTTCATAGTGTCCCTCACCGTTATCTGGTCGTAATCCCAGGCTTCAGTGTCTTTTATCGCTATCTGGTCGTAATCCAGGCTTCGCGATGTCTCATACCATTATCTGGTCGAATCCAGGCTTCATGGTGTTCGGAGAAATCAAGATACTATCCGGTTGAATCCGAGCTTCATAACTTGTATTAAAGATACTATATGTTCGTAATCCAGTCTTCATAGTATTCTTGGCTGCTATCTGGTCGTAATCCAAGCTTCACAACGTCTTCTACCATTATCTGGTCGTAATCCAGGCTTCATGGTCTTGTATTGCTATCTGGTCATAATCTAGGCTTCACAATAACTTGTTGAGCTGTTATCCGGTCGTAATCTGGGCTTCACGGCTTGTGTTTATGATATACCACTATCTGGTCAAATTCAGGCTTCATGGTGTCTTGCACTTCTATCTGGTCGTAATCCAGGCTTCACAGTAACTTGCTGAGCTGTTATCCGGTCGTAATCCGGGCTTCACGGCTTGCTGGGGAATAAACTATTATCTGGTCGAATCTCGGCTTCATAGCTTACTTTTAAGAGATACCACTACCTGGTCGTAATCCAGGCTTCGTAGTATTCTGATACTGTTATTCGGTCGTTCTCCGGGCTTCACAATATGATGGAGTAATTAAGATACTATCCGGTCGTACCCGGGCTTCATAGCTTGAACTTTGTGAGAATTTGATTGTATCTTTCCTGAAATGTAAAGAATTAGTTGTATGTAATGTCATGATGCATGACATGTATCGAGCAATGATGTTCTCAAAATAAATGAGATTGTGTTATATGATGCGTATATGCATGTCATGATGTATGGATGTGTAATGTTTTTATGATGCTCTTTAGCTGGGGGAAATAAATCCCGGATTGCTGCTGAAGAAAAAGAGTTTTCGCTCGCCGGGGATAATGACCAAAGATGATTGGGAGAATAATCTTGCTGGAGAATACATTGGTGAGAGAATGACTCTGTGGGGAAGAGATACTCTACTGAGGATTTGTTGATTTTGGAGAAATACCCTCGGCTGTGGATGAATTACCATTGCTGGCGATGGTAAACTCTATTGGGGATAAAGTTTATATTTGTGGAAGGAATAAACTCCACTGGGGATGGTCTTCCATCGTTGGTGAAAGATGAACTCTGCTTGGGGAGAGACTTACCGACTCATTCGCGATTGCAAACCTCAGCTGGGGAGAGTTGCGTTCTATTCGAGAAAACTAACATCACTATCTTTTTCTTACTCTGCGGGGAGTGTATATACTTTTAGTCATTTTCTCCAGCTGGGTCTGTCTCTGTACCTGATGGGTAGAGAAACTGTAAGGTTCGAGCATTTCTGTTTTCCCCTGTTTCAGATATTACGAGCAACCGTCTTTTGTTTCGCATGTAAATATTTATAAACCGCAATTATTGTCAAATGCATATATAAAAAATGAACCATTGGAAGTTCTTGCAAAACAAAACATAAAAAGAAAAACAATTTGAATTTTTTTTGTGAAAATGAATTGTATTCATTTTGAAGTTGGCCTGTAAATAGGTGTTTTTGTACAAGAGGCTGACGTCCTAGTAAGCGAACGCCGCCGGAATGATAGAGTTTATACAATTTTGTGAAAAACAAAGAAAAACAGTTATGTGAACAATCCCACTGGGTTCCAACTCTGCTATTGCCTTTATGTCTTCAAGCATCTCATCACTTTGCTACTTGGTTAAAGGTAGATCAGATTGACTGGCGCCGCCTGAACTTGATAGTCGATACCGAAGTCTGGTTGCAAGGTGATCCAATGAGGCATAGTGTTACGCTTCAATCCCTAATTTTTTCCTGGACCGCCCTTTCGGGTTTTCAGTCCATCGGGATACCCTTTTTTGCCCAAGCCGCCTTTTCAGGTTTTCGACTTGCCGGGTGTACAATTTTTTTCTTTCATTTTCATCCCTTATTTTTGCCCGAACCCTTTTGGTTCGTCGGGAAGCACTTATTTTTGCCTAGGCCAGTCGACCTAGCGGGTCCTTGATTATGCATAGTATTTTTCACTATGTCTGCATTGACGGGGTGGGGAAGGTCGTCACCATCCATGGTGGTTAGAATCATAGCTCCTCTTGAGAAAATGTTCTTAACCACAAATGGCCCTTTGTACGTAGGGGTCCATTTTCCCCTGGGATCACCTTGCGGCAGTATGATGTGTTTGATCACCAGATCCCCAACTTGATATTCTTGTCATCTGACTTTCTTGTTAAATGCCTTGATTATTCACTTTTGATATGTCTGACCATGAAAAATAGCAGTAAGTCTCTTCTCGTCAATTAAGTTCAGCTGATCAAGCCGGGTCTGAATCCAGTCATCTTCACTCAAACCTGCATCCTTCATGACCCGAAGAGAGGGTATTTGGACTTCAATGGGCAAGACTGCCTCCATGCCATATACCAAGGAGTAGGGAGTTTCCCCTGTTGATGTCCGCGCTGAGGTGCGGTACCCATGAAGAGAGAATGGTAACATCTCATGCCAGTCTTTGTATGTCACCGTCATCTTCAGCACAATCTTCTTGATGTTCTTATCTGGGAACTCGAAATTCATGGATTGGTAATCATCCACGGCCTGATGTGCCAAATGATCCACCAACACACTCCCCTTGATTGCTTTTTGGGTTGTGTATTGGATATCATACTCGGCTAAAATAATCTGCCATCTTGCTATTCTCCCGGACAAGGCAGGCAGTTTTTGAAGATATACTTGATTGGATCCATTTTTGATATTAATAGGGTAGTGTGAGTCAACATATACTGTCTCAGTCGACGAGCAACTCATGCCAAAGCGCAACAAGTTTTATCGAGCAACGAGTATCAGGTCTCATAGTCGGTAAACTTTTTGCTAAGGTAGTAAATAACGTGCTCTTTTCGGCCAGACTCGTCATGCTGCCCCAGCACGCACGCCATTGAATTATCCAACACCGTCAAGTATAAGATCAACAGTCTTTCTTCAAATGGAGGCATCAGAATTGGTGGCTCTTGGAGGTTGTATGGCCCTCTCTTCCTGTAGTAATAGTCTAGCAAGTTCCCCATGCACTTCACAATCATCCTCACCTTCGTCCTTGGCTTGGTTGATCGGATTTTCGAAGTCATAACTGGAAGTAGTAGAGTCGTTATCAATGGGACCCAAATTGGATGTAGATCATGATATGTGAGTGTGTGTAAGACAAATAGCCTTTTTGATAAAGTGCAAGATAGAAAAGAAAAACAAAGAGCGCAAAATTTGTGATGCAAGAAAACGTCCAATGTTTTATTGATGATATATGAAAATGACAAATGATAAGCCCTCACAAACAAAGCCAAGGTGCCTCGGGCAAGGCACCAGGCTGTAAAGTTTCAAATTGTCTGTTACAAATCTCAAAACAAAAGTCTATTACTGTGTAATAAAAGAAACAGGCACGAAGTCCTTCTCCATCCAATTGTTCATGCCACCGTTGGTAGTCGGGTAAATCCAGCTGTTGATATCTGACTCTTTATCATCATCTTCAATTGCATTCACTCCCGGATTACTGATGCACAAAGGAGGTCTTCCAATTCGCGCACGCCGAACAACCCTTTGAGCTTCTGCAGTAAAACCCAACCCAAACTTGTCATTCTTGTGTGCAAAGTCAAGGAGCTGACCCCAATTTGCACACCCACCTTGATAAATAATAGCCCTGGCGTCCTTGAGGGAAGCCATCTTCATCGGAGGTTTGTCAACAGCAACTTCAGTCGACGCCAAAGTCTGGGGAACCTCTTCAAAGTTCTGACACGGGGTTTCGATGAACTCTCCATCCATCTCCACATACCGGAAGGAGTTAAGATCACTCACCATGTACTCCTCTTCACCTTGTACCGTAACAATCTTCCCTTTTACCAGATATTTCAACATCTGATGGAGCGTAGAAGTCACTTCCCCAACCTTATGAATCCATGGGCGACCAAGCAAGCAAGCAAGAGTAATATGGTCGGATATCCATCACATAGAACATAGACGCAAAAGTCTCAGAGCCAACTTTAATAGGGACGTCCACCTCCCCGTGCACCATCCTTTTTGACCCATCAAAGGCCCTAACCACAATATTACTTGGCTTCAGAACCAACCCTTCATAATCCAGCCGATCCAATGCTTTCTTGGGTAAAACATTTAATGAGGACCCAATATCCACCAGTACGTGGGCCAAAGTAGTGCCCCTGCACTCGATTGAGACATGCAGAGAATCATTATGATTTCTCCCTTTCGAAGTCAGATCTGCGTCGGAGAAACCCAACCCATTGTCGGCAGTCAAACTAGCTACACAATCTTTGAATTGATCAACAGAAGTTTCCTGCGGCACATGCGCAGTTTTGAGGAAAGAAATTAAAGCCTGTGCATGGGCTTTCGAGCACAACAATAAGGATAACATGGAGATCTTCGACGGGGTTTGCCCCAGCTGTTCGACTACGTTGTAGTCGCTCTTCTTGATAATCTTCATAATTTCCGCTATCTCCTGTCTAGATGTTTCTACAATGATCTTCTTAGGCGCCTCCGTCCGGGCAGGCTCACCTGTAACCTCTTTTCCCTGAGTGTCAAATGACTCGGCGACAGGGGTGATAACTGGAGTAAGGATTGTAACAGTAGCTGATGTACTGGCAGATGGAATGGCAACAGGCTTTTGAACAGTCGGAGGGGAAATCTCAGGAGAGAAGAGTCTTCCACTTCTGGTGACCTTGCTAAACCCGACAATATTGCTGACATCAGCATCAGCCTCTTCAACCTTCAAGTCTTGTTTAACCCCATGATAATACACATCGGCCCCATAGTGACACGGGACAACCTTATCCGAAGTGTATAGGATAGGACCAGGAATAGTAATGGTTAATGGAGCAACTCTTGGATCAGATGTAATCCTAATAGGCTTTCTCGAGGAAGCCTTGGAAGGATTGGCAGAAATGGTTATTATGGAAACATCTTCAACAGGAATCAATGGAATCGAAGTTTTCTCGAACAAGATCGCTTTGTTATCCATCAAGCGTTGAACACCTGATTTCAGTAAATGGCAACCAGCAGATAGGATGGAACATAGGTGGCAACCTTCACCACAACCTGGAAATGAACCGGCCAACAATAGATTCTTCTTCACTGTCAACAACGGAGTAGAAATGTCTTCCACGGAGGTCACAAATAAATCATCTTCTTCACATTTACTAGATGAATGAGACATATCAACTTCCTTCTGCAACCTATCCCAAATCTGTTACCCATATTCAGCAGAACCACCTTCTTCTTCTTCTTCTTCTTCTTGTCTTTCAGGATGAGAGTCTTCAGATCCTGTTGTCCTTTGACCAAGTTCAAGAACATCTCCTGAAATTGAGCATTCTGAGCTTGAAGAGCCTTGATAGCTTGATCGGTAGGTGTGTCAGAAGACATTTTATGCTGAAATAAACAGCGAAGAAGATAAGAAACCTGTAATGGTACCTGTAATGAGGTGCATGGTAATGGAATGCGTATGAAATGATTTCAAAGACTTTGGGAGATTCAAATTTGTAAACAAAACAAAACACACTTTATTAGATTAACTTGTAAAAATGTTTAACAATGCCTTCAAGGCATTA
Source organism: Vicia faba (assembly GCA_948472305.1). Classification (NCBI taxonomy): domain Eukaryota; kingdom Viridiplantae; phylum Streptophyta; class Magnoliopsida; order Fabales; family Fabaceae; genus Vicia; species Vicia faba. The sequence goes on from OX451739.1 coordinate 1,331,283,434, forward strand.
CAAAAGAAATAAACTGAAAAGCAAATCTAAACTAGAAACAAATAAAGGCATCATAAATCCCATGGTCGTTTTCCCTTCGTGCTGACATAATCATTGATTGTCCTTTCATTCTCAAGCTGCCTCGTAAGCTTCAAGATCTTCCGTTCTTGCTCATGATACTTATCCCTATAGGTATACCTTTCTTCCTTTAACTGGATCCAAGATCTCTTCAATTCCCCCAGATCACTAGGCATATAGGGATGGAGGACTGTAAAAGGGACACCTTCTTCATTTATATGCTCTACAATCACTGGAAAAACAGCTTCACATGGCATCCCCAGCTTTTGAGCACGGGCTCGAACCCACTGGAGATAAGGTTGCATCGGGAGAGAAGTCTTCAGTCCTAGCTCATGTGGGTCAGACCTGTTCACCTTGCCCCAGGCTCGTATAAACCTTCGGTGATGCTCATCCACATCCCCCTTGTAGTCAAAGATAATGTCTGTAAGAAGCAGCTCATGAGGACCGTCACTCCGAGCGCGACCAAACTGTCGTAGATCCAAGAAAGGACTGTAGGTTATTCCCCCTCTAATTCCAAGCAATGGGACATTAAGGTATTCCCCACATCGATCAATGACAGCTACTCTTTCCATATCCTTATAACTCCAAAGAATGTCTGTATGATCAAGGGGCATGATTCTTTAAGCCCAACCTACACCTTCCTCATTCTTCAATACAGACTTGGGGAGGTGCAAAATAAACCACCTCGCCAGCAGCGGCGTGCAACACATGAGGGTCCCCCTTTTTCTCACAGTACGAGTATAATGGGCATGCAAAATATCACCCAAGAGAGTAGGCACTTGGTTACGAGACATGAAGATCTTGACCGCATTCACATCTATGAAAGAATCTGGATTTGGGAAGAGAACCAAGCCGTAGATGAGGAGAGCCAAGATGTCTTCAAATGCTTGAAAGTCCAAGTTATCCCAAAACAATTGAGCTTGATCTATCAGAAACTTAGCCAAGAAACCTTTAACCCCGCTTCGTGTCTCTCAGTTAGATACTACATTAGCCCTTTTTAGATGTAAGGCTGAAGCATTGTCCTCAAGTCTAGGAACCTCCTCCAAACCTGTGAAGGGTGTCTGCTCGAGGATAGATATGCCTAGTAAATCAGAAAACTCCTCCAAAGTAGGGACTAGTTGGTAATTCGAGAAGGTGAAACAGTGATGCAACGGATCAAAGAACTGAAATAGCACGCTCATCATTTGCTCATCCAACTTTGAGGTGAACAGACTAAGGATATGACCATGTCTTTTAACAAATGAAGAAGTCTCAGGAACTTTTGAGACTAACTCTCTGAGCTGAGCAGGGATTTGCACGAAGTTGACTCGAATGGTATTTCTACGTACTTAAGCCATAATTTGCAAAACAGAACAAAGATAAATCCCCTTGGTCTTTGAAATGGTTAGTCTAATGAAATATGCATGCCATGTCATGATGCATGATGCATGATGTCATGATAAAACACACAACAGGTATAGCAGGTAACAAACATGGTAAAGGCACACAAGTCACACAATAGCCCTTAAGTTTAGGCTTGCATGGAGTCTAGTTACTACCCTCTTGAAGTTCAGTTGGTTCAACCTGTCCTAATAATAGTAACCGGGTTCTAGAGGTTCTCAATATCATTGACCATCCTCCATCGGTCATGGTTTCAGATCACACAATCTTTTCTTGCGGCCGGAACTATCTCGAGAGTATGGTCTCAATAAGTGTAGTATCGAGTATCAAATAGTTCTCAACTTTATACCGAGGCCGGCTATCTCACTACTTCCTATGCCCAAGTTGGTCAATTATAGGTTCTAAGGTCAGTTGATGCTTAACGACCAATATAGCAGCTCCGTATTCTCCTTGTTACTCCACAAGGGATACCGGTACCAACTAATGTGTCACATCAACGTAGCTACTGCTTCAACCGTATCAGTCTACGCCATACAGTTCCCTCACAGTTTATTGCTACTTACCTAACAGGTGTTCCCCAGATCCGAGTTAGGATCTATAGTAACTCCGATACAAAGCCCACAAAAATAAAGTAATCAAATCAAACAAGAGAAGCAAATATGATGAACTAATCCTAAGGTATACCCCACTTATATTCCCCAACAGAGTCGCCAGTTCTGTTATACGGTGGCCAAAACCGGGACTGTTTTGGAAAATGCTGGTTTGCGTTTTGCATTTGTGTTTGCAAAATGTCGCGGTAAGCAAGAGTCGCCACCGACTTTTATTTTATCCAACTAGGAAAGGAAAAAAGCACAGAAAAATTCCTTTTTGAGATTTTCTGAGTACGGGGGGTAGATTATAGAAAGGGAAGGTATTAGCACCCTTTCTATCCGTAGTTCTCTACGGGCTCTTAGGTACTTTCTCATCATTTTCAAAATTTCTTCTTTGTGTGTTTGTGTGATTTGAAAAGTTTTTTGTTTTACTTTGATTTAACCCTTGCTTCTGTCTTCAAGAGTGTTACGAAGTGTTTTTGAAAACTTTGTTTGAAAAGGAGTGTAAGTGTGAAAATGTTTGTTTTGATTGAGCAAGTACTTAAGAGCTAATCTACCTACTCGGAAAAAGAATTGTTCTATGTTCGTTTCCTTTAGACAGCACTATCCTACTATTATTGAGTAGGTAGCACCGTCTTTGGAGTTTTAAGGGTCAATTCGAAAGGGACGTACAATCACTAAAGCAATGTTAGGACGTCTTAGTAATAACCCTAATGTCTTAAGATCAATATTCGAGGCAACTATATCCGAGGCAACCATTCCGAGGCAACTTTGATCTTTGAGACAAAAGGGCGACCACTAAAATATCCTATACTTAATGACCGTTTTACCGAAGGCAACCGAAGTGGGAGAAAACACTAGGAGTGCGCATGTGCGAGTGATTCAATTTCAAGTTATTATCTTTGCACATTTAGGGTTTGCTAACCGTTTTAAAGTTAATCATACATTCTTGTCATGCATCCCTATTACCATACATCTAACACTTTAATATTTACGGAATTTAAAATGCCGAAAGTAAAGCTACGCTATTACAAGGCTTCGGGTATTTACATAGCCAAAAACAAACCCCTTAAAAAAACGATAAATGAAAGTAAAAGGTCCTAATTAATCTATTACAACTTGTGAGCAATTACATCAATATGGTAAAAATAAACAATAAGGCGCGAGCGAGGAAATGAAGAACGATAAGAAATTAGGGTTTTGACCCCGTCTAACCTAATTGAAAGAAAAAATTGTTTTTGTTGCTTTTGATTATTTTTAAGAAAAAGAATTGGGTTTTTAAATTAAATACAAAATTAATTAGTTAATTAAAGAAAATAATTAAATTTAACCTATTTTGTGCTTTTGATTATTTTAAGAAAAAAGAAATAGAATTAAGTTAGAAACAAAAACCCTAATTGTTCTAATTAATTTTAATTTATTTACAAAATTATTAAAGTTACCTAAAATTAAATAACCTAATTAAATTAATTATTTTTTGATAAAAAATAAACCTAAATCTAATTGGGTGAAAAACATTATTTTTATGATTTTTTTGATAAAAGAAAAATTAAATTGTTAGTAAAAACAAATAAATAAATTAAATAAAACAAAATATAAAAAGAAAAGATAAAGAGATATTGGGACTGGTTGTGAGTGATTTGGGGTGTGTGGATAGCAGATATGGCCCAAGAAAATAAGGTCCACGTTGACCTTTTGAATCCCATGCATTGCATTGACCATGGCCTATGATGCTCCTTCATTGATGGCCTTCAGATCTGGCCTCCTAGACACTTGGCAGATTGAATGATGAGGTCACATGGTAGTCTCTTGGCTTTGTATGCATGGCTGAACATTGAAGAAAAAATAACATGAAAGAATAAGGGGACCTGGGATTCGAACCCAGGCCCCAAAGCATTTTCCCACTACTCCACTACCAATTGCGCTGGCTTTGCTTCTTGTATACAAAATAAAAACAATTGATAACATATGATAATGGGAGTTAGTGAAAAAACAAAGTGCCAGAATTCAAGTGGCCAAGTAAGGTGGTGCCACGTAGGTCATCCCCAACCTCGCTCCGTTGGTAAAAGTTAAAAACTTTTACCTACAGACATATGTCTGTAGCTACAACCTGGGCTCGTTTCAAAACTTTCCCTGGACATGATAAATGAAATCCAGAGTCATGAATCAATTCGTCTGGATCTGCTGAGCACGATGGTGCCCCTTTCATGGCCCAATTTCACATGTACACAAAGATCCTAAATCGAGCCAAAAAAACTAGAAATGGTGAAATCTCATACAGTCCATAAAAATGAAATTAAACGTTCCAGATAGCTTGCAAATGTGATGGTGAACAAGAATATGTGATTAGAATGTGATGAATGTGCAAGAATAACAAGATTCAGTTTTAGAAATATAGGCAAACCGTGGGAGTCGTGGGGGCGAATTCTGGGCACTAGCGTGCTTGTTTTCGATTGGTACTGCTTGCTTACACTCCCAGGAAGCGATTGGGATGGTCAGGAAGCCCTGGAATCGCCTGGAACTATGAATTTGACTAAGCACTTTTTTGTGTTTTTTTCAAGTTTGTTCTGACTTCTCACGCCTCTCTAACTTCCTGCTCTAGATCTGCAAATGTTCCTTATGTATTGAGGATTGGATTAGGGTTTCAAACATGATCTAAATCTTTGCCAATTATTGCTTTTGATTTGAATTTGATTCACTTGAAGATACTTCAAAAAATAGGCCAAACAAAATTTTTGTGTGCATTCCAAGGCTTTGCACGAATTCAATCTTTTTCCAAATGGATATAGGACCAACTCAAAACAAGTGCAAAAGATTGGGCCCATTTGGCAAAAATTGCAATTTGAGGCATAATTGACTTTTGACAATTTTGCAAAAAGGGTCAACTTCACCAATGTATAACTTCCTCAATTTTGACTCTTTGAAGGTGTTCTTGGACTTTATAGAAATATTGAGATGTACTCTAATCAACCCTTTTGGTCCTATCTCAATTTGGTATTCCATGCTCATGTATGAAGCTTTGACAAAAAAAGGTGTTTTTGTTGACTTTTCAAAATGACCTATAATGTCCAAATTCATAACTTCTTGTGAGTGCATATTTTGAACTTTGGAGCTGAAAATGGATTATAGAGAATTGCATCCTCTTCAAAATTAGATTTGGATGGGTCATTTCTCATAAAGTATGAGAAAGTTATGCTTGGTCAAAGTTGAGTTGACTTTTCCTGCAAAACCCTAATTTAGCAACTTTTGGGTTTTGATGAATTGTGAGCAATCCTTGATGAATCATGATCAACCCTTGATCAAATGATGAATGATACTTAAAAATGAGGATGTTGACCAAAATTTTTGAAGTTTGACTGTATGTAGGCCACAGTTGACTTTTGCCCTAGCACAGTCGATTTTCAGGCCTTTGAGCAATTGACTGAGCAAATTTCCTCTGCAAGGCTTGAAACTTGACATGAATGATCTTGAGAAAATATTAGGACAATGGTGAGCATTTGGGATCCCTTGGACTCAAATATCTTGATGCAACATGAAACCCTAGTTTTGAAGTAAACTGCCTTAGGAGAGAGTTTGTCTGGTCAACCCTTGGACTTCCTTGAGAAATTTGAAGACCTCACTTGAAATGTAATGAGAAATATGAGAGGGGAAATTTTGGGGCACAACAAACACCCTATACTTAATGACCGTTTACCGAAGGCAACTGAAGTGAGAGTATACCCTAAGAGTGCCCGTGTGCGAGTGATTTGATTTTAGTTATTATCTTTGCACATTAGGGTTTTCTAGCCATTTCAATTGTCATGAAATCTTGTCATACAATCCTATTAACATACATCTAACAGTTAATATTTGCAAGAATTAAAATGCGGAAAAGTAAAACCTACGCTATTACAAGGCTTAGGGGGAGGGATTAATTACATAGCCAAAAACCCGTAAAATGATAAATAAAAGAAAATCCTAATTAAACTATTACATACCGTAAGTATTTACATTAATATTGTAAAAATAATAAGCGTGCGCGATGAAACGAAAATGAGAGATTTAGGGTTTTAACCCCGACTAAACCTAATTGCAATTTTAAAAGGAAAATCAATTTTTTTGTGGTTTTTGATTATTTTGAGAAAATAAGGTTTAGTTGAATAAATAAAAACCATAATGACTAATTAATTTTATTTAAGAAAAATAATTAAATTAACCTATTCTTTGCATTTTTTTATTTTGTGAAAGAAATAGAAATTAAATCAAAATCAAACCCTAATTTTTCTAATTTATTTTAATTATATACAAAAATTAGAATTACCCTAAATTAAAACTAATATAAAATTAATTTTGATAAAAAAATAAAAACCTAATTCTAAATTTATGAAAATTTGATCTGGCTTGTTGATTAAATAAAAGAAATTAAATAAAAGAAAAATTAGAAAAGAAAAGGAATGGGCCTGAGGTAAATAGCAAGAGGAGGGGGTGTGATTGTAAATTCTTGGCCCAATAACTCCTGGCCTCTTTGACTTTTCCAATCTCTTGCGCTTGCTTGACTTATGCCCATGGTGGACCCTCATGGGATGAGCCTTGGATCTGGCTTGTTGATAATCTGATTGGCTGGATATTGAGGACGTATGGTGGACTTATGGGACGCCTGTGCACCTGATTATACAAGGAAAAATAATATGGAACATTGTTGGGACCTGGGGATCGAACCCAGGCCATTTGGCATTTTTACCCTGCGCGCTTACCAGCTGAGCCAGCTTTGTTAGTTGTATGAATAATAACAAAGAAATATAATATGATAAACACAAAAAGTGAATTCTGAAACGCGCGAAATTTGAATGAGCGAATCAGGGAATTCCACGTTATCCTTCTTCTTCCTTGGCTCTGTCGTTTTAGACAAAACCCTTTACCTACGCACATTGGGCGTAGGTACAACCCTTGTCCACTCCAAAACCTTTTCCCTGCATGATAAATCATAACCAGTGGTACCAATCAACTCGTTGCAACCTCATGAGTATCATGGTACCACTATCCATGGCCAATTGTCCATGTACAAGAAAACCCTAAACACAAAGGAAAAACCCTAGCCATGGCACTTTGTTGTACAGTTAATGAAAACACAATTAAATATGACCATTAGCTTGCAAACATCATAAGGTTTAAGAATATATCAATGAATCATGCTAAATGTGCCAGAATTATGATATTCGAATTCAAGAAAGTATGGAAATCTTGGGACTCTTACAGTGAGTTTCAAGGCGTGGAGAAGCTTGCTAGCGATTGAAATAGGATCCTGGGATGTCCAGCAAACGTTTGGGATGGCTAGAATGATTTGAATTGATCTGAAACGTGGAAATCAGTTTGCCACTTTTCTTAAATTTTTTTTAACTTGCTTTCTGTTTTGCACGCCTCCAATCTCTCTATTTTTGGTCTGCAATCCTTCCTTATGTATCCAAGAATGAATTAGGGTTGCAACTTGGTTTCAAATCTTCTCCAATTATGATCATTGATTCATGATTTGATCCTTGTGCAAATCTTTCCAAATCAAGAAAAATGCAATCTTTTTGTGTCCAAATGAACCTTGTACGATTTGATCTCACTTCCAGCTGTATAATAGACCTAAACATGCACAAAATCTCAATATTTGATTAGCCTTTGATATTTTCATTATTTTATTTAGATTTTATTTGATTTAATTGAAATAAAATCAAAATAAATGACAAAAATAAAAGAATTACAAATGGAAGAGCTCATGGGTCGTGGGTCATGTTAAAAACTCAATGCAAGCATAAAAAGTTGGGCTCATTTGGCAAAAATTGCAATTTGGGACACATTTGACTTTTGGCAATTTTGCAAAAAAGGTCAACTTTACCAATGCATAACTCCCTCAATTTTGACCATAGAGAGGTGTTCTTGGTATTTTTAGAAAGCTTAAGCTGTCCTCTAAGCAACCCTTTTGGTCTCATCTCAAGTGAGTCTTCCATGTTCATGTATGAAGCTTTGGCCCAAAAGGTTTTTTTGTTGACTTTTCAAAATGACCTATAATGTCCAAATTCATATCTTCTTGTGAGTGAATATTTTTAACTTGGGAGCTGAAGATGAAATGTAGGGAATTGGATCCTCTTCAAAATGAGATTTGGATGGGTCATTTTTGATAAATTATGAGAAATTTATGCTTAGTCAAAGTTGAGTTGACTTTTCCTGTAAAACCCTAATTTAGGAACTTTTGGGTTTTGATGAATTGTGAGCAATCCTTGAGGAATCATGATCAACCCTTGATCAAATGATGAATAATACTTAAAAATGAGAATTTTGACCAAAAATATTGAGGTTTGACTGTATGTGAGACACAGTTGACTTTTGCCTTATCATAGTCGATTTTTAGGCCTTTGAGCAATTGACTGAACAAACTTTCTCTGCAAGGCTTGAAACTTGACATGGATGATCTTGAGAACATATTAGGACAATGGTGATAATTTGGGATCCTTTGGACTCAAATATCTTGATGCAAATTGAAACCCTAATTTGTGGTAAACTGCCTTAGGAGAGAGTTTGTCTGGTCAACCCTTGGACTTCCTTGAGCAATTTGAGGACCTCACTTGAAATGTATTGAGAAATATGGGAGAGCAAATTTTGGGGTACAACAGCTGCCCCTGTTCAATCTTCTTAAACCCGAGGATGTAGATTGGCTTGTCTGCCTTTCGTGATCCGAAGGTGGAAGATGATTGAACACTAGAGTGCCCAGAAATTTGCACCCGCATGAAGTGGTATTTGTCTTGAGATATCGAGAATGGGCTTACAGATGCCATTTGGAAGTCAATGACGGAAGATGGGCTTAAATATTCCATCAGAAGAAGTGTCGATCGCATAAGAGATTCCTTTGTGAGAGCCCGTATACTTGTTGTTGAGGAGGATTTCGCTGGGGAATGTTGTTCTCTGTCTTGAGAGAGATAGAGTTTTAGGAACTTCAGTTGTCCGTTACTCTACTGGGGAATCATCTCTTAGTCGAGGAGGTGAAAATGAACTGCTATCTGGTCGTGCTCAAGGCTTCACAGTGATTTACTGAGGAAAATAAGACTGACTGCTATCTGGTCGTGCTCCAGGCTTTACAGTGACTTACTGGGGAGATGAGATTAAACTTGTTATCTGGGCGTTTTCCAGGCTTTGCAATTTCTCAATTCTTATCTGGTCGTGCTCCAGGCTTCAGAAGGAATCAAGTTGTTATCCGGTCGCATCTGGGCTTCCAACTTGAATTTAAGGCATACTATTATCCGATCGATTTTCGGGCTTCATATTAATTGGCCAGGTAAACTGCTATTTGGTCGTGCTCCAAGCTTCACAGTACCTTACACTGTTATCTGGTCGTGTCCCAGGCTTCAATGTCTTTTGCCGCTATCTGGTCGTGATCCAGGCTTCACAGCGTCTTATACCATTATCTGGTCGATTCCAGCTTCAAGGTATCTTGTATTGCTATCTGGTTGATTTCCAGGCTTCATAATAACTTGCTGAGGGTTAAGTTGTTTTTCGGTCGATTTCCGGGCTTTATAGCTTGCATTTTAAGATATACCACTATCTGGTCGATTCACGGCTTCGTAGTATTTTAGAGAAATCAATATATTATCCGGTCGATTTTCGGGCTTCATAGCTTGAACTGGAATAGAAATCTTAGTATCGATTTGACTGAACCAGAGAAAACTTGTGAGAACTTGATTGTATCTTTCCCTGAAAGGTAAAGAGTTAGTCGTATGTAATTTCATGATGTATGAGATGTTTTGAGTAATGATGTTCTCGAAATAAACGAGATTGTGTTGTACGATGTATATGCGCATGCCATGATGTATGGATATGCAATGTTCTTGTGATATTCTCCGGCAGGGGAAAATAAATCCTGGACTGTTATTGGAGAGTACGAGGATTTGAGTTCTTCTTTCTTGCTAGGGATAATGACCGAAGATGATTAGCCGGAGACTTGCGCCCGTTCTGCTTGAGAATATTCTGCCAGGAGAGACCTTGTTTGAGAATAATCCTATGGGAGGATGACTCTGTAGGGAAGAGAGATATTCTGCTGGATGATCTGCTGATTTGGAGAAACCACTCCACTGGGGACGAATTACCGTTGTTGGTGATAACGAAACTCTTCTTGGGGAGAATTATGCTGACTCATTTGCGATTATGAACCTCAGCTGGGGAGAGTTGACGCCACTGTCTTTGGATACTTCCAACTCTGTGGGGAGTGTGTGTACCTTTAGTCATATTCTCAAGCTGGCTCTATCCCGATACCTGGTGGGTAAAGCAACTATAAGGTTTGGACATTTCTTGTTTGCCCTTGTTCCTGGAATTACGAGTAATTGTCTTTTGTTTCTTGTTTAAATATTTATGAGCAACAATTATTTCCAAATGCATATATCAAAAATGAATCATTGGACGTTCTTGCAAAGCAAAACAGAAAAAGAAAAAATAAGTTGAAATTTCTGCTAAAATGAATCGTATTGATTTTGAAGTTAGCCTGTAATAGGCATTTTGTACAAGAGGCTGACGTCCTAGTAAGAGAACGCCGCCGTAGGATAGAAATTATACAATTTATGAAAAAGAAAGAAAAACAGCTATGTGAAACAATCCCATTGGGTTCCAACTCTGCTATTGCCTTTATATCTTCGAGTGTCTCATCACTTTGCTACTTGGTCGAAGGTAAATCAGATTGATTGGCGCTGTCTGAGCTTGATAGTCGATACCGAATTTAGGTTACAAGATGATCTAATGAGACATAGTGTTACACTTTGATTCCTAATTTTTGCCTCGACCACCCTTTCGGGTTTTGAGTCCACAGGGATACCCTTTTTTGCCCAAGTCGCCTTTCCATGTTTTCGACTTGCTGGGTGTACAGTTTTTTTCCTCATTTTCATCCCTTACTTTTGCCCGAACTCTTTTGGTTCGTCGGGAAGCCCTTATTTTTTCCTAGGCCAATCAACCTAGCGGGTCTTTGATTAGGCGTAGTATTTTTTCACTATGTCTGCATTGACGGGGTGAGGAAGGTCGTCACCATCCATGGTGGTTAGAATCATAGCTACTCCCGAGAAAATGTTCTTAACCACAAATGGCCCTTCGTAAGTGGGGTTCCATTTGAACCTGGAATCACCTTGCGGCAGTATGATACGTTTGATCACTAGATCCCCGACTTGATATTCTTGGCGTCTGACTTTCTTGTTAAAAGCCTTGATCATTCACTTTTGATACGTCTGACCATGACAAATAGCAATAAGTCTCTTTTCATCGATTAAGTTCAGTTGATCAAGCCGGGTCTGGATCTAGTCGTCTTTGTTTAAACCCGCATCCTTCATAATCCGGAGAGAGGGTATCTGGACTTTGATGGGTAGGACTTCCTCCATGCCATACACCAAGGAGTAGGGTGTTGCCCCTGTTGATGTCCATGCTGAGGTACGGTACCCATGAAGAGCGAATGGTAAAATCCGTGCCAGTCTTTATATGTTAACGTCATCTTCTGCACAATATTCTTGATATTCTTATTAGCCGCTTCAACAACCCCATTCATCTTCGTCCGGTAGGGAGAAGAGTTATGATGCTGAATCTTGAACTGTTTGCAGAGCTCAGTGATCATTGTATTATTGAGATTTGTTCCATTGTCCGTAATGATCCTCTCTGGTACACCATATCGACAGATTAGATTGTGTCGGATAAACTGCGCCACGACGTTCTTGGTTACTGTAGAAAAGGAAGCTGCCTCAACCCACTTTGTGAAGTAATCAATAGCCACCAAAATGAAATGATTTCCATTGGACGTAGTAGGTCTTGTCTCACCTATCATATCGATGCCCTACATTGCAAAAGGCCAAGGAGATGTCAAAACATTCAGGGGAACCGGAGGTACATGCACCTTATCAGCATAGACTTGGCACTTATGACAGGTCCGAGAGTGATGATAACAATCGGCTTTCATAATGGACCAATAATATCCTTCCCGTATGATTTTCTTTACCATGGTATGTCCACTGGAATGAGTTCAGAAGGTACCTTCATGTAGCTCTGCCATGATCCTTTATGCCTCGCTTTTGTCCACACATCGCAGTAAGGTTGAATCATGGTTACGCTTATAAAGAATCTCATTACTGATGAAGAACTTTGCAGCGAACCTTCTAAAGAACTTCTTATCATTAACAGATGCAGCCTCGGGGTACTCTTGAACTTCAAGATACCTCTTTACCTCGTGAAACCAGGGTTTATCTATTACCTCTTCAGTCTTGATGTCATAGTAATGTGCGGGTTCGTCCAACCTCTCGATGGTAATTTGGGGAGCTTCATTGTCCCTCCTAACTTTGAACATAGAATACATGGTAGCTAACGTGTCCGCTAACTGATTCTCCTCTCTCGGGAAGTGTTCAAAGGTTATCTCCTCAAAATGTGGGAGCAATGTCAGTACATATTCTTTGTAAGGAATAATTTTTGGGTGCTTCGTATCCCACTCGTCTTTGATCTGACTGATCACCAAAGCAGAATCTCCGAATACACTCAAGAACTTAATCCCCAGGTCAATAGCTGCTCGAAGTCCCATGATGCACGCTTCATACTCCGCCATATTATTGTTGTAGTTAAAACATAATTATGAGGTGAACAAAGTATGACAGCCCTCAGGAGATATGATCACAACGCCAATGCCATTACCCAACGCGTTTGATGCTCCGTCAAAATACATAAACCATCGGGATCCTTCCTTAAGTCCTTCATCCGGTACAGGTTCTTTACAGTCGGTCACCAACATGATGTTCTCAACCAGGAACTCGAAATTCATGGACTGGTAATCATTCACAGCCAGATGCGCCAAATGATCCACCAATACACTCCCCTTGATTGCTTTTTAGGTTGTGTATTGGATGTCGTACCCAGTGAGGATCATCTGCCATCTTGCTATTCTTCCGGACAAGGCAGGCTTTTCGAAGATATAATTGATTGGATCCATTTTTGATATCAATAGGGTAGTGTAAGTCAGCATATACTGTCTCAGCCAGCGAGCAGCCCATGCCAAAGCGTAGCAAGTTTTCTCGAGTAATGAGTATCGGGTCTCACAGTCGGTACACTTTTTGCTAAGGTAATAAATAGCATGATCTTTTTGGCCAGACTCGTCATGCTGCCCCAACACGCACCCCATTGAACTATCCAGTAATGTCAAGTATAAGATCAAAGGTCTTTCAACAACTGGAGGCATCAGAATTGGTGGCTCTTGGAGGTATTCCTTGATCCTTTCGAAAGCGGTCTGACATTCATCATTCCATTTTACCACTTGATCTTTCTTCAGCAGCTTGAAGATTGGCTCACAAGTAGAAGTCAGATGTGAAATGAATCGGGCGATGTAGTTCAGACGTCCCAAAAAGCCTCTAACTTCCTTTTCTATGCGGGGAGCCGACATCTCTTGTATGGCTTTTACCTTGGCAGGGTCCACCTGAATACCTTTATCACTGACGACGAAACCCAACAGCTTACCAGACCTTACCCCGAAGGTGCACTTGTTCGGGTTTAACCTTAGCTTGTACGTCTTTAACCTTTCAAACAGTTTCTGGAGATGGTCAAGGTGTTCTTCCTCAGTTTGGGACCTTACAATCATGTCATCAACATAAACCTCAATCTCATGGTGAATCATGTCGTGGAATAAAGCGACCATGGCGCGCTGATACGTTGCCCCAACATTCTTCAACCCGAAAGGCATTACCTTGTAGCAAAAGGTGCCCCACTGTGTAACAAAGGTTTTCTTCTCCATGTCCTCGGGAGCCATCTTGATTTGATTGTAACCAGAAAAACCATCCATAAAGGAAAAGATCTTATGCTACACGATGTTGTCGACTAGAACATCGATGTGAGGAAGTGGGAAATCATCTTTGGGGCTCGCCCTGTTCATATCTCTATAGTCCACACACATCCGTACCTTACCATCCTTCTTAGGTACTGGAACAACGTTGGAAACCCACTGTGGGTAAGAAGTGACAGCTAGAAATCCAGCGTCAAACTGTTTCATGACCTCAACTTTGATCTTCTCAGACATCTCAGGGTACATACGTCAAACCTTCTTCTTTACCGGAGGACAGTCTTCTTTAGTTGGCCGGTGGTGTACCACAATATCGGTGTGCAAACAAGGCATATCTTCATAGGACCAAGCAAATATCTCAACATAGTCGCGTAGCATCTGTATCAACCGTTGCTTGACACTAGGCTCCAGATTCGCACCTATCTTGACCTCTTTCCTATCTTCCTATGTACCCAAATTCACTGATTCAACTGGCTCTTCATGAGGCTGTATGGCCCTTTCTTCCTGTAGTAACAGTCTAGCAAGTTCTCCAGGCACCTCACAATAATCGGATTTTCGAAGTCATAACTGGCAGTAGCAGAGTTGTTATCAATGGGATCCAGAGTGGATATGGATCTGCATTATGATATGTGAGTGTGTGTAAGAGAATAACTATTTTTGATAAAGCGAGAGATAAAAAAAGAAAAACAACCAGCGCAAAATTTGTAATGCAAGAAACGTCCAATGCTTTATTGATGATATATAAAAATGACAAATAATAAGCCCTCACAAGCAAAACCAAAGTGCCTCGGGCAAGGCACCCGACCGTAAAGTTTTAAACTGTTTATTACAAATCTCAAAACAAAAGTCAATTACTGTGGAATAAAAGAAACAGGTATGAAGTCCTTCATCGTCCAATTGTTCAATCCACCGTTGGTCGTTGGGTAGATCCAGCTGTCGATGTCTGAATCTTTTTCACTGTCTTCCACTGCATTAACTTCCAGATTGCTGATATGCAGAGGAGGTCTTCCAATCCGTGCATTCCTAACAGCCCTTTGAGCCCCTTTTACAATTACATCCCTGGCATCCTTGAGAGAAGCCATCTTCATCGAAGGTTTGTCAGTAGCCACTTTGGTTGACACCAAAGTATGAGGGACCTCTTCAAAGTTCTGACAAGGGGTTTCGATGAACTCCCCATCCATCTCCACATAGCGAAAGGAATTGAGATGACTCACCATGTATTCTTCTTCACCTTGTACCGTGAAAAATTTCCCCTTTACTGGATATTTCAACATTTGGTGGAGCGTGGAAGTCACTGCCACAGCCTTATGAATCCAAGGACGACCCAACAAGCAAGAATATGATGGTCGGATATCCATCACGTAGAAAGTAGATGCAAAAGTCTGAGAGCCTACTTTAACAGGGACATCCACCTCCCCGTGCACCATCCTTTTTTACTCGTCGAATGCCCTGACCACAATATTGCTTGGTGTTGTACCCCAAAATTTTCCCTCCCATTTTATCAAGATTTTCCTCACAAGACTTTTTGGACTCAAGACAAGATTATGGGTTGCTCATCTCAAGACCTCACCATGCATTGATAGCCTGAAATTAGGGTTTGAGTTTGCACAAGTATTTTTGGACCATCAATGCTTCATGTGACTTTCATACACCATATTGGACCCCTAAGATTTCTCATGATAAGTTTCAAGCCTTGAATCACATTTTTGTCCAGTCAATTGGACAGTTGACCTAAAAATCAGCTGTATTGGGAAAAAAAGTCAACCATGGCCAATTTACAGTCAAAATTCATGATTTTTGATCCACAACAACATTCTAGGCTCATATGTACCATTTTATCAAGTTTGGATCACAACTCCTCAAAAAATTTGATCAGATCATCAAAAGGGCAAAATGGTCAAAATTAGGGTTTTGACTGAGAAAGGGCAATTTTTGATTTTTGACCTAGTAAATGACCAATTGGGTTCAAGAATTATTTCAAGGACTCAATATCAGCATCTTGACCTAATCACAAGGTTCAAAAGATCTCAAGTATATAGGATTGACAGATCAATTTTCCAGTCAACTGATCAGAAATCAACTGTACACTGAAAAGTTAAACTTTGAATTTTTGGTCAAAATCAAGTGCCAAAGGTCATGATTCATCAAAACATGTCAAAATGTGAAACTTGTTGACCAAGAAACCTAAAATTGCAAATTAGGGTTTTAATTTGAAATTTTTCATAACTTAGAATTTTTCTAAGTGTTGAAAATTTCTTATTTTTCCCCAACTTTTCCCAACTTCTTCACTATGATGCAATTGGATTCAAAGAAAACTTCCAACATGAAAGTTGTAATCCTCCACAAAATCTACAACTTTTCTTCACAAAGTTTTCTCAAAAGATGCTTGGATCTCAAGTTATAATTTTGTCAATAGGGGTCCATAAACTTTTTAACTTAGTGAAAATTTGCCCTAGTTTAGGCAGGTTTTTGACCTAACTTCATGGCAACTTTTCACCTAGTTCCAAGAAGTATCTCAAAATGAATTTCAAAGATGGATTGTAGAGCATGTTACAAGCTTTCCAAAATGTCCAAGAACTCTCCAAGATCATTTATGGTTAGGGAGAATCGAAGAAGGGAAAATGATAATTTATCACTTTTTGTTCAAGGCATTTTCACAATGGTTCAAGTTGAAAATTTATCCTAGAATGCTTGTACTTGGTATTACAGGTCCTAATCCTTTCTACACTCCATAATTGAATTCTAACACAATGGATAATGGCATTGTTTTGACTTTTGAAGCATTGCACAATAAATTAATCCAAAAAAGGCATAAAGTTCAAAATACTACTTTGATAAAGCATGCTTTTTACAACTTTGCAAATCTTGAGCCATGGACTTGACCTTTTGCTGCAAACAATATCCATAAATATCAGGCAACTTGTACCAACTCTATGCAGCTAGCAAGCAAGCCTGTACAGGCTTTTGGCATGTCACATCCAACTTTCTTCAAAAGCTAGCAAACTTGCAAAAGTCAAGACAACTTGGATATCTTTTAAAGGGAAGGCTTGGCTTCATTTCAAACAACCTCAGAACTTTGTTGCAAGCCTAAACACGAATTGCTAACATCCCAAACACTCCCAAACAAAAAAACACCAATTTCTGCCCAAACAGGGCATCTTCTACAGAACCCTTGCCAAATCAATATTGGCTCGTGCGTTTCTTGTTTCAAGGCTTCAAATACTTTACACACATCCTACCTAAGCTATCCAGTACCTTGTCTTTCAACTGTGTGCCCTGTTTCAAGCTTCACCATTTTCATTTTGCAAGGTTGCAGGTTGACTCGTGCAGGGAGTTTCAAGTATCCTCAAGGCAAGCTGAGCACTGGGAAAGCTTGAGAGACCTTCAAGGAAGCTCACACGATCTTCAGGCCTCACTCAAAGTCCTCACATTGCCATATCCAAACTCAACTGAACAAGGTATTTTTCAAAGTTCTATCTCCTTATTTAGGCATCCTTAAGCTTTGATTTGTGAAGCAAAAATGTAGTCCTTAACTTGCTTAAGCTGTACATATGCATAGTTATTATTTATATTAACTGAGTAGTGAGAATTTGAAGCTTGAAGTTCATAAAAAATTTAGGTAAGGAATTAGGGCCACTGAAATTCTCTCTGGTTTTTTAGAGTTAGGTTTCAAATTTTATATCATTGGAATCGTGATAAAAAATGCTACAAGTTTCATGTTGCAAGATTTTGTTTTTGTCCAAAGAATATGGAGTTGCAGGTTTGAACACAGGGTGCGCGCGCGAAGCAAGGACAGGGATGAAGTTGGTGTTCTGGGCCTGGCGCCTTGGGCCTTTCACTTTCCACACACCCCATTTTACTTCTGCACCCCCTTTGCATATTTTTATATTTTTTATATTTTCTTGCATATTTTATATTTCTGACTTTATTTTTTTTTCTGAACATTAAAAAATCCCAAAAAAATATTTTCTTAATTTTTTGCATTTTTTTTTATCTTATTTTTTGCATATAAAATAGTTTTATTTTAATAAGTAGAAATCATTTTCTTAAAATAATTTGTAAATAATGAAAATACAATACATTTTTATTTTGATTATTTCACACATTAAACATATATTTTTCATACATATTTTATTTTTAATATTGATACATACTATTATTATTATTTTTCTTAAATGAATAAAAATAAATAATAGAAAACATATTTTCTTTTAAAACAAAATTAGGGTTTCCCCTTTCAAAAATAATAATATTATTTTTTCTTATTTTTAAGACTTAGATAATTTTATTTTCTCATACATAAAACAATTACAAAACATTTTTGCATATTTACATTTTTATTGCAATTCAAATAATTGTTTATTTATTTATTGCACAATAAATTCAATTGGGTTGTAATAGTGAATTGGGGTTTTATTTTGAGCAATATCCCCCATTCAAACTTGTTCCCCTCTCCCATAATATTGTTGTAATAGCTTAGATTTACTTTACACAATTTATCGCATTATATGCATGTTTAGTAGATTAGGGTTTGTATGATAAGACAAAAATCAAAACAAATAGCATGACCTAATACAAGACAAAAATGCATGAATAAATGACAACACATTGCACACAAGCACTCCTCTAGGGTTTCACCCACTTTGTTGCCTAAAAATGGCCATGGTATGCATGCAAAGTATCTTGGCAAAACAAAACAAAACAAAAGATCATAGTCCCTCGATGACGCTAGACTTGGTTGCCTAAAAAAACAAATGATCTTGGTCCCTCAAACTTGCTAAGATACTTGGCAATATTGCTATCATGGTCATACGATGACCCACGCCCGTCCCATTTAACATCCAAAGATAGGGTTATTTACCAAAGCAATGGTAAATCAACAATGTCAAAGGAATAAAAATGTGTAGGAAAGACTTTTGAGTAGGTAGATAGCTTCTAGTTACTTGATCAATTTGCAAACAATCCTTGATATTTTCAAACAAACACACACACAATTTCAAAACATTTTCCAAACAACTTTCAAAATATTGAAACATTTTTCAAAAGACAAACATCTTTGTATATATTCTTACGAACGAGAATCATTACAAAGATTGCCTAAACAATGACCTCTTTTTAAAATACTTTCAAAAACCACACAAAGCACCATTTCAAACAATTGGAAAAGCAAAGCAAGTGATCTAAACAAGTAACTAAGAGCCCATGGAAAACCATAGATTAAAAGGGTGTTAACACCTTCCCTTTTCATAATCTACCCCCCGAACTCAAGAAAACATATCAAAGGTATTTCCTATGCTTTTTTTACCTTTCCTTTTGGATAAAATAAAAGTCGGTGGCGACTCTTGCTAAACCGAAACATTTGTGAACACAAACGCAAAACCTCAAGTCAGTTCTCCCACCGTATCACAGAACTGGCGACTCTGCTGGGGACTCATATAAAAGTGGGGTTACCTTTGGGTTTTAGATCACCTTTACATGCTTATCTTGTTTGCCTTGTTTTCTTTACACTTTGGTTCTATTGTTTGGGTTTGAATCCTCTACCTGGATTTGGGAAACATTCATAGGTAAATAGTAATACATTATGGAAACTGTGTGGGGTATACCGACACGGTCTAAGCAATAGCTATGCTAGTGCGACATATTTGTGGGTACCGGTAGCCTTTGAGTCAATCAAAGAGAATACGGGGCCGCTGAGTGATGTCATGAAGCACTAACGAACTTTTAGAACCTTTACTTGACCAACTTAGCCTTTTTAGGATGTAGTGAGATAACCGGCTTTGGTGCAGTCCGAAGTTGGTAGATACTCGATACTACACTCATTGAGGGTTGGTTCCTTTGAATATTTTGGTCGCCAGTAAAGAGGCTGAATTGAAACAATGGACAAGGAAACAATCCAGTGATATTGAGCTCCTTAGAACCCGGTTACCATTTCTAGGACAGGTTGAGCCAACTAAACTTCAAGAGGGTACTTACCTATGAAACCCATTGCAAGCCTAAACTAGGAACTTGTGTGATTTGTTTTTACATATATACTTGTGCATAACATCATGGACATCATGAAGCATCATATGCACCCACTAACCATTTCAAGGATTTTGGAATTTCATCTTTGATCCTGTTTTGTAAGTTATGGATTCACTTCGCAGGAAAACTATCCAAGTCAACCTCGTAAGAATTCCTCCACAACTAAAGGAGCTAGCTTCAAGAATTCCGGAGAATTCTCCATTCACCGAGAGGCATGGTAGTCTTCTCAACTTAGTCACTGCCAACACTGAGGAGGATATGCTGAAAGTTCTCTTCCAGTTCTTTGACCCTTTGCATCATTGCTTTACATTTCCTGACTACCAACTTGTGCCTACTTTGGAGGAATTTTCTCAATTCTTGAGGATTCCTATTCTCAATCAACTACCCTTCAACAGTACGGAAAGAGATCAAAATCCAAAAGAGATTGCTCAAGCCTTATACTTGCACTCCTATGATGTCACAACACATTGGGAAACAAGAAGTGGTGTCAAAGGCTTCTTGTCAAAGTTTTTGTTTGAGAAGGCCCTTAGCTATTGGAATTCTTTGGACTTACAAGCTTTTGAAGAGATTGTAGCTCTTCTCATCTATGGGATGGTCTTTTTCCCTAACCCTGATCAACTCATAGATGTGAGTGTTGTCAAAATCTTCATGGCTCGCAACCCGGTGCCTACATTGCTTGGAGATATCTTACACTCTTTTCACACTCGTACAATGAGGAAAAGAGGTGTTCTCATGTGTTGCACTCCTCTACTGGCAAGATGTTTTATTTCTCATCTTCCCTAATCAGTCTTGAAAAATGAGCAAGGTTTGAGTTGGTCACAACGATTGATGACTCTTACAAATTCATATGTTCATTGGTGTTCTCGATCCAAAGAGAATGTTATCATCATCGACCATTGTGGGGAATTCCCTAATGTCCCTATACTTGGCATTAGGGGAGGCACCACCTACAACCCCTTCTTGGCTCTGAGACAGTTTGGTTATGCCCGAAGGGATAGCCCACATGACATGTTGATTCCAGATTTGGTTTTTGACTTCGACAAGGACGATCAAGGACTTCGACAGAGGTTTATCCGAGCTTCGAGGATGCCAAATAAGGTAGACAGTAAGACCTTGGGACACAATAATTCCATCCCCCTTGAGCCTTACCTCAAGTGGGTACGAACCCGCGCCCAAAGTCTTATGATGCCTTACCCCTCTGTTCTACCAGTGATTATAGAGCCTGTTAAGGAAGGAGATGTTCCATACACCCTCCTACATCCTGACATGCCAACATCACTCAAAGATCTGCAAAGGAGTTGGATACAGCTCAAGGGAGAACGCGATACTTTTGAAGCCCAATTCTACGCAAGCGAGAAGAAGGTTTTAGAACTCGGTTACTTCACGAAGAGCATACTCTCAACACCTACATTGCACCGAAGAGGATGCGCAACGTCTTTTTATCTTATAATTTTGTACTATTTTGCCCTAGGGGAATTGATGTAAACAATTTCTATTTTATTAATATAACGTTTGTTCCTTTTTGTTTAACACAAATTTGAATTTTTTTGAATCCTTGAAAGCATTACATGAATACATATCATTCATCATATGCATAAACAGGTCTTCACACCAAGTTTCCTCATCTCTCTGTTGTTTATTTCAACAAGATGGATATTGAACAAACAGTCAAAGATTTGCAAGCTCAGAATTCACAATTTCAACAGCTACTCCTGACCTTGGCTAAGGGGCAGGAGGAGCTCAAGACTCTACTAGAGAAGGAAAAAGAGAAAAAGAAGAAGAAGCGAGTTGGGGTGGTTCTTATGGGCAGAAGGTTTGAAGGACAAGCCAGACGGACTTTGGAATTTCCATCAACCTCTGAGGAAGGAGAGAGAAAGGGTAAAGAGAATGCAGTACCATCTGAATCTGAAGCTGAAGAAGAAGAAGATGAGGATTACTCCGAACAACAGTACCCTCCGGCTAATGACAAGTACAAAACTCTGGAAGAGCGTCTAGCTGCTATGGAGATACAGAGAGTGCCTGGGCTGGACTTTGAGGAGTTAGGGTTGGTATCTGGAATTGTAATCCCTCCTAAGTTTAAGGTGCCTCTTTTTGCTAAGTACGATGGGTTGTCTTGTCCCAAGATGCACCTATGATCTTATGTCAGGAAAATTTAACCACATTCTTCTGACAAAGACCTGTGGGTTCACTTTTTCCAGGTCAGTTTGTCAGGAACACAACTTGATTGGTTCTACCAGTTGGAGAGGTATGATGTGCATAATTGGGAAGAGTTGGCAGCCGCCTTCTACAAACATTATCAATACAATGCCGACTTGGCGCCAACCCGTACTCAGCTACAGAGTATGGCTATGGCTACCAATGAGGGCTTCAAAGACTACGCCCAAAAATGGAGGGATTTAGTCGGAAGGGTGCAACCACCTTTATCTAAAAGAGAGCTAGTGGACATGTTCTTGGGGAATCTGTTAGGACCTTTCTTTAATCATCTGATAGGAAGCTCTTCTGTAGGTTTCACTGAGTTGGTTCTAACTGGCGAGCGGGTTGAAGCCGGTATTAGAAGCGGGAAAATTCAGAAAGATGCGTCTACCTCTGCTGCTGCTAAAAAGCCCTTCACTGGTAAAAAGAAATTGTTTGTCGTCTATGCTCAGAAGAATCAGGGAAGAACCGAACGACGACCAACTGTGGGGGCCGTTATGATTCAGAAGTCTGCTTCAGACCAGCCGAGGAACAATAAGCCGAAAAATAACCAGCAAAGGGTGGAAAGGCCTGTAAGGCAATTCACCAAGATAAACATGACTCCTGCTCAAGTCTTACCACATCTCTTGAAGTTAAACCTGGCCATGCTAAAAGAGGCCCCTAAAAATCCTAATACTTCATCTCCACACTACCATCCGAATGCCAGGTGTGCTTACCATTCAGAAAGTCCAGGGCACGACACCAACAACTGTTGGGCCCTGAAGAACAATATCCAAGATTTGATTGACGCAAAGGAAGTTGAATTTGAATCTCCTGAAAATCCGAATGTTATCTCTACTCCAATGCCTAGGCATGGACACAATGCCAGTGCTGTGGAAGAAGATCTGTTTGTTTCTACTGTGGATGAACTGTTAACTCCTCTCCTAACCGTCAAGTTGAATTTGTTGAAAGCTGGGGTGTTCCCAGGTTGTGACCAAGATTTCCATGCTTGCCTATCCTCCCCATTTGACTGTCCTCTATTGAAGAAAGGAATCCAACAATTGATTGATAACAAGGAAATTTTGTTTGAGAACGCTCCTATCTCACCCATTCCAATTCCAAAAGTTTCAATAATAACCATATATGCCAATCCTTCCAGGGTTCCTAAAAAACCCATTAGGATTACAGCCGCTCCTATGACTACTCTGTTGAAGATAACAATGCCTGGGCCAGCCCCATACAAATCCGATAAAATGGTACCATGGAACTATGGTGGAGAAATCTACTACCATGGTGTCAAACAGATTGAACAGAATGCAGAAGAAGAAATCTCCGAAGAGGATACTCCTGAAATCAGTAACATTTTTGGAACAAGCAAGGTTACTCGTAGAGGAAGAATCTTTTCTCCAGAGATTGCTCCTCCAACAGCAGTCTTTGGACCCGTGACCACTCTGAAGATTACCCCTGTGATTGTACCTGCAAGTGTACCCACTGAAAGTAACAATATAATTCCCATCCCTGTTTCCACTGCTAAGAAAAGAGGAAATAGTGTGCAAGAGGAGCCTGTCTTGACAAAGGCTCATACACTAGTCATTCCTAAAACATCCCAGAAAGAGATGGAAGAGATTCTGAGGATCATTAAGAAAAGCGATTATGATGTTGTTGAGCAACTAGGGCAGATCCCCTCCAAAATCTCTATGTTAGCCCTGTTGCTGTGCTCTGAGGCACATGCTAAAGCTTTGGTCAAGTTTCTGAAGACAGCGCATGTGCCGCAAGAGACTTCGGCTGATTAATTCCAGGAGTGTGTAGCCAGTCTGAAAACTGAAAATGGCATGGGTTTCTTCGATGCCGACTTGACCTCCAAAGGGAGAAAACATAACGACGCACTACATGTCTCGGTGGAGTGTAGGGGGACTACCCTAGCTCATGTTTTGGTTGATATTGGGTCATCTCTAAATGTCTTTCCGAAGAAAGCCTTGGATAGATTGGATTGTGAAGGCCTAACCCTGAAACCCAACAATATAATTGTTAGAGCCTTTGATGGTTCTAAGAGGATGGTCCATGGAGAGGTGGACATCCCGATCAAAGTGGGTACCCAGACATTCAATTCCACATTCTACGTGATGGACATCCGTCCTTCCTAGTCTTTCCTGTTGGGACGCCCCTAGATTCACAATGCCGGAGCGGTCACATCCACCTTGCACCAGATGCTCAAGTACCCCGTCCAAGGGAAAATTATAACTGTCCATGGGGAAGAGGAATACATGATTATTCATCTAAATTATTTTCGATATGTAGAATTGGATGGCGAATTCATAGAGACCCCTTTCCAACACTTTGAAGAAGTTTCTGAAGAAATAGAGGCGACTAAAGCAGTGTCCTCAACTCCTGTGATCATAAGATCTGTACCTCGGATGTCTTCTCTAAAAGATGCAAGGGCAGTAGTGGAAGAAGGCAGATCCACTATCTGGGGTCAGCTACCAGACTTTCCTTTAAAATCAGAAAAATTCGGCTTGGGATTTACCTCAACTGCTCAAAAAGTCGTGCGTCGCGCCCGTGCCGAAGGGCCTCCTGTGAAGATCAGCCACCAAGGGGTTAATGCGCTAGAGGACAGTGATGAAGAGGGCAGCTTGGAAGATTGGATTTTTCCTACTGTTGGCGGAGGACTGTGCAACTGGGAAGCAAAAGACTTTGTTCCGATTACTTTCATACCGCAGTAATTTATCTTTTCCATTTCTGTTGGATTTGTAATAATTCACAAACAATTCGTACTTTTTCAACCTTGTGTCTTACCCGAGGCACATAGGTCCATTTGTAAGGGTTCTTATTTCATTTTCATATGTCATTTTAATGAATCATGGACGCTTTTCAGATTTAAAACTTTTGTGTTCATTGTCTTTCTTTTACATTTTTGTTGTTTTAAGATGGTTATGCCCTTACACACACCCACACTCACAAATGCAGGTACCCTTCCACTCCGGAACCCATGGGTAACAATACTGATATAGCCTTCAGTGACTCTGAAGATCTAGTCTACCAAGCCGAATACGAAGGTGAGGAAGATTGTGAGTTGCCAGGGGAATTGGCCAGATTACTTCAACAAGAGGAAAGAGCAATTTTGCCTCATAAGGAGCTGTTGGATACAATCAACTTGGGCACTGATAAAGACAAGAGGGAAATCAGAGTGGGTTCCAACCTAGAGCCAAGTGTCAAGGAGCGCCTAATTCAGTTGTTGCATGAATACATTGAGATCTTTTCCTGGTCATACAAAGACATGCCGGGACTTGATACAGACATTGGGGTACACCGTTTACCCACAAGAGAAGAATATCCACCAGTTAAACAGAAAGTCTGCCGCATGAGACATGACATGTCTGAAAATATCAAGGCAGAAGTTATGAAGCAGTTCAATGTTGGATTTCTTGCTGTTACTTCCTATCCACAATGGGTTGCTAACATTGTGCCCGTGCCTAAGAAGGACGGCAAAGTGAGAATGTGCATGGATTACAGAGACTTAAACAGGGCCAGCCCTAAGGATGACTTTCCACTTCCGCACATTGACATCCTGGTTGACAACACAGCTCAGCACAAAGTATTTTCTTTCATGGACGGATTCTCAGGCTATAACCAGATCAAAATGGCACCCGAGGACATGGAGAAAACTACTTTTGTTACACAGTGGGGTACGTTCTGCTATAAAGTGATGCCATTCAGACTGAAGAATGTCAGGGCAACCTATCAACACGCCATGGTAGCTTTGTTTCATGATATGATACAACATGAGATAGAGGTCTATGTAGATGATATGATAGCCTGATCACAAACGCAAGAAGAACACCTTGATCACTTGCAAAAGCTATTTGTCAGGTTGAAGGAGTACAAGCTCAGACTGAATCCAAACAAGTGTACATTCAGAGTCTGGTCCGATAAACTCTTAGGTTTCATTGTCAGCAACAAAGGCATCGAGGTTGATCCTGCCAAAGTCAAAGCTATACAATAAATTCCTGCTCCTCGCACTGAGAAGGAGGTCAGAGGTTTCTTGGGACGCCTAAACTACATTGCTAGGTTCATTTCTCACCTAACATCTACCTGTGAGCCAATCTTCAAGCTGTTGAAGAAAGATCAGGCAGTTAAATGGAATGATAACTGTCAAATTTCTTTCGATAAAATCAAGGAGTATTTGCTAGAACCTCCTATCTTGATGTCGCCCGTAAAAGGAAGACCGCTAATCATGTATCTAACCGTTCTATAGAATTCAATGGGGTGCGTACTGGGGCAGCATGACGAGTCTTGCCGAAAAGAGCATGCCATTTATTACCTTAGCAAAAAGTTTACCGACTATGAGACTCGATACTCACTGCTCGAGAAAACGTGTTGCGCTTTGGTATGGGCTGCTCGCCGGCTAAGGCATTACATGTTGACTCATACCACTTTGCTGATATCTAAGATGGATCCGATCAAGTACATCTTCGAGAAGCCTGCTTTTTCTGGAAGAATAGCTAGATGGCAGATGATCCTGACGGAATATGATATACGGTACACGAACCAAAAATCCATAAAGGGGAGTGTGCTAGCTGACCATCTGGCTCATCAAGCTGTCGAAGATTACCAATCCATGAGGTTCGACTTCCCTGACGAGGACATCATGACATTGGACAACGTTGAAGGTTTCAAACCATATGACGGACCTGAACAAGGATCCCGATGGACCCTGTACTTTGACGGGGCCTCCAATGCATTGGGAAATGGTATCGGCACGGTACTCATTTCCCCAGAAGGTTTCCATACTCCTTACACAGCCAGACTTTGCTTCAACTATACTAACAACATGGCAGAGTATGAAGCTTGCATCTTTGGACTCAAGGCCGCCATAGACTTGGGAATTAAATCCTTGATTGTGTTTGGGGACTCCGCTTTGGTCATCAGTCATATCAAAGTAGAGTGGGACACTAAGCATCCAAACCTCATCCCTTACAAAGAACATGTCTTGACATTGCTACCAAATTTCGAGCAGATTACTTTCGAGCACTTCCCGCGAGAAGAAAATCAGTTAGCAGATGCTCTAGCTACAATGTCATCCATGTTTAAACTTAACCGGGATAACGAGTGTTGTACCCCAAAATTTTCCCTCTAATTTTATCAATATTTTCCCCACAAGACTCTTTGGACTCAAGACCAGGATTAGGGTTTGCTCAGCTTAAGACCTCATCTTACACTGATGACCTGAAATTAGGGTTTGAGTTTGCACATGGATTTTTGGACTTTCAATGCCTCATGTGACTTTCATACTTCATGTTGGACCTCTAAGATTACTCATACCAAGTTTCAAGCCTTGAATCACATTTTTGCCCAATCATTTGGACAGTTGACCTAAAAATCAACTGTATTGGGGAAAAAGTCAACCATGACCAATTTACAGTCAAACCTCATGATTTTTATCCACATCAACATTATAGACTCATATGAACCATTTGATCAAGTTTGGACCACAACTCTTCAAGAAATTTGATCAGATCGTCAAAAGGGCAAAATGGTCAAAATTAGGGTTTTGACTGTAGAAGGGCAATTTCTGATTTTTGACCTAGCCAATGACCAATTGGGTTCAAGAATGATTTCAAGGACTCAATGGCATCATCTTGACCTAATCACAAGGTTCAAAAGATCTCAAATGCATAGGATTCACAGATGAATTTTCCAGTCAACTGATCAAAAATCAACTGTACACTGAAAAGTCAAACTTTGACTTTTTGGTCAAAATTAAGTGCCAAGGGTCATAATTCATCAAGATGTGTCAAAATGTGAAACTTGTTCACCAAGAAACCTAATTTTGGAAATTAGGGTTTAAGTTTGAAATTTTTCATAACTTAGAAATTTTCTAAGTTATGAAAATTTCTTATTTTTTCCCAACATTTCCCAACTTTTTCACCATGATACAATTGGATTCAAAGAAAACTTCCAACATGAAAGTTGTAGTCCTCCACAAAATATACAAATTTTATTCACAAAGTTTTCCCAAAAGATGCTTGGATCTCAAGTTATAATTTTGTGAATAGGGGTCCATAAACTTTTTAACTTAGTGAAATTTTGCCTTAGTTTTGGCAGATTTTTGACCTAACTTCATGGCAAATTTTCACCTAGTTCCAAGATGAATCTCAAAATTCAGTTCAAATATGTATTGTATAGCATGTTACAAGCTTTCCAAAATGTCAAAGAACTCTCCAAGATCATTTATGGTTAGGGAGAATCGAAGAAATGAAAATGTTAATTTATCACTTTTGGTGCAAGACATTTTCACAATGTTACAAGTTGCAAATCAGTTTCAAACATGCTTGTACTTGGTATTACAGGTCCTAATCCTTTCTACATTCATTAATTTAATGCAAACACATTGGATAATGGTCTTATTCTGATCTTTGAAGCATTGCACAAAGAATTATTCCAAAAATGGCATAAAGTGCATAATACCATTTTCATAAAGCTTGCTTTTACAAATTTGCAATTCTTGAGCCATGGACTTAATCTCTTTTTGCAAACAAGATCCACAGTTATCAGGCAAAGTTTACCAACTATGTGCAGCTATAAAGCAAGCCTGTACAGGCTTTGGCATTGTCACTTCCAACTTCTCTTCAAAAGCAAGAAATTTGCAAAAGTCAATAGAACTTGGATATCTGATAAAGAGAGGCCTGGGCATTATTCTACACAACCTCAGAACATTGTAACAAGCAAGAATCACGAATTCACAACCTCCAAAACACCCACAAACACAAAAAACCTAAGTTCCTTCCCAAACGGGGCATTTTCTGTAGAACTCAAGCCAAAACATATTTTGCTCGTGCGATTTTTGTTTCAAGCCTTCAAACACATTCCATACCTCATACCTAAACTATCCAGGCCTTTGTCTTGCAACTGTAACCTCAGTTTCAAGCTTCACCATTTTCACTTTTTTAGTTTGCAGGTTGACTTCTATAGGAAGATTCAGGCATCTACAAGACCAGCTGAGCATTGGGATAACTTGAGGGAACTTCAAGCAAGCTCACACGACCTTCAGGCATCACTCAAAGTTCCCACATTGCCATATCCAAACTCAATTGAACAAGGTATTTGTCAAGTTTCTATCTCTCTATTTAGGCATCCTTAAGCTTAGGTTTGTGAAGCAAAAATGTAGTCCTCAACATGCTTAAGTTATACATATGCGTAGATTCCATTTATATTAACTAAGCTAAGAGTATTTGGATGTTGAACATGCTGAAAAAACTAGGTCAGAAATTAGGGCCATTAAAATTCTCCTTGATCTTTTAGAGTTAGGTCATGTTTTTTATATCATTATAATCGTGAGTTAATATGTTTGTTCGAATCTGAAAGTCAAACGAGGCTGTTCGAATCTGGCGCGCCTGGGCCTGGCTTTTCTGAGTTTTTGCACCCCCTTTTACTTTTTTTACCCCCCTTGCATATTTTTATATTTGTTGTATTTTCTTGCATAATTAATATTTTATGACTTTATTTTTTTTCTGAACATTAAGAAATTTTAAAAATATTTTCTTAATTTTTTGCATTTTATTTTATTTTTTTATCTTATGTTTTTGTGTTGTACCCCAAAATTTGCCCTCTCATGTTTTCAAAGGTCTTCCCTTACATGGTTGGTCATAAACCCTTGCCTAAGGAAAATAATGTTTTTTGAAGATAAACAAAGTGTCTTTCGATTGGCATCTGGGAAAAGTCTTCAATTGGGTATCCAAAATCCTTCGATACAGGCTTGACTCACCAGTCTTCGATTGGGCACTTGGAACTCTTCGATCAGGCTTTGATAAGAAAGCTTCGATTAGGTGTTTGGAATCCTTCGATCAAGCTTTGGTCTGCAAGTCTTTGATTGAGCGCTGGACCTCTTTCGATCAAGCTCTGATGTGCAAGTCTTCGATTGAGCGCTGGACCCCTTCGATCAAGTCAATGTCCCAATGCTTCCAATAGTACTTCAGAGGGTCCTTCGACTGGAACTTCATACTTTACTTCAATCAGAACATCAGAACGAAATGACCTTCGAATGGCATTTCAGTGTAGAGCTTCTCTTAATCTAATATGCTCTGATGAAGGAAGTTCTGAACACTTCGAATCAGAACTTAGACTCATCACAAGGCCAAGAGCTGGTCAAAGTTGGCTAATAGGGAATGTTCTAAACAGATTCGAATTGGACTTTGAAGCTGGCAAAGAAGGCATATTCGAAGGAATGAAGTAGGCTGGCATGACTAAGCAAAAACACATATCCTAACCTGTCCAGGTTCATCCAAAGTCCACAATGGCATGTGTCCCTTGCAAATTTGCAATCGAAGCAGGGGGAGTCTCAATCGAAGGGGCTGTGACTGGAGTAGTTCGAATGAGGACTTTGAAGCAATCGAAGAGAGCAAATTCGAAGGGGCAAGTCAGCTTGTGATTTTCATCAAGTTGGAGGCCCAAAAAAACTCAGAGCAAGCTGGCAGAAACGCATGATTGGATCAAATATGGCAAGTTTTCATAAAAATCAAATCAAATCCCTTCATCATAATGGACCAAGATTTGATACAGAAATGTTGACCTAATTTCCCTTGTCTATATAAACCTCTGCTCATAAACATAAAACACACGAAACCCTGCTGCAGACACGTGAAGAACAGATAAAAAACTCTACACACACTAAAAAACGCATAAAACCTTGCAGAAACGGCCATACCAATTTGGTGAAAAACTTGAAAAGTGTGGGATCAAAAACAACCCTGGAGGCCAATTCAGGCCAAAAGCAAAACGTAGCACCCTTGCCTGATATCCTGTGAAGCTGTGGGGATCAAAACCGAGCATTTCCTTCGTCCATAACACGCTGTAAGTGTTCTTGAGATTGCCTCTGCACATGAAATCGTAAAACACTTTCCTTGCATCTTGTTGCCAAATGGTTTGCACATTCATACTCACCATGTAATTTACATTGATTCTGCATTATTTGATTTGATTTTTGTGGCCTCTAACCCCCTACCTAGAACCTAGGTTTCTTGCATATGTTTTTTTAGGCATTTTAATTGTAGTCAAAATCAAGGCCAACAATGGCCATGGATGAGTTCAGGGGAGTAAGACGAGTACAGTGGTACTCTTAGCTTGCGTTTATATAGCCTAGGGAGAATTTTTGAGAGAGGCTACGAATCTTCCTGTGGAACAAAATCTGCAGGTAATCGAACCAGGTTTTGTGAAGAAGATGAAGAGGTGTCATAACGTGATTGGCCTGTTTGAAGATTATCGCGTTTTTCTTATTTTCCAGCATATTCATTAGTTTTTCCATATATTATTTATTTCTTATTCCAATGACAAATTGAACAAACTGGCTGGTTAGTGAACACGTTAGTGCAAGACCCCTTGGGACCTGGATTCGAATCCCAGGTCCACCAAAACTTTGTTGTGTTTTTCCTTCAGGTATTCACATGCAGCGCTTCAGGCAGGGACTACCATACGTCCTCAGATCTTAACGTGCCAGGTGGTTCCAGATCCAGATCCAGTGGTCCAGGATGGAGGTTCACCATGAACCCTGGTCAATAAGCGCACATGCAAATCTGAAAGTCAAACGAGGCTGTTCGAATCTGGGCCAGGAATTGCTGAATCAACCTCCCTTCTTCTCAGGCCCAGCGCCCCCAAAGTTTGCTTGTTTTTATTTCTTTTCATATTTATTTGGCTTTTTATTATTATTATTAACTAACTAATTAATTAACAAACTAACATTTTTTCATAAAAAAATCAAAAAACACAAAAATAATATTTATTAACTTCACTATTTTTATTTTTGTAAATAAACCATTAACCAATTAATTTAGTTTTTAATTAGGCGTAATCTTAACATTTTTTGCAATAAATAAAAATTGATTTAGAATTAGGGTTTTGACATATTTTTTAACCTTTCTAATTTTATTTTCTTAACTAAAATAAAATTTAGAAACATTTTCTTTTTTCTATTAATTAATTCCATTACTAATTTATCTTTAATTCTTAATTCAAAAAAGACCAAAATATGTTTTAGTGAAAAAAGGGTCAAAACCCTAGGACATTCCAATTCAATTTCCTCGCGCGTATTATTTTGATCCATATTTGTGTAATTGCTCCGAGGATGTAATAGCTTTAACTTAGGATTTATTTACCTCTTTTATTTACTTTTTGCATTTTATTTTAAGGGTTTGTTTTTGGCGATGTAAATACCCGACGCCTTGTAATAGCTTAGATTTAAATTTCCGCAATTTATTTTCCGCGACCATTAACTGCTAGATGTATGAATAATAGGCTATGCATGACAAGATCGATCTTAAATTAAAATCAACCGTAGCTCACCATTAACATGTACAAAGATAATATAAACTGAAAAATAATACACTCGCACATGCCACTCCTAGGGTACGTCTCACTTGGTTGCCTCGAACGTGGTCATTGAGTATAGGATGTTTTAGAGGTCGTCCTTTTGTCCAAAGATCATAAGTTTCCTCGAAATGGTTGCCTTTGGAAAAATGATCTAAGACATTAGGGTTACCGCTAAGGCGTCCTAACGTTGCTTTAGTGACCACACGTCCCTTAAATTGAATTGACCCGAAATACTCCAACGACGGTGCTACCTACTCCTCAATAGTGGGATAGCACTGTCTAAAGAATATTTGCACAGTTTAATTCCTTTTTGAGTAGGTAGATTTTCTTAAGTACTTGCTCTTTTGAAAACAAAAACAAAAAACTTTTCACACTTACACTTCTTTCAAACAAAAACTCTTTTCAAACCCACAAACACAAAGAAAAGCAAACTTTTGAAAACATAATGAGCAAGTACCTAAGAGCCCGTGGATAACCACAGATAGAAAGGGTGCTAACACCTTCCCTTTCTATAATCTACCTCCCGAACCCGAGAAATATCTCAAAAAGTAATTTTTATGTGCTTTTGTCCTTTCCTTGTTGGATAAAATAAAAGACGGTGGCGACTCTTGCTTACCGCGATATTTTGCGAAAATAAACGCAAACGCGAACCAGCATTCCAAAACAGTCAGTTCTCATTCCCACCGATCACAGAACTGGCGACTCTGCTGGGGATTTATTATAAGTGAGGTGTACCTTAGGATTAGATCACTTGTGTTTTCAATTGTATGCTTTGTATGCTTTAAAATTTTATGGGCTTGTATCGGAGTTTTATAGATCCTAACCCGAATCTGGGGGTACCCTTTTATAGGTAAGTAGCAATAAACTGTGAGGGATCTGTCAGGCGTAGACCGACACGGATGAAGCAGTAGCTACATTGGTGTGACACCTTGGTCTGTACCGATATCCCTTGTGTTGGAACGAGGAGAATATGGGTCTTCTGAGGAGTCATTAAGCACCAACTGACCTTAGAACCTTAAATTGACCAACTTGGCCATAGAACAGTAGCAATATGCTACACTCATTGAGACTAAACTCTCGCGATGGTTCCGGCTGCAAGAAAAGGTTGCTAAACTGGAATTATGACCGATCGAGGGTAGTCAGTGATATTGAGATCCTCTAGAACCCGGTTACTATTTTTAGGATAGGTCTTAACCAACTGAAACTGAAAGAGGGTAATACCTAAACTTCATGCAAGCCTGAAATCTAAGGGCTCTTTTGTGTGACTTGTGTGCCTTCAAACTTGAACTACTTGCACATTCTTGTTATCTGACAACATGAGTTCTGAAATTCTGGCAGCAGATACTCAATGTCAAAGTGAATGTTATGACACCGTATCTGACTTTCTATAATACAGTAAATAAAAATAGTAAAGAACACAGTCAATTGTTTACCCAGTTCAGTGTGAAACAACACCTACTCTGGGGGCTACCAAGCCAGGGAGGAAATCCACTATAAGAGATATTAATTCAGGAATAAACCAACCAGTTTATCTCCTTCACTTAAGACCTACCCAATGCAACTTCAATCTAAGTTCAACTTAAACCTGAGTTCCTACTCACTCCCCCTCAATCACAGTAGTGATACTTAAACAATTGACTAATGAAATAATGAAGACACTCTTCAGAACATACACTTGATTATGCTTCACAGATTTTAATCAAGTAACACAAACACTCGTGCTTCACAGCTTTGAGTGATACATAAACCTAACTTGACTTTGCTTCAAAGCTTTAGTCAAGAGACACAATCACTCTTGCTTCAAAGCTTTGAGTGATACAAAAAAAACCTTACAATCAAAACCTATTCCAAGTCACTTATCACAATGATACTTGCTTGGATTACAGCAGTTAAAACTATACAACTCCTAATTGATCTTCTGTCTCAGAGTTATTTTCCAATCAGCATTCCTGTTGAATATATATGCAGCTGTTTCTTCAGTTAGGGTTTCCACAAAAAGCTAGGGTTAATTAGGGTTAACCTTAAGACTTGGTCACAAGACTTTATCAACCAGATTAGGGTTGAGCTAGGTTAACCTAAAGTCCACGTGAGATTCTGTTCTGGAAAGAATGAACCAACTTCCTGAAAAATCTCAAAATTAACCAAACTGCATAACTGTTAGATCAGTACAAGATGTCTTAACATTTGTTATGACATCAGAATTCCTGTTTACTGATTTTGGTAGAAGGCAATAAATGTGATCATTGCAAAATGCTCAGATACACACTCATAAACAGTGGCTACTGTATGCCATACTTTTTCTGCATAAAGTACCTAATAATCCAGAATGTTATGACATCAGTCATGACATTCACACACCTGGTTTTACCAAAAATACATGCCAATAACTAAACACTTACAAACTCCCCCTTTGGCAGATTTTTGGCTAAAACCCCTAAGCAATCAGAGAATAGAGAGCAGCAGAATGAATATGTCTGCAGAAAAAAATGATGTCTACCAAGAATTAACACAAAATATCTCCCCCTCTTTAGCCACAAATAGGCCAAAGATACATGTACTTATATGTTATACAGTCATCCAAAATGAGTAATAAAAACAACAAATAAAATCTGAAAACACTTGCATCAACAGGAACCAGCAACAGGCTTGTCAACTCCACCAAACTTTAAGCATTGTCATCTTCAGAGGAGCTACTTTCTTCAGCATTGAGCTGATCTTCAGCAGCATCCTCTTCCCTTCTGTGTCCTTCAGTCTCCTCCTGTTCTAATTTGGCAATTAGGTTCTCTAGAGTCTTTTTCCTTGTCTCCAGCTCTTTGCAGGTCTCCTTCAGTACAACTATAACATCAGATGTCTTGGACTGTGTTTTTGCAGTTGATGTCTCAGCTGATGTCATGACAATGTCAGGAACATGAGATCCCTGAAATAGCTTGTAGTGTAACCCAAGAGCAGGAGCTCTTTTGCACACAGTATCTCTTTCTACCAGGATGTCAGGGTACTGAGAAAGGACAATTCCACATAGGAGGGAGGGAAAGGCAATATGGCCTTTAACAACATAGCTACCAGCACGTTTTAAAGTTTGATCAAAAATATACCTGCCATAGTCAAATTCAGTCTTGGTTCCAAAAGCATAAATGAATCTCCCCAATCTTATGGATATGGTTGATTTATGTTTGGTAGGGACCCAGTTGGCTGCACCAATCTTGTGCAGGATGGCAAATTTCATGCTTAGTTTGCTAGCATTCAGCTTGCCTTTTAAGGGCCAGCACTTGACATGTCTTGCTGTGATGGTTTGGCATACTTCATTGTCAGTAACTTCTAGTTCAGGGCAAGCCTCATTTGATCTTCCAAGGAATTTGTTAATTTCAGATGGAGAGAAATTAACCATTCTTCCTCTCACATAGACACATTCAAAGTCAGCTGACCTTCCATCAGCATATTCATCAGACAAATTCACTATGAATTCCTTGACCAGATTTTCATAGCATTTGGTAAATTTTACCACAGTCTTCATTAGTCCAGCAGCTTTAATCAGGTCCATGATTTCCTTACAATCCATGGCACCATTGTTTAGTTCTCTTTCCAAGGCTATTCTCTTCAAGCAAACATACTTCCATCTGTTGGCATTTTCAGGGTGGTGAAATGAAATGTTGTCAGTGGGGACTTCAGGAACTCTAGCCATTTTGCTGGAAGGGAGTTTCCTTCTGAGAGGAATGTCTTCAGCATCAATTTCAAATTCTGATTCCTCATCAGAATCAGAAGGTTCAAGTTCTTTCCTCTTCTTTGTTATTGGTTGTCTCACAGGCTTTGAGAGACTCCCAGCATGCACTTGGGCTTTCACCTTCCCTTTGGACAGTCCAGTCTTCATAGTTTCTACACCAGTCTTGCCTTCAGACCTGGTTTTCTTATCAGCAGGTTTCTCTTTGGTCAGACATTTTGCAGCATCCTGATTACCCTTTCTGTTCATCATTCTCCTAGCTATGCTAGGGTTGATATTTGCAATTAGGTCATTGTCTGAGTATTCCTCATCCACATCAATAACTGGTGGTTCAACATTCTTCTCTGAAGGGTTCTGGATATCATCAAGATTTTCAGATGATTTCTGAATGTTGTCATTTAGTGTCTCAACATTCTCAGAGACATCTGGATTTACTTCAACATTTGGGCTTGCTGATTCTTGATTTAATGGAACAGAAATCCCTGGTACAGAGTGGTTCTCACTCAGAATTCTTGTAACAAGCCTAGCTATTGCTTGATGTACATAAGCTGAGCCTTCCCTATTTGGAACAGAAGATGAAGGTTGAGATGGATTACCGGATGAAGTAGCTTGAGACCTTACTGCATGCCTTGTTCTCAGCTTTTTGACCTTGGATGGGTTAGTTGCCATTTCTCTAAGAGGAGTAATCTCCAGGACTTCAGAATCCATGCATGAGGTGATTGCCCGAGAATCTTGATCAGATGATGAAGATGAAACGGTCTTCTTGGATGAGGATGATGTTTGAGACATTTTGATAGTCTTAGAAAACCAGTAGCAACTAGAGAGAAAACTTTGATTGAGAGAATGGGATTTGTTGCAAAGTCGAGAGAGGAAGGAGGCAAATGAGTGTCTATTCAACTTCTTAATAATTTGAAAGAATTGGGAAAACATATGATTAACCCAATCAAAATAGACTTAACAAAAATAACTCCTTCAGCCCTTGTTTTAAGCAAAATTAATTGCTACAATTCCTCATGTTGGCAAATACCCAACTTGCCCCTCAAGTTTTCAAATTGATTTGTATCAAGTGCCTTGGTAAAAATGTCAGCCAGCTGTAGCTCAGTGGCAACATGTTCCAGTTTAGTTGTCTTCTCCTCTACAAGGTCTCTGATAAAGTGATGTCTAATGTCAATGTGCTTGGTCCTGTTATGCTGAATATGGTTCTTGGAAATGTTGATTGTACTCAGATTGTCACAGTACAATGTCATAACATCTTGTGTGACATTATACTCAGTGAGCATCTGTTTCATCCAGATCATTTGAGAACAGCTACTACCAGCTGCAATGTATTCAGCTTCAGCAGTAGAGAGAGACACACAGTTCTGTTTCTTGCTGAACCAAGAGACCAGATTATTTCCTAAGAAGAAACATCCTCCAGAGGTGCTTTTTCTATCATCAGCACTTCCAGCCCAATCAGCATCACAATAACCAGTCAGAGTTGGTTCACAACCATGAGAGTACAACAAGCCATAGTTGTAAGTTCCACTTACATACTTCAAAATTCTCTTCACTTGGTTGATATGACTGACTTTAGGATCAGCTTGGTATCTTGCACAAACTCCAACTGCAAAAGCAATGTTAGGTCTGCTGGCTGTTAAGTACAGCAGACTTCCTATCATGCTTCTGTACAGACTTTGGTCCACCTTAACCCCACTTGAATCTTTGGATAGCTTTAAATGAGTAGGTGCAGGAGTCCTTTTGTGACTGGAATTCTCCATACCAAACTTCTTGACAATGTTCTTTACATACTTGCTTTGAGATAGAAAGATTGAGTCCTCCATCTGTGAGACTTGCAGTCCAAGAAAATAAGTCAGTTCTCCCATGAGACTCATTTCGAATTCAGCCTGCATCTGGTCAGCAAAATGTTTAACCATTTGTTCTGACATTCCCCCAAACACTATGTCATCAACATATATTTGAGCTACCATTAACTTCCCTCCTTCATTTTTGACAAAGAGGGTTTTATCCAAGCCTCCTTTTCTGTATCCTTTGTCTGAGAGAAATTTTGTTAACCTGTCATACCATGCTCTAGGAGCTTGTTTCAGGCCATATAGTGCTTTCCTCAATTTATAGACATGATTAGGGTGGTTTGGATCCACAAAACCTTTAGGTTGTTCCACATAAACTTCCTCATTTAAGTACCCATTTAGGAAGGCACTTTTTACATCCATCTGAAACAGCTTGAACTTCAGGAGACAAGCAATTCCCAATAGGAGTCTGATAGATTCCAGTCTGGCTACAGGGGCAAAGGTCTCATCAAAATCAACCCCTTCAACTTGAGTGTATCCTTGGGCAACAAGTCTTGCCTTATTCCTAGTGACAACTCCTTCAGCATCTGATTTGTTCTTGTATATCCATTTTGTGCCAATGATGTTTGTTCCCTCTGGTCTAGGAACTAACTCCCAAACTTCATGTTGCTTAAATTGGTTCAATTCATCTTGCATTTCACCAATCCAGTATTCATCAGTTAAAGCCTCCTTAACATTTTTTGGTTCAATTTTAGACACAAAGCAAGAGTTTGAGATGATTTCTCTAGATCTTGTAATGACTCCACTGTTAGGATCCCCTATGATGAGTTCTTTAGGATGATCTTTCTGAATTCTGATGGAAGGGATTTTGCTAGCTTCCTTGGATTCAGAGTCTGCTGTAGTGGTGTTAGGAAGGTCATTCTGTTGAGTTGGAGTCTCAAAGAATGTCTCAACATTACAAGGGACATCTGTTTCTTCATGATAATCATCAACTATGACATTTATTGATTCCATCATGACTTTGGTCCTGGAATTGAATACCCTATAAGCTCTGCTGTTGGAGGAGTATCTTAGAAATATACCTTCACCACTTTTAGGGTCCAGCTTTCTCCTTTGTTCACGATCTGCCAGAATATAGCATTTGCTACCAAATACATGGAAGTACTTCACAGTTGGCTTTCTTCCTTTCTAGAGTTCATAAATGGTGGATGAGGTTCCCTTTCTCAAAGTGACTCTGTTATGGACATAACAGGTTGTATTCATAGCTTCAGCCCAAAAGTGAATAGGAAGTCTTTTGGCATGTATCATAGCTCTGGCAGATTCCTGTATGGTCCTATTTTTCCTTTCTACAACTCCATTTTGTTGAGGAGTTATAGGAGAAGAGAATTCATGACTAATTCCTTCTAAGGAACAGAACTCATTAAACTTACTGTTTTCAAATTCCTTGCCATGATCACTTCTGATTCTGACAATACACCCTTCTTTTTCTCTTTGAATTCTTTTGCATAGTTCTTTAAAAACTTCAAACACATCAGATTTTTCCCTAATGAAGTTAATCCAGGTGAATCTGGAAAAGTCATCCACCACAACATAGGCATATCTCTTTCCACCAAGACTTTCCACCTGCATTGGTCCCATCAGATCCATATGAAGAAGTTCTAGAACCTTAGAGGTGGTCAGATGTCTTGACTTTGGATGTGACATCCTAGTCTGCTTACCAACCAGACATTCACCATAAACTCTCCCTTCATCAATTTGCAGTCTTGGAATCCCTCTGACTGCCTCCATGGAGATAATCCTTTTCATTCCTCTTAAATGAAGATGGCCAAGTTTTTGGTGCCACAGTTTCACCTCTTTTTCTTCTTTGGCAATAGAACACACAGTGGAGTAATTAGTGTTCTCAGGCTCCCACAAGTAACAGTTGTCTTTAGATATGACTCCTTTCATTGCAACTTCTTGTTTTTCATTAGTTACAAGACATTCAGATTTTGAGAAGTTGACCTTGAATCCTAGATCACATAATTGACTGATACTAATGAGATTAGCAGTCAGGCCTTTTACCAACAGTACTTAATTTAGATTTGGAACTCCAGGGCAGTCCAAATTACCAACTCCTTTGATTTCTCCTCTAGCACCATCTCCAAAGGTCACATAACTAGTGGTGTGAGGTTTAACATTATTGAGAAGGTTCTTGATTTCGGTCATGTGCTTAGAACACCCACTGTCAAAGTACCTGTCTTCCTTTGCAGAGACTCTAAGGGAAGTGTGGGCTATCAGGGCAGTAGCCTTTTTCTTCCACTGTGGAGTATGTGGTACCTTGTTAGACTTAGGTTTGACACATGGGTTCTGATTAGGATATCCATACAATCTGAAGCATAATGGCTTTATGTGACCAAACCTCCCACAATGATGACATCTCCATCTTTGGTACTTTTTCTTCATATTTCTCTGTTCCCGATGTTGAGTGTTATGTTGTGACATCTGCTTTGACATTTGTTTATCAGGCCTGATCTTCTTGTCTGCACCAGATTTCTTTGCTGCCACAAATCCTAGACCAGACTTGTTTCCCACATTTTGTCCAACCTGGAGGATTTCTTCCAATTTGTCAGTTCCATTTGTCAGCATCTTGACAGATTTGGTCATCTGGTTCAGTTTTGAGTTCAACATTTGAACTTCCCCTTCTAGATGACTTATAGTTTCAATGTCTGCCCTTTTTTCAGCCTCCAACTTTATGATGAGTTTTGTTTGTTTCTCATTTTGCAAACAGACTTCAGCACTTCTAATACATAATTTCTTGTAAGTATCAGCCAATTCTTCAAATGTCACTTCCTCATCACTAGTGTCACTTTCAGAGGTACAAACACCAGTTAGTGCAGTAACTAGTTTGGCAGATTCTTCTTCAGAATTACTTTCTGAATCACAGTCAGACCAGGTAACAGACATTCCTTTCTTTTGTTTCTTAAGAAAGGTAGGACATTCAGCTCGAATATGCCCATATCCTTCACAACCATGGCATTGAATTCCTCTGCCTTGATTTCCCTTCTCTTCAGACTTTGGTCTTCTGCTGGAGTCATAAGATCTGTTAATGTCAGAGGGGATGTTCTTAACATTTGACCTTGACTTTGGATCCATTCTCTTGATGAGTTTGTTGAATTGTCTTCCAAGCATGGCTATAGCTTCTGAAATATTTTCTTCTTCATCCTCCTTGGTTTCATCTTCAGTGTTGGATACAAGTGTTATGCTCTTGTTTTTCTTGTCAACATTGTCACTGATCCCCATCTCAAAAGTCTGAAGAGACCCAATGAGTTCATCCACCTTTAACTTGCTGATATCCTGGGCTTCCTCTATAGCAGTTACCTTCATTGCAAATCTTTTAGGAAGGGATCTGAGAATCTTTCTCACCAAATTTTCTTCAGACATCTTTTCTCCCAATGCTCCTGAGGTGTTGGCAATCTCCAAGATGTTCATGTGAAACTCATGAATGGTTTCATCTTCCTTCATCCTTAGGTTCTCAAACTTGGTAGTCAGCATCTGAAGCCTTGACATTTTTACTTTGGATGTGCCCTCATGGGTAGTTTTGAGAGTGTCCCACACTTCCTTGGCCAGTTCACATTGATGTACTAGTCTAAATATGTTTCTATCAATTCCATTGAACAAGGCATTTAAAGCTTTGGAATTACCCAGGGCTAACTCATCTTCTTCTTGCTCCATTCTTCCTCAGGCTTCAGACTGATTGTCCCATCTTTCTCAGTTATGGTGGGATGGTTCCATCCTTTGTCAGCAGCTCTCCAAGCCTTTTTGTCCAGTGATTTTAAGAAGGCAATCATACGAGGTTTCCAGTAGTCATAATTTGATCCATCCAGAATGGGTGGTCTGTTTCCAAAAACTCCTTCTTTGTCCATAGTGCCAGAAAGTGATATCCCTAGATCTCACCCAGTAATACAGGCAGGGTGCCTGCTCTGATACCAATTGAAATTCTGGCAGCAGATACTCAATGTCACAGTGAATGTTATGACACCGTATCTGACTTTCTATAATACAGTAAATAAAAACAGTAAAGAACACAGTCAATTGTTTACCCAGTTCAGTGTGAAACAACACCTACTCTGGGGGCTATTAAGCCAGGGAGGAAATCCACTATAAGAGATATTAATTCAGGAATAAACTAACCAGTTTATCTCCTTCACTTAAGACCTACCCAATGCAACTTCAATCTAAGTTCAACTTAAACCTGAGTTCCTACTCACTCCCTCTCAATCACAGCAGTGATACTTAAACAATTGACTAATGAAATAATAAAGACACTCTTCAGAACATACACTTGATTATGCTTCACAGCTTTTAATCAAGTAACACAAACACTCGTGCTTCACAGCTTTGAGTGATACATAAACCTAACTTGACTTTACTTCAAAGCTTTAGTCAAGAGACACAATCACTCTTGCTTCAAAGCTTTGAGTGATACAAAAAAAAACCTTACAATCAAAACCTATTCCAAGTCACTTATCACAATGATACTTGCTTGGATTACAGCAGTTAAAACTATACAGCTCCTAATTGATCTTCTGTCTCAGAGTTATTTTCCAATCAGCATTCCTGTTGAATATATATGCAGCTGTTTCTTCAGTTAGGGTTTCCACAAAAAGCTAGGGTTAATTAGGGTTAACCTTAAGACTTGGTCACAAGACTTTATCAACCAGATTAGGGTTGAGCTAGGTTAACCTAAAGTCCACGTGAGATTCTGTTCTGGAAAGAATGAACCAACTTCCTGAAAAATCTCAGAATTAACCAAACTGCATAACTGTTAGATCAG
This sequence comes from Vicia faba, assembly GCA_948472305.1. Classification (NCBI taxonomy): domain Eukaryota; kingdom Viridiplantae; phylum Streptophyta; class Magnoliopsida; order Fabales; family Fabaceae; genus Vicia; species Vicia faba. The sequence continues at coordinate 1,331,326,131 of OX451739.1, forward strand.
TACAGGATTTCTTAACATTTGTTATGACATCAGAATTCCTGTTTACTGATTTTGGTAGAAGGCAATAAATGTGATCATTGCAAAATGCTCAGATACACACTCATAAATAGTGGCTACTGTATGCCATACTTTTTCTGCATAAAGTACCTAATAATCCAGAATGTTATGACATCAGTCATGACATTCACACACCTGGTTTTACCAAAAATATATGCCAATAACTAAACACTTACAAGTTCCTTGCAGGTTTTGTTTACAGTCCTTACCCAATAATCTGGACTTATTGCAGGGCTTACTTACATCACCTCACACTTTTGCTTAAACGCATATCATACACATCATAACATCATGCCTTAACATTTATTTAACCATTTCAAGGATCTCAAGGGTCTGTGATGCAGGTTATGGTAAATCAAATGGCTAGCAAGGGGCAAAGGGGATTTATTTTCCTCTAGCCAAGGGTGTCTAGAAATCCAAGCACGATAACTTGAGTCAGGGGCTATGACCCACTCGATATGGTGAGCTTGACTCTTGAAGAAGGACTCTCAGCAACATGAAGTTCCTTCAATCAAGCTACCAGATTCAGATTCTAACAGTTTCTTGTTTACCCCACGAGATCCTTGAAAACATTGCATACATATATCATACATATCATTGCATAACAGGTCTTCCAGTACAGGTCTCTCATGTTCTCGCTGTTTATTTCAGTAATGGCTCTCCAACAAGACAACCAAGATCTTCATACTCAAGAGACTCAGTTCAGGGAAATCTTCCTAAACCTATCCAAGGGGAAGGAAGAGTTGAGAACACTCCTCATGGGGAATTTGGTCAAGAAAAGTCCTGAAGACAATAAGGACGAACGACTGGAGCAACTACAAGTGGAATTCAGTGCCATGAAAACCCAGATGTTGGGGCAGATGGCTCTTATCCAAGGCTTAGCTCGGGAGCAAGAAGAGTTGAAAGCCATGATCAACCAGCTTCATCAAGACAAATACAATAACATGAAGCAAACAGTCAAAGCCGGGGACCTAGTCTTTGATCAACCTCCAAGAAAACAAGGGTTTGGTATGGTGGAGAATGGACCTCTCCAAGTTGCTACTATCTCACAGGTCCAATAACAACCTTGCCATAAACAACAAGTTAATCGGAGGCAGTTTACCGAGCTCAACATGTCGTTGTCCCAAGCTTTGCAACACCTGTTGAGATTGAATCTGGTGACGTTGGTAGGACCTCATCTGAATCCTAAGACTTCTTCTCCTAACTACAACCCAGATGCAAGGTGTGCTTACCATTCTAACAGTCCGGGGCATGATACTGACGACTGTTGGAAGTTGAAGTACAAAATTCAAAACCTGATTGACGAAGGAGCTTTGGAATTCACACAAGATGGTCAGGCTGAGTTCTTCTACCAACCCTCCAAGGTTCACCATTTGAAGTGACGAGTCCTGAGACGAGAAGACTTTTTTGTTCATTAGAATTTTCAATTTGTAATTTTCTATTGATTGTTCAAACATTTATTCATGTCAAAATTTGTTACTTTATTAATGCATTGCATATGTCTGTTTTGAATCAATCCATTCGTATTCACTATATTCAAATTGCTTTCATATTTGTGATGATTAACTCTCGATTAAAAAATTCTAAGCCTTTAGAGGGAGGATGACGAAAATGATATCAAAATATCTACAGTATGCTTTTGAACAGACCCCGCTGACGAGGTACGGGCATTATTTCAAATCCTAAACAGTGGAGTTATAAGGAAGATAATCCCTAGTCAACCCCTTTGAGCCAAAGAAGTTGGAGTTTTTCTTTTCACAAATTAAAACCCTTAATTATAACCTGGGGCAGGGTAGTTTTCTCAGTTGATCCAGGTGCACAAGGAATGGCATCAAAGAAGTCCTTCTGAAACAAAAGACGGTGTTGGTTCTGTATAATCGTAAGGACAGACAGTCATTATCTCTCAAAATAAAAGCCCAATAAGTCAAAACCTGTGAAGGAGACTTAAGAAAAACTAGGGCATCCTGCTGACTGTAATCACAAAAAGAAACAGTTCATGCAAAAAACAGGGATAATAAAATCAAAAAGAAAGAGATCCTGCAAACTCTCAACAAAATGACTGCCTGTTCAAAATAAATTGTCAGTATCCGAACCATCACTGGAATATTAGAGCAAAGACTCAAACGAGATCTAAATGCATGATTAGCTGAGTTTAGGATCAAAGAACATCACGAAGAACGGGTGGGTACAAATAAAATTTGAGCCTTTATCCATTGTTTCTTAAACCGTGAACCAAGCCACGTTACAACCCTTAAAAAGTCCTAACTGAAGCATGGGTTAGTTCGAAAGCATACTGTTACAAAAGGTATCCTGACTCCTTTATGGCTTGCTGTAAATCCTGAGTTGACATCACATTTTACAAAAAAAATTGCTTGTTTTACTGAAAAAATGCATTTTCAAAAACTTCAAGACAGACATAAGCTTTGCATTCTTAGAATAACAATGTTTGCATATGACTATTTGTTCAAACAGCAGAGAAATTCGCACGAGGAATATCTAGGGGAAAAAAACCTTCTCAATAAAAAGGGTCATCTCAAGTGGAAGAAACACTTCCAACCAAGGGGCACATCATGATCATTGTCAATCATCTGGGGCAGTCAAGTCAAGATTCAAGGAATCTCTCAAAATGCCAAATAGCCAGGGGCAAATCTCCATCTGAACCAATTGGGGCATTGGACATGAAATCCAGCAATGAATCTTGTATGATCAAACGAAGATCTTTTGGTAGTATGGCAACACAACACTACTGACAGTGACAACTCCCTACACTCTGAGAGCGTGGACATAGTCAAAAAAGTACTACGCATAATCAAACACCCGCTAGGTTGACTGGCATAGGCAAAAATAAGGGCTTCCCGGCGAACCAAAAGGGTTCGGGCAAAAATAAGGGATGAAAATGGAAAATTTGTACACCCGGCAAGTCGAAAACCTGAAAAGGCGGCTTGGGCAAAAAAGGGTATCCCGATGGACTGAAAAACCGAAAGGGTGGTCCAGGCAAAATTAGGGATCAAAGCGTACGACTACGTCCCGTCATCTCATCACTTTCCTACCAGAAGAAGATTTGTCACTTCAATCGGCAATTACCAAGCACCTCATAGGTGGGGATAATACTCGATCCACAGGGCCTCCCCGGGTACCTTCTCCCACAAAAACAGGGGCAAATAAGAATTGTCCAAGCTGTATAGTTGCTCTGTCCACCAAGGTACCAAGGTATATATTCAGCTGAAGAATATGGCTAAGATACTTTCACTCCCCGCAGAATAAAACAGTAATGATAGCTCTCCCCACTGAGACTTGCAATCATGAACGAATCCGCAATACTCTCCCCAAGCAAAGTTGGTCTACCATCAGCCCTAAAAAGGTTGGGTATCCCCAGAAGGTCTTAATATTCCCCAGCGGAGTATAAGGAAATTCCCCAGCAAGCATAAGAGTGTCCCTGGCAGTCTTAATATTCCTCAACGGAATATAAGAATGTTCCTCGGCAGAATGCAAGGTACCCCCAGTGGAGCCATTTCCCCAGCGCAGTCTAAAAAAGTTTCCCCAATGGAGTTGAATCATCTTCCCCAGTAGATTCTGGAAGCTTGTCCCCTGCAGAATACAAATGTATCTCCCCAGCCAAACTCATAAGGTTATCCTCACAAGAGCCTAACTGGGTTACCCTCAGTAAGTTGCAACTGAAGGATCATCCCCAGCGAAGTTCTTTCTATCCCCGGCGGAGTTCATCATCAAAATCCCCAACAGGTCTTATCAACGGAATCCCCAACGGAGTTTATCATTAAAATCTCTACGAAGTATCTCTTCCCCACATAGTAATTTCCCGTAGAGTAATCTCTTCACCAGTTTATTCCCCAACGGAGTTCTTTTCTCCTACAGGTTTATTCTCACAACCATCTTCATTCATCATCCCCAACAGAAACGAAGAACTCAGCTCTATTCTCCAGAAGCTCCGGGATTTATTTTCCCCAGCTAAAAACATCACATCTTCATACATCATGACCTACATACGCATCATACAACACAAATCTCATTTATTTTGAGAACATCATGACATCATGCATTTCATACATCATGACATTGCATACAGCTAACGTTTTACCCTTTTCAGGAGAAGGTCAATCAAAGATGGCTACCATCAACCTTTTTAAGTCCCAGTTGAATACCTGTAGCAAGCCAGGAAAATATCTGTGGACGACTGATTGTAGATTAAATACCTGTAACAAGCCAGGAAAATTATCTACGTGAAGAGATTGAATAGTAATACCTGTAACAACCCAGGAAGACTTTCTTTCTCAGGTCAGAGATTAATACCTGAAACCAGCCAGGACAACTATCTCCTCGACCAACCTTTTTAAGTTCCAGATGAATGCCTGTAGCAAGCCAGGAAGAATATCTATGGACGACTGATTGTAGGTTAATACATGTAACAAGCCAGGAGAATTATCTACATGAAGAGATTGAAGATTAACACATGTAACGAGCCAGGAAGATCTTTCTTTCTCAGGTCAGAGATTAATACCTGAAACCAGCCAGGACAACAATCTCCTCGACTAACCTTTTTAAGTTCCAGATTAATACCTGTAGCAAGCCAGGAAAATATCTGTGGATGACTGATTGTAGGTTAATACCTGTAACAAGCCAGAAAAATTGTCTACATGGAGAGATTAAAGAGTAATACCTGTAACAAGCCAGAAAGACCTTTCTTTCTCAGGTCAGAGATTAATACCTGAAACTAGCCAGGACAACTATCTCATCGGCCAACCTTTTTAAGTCCCAGTTGAATACCTGTAGCAAGCCAGGAAAATATCTGTGGACGACTGATTGTAGATTAAATACCTGTAACAAGCCAGGAAAATTATCTACATGAAGAGATTGAATAGTAATACCTGTAACAAGCCAGGAAGACTTTCTTTCTCAGGTCAGAGATTAATACCTGAAACCAGCCAGTACAACTATCTCTTCGACCAACCTTTTTAAGTTCCAGATGAATTCCTGTAGCAAGCCAGGAAAACTATTTGTGGACGACTGATACCTGTAACAAGCCAGGAAAACCATCTACAGAAAGAGATTGAAGATTAACGCCTGTAACAAGCCAGGAAGACCATCTTTCTTTCTCAGGTATGCAAGTTCTCGCTAAGGAATCTCTTATGCGATCGACACTCCTGCAGATGGCATCTATAAGCCCATCCTCCTACCAACAATATCCAAATGGCACCTGTAAGCCCATTCCCGACATCACAATGTTGATACTACACCATACGAGTGCAAATTTCTGGGCACTCTAGTGTTCAATCATCTTCCACCTTCGGATCACGAGAGGCACGCAAGCCAATCTACATCCTCAGGTTTAAGAAAATTGAACAGGGGCAACTATTGTACCCCAAAATTTACCCTCTCATGTTTTCAAAGGTCTTCCCTTACATGGTTGGTCACAAACCCTTGCCTAAGGAAAATAAAGTTTTTTGAAGATAAACAAAGTGTCTTTCGATTGGCATTTGGGAAAAGTCTTCGATTGGGTATCCAAAATCCTTCGATACAGGCTTGACTCACCAGTCTTCGATTGGGCACTTGGAACTCTTCGATCAGGCTTTGATAAGCAAGCTTCGATTAGGTGTTTGGAATCCTTCGATCAAGCTTTGGCCTGCAAGTCTTCGATTGAGCGCTGGACCTCTTTTGATCAAGCTCTGATGTGCAAGTCTTCGATTGAGTGTTGGACCCCTTCGATCAAGTCAATGTCACAATGCTTCGAATAGTACTTCAGAGGGTCCTTTGACTGGAAATTCATACTTTACCTCAATCAGAACATCAGAACGAAATGACCTTCGAATGGCATTTCAGTGCAGAGCTTATCTTAATCTAAGATGCTCTGATGAAGGAAGTTCTGAACACTTCGAATCAGAACTTAGACTCATCACAAGGCCAAGAGCTGGTCAAAGTTGGCTAATAGGGAATGTTCTAAAGAGATTCGAATTGGACTTTGAAGCTGGAAAAGAAGGCAGATTCGAAGGAATGAAGTAGGCTGGCATGACTGAGCAAAAACACATATCCTAACTTGTCCAGGTTCATCCAAAGTGCACAATGGCATGTGTCCCTTGCAAATTTGCAATCGAAGCAGGGGGAGTCTCAATCGAAGGGGCTGTGACTGGAGTAGTTCGAATGGGGACTTTGAAGCAATCAAAGAGAGCAAATTCAAAGGGGCAAGTCAGCTTGTGATTTTCATCAAGTTGGAGGCCCAAAACAACTCAGAGCAAGCTGGCAGAAACGCATGATTGGATCAAATATGGCAAGTTTTCATGAAAATCAAATCAAATCCCTTCATCATAATGGACCAAGATTTGATACACAAATGTTGACCTAATTTCCCTTGTCTATATAAACATCTGCTCGTAAACAAAAAACACACGAAACCCTGCTGCAGACACGTGAAGAACAGATAAAAAAAACTCTGCACACACTAAAAAACGCATAAAACCTTGCAGAAACGGCCATACCAATTTGGTGAAAAACTTGAAAAGTGTGGGATCAAAAACAACCCTGGAGGCTAATTCAGGCCAAAAGAAAAACGTAGCACCCTTGCCTGATATCCTGTGAAGCTGTAGGGATCAAAACCGAGCATTTCCTTCGTCCATAACACGCTGTAAGTGTTCTTGAGATTGCCTCTGCACATGAAATTGTAAAACACTTTCCTTGCATCTTTTTGCCAAATGGTTTGCACATTCATACTCACCATGTAATTTACATTGATTATGCATTATTTGACTTGATTTTTGTGGCCTCTATCCCCCTACCTAGAACCTAGGTTTCTTGCATATGTTTTTTTAGGCGTTTTAATTGTAGGCAAAATCAAGGCCAACAATGGCCATGGATGAGTTCAGGGGAGTAAGACGAGTACAGTGGTACTCTTAGCTTGCGTTTATATGGCCTATGGAGAATTTTTGAGAGAGGCTACGGATCTTCCTGTGGAACAAAATCTGCAGGTAATCGAACCAGGTATTGTGAAGAAGATGAAGAGGTGTCATAACGTGATTGGCCTGTTTGAAGATTAGCGCGTTTTTCTTATTTTCAGCATATTCATTAGTTTTCCCATATATTATTTATTTCTTATTCCAATGACAAATTGAACAAACTGGCTGGTTGGTGAATGCGTTAGTGCAAGACCCCTTGGGACCTGGATTCGAATCCCAAGTCCACCAATACTTTGTTGTGTTTTTCCTTCAGGTATTCACATGCAGCGCTTCAGGCAGGGACTACCATACGTCCTCAGATCTCAACGTGCCAGGTGGTTCCAGATCCAGATCCAGTGGTCCAGGATGGAGGTTCACCATGAACCCTGGTCAATAAGCGCACATGCAAATCTGAAAGTCAAACGAGGCTGCTCGAATCTGGGCCTGGAATAGTTGAATCAACCTCCCTTCTTCTCAGGCCCAGCGCCCCCAAAGTTTGCTTGTTTTTATTTCTTTTCATATTTCTTTGGCTTTTTATTATTATTATTAACTAACTAATTAATTAACAAACTAACCTTTTTTCATAAAAAAATCAGAAAACACAAAAATAATATTTATTAACTTCACTATTTTTATTTTTGTAAATAAACCATTAACCAATTAATTTAGTTTTTAATTAGGCGTAATCTTAACATTTTTTGCAATAAATAAAAATTAATTTAGAATTAGGGTTTTGACATATTTTTTAACCTTTCTAATTTTATTTTCTTAACTAAAATAAAACTCAAACATTTTCTTTTTTCTATTAATTAATTCCATTACTAATTTAGCTTTAATTCTTAATTCAAAAAAGACCAAAATATGTTTTAGTGAAAAAAGGGTCAAAACCCTAGGACATTCCAATTCAATTTCCTCGCGCGTATTATTTTGATCCATATTTGTGTAATTGCTCCGAGGATGTAATAGCGTTAACTTAGGATTTATTTACCGCTTTTATTTACTTTTCTCATTTTATTTTAAGGGTTTGTTTTTGGCGATGTAAATACCCGACGCCTTGTAATAGCTTAGATTTAAATTTCCGCAATTTATTTTCCGCGACCATTAACTGCTAGATGTATGAATAATAGGCTATGCATGAGAAGATCGATCTTAAATTAAAATCAACCGTAGCTCACCATTAACATGTACAAAGATAATATAAACTGAAAAACAATACACTCGCACATGCCACTCCTAGGGTACATCTCACTTGGTTGCCTCGAACGTGGTCATTGAGTATAGGATGTTTTAGAGGTCGTCCTTTTGTCCAAAGATCACAAGTTGCCTCGAAACGGTTGCCTTCGGAAAAATGATCTAAGACATTAGGGTTACCGCTAAGGCGTCCTAACGTTGCTTTAGTGACCACACGTCCCTTAAATCGAATTGACCCGAAAAACTCCAACGACGGTGCTACCTACTCCTCAATAGTGGGATAGCACTGTCTAAAGGATATTTGCACAGTTTAATTCCTTTTTGAGTAGGTAGATTTTCTTAAGTACTTGCTCTTTTGAAAACAAAAACAAAAACTTTTCGCACTTACACTTCTTTCAAACAAAAACTCTTTTCAAACCCACAAACACAAAGAAAATCAAACTTTTGAAAACATAATGAGCAAGTACCTAAGAGCCCGTGGATAACCACAGATAGAAAGGGTGCTAACACCTTCCCTTTCTATAATCTACCTCCCGAACCCGAGAAATATCTCAAAAAGGAATTTTTTGTGCTTTTGTCCTTTCCTTGTTGGATAAAATAAAAGACGGTGGCGACTCTTGCTTACCGCGACATTTTGCGAAAACAAACGCAAACGCGAACCAGCATTCCAAAACAGTCAGTTCTCATTCCCACCGATCACATTTTGCATATAAAAATAGTTTATTTTAATAAATAGAAACCATTCTCCTAAAATAACTTGTAAATGATATAAAAATATCATACATTTTATTTTATTATTTTTCCACACTTAAAATATTATTTTCATACATATTTAAATTTTTTTAAAACATTTTTGTACATATTATTATTATTTTTCTTGAATAAAAATGAATAATATAGGGTATATTTCTTTTAAACAAAAATTAGGGTTTCTTCACCCTTTCAAAAATAATCATTTTATTTTTTTCTTATTTTTAGAACTTTAAATAATTTATTTCCTCATACTTAAAATAAATACAAAACATTTTTGCATATTTACATTTTTATTGCATATTTAAATAATTGTGTATTTATTTATTTGTACAATAAATTCAATTTGATTGTAATAGTTTTAGGGTTTTATATTGAGCAATATCCCCCTATTCAAAACTTGTATCCCCCTCCCCATAATATTGTTGTAATAGTTTAGATTTACTTTACGCAATTTATCGCATTATATGACATGTTTAGTAAATTAGGGTTTGTATGATAAGACACAAAATCAAAACAAATAGCATGACCTAATACAAGACAAAAATGCATGAAAAATGACAACACATTGCACACAAGCACCCTCTAGGGTTTCACCCACTTGGTTGCCTTAAAACATGGCCATGGTGTGCATGCTAGGTATCTTGGCAAAATCAATCAAAACAAAAAGATCATAGTCCCTCGATGACGCTATCAAAAGGTTGCCTAAACAAAGATGATCTTGGTCCCTAAAACTCGCTAAGATACTTGGCACCATTGTTATCATGGCCATACGATGACCCACGCCCGTCCCGTTTAACATCCAAAGGTAGGGTTGTTTACCAATGCAATGGTAAAACAACAACGTCAAAGGAATAAAAATGTGTAGGAAAGACTTTTTGAGTAGGTAGATAAGCTTCTAGTTACTTGATCATTTCAAAAATAATCCTTGCTATTTTCAAAAAAACACACACAATTTCAAAACATTTTCAAACAACTTTCAAAACATTGAAACATTTTTCAAAAGACAAACATCTTTGTATACATTCTTACGAACAAGAATCATTACAAAGATTGCCAAAACGATGGCCTCTTTTCAAAATACTTTCAAAACCACACAAAGCACCATTTTAAACAATTGGAAAAGCAAAGCAAGTGATCTAAACAAGTAACTAAGAGCCCATGGAAAACCATGGATGAAAAGGGTGCTAGCACCTTCCCTTTTCAAAATCTACCCCCCGAACTCAAGAAAACATCTCAAAGGTCTTTCCTGTGCTTTTTGACCTTTCCTTTTGGATAAAATAAAAGTCGGTGGCGACTCTTGCTAAACCGAAACATTTGCGAACACAAACGCAAAACCTCAAGCCAGTTCTCCCACCGTATCACAATGAGGCTCCCCAAATTACCATTAAACGGATGGACGAACCGGTACATTATCACGAGATCAATACCGAAGAAGTAGTGGACCAGCCATGGTTTCATGAAGTCAAAATGTATCTCGAGGCGCAAGAATACCCTGAAGGAGCTACAGTCAATGACAAAAAGTTCTTAAGGAGGTTTGCAGCTAAGTTCTTCCTAATTAATGGTATCCTATACAAGCGCAATCATGAATCTATTCTGCTCCGTTGCATGGACAAGGCTGAAGCTGAAAAGATCATGGCTGAATTGCATGAAGGTACATTTGGCACTCACTCTAGCGGGCATATGATGGCCAAGAAGATTCTACGGGCAGGCTATTACTGGTCTACCATGGAAGCTAACTGCTATCAACACTCTCGTACCTGTCACAAATGCCAAATCTATGCAGACAAGGTACACGTGCCCCCGGTTCCTCTAAATGTATTAACAGCTCCTTGGTTATTCGCTATGTGGGGAATCGACATGATTAGAGAGATCAAGCCTACAGCCTCCAATGGACACCGCTTTATTCTAGTGGACATTGACTATTTCACCAAATGGGTCGAAGCAGCTTCCTTTGCATCCGTTACTAAGAATATCGTTGCCCGCTTCATCAAATAGAACCTTATTTGTCGGTACGGTATCCCCGAAAGGATCATCATTGATAACGGTACAAACCTTAACAATACTATGATCACTGCTTTGTGTGAGCAGTTCAAGATTCAACATCACAATTCATCTCCCTATCGGTCAAAGATGAACGGTGTTGTCAAAGCTGCGAACAAAAATATCAAGAAGATCATACAGAAAATGACAGTCACCTACAAGGACTGGCTTGAGATACTACCGTTTGCTCCCCACGGGTACTGTACCACGGCACGCACATCAACTGGGGAAACACCCTATTCCTTGGTATATGGCATGGAGGTTGTTTTACCTATCGAGGTCCAGATTCCCTCCTTGAGAATCATGAAGGATGCTGGTTTGAGTGAAGACAATTGGATCCAAACCCGGCTTGATCAGTTAAACTTAATTGAGGAGAAAAGACTTACTGCTGTTTGCCATGGTCAGACGTATCAAAAACGGATGATCAAGGCTTTCAATAAAAAAGTCAGGCGTCGGGTATATCAAGTCAGGGATCTGGTAATCAAGCGCATCATTTTACCACAAAGTGATCCCAGGGGAAAATGGACTCCTACCTACGAAGGACCATTTGTAATCAAGAACATCTTTTCTGGTGGGGCAATGATCTTAACCACCATGGACGGCGACGACCTGCCGCACCCTGCGAACGCGGACATAGTCAAAAGATACTATGCATAATTGACCCGCTAGGTTGACACACCTAGGCAAAACAAGGGCACCCCGGTGAATCGAAAACCCGAAAGGGAGATTCAGGCAAAAATTAGGGATAAACAAAAAAATCTATACACCCGGCAAGTTGAAAACCTGAAAGGGCGACTTGGGGAAAAAAGGGTTTCCCGGTGGATCGAAAACCCGAAAGGGAGGTCCAGGCAAAAGTTAGGGAATTAAAGCGTATGACTATGTCTCGTCGAATCACTTTAAAGACGATCTCTTCACTGACAAACCTGAAGCTTCTGATCAATCCAATCATCTTCGGACGAAGCAACGAATGGACAAGATATTCGGAGTTACGAAAGCTATAGCAGAATGGGAACCCCATGGGATTTTTTACACATAGCTATCTTTCTTTGTATAAATTTTTCTCATTTTTACGACACCATCCTCTTACCAGGATGCCCGTCTCCTTTGTACAAAACACTTATTCAAAGTTAATACAAATATACCTCTTTAAATTGCAGAAAACTATTTGCCTTTTTCTTTTTACACTTGTGTTTTATTTGCAAAAACGTCCAATGATTCATTAATGAACATATGCATTTAAACATAATTAATGTTTACAAATAGACAGAAGTGAAAAAGAACAATTACTGACAGGTTAAGAGGATAGGAAAACGTCTGTCGGCTATTCTATGAGCAATCCCTACAGTACATCATCTAGATCCCCAGTGGAGCTAAATTTCAAAATCCCAATCAGAGTTGGAACTTCGAACTCCCAATCCCCAACGGAGCCAAAACTTTGAACCACAGATCCCCAGTGGAGCTGAAACCTTCATTCCCCAGCGGAGTCAAATTTCAAACTATCAATCCCCAGCGGGAACCATTCAGTTTTCTCCAAATTCCCCAGCAAGTTGTCTTAAAGTATGAGAATCAAACCAGATAACAGTTAACTTTTGTCTTTCCCCAACCTAGATTGATTCCCCAGTAGAGTGGCATACAACCCAAACTCTTGAACTTACTCCCCAGCAGTAAGCCTTCTTCCCCACAGAGTCTTATTATTCCCCAGTGAAGTCTCCAGAATGAAGATTCTCATTTTTAACTCCCTGCAGAAGTCATAAGAGTTTTCTCTATTCCCCAGCGGAGCAAGGTTTCCCATTGTGTAATCCCTAGTAGACGTCAACAAAGTTCTCTGTATTTCCCCAAGCAGATTATTCAAGCGGTTTGGCATTACTCTCACAACATATTTTTTGTCAAATACTCCAACTCCAAGACATGAAGGATCCTCATATCCCCACAGAAGTTGTCAAATATCCAACAGTCGCCAAGGATTTCTCATCCTCAACAATCAAATATTTTGAATCTCCAGCAGGGTCAAGGATTTATTTTCCCCGGCAGCAGTCAAGGATTTTATTATCCCCAGTTATCAAGGATTTGTTTTCCTCAACAATACAGCAAATCAGCTTACATGCGCATACATTACATTCATATATCATAAACATTGATAAAGCACATTTATTGCATCATACATTTCTTGCAACATAACTCTGTTTCAGCTAACATTTTACCCTTTTCAAGATAAGATTAACAGCTATCATTAACAATGTTCAAAGATTTCAAATACAGTACGGATACGCTCCAGATACGGAAGCCATTATATTACTCATTCAAGATTTCAACTATCAGATTATAGTACAGAGACGCTCCAGACAAGGATGCCATTCTGATATTCATTCAGATCTCAAACTTCAGATACAGTAAAGATACACTCCAGACATGGAAGTCATTCTATTACTCATTCGGAATTCAAAGTCAAGATACTGTACAGATACACCCCAGACACAGAAGTCATTTTGTCACTCATTCAGATTTTCAAGTTCAGATACGCCCCATACACGGTTGCCATTCTGTCACTTATTCTGATTCTCCCTAGCTCAGACACGCTCCAGACGCGGATGCCATTCTGTCACTTATTCAGATTTCAGATTCAGATACAATACAGATACACTCCAAACACGGAAGTCGTTCTGTTATTCATTCAAGATTCAAGTATAGTTACAGCTCAGATACGCTCCAGACATGGTAGCCATTCCATTGCTCATACAGACTCAGTCTCCAGATACAGTTCAGATACGTTCCAAATACGGACACCATTCTGATACTCATTCTTTTGACTTACAACTTGCAGTTCAATAAAAATTCTTGGATGGTATCTTTAAGCCCATCTCCAACAAGGTTCTATCACCTCTCTAAATGGCATCTTTAAGCCCATTTCCTCAACTACACTTTGACGAGTGCAAATTTACGGGCACTCTAGTGTCCAATCATCTTTTACCTTCGAGTCACGAACGGAAAACTCGCCAATCTAACTCTTCAGGTTCAAGAAGATTGAACAGGGGAAGCTGTTGTACCCCAAAATTTTCCCTCCCATTTTATCAAGATTTTCCTCACAAGACTCTTTGGACTCAAGATAAGATTAGGGTTTGCTCAGCTCAAGACCTCGCCTTGCACTGATAGCCTGAAATTAGGGTTTGAGTTTGCACAAGAATTTTTGGACCATCGATGCTTCATGTGACTTTGATACACCATCTTGAACCCCTAAGATTGCTCATGACAAGTTTCAAGCCTTGAATCACATTTTTGCCCAGTCAATTGGACAATTGACCTAAAAATCAGCTGTATTGGGGAAAAAGTCAACCATGGCCAATTTACAGTCAAACTTCATGATTTTTGATCCATAACAACATTCTAGGCTCACATGTACCATTTTATCAAGTTTTGATCACAACTCTTGAAGAAATTTGATCAGATCATCAAAAGGGCAAAATGGTCAAAATTAGGGTTTTGACTAAGAAAGGGCAATTTCTGATTTTTGACCTAGTCAATGACCAATTGGGTTCAAGCATAATTTCAAGGACTCAATAGCATCATCTTGACCTAATCACAAGGTTCAAAAGATCTCAAGTACATAGGATTGACAAATGAATTTTCCAGTCAACTGATCAGAAATCAATTGTACACAAAAAAGTCAAACTTTGACTTTTTGGTCAAAATCAAGTGCCAAAGGTCATGGTTCATCAAAACATGTCAAAATGTGAAACTTGTTGACCAAGAAACATAAAATTGCAAATTAGGGTTTTAATTTGAATTTTTTCATAACTTAGAATTTTTCTAAGTGTTGAAAATTTCTTATTTTTTCCCAACTTTTTCACCATGATGCAATTGGATTCAAAGAAAACTTCCAACAAGAAAGTTGTAGTCCTCCACAAAATATACAATTTTGGTTCACAAAGTTTTCCCAAAAGATGCTTGGATCTCAAGTTATGATTTTGTGAATAGGGATCCATAAACTTTTTAACATAGTGAAATTTTGCCCTAGTTTAGGCAGGTTTTTGACCTAACTTCATGGCAACTTTTCAGCTAGTTCCAAGAAGTATATCAAAATGAATTTCAAAGATGGATTTTAGAGCATGTTACAAGCTTTCCAAAATGTCCAAGAACTCTCCAAGATCATTTATGGTTAGGGAGAATCGAAGAAGGGAAATTGGCAATTTATCACTTTTTGTTCAAGCCATTTTCACAATGGTTCAAGTTGCAAATCTGTCCTAGAATGCTTGTACTTGGTATTACAGGTCCTAATCCTTTCTACACTCCATAATTGAATTCTAACACAATGGATAATGGCATTGTTTTGACTTTTGAAGCATTGCACAATGAATTAATCCAAAAATGGCATAAAGTTCATAATACTACTTTGATAAAGCATGCTTTTTGCAACTTTGAAAATCTTGAGCCATGGACCTGATCTTTTGTTGCAAATAATATCCACAAATATCAGGCAACTTGTACCAACTCTATGCAGCTAGCAAGCAAGCCTGTGCAGGCCTTTGGCATTGTCACTTCCAACTTTCTTCAAAAGCAAGCAAACTTGCAAAAGTCAAGACAACTTGGATATCTGTTAAAGGGAAGGCTTGGCTTCATTTCAAACAACTTCAGAACTTTGTTGCAAGCCTAAACACGAATTGCTAACATCCCAAACACTCCCAAACACAAAAAACACCAATTTCTGCCCAAACAGGGCATCTTCTGCAGAACCCTTGCCAAATCAATATTGGCTCGTGCGTTTCTTATTTCAAGGCTTCAAACACTTTACATACATCCTACCTAAGCTGTATGGGCCCTTGTCTTGCAACTGTATGCCCTGTTTCAAGCTTCACCATTTTCATTTTGCAAGGTTGCAGGTTTACTCGTGTAGGGAGTTTCAAGCATCCTCGAGGCAAGTTGAGCATTGGGAAAGCTTGAGACACCTTCAAGGAAGCTCACACGATCTTCAAGCCTCACTCAAAGTCCCCACGTTGCCATATCCAAACTCAACTGAACAAGGTATTTTTCAAAGTTCTATCTCCTTATTTAGGCATCCTTAAGCTTTGATTTGTGAAGCAAAAATGTAGTTCTTAACTTGCTTAAGCTGTGCATATGCATAGTTGTTATTTATATTAACTGAGTAGTGAGAATTTGAAGCTTGAAGTTCATAAAAAATTTAGTTCAGGAATTAGGGCCACTGAAATTCTCTCTTGTTTTTTAGAGTTAGGTTTCAAATTTTATATCATTGGAATCGTGATCAAAAATGCTACAAGTTTCATGTTGCAAGATTTTGTTTTTGTGCAAAGAATAGAGAGTTGCAGGTTTGAACACAGGGTGCGCGCGCGAAGCAAGGACAAGGATGAAGTTGGTGTTATGGGCCTGGCGCCTTGGGCCTTTCACTTTGCACACCCCCCCATTTTACTTCTGCACCCCCATTTGCATATTTTTATATTTTTTGTATTTTCTTACATATTTTATATTTCTGACTTTTTTTTCTTCTGAACACTAAAAAATCCCAAAAAATATTTTCTTAATTTTTTGCATTTTTGTTTTATTTTTTTATCTTATTTTTTGCATATAAAATAGTTTTATTTTAATAAGTAGAAATCATTTTCTTAAAATAATTTGTAAATAATGAAAATACAATACATTTTTATTTTGATTATTTCACACATTAAACATATATTTTTCATACATATTTTATTTTTAATATTGGTACATACTATTATTATTATTTTTCTTAAATGAATAAAAATAAATAATAGAAAACATATTTTCTTTTAAAACAAAATTAGGGTTTACCCTTTCAAAAATAATAATATTATTTTTTCTTATTTTTAAGACTTAGATAATTTTATTTTCTCATACATAAAACAATTACAAAACATTTTTGCATATTTACATTTTTATTGCATATTCAAATAATTGTTTATTTATTTATTGCACAATAAATTCAATTGGGTTGTAATAGTGAATTAGGGTTTTATTTTTAGAAATATCCCCATTCAAACTTGTATCCCCCCTCCCATAATATTGTTGTAATATCTTAGATTTACTTTACGCAATTTATCGCATTATATGCATGTTTAGTAAATTAGGGTTTGTATGATAAGACAAAAATCAAAACAAATAGCATGACCTAATACAAGACAAAAATGCATGAAAAAATGACAACACATTGCACACAAGCACTCCTCTAGGGTTTCACCCACTTTGTTGCCTAAAAATGACCATGGTATGCATGCAAAGTATCTTGGCAAAACAAAACAAAACAAAAGATCATAGTCCCTCGATGACGCTAGACTTGGTTGCCTAAAAAAACAAATGGTCTTGGTCCCTCAAAGTTGCTAAGATACTTGGAAATATTGCTATCATGGTCATACGATGACCCACGCCCGTCCCGTTTAACATCCAAAGATAGGGTTGTTTACCAAAGCAATGGTAAATCAACAATGTCAAAGGAATAAAAATGTTTAGGAAAGACTTTTGAGTAGGTAGATAGCTTCTAGTTACTTGATCAATTTGCAAACAATCCTTGCTATTTTCAAACAAACACACACACAATTTCAAAACATTTTCCAAACAACTTTCAAAACATTGAAACATTTTTCAAAAGACAAACATCTTTGTATACATTCTTACGAACGAGAATCATTACAAAGATTGCCTAAACAATGGCCTATTTTCAAAATACTTTCAAAAACCACACAAAGCACCATTTCAAATAATTGGAAAAGAAAATCAAGTGATCTAAACAAGTAACTAAGAGCCCATGGAAAACCATGGATGAAAAGGGTGCTAACACCTTCCCTTTTCATAATCTACCCCCCGAACTCAAGAAAACATCTCAAAGGTCTTTCCTGTGCTTTTTTTACCTTTCCTTTTGGATAAAATAAAAGTCGGTGGCGACTCTTGCTAAACCGAAACATTTGCGAACACAAACGCAAAACCTCAAGTCAGTTCTCCCACCGTATCACACTTGGCTTTAGAATCAAACCTTCACAGTCCAGACGGTCTAATGCTTTCTTTGGCAGAACATTTAATGAGGACCCGGTATCCACCAGTACATAGGCCATAGTAGTGCCCCTTCACTCAATCGAGACGTGCAGAGCGTCATTAAGATTTCTTCCTTTAGCAGTCAGATCTGCATCTGAGAAACTCAACCCATTGTCGGCAGTCAAACTAGCTACGCAATCTTTGAATTGACTGGCTGAAGTTTCCTGCGGCACATGCGCAATTTTGAGGAAAGCAATTAAAGCCTTTGCATGGGCTTCAAAACATAACAACAAGGACAACATGGAGATTTTTGACGGGGTCTGCCCTAGCTGCTCGACTATGTTGTAGTCGCTCTTCTTGATAATCTTCAGAATTTCCTCTATCTTCTGCTTAGAGGTTTCTACAATGACCTTCTTAGGTGCCTCTGTCCGGGAAGTCTCACTTGTGATTTCTTTGCCCCGAGCGCCAGATGGCTCGGCGACAGGGGTGATAACTGGAATAGGGACTGGTATAGTAGCTGATGTACTAGCAGATGGAATGACAACAGGTTTGTGAACAGTCGGAGGGGAAATCTCAGGAGAAAAGAGTCTTCCACTTCTGGTGACTTTGCTAGCCCCGACAATATTGTTGATATCAACATCAGCTTCCTCACTCCTTAAGTCTTGCTTAACTCCATGGTAATACACATCATCCCCATAGTGACAAGGGACAGCCTTATCCGAAGTGTACGGGATAGGACCAGGGACAGTAATTATTAACGGAGAAATTCTTGGAATGGGTGTAATCCTAATAGGTTTTCTTGAGGAAACCTTGGAAGGATTGGCGGAAATGGTTATGATGGCAACATCTTCATTGGGAACAAACAGAATCATAGTCTTTTCGAACAGGATTTCTTTGTTATCCATCAGGCGCTGAACACCTGATTTCAATGAGTGGCAACCAGCCGGCAGAATTGAACACATGTGGCGATCTTCACCACAACCCGGAAATAAACCTGCTAACAACAAATTCTTCTTAGCATCAGTTATGACGTTAGGCTTCTCTGGAGCGTCAAACTCAATCTCTTTGGCTTCGATCAAGTCTTGCACCTTATTCTTCAAGGCCCAACAGTTGTTTGTATCATGACCTGGGCCGTCAGAGTGATAGGCGCAACGGGCATTTGGGTTATAGTGAGGAGATGTGGTGTTGGGGTTCTTCGGGGCCTCCCTCAGAGTTACCAGATTGGTCTTTACTAATTGTGGTAGAATTTGAGACAAGGTCATATTGAGTCGAGTGTACTGCCTCTATGGTCTTTCCACCCTTTGTTGATTGTTGCATTGTGGAGCAACTATGGGTCTTGATATCACTACCTCATTTATTGCTTGACGGTGTTCAGATCTGCTTTGGCCCCTCGAGCCATAGACTGCACTAGCTTCTTTCTTACCGGTGAAAGGCTTCTTTACTGTACTTGGTGAAGTATCTTTCTGTATCTTACCACTTCAGATACCGGCTTCTACTCTCTCTCCAGTCAAAACCAACTCAGTAAACCCAGATGACGAGCTGCCGATCATATGATTGAAAAATGGACCAGATAGCGTCCCTAGAAACATGTCAACCAAATCCCTGTCAGACAAAGGGGGTTGGAATCTTCCAGCCAAATCTCTCCACTTTTGAGCATAGTCCTTAAAACCTTCACTTGCACCCATAGACATACCCTGGAGCTGAGTACGAGTTGGAGAAAGGTCGGCGTTATACTGATACTGCTTGTAAAAAGCAGCAACAAGGTCTTCCCAGTTTCGTACATTGGCTCCTTCCAACTGATAAAACCATTCAAGCTGAGTCCCTGACAGACTATCTTGAAAGAAATGCACCCACAAATTTCTATCAGCAGTGTGAGGTTGGATTTTCCTGACATACGAGCGGAGATGAAGTTTTGGACAGGATACTGCATCATACTTAGCAAAAACCGGAGCTTTGAACTTATGAGGGATCACCACTCCAGATACCAATCCCAGCTCTCCGAAATCCAAACCAGGGATCTTTCGAATCTCCATAGCACTCAGACGGTCTTCTAGTTGCTTGTATTTATCCTCGGCCGGAGGATATTGCTCATTATCATAATCTGTATCATTATCAGAGATTGCAGGACTGGGGCCCTTTTCTTCTTCTTGGTTCTCCCCTTCCTTGGATGAAGAGGACAGATCAGCTTGTTGTTTCAACCTATCCCCAAACCTTTTGCCCATACTCAGAAGAACGACCTTCTTCTTCTTCTTCTTCTTCTTCTTCTTCTTCTTCTCTTTCAGAATGAGAGCTTTTAGATCCTCTTGCCCTTTAGCCAAGCTCAAGAACATCTCTTGAAATTTTGCGTTATGTGCCTGAAGATATTTTAAGGCTTGATCGGAAGACATTTCTGCTGAAATAAACAGCGAAGAAGATGAGAAACATGTAATGGTACCTGTAATGGTGTGCATGATAATGGGATGCGCATGTAATGATTTCAAAGACCTTGGGAGATTTAAATTTGCAAACCAAAAATAAATAAACTTTATTATATTAACTTGTAAGAAGGTTCAACCATGCCTTTAAGGCGTTACAAAGAAATAAATGGAAAATAAATCTAAACTTGAAAAGCAAAAGCAAAAATCCCATGGACGCTTCCTCTTTGTGCTGACGTAGTCATTGATCGTTCTTTCTTCTTCAAGCAGCCTGGTGAGCTTCAAAATCTTCCTTTCTTGCACATGGTACTTCTCCAGGTAAGTATCTCTTTCCTCTTTCAGCTGAATCCAAGACCTCTGCAAAGCCCCAGGATCAATGGGCATGTAAGGATAAAGAACCGTGTAAGGAATGTCTTCTTCATTAGTGGGCTCCACAATCACTGTCAATACAGCTTCGTGAGGAATCGCGAGCTTCTGGGCACGAGCTCGGACCCATTGGAGGTAAGGCTGCATAGGAAGGGAGGTCCTTGGTCCTAGCTCTTGAGGGTCAGATCTGTTTACCATGCCCCAAGCTCGTATAAACCTCTGGCGATGCTCGTCAATTTCTTCCTTGTAGTCAAATGCAATATCCGTAAGAAGTAGCTCATGTGGACCGTCTCTCCGAGCACGACTGTGATCGATGGATCTGGAACTGACTGTTTAACGCTGGTTCGCGAAATGTCGCGGTAAGCAAGAGTCTCCACCGTCTTTTATTTTCTCCAACATGGACAAGACAAAAGCACAGCAAAATTCCTTATGAGATAGTTTCTCGGTTCGGGAGGTAGATTTATAGAAAGGGAAGGTGTTAGCACCCTTTCTATCCATGGTTATCCATGGGCTCTTAGATACTTGCTCATTTGTGTTTTCAAAAGTGTTTGCTTTTCAATCGTGAGTGGGTTTGAAAAAAGATTCGTTTAAAGATTTCAGATCGACTCTTGTATCAGTCCTCAAGAGTGTTTGAAAAATTGTTTTGAAAGCTTTTTTGAAAGTGTCGGTGTGAAAAGAAGTTTTGATTTGTTTTTGAATAGAGCAAGTGTCTACGAGTCATCTACCTACCCTAAGGAATTAGGCTGTGTAAGTGTCCTTAAGATAGTGTCATCCCACCATTGAGAGGTAGGTAGCACCACCGTTGGAGGTGTTCGGGTCAATTCGATTGTTAGGGACAGTGTGGTCACCAGAGCAACAGTAGGACACCTTAGAAGCTACCCTTATGCCATTGATCATGGACATAAGGACTTACTAAAACGTCCTATACTCGACGACCACGTATCGAAGGTAAGGCAACAGTGAGGCGTACCCTAAGAGTGGTATGTGAATTTGTGTGTTATTTTCATGTTATGTTTTATCTTGTATATGCATCACGGTGATCTACGCATTGTTTTTAATTTAAGCCATACATTCTTTCATGCAAAGTTTAATAGTTAAGAGTGCGGAAATTTAAATGCGGAAAGTAAAGTCCTACGCTATTACAAGGCGCGGGTCTATACATCGCCAAATTAACAAAGACCCGTTTGGTAAAAAAATGCGGAAAATAAATAAATTCCTAATTACTATTACACGGCTTGAACAATTACATAATATTTGAAAGAAAATAAATAAGAATAAATGCGCGAAAAGAATAGAAAATAGAACGTTCGAGGGCGTTGGACCCTTTTGGAATTAAATTGAATGAAAAGTTAATTAATTATTAAATTAAAGAAAAGAAATGTTTTTTAGGTTTTTTGTATTTAATGAAATAAAGAAATTAAGATTAAAATTAAAAGAAACCTTAATTCTAAGTTGTTTTTAATTATTTGAGAAAAGATTAAAGTTTAACCTAATTTACTAAATATTTAATATACATATTTATTTACAAAATAAATTAGTAATTAATAATAATGATAATAAGAAAAAATTATTTATTAAGAAAAAAAAAGTTAAAAAACCTGATTTCTACATATTTTAATTTATTGAGAAAAAGATTAAAGTTTTAAAACCTAATTTACTAAACTAATTATTAAAGTTTATTTACCAAATAAATTAATAGTGAAATAATAATAATTAAATATATTTTAGTTTCTGATTTTTTATCTTATGAAAATTAATTTATGAAATTAAAGAAAACAATTGAAAACAATTAAAAGAATAAAAAGGAAAATCAAATAAAAAATAAAAATGTGCAAACCATGGGGGATATTCAGACCCAAAGGGAGGTTTTTTGTGAGAAATCTGGCTCATTAGACAAAAAGTCTTGTTTGACTTTCTGGCATCACGTGCGTGTTCATTGACTCCTGAGTACCGTGGTCTGCATTCTTTGGCCATTGGATTGGGTTTCATGGTCATTTGTGTTCTGGCCTCAACATTCCTTAATCTTCTTAGGATGTCTGTCTCATCATGCATAAGTTGTTCTTTTGGCCATTTGGCTTTTGGCTTTTGGCTTTTGGCTTTTGGCTTTTGGCCATTTGGCTTTTGGCCTCAACGTTCCTTAATGAACCTGCATGGGATCCTGTCTAAATCTGCAGTGTTGAATCTCACAAACACATTAAATAAAATCATAAAATGCAAATAAAGCCAATATATGAAGAAATTTAATGTTTAGGCATAATATGGCATGTATGAATGATTATACCCTTTTGATCATGGAGATCAAATCAATCTTACCCTTACTGGAAAATTAGTGACCTGAATGCTTTTATGCCCTTTGGATCGTGGAGATCAAGCCAGCCTTATCCTTACTGCAGAAGTAATAAGATGTTGGTTTGTAACTGAGATGGCTTGTTTGTAGTGAGAGGGGGATTTGTAATAAGGATTTCAAAGTTTTAGGGTTCTTGAAAGAATTTGATATTCTAACAGTGTTGTGGCAAGGTTTTTTCTCTCTTTTTCTCCTCTCTGGTTTGTGTGAAAAGAACGTGATTATATAATGGAAATTAGGGTAAAGAAAATGGGCTTTGAATATGCAATTGAGCCTCCAATGTTCACTTGAGTTCGTCACTTTCCAGGCTAAATCGCAGGGACTTAAGTGCAATTTTTGAAGTTGAAATGTGAAAACAAAATGTAGCCTACATCGAGAACTAACTCCTGTCCGAAAATAGGCTCAATCGGATAAACAGTGAATTAGTTATGAATTTTCGAAGTTTCGGCCCAGATGCAATAATATTCAGCATTCAGGATTTTCAGCGTGTCACGCACTCTGAGCAGAAAACGAAGGCCTTTTGAATACCGTTTGAACTCAATACCTTCTGTGAAAATGTATTCAACTCAATTTGTGAAATTTTGGCTCCGGAACCAGCTCGATACGATGAAAATTGACCAATTTATGATTTTCTGAACATGACGCAAATAAACTTCTGTCACAAATTTTCGGTGCGAAAATACTTGATAAATCCACATTTTTGAAGACCTTCTGATCGAAATTGGCTTCTAGCCGTGAGAGATGTAAACGTAGATAATGTCAAGACGGAATTTTGGCCACCAGAACGGGTTCAAAACGAGTCACGATCTTCAAGTTATGAATTTTTTAGCGCGTAAAAACTGCATTTTCAGCACACTTTTTCACCATATTTCTTCAAGAAAACTCGCACATTCGGATACCTTCTTTAAAGAATTGACTCTTGAGCCGAACCTGAATTTGAGAATACGTTATCAGAGATATCTTGGCGAAAGAATACCTGAATATGACGCGCCGGGTTGGACTTGTGAATTTTTTTTTGAAATATATTGAGAAATATGGGAGGGTAAATTTTAGGGTACAACAGTTGCCCCTGTTCAATCTTCTTAAACCTGAGGATGTAGATTGGCTTGCGTGCCTTTCGTGATCCGAAGGTGGAAGATGATTGAACACTAGAGTGCCCAGAAATTTGCGCTCACATAGTAAAGTATCAGCAGCGTGATGGCGGGAATGGGCTTATAGATGCCATTTGGAGATACGATGGATAGGGGGATGGGCTTATAGATGCCATCTGGAGGTGTCGATCGCGTAAGAGATTCCTTAGTGAGAACTTGCGTACCTGAAAAAGAAAATAATTACCTGGCCTGTTACAGGAGTTGATCTTCAAACTCTTTATGCAGATGTGCCCTGGCTGGATACAGGTATCGAATCTTTAAACTCTTCAGACGTGCCCTGGCAAGATACAGGAATCGAGTCCGGAGAATATAGTCGTCAACAGATACACCCTGGCGAGATACAGGAATCGGATCTTCAAACTCTTCAGACGTGCCCTGGCAAGATACAGGAATCGAGTCTGGAGCTTCAAAAGGTTTTTGTTGATAATGATGTGATGAATGAATCAGGGACGGTTACTACCTCAACGGGACGATGAGAGAACCTTGGACGGTTACTATCTCAACGGGACGATGAGAGGACCTTGGACGATTACCACCTCAACGGGACGGTGAGAGAATCTTGGATGATTACTACCTCAACGGGACGATGAGAGAACCTTTGGGCGATTACTACCTCAACGGGACGATGAGAGAACCTTGGACGATTACTACCTCAACGGGACGATGAGAGAACCTTGGACGATTACTACCTCAACGGGACGATGAGAGAACCTTGGGCGATTACTACCTCAATGGGACGATGAGAGAACCTTGGACGATTACTACCTCAACGGGATGATGAGAGAACCTTGGGCGATTACTACCTCAACGGGACGATGAGAGAACCTTGGGCGATTACTACCTCAACGGGACGATGAGAGAACCTTTGGGCGATTACTACCTCAACAGAATGATGAAGGAATCTTGGACGTCTTCTACTTCAAAAGGTAAAGACTTTTATCTGTTGATCGTTCTTTTCCTGAAAAAGTAACGAGTTAGTTGTATGCAATGTCATAATGTATGACATGCATGATGTCATGATGTTCTCAAAAATAAATGAGATTGGGGTGATACGATGCGTGTATGCATGTATCATAATGTATGACAAGGTGATGTTTATGAATGTATTTTCGTCTAGGAAAACAAATCCTTGACGGGTGCCGGGAAGTTGAATCCTGGGCTGATATGGAAGAGTAGAGCTCTGTTTCCGCTGGGGGTGATGGTTGCAAGAATACCGGTAGAAGAAGATGACTCCGTTGGGGAACAAACTTGGCGAATAGATTACTCTGCAGGGAATGCTCTGTGGGGAGAGGAATACTTTGCTGAGGTTGATGATAACTCCGCTGGGGATTCCATTGGTAAGTCATGTTGGGAGATCTGATGAACTCCGT
Organism: Vicia faba; assembly: GCA_948472305.1. NCBI lineage: Eukaryota > Viridiplantae > Streptophyta > Magnoliopsida > Fabales > Fabaceae > Vicia > Vicia faba. The sequence goes on from OX451739.1 coordinate 1,331,351,751, forward strand.
TGGGGATAGGAAGACTTCGTCGGGGACGATCTCTCCGTGGCAATTGGCTGAGGATAACCCAGTTATATCCTGGTGGGGAAATAAACTTTGAATAAATCCGGGGGAGCGTTCGTATTATGCAGATGACAAGCTTCCAGAATCTACTGCGGATAAGCTTTAAGACCTGCTGGGGATATGGATTCCACTTTCCTGGGGAAACTTTTGGACTGGACTCTCCTGGGGAAATTTTTTTTGAGATGTATTGGGGAAGTGGCTCCACCGAATGTCTGGTATTCCGCCGGGGAACAATCTTAGATCAAGACTGTCGGGGATGCTTGTTAAGAATGTTTGTATACTCCGCTGGGGAATGTTGAGATCCGCGGGGGATAATCCAACTTCCTTGAGGTTGATAGTGGACTAACTCTGCTTGGGGAGAGTATCGCTGACTTGCTGGCTCACTCATTGGGGAATTAAGATATCTTGGTCATGTTTTTCAACCGAACCTACCTTTGTACCTTGGTAGACAGAGCAATTAGATCGCTTAGACAACTCATTATTGCCCCTGTTTCTGATGTGGGAGAGGAAGATACCCGTGGAGGTGCTTGATGACTGCCGATTTGACAAATCTTCTTCTGGTAGGCAAGTGACGAGATGACAGGACATAGTCGTACGCTCTGATCCCTAATTTTTGCCTGGACCGCCCTTTCAGGTTTTCAGTCCACCGGGATACCCATTTTTGCCCAAGCCGCCTTTTCAGGTTTTCGACTTGCCGGGTGTACAGATTTTTCATTTTCATCCCTTATTTTGCCCGAACCCTTTTGGTTCGCCGGGAAGCCCTTATTTTTGCCTAGGTGTGTCAACCTAGCGGGTCTTTGATTGTGCGTAGTATTTTTTCGACTATGTCCACACTCTCAGGATGTAGGGAGGTGCCCCTGTCAGTAGCATTGTGTAGCCATATTACCAGAAGAGGTCTGATCGTGCAAGATTTGTTGCTGGAATTCCTATCTAATGCCCCAAGTGACTTAGGCGGAGATTTGCCCCTGGTTATCTTGGCATTTTGAGAGATTCTCCTAATCTTGACTGAATTGCCCCAGATGATGGACAATAATCACGTCTGCCCCTTGATTGGAAGTGCTTTTGTTCACTAGGTATTCATCGTGTGAATTTTCCTGCTGTTCAAACAAATAGTTATATGCAAACAATGTTATATCAAAAATGCAAAGCTTATGTCTGTCTTGAAGATTTTGAAAATGCATTTTTCAATAAAAGCAAGTGAGTTTTTTTGTAAACTGTGATGTCAACTCGTTATTTTACTGCAAGCCTTAAGGAGTCAGGATACCTTTTGTAACAGTATGCTTTCGAACTAACCCATGCTTCAGCTAGGACTTTTAAGGGTTATAACGTGGCCTGGTTCACGGTTCAAGAAACAAAGGATAAAGGCTCAAATTTATTTGTACCCACCCGTTCTTCGTGATGTTCTTCAATCCTAAACTCAGCTAATCGTGCGTTAGACCTTGTTGAGTCTTTGCTTTGATATACCAGTGATGGTTCGGATACTGACGATTTATTTTGATTAGGCAGTCATTTCCTTTTTTGTTGAGGGTTTGTAGGGCCTCTTTCTTTTTGATTTCGTTATTTTTGTTTTTTTCCTGAACTGTTTCTTTTGTGATTACAGTCAGCGGGATGCCCCAGTTTTGTAAGTCTCCTTCATAGGTTTTGACTTAATGGGCTTTTATTTTTGAAATAACGACTACCTGTCTTTATGATTATTCGGAACCATCACTGTCTTTGTTTTGGAAGGACTCCTTTGATGCCATTCGTTGTGCATTTGGATCATCTGAGGGAACTACCCTGCCCCAGGTTATGATTAAGGGTTTTAATTTTCGAAAAGAAAAACTCCTACTTCTTTGGCTCAGAGGGGTTGACGAGGGATTATCTTCCTTATAACTCCAGTGTTTAGGGATTTGAAACAATGCCTGTACTTCATCAGCGGGGTCTGTTCAAAAGCATACTGTAAAGATCGTGGTATCGTTTTCGTCATCCTCCCTCAAGAGGCTTAGAATTGTTAACCGAGCGTTGAACATCACAAAAATATGAAAACAGTTTTAAGCATAGTAAACATAATTACTTCAAAACAGACACGTGTAATGCATTAATGAAATAACAAAGTTTGACATGAATAAAATGTTTGAACGATCAAATAAAAATACAACTTGAACATTCGAATGAACAAAAGATATTCTCGATGACTTGGTGTAGGATCAGTGTTCAAACTCGACCTCCTTTGCGTCAATCAAATCCTGGATCTTGTTCTTCAAGGTCCAACAGTCGTCGGTGTCATGTCCGGGACTGTCAGAATGGTAGGCACATCTCGCACCCGGGTTGTATTTGGGAGAGGAAGTATCAGGATTTTGAGGAGGATCCTTTAGTGAGATCAGATTCAACCTCAGCAGGTATTGTAGAGCTTGAAAAAACGGCATGTTGAGCTGGGTGAACTGCCTCTTGGACTTGCTTGGCTTACTCTGATCAACCTGTTGCTCTGGGCGAGGTTGATGCTGGGCTTGTGAAGTGGTAGCAATTTGGAGAGGTCTATTCTTCTCCATACCAGATTCTTGTCCTCTCGGAAGCTGATCAGTGACCTGGTCCCTGACTTGGACTGGTTGCATCATGTTGGATCTGTCTTGGTGGAGTTGACTGATCATGGTCCTTAACTCTTCTTGCTCCCGAGCTAAACCTTGGATGAGAGCCCTTTTCCCCAGCATCTGGGTTTTCATTGTATCTACCTCAGCTTGCAGACGTTTCAGCCGTTCGTCTTTGTCATCTTCGGGACTTTTCATGGCCAAATTCCCCGTGAGGAGTGTCCTCAACTCTTCTTGCCCCTTGGATAGGCTTAAGAAGATCTCCCTGAACTGAGTCTCTTGAGCATGAAGATTCTGGTTATCTTGTTGGCAAGCCATTGCTGAAATAAACAGCGGAGAAGGTAAGTGACCTGTAACAAGGGTACCTGTAATGCAATGATATGTATGATATGCATGTAATGTTTTCAAGGACCTCGCGGGGTAAACAAGAAAATTGTTAGAGTTGGAAACTGGTAACTTGATTGAAGGAACTTCATGTTGTTGAGAGTCCTTCTTCAAGAGTCAAGGCTCACCATATCTAGTGGGTCATAGCCCCTGACAACCTTGGCTAGAGGAGAATAAATCCCCTTTGCCCCTTGCCAGACATGTTGGTTCATCATGACCTGTATCACAAGCCCTTGAGATCCTTGAAATGGGTTAGTCCTTATGCGGGATGTATGCAATGGTATGATGTTATGCTATGCATTAGGTAATGTAGGCAAATCCTATTATAAGTCCCAATTAAGGACTGTAAACAAAACCTGCAAGAAACTCAAGTGTCAGATGACAAGCATGTAAATAGTCAAGTTGGAAGGCACACAAGTCACACAAGAGAAGCCCTTAGAGTTTAGGCCAGCATGGGGTCTAGGTATTACCCTCTTTCAGTTTGTTGGTTAAGACGTGTCCTATCAGAAGTAACCGGGTTCTAGAGGATCCCAATATCACTGACTACCCTCAATCGGTCATAACTCCAGCATCGCAATCTTTTCTTGCGGCCAGAACCATCACGAGAGTTTAGCCTCAATGGGCGTAGCATACTGCTACTGTTCTATTGGCCAAGTTGGGTCATTTAAGGTTCTAAGGTCGGTTGGTGCTTAATGACTCCTCAGAAGACCCATATTCTCCTCGTTGCAACACAAGGGATATCGGAACAGACCAAGGTGCCACACCAATGTAGCCACTGCTTCACCAATGTCGGTCTACGCCGGACAGGTCCCTCACAGCTTATGCTACCTAACAGGGTATCCCCAGATCCGGGTTAGGATTTATGTAACTCCGATGCAGCCCACAATAATAAAGCAAACAAACACAGCAATTGAAAACACAAGTGATCTTAGTCCTAAGGTACACCTAACTTTATAAGAGTCCCCAACAGAGTCGCCAGTTCTGTGATCGGTGGATCTGGAACTGACTGTTTAACGCTGGTTCGCGAAATGTCGCGGTAAGCAAGAGTCGCCACCGTCTTTTATTTTCTCCAACATGGACAGGACAAAAGCACAGCAAAATTCCTTATGAGATAGTTTCTCGGTTCGGGAGGTAGATTTATAGAAAGGGAAGGTGTTAGCACCCTTTCTATCCATGGTTATCCATGGGCTCTTAGATACTTGCTCATTTGTGTTTTCAAAAGTGTTTGCTTTTCAATCGTGAGTGGGTTTGAAAAAAGATTCGTTTAAAGATTTCAGATCGACTCTTGTATCAATCCTCAAGAGTGTTTGAAAAGTTGTTTTGAAAGCTTTTTTGAAAGTGTCGGTGTGAAAAGAAGTTTTGATTTGTTTTTGAATAGAGCAAGTGTCTACGAGTCATCTACCTACCCTAAGGAATTAGGCTGTGTAAGTGTCCTTAAGATAGTGTCATCCCACCATTGAGAGGTAGGTAGCACCACCGTTGGAGGTGTTCGGGTCAATTCGATTGTTAGGGACAGTGTGGTCACCAGAGCAACAGTAGGACACCTTAGAAGCTACCCTTATGCCATTGATCATGGACATAAGGACTTACTAAAACGTCCTATACTCGACGACCACGTATTGAAGGCAAGGCAACAGTGAGGCGTACCCTAAGAGTGGTATGTGAATTTGTGTGTTATTTTCATGTTATGTTTTATCTTGTACATGCATCACGGTGATCTACGCATTGTTTTTAATTTAAGCCATACATTCTTTCATGCAAAGTTTAATAGTTAAGAGTGCGGAAATTTAAATGCGGAAAGTAAAGTCCTACGCTATTACAAGGCGCGGGTCTATACATCGCCAAATTAACAAAGACCCGTTTGGTAAAAAAATGCGGAAAATAAATAAATTCCTAATTACTATTACACGGCTTGAACAATTACATAATATTTGAAAGAAAATAAATAAGAATAAATGCGCGAAAAGAATAGAAAATAGAACGTTCGAGGGCGTTGGACCCTTTTGGAATTAAATTGAATGAAAAGTTAATTAATTATTAAATTAAAGAAAAGAAATGTTTTTTAGGTTTTTTTGTATTTAATGAAATAAAGAAATTAAGATTAAAATTAAAAGAAACCCTAATTCTAAGTTGTTTTTAATTATTTGAGAAAAGATTAAAGTTTAACCTAATTTACTAAATATTTAATATACATATTTATTTACAAAATAAATTAGTAATTAATAATAATGATAATAAGAAAAAATTATTTATTAAGAAAAGTGATAAAAAGTTAAAAAAACCTAATTTCTACATATTTTAATTTATTGAGAAAAAGATTAAAGTTTTAAAACTTAATTTACTAAACTAATTATTAAAGTTTATTTACAAAATAAATTAATAGTGAAATAATAATAATTAAATATATTTTAGTTTCTGATTTTTTATCTTATGAAAATTAATTTATGAAATTAAAGAAAACAATTGAAAACAATTAAAAGAATAAAAAGGAAAATCAAATAAAAAAATAAAAATGTGCAAACCATGGGGGATATTCAGACCCAAAGGGAGGTTTTTTGTGAGAAATCTGGCTCATTAGACAAAAAGCCTTGTTTGACTTTCTGGCATCACGTGCGTGTTCATTGACTCCTGAGTACCGTGGTCTGCATTCTTTAGCCATTGGATTGGGTTTCATGGTCATTTGTGTTCTGGCCTCAACATTCCTTAATCTTCTTAGGATGTCTGTCTCATCATGCATAAGTTGTTCTTTTGGCCATTTGGCTTTTGGCTTTTGGCTTTTGGCCATTTGGCTTTTGGCCTCAACGTTCCTTAAGGAACCTGCATGGGATCCTGTCTAAATCTGCAGTGTTGAATCTCACAAACACATTAAATAAAATCATAAAATACAAATAAAGCCAATATATGAAGAAATTTAATGTTTAGGCACAATATGGCATGTATGAATGATTATACCCTTTTGATCATGGAGATCAAATCAATCTTACCCTTACTGGAAAATTAGTGACCTGGATGCTTTTATGCCCTTTGGATCGTGGAGATCAAACCAGCCTTATCCTTACTGAAGAAGTAATAAGATGTTGGTTTGTAACTGAGATGGCTTGTTTGTAGTGAGAGGGGGATTTGTAATAAGGATTTCAAAGTTTTAGGGTTCTTGAAAGAATTTGATATTATAACAGTGTTGTGGCAAGGTTTTTTCTCTCTTTTTCTCCTCTCTGGTTTGTGTGAAAAGAACGTGATTATATAATGGAAATTAGGGTAAAGAAAATGGGCTTTGAATGTGCAATTGGGCCTCCAATGTTCACTTGAGTTCGTCACTTTCCAGGCTAAATCGCAGGGACTTAAGTGCAATTTTTGAAGTTGAAATGTGAAAACAAAATGTAGCCTACATCGAGAACTAACTCCTGTCTGAAAATCGGCTCAATCGGATAAACGATGAATTAGTTATGAATTTTCGAAGTTTCGGCCCAGATGCAATAATATTCAGCATTCAGGATTTTCAGCGTGTCATGCACTCTGAGCAAAAAACGAAGGCCTTTTGAATACCGTTTGAACTCAATACCTTCTGTGAAAATGTAGTCAACTCAATTTGTGAAACTTTGGCTCCGGAACCAGCTCGATACGATGAAAATTGACCAATTTATGATTTTCTGAACATGACGCAAATAAACTTCTGTCACAAATTTTCTGTGCGAAAATACTTGATAAATCCACATTTTTGAAGACCTTCTGATCGAAATTGGCTTCTAGCCGTGAGAGATGTAAACGTAGATAATGTCAAGACGGGATTTTGGCCACCAGAACAGGTTCAAAACGAGTCACGATCTTCAAGTTATGAATTTTTTAGCGCGTAAAAACTGCACTTTCAGCACACTTTTTCACCATATTTCTTCAAGAAAACTCGCACATTCGGATACCTTCTTTAAAGAATTGACTCTTGAGCCGAACCTGAATTTGAGAATACGTTATCAGAGATATCTTGGCGAAATAATACCTGAATATGACGCGCCGGGTTGAACTTGTGAATTTTTTTTTTGAAATATTTTGAGAAATATGGGAGGGCAAATTTTGGGGTACAACAACGACCAAATTGTCGCAAAGCTAGACAAGGATTATAGGTTATATCCCCTCGATTCCAAGCAATGGGACATTAGGGTATCCCCCACAACAATCAATAACGGCAGTGTCTTCCATAGCCCGAGAGCTCCAAAGAATATTGGTATGGGCAAGTGACATTATTCTAGAAGACCATCCCAAACCTTCCTTGTTCTTCAGCACAGACTTAGGGACGTGCGAAATAAACCACCTCGACAGCAACGACATGCAACACATGAGAGTCCCTCTTCTACGCACAGTACGAGTATATAGGTCATGCAAGATATCACCCAGTAGAGTAGGCACAAGATTACGAGAAAGGAAGATCTTAACCGCATTCACATCTATAAAGGAATCTGGATTCGGGAAGAGAACTAAACCGTAGATAAGGAGAGCCAAGATATCTTCGAAAGCCTGAAAGTCCAAACTATCCCAAAATAGTTGAGCTTGATCTATCATAAAGTTGGCTAAGAAACCTTCAACCCCGCTTCGTGTTTCCCAATTGGATACTACATCAGCCCGTTTCAGATGCAGAGCTGAGGCAATGTCTTCTGGTCTAGGCGTCTCTTCCATACCTATGAAGGGCATCTGCTCAAGGATGGATATGCCCAATAAGTGAGAGAACTCTTCCAAAGTGGGAACCAGTTGGAAATTCGGGAAGGTGAAGCAATGATGCACATGATCGAAGAACTGGAACAGTACACTCATCATCTGTTCATAAAACTTTGAGGTAACCAAGCTAAGAAGCTGACCAAGTCTCTTAATGAACGAAGAAGTCTCAGAAACTCTTGAGGCTAACTCTTTGAGTTGAGAAGGTATTTGCACAAAGTTAACTCGGATGGTGTTTCTGCGCACGGAAGCCATAATCTGTAAAACAGAACAAATATAAATTCCCTCGGTCTTTGAAATGGTTAGTATAATGAAATAGGCATCTATGCTATGATGCATGATGTCATGATGAAAACAACAGGTATAGAAGATAATAGGCATGGCAAAGGAAAACAAGTCACACAAAATCCCTTAAGTTGAAGGCTTGCATGGGGTCAAAGGTATTACCCTCTTGAAGTTTAGTTGGTTTCAACCTGTCCTAGCGAAAGTAACCGGGTTCTAGAGGTTCTCAATATCACTTACCATCCTCCATCGGTCATGGTTTCAGCTCACGCAATCTTTTCTTGCGGCCGGAACTATCTCGAGAGTATGGTCTCAGTGAGTGTAGCATCGAGTATCAACCAGTTCTTAGCTTTACACCAAGGCCAGCTATCTCACTACTTTCTAATGGCCAAGTTGGTCGATTAAGGGTTCTAAGGTCAGTTGATGCTTAACGACACACATAGCGGTACCAACCAATGTGCCACATCAATGTAGCTACTATTTCAACTGTATTGGTCTACGTCGTACAGTTCCCTCACAGTTTATTGCAACTTACCTAAAAGGTGTCCCCAGATCCGGGTTAGGATCTATAGTAACTCCCAAACAAAAACCCTTAAAAGTAAAGTAACCAAAACAAACAAGAGAAGCAATTTATGACGAACTAAATCCTAAGGTATACCCCACTTATTATTCCCCAGCAGAGTCGTCAGTTCTGTGATACGGTGGCAGAACTGACTATTTTGAAAAATGTTAGTTTGTGTTTTGCGTTTTGTATTCGCAAAATGTTACGGTAAGCAAGAGTCTCCACCGACTTTTATTTTATCCAACTGGAAAGGAAAAAAGCACAAAAAAATTCCTTTTTAGATATTTTGAGTACGGGGGTAGTGTTGTACCCCAAAATTTTCCCTCTCATATTCTTCAAAGTTTTGACAAGCATCATCTCAATTTGCTCAAGTCTACTCAAAGGTTGCACAGTCAACCATCCTCCTAAGCCAGTCAAAATTAGGGTTTTGATTCTTGCAAGGAAGTTGAGGTTTTCAAGGGCTCAATCAAGTCCCACATGCCTATAAACATTGTCAAGCATCTACATGCCAAGTTTCAAGGCTCACAAGGTCAAGTTGCACAGTCAAAAAACCCTATTTGCTTCACAATCAACTGCAGGGGCAAAATGGTCATTTGACAGTCAAAAGTCAAAATTTTTGGTCAACATCTTATTTTGAAGCCACAATCATCATTTGATCAAGTCTTGATCATGATTCCACAAGAATGGCTCAAAAATCATCAAGATGCAAAAGTTTCCATTTTTGGACAGCTGAAAAGTCAACTGTAACTTGACCAAGGCATAACTTTTTCATGGTTCATCAGAAAAATCCCATCCAATGCTCATTTTGAAGGGGAGGACATTTCCTACAACTCATCTTCATATTCCAAGCCCAAGAAATGCTCTCACAAAAAGTTACCAATTTCAACATTATAGGTCATTTTCAAAAGTCAACAAAAAGGCATTTTAAGTCAAAGACCATAACTTGAGATTGGTAAATAAAAATGACATGGGACCAAAGGAATTGGTTATAGGACTTCAAGACCTTTCCAAAATGTCCAAGAACATGTTCATATGATCAAAATTGAGCAAGATATGCATTGGAGAAGTTGGGAAATTTTTGTGAAATGGCAAAAGTCAATTATCCTTGAAACTTCAATTTTTGACAAAAGGGCCCACTTTTTTCCACTTGATTCATCCTTTTCATTCCACCCACGTGTCCCATGATCAATTTCAAGACCAAATAATAATTTTTCTATTTTTATTTAATTTTTATGGATTTAATTCATTTTAATCCATAATAATTCAAGTAAATCTAAAAAATTTAATTAAATGGTATCTTATGGTTTGAATAGCCTTCATGAAGCATTTGCAACCTACCAATTTCGTGCTAAGCTCATTTAGGCATGAAAATTCAAATTTTGAACAAGCTTTGAAAGGCCTTTAATGGTGGTTAAGACAAAATCCAAAGCTTAATTGCAATGGTTAAAGGCTCCTAAATGTGACTTATTCTCACTCATTACTATATATACAAGCCTCATTCACAACCTAGAGTGTGCACAAACGGCCAGAGCAAAATCCAAAAAGTGTCAAAAAAAAGTGTGAGATCAAAAGGAGTGTTGCAAGCATTTTCAGGCCAAAAGGAGAACGTGACTCTCTTCTTTGCCATACTCTGAAGCTAAAGCAACCCTTGCCACGTCCTAAGGTCCATCATACCGCGCTGTAAGTTTTCCCAGGTCCCCCAAATGCTTGTTTCATTTTTTCTCTAACATATTCCCATGCAGCATTCCAGCGAAAGTCCACCATATGTCTCAAGCAATCAGCGTGCCATGTGTTCAGTCCTACAGATCTGATGGCCAAAGAATGCAGACCATGGTGCTCATGAGTCAACACAGGCGTAGGCAATCAGGAAAGTCAAAAGGGGCTTGAAGGTTCATGGGCCTCACAATTCCATTAACACCTCCAATCTGGCCCAACCCCCCCCCCCCCCTCCCTTGGTTTTGTTATTTCTTTTTATCTTTTTATTTTTTCTTTTCTTTTATAACTCTTTTTTTTATTAATTATTAGTATTATTAACATAATTAATATTTTCATAAAAAATCCAAAAAAGAACTAATATTATTATTATTATTATTAATTTCATGTTATTTTTGTAAATAAATACTAATAAATTGAATTAGTTTTAATTAGGCAACTTTAACCTTTTTTTCTTAATAACTAAAATAAATTTAGAATTAGATTTTTATTAACTTTTAATTTTAATTCCTTTTATTTTATTTCATTAAAAACATAAAAATACAAAAAAAATTCTTTTAATTAAATTAATTAATTAGTTATTAGTTAGTTTTAATTTCATTTTAATTACAAAAAGACAAAAAAAAAATCAATTCTTTTCTTAAAAGGGTCAAAACCCTTAGGACGTTCCCGATTTAATTCTTTCGCACGCATTTACTTTATTTTGATTATTTATGTAACTGTCTCCAGATATGTAATAGTTAATTAGGAATTTTACCGCTTTATTTAAATTTCTCGCACTTATTTACCAAAACGGGTCTTTGTTTTTTTGGCGATGTATAGACCCGCGCCTTGTAATAGTTAGAATTTATATTCCCGCCATTTACTTTTCCGCACTCCTAACTGTTAACAATGCATGAAAGAATGTATGTAAATAAAATCAATCCGTAGCTCACAAATAACATGTACAAGATAATCTTAACTGGAAAAAAACACACAAAGCACATGCCACTCTTAGGGTACGCCTCACTGGTTGCCTCGAACGTGGTCATCAAGTATAGGGTGTCTTAGAGGTCGCCCTTCGGTCTAAAAGATCCAGTTGCCTCGAAACGGTTGCCTCGGATAAAAGGATCTAGGACATTAGGGTTACTTCTAAGGTGTCCTACCATTGCTTCGGTGACCACATTGTCCCGATAATCGAATTGACCCGAACACCTCCAACGATGGTGCTACCTACCTCTCAATGTTGGGATGGCACTATCTAAAGGACTCTTACACAGCTTAATTCCTTAGAGTAGGTAGATTCTCTTAAGTACTTGCTCTTTTCAAACAAACAAAACAACTTTTCACACCTCACACTTTCAAAAAGTTTTCAAACAAAACACGTCATACACTCTTGAGGACTGATACAAGAGTTACTTAGAAGTTTTCCAAACGAGACTTTTTCAAAACCCACACACACATTTGAAAAGCAAACATCTTTTGAAAACATAAGAGCAAGTACCTAAGAGCCCATGGATAACCATGGATAGAAAGGGTGCTAACACCTTCCCTTTCTATAAATCTACCTCCCGAACCGAGAAACATTCTCGAATAAGGAATTTTGTTGTGCTTTTGTCCTTTCCATATTGGAGAACATAAAAGACGGTGGCGACTCTTGCTTACCGCGACATTTCGCGAAACCAGCTAAAAAACAGTCAGTTCTATTTCCACCGATCACAGAACTGGCGACTCTGTTGGGGAAAATAAAAGTGAGGTGTACCTTAGGATTGGATCATACTTATGTTTTCAATTGCTTTGCTTTGATTGCTTTATATTTGTGGGCTTTGCATCGGAGTTTCATAGATCCTAACCGGGATCTGGGGATACCCTTTTAGGTAGCATAAGCTGTGAGGGACCTGTCTGGCGTAGACCGACACGGGTGAAGCAGTGGCTACGTTGGTGTGGCACCTTGGTCTGTACCGATATCCCTTGTGTTGCAACGAGGAGAATATGGGTCTTCTGAGGAGTCATTAAGCACTAATCGACCTTAGAACCCTAAATTGACCCAACTTGGCCATAGAGCAGTAGCAATATGCTACACCCATTGAGGCTAAACTCTCGTGATGGTTCTGGCTGCAAGAAAAGATTGCGACGCTGGAGTTATGACCGATTGAGGGTAGTCAGTGATATTGGGATCCTCTAGAACCCGGTTACTTTTAATAGGACAGGTCTTAACCAACGAAACTGAAAGAGGGTAGTACCTAGACCTCATGCTGGCCTAAACTCTAAGGGCTCTGTATGACTTGTGTGCCTTCACACTTGAATTACTTGCACACTTGTTATCTAACAACCCGAGTTCCTTGCAGGTTTTGTTTACAGTCCTTAATTGGGACTCATTACAGGGCCTACTTACATCACTCCATGCATAGCATAACATCATACCATTGCATACATCCTACATAAGGACTAATCCATTTCAAGGATCTCAAGGGTTTGTGATGCAGGTCATGATGAACCAGAATGTCTAGCAAAGGGCAAAGGGGATTTATTTTCCTCTAGCCAGGTTGATGACTTGGGTCAGGGGCTATGACCCACTCGATATGGTGAGCCTTGACTCTTGAAGAAGGACTCTCAACAACATGAAGTTCCTTCCATCAAGCTACAAAATTCAAATTCTAACAATTTTTCTTGTTTACCCCGCGAGATCCTTGAAAACATCGCATGCATACATACATACATATCATTGCATTACAGGTACCCTTGGTACAAGTCTCTTACCTTCTTCGCTATTTATTTCAGCAATGGCTTCCCAACAAGACAACCAGGATCTTCATTCTCAAGAGACTCGGTTTGGGGAGATCCTCTTAAATCTATCCAAGGGGCGGGAAGAGCTGAGAACACTCCTCATGGGGACTTTGGTCAGGAACAGTCCTGAAGACGATAAGGACGAACGGCTGAAACGTCTACAAGCTGAGGTGGATACAATGAGAACCCAGATGCTGGGGCAAATGGCTCTTATCCAAGACTTATCTCAAAGACAAGGAGAGCTCAGGGTTCTCATCAACCAACTACTTCGGGATAACCAACTGGGGCAAACATCTAAGGTTGAAAAGCAAGACATCATTCAACCACCTGTGGTGCAAGAAGACAAGGGAAAAGCTCCTCAATTTTCTTCAGGGTCACAAGCCCAGCACCAACCTCACCAGCGTCAACAGGGTAATCGGCATAAGCAAAATATGTATGGAAGACATTTCTCGGAGACTGGTATACCATCATCACTGATATTGAGACACTTGTTGGAGGTCAAGCTGATTGCTTTAAAAGATCCTCCTAAGAATCTCAACATAACCTCCCTGAAGTACAATCCTGATGAAAGGTGTGCCTACCATTCTGACAGTCCTAGACATGACACTGACGACTGTTGGAGCTTGAGGAACAAGATCCAGGACTTGATCGACAGAAGGGTGCTGGAGTTCATGCCGGGTGGCAAAATGAAAATCTTCTGCTGAGAATCTTCCATCTGAGATGACTAGTGCAAACTAAGAAGCTTTTGTTCATTCGAATGTTCAAGTTTATTTTTCTTTGATTGTTCAAACATTATCATGTCAAACTCTATTATTTCATTAATGCATTACATGTGTCTATCTTGAAGTAATTGTGTTCTCTATATTCAAAATTGCTTTTATTTTTTTCTTGATGTTCAACTCTCGTTTGAAAATTCTAAGCCTCTTGAGGGAGGATGACGAAAACGATACCACAATCTACAGTATGCTTTTGAACAGACCCCGCTGATGAGGTACAGGCATTGTTTCAATTCCTAAACACTGGAGTTATAAGGATGATAATCCCTCGTCAACCCCTTTGATCCAAAGAAGTAGGAGTTTTCTTTTCGAAAATTAAAACCCTTAATCATAAATTGGGGCAGGGTAGTTCTCTCAGTTGATCCAAGTGCACAACGAATGGCACCAAAGAAGTCCTTACAAAACAAAAGACAGTGATGGTCCTGAATAATCATAAAGACAGGCAGTCATTACCAAAAAAACCAAAGCCCAATAAGTCAAAACCTATGAAGGAGACTTACAAAACTGGGGCATCCCGCCGACTGTAATCACAAAAGAAACAGTTCAGGCAAAAATAGGGATAACGAAATCAAAAAAGAAAGAGGTCCTACAAACCCTCAACAAAAAATGACTGCCTATTCAAAATAAACTGTCAATGTCCGAACCATCACTGGAATATCAGAGCAAAGAATCAAATAAGGTCTAATGCACGATTAGCTGAGTTTAGGTTTGAAGAACATCACGAAGAGCGGGTGGGTACAATTACATTTTGAGCCTTATCCTTTGTTTCTTAAACCATGAACCAGGCCACGTTACAACCCTTAAAAGTCCTAGCTGAAGCATGGGTTAGTTCGAAAGCATACTGTTACAAAGGTATCCTGACTCCTTAAGGCTTGCGGTAAAATAACGAGTTGACATCACATTTTACACAAAAAATTTCACTTGTTTTTATGAAAAAATGCATTTTCAAAAACTTCAAGACAGACATGAGCTTTGCATTTTAATATAACATTGCTTGCATATGACTATTTGTTTGAACAACATAGAAGTTCACACGACGAATGTCTAATGAACAAAAGCACCTCCAATCAAAGGGCATGGCATGGTCATTGTCCGTCATCTGGGGCAGTCCAGTCAAGATTCAGGGAATCTCTCAAATGCCAAGCAGCTAGGGGCATATCTCCATCTGGATCACTTGGGACATCGGACATGAGTTCCAGTTACGAATCTTGCCTAATCAAACATCTTCTGGTCACATGGCGACACAACAACAGGGGCAACTCCCTACATCCTGAGAGCATGGGCATAGTCGAAAAAATACTTCGCACAATCAAAGACCCGCTAGGTTGACACACCTAGGCAAAAATAAGGGCTTCCCGGCGAACCAAAAGGGTTCGGGCAAAATAAGGGATGAAAATGAAAAAATCTGTACACCCGGCAAGTCGAAAACCTGAAAAGGCGGCTTGGGCAAAAATAGGTATCCCGGTGGACTGAAAAACCCGAAAGGGTGGTCCAGGCAAAAGTTAGGGATCAAAAGCGTACGACTATGTCCCGTCATCTTGTCACTTGCCTACCAGAAGAACATTTGTCAAAACTGCAATCCTCAAGCACCTCTACAGGTACCTTCTCCCACAAAAGTTGGGGCAATAAGAGTTGCCCAAACTGTACAGCTGCTTTCCTCCAGGTACAAGGTAGATTCAGTTGAAGAATTTGACCAAGATACCTTCACTCCCCGTTGAGTTAGACCAGAATCATAAATACTCTCCCCAAGCAGAGTTGGTCTCCCGTCAGCCCTAACAAGGTACTGTATCTCCAGCAAGTCAGCAACACTCTCCCCAAGCAGAGTTAGTCTACTGTCAGCCTTAAGGAAGTTGGGTATCCCCAGAAAGTCTTAATATTCCCCAGCGGAGTATACAGATGTTCCTAAGCAAGCATCCCCGGCAGTCTTAATATAAGATTGTTCCCCGGTGGAATAAAGACACCCCAGTGGAGCCACTTCTCTAGTACAGTCCAAAATTTTCCCCAGGAGAGTCGTATCAATCTCCCCAGTAGACTCTGGAAGCTTATCCCCAGTAGATTCTGGAAGCTTATCCCCTGCAGAGCACGAACGCGTCTCCCCGGCTTTATTCAAAGGTTATTCCTCACTAGAGCTTATAACTGGGTTATCCTCAGCTAATTGCCACGGAAAGATCGTCCTCGGCGAAGTTCTTCCTATCCCCCAGCGGAGTTCATCAGATTCCCCAACATAACTTATCAACGGTATCTCCAGCGGAGTTATCGTCAAATCTCAGTGAAGTATCTCTTCCCACGGAGTAATTCCCCGCAGAGTAATCTCTCCAGCAAGTTTATTCCTCAACGGAGTCATCTTCTCCTATCGGTTTATTCTTACAATCGTCGTCCCCAGTGGAAATGAAGAGCTCTACTCTTCAAACATCAGCCCAGGATTCAACAAATTCCCGGCATTCGTCAAGGATTTATTTTCTCAGACGAAAATACATTCATAAACATCACATCTTCATACATTATAGCATGCATACGCATCATACAACACAAATCTCATTTATTTTTTAGAACATCTTAAAATCATGCAGTTCATGCATCATGACATTGCATACAACTGATGTTTTGCCTTTTCAGAAAAAAGGTCAATCCAAAGACGATTACTATCAACTGTCGCAATTCCAGATTCGATACCTGTATCTAGCCAGGGCATATCTGTGAGCGATTAATTGTAGATTCGATACCTGTATCTAGCCAGGGCATATCTGCATTAAAGAGATTTCAGAGATAGCTTAGAGATGCTCCGGACACGGTTGCTATTCTATTGCTTATTCAGACTTCCTTCTAGAGATAGCTTAGAGATGCTCCGGACACGGATGCTATTCTATTGCTTATTCAGACTTCCTTCTAGAGATAGCTTGGAAATGCTCCCGACACGGATGCTATTCTATTGCTTATTCAGACTTCCTTCTAGAGATGGTTCAGATGCGATCCAGATATGGCTACATTCTGATACTTATTCCAGATTCCCTCTCAGTAATAGCTCAGAGATGCTCCGGACCCGGCTGTTATTCTATTGCTTATTCAAAGATTCCTTTCAGAGATGGCCTAGAGATGCTCCAGATCCGGATGCTATTCTGTTGCTTATTCAGATTTCCTTCTAGAGATGGTTCAGATGCGATCCAGATATGGCTACATTCTGATACTTATTCCAGATTCCCTCTCAGAGATAGCTAAGAAATGCTCCTGATATGGATGCTATTCTTTTGCTTATTCAAGAGTTTCCTTTCAGATATAGCTGGGAAATGCTCCAGAGATGGATGTTGTTCTTTTTCTTATTCAGAGATAGCAAAGAGATGCTCCGGACCCGGATGCTATTCTTTCGCTTATTCAAATTTTCTCTCCAGTAATAGCTCAGAGATGCTTCGGACCCGGATGTTATTCTATTGCTTATTCAGAGATTCCTTTCAGAGATGGCCTAGAGATGCTCCAGATCCGGGTGCTATTCTATTGCTTATTCAGATTTCCTTCTAGAGATGGTTCAGATGCGATCCAGATATGGCTACATTCTGATACTTATTCCAGATTCCCTCTCAGTAATAGCTCAGAGATGCTCCGGACCCGGCTGTTATTCTATTGCTTATTCAGAGATTCCTTTCAGAGATGGCCTAGAGATGCTCCAGATCCGGATGTTATTCTATTGCTTATTTAGATTTCCTTCTAGAGATAGTTCAGATGCAACCCAGGCATGGCGACATTCTAATACTTATTCCAGATTCCGTCCAAAGATAGTTCAGATGCAACCCAGGCATGGCGACATTCTGATACTTATTCCAGATTCCGTCCAGAGATAGTTCAGATGCAACCCAGACATGGCGACATTCTGATACTTATTCCATATTCCGTCCAGAGATAGTTCAGATGCAACCCAGGCATGGCGATATTCTGATACTTATTCCAGATTCCGTCCAGAGATAGTTCAGATGCAACCCAGGCATGGCGACATTCTGATACTCATTCCAGATTTCCTTTCAGATATAGCTTAGAGATGCTCCTGACCCGGATGTTATTTTACTGCTTATTCAGATTTCTCTCCGGAGATGGCCTAGAGATGCTCCAGATCCGGACGTTATTCTATTGCTTATTCAGATTCAAACTTCTAAAGACAACTTAGAGATGCTCCAGCCCGGATGCTATTCTATTGTTCAGTCCAGATACGATCCAGATTCGGATGACATTCTGCCACTCATTCAAATGCAGTATGGATATACCCCAGACCCGACGGTCATTCTACTACTCGTTCAGACGTCACCAATTAGATATAGATTAGATATGCCCCAGACACGGAAGCTATTCTATTTCTTATTCAGATTCAACTATCCATTACATTTTCAAATGGCATCTATAAGCCCATTCCCGACAAGGTTCTGTCACACTTCCAGATGGCATCTATAAGCCCATCCTCCTATCCATCATCTCTCCAAATGGCATCTGTAAGCCCATTCCCGCCACCACACTGCTGATACTCCACTATGTGAGTGCAAATTTCTGGGCACTCTAGTGTTCAATCATCTTCCACCTTCGGATCACGAAAGGCACACAAGCCAATCTACATCCTCAGGTCTAAGAAGATTGAACAGGGGCAACTGTTGTACCCCAAAATTTTCCCTCCCATATTCTTCAAAGTTTTGACAAGCATCATCTCAATTTGCTCAAGTCTACTCAAAGGTTGCACAGTCAACCATCCTCCTAAGCCAGTCAAAATTAGGGTTTTGGTTCTTGCAAGGAAGTTGAGGTTTTCAAGGGCTCAATCAAGTCCCACATGCCTATAAACATTGTCAAGCATCTACATGCCAAGTTTCAAGGCTCACAAGGTCAAGTTGCACAGTCAAAAAACCCTATTTGCTTCACAATCAACTGCAGGGGCAAAATGGTCATTTGACAGTCAAAAGTCAAAAATTTTGGTCAACATCTTATTTTGAAGCCACAATCATCATTTGATCAAGTCTTGATCATGATTCCACAAGAATGGCTCAAAAATCATCAAGATGCAAAAGTTTCCATTTTTGGACAGTTGAAAAGTCAACTGTAACTTGACCAAGGCATAACTTTTTCATGGTTCATCATAAAAATCCCATCCAATGCTCATTTTTAAGGGGAGGACATTTCCTATAACTCATCTTCACATTCCAAGCCCAATAAATGCTCTCACAAAAAGTTACCAATTTCAACATTATAGGTCATTTTCAAAAGTCAACAAAAAGGCATTTTAAGTCAAAGACCATAACTTGATATTGGTAAATCAAAATGACATGGGACCAAAGGCATTGGTTAGAGGACTTCCAGACCTTTCCAAAATGTCCAAGAACATGTTCATATGATCAAAATTGAGCAAGATATGCATTGGAGAAATTGGGAAATTTTTGTGAAATGGCAAAAGTCAATTATCCTTGAAACTTCAATTTTTGACAAAAGGGCCCACTTTTTTCCACTTGATTCATCCTTGTCATGCCACCCACGTGTCCCATGATCAATTTCAAGACCAAATAATTATTTTTCTATTTTTATTTAATTTTTATGGATTTAATTCATTTTAATCCATAATAATTCAAGTAAATCTAAAAAATTTAATTAAATGGTATCTTATGGTTTGAATAGCCTTCATGAAGCATTTGCAACCTACCAATTTTGTGCTAAGCTCATTTAGGCTTGAAAATTCAAATTTTGAACAAGCTTTGAAAGGCCTTTAATGGTGGTTAAGACAAAATCCAAAGCTTAATTGCAATGGTTAAAGGCTCCTAAATGTGACTTATTCTCACTCATTACTATATATACAAGCCTTGCAAGCCTCATTCACAACCTAGAGTGTGCACAAACGGCCAGAGCAAAATCCAAAAAGTGTCAAAAAAAAGTGTGAGATCAAAAGGAGTGTTGCAAGCATTTTCAGGCCAAAAGGAGAACGTGACTCTCTTCTTTGCCATACTCTGAAGCTAAAGCAACCCTTGCCACGTCCTAAGGTCCATCATACCGCGCTGTAAGTTTTCCCAGGTCCCCCAAACGCTTGTTTCATTTTTTCTCTAACATATTCCCATGCAGCATTCCAGCGAAAGTCCACCATATGTCTCAAGCAATCAGCGTGCCATGT
Source organism: Vicia faba (assembly GCA_948472305.1). Lineage (NCBI taxonomy): Eukaryota > Viridiplantae > Streptophyta > Magnoliopsida > Fabales > Fabaceae > Vicia > Vicia faba. The sequence continues at coordinate 1,331,371,677 of OX451739.1, forward strand.
GTCCAGTCCTGCAGATCTGATGGCCAAAGAATGCAAACCATGGTGCTCATGAGTCAACACAGGCGTAGGCAATCAGGAAAGTTAAAAGGGGCTTGAAGGTTCATGGGCCTCACAATTCCATTAACACCTCCAATCTGGCCCACCCCCCCCCCCCCCCCCCCCTTGGTTTTGTTATTTCTTTTTATTTTTTTATTTTTTCTTTTCTTTTATAACTCCTTTTTTTTATTAATTATTAGTATTATTAACATAATTAATATTTTCATAAAAAATCCAAAAAAGAACTAATATTATTATTATTATTAATTTCATGTTATTTTTGTAAATAAATACTAATAAATTGAATTAGTTTTAATTAGGCAACTTTAACCTTTTTTCTTAATAACTAAATTTAGAATTAGATTTTTATTAACTTTTAATTTTAATTCCTTTTATTTTATTTCATTAAAAACATAAAAATACAAAAAAACAAAAAAACATTTTTCTTTTAATTAAATTAATTAATTAGTTATTAGTTAGTTTTAATTTCATTTTAATTACAAAAAGACAAAAAAAAAATTCAATTCTTTTTTTAAAAGGGTCAAAACCCTTAGGACGTTCCCGATTTAATTCTTTCGCGCGCATTTACTTTATTTTGATTATTTATGTAACTGTCTCCAGATATGTAATAGTTAATTAGGAATTTTACCGCTTTATTTAAATTTCTCGCACTTATTTACCAAAACGGGTCTTTGTTTTTTTGGCGATGTATAGACCCGCGCCTTGTAATAGTTAGAATTTATATTCCCGCCATTTACTTTTCCGCACTCCTAACTGTTAACAATGCATGAAAGAATGTATGTAAATAAAATCAATCCTTAGCTCACAAATAACATGTACAAGATAATCTTAACTGGAAAAAAAACACACAAAGCACATGCCACTCTTAGGGTACGCCTCACTGGTGGCCTCAAACGTGGTCATCAAGTATAGGGTGTCTTAGAGGTCGCCCTTCGGTCTAAAAGATCCAGTTGCCTCGAAACAGTTGCCTCGGATAAAAGGATCTAGGACATTAGGGTTACTTCTAAGGTGTCCTACCATTGCTTCGGTGACCACATTGTCCCAATAATCGAATTGACCCGAACACCTCCAACGATGGTGCTACCTATCTCTCAATGGTGGTATGGCACTATCTAAAGGACTCTTACACAACTTAATTCCTTAGAGTAGGTAGATTCTCTTAAGTACTTGCTCTTTTCAAACAAACAAAACAACTTTTCACACCTCACACTTTCAAAAAGTTTTCAAACAAAACACTTCATACACTCTTGAGGACTGATACAAGAGTTACTTAGAAGTTTTCCAAACGAGACTTTTTCAAAACCCACACACACATTTGAAAAGCAAACATCTTTTGAAAACATAAGAGCAAGTACCTAAGAGCCCATGGATAACCATGGATGAAAAGGGTGCTAACACCTTCCCTTTCTATAAATCTACCTCCCGAACCGAGAAACATTCTCGAATAAGGAATTTTGCTGTGCTTTTGTCCTTTCCATATTGAAGAACATAAAAGACGGTGGCGACTCTTGCTTACCGCGACATTTCGCGAAACCAGCTAAAAAACAGTCAGTTCTATTTCCACCGATCACAGGTAGATTATAGAAAGGGAAGGTATTAGCACCCTTTCTATCCTTGATTTTCCACAAGCTCTTAGGTGCTTGCTCATCTTTAAATTTGCTTGTGTGTTTGTGTTTTTGAAAAATGTTTTTGTTTTACTTCGTTTTAACCCTTGCTTCTGTCTTCAAGAGTGTTACAAAGTGTTTTTTGAAAACTTTGTTTGAAAAAAAGTGTTGGGTGTGAAAAAGTTTGATTTTTGAGCAAGTACCTATTGGCATCTACCTACTCGAAAAAAGATTGGTTCTGTTCTTGTTTCCTTTAGACAGCGCTATCCTACTATTGAGAAATAGGTAGCACCGTCGTTGGAGTTTGTAAGGGTCAATTCGTAAGGTACGTACGATCACTAAAGCAATTCTAGGACGTCTTAGTAATAACCCTAATGTCTTAAGATCATATTCGAGGCAACATTTCCGAGGCAACCTTTCCGAGGTAACATTTCAGAACGGGACATTTGATATTTGTTTAGACAGGAGGGCGACCACTAAAACACCCTATACTTAATGACCGTTTACCGAAGGTTATCAGGATTGTACTTATGTATCCAATGATTCGGACTGCAACTGCACAGTCTTATCGTGTAGTTTTAAAAGATATCGAACCACCGAGACTGATGAATCGATCTACCGTCTTCTATTGTTACTTCGCAAATCTAAAGCTAATGAATATTTGATTGGGTTGTAGGGAAAACTAAATACTAAATCAAATTGGATTTTTGATAATCAGTTAGCTTAATTACCAGTATGCAATAGTCGTACCTCGGGAACTAGCGACCTGTTGGGCGTCTTTATATTTTCAAAACAGCTTTCAGTAAAACTTATTTTGTTTAAAAACCCTCGTCTCACACTGTCGTTTTGTTGATCTAGGCTATGCAGTTAAGTCCTAGCGTACGCTTCCGCCATCCCGCAGGAGTTAAAAACACTTTTTGAAAACTAAATAAAATCTTAATTAACTTTAAAGTGCTTCCGTTGTATTTTAAGCCAATGCCTAATTACTATTGTCCAGTTAAAGTTTCTCAAACTTCCGCTTTGTTGACCCTAACCTCTATCTGCTTTTTACTTCCGTAACAAAACAATTTAATGATTGAAAAATAGTAACTTAGGCCAGAAAAGAAAGTTTCGTAGTAAAAATAATCCCAACTAAGTTACTCGTTCCCTTGGTTGAGTGACTTTACATACCGGTATAGGATTTCTAGCCTAACATAATATTAAACCAAATCGCAGAATAATTTAAGGGACAAACAAAAATAACCATAATTATATTGATTAAAAAGCAATAAGAATTTGTAAACATAAACCTGGTAATAACTCTGAAGACAGAAACACTCCTGCACAAATTGTAGGCTTTGCTTCGATCAGAGAATATATTTAACCGTACAGAAGAAAATAATGCTGGAAAGGAATATAGAAATAGCTGGGAAATAAAATAATGCTGAAAAGAATATTCGCTCAAAGTAAATATAAAATCTCTAAAGTTTCTTGCCAAAAAGAAGAACCCTTTCTATTGTGGTCTAAGGCTCTATTTATAAGTCTTGCGTGATCAGTTGTTCTCGAGAATGTAGGAACAGTTTACTTTCTCCTTTGAGAAATAATAGGGCCATTAATCTGTCACGTTCCTTGGTACTTTGACTGAGTGGGTGAGAAAATGTAGGTAGTCACTGGATTAACCCTTGAATGCGTTTCTGTCCGTTGGATGAGAAGAAAGTGGAGTAAGTGGCTTGTGACGTTCGTCACATTCAAGTGACGATAGTCACTTGGTCTTTCTTGGCGCGTGACGTTCGGCACGCCTCCTTGACGGTCGTCAAGGTCTTCTTCATTGTGGGCCACGTGCTCACATATATAATGGGTTTCAGTTCATTTCTTCTCCTTTGGCCTTTTTGCTAGTTTTGCATCTCTTTTTTCTTCATTTCTTCCAAAGTGTTCAGCTTAATGCATATCTGCAAAAATAGAAAAATACCCGCATAATACTTATAAAATAATTTAATTTAAACTAAAGTATGAGAAATATTTGGTGTATATCAAGCCAGAAATATCACATATTTGTGTGTCATCAAACTCCCCCATACTTAAACTTTGCTTGTCCTCAAGCAAATTCTAAGGACGATGTTTTTCTAAACATATCATATGCATGGTTATGACTCGGATCAACTAATATATAGCTGCGTTGTGTTTTTGTCAGAAAATTGATGGCTCGATTCATGCTTCGTTACTACGTCAATGACACTAGACAGTCCCATTTTACGAAAACTAGTTACAGGTCCTACCATAGCCTACCTCGAGTATTTGTCTTGTTTTTCCCTTTTCATTCTAGCGCAATCACATTAAGCCCTTTATCTTTACACGCACATAGCAGAACAGTCGGTTAGTGGTTATGATCCTTTTAAACTTTAGAGGTTTCTGGCACAGTAATGTGGCAACCTTTTTTATTCAATGGTTGGATGCGGGGGATCAAACTGTAATCTGCCCTACCGAGTTCAGTACCAGATTCTCCTGAACCATCCACCAAATGAATTTTCATGTTACTTTTTAAGGTTTACATCCTTTGGATTAGGCGATCAGGTAAGGATCGTCCAATTTAATTGGTGTGTTTCCTTGCAACATTTTGCTGAAATATTATATCATCCACTTATATTCATCGACTTCCTGCATAGTTTGTGTTTAAGACGGTGCTGACTGCTAATATAAACTACTCAGGGTTACTATAAAGACTAAACTCAGGGTGTTGGAATAACAGGTACTTGAACTGATCTATCATACTCTGGGGTTGTAGAGTGTCTAGACGGTAGAATTTTCGCTTAATCTTGCCCCATTTCCTGACGATTAGAGATCTTGCCGTCTATGTACTTGTCGAGTGAGTCGGAAATTTTTTTTTATAGGGCTCAAAAAAGAAAGGGGAGTCTAAAAGAACACAAAATTCTTTAATAAATAACTTGATAAAAAAATTATTGGAATAAAGATAGCGGAAGGGAAATTACAAAGAAAAATAAAAATTACTAGGAAAAGGGAAATACTTCCTCCCCCATACTTGAATCATACATTGTCCTCAATGTATTGATAGAAGATGGAAAGGGGAAATGGAAAATGGATAATCATTCTTCCTCCTTTTGTCTTTGGTATCGGCCACGTGTCCTCGCTCTTCGACGTGCTTGCCCATCGTGTCTGGAAGATTCGCCTCCATCTCTCTGGGATATGATGTTATGCAAGTCGTCAACATGAAGTGTTAAGGCTCGCATATATTTCGTCATTCCTGTGGTAAATTCCATCATACTTTGATCGTGCCTGCGAGTGTAGTCATTTTGGTCTCTCTGCATTTGTTGCATGAGAGTCATCATCTCGATTTGGCGCGTCTCGAGGCTCTGGTGGCGTTGAGTGGACAGCTGGTTTTGCTGCATTATTGCGGCATAGATTGCGTCGATGGTGGCGGGATTGTTGGCTTGATGTGGTTGGGGCTCTTGCTGCTCTAATTCTTCTTCGATTTTGTCAGCGGCAGCGTTGTTAGCCTCACCTTGATTTCCTTGCACATTTTCTCCAGGTTCTGGGGCATTCAGGTTGTAAAGTCAGTTATCCGGATTACCCAAGTAAGTAAGACTGTGATTTGGCGTGATCACGCTACGAACTCTTACATTCTTAACCATTAGATAGTACCCTCCAGCTTCTCGTACTTTGATCAGGTGGCCAGCTCTACAGTTATCAATATCCATATAAATTGCTGGCAGCGGAGGTAGGCGTTGGATCCTTTCCCCCCAGTTCAGGTGAACTGCGATGGTGGTGACGATGCCTCCGATACAAAAAGGTGTAGTCCCGTATCTTGTAACGAGGTTTTGAATGTGGGCCATCATTAAAGTAACGGGATTAAGACGGAGGTTTTGTGAAAAGGTACAGTGAAGAGCATACAATTCTTTAGTGTTTACCTTGTTGTTGTTTGCCCTTCCAAATACTGTGTTTGCCATAACACGGTGTAAGAAGCGAATGTTCGGGTTGTGGATGTGAGAGGCGTACCGTGCTTCTGGATTGACATTTGGTTCACCGTTTATTCTCTCCCGTAGTGCGTATGCACTTCCATTCCAATCCAATTCCGGGGGAATACGATATTGCACATTATTCCCACGGGGGAAATGAAATATGTCGCTCAAAATTTCATGGTTGAGTGTGTACTCTCAGTTGAACATCCGAAATTGAGCGGCTCCCGTTAGGTGTGCGTCGGCATCATCGCGAGTGTGGTAGGCGTAGGAACTCAATAATTCCAACGTGAGAGCTTCGTAAGTTGGTGTGTTCATCGTTCTAATAAAGCTCAGGCCAGCTTTAACTAGCAAGCCTTACATATGGGGTTGCAAGCCTAATTCTTGCAAGAAATTGTTGTCGACGAACCGCGTGGATGTTAGCCCTTGATGATGGAATTTTATGTACCTCTCCTTTTGAAGTTCACCTGCTTCTCCTTGTCGGAGCACGAGATGTCGCATGTCGGGTTCGGGTTGGTTGGCCATGATTTTTGAACTTGATAGAAAAAAATGTATTTATGGTAAAGAGATGGAAAGTGGGTGGTAGTGATGAAACTAAGGATGGAAGAGAGGTTTATATAGATGGTTTTGTTGAGTAAGAAATTTAATGGGGTTTATGGGAGAATTTTGAATATGAGAGGTTATGGAAGTTATGGGTGAATGGAGTAAATGGGGTGGTGGGGGTTTTAAAACAAAATTTCGTGCATCAATGCTGTTCAATTGTCACGGGAAGTGAAAGCGTGGGAGACAGACCCTGCTGTTCATCACGCGCTCTCTAACGCTCGTCAGAGTCAAAGAGACAATCCCTGACGTTCATCACATGCATCTTGACATTCGTCAGGGTGAAGTGATGCGTGCATGTCTTTTTTGACCTCTTTGACCGCGTGCTGTATAGCATAGTCCCATTAAATTAATTAATTCATTAACTTTGAGAATTATTTATGCAAGGGGTATAGTAGCACATAGTAGAATTGGAAGAATGATATGGTAAATAAATAAATAAGAAACAAATGAAAATAATAATAAAAATAAGAGACAAATGAAAATAATAATAGAAATTGCATAGTATAAAAATAAATAAATACTGTGAATGAAAATAAATAAATACTTTGAAATAAAAAAAATGGATATGAAATGAATAGATAAATAAATAATCAAAATTTTAGAACCGAAAAGTGACAAATTATTCAAAAATATGAGTGTAAAACCATAATGAGTTTTATGAGTAATAATGAAATAATAATAATAATGAAAAATCCCCCATACTAAGAACAAACAGTGTCCTCACTGGGGTGGCACAGAAACAAAAAACTATCAAGCACTAGTGCCTCCTGGAGGTGGTGCAGAAGCGTGCAGATGCTGATAAATGTGAACAAACTGCTCCATGACGACGTCCATGAAATGAAAGAAGTCACACCAAAGTGTGCTGACATTATCTTTAACAGTGGCGAGCTCTCCTCGGAGTGTGGTAACATTTGTCTGCAGTGTCGTGATCGCATGTGCATGATCTGGCATAGGGACGTCAACAGTTGTGGTAACAAGGGGTAGTGTGAGTAATCCGATGGTGTATAATCATGGTAACCGGTGGGTGTGGATGGGTCTCTCTCCTCCCTCTCAGGGTCGTGTTCGTCTGTCTTCTCTAGGTGATATAGCCAATTTTTCTTGGTATAGACACTTGTATTCTCAGGGCTAAGCAATTTGAAGTAATAGACAGGGTTATTTTGGACAAGCAGCTGAAAGTGAGGTGGGCTGAGGTTACCAATCAAAGATATGTTAAAACAAAAAGGGATGTCCATGGTATAGTATCTGGCGTACGGTGTAAGGCGTGACGGAGATGACCGTAGGGATAAGGCCTCAGCTATCATAGTGACTAGCCCGCCGACACAGATGGGGCCATGGGTACACTGAGCTATAGCTGACATGTTGGTGATCATAAATGATGCACCAATGACTGGTCTGGACTGAAAAGCACAGTAAATGATGAGCAACTCATCCCTAGAAACTGAGAGCCTATTTATAGGTTTTCCAAAAAAAGTGAAAGCTAATACGTGATGGAAATACCTAATCGCAGGGTTATGAATCTCAGTAGCATCAAGGTGGTCTGGGTCCTCAGGATATTGGCCCGCTATGTCCCTCCAAAAGTGATTAAGTTCAAAATTGAGGTAGTTATCCGCCTGGGTTTCCATGTAGGCATCTTGTTGGATCCTAAATTCGACACCCTTGTTTTTATTAATATCAGCCATTAAAGCTGAAGGATGTTTTCGACCAGTTGGGTCTGTCGAAATGCCCATAAGAAGATGGCAATGTACTTAGAGAATTTCTTCCAAAGGAGAATTTGGTTGCCTTCGATGTCGAAGGTATGGCTCGTCGAAGATGCCTCTCGACGAAGGTGTTCGATTGCTCAGAGTGGGACGGTTTGAGATTCAAACGTTTGGAGGGAAAACGGTTCCCAGCAGTTACCAAGTGCAACGTGCAAAGATCTGGAGTGTCGAATGCTGAGAACGTGCCAAGTGGAGTCATCTCGAAGCAGTGTAACTGCCCGACGGTTACTTGGGATGTTTAGTATAAATATTAGTAGTTCACGCAGTTTTTCGCGTGTGTTCACAATTATATACAAGTCACTCATATAGATTCGAGTACCCAGCGTGTGAGAAAGAATTGTTGAGAATGTATGTGTGAAACACCACTTTTATTAATCAAAGTCATTTATTTTCCAGAAACTTTACTTGCTTTCTCCTTTATTTTTCCAGTCGAAAGCCTTTATTTCAAGCCTTCCTTTATTTTATCAAGTTCTCTTCTTCATGCAATTTACATAAAGCTTCTTTATTTCCTTGTCATTTAACCATTATCAAACTTAATCAAAACCCCAAAATCAACCATGTCTTAGGATCAATCTGATCGATCCTGCGAGTAACCAAATAAGTAACCATTTGGAAGATCAGCGGTTGTTTACCAATTCCCACGGTAAACAAATTGGCACACCCGGTGGGACTGTGTGTTGATTTTGAAGTTTAATCTTTTTACACAAAATATCATCTTTTTCGAGAAGTATTGTATGTTATTGAGAAGTGGTAGAATATACACTAACAATACCAATACTGCCAGAAGAAGAGAAGAGATGGCGAATCCGCCAAACAATAACGAAATCCCACAAACGAATGTGGGAACAACGGTTATCCCAGCCGTAAGTGAAGCGATAACCGCTGGTTCAACACCAGCAGTAACGGTCACAACGACGGGGCCATTACCTCCGTTCACTGGCCCCAGAGTGCCTTTGGGAACTCCCCCACCAAGGGGAAATCTAGGCACGAGGCCTTACGTTCCCCCAGGATTTATGACAGGCGGTCAAAATCGAGAACCACTCTATGGCATGCCAACGTCTGACTTGGCTAGCCTAACGAATGCTGCGTCCACTTTTTCAGACCCTTTAGTGAGTGCCTCTTCGCCACTCCAAGGTTCTGGAGTAGGTATGGCGAACAGAAATAGGACCCAACTCTTAGGAGGAACGTCCCAAGTAGCACATGGCCTTACAAATGCCTCGACAGCAGTCTTGAGGCAACAAATGGACGAAAGCAACCATGATATGGTTCAAATGTTGGCACAAACTTTAAGTACAGTGCTGAATCCTCTAATACAAAACACCACCCAATCGAATCAGCAGATGACAGCGCAAATGACACGTTTGGCTGATTTCTTTGGAGTACCCCAACCTATTCGACAGCCCCAAAGGGCGCCAATAAGGGGAAACCAAGGTATACTCTTAGAGGAAGAAACCACTATCAACCAAGGCCAGCAGCCTATCGAAGAAAACCTTAGGGCACGATTGGAGCAGCCTGTCGAAGAACCTAGGGTAATAACCCCAGAGGTAAGGTTAGTTAACAGAAACCAAAATGCTGACGAAGTAGTTCAGCATATCCAATACCAAAATATGGGTTTGGAAAATAATCTGGCAGCCATGATCGAAAGAATCATGACGCAAAATGGGATGAACATGGGCTTTCGTAGGCCCAACTTCGCATCCCCACTGTCAGAATACGTGTTTCAAACAGACTTACCTCCTAGATGTAAAGTCCCTAAGTTCACTAAATTCTCTGGGGACACGACAGAATCTACTGTCGAACATGTGGCGAGATACTTGATCAAAGCAGGAGATATTTCAAACAACGAAAACCTGAGGATTAAGTACTTCCCAAGTTCTTTAACAAAGAACGTTTTTACTTGGTTTACAACTCTTCCCCCCAATTCGATCCATCATTGGACCCAGTTGGAGAGATTGTTCCATGAGCAATTCTACATGGGACAAACCAAGATAAGCCTGAAAGAATTGGCCAGTGTAAAGAGACGTTTCACTGAACCTATAGACGAATATCTAAATAGGTTTAGGTTGTTCAAAGCAAGATGTTTTACACAAGTGCCAGAACATGAGTTAGTCGAAATAGCCGCAGGCGGTTTAGATTATTCCATTAGGAAGAAGTTAGACACTCAATACCTGAGAGACATGGCCCAACTGGCCGATAGAGTTCGACAGGTCGAACGCCTTAAAGCTGAGAAAGCCAAGGCAACGAAAACTCATAAAAGAGAGAGGATAACGTATGTCGAGATGGATGATGAAGATCCAGAAACCTCCGACGAAACTATAACTTTCGAAGAAGGTGAAGTCAATTTAGCGGAACTAAAACAAGGACCACCATATTCTTGCAAACTGTTAGTCCCCTCAAGTGGGAAAAATCCCACTGGTCCAGAAAGGACCAACGATAGGTTCCCCAAAAAGACTTATAGTTTTGATATTACAAAATGTGACGAAATCTTTGACTTGCTTGTAAAAGATGGCCAAATGATAGTACCCCCAGGGGTAAAAGTGCCTCCTCTTGATCAAAGAAAGAAGAGAGGCTTTTGTAAATATCATAATTTTCTGGGCCATAAAACGTCTCAATGTTTTCTTTTCAGGAATCTTGTGCAAGACGCTATCGAAGAAGGGAGGTTGAAATTTGCTGATAAGACTCCCATGACTGTGGACTCTAACCCGTTGCAGGCTGAAGCCCATTATGCTGAACCTTCAGAGGTGGACGTGATCGAGGCATCCAGAAGTCAGTCGAAGAGGCCAGGAATCACAATGGTCGAAGTCTCAAAGGACCATGTCAACATGCCAATTTTTGGCAGTTTTTTTGGGAATCTATCCAGAAAGACAATTGAAGCGGTTCAGAGAGCGGTCGAAAGCCCAAAGCTGGAGACAGTTGGAGCCCAAAAATCTGGAACAAAACCCAGTTCTCACTTGGCCGCAGTTCAAAGCCAGACAGAGGGCTTGGAGATTCAAATGAAGCAGTTGACTCTTGCCAACAAAGATACCATGAATGCCAACATGGTCGAAGTCTCTGAACCAAAAGCATCAGAGGAGGCCATGAGGCAAGAACAAGCCAACAAAACTGCTTTCCCTCAGGAAAATGAAAATCTGGCAGATTTCCTGCAAAGATGCCAGAAAAAGAAGTCAGAAGTGATGCTGTGTCCCAGATGCAGTTCGATCTTCGACAAAAAAGTTGCTGAACATATTCAAGGTGTAAGAGCAGCAAATAAAAAAAGGGAAAGTGTTGATCTTCGACATGATCCCAGAAGAGCCTCCCAAAGAGGTTCAAACCAAGAAAAGAGGCCACTGACTTTCAGGCCTCCAACTAATGTGCCAGTAGATATATGGTACAAAACATCTGGTCGAAAGAGGCCAAGCGAGGAAAGATGGCACTCCTTCGAAGTGCCAAGAGGTTCGTCTTTAACAAATAAGAAAGAGCCTCAGGTTGCTGCCCCTAAAGTGACACAGGTGTCAAGCAACTACAAAGGGAAAAATCCCATGTCTCGATCTCAATGGAGGAGATACCAGAGGCGACGAAAAGCTGAGAGGGAGGCTGCTAATGAACCAAAGGCGGAAACCAGTTCAAATGTTCCTCAAAGAAAGCAAAGGAAACCTCTGGAAAGAGAACCAGTAACCAATAGGCTAGTTTGGCCTAACCAAGGTGAAGTCGATAACGAAGATGGTTCTGAGTCTGATGACACTTTGGACATTATGGTGAACATAGTCTCAGTTCTGCCCAGGGAGTTCAACCGCCAGGTGGAGGTCGAAACAAGCGATTGGGAAGTGGAGCAAGAAATGGCCAAACATAGGCCAGTGTGCTATTTCGTCATGGATAATGGCACTACTGAGGAGCAGAATGGGTTCTTCGAACCACCTACAGAGGCGATGAAAAATCACCTCAAGCCTTTATTTATAAGGGCTAAACTCGAAGAAGCCACAGTAAATAAAATCTTGGTGGATTATGGGGCAACCATCAACATTATTCCTCACTTTATGCTAAGAAAAATAGGCAAAAGTGATGAGAATATCAAGCCTCACAACATGGTCCTGTCGAATTATGAAGGCGGCATAGGGACCACAATGGGCATGATCCAACTGGATATCAAGGTGGGATCTATCCTTCGACCAACTATGTTTATGGTCATATTGGCCAAACCTAACTATAATCTTTTGTTGGGCCGTGAATGGATTCATGGTGTTGGAGTTGTACCATCATCAATGCACCAGAGGTTGCTGCTATGGCGCCCTGATGGGATGGTCGAAAACATAGAAGCGGACCAAAGCTATTACCTGGGCGAAGTGAATCACCTAGGGCTGGCAGACTTCGACAAGAACTTGGCTCACATTGGGCCATGCCCAACACCTGACTTCGACTTGGCGCCAGCGCCAAATACTTTTTGTTCCCTATACCTGCACCCTGAGCATGGTTTTCAATGGGACAGAGAAGACTTGTCTCACATTGATTTCAGTGGGTTAACTGATATCCAACCAACTGGTTGGGGAAGTGAATTCAGTGATAATGACTGAGTCACAATCATTGCAGCGAATTTCGGCTTACGTAGCCGAAACAAAGATGATAATGGCTCTCGAAGCCAAAGTAAAGTACATGGCCACACAGGCCAATGATCAACATTTATCTTCTACAGGTCCTGGAAAGGACTTCGATCCAGAACCTCCTGATATCATGCCAGAAGGGATGCAGGAACAGAGGCTCGACGCCATCTATGACGATGAGCCTTTGGGCTTCGAAAAGGACCCCTTGGCGAACAACATCAAAATGTTAGCGCAAGATCCTTTAGAAGAAATCAACTTGGGCGAAGGGTCAGAGAAAAAGCCAACTTACATCAGCGCAAAAATTGACCCAGAACTCAGGTTGGAAGTAATCCATTTGTTAAAGGAGTTCAAGGACTGTTTTGCATGGGATTACGACGAAATGCCTGGTCTCGACAGAGGATTGGTAGAACTTCAGTTGCCAATCAAACCTGGGAAGAAGCCAATCAAGCAAAGTCCAAGACGCTTCGCCCTAGAAATACTGTCGAAGATCAAAACGGAAGTCGAAAGACTGCTGAAGTGCAAATTCATACGCGTCACGAGGTATGTCGAATGGATTGCAAACATTGTGCCAGTGATTAAGAAAAATGGTACATTGAGGGTGTGCATAGATTTCAGAGATTTGAATGCTGCTACACCCAAAGATGAATATCCTATGCCTGTGGAGGAAATGCTAGTTGATTCTGCCGCTGGCTACGAGTATTTGAGTATGCTCGATGGTTATTCAGGATATAATCAAATATTCATTGCTGAAGAGGATGTGTCGAAAACAACTTTTCGATGCCCTGGGGCTTTAGGCACTTACGAATGGGTAGTGATGCCTTTTGGCCTAAAGAACGTTGGGGCAACATACCAGCGAGCAATGAATTCTATCTTCCATGATTTTATTAACACTTTTATGCAAGTATATATTGATGACATTGTTATAAAATCTGTTTCCAGGAAGAACCACATAGACCACCTTCGACAATCATTCGAAAGAATGAGAGAACATGGTCTCAAGATGAACCCTTTGAAGTGTGCATTCTGTGTGAAAGCTGGAGATTTCTTGGGCTTCGTTGTCCACAAGAAAGGAATCGAAATCAACCAGAACAAGACGAAGGCAATTCTGGAAGCGAAAGCGCCATCGAATAAAAAGGAACTGCAATCTCTGTTAGGCAAGATAAATTTCTTAAGGAGATTCATATCTAACCTAAGTGGGAAAGCTCAAGCCTTTTCACCCTTGCTTCGACTGAACAAAGAGGGATTTGAATGGGGGCAGGAGCAACAAGAAGCCTTCGACAAAATCAAAGGGTACCTCACAAAGCCACCTATTTTGGTGCCTCCTTGTAGCAACAGGAGTATGAGATTGTACATAGCTGCGTCCGACAAAACTTTGGGAAGCATGTTAGCCCAAGAAGATGAAAATGGAGTCGAAAGACCCATTTACTATCTTAGTAGAGTTTTGAACGATGCAGAAACTAGATATAGCGAAGTTGAAAAATTGTGTCTATGTCTGTATTTCTCTTGTACAAAACTCAAGCAATATATAAAACCAGTTGATGTGTATGTTTCGTCTCATTTTGATGTTTTCAAGTACATGTTGTCGAAACCCATCTTGCACAGACGAATTGGCAAGTGGGCACTAGCATTAACTGAATACTCCTTGACCTTTATGCCTCTTAAGGCAGTAAAAGGACAAGTGGTTGCAGATTTTATAGTCGACCACTCAATTCAAGTTGAGAGTATTAATTATGTGGAGATAGAAACTTGGAAATTCTACTTCGATGGTTCCAGCCATAAAGATGGAACAGGAGTAGGAGTCTTGATTATTTCTCCAGAAAAAATTCCAACAACATTCAAGTACAAGATATCAGGTTCTTGTTCGAACAATGAGGCTGAGTATGAAGCTCTAATTACTGGCCTTGAGATATTGTTGGAATTGGGGGCAACTCGAGTTGAAATAATGGGAGACTCAGAGTTAGTCATTAAGCAAGTCACAAAAGAATATAAATGCATAAGAGAAAATCTCATTATGTACTTTGTGATAGCAAATCGTTTGTTGAAAAAATTTGAAATGGTCAATATTCGACACATGCCCAGATTGGAAAATCAAATAGCCAACGATTTGGCACAAATTGCATCTGGGTATAAAATTTCAAAAACGAGATTACAAAGAGCAATCGAAGTTCGAGAAAAGATAAAAGCAACTTGTCTGTCACCAACAGACTTGGAATCGACAAGACTATGGTATGCTGATCAAAGTAACTTCGAGATTTCGTTCATAGACAATTTGTCATAGCAAGATTGGAGGAAACCCATTGTGGACTATCTTCAAAATCCAGCAGCTTCGACAGAACGAAAAACGAAATATAGAGCGTTGAGTTACGTACTCATGGGTAATGAGTTATTTAAAAAGACGCCTGAAGGGGTATTGCTAAAGTGCTTAAGTGAAACTGAAGCATACATAGCCCTTTCGACTACGCACGTTGGAGCATGTGGGGCTCACCAAGTAGGCCATAAGATGAAATGGTTGTTGTTTCGACAAGGACTATACTGGCCCACCATGTTGAAAGATTGTGTCGAGTTCGCCAAGGGTTGCCAAGAATGTCAAGTCCATACAGGCATCCAGCATGTACCAGCGAGCGAACTTCACTCGATAGTGAAACCTTGGCCCTTTAGAGGATGGGCATTGGACCTCATTGGAGAGATTCGACCAGCGTCATCAAAGAGCCAGAAGTATATATTGGTAGGCATTGATTATTTTACTAAGTGGATCGAAGCTATTCCTTTAGTCAATGTAGACCAAGAAAATTTCATTAAATTTATTCAAAAGAACATTATCTTTAGATATGGAATCCCTGAGACTATAACTACTGATCAAGGATCAGTTTTCACTGGTCGAAAGATGCAGGAATTCACTCAAGAAACAGGCTTTAAACTCCTAACATCAATGCCTTATTATGCACAGGAAAACGGTCAAGTCGAAGCAGTGAACAAAGTAGTGATTGGCTTGATAAAAAAGCATGTTGGGAAGAAGCCAAAAAATTGGCATAAGACGTTAGACCAGATTTTGTGGGCCTGTCGAATGTCCCCAAAAGAAGCCATAGGTACAACACCATATAGGCTAACTTTTGTTCATGATGCAGTGTTGCCAGCAGAAATTTGTCTTCAATCTGCAAGGGTTCAGAGACACCATGATATCCCCTCTGAAGTTTATTGGGATATGATGTTAGACGAACTAGTAGACTTAGACGAAGAAAGATTGCGCGCTCTCGACCTACTAAGGCTTCAGAAGAAAAGAGTGGAAGACTCTTACAATAAAAAAGTGAAACCTAAGGCATTCTCGCCTGGAGAATTAGTTTGGAAGGTGATTCTTCCCATGGATCGAAGGGATCGAAGCATGGGAAAATGGTCACCCAAATGGGAAGGACCATTCAGAATTATCCAGACTTTTTCTGGTGGAGCTTATGAAGTCGAAGAGTTAGGTGACGATAAAAGGCTCTTGAGAGTAAATGGCAAATATTTGAAAAAGTATAGACCTATGCTCCAAGAGATAAAAATAAATATCAAGTAATGACTAAATTAACCATAAATAAGCCAAAATGGAAAATTTTATAAATTAGCCAAAATGGCAATATTGTCAATACATATTACAATATATGGTTAAAGGGCTGAGTCAATCAGAAGGGGATCGAATCTTTGAGTCGAAGGTACTTCGCCTGCTGCAACTCCAGTCTTTTGTTGCACAAGGCATTCGCCTGGGCAAGCTTGGCAATTTGGTCGTCGAAGGCTTGGGCTTTCTCAGCAAACTCTAGGCCTTGTGTGATTTCAGCTTGACTCTCGGTGTCTGGAACAGTCGAGAGAAGTTCCTCCTTGTGCTTAGTATTGGCATTCATCTTGGCCTCTAACTCTTCGATTTAAGCCTTTATGGAAGCATTCTCTCGATCTATGGCATCAATCTCTTCCTGCTTAGATGCCTTTTGCTTCGATAACTCTGCGATTCGAGAAGTCGTCTCTGCTACAGCAGTCCATGCAGAAGAACTTTTGCCATATAACGCTTCAAGTTGGCTGTTGAAGCCCCTTTGTCGCCGATAGTCTGCTGAGACTTGATCAATAATGGAGTGTAACTCCATGATAAAGCTTGAAACCTCCGGAGTCACAGCTAGCAAGTCTACGGCATTCAAAGCAGCCCCCAAATACGATGGAGCAGTAGGGTCCCCCTCCAAAGCTTTCATCAAATCTTTCTTGAAGAACTGAGCCTTAACCTTCGTCAAAGCCTCATCGAGAGGAGAAGTTTTAGTGGACTTCCCCGACTGAGTAGAAGTCGCCTGACTAATATCAGACGAACTTCCCTTGCTCTCGATAATGGCATTCAGATAGCCAACTGGATCAGTTTGCTTCAATAATGCTAAGTCTTCTTTTGACCTATGCTTTGTTGAGGTGGTAACCTTTGCAGCAGCATTGCCTTGGGGTTGAGGCTGTTGAGTAGCATTTGCCTCGACTTGACTTTCTTTGACTTGAAGATCAGCAGTACCAGCATCAGTATGACCTCCTTCGTCATGTTGTTCCTCCGACAGATCAACCACTTGAATCTCTTTGGGTTGTTGCTCTTCTGTTTGTGGATCTTCTGTTTGTTGTTCTTCTGTCTCAGCATTGGCTTCATCTGTTTCAGCATTGGCTTCATCGTTCGCCAAGTCTTTTTCTTGTGGCCTACTGAGTTCAGTAGAATCTAACATTTCATAAGTCTTTGGCGCTGAGCTTTCAGTGGTTTCCTGGAAAAAGAAGAAGAAGAATCTTCTAAGTTAGGAAGGGACATAATCGAACGCGGGTATCGACACCTGAGTTAAAAAAGGGGTCAAAGAAATTACCTACAGAGGAACTTCAGCCCCAGGGCTGGAATTGTCGCTTTCGACAGGTTTATTGAGAAGAACATTTAGTTCCTCCTCCATTGGCTCTTCAATAATTACTGGCGGTGGCCTGGGTTTTCTCCCAGCAACCTTTATTCTGATTGTTCGGGTCTCAGGAGAAGGAACATCCTTCTTCAGTTTTCGCCTTTTTAGAGGGGCGGGGGGAGAGTCATCTTCTTCGTCACTCCCAGATTCGACCGTCAGAGCAGGTCGTTTCTTGGGTGAAGGTGCCTAAAAACCAATTGGAGTTCGATTTAGAAGCTACATCTAAAGTCAGAATGTTAAAGCCAGAAGAAAATAATAAAAGTCTGGTTACCGGTGCAGAAGGCTTTTTCGAAGGACCTTCCCCCTGATGGCTTGTTGTAGTCTTCGCCGGTGCTATGGTTTTCGCCGGTGGTGGAGGTTTTGTCACGGGGCCTCCTTCCTGAGGGCCTTCTGCAGCTTTCTTGGCTGCAGGCTTTCGAACAACTGAAAGAAGACAAGTTATAATTAACAGGCTACCAGTCGAAAGGGAGAGACAAAATAACTTGGAAGAATGAACTTACATTTCTTTATTTTGTCCAAGACTAGAACAAAAGACTTCTGAAGTTCGTCCACGAAGTCCTTCTCGTCGAAGAACTCTTCAGCGTAGTAACTTTTCCACCACTCTTCGAAGGATGGTGAGCAGAGAAAGTTAAGCTGATAGTCGAACAACGAAAGGACTGTTCGACCAGCATACCTGCCGATATGCTTGGTGGCAGCGTCTTCAGTGTAGTCGTTGCAAAAGTATAACATAGACTTCTCCATGGGAAAAATAGGAGAAGGAAGTGTTTGAATGATACCAAACTGGCGGGAGACCAAGTTTGGTTGATACGCGATCAGGCTCAAGTGAGTCTTGGAGCTCTTGAATCGCAGGGGCATTATTCTTGGTGTGAGAAAAGCTTCCCACACTGTTGTATGTTCTTCGATCTGAGGGCTACTTGACGACTTAGGATGGGGCCTCGTGAACCACTCTGGACCAACCTTTCGTCGAGCAAAGGGAGCCATGGTCGAAACAAATTATTTCCTTCTTGCAAACATCAAGACGAAGTTTGCAAAAGTTTGTTGAAGCTCCAGCCCATCTTCAGTTGGGGTCAGTAGAGCCAATCTGGTGCCTTCGATGCACCTATTTGCTATCTCCGGAGCTTGCTCATTTATTTGAGTCTTCTGAGGTAAGAAAGACTCGAAGGTGACATTGAGCCACAGCTGAAGTAGCCAAAAAGGTCCTGCAAGCAGCAGACTGGCTCTGTTCTCGATGATCTTCAAAAGAGTCGCTCCGCTGCTAATCGACTCGTACAGATTCGCCAAGATCAATTCTGCCAAACAAATATTTTGGCCATGGTGGAGTTGGGTGGCGAGGGTGACCATCTTCTTTGTCACCTGTAAAGACTTTGTGCAAAACACAAAGCGTGACAGCCATAAGGCTAGAAACGCGATATGCTCTACATCCGACACAGTGGCTGTCGAATTATCATAGTAATGGTTGATATAGGTGGTGTAGGTTGGTTTTGTGGCAGAAAATCCAATCTGATCCTCCGACATTTCTTCTGGGTCGAAATAATCCCCAGTGGGTCGAAGGCCAGTGATTGAAGCCACGTCGAACAGCGTGGGTGTCAGCATTCCACAGGGAAGGTGGAAGGTGAAATGAGTGTAATCCCAGAAGAGTAAGGAAGCTATCAACATTTCTGGGGAATAGTTGAGACCCGTCTTCGACAACATAACTAGGTCGAATATCCCCAGGTCTTTCCAGATCAAAGCCTGGCTTTTCTCCATTTTTTCCAGCCAAGCACTGTAGTCAGGAGTGAGGCTAGGGCTAGACCTGAAAGCCCTAACACCCCTATTGAAG
Source organism: Vicia faba (assembly GCA_948472305.1). Taxonomy (NCBI): domain Eukaryota; kingdom Viridiplantae; phylum Streptophyta; class Magnoliopsida; order Fabales; family Fabaceae; genus Vicia; species Vicia faba. Next base: position 1,331,390,972 of record OX451739.1, read on the forward strand.
AAGCGAAGATCGATTTTCTCCCTAGTGGGATCTTTGTTATCCTCTGCATCTTTTTTAGAGCATCCAACAGGTTTGAGCTTTTCAAGCACTGGAAAGAAGCTTTTGATCTTCATGGCTTCAGCGATGCTTGGGTTTAGCGAGCCAGACATAGCAAAGATTTGGTTGGAGTATCCAACCAGAATTATGAGTTGGCGTGAATAGGCGTCACGTTCAGCAATGTCTAGGGGTTCAGGAACCCTTCGTTGGCCTGTAGGAGTAACTACGGGAGCGGTGGAGAAGATCTTGGGTTTAGCATTTCTGGAGGGGATGTTAGAACTAGGAGCGGTAGAAGAACCGGACGCCATTGTTGATGTTAAGGTTGAAGATCAAGTGAAGAACAAGTTGTTTGCAAAGTTTGCAGAGAGTTTGTATTCAACAAGGAAGTCTGAAGGCAAGATAGCGTGAAAAAGTCCCACAATGGGTACTTGGCGCTATTTATAGTAATTGGGAAATCCCCAAATTCGAGGCCATTTAATGCCATTTAATGTTGCAGAAGGTAGTGGGACACGTGGCGTCCCCCTGTTGACATAGCCGTTCTGCAGAAATGAAAGGGTGCAGCGTGCGCCCTCGTTTTTGGGAATTGTCATGATGACAATTTGTGAAAAGACATTTGGCACGCTGCACGCCGTACTGAGGTGACGTCTTAGGTACGGATGAAATGATGGCTTTTTCTTGGGATTGTCAGTGGTTGGTAGAAGACAAAAAAAGTGCACAATTTAATTTGTGACTAAGAATGAAAAGACAGGTGTCGAATGGAGTTTCAAAGAATGCCTTTTTCTTTTTCAGAGTCGAAATAAGGCATTCTTGGGGGGCAATTTGTTGGATCCTAAATTCGACACCCTTGTTTTTATTAATATCAGCCATTAAAGCTGAAGGATGTTTTCGACCAGCTGGGTCTGTCGAAATGCCCATCAGAAGATGGCAATGTACTTAGAGAATTTCTTCCAAAGGAGAATTTGGTTGCCTTCGACGTCGAAGGTATGGCTCGTCTAAGATGCCTCTCGACGAAGGTGTTCGATTGCTCAGAGTGGGACGGTTTGAGATTCAAACGTTTGGAGGGAAAACGGTTCCCAGCGGTTACCAAGTGCAACGTGCAAAGATCTGGAGCGTCGAACGCTGAGAACGTGCCAAGTGGAGTCATCTCGAAGCAGTGTAACTTCCCGACGGTTACTTGGGATGTTTAGTATAAATATTAGTAGTTCACGCAGTTTTTCGCGTGTGTTCACAATTATATACAAGTCACTCATATAGATTCGAGTACCCAGCGTGTGAGAAAGAATTGTTGAGAATGTATGTGTGAAACACCACTTTTATTAATCAAAGTCATTTATTTTCCAGAAACTTTACTTGTTTTCTCCTTTATTTTTCCAGTCGAAAGCCTTTATTTCAAGCCTTCCTTTATTTTATCAAGTTCTCTTCTTCATGCAATTTACATAAAGCTTCTTTATTTCCTTGTCATTTAACCATTATCAAACTTAATCAAAACCCCAAAATCAACCATGTCTTAGGATCAATCTGATCGATCCTGCGAGTAACCAAATAAGTAACCATTTGGAAGATCAGCGATTGTTTACCAATTCCCACGGTAAACACATCTAAACAACTAGGGAATCCTAGCAGCTCAGCTAGACTGCAAACTATAAACTGGTGGGTGAAACCAAACAATCTAAAGGACATTTGTCCCCTACTACGCCCTAAGCCTTGTGTGGGTTTATAGATGAGGGAGCTTAAGAACTCTAAGGTGAGGCGTTGGTGTGTAGGGTGTTTATGGGCTAGGAACCCCTCCCATCCTATCTGGTTAAACAAGAAGTATACACTTTCCCTGATTCCTTAAGCTGTCAAGGTGGGATCATGCACGTATGTAGTCATGTTCATCTGGCGCTGAGCCAGAATCTCATATCGCCTCTACTGGGCCTCCGTGGCAAAAATGATAGTATCCATGAATTTTAGCTTGTAGGTTCCTGTGAGTCGGTACTAAAATTTGTAAAAGAAAAATGCAAATAAGTAAAATATGTAGTGGGAGAAAAAAAGAAAAAGGAAAAAAAATCAGAAAGTAAAAATCAAAATGCAGAAATAAAAATAAAATATAAAGAGATTTGAAAGAAAGTTAATAATAATAAAAACTTGTGGGTTGCCTCCCACACAGCGCTTGTTTAATGTCGTTAGCTTGACAATGTTGTTAGACGTGAATTAGTTTCCTAATTCGGGTGGTAGCTCTAATAGCGTTAAGCTCGCGGTGTAATCCTTATTTTCAATGCTGTAATAATGTTTTAGATGTTGGCCATTTACTAAGAATGGGTTCATGGATTTTCCTTTAATCTCTATGGCACCACTGGGGAAAACTTTGGTTACTTTGAATGGTCCAGACCATCGTGAGCGGAGTTTCCCAGGGAAAAGTTTTAGACGAGAGTTGAATAGGAGAACTACATCTCCTTCATTGAATTCCTTCCTTGAGATTCGTTTGTCATGCCATTTTTTCGTCCTTTCTTTGTAGATCCTCGCATTTTCATATGCGTCTAATCTTAGTTCTTCTAATTCATTTATGTCGAGGATCATTTTCTCTTCTGCCGCAGTGTATCTTAGGTTTAAAGTTTTAATTGCCCAGTAAGCTTTGTGTTCAATTTCCACTGGCAGGTGGCATGATTTCCCATAGATGAGTTTAAAGGGTGTTGTACCTATTGGCGTCTTGAACGTCGTCCTGTAGGCCCATAATGCGTCAGGTAACTTAGCCGACCAATCCTTTCTTGACGTGGCAACAGTTTTTTCCAATATTTGTTTTATTTCTCGATTTGAGACTTCCACCTGTCCGCTTGTTTGTGGGTGGTATGGTGTTGCGACGCGGTGTTTCACCCCATATTTGGTTAGGAGTTTATCAAAGATTCTTGATATGAAGTGGGAGCCACCGTCGCTTATAACTTGTTTGGGTACTCCAAACCTTGGGAATATAATGGTTTTGAAGAGTTTAATCACGACTCTAGTGTCGTTTTTTGGATAAGCTATTGCTTCAATCCATTTTGAAACGTAATCTACAGCCACGAGTATATATTTGTTGCCAAATGAGGATGGAAATGGTCCCATGAAGTCTATTCCCCATACATCAAAGACTTTGACTAGTAGAATTCCAGTCTGAGGCATCTCATCGTGTCTGGATATATTTCTGGTGCGTTGGCATCGGTCGCAGTTTAGGATGGCTATGTGCACATCTTTCCACAAATTTGGCCAGTAGAAACCAGACTGCAAAATTTTGGCACATGTCTTTTATCTGTTTGCATGTCCACCGTAAGGGGCATCATGACAATGAGAAATAATGCTTTCAATTTCGTTTTCCGAGACGCATCATTGGAAAATACCGTCGGCACTTCTCTTGAATAGTAAAGGTTCATCCCAAAAGTAATGTTTCAAATCGTGAAAGAATTTTTTCTTCTGTTGATAAGTCATATCAGGGGGTAGGATTTTGGCAACCAAGTAGTTTGATATGTCCGCATACCATGGTATGGTTTGGTTAGTTCGGACAGAGACCACGGTTTTTTTTATATCATTATTTATTTCGTCTTGGCTTTCTTGTGAATCACTGCTAACAGTTTGTGTGTCAAGTCCTAAAAGCAGTTGATTTGGATTCGATTCAGGTGGTTCTTTGTTAGCATCTCCTAAGTCCATCTAAGCTAACAGACGTTCATATGGGAAGTCATCGTTAATAGGTACTTCTTCTGGTGTCAGTTGTTCCATTCGGGATAAATGGTCGGCTACTACGTTCTCGGTACCTTTTTTGTCTTTTATTTCTAAATCAAACTCTTGTAGAAGCAGAATCCATCTTAAAAGTCTCGGCTTTGAATCTTTCTTTGTTAAGAGATATCTAATAGTTGCATGGTATGTATAGATGATTATTTTTGCGCCTACTAGGTAGGAGAGAAATTTGTCTAGGGCAAAGACTACGGCTAAAAGTTCTTTTCCCGTTGTTGCGTAATTCATCTGTGCAGGGTCCAAGGTTCTACTAGCATAGTATATCGCATGAAGCTTCTTATCTCTTCGTTGTCCCAGGACTGCACCTACAGCGTAATCACTTGTGTCGCACATGATTTCAATGGAACTCTCCAATCAGGTGGTTGCATGATTGGTGCAGATACAAGAGTCGTTTTTAATTGGTTAAATGCTTTTAGGCATTTGTCATCGAAATCAAATTCAACATATTTCATAAGGAGGGTGGTTAGAGGTTTTGATATTTGCGAGAAATCTTTTATGAATCGTCGGTAGAAACTGGCGTGTCCTAAGAAACTGCGTATTTCTCTTACTGTTTTAGGGGGTTGCAAGTTTTCTCTAACTTCGATCTTACCTTTATCGACTTCAATCCCCTTTTCAGACACAACGTGTCCTAGTACGATTCCTTGTTTGACCATAAAGTGGCACTTTTCCCAATTCAGAACGAGGTTAACTTTTACGCATCTCTCCAAAACTTTCTCCAAATTTATCAGACAATCTTCAAAACTCTCTCCACATACAGAGAAGTCATCCATAAAGACCTCCATGATGTTTTCTATGAAATCAGCAAAGATTTCCATCACGCACCTCTGAAACGTGGCGGGAGCATTGCATAATCCAAACAACATGCGTCGGTAGGCGAAAGTTCCATAAGGACATGTGAATGTTGTTTTCTCTTGGTCATCGGGGTGAATAGGGATTTGAAAGAATCCTGAGTAACCGTCTAGATAACAGTAATGAGAGTGCTTAGCTAATCGTTCAAGCATTTGATCAATGAATGGTAGAGGGAAATGGTCCTTGCGAGTGGCCTTATTTAGCTTCCTATAGTCAATACACATTCTAGCTCCGCTTATAGTTCGTTCCGCTACAGCTTCGCCTGCTTTGTTTGTTGTTACTGTTATACCACCTTTCTTTGGTACACAGTGGACTGGGCTTACCCATTGACTATCGGAGATTGGGTATATGATTCCTGCGTTCAGAAGTTTTTTAACTTCATCTTTAACTATGGTGCTCCATATTGGGTTAATTCTTCGTTGATGTTCTCTAGAAGATTTGCAGTCATTTTCCAGCATAATACGATGCATGCAAATGGAAGGACTTACTCCTTTGAGATCTGTAATGTTGTATCCTAAGGCGGATGGATATTTTCTTAAGACTTGTAATAATTTGTTTGTTTCATGTTGTCCTAAGTCCGTGTTGACAATTACAGGCCATTTTAACTCGGTGTCAAGGAATTCATATCTGAGGGTCTTAGATAATGGCTTAAGATCCAATGCTGGTTTTCTTGGACAAGGCATGTGATCAGGTGTCATAGCTAAGCATTCACTCAGATTGTCGTCTCGGTATTCAGGACACCATTTGTTATCTTCGAATATAAGAGGTATGGGAATCTTCATGGTTTCAGAACAAGGTATTGGTTCCCATTCAATTTCTCTTACGCATTCGTCCACGATGTCCACCAGATAACATGTGTCATCTATGGCGGGCACTTGTAAGAATTGTGTCAGAATAAATTCGACTTTCTCTTCACCTACTTCAAAGGTTAGTTTGCCCTTTTTTACATTTATGATAGCTCCAGCGGTGGCTAAGAATGGTCTTCCTAAGATGATAGGTGTGCTTTCGTCTTCTCTAATGTCCATGATTATGAAATCTGTAGGGATGTAGAATTGGCCTATCCGTACAGGAACGTTTTCTAAGATTCCTACTGGGTATTTGACGGAGCGATCCGCTAATTGAACGGACATCTTTGTTGGTCTTAGTTCACCCATTTCCAGTTTGTTGCATATGGATAAAGGCATAACGCTAATACTAGCTCCTAAATCACATAGGGCTTTGTCTATGACAAACTTACCTATATGGCATGGTATAGAGAAGCTTCCAGGGTCTTTCAGCTTAGGAGGCATCTTGTTTTGGATGATTGCGCTACATTCTGCTGTAAGCGTGACTATTTCGTCATCTTCTAGCTTTTTCTTGTTGGATAAGATTTCCTTGAGGAATTTGGCATAGGAGGGCATTTGAGTTATAGCTTCTGTGAAAGGAATTGTTATATTAAGTTGTTTCAGAAGTTCTACGAATTTTTTAAATTGCCCTACATTCTTAGGTTTGGCTAATCTACCAGGAAATGGGATCTGGGGTTTGTAAGGCGGTGGAGGCACATAAGGTTTTTCTTTTTCTTTTTCTTTGGCCTCTCCTCCTTTATCTTCTTCGTCTTCCTCTGGTTTCTCTGGTTGATTCTCCTTCTCAGTTGATGTTTCAGCCCTTTGATACATACTTTGATTTGACAGTCTGGGGTCGGGAGGTCCATCTAACTCGGTTCCACTCCTTAATATGATGGCATGAGCATGCCCCTTCGGGTTAGGTTGTGGTTGACCGGGAAATGTATCAGCCGGTGCAGCTGTAGATGCTTGTTGTTGAGCCACTTGAGAGATTTGGGTTTCTAACATTTTATTGTGGGTGGCCAAAGCATCTATTTTGTTTGCTAATTGTTTTATCTGCTCATTAGTGTGTATGTTCTGATTTTGGACGTCTTTGTTTGTTTGCGCTTGGGTAGCTATGAAGTTCTCCATCATCAGTTCTAAGTTTGATTTTCTAGGTGCACTAGGAGCATTTGCAGGAGCTTTCTGATATCCAAGTGGTACAGCAGGTGCTTGGTTTGGATCATACAACACATTGGGGTTTTTATATGAGAGATTTGGCTGATTTTTCCATCCAGGGTTGTACGTGTTTGAGTAAGGGTTTCCTTGGGAATAATTCACTTGGTCAGTTGGAGTTCCTGCCAAGATCTTACATTCAGTAACTAGATGTCCAGGTACTCCGCATATTTCGCGATTGGGAGTTATAGCAGCCACGGTGGCTGGAGGTATTACGGTCAAATTATCTATCTTAAAGGTGAGGGCATCTACCTTAGCGTGGACACTGTCTAGGTCGCTTATCTCATACATACCTCCTTTTGTCGGTGCTTTCTCTGTAGTACCTTTGTCTGTGTGTCCTCTTTCGCTTCCCCACTGATAGTGGTTTTGGGCCATACTTTCTATTAGAGCATAGGCAGCGGTGTAAGATTTGTCCATAAGTGCACCACCTGCGGCAGCGTCTATTGTTAATCTTGTATTGTAAAGGAGACCATTATAGAAGGTGTGGATAATCAACCATTCTTCCAAGCCATGATGTGGGCATAGTCTCATCATATATTTGTATCTTTCCCAAGCATCGAAAAGGGATTCGTTCTCCTTTTGTCTAAAATCGCTTATCTGAGATCTCAGCATAGCTGTTTTGCTTGGCAGGAAATACCTTGCAAGAAAGACTTTCTTCAGCTCGTCCCATGTAGTGACTGAGTTTGCGGGTAGAGATTGGAGCCAATCTCTTGCTCTGTCTCTTAGAGAGAAAGGGAAGAGACGAAGTCTTATTGCCTCTTGACTGACCCCATTGTTCTTGATTGTGTCTGCATAGTGTAGAAATATTGATAGATGAAGATTAGGGTCTTCCATTGACCCACCAGAGAACTGGTTCTGTTGTACAGCAGATAACAAAGAGGGTTTCAGTTCAAAGTTGTTAGCCTCGATAGGAGGGGCAGCAATGCTATTGTGCGGTTCATCTTGTGAGGGAATGGCATAGGATTTGAGTGTGCGTGGAGCAGGGTTGGCAGCCATTTCTTCGGTTGGTCGAGAAATCGGAGGTTCGAGTGATTGACGAGGTTGAGTGTTATGCAAGAGATGATACTCTTGAATTCGGCGTCTAAGTCTGAGATAACGCTTGATATCATTGATTTGTATGTATAACGGCTCGCCTTGCAAACGAGTGTTTGGCATATAAATAAGAAAAGAAATAGAGAAGAAAGAGAGAAGTTTTTACTCTAGTCTCTACTGCGTAACAAAAGAGTAGCGATATCGACTTAAATCAGTCCCCGACAACAGCGCCAAAAACTTGATCGGGATTGTACTTATGTATCCAATGATTCGGATTGCAAGTGCACAGTCTTATCGTGTAGTTTTAAAATATATCGAACCACAGAGACTGATGAATCGATCTACCGTCTTCTATTGTTACTTCCCAAATCTAAAGCTAATGAATATTTGATTGGGTTGTAGGGAAAACTAAATACTAAATCAAATTGGATTTTTGATAATCAGTTAGCTTAATTACCAGTATGCAATAGTCGTAGCTCGGGAACTAGCGACCTGTTGGGCGTCTTTATATTTTCAAAACAGCTTTCAGTAAAAGTTATTTAGTTTAAAAACCCTCGTCTCACACTGTCGTTTTGTTGATCTAGGCTATGCAGTTAAGTCCTAACGTACGCTTCCGCCATCGCGCAGGAGTTAAAAACACTTTTTGAAAACTAAATAAAATCTTAATTAACTTTAAAGTTATTCCGCTGTATTTTAAGCCAATGCCTAATTACTACTGTCCAGTTAAAAGATCTCAAACTTCCGCTTTGTTGACCCTAACCTCTATCTGCTTTTTACTTCCGTAACAAAACAATTTAATGATTGAAAAATAGTAACTTAGGCCAGAAAAGAAAGTTTCGTAGTAAAAATAATCCCAACTAAGTTACTCGTTCCCTTGGTTGAGTGACTTTACATACCGATATAGGATTTCTAGCCTAACATAATATTAAACCAAATCGCAGAATAATTTAAGGGACAAACAAAAATAAACATAATTATATTGATTAAAAAGCAATAAGAATTTGTAAACATAAACCTGGTAATAACTCTGAAGACAGAAACACTCCTGCACAAATTGTAGGCTTTGCTTCGATCGGAGAATATATTTAACCGTACAGAAGAAAATAATGCTGGAAAGGAATATAGAAATAGCTGGGAAATATAATAATGCTGAAAAGAATATTCGCTCAAAATAAATATAAAATCTCTAAAGTTTCTTGCCAAAAAGAAGAACCCTTTCTATTGTGGTCTAAGGCTCTATTTATAAGTCTTGCGTGATCAGTTGTTCTCGAGAATGTAGGAACAGTTTACTTCCTCCTTTGAGAAATAATAGGGCCATTAATTTGTCACGTTCCTTGGTACTTTGACTGAGTGGGTGAGAAAATGTAGGTAGTCGTTGGATTAACCCTTGAATGCGTTTATCTCCGTTGGATGAGAAGAAAGTGGAGTAAGTGGCTTGTGACGTTCGTCACATTCAAGTGACGATAGTCACTTGGTCTTTCTTGGCGCGTGACGTTCGGCACGCCTCCTTGACGGTCGTCAAGGTCTTCTTCATTGTGGGCCAAGTGCTCACATGTATAATGGGTTTCAGCTCATTTTTTCTCCTTTGGCCTTTTTGCTAGTTTTGCACCTCTTTTTTCTTCATTTCTTCCAAAGTGTTCAGCTTAATGCATATCTGCAAAAATAGAAAAATACCTGCATAATACTTATAAAATAATTTAATTTAAACTAAAGTATGAGAAATATTTGGTGTATATCAAGCCAGAAATATCACATATTTCTGTGTCATCAGAAGGCAACTGAAGTGAGAGTATACCCTAGGAGTGCGCATGTGCGAGTGATTTGATTTCAGTTATTATCTTTTCACATTAGGGTTTTCTAGCCATTTTAAATTGTCATGCAATCTTGTCATACAATCCTATTAACATACATCTAACAGTTAATATTTGCAAGAATTATAATGTGGAAAAGTAAAACCTACGCTATTACAAGGCTTCGGGGGAGGGATTAATTACATAGCCAAAAACCCGTAAAACGATAAATAAAATAAAATCCTAATTAAACTATTACATACCGTAAGCAGTTACATTAATATTGTAAAAATAATAAGCGCGCGCGATGAAACGAAAACGAGAGATTTAGGGTTTTGACCCCGACTAAACCTAATTGCAATTTTAAAAGGAAAATCAATTTTTTTGTGGTTTTTGATTATTTTGAGAAAATAAGGTTTAATTGAATAAATATAAACCCTAATGACTAATTAATTTTATTTAAGAAAAATAATTAAATTAACCTATTTTTTGCATTTTTTTTATTTTGAGAAAGAAATAGAAATTAAATCAAAAGCAAACCCTAATTTTTCTAATTTATTTTAATTATATACAAAAAGTTAGAATTACCCTAAATTAAAACTAATATAAAATTAAATTTGATAAAAAAAATAAAAACCTAATTCTAAAGTTATGGAAATTTGATTTTATGATTTTTTTTGTGAAAAGGAAATTAATTTGTGTTAGAAAATAATTAAATAAAAGAAATTAAATAAAAGAAAAATTAGAAAAGAAAAGGAATGGGTCTGGGGTAAATAGCAAGAGGAGGGGTGTGATTGGAAATTCTTGGCCCAATAACTCCTGGCCTCTTTGACTTTTCCAATCTCCTGCGCTTGCTTGACTTATGTCTGTGGTGGAACCTCATGGGAGGAGCCTTGGATCTGGCTTGTTGATGATCTGATTGGTTGGATATTAAGGACGTATGGTGGACTTATGGGACGCCTGTGCACCTGATTATACAAGGAAAAATAATATGGAACATTGTTGGGACCTGGGGATCGAACCCAGGCCCTTTGGCATTTTTACCCTGCGCGCTTACCAGTTGAGCCAGCTTTGTTAGTTGTATGAATAATAACAAAGAAATATAATATGATAAACACAAAAAGCGAATTCTAAAACGCGCGAAATTTGAATGAGCGAATCAGGAAATGCCATGTTATCCTTCTTCTTCCTTGGCTCTGTCGTTTTAGACAAAACCCTTTACCTACGGACATTGGGCGTAGGTACAACCCTTGTCCACTCCAAAACCTTGTCCCTGCATGATAAATCATAACCAGTGGTACCAATCAACTCGTTGCAACTTCACGAGTATCATGGTACCACTATCCATGGCCAATTGTCCCTGTACAAGAAAACCCTAAACACAAAGGAAAAACACTAGCCATGGCACTTTGCTATACAGTTAATGAAAACGCAATTAAATATGACCATTAGATTGCAAACATCATAAGTTTTAAGAATATATCAATGAATCATGCTAAATGTACCAGAATTATGATATTCGAATTCAAGAAAGTATGGAAATCGTGGGACTCTTACAGTGCATTTCAAGGCGTGGAGAAGCTTGCTAGCGATTGAAATTGGATCCTGGGAGGTCCAGCAAACGTTTGGGATGGCTAGAATGATTTGAATTGATCTGAAATGTGGAAATCAGTTTTCCACTTTTCTTGAATTTTTTGAAACTTGCTTTCTGTTTTGCACGCCTCCAATCTCTCTGTTTTTGGTCTGCAATCCTTCCTTATGTATCCAAGAATGAATTAGGGTTGCAACTTGGTTTCAAATCATCTCCAATTATGATCATTGATTCATGATTTGATCCTTGTGCAAATATTTCCAAATCAAGCAAAATGCAATCTTTTTGTGTCCAAATGAACCTTGCACGATTTGATCTCAACATGCACAAAATCTCAAGATTTGATTAGCCTTTGATATTTTCATTATTTTATTTTGATTATATTTGATTTAATTGAAATAAAATCAAAATAAATGACAAAAATAAAAGAATGACAAATGGAAGAGCTCATGGGTCGTGGGTCATGTTACAAACTCAATGCAAGCATAAAAAGTTGGGCCCATCTGGCAAAAATTGCAATTTGTGACACATTTGACTTTTGGTAATTTTTCAAAAAAGGTCAACTTTACCAATGCATAACTCCCTCAATTTTGACCCTAGAGAGGTGTTCTTGGACTTTTTAGAAAGCTTAAGATGTCCTCTAAGCAAACCTTTTGGTCTCATCTAAATTGAGTATTCCATGTTCAGGTATGAAGCTTTGGCCCAAAAGGTGTTTTTGTTAACTTTTCAAAATGACCTATAATGTACAAATTCATATCTTCTTGTGAGTGCATATTTTGAACTTGGGAGATGAATATGAAATGTAGGGAATTGCATCCTCTTCCAAATGAGCTTTGGATGGGTCATTTTTGATACCTTAGACATATTGCTTTTGGTTTATAGGGGTTGTGTGTGCAGAAAGAACAAGTTAGAAGCTCAAGACAAGTTGACTTTGTGATTAAAGCAACTTTTCAAGAATGGAATGGTAACTTTCTTCCCAAAATGGCAAATTGGCTTAGACAATGCTTGGAACATTTGGATAATAGCTCAAAAGCAAGTGTAATCTTCTGATTATAGAGAGATCTAGAGGTTTAGAGGCATGCAAAACAAGATTGTGCAGCATAGGTTTGAAATTGAATTCTTGTTCATCACAAAATGCCTTGTAATTCAAGTGACAAAACACCAACTTCATCTCTTCGATTCTCCCTACTAAAGAATGATCTCAAGGAGTTCTTGGACATTTTGGAAAGCTTGCAATGTTCTCTACAACCCATATTTGAATTGATTTTGAAGATTCCCCTTGGAACTATATGAAAAAATTCTATGAAGTTGAGTCAAAATCTTGACCAAATTAGGGCAAAATTTCACTAAGTGTTTAGTTTCATGGTCCTATGTTCTTGAAATTATAACTTGAGATCCAAGCACTTTTGGAAGAAGTTGTGTGAAGCAAAGTTGTATATTTCATGGAGATCTATAACTTTCATGTTGGAAGTTTATTTTGAATCATCTTACATCATGGTGAAAATTTGGCTCAAAGTTATGAAAAAACATGAATTTTCAACACTTAGAAAAATTTCTATGTTTAGAAATTTTGACTTTTCAAAATGAAATCTTGACTTTTTGATTTCTTGATGAATAAGTTTCATATTTTGACATGTTTTGATGAATTGTGATCTTTGGCACTTGAATTTGACCAAAAAGTCAAAGTTTGACTTTTCAGTATACAGTTGACTTTTGATCAGTTGACTGCAAAATTCATCTGTCAATCCAATGGACTTGCAATGTTTGAAACCATGTCATTAGGTCAAAATGACGCAATTGGACTCTTGAGATCATTCCTTAAACCGAATGACCATTTGCTAGGTCAAAAACCAGAAATTGCCCTTTCCCAGTCAAAACCCTAATTTTGGCCATTTTGCCCTTTTGGGGATTTGATCAAATGTTTTGAGGAATTGTGGTCCAAACTTGATCAAATGATGCATATGAGTCTATAATTTTGATGTGGATAAAAAATTATGGAGTTTGACTGTAAATTGGCCATAGTTGACTTTTTCCCCAATACAATTGATTTTTAGGTCAACTGCTCAATTGACTGAGCAAAAATGTGATCTAAGGCTTGAAACTTGGCATGAATAATCTTGTGGGTATATGATGATCCATGAAAGTCATATGAGGAATTGAACATTCAAATTTACTTGTGCAAACTCAAACCCTAATTTTGATCATCAATGCATAAGGAGGTGTCTTGAGCTGACCAAACCCTAATGCAGTCTTGAGTCAAGGAGATCTTGTGAGAAAATTCTTGACAAGTGAGAGGGAAAACTTTGGGGTACAATAGCTTCCCCTGTTCAATCTTCTTAAGCCTGAAGAATTAGATTGGCAAGTTTTTTCGTTCGTGACTCGAAGGTGGAACATGATTTGACACTAGAGTGCCTAAAAGTTTGCACTCTATGATGTGATGGTTGAGGGAATGGGCTTAAAGATGCCATTTGGAGAGGTGATAGAAAGTTGTAGGAGATGGGATTGTAGACGCCATCCAAAAGTGATTGTTTGAATTGTAACTTGTAAGCTGAAAGAATGAGTATCAGAATGACGTCTGTGTTTGGAGTGTATCTGAATTGTATCTGGGAGCTTAATTTTGAATTAGTATCAGGATGGAATCCGTGTCTGGAGTGTATCTGAACTGTATCTGAAATATGGCTTTGAATGAGTATCAGAATGGCATCCGTGTTTGGAGCGTACCGGAACTATATCTGAAAGTCGAATCTGAATGAGTATCATAATGGCATATGTGTCTGGAGCGTATCTGAATTGTATCTGAAAGCTGGTTTTGAATGAGTATCAGAATAGCATCCGTGATTGGAGTGTATTTGTACTGTATCTGAAAGATGGTTTCGAATGAGTATCAGAATGGCATCCGTGTCTAGAGCGTATATGTACTGTATCTGCAAACTTTGAACATTGTTAATGGTAGTTGTTAACCTTATCCTGAAAATGGTAAAATGTTAGCTAAAATGCAAAGTCATGTTGTATGAAATGTATGATATAATGCATTTGTTTTATCAATTTTTATGATATACGTATGCAATGTATGCGTATGTGATCTAGTCTATTGCACTGTTTGTTGGATTGGGGAAAATAAATCCTGAATGTTGCTGAGGATATGTAAGTCTTCATATCTTAAAGTCGAAGTGTTGATGAATTTCCGTTTAGAGAAATAAACTCTGTTGTAAGGAAAATGCCATGTACTGCTTAAAAAATCCTGCTTGAGGAATCTGGATAAATTGGATGATTTCTACCGGGGATCGATAATTGGAAGTTTTGTTTCGCTAGGGATTAAACTGTACACTGCAGGGGATTTTTATGGAAAATAACTTAGAGAGATTCCCCTATCTCTTAAAGCCATCATTAATTGTCTTTGATTTTGTTTATTTGTACACAGTAATTATGTTCAAATGCATATGTTCAACAATGAATCATTGGATGTTTTTGTAAACAAAACATAAGCGTAATGAAAAACAGATAGTTTTTGCACTTTCAAGGAGATATCTTTGTATTGACTTTGAGTAAGTATTTTTATACAATGAGACAAACATTCTAATAAGAGAATGTCGTCGTAAAAAATGAAAATTTGGATACAAAGAAAAGATAGATATGTGTAATAATTCCATGGGGTTCCCATTCCTCTATAGCCTTTGTATCTCTGAGCATCTTGTCTATTTGTTGCCTTGTCCGAAGCTGATTGAATTGATCAGAACCGCTGAATTTGTCAGTTGAAGCCAAAGGTTGCCCGCAAAGTAATCCAATGGGACATAGTCATACGCTTTAATTCCATAAATTTTTCCTGGACTGCCCTTTCGGGTTTTAGTCCACAGGGAAACCCTTTTTTCCCAAGTCACCCTTTCGGGTTTTCAACTTGCCGGGTGTACAGATTTTTTTTATTTTTATCCCTAATTTTTTCCCTAACCTTTTTGGTTCACCGGGATGCCCTTGTTTTTCCTAGGTGTGTCAACCTAGCGGGTCTCTTATGCGTAGTATCTTTGACTATGTCCGCGTTCACAGGGTGCGGAAGGTCGTCACCATCCATAGTGGTTAAGATCATCGCTCCACCAGAGAATATGCTATTGATCACAAATGGTCCTTCGTATGTAGGAGTCCATTTTCCCCTGGGATCACCTTGCGGTAGTATGATACGTTTGATCACCAGATCTCCAACTTGATACACTTGTCGTCTGACCTTTTTGTTGAAAGCCTTGATCATCCGTTTTTGATACATTTGACCATGGCAGACAGTAGTAAGTCTTTTCGCATCAATTAAGTTCAGTTGATCAAGTCGAGTCTGGATCCAATCGCCTTCATTCAGACCTGCATCCTTCATAATTCTTAGAGAGGGGATCTGAACCTCAATAGGCAAGACAGCTTCCATGTCGTATACCAAAGAATAGGGTTTTGCCTCGGTCGATGTGTGAGTTGTAGTACGATACTCGTGGAGAGAGAATGGCAATATCTCATTCCAGTCTTTGTATGTGACTGTCACTTTCTGTATGATCTTTTTAATGTTTTTATTTGCGACTTCAACAACACCATTAATCTTCGGCCGGTAAGGGGAAGAATTGTGATGCTGAATCTTGAATTGCTCGCACAGGGCGGTGATCATAGTATTATTTAAGTTTGTACCATTGTCTATAATCATCCTTTCCGGGATACCGTAACGACAGATAAGATTCTGCTTGATGAACGGGGCGAAAACATTATTGGTCATGAAAGCAAAAGAAGCTGCCTCCACCCACTTGGTGAAAGAGTCAATGGCCACTAAGATGAAGCGGTGTCCATTGGAAGCTGTTGGTTTGATTTCCCCAATCATATCAATCCCCCACATAGCAAAGGGGCAAGGAGCCGTCAAGACATTCAGAGGAACTGGAGGTACGTGCACCTTGTCAGCATAAATCTGACACTTATGGTAGGTTTGAGAGTGTTGATAGCAATTTGCTTCCATGGTAGACCAGTAATAGCCTGCCCGTAGGATTTTCTTTTCCATCGTATGCCCACTGGAATGGGTGCCAAAAGTGCCTTCGTGTAACTCGGCCATGATCCTTTCAGCTTCAATCTTGTCTATGCACAGAAGTAACACAGAGTCATGGTTGCGTTTGTAAAGAATGTCGTTACTAAGGAAGAACTTAGCAGAGAATATTCTTAATAACTTCTTATCATTGACTGAAGCTCCTTCTGGATATTCTTAAGCCTCGAGATACCTCTTGACCTCGTGAAACCATGGTTGGTCCACTACTTCCTCAGTATTAATCTCGTGACAGTGTGTCGGTTCATCCATTCGTTCAATGGTGATCTAGGGAGCCTCATTATCCCATTTAAGTTTAAACATAGATGACATTGTGGCTAGTGCGTCTGCTAGCTGATTTTCTTCTTGCGGAAAGTTCTCGAAGGTAATCTTCTCAAAATGCGGGAGAAATGTCAAAACATGTTCTTTGTAAGGGATAAGGTTAGGGTGTTTGGTGTCCCATTCCCCTTTGATTTGGCTGATAACTAAAGCTGAATCTTCGAATACATTCAAGGATTTGATCCCCAAGTCTATTGCCGCTTTGAGACCAATAATGCACACTTCGTATTCCGCCATGTTATTTGTACAATTGAAGCAGAGTCTTACCGTAAATGGAGTATGACATTCTTCTGGAGATTTGAGTACAACACCAATACCAATGCCAAGTGTGTTGGATGCCCCATCAAAGAACAGGGTCCATCGGGATCCTTGTCCAGTTCCATCATATGGTCTGAATTCTACACATTTGTTTACCATCATGATGTCCTCATCTGAGAATTCGAACCTCATGGACTGGTAGTCTTCCACAACTTGGTGAGCAAGGTGATCAGCTAGTACACTACCCTTTATTGATTTCTGGGTAGTATACTGTATGTCATATTCCGTCAGGATCATCTGCCATCTCACTATTCTCCCAGAGAGAGCAGGTTTTTCAAAGATGTATTTTATTGGATCCATTTTAGATATCAACAAGGTAGTATGAGTCAGCATATACTATCTTAGTCGGCGAGCAGCCCATGCCAGAGTGCAGCAAGTTTTCTCGAGAAGTGAATATCTTGTTTCATAGTCGGTAAACTTTTTGCTCAGGTAATAAATAGTGTGCTCTTTTCGGCCAGACTCGTCATGCTGCCCCCTCGCACACCCCATTGAATTTTCTAAAACAGTTAGATACATGATCAATGGTCTTCCCTCGACTGGTGGCATTAAAACATGAGGCTCTAGCAGGTACTCTTTGATCTTGTCAAAAGCATTTTGGAATTCATCATTCAATTTGACTACTTGATCTTTCTTCAGTAGTTTGAATATTGGTTCACAAGTAGCTGTCAGGTGAGAAATGAATTTGGCAATGTAGTTCAAACTTCCCAAGAATCCTCTGACTTCCTTCTCAGTACGAGTAGCAGGCATCTCTTGTATCGCTTTCACTTTGGCAGGATCTACTTCAATACCTTTATTTCTGATGACAAAGCCTAGGATCTTACCAGACCTTACTCCAAATGTGCACTTGTTTGGGTTCAACCTCAGTTTATACTTCTTTAGTCTCTCAAACAGTTTTTATAAATGATCAAGGTGTTCTTCTTCTGTTTGAGATCTAGCTATCATGTCATCCACATATACCTCTATTTCGTGATGTATCATGTCGTGAAATAGAGCTACCATGGCACGTTGATAGGTTTCCCCAGCATTCTTCAGCCCGAATGGCATCACCTTGTAGCAGAATGTGCCCCATTGTGTGACAAATGGTGTTTTCTCCATGTCCTCAGGCGCCATTTTGATTTGGTTGTAACCTGAGAAATCGTCCATGAAAGAAAACACTTTGTGTTGTGCCGTATTGTCAACTAGGATGTCAATATGGGGAAGTGGGAAATCATCCTTAGGGCTTGCCCTATTTAAATCTCTGTAGTCCACGCACATTTGTACCTTTCCGTCTTTCTTAGGCACGAGAACAACATTGGAAACCCATTGCTGATAAGAGGTGACGGCCAAGAATCCAGCATTAAATTGTTTCATGGCTTCTGCTTTAATCTTCTCTGACATATCTAGTCGCATTCGACGAACCTTTTGTTTTACTGGTGGACAATCCTCTTTTGTAGGCAGACGATGTACCACAATATCTGCATCAAGTCCCGGCATGTCTTCATACGACCAGGAAAAGACCTCAACATACTCGTGTAGCAAGTGAATCAGATGCTCCTTAACACTCTGTTCCAGATTGGAACCCAACTTGACCTCTCTTTTTTATTCTTTGGTACCCAGGTTGATTGTGTCCACGGGTTCCTTGTGAGGCTGAATGGTTCTCTCTTCTTGCAGTAGTAATTTGGCAAGTTCCCCTGGTACTTCACAATCTTCCTCACCTTCATCTTCGGCTTGGTAGATTAGATTTTCCGAGTCACAAAAAGCCATAGCAGAACCGTTATCCATGGGATCTCGAATGGATGTAGACATGCATTGTGAGTGTGAGTGTGTGTAAGGGTATAGCTATCTTTGAAAGAAATGAAAATGTAAAAAGTAAAAACAATGAGCACAAAGTTCCATGATTCATTGATGCCATATGGAAATGAGATAATAACCCTTACTAATGGACCATTGTACCTCGGGTAAGACACAAGGTTTTAAGAGTTTGAATTTTTTTAATATTACAGATCCAACAAAGTGTAAAGACAAATTACTGTGGGATAAAAGTGACCGGAACAAAATATCTTGCCTCCCAATTTCCGATCCCTCCATTGACATTTGGGAAGATCCAATCCTCCAGGTTACAACCATATTCATCATCCTCTACCGTGTTGACTTCACGGTTGTTGATCTTCAGGGGTGGTCCTCCAGCACGAGCGCGGCGTACGGCCTTCTGAGCACTTGAAGTGAAACCCAAGCCAAACTTGTATGACTTGTATGGGATATCCGGGAGTTGTCCCCAGATAGTGCATCCACCTTCTTCTATTACGGCCTTGGAATCCTTCAAAGATGCCATCTTGAGTAGAGGCCTTGTGATCTTGGGAACCTGAGACACAGCCTTCGTTACTGCCACGTCTTGTGGGACTTCTTCAAAGTGTTGGAATGGAGTTTCAATAAATTCACCATCTAATTCCACATATATGAAGGAATTGAGATGGTTGATCATATACTCTTCTTCTCCATGAACGGTGATGATCTTCCCTTGAATCAGATATTTTACCATTTGGTGCAACGTAGATTAGATTCTCAGAGTCACAAAAATCCATAGCAGTATCGTTACCCATGGGATCTGGAATTAAGGGGTACCTGCATTTATAAGTGTGGGTGTGTGTAAGGGTATAGCTATCCTTAAAAAATAAAATGTAAAAGAAAAACAATGAGCATAAAAGTTTGTATGTGAAAAACGTCCATGATTCATTGAATGTCATATGAAGATGAAATAAAAACCCTTACAAATGAACCATTGTGCCTCGGGCAAGACACAAGGTTTTAAATGTGCGAATTGTTTGTGAATATTACAAGTCCAACAGAAATGTAAATATAAATTACTGAGGGATGAAAGTTATTGGGACAAAGTCTCTGGCCTCCCAATTGTGAAGTCCTCCGTTGACAGTAGGAAAGATCCAATACTCCAAGCTGCAATCCTCTTCACCATCTCCTACCGCATTGACCTCTCGGTTGCTAATCTTAAAGGGTGGCCCTCCAGCACGGGCATGACGTACAACCTTCTGAGCACTTGAAGTGAACCCTAGACTAAACTTGTCAGATTTATACGGAATATCCGGAAGTTTCCCCCAGATGGTGCATCCTCCTTCCTCTATTACTGCTTTGGCGTCCTTTAGAGATGACATCCGGAGCGGAGGTCTTGTAATCTTGGGAATCTGGGACACATCCTTGGTTACTGCTACCTCTTGGGGGACCTCTTCGAAATGTTGAAAAGGAGTTTCAATGAACTCGTCGTCCAATTCCACATACCTGAAGGAATTAATGTGGCTAATCATATACTCTTCCTCTCTGTGGACAGTGATAATCTTTCCCTGGACCGGATATTTCAGCATCTGGTGCAGCGTAGAGGTGACAGCGCCAACATTATGGATCCACGACCTTCCTAGCATACAGGAGTAAGAGGGGTAGATGTCCATTACATAGAAGGTTGAGTTGAAAGTTTGAGTCCCAACCTTTATGGGGATATCTACCTCCCTATGCACCATCCTCTTTGAGCCATCAAATGCCCTTACGACTATGTTACTGGGTTTCAGCATCAGTCCTTCGCAGTCTAGTCTGTCGAGAGCTTTCTTCGGTAAAACATTCAAAGATGAGCCAGTGTCCACCAAGACATGGGCCATAGTTGTGCCTCTACATTCCACAGAGACATGCAATGCCTCATTGTGCTTTCTTCCCCTTGGTGTCAGACCAGCATCCGAGAAGCCTAGGCCGTTATCCACCTTCAAGCTTGCCATGAAATCTTGAAATTAGTCAGCAGATGTCTCTTGTGGCACATGGGATGTCTTTAGAAACTTCACCAAGGCTTTCGCAGGTGCTTCGGAACACAGCAGCAATGACAGCATGGAGATTTTGGAGGGAGTTTGCCCCAACTGTTCAACGACGTCGTAGTCGCTCCTCTTTATTATTCTCAGGATCTCCTCCATCTCTTTCTTGGAGGTTTTGGGAATAGCCAGTGGTTGGGCCTTCGTCTGGACATGCTCCACTTGAATACTTTTTCCTCGAGTTTCAGCAGCAGGAGTGTTGGTAGGAAGGACAGTAGGGGTTGTATCGTCTTCATCAATAAGAGCACTTGCAGAGATGATTATTGGTACGAAAGTAATCTTTGGAGCAGCCACGGGTCCAAAAACTGCCTTTGGGGGGGCAATTTCTGGAGAGAAGATTCTACCGCTTTGGGTAATCTTACTGGTTCCAGCAATATTGCTAATGTCCGAGTCTTATTCTTCGGAATTTATCCCCTCGAAGACTAGCCCATCTTGTTTGATTCCATGGTAGTTGATGTCCCCACCGTAATTCCACGATACAGTTTTGTCTGATACATACGGGACTGGCCCAAGCATTGTGATTATAAGAGGAGTAGTTTTTATAACCGATGTAACCCTAACAGGTCTTTTGGGGACCCTGGAAGAATTGGCGGAGATGGTGATGATTGAAACGTCTTCAACAGGAACAGGTGAAACAGGACTACTTTCAAAAAGAATCTCTTTGTTGTCTATCAAGCGTTGAATGCTTGTTTTTAACAAAGGGCAAACAGTTGGTGAGGATAAGCAGAGATGGCAGTCTTCATTACAACCCGGGAATACACCGACTTTTAACAAGTTTATCTTAATGATTGGGAGTGGAGTCATGAGTTCATCAATTGTGGTAACAAACAAATCTTCTTCAACAGCATTGGTGTTGTGACCATGCCTGGGCATAGGAGCAGAAATAATGTTTGGCTTCTCGGGTGCATCAAACTCAATCTCTTTTGCCTCTATAAGGTCTTGAATTTTTTTTTCAAGGCCCAACAGTTGTTAGTGTCGTGACCCGGACTTTCTGAATGATATGCGCAAAGGGCATTTGGGTGATAATGAGGGGACGCTATGTTGGGGTTCTTTAGATCTTCTTTTAAAGTTGCCAAATTGGATTTCAGAAGGTGCGGTAAAACCTGGGCTAGAGTCATATTGATTATGGTGAATTGTCGGACTGGCCTCTCCACCCTCGGTTGATTACTTCTTGGTTGATCAGATGTAGGCTTTGGGATCATGACAGCTCCTACCATTGGTCAGCGCTCGGCTCTCCCTTGGTTCCTTTGTGAATATACAGTAGCTACTTCTTTCTTCCCAATGAAAGGTTTCCTCACAACTGTAGAGGCAGATGAATCCTTCTGAATCTTTCCACTTTTTATGCCAGCTTCCACTCTTTCTCCGGTCAGTATTAACTCAATAAATCCTGCGGATGAGCTTCCAATCAGATGGTTGAAGAAAGGGCCCGATAGAGTGCCTAAGAACATATCCACCAATTCCCTTTCAGACAGAGGGGGTTGCACTCTCCCAGCTGGATCTCTCCATTTATGCGCGTAATCCTTGAAACCCTCATTGGAAGCCATAGCCATACTCTGAAGTTGAGTACGGGTAGGCGCCAAATCAGCATTATATTGATATTGCTTATAGAAAGTTGCGGCAAGGTCTTCCCAGTTGTGGACGTTGGCCCTTTCCAGTTGGTAAAACCAATCGAGTTGTGTTCCAGATAGGCTATCTTGGAAAAAATGCACCCACAAGTCTTTATCGGAGGAGTGCGGCTGGATCTTTCTCACATATGATCGGAGGTGCATCTTAGGACATGACACTCCATCATATTTTGCAAACAAAGGTACTTTGAATTTCGGAGGAATCACATTCCCCGACACTAGTCCCAATTCTTCAAAATCTAGACCTGGCACCTTTTGTATTTCCATAGCGCTCAAACGCTCTTCAAGATGTTTGTACTTATCATCAGCTGGAGGATATTGTTCCTCAGAGTAGTCTTCCTCTTCTTCCTCCTCTTCAGATTCTGACGGAACCGTTGTTTCCTTTTCTTTCCCCTCTCCTTCACCGGATGTTGTTGCAAAATTCAAGGTTCTTCTAGCCTGTCCCTGAAACCTTCTCCCCGTGTTTAAAACCCCGATGGCTTTCTTTGTTTTCTTCTTTCTTTCTTCAGCTAACAGAGTCTTCAACTCTTCTTGCCCCTTGGCTAGGGTCATGAGTAACTGTTTAAATTGTGTGTTCTGAGCTTGGAGATCTTTGACGGTCTGTTCGAGATCCATCTTACTGAAATAAACAGTAGAGAGATGAGGAAACTTATTGCAAAAGAACTGTTTATTTTATGATGAATGAATGTGCATATGTAATGTTTTCAAGGATTTTTAAAGATTCAAGTTCGTTTTAGACAAAAAGAAACACATGTTATATTAATAAGATAAAGTTTGAGTAAATCAATGCCCCTTGGGCAAAATAATACAACACTCTAAGATAAAAAAAGTAGTGCGCATCCTCTTTGGTGCTATGTAGGCATTTAGAGTCTGATCCTCATGAAGTAGCCAAGTGAGTTCCAAAACCTTCTTCTCACTTGCGTAGAATTGGGCTTCAAAAGTATCTCGCTCTCCTTTGAGTTGTATCCAATCCCTTTGTAGGTCTTCAAGACATGTGGGCATGTCAGGATGTAGGATAGTGTATGGAACATCTCCCTCCTTAACAGGCTCAATGATCACCAGGAGAATTGAAGGATAAGGCATCATAATACTTTGAGCGCGAGTTCGTACCCATTTGAGGTAAGGCTCAAGAGGGGTGGAATTATTGTGTCCCAAAATCTTGTTATCCACCTTGTTTAGCATCCTCCAAGCTCGGATGAATCTCTAGCGAAGACCTTGACCGTCGTTGTCGTAGTCAAATACCAAACCTTGAATCAGCATCTCGTGCGCGCCATCCCTTTGGGCATAACCAAACTATCTTAGAGCTAGGCATGGGTTGTAGGTGATGCCCCCATAATTCCAAGTAGAGGGACATTAGGGAATTCCCCATAACGGTCAACAATGATAACATTCTCTCTGGATCGAGAGCACCAATGAATATCTGAATGTTTGAGTGTCATTAACCATTGTGACCACCTTAATCTTTGCTCATTCTTTAAGACTGATTAGGGAAGATGAGAAATAAACCATCTTTCCAGGAGAGGAGTGTAACACATAAGGACAGCTCTTTTCCTCATTGTGCGAGTGTGAAAAGAGTGTAGGACATCCCTTAGCAATGTAGGCACCGGATTGCGTGACATGAAGATTTTGACGGCACTCACATATATGAGTTGGTCAGGATTTGGAAACAAAACCATCCCATAGATGAGGAGAGCCACAATTTCCTCAAAAGCTTACAAATCTAAGGAATTCCAACAGCTTTGGGCTTTCTCAAACAGGAACTTTGCTAAGAAGCCTTTGACACCACTTCAAGTTTCCCAATGAGTTATGACATCAGATGAGTGCAAGTGCAAAGCTTGATCAATATCTTCTAGCTTTGGCTCTCTTTCGTACCATTGAAAATAGTTGATTAAGAATGGGAATCCTCAAGAGTTAGGAGAATTCTTCCAAAGTAGGCATAAGCTGATAGTCGAGAAATATGAAGCAATGGTGTAAAGGATCAAAGAACTGGAAGAACACCTTCATCATATCCTCATATGTGTTGGAGGTAACCAAGTTGAGTAGACGACCATGTCTCTCGGTGAATGGAGAGTTCTCAGGGATACTTGAAGCTAGCTCCTTAAGTTGTGGAGTAACTCTTACAAGGTTGACTTGGATAGTTTTCCTGTGAAGTGAATCCATATCCTACAAAACAAGAACAAAGATGAATCTCCAAAATCCTTGAAATGGTTAGTGAATGCATATGATGTTCATGATGTCCATGATGTTATGTACAAGTATGCATAGCAAAGCAAACAAGTTCTTAGTTTAGGCTTGCACGAGGTTTTATAGGTAAGTACCCTCTTGAAGTTTAGTTGGCTTAAACCTGTACAATGCATTGAATGCTTGGCTTCAGGGCATGAAATCTGGTGCAATCCATTAATGGTGGAGTGACAAACGAGTTTGAGGCCTGAAAAGTGAAGATTGTACAGCATGCTTGAGGATTTGAATTTTGTTCTTCATGAATTGGCTTGAGATTAAAGTGAGAAATTGCCAACTTCATCTCTTCGATTCTCCATACTCAAGAATGATCTCAAGGAGTTCTTGGAAATTTTGGAAATCTTACAATGTGATCCATAACTCATCTTTGAAATGTATTTCAAGATTCCTCTTGTAACTACGTGAAAAACTGCCATGAAGTTGGGTCAAAAACCTGCCTAAATTAGGGCAAAATTTCACTAAGTTATTTTAGTTCATGGGCATGTATTCACAAAATTATATCTTGATATCCAAGCATCTTTAGGGAAAAATATGTGAAGCAAAGTTGTAGATTTCATGGAGGTCTACAACTTTCATGTTGGGAACTTTCTTTGAATCATCTTGTATCATGGTAGAAAATTGGCCTAAAGTTGAGAAAAAATAAGAAATTTTCTATACTTAGAAAAATTTCAAAGTTAAGAAAAATTCAAATTTCAAAACCAAATATGCAACCTTTGATTCCTTGATGAAAAACTTTCATATTTTGACATGTTTTTATGAATTGTGATCCTTGGTATTTGATTTTGACCAAAAAGTCAAAGTTTGACTTTTCAGTATACAGTTGACTTTTGATCAATTGACTACAAATTTCATCTATCAATCCAATGAAAATGAAATGTTTTGAACCATGTCATTAGGTCATGATGATGCAATTGAGCTCTTGGAATCATGCTTCAAACCAATTAGTCATTTTCTATGTCAAAAATCCGAAATTGCCCTTTCTTAGTCAAAACCCTAATTTTGACCATTTTTCCCTTTTGATGATTTGATCAAATTTATTGAGGAATTGTGATCCAAACTTGATATAATGATACATATGAGTATAGAATGTTGATGTGGATTAAAAATTATGAATTTTGACTGTAAATTGGCCATGGTTGACTTTTTCCCTAATACAACTTATTTTTAGGTCAACTGTCCAACTGACTGATCAAAAATATGGTTCAAGGCTTGAAACTTGTCATGAGTAAACTTAGGGGTCCATAATGATGTTTGAAAGTCATATGAAGCATTGATAGTCCAAAAATTCTTGGGCAAACTCAAACCCTAATTTTGGGTTATCAATGCAAGATGAGATGTCTTGAGTTGATCAAACCCTAATGCAGTGTTGAGTCAAAGAGATCTTGTGAGAAAAGTCTTGATAAATGAGAGGGAAAATTTTGGGGTACAACATCTGCCCCTGTTCAATCTTCCTAAACCTGAAGAGTTAGATTGGCGAGTTTTTCCATTCGTGACTCGAAAGGTGAAAGATGATTGGACACTAGAGTGCCCATAAATGTGCACTCGACGATGTGTACTTGAGGGAATGGGCTTAAAGATGCCATTTGGAGAGGTGGTTGAGTCTTGTCGGAGATGGGCTTGTAGATTCCATCCAAGAATGTTTGTTGAATTGTAAGTTATGAGCTGAAAGAATAAGTATCAGAATGGTGTCCGTATCTGGAACGTGTTTGAACTGTATCTGGAAGGTTGTATCTGGACGAGTATCAGAATGGCATCTGTGTCTGGAGCGTATTTGTACTGTATCTGAAAGTTGAATCTGAATGAGTATCAAAATGGCATCCGTATCTGAAGCGTATATGTACTGTATCTGAAAGTTGAATCTGAATGAGTATCAGAATGGCATCCGTGATTGGAGCGTATATGTATTGTATCTGAAAGTTGAATCTGAATGAGTATCAGAATGGCATCCGTGTTTGGAGCATATTTGTACTGTATCTGAAATTTGAATCTGAATAAGTATCAGAATGGCATCCGTGTCTGGAGCATATCTGTACTATATCTGAAAGTTGAATCTGAATGAGTATCAGAATGGCATCCGTGTTTGGAGCGTATCTGTACCGTATCATGATTGTTTATTGTTAATGGTGGTTGTTAATCTTATACTGAAAAGGGTAAAATGTTAGTTGAAACACAAAGTTATGTTATATGAAATGTATGATGCAATGTATTTACTTTATCAATGTTTATGATATGTGGATGCAATGTATGCGCATGTAAGCTGATTTGCTGTATTGCTGTCTGTTTGAGGAAAATAAATCCCTGGACGCTGATGAGGATATGTGAATTTCATGTCTTGACGAACTCTTGTTGAGAGAAGTAAATTTTTTTGCAAGGGAAATGCCATGTACCGCTTGTAAGATCTGCTTGGGGAATCTTGAGAAATTTGACGATTTCTACTGGGGATTAATAATTTGAACTTTGTTCTGCTGGGGATTTAAATGACATACTGTGGGGATTACTTATGGAATAGCCTAGAGACGTTTTCCTGTCCTCCCAACCTATCAATAATTGTCTTTCTCATTTTGTTTATTTGTAAACAGTAATTATGTTCAAATGCATATGTTCATCAATGAATCATTGGACATTTTTGCAAACAAAACACAAGAGTAAAGGCAAATAGTTTTTTTGTACTTTCAAAGAGATATCTTTGTATTGACTTTGAATAAGTATTTTGTACAAAGGAGACAAACATTCTAGTAAGAGAATGGTGCCATAAAATGAGAGAAATTTATACAAAGAAAGATAGATATGTGTAATAATCCCATGGGGTTCCCATTCTTCTATAGCCTTCATATCTTCGAAAATCTTGTCTATTTGTTGCTTCGTCCGAAGATGATTGAATTGATCATAAACTCCGAGTTTGTCAGTGGAAGTCAAATGTTGTCCGTTAAGTGATCCGACAGGATATAGCCATACGCTTTAATTCCCTAACTTTTTCCTGGACCGCCCTTTCGGGTTTTCAGTCCACCGGGAAACCCTTTTTTGCCCAAGTCTCCCTTTCGGGTTTTCAACTTGCCGGGTGTATAGATTTTTTTATTTTATCCCTAATTTTTTCCTGAACCTTTTCGGTTCACCGTGATGCCCTTTTTTTCCTAGGTGTGTCAACCTAGCGGGTCTCTTATGCATAGTATCTTTTCACTATGTCCGCGTTCGCAGGGTGTGGCAGGTCGTCGCCATCCATGGTGGTCAAGATCATCGCCCCACCGGAGAATATGTTCTTGATTACAAATGGTCCTTCATAGGTAGGAGTCCATTTTCCCCTGGGATCACTTTGTGGCAAAATGATACGTTTGATCACTAGATCTCCAACTTGATATACTTGGCGTCTGACTTTCTTGTTGAAAGCTTTGATCATCTGTTTTTGATACATCTGACCATGGAAAACAGCAGTAAGTCTCTTTTCATCAATTAAGTTCAGTTGATCAAGTCGAGTCTGGATCCAATCGTCTTTATTCAAACCTGCATCTTTCATAATCCTCAGAGAGGGGATCTGAACCTTAATAGGCAAAACAGCTTCCATGCCATATACCAAAGAGTAAGGTGTTGCCCCAGTTGATGTGCGAGCCGTGGTACGATACCCGTGGAGAGTGAATGGTAGCATCTCATGCCAGTCTTTGTATGTGATTGTCATCTTTTGTATGATCTTGTTAATGTTTTTATTTGCAGCTTCGACAACACCATTCATCTCTGGCCGGTAGGGAGAAGAATTGTGATGTTGAATCTTGAATTGCTCGCACAAGGCGGTGATCATAGTGTTGTTAATATTTGTACCATTGTCAGTGATGATCCTTTCTGGTATAACGTACCGGCAAATAAGGTTTTACTTGATGAAGCGAGTCATAACATTCTTGGTAACATAGGCAAAGGAGGCTGCTTCAACCCACTTCGTGAAATAATCAGTGGTGTCCATTGGAGGTTGTCGGCTTAATCTCTCCAATCATATCAATTCCCTACATAGCAAAGGGCCAAGGAGCCTTCAAGACATTCAGAGGAACCAGAGGTACGTGCACCTTATCAGCATAAATTTGACACTTATGACAGGTCCGAGAGTGTTGATAGCAATCTTCTTCCATGGTAGACCAATAATAGCTTGCTCGTAGTATTTTCTTTACCATCGCATGCCTACTGGAGTGAGTGCCAAAAGTACCTTCATGTAATTCATCCATGATCTTTTTAGCTTCAATCTTATCCATGCACTGAAGCAAAATAGAGTCATGATTGCGTTTGTATAGGATGCCATTTCTAAGGAAGAACTTAGCAGAGAATCTCCTTAAGAACTTATTATCATTGATTGAAGCTCCTTCTGGATATTCTTGAACCTCGAGATACCTCTTGACTTCATGAAACTAAGGTTGGTCCATTATTTCTTCAGTATTAATCTCGTGACAGTGTGTTGGTTCATCCATTCGTTCGATGGTGATCTGGGGAGCCTCGTTATTCCAATTAAGTTTAAACATAGATGACATTGTGGCTAGAGCGTCTGCTAGCTGATTTTCTTCTCGCGGGAAATGCTCGAAGGTAATCTTCTCAAAATGTGGTAGCAATGTCAAAACATGTTCTTTATAAGGGATAAGATTTGGGTGCTTAGTGCCCCATTCCCCTTTGATCTGGATGATGATCAAAGTTGAATCTCCAAACACATCTAAAGATTTGATTCCCAAGTCTATGGCGGCTCTGAGACCAAAGATGCATGCTTCATATTCCGCCATGTTGTTTGTACAGTTGAAGCAAAGTATGGCAGTAAAAGGAGTATGACACCCTTCCGGAGATATGAGTACAGCACTGATACCATTACCAAGTGCATTGGATGCCCCATCAAAGAACAGGGTCCATCGGGATCCTTGTCCAAGTCTGTCATATAGTCTGATTTCTTCACAGTTGTCTAATGTCATGATGTCTTCATCCGGGAATTCAAACTTCATGGGCTGATAGTCTTCTACAGCTTGATGAGAAAGATGATCAGCCAGCACACTGCCCTTTATAGCTTTATGTGTAGTATACTATACGCCGTATTCTGTCAGGATCATCTGCCACCTAGCTATTCTCCCAGACAGAGCAGGCTTTTCGAAGATATACTTTATCGGATCCATCTTAGATATCAACAAGGTAGTATGAGTCAGCATATACTGTCTTAGCCGGCGAGCAGCCCATGCCAGAGTGCAACAAGTTTTCTCGAGCAGTGAATATCTTATATCACAGTCGGTAAACTTTTTGCTCAGGTAGTAAATAGTGTGCTCTTTTCGGCCAGACACGTCATGATGCCCCAATACACACCCCATTGAGTTTTCTAAAACAGTCAGATACATGATCAATGGTCTTCCCTCGACTGGTGGCATCAAAACATGAGGCTCTTGTAAGTACTCTTTGATCTTGTCAAAAGAAACCTGGCATTCATCATTCCATCTGACTACTTGATCTTTCTTCAATAGTTTGAAGATTGGCTCACAAGTAGCCGTTAGGTGAGAAATGAATCTGGCAATATAGTTCAGGCGTCCCAAGAATCCTCGGACTTCCTTCTCAGTACGAGGAGCAGGAATTTCTTGTATTGCTTTAACCTTGGCCGGATCGACCTCAATGCCTTTGTTGCTGACGATAAAGCCTAAGATTTTACCGGACCGTACTCCGAATGTGCACTTGTTTGGATTCAACCTTAGCTTGTACTTCCTTAGTCTCTCAAACAGCTTTTGCAAGTAATCCAAGTGCTCTTCTTCTGTTTTTGATCGGGCTATCATGTCATCTACGTAG
The DNA here is from genome assembly GCA_948472305.1 of Vicia faba. Lineage (NCBI taxonomy): Eukaryota > Viridiplantae > Streptophyta > Magnoliopsida > Fabales > Fabaceae > Vicia > Vicia faba. The sequence goes on from OX451739.1 coordinate 1,331,421,231, forward strand.
ACCTCTATTTCATGATGTATCATGTCGTGAAATAAAGCTACCATGGCGCGTTGATAGGTTGCCCCAGCATTCTTCAGTCCGAATGGCATCACCTTGTAGCAGAATGTGCCCTAGTGTGTGACAAATGTAGTTTTCTCCATGTCTTCAGGTGCCATTTTGATTTGGTTGTAACCTGAGAATCCGTCCATGAAGGAAAACACTTTGTGTTGGGCCGTATTGTCAACCAGGATATTGATGTGGGGGAGTGGAAAATCATCTTTAGGGCTGGCCCTATTCAAATCTCTATAATCCATACACATTCGTACTTTGTCGTCCTTTTTAGGTACGGGAACAATGTTGGCAACCCATTGAGGATAAGAAGTGACAACCAAGAATCCCGCATTGAATTGCTTCATGACCTCCACTTTGATCTTTTCTGACATATCAGGTCTCATGCGGCGGACCTTTGTTTGACTGGTGGACAATCTTCTCTTGTAGGTAGACGATGTACCACGATGTCTGTATCAAGTCCTGGCATGTCTTCATATGACCAGGAAAAGATCTCAACATAATCATGCAATAGCTGAATCAGATGCTCCTTGACACTGGGCTCCAAATTGGCACCCACCTTGACCTCTTTTTTATCCTCCTCGGGACCCAAGTTGATTGTATCTACCGTTTCCTCATGAAGCTGAATAGCTCTTTCCTCTTGTTGTAGTAGTCTGGAAAGTTCCCCTGGTACTTCACAACCTTCCTCACCTTCGTCTTCGGCTTGGTAGATTAGATTATCAGAGTCACAAAAATCCATAGCAGTATCGTTACCCATGGGATCTGGAATGAAGGGGTACCTGCATTTGTTTGTGTGGGTGTGTGTAAGGGTATAGCCATCCTTAAAAAATAAAATTTAAAATAAAAACAATGAGCATAAAAGTTTGTATGTGAAAAAAGTCCATGATTTATTGAATGTCATATGAAGATGAAATAAAAACCCTTACAAATGGACCATTGTGCCTCAGGCAATACACAAGGTTTTAAATGTGCGAATTGTTTATGAATATTACAAGTCCAACAGAAATGTAAAGATAAATTACTGAGGGATGAAAGTTATTGGGACAAAGTCTCTGGCCTCCCAATTGTGAAGTCCTTCGTTGACAGTAGGAAAGATCTAATCCTCTAAGCTGCAATCCTCTTCACCATCTCCTACCGCATTGAGCTCTCGGTTGCTAATCTTCAAGGGTGGCCCTCCAGCACGAGCATGATGTACAGCCTTCTAAGCGCTTGAAGTGAACCCTAGACCAAACTTGTCAGATTTATACGGAATATCCAGGAGTTTCCCCCAGATGGTTCATCCTCCTTCCTCTATTACTGCTTTGGCGTCCTTTAGAGATGACATCCGGAGCGGAGGTCTTGTGATCTTGGGAATCTGGGACACAGCCTTGGTTACTACTACCTCTTGGGGGACCTCTTCGAAATGTTGAAAAGGAGTTTCAATGAACTCTCCGTCCAATTCCACATACCTGAAGGAATTGAGGTGGATAATCATATACTCTTCCTCTCCGTGGACAGTGATAATCTTTCCCTGGACCGGATATTTCAGCATCTGGTGCAGCGTAGAGGTGACAGCGCCAGCATTATGGATCCACAACCGTCCTAGCAGACAGGAGTAAGAGGGACGGATGTCCATTACATAGAAGTTTGAGTTGAAATTTTGAGTCCCAACCTTTATGGGGATATCCACCTCCCCATGCACCATCCTCTTTGAGCCATCAAATGCCCTTACGACTATGTTACTGGATTTCAGTGTCAGTCCTTCGCAGTTTAGTCTATCGAGAGCTTTCTTCGGTAAAACATTCAAAGATCAGCCAGTATCCACCAAGACATGGGCCAGAGTTGTGCCTCTACATTCCACAGAGACATGCAATGCCTCGTTGTGCTTTCTTCCCCTTGGTGTCAAATCAGCATCGGAGAAGCCTAGGTTGTTATCCGCCGTCAAGCTGGCCACGCAATCTTGAAATTGGTCAGCAGATGTCTCTTGTGGCACATGGGCTGTCTTTAGAAACTTCATCAGGGCTTTTGCATGTGCTTCGAAACACAGCAGCAATTCCAGCATGGAGATTTTGGAAGGAGTTTGCCCCAATTGTTCAATGATGTCGTAGTCGCTCCTCTTTATTATTCTCAGGATCTCTTCCATCTCTTTCTTGGAGGTTTCAGGAATAGCCAGTGGTTGGGCCTTCGTCCGGACAGGCTCCACTTGAATACTTTTTCCTCGAGTTTCAGCAGCAGAAGTGTTGGTAGGAAGGACAATAGGGGTTGTATCGTCTTCGTCAATAGGAGCACTTGTAGAGATGATTATTGGTACGGAAGTAATCTTTAGAGCAGCCACGGGTCCAAAAACTGCCTTTGGGGGGGCAATTTTTGGAGAGCAGATTCTACCGCTTCGGGTAATCTTACTGGTTCTGGAAATATTACTAATGTCAGAGTCTTCTTCTTTGGAATTTATCCTTTCGGCGACTAGCCCATCTTGTTTGATGCCATGGTAGTATATGTCCCCACCGTAATTCCACGGTACAGTTTTGTCTGATTCATACGGGACTATCCCAAGAATTGTGATTAAAAGAGGAGTAGTTTTTGGAACCGATGTAATCCTAACTAGTCTTTTGGGGACCCTGGAAGAATTAGCGGAGATGGTGATGATTGAAACGTCTTCAACAGGAACAGGTGAAACATGAGTACTTTCAAACAGAATCTCTTTGTTGTCTATCAAGCATTGAATGCCTATTTTTAACAAAGGGAAAAGAGTTGGTGAGGATAAGCAGAGATGGCAATCTTCATTACAACCCGGGAATACACCGACTTTTAACAAGTTTATCTTAATGATTAGGAGTGGATTCAAGAGTTCATCAATTGTGGTAACAAACAAATCTTCTTCAACAGCATTGGTGTTGTGACCATGTCTGGGCATAGGAGCAGAAATGACGTTTGGCTTCTCGGGAGCATCAAACTCAATCTCTTTTGCCTCTATAAGGTCTTGAATTTTGTTTTTCAAGGCCCAACAGTTGTTAGTGTCGTAACCCGGACTTTCGAAATGATATGCGCAACGGCCATTTGGGTGATAATGAGGGGACCCTGTGTTGGGGTTCTTTGGAGCTTCTTTTAAAGTTGCTTAATTGGATTTCAGAAGGTGCGGTAAAACCTGGCCTAGAGTCATATTGATTCTGGTGAATTGCTGGACTAGCCTTTCCACCCTCGGTTGATTACTTCTTGGTTGATCAGATGTAGGCTTTGGGATCATGACAGCTCCTACCATTGGTCAGTGCTCGGCTCTCCCTTGGTTCCTTTGTGAATATACAGCAGCTACTTCTTTCTTCCCAATGAAATTTTTCCTCACAACTGTAGAGGCAGATGAATCCTTCTGAATCTTTCCACTTTTTATGCCATCTTCCACTCTTTCTCCAGTCAGTATTAACTCAGTAAATCCTGCGGATGAGCTTCCAATCAGATGGTTGAAGAAAGGGGCCGATAGAGTGCCTAAGAACATGTCCACCAATTCCCTTTCAAACAGAGGGGATTGCACTCTCCCAGCTAGATCTCTCCATTTCTGTGCGTAATCCTTGAAACCCTCATTGGAAGCCATAGCCATACTCTGAAGTTGAGTACGGGTAGGTGCCAAATCAGCATTATATTGATATTGCTTATAGAAAGTTGAGGTAAGGTCTTCCCAGTTGTGGACGTTGGCCCTTTCCAGTTGGTAAAACCAATCGAGTTGTGTTCCAAATAGGCTATCTTGGAAAAAATGCACCCACAAGTCTTTATCGGCGGAGTGCGGATGGATCTTTCTCACATATGATCGGAGGTGCATCTTAGGACATGACACTCCATCATATTTTGCAAACAAAGGCACTTCGAATTTCGGAGGAATCGCAATTCCCGACACTAGTCCTAATTTTTCAAAATCTAGACCTGGCACCTTTTGTATTTCTATAGCGCTCAAACGCTCTTCAAGATGTCTGTACTTATCATCAGCTGGAGGATACTGTTCCTTAGAGTAGTCTTCCTCTTCTTCCTCCTCTTCAAATTCTGACGGAACCGTTTTTTCCTTTCCTTTCCCCTCTCCTTCACCGGATGTTGTTGCGAAATTCAAGGTTCTTCTAGTCTATCCCTGAAACCTTTTCCCCATGTTTAAAACCCCGGTGGCTTTCTTTATTTTCTTCTTTCTTTCTTCAGCTAATAGAGTCTTCAACTCTTCTTGCCCCTTGGCTAGGGTCATGAGTAACTGTTGAAATTGTGTGTTCTGAGCTTTGAGATCTTTGACGGTTTGTTCGAGATCCATCTTACTGAAATAAACAGTGGAGAGATGAGGAAACTTGTTGCAAAAGACCTGTTTATGTTATGATGAATGATATGTGCATATGTAATGTTTTCAAGGATTTTTAAAGATTCAAGTTCGTTTTAGACAAAAAGAAACACACGTTATATTAATAAGATATAGTTTGAGTACATCAATTCCCCTTGGGCAAAATAATACAACACTCTAAGATGAAAAAGTAGTGTGCATCCTCTTTGGTGCTATGTAGGCATTTAGAGTCTTCTCCTCATGAAGTAGCCTAGTGAGTTCCAAAACCTCCTTCTCACTTCCGTAGAATTGGGCTTCGAAAGTATCTCTCTCTCCTTTGAGTTGTATCCAATCCCTTTGTAGGTCTTCAAGAGATGTGGGCATGTCAGGATGTAGGATAGTGTATGGAACATCTCCCTCCTTAACAGGCTCAATGATCACCGGGAGAATTGAAGGATAGGGCATCAAAAGACTTTGAGAGCGGGTTCGTACCCATTTGAGGTAAGGCTCAAGAGGTATGGAATTCTTGTGTCCCAAATTCTTGCTATCCACCTTGTTTAGCATCCTCCAAGCTCGGATGAATCTCTGGCGAAGACCTTGACCGTCGTTGTCGTAGTCGAATACCAAACCTTGAATCAGCAACTCGTGCGGGCCATCCCTTCGAGCATAACCAAAATGTCTTAGAGCTAGGCATGGGTTGTAGGTGATGCCTCCCCTAATTCCAAGTAGAGGGACATTATGGAATTCCCCACAACGGTCAACAATGATAACATTCTCTCTGGATCGAGAGCACCAATGAATATATGAATGTTTGAGCATCATTAACCTTTGTGACCACCTTAATCCTTGCTCATTCTTTAAGACTGATTGGGGAAGATGAAAAATAAACCATCTTTCTAGGAGAGGAGTGCAACACATAAGGACACCTCTTTTCCTCATTGTGCGAGTGTGAAAAGAGTGTAGGACATCCCCTAGCAACGTAGGCACTAGATTGCATGACATGAAGATTTTGACGGCACTCACATCTATGAGTTGGTCAGGATTGGGAAACAAAATCGTCCCATAGATGAGGAGAGCCACAATTTCCTCAAAATCTTTCAAGTCTAAGGAATTCCAACAGCTTTGAGCTTTCTCAAACAGGAACTTTGCTAAGAAGCCTTTGACACCACTTCTAGTTTCCCAAAGAGTTGTTACATCAGATGAGTGCAAGTGCAGAGCTTGAGCAATCTCTTCTGGCTTTGGGTCTCTTTCCGTACCGTTCAAAGGTAGTTGATTGAGAATGGGAATCCTCAAGAGTTGGGAGAATTCTTCCAAAGTAGGCACAAGCTGATAGTCAGGAAATGTGAAGCAATGGTGCGAAGGATCAAAGAACTGGAAGAGCACCTTCATCATATCCTCATCTGTGTTGGAGGTGACCAAGTTGAGTAGACGACCATGTCTCTCGGTGAATGGAGAGTTCTCAGGGATCCTTGAAGCTAGCTCCTTAAGTTGTGGAGGAATTCTTACAAGGTTGACTTGGATAGTTTTCCTACGAAGTGAATCCATATCCTACAAAACAAGAACAAAGATGAATCTCCAAAATCCTTGAAATGGTTAGTAAATGCATATGATGTTCATGATGTCCATGATGTTATGTACAAGTATGCATAGCAAAGCAAACAAGTTCTTAGTTTAGGCTTGCACGGGGTTTTATAGGTAAGTGCCCTCTTGAAGTTTAGTTGGATTAAACCTATCCTAATAATAGTAATCGGGTTCTAAGGAGTTCAATATCACCGGATTATTTCCTTGGTCATTGTTTCAGCTCAAGCCTCTTTAATGGCGACCAAAATATACCAAGAAACCAAACCTCAATGAGTGTAGTATCGAGTATCTACCAACTTCGGACTGCACCAAAGCCGGTCATCTCACTGCATCCTAAAGGCCAAGTTGGTCAAGTAAAGGGTTCTAGAAGTTCATTAGTGCTTCATGACATCACTCAGCGGCCCCGTATTCTCTTAGATTGACTCAAAGGCTACCGGTACCCACAAATATGTCACACTAACATAGCTATTGCTTAGACCATGTCGGTATACCCCGCACATTTTCCACAACGTATTGCTATTTACCTATAATGTCTCCCAAATCCGGGTGGAGGATTCAAACCCAAACAAAGAACCATAATGTAAAGCAAACAAGTCAAACAATGTAAGCAAATAAATATGCTTTAGCCCTAAGGTAACCCCACTTTTATAAAAATCCCCAGAAGAGTCACCAGTTCTGTGATGCGGTGGGAGAACTGACTTGAGGGTTTTGGGTTTTATTGCAAATGTTGCGGTTAGGAAGAGTCGCCACCGACTTTTCTTTTATCCAAAAGGAAAGGTGAAAAAGCACAGGAAAGACCTTTGAGATTGTTTCTTGAGTTCGGGGGGTAGATTATGAAAAGGGAAGGTATTAGCACCCTTTTCATCCATGGTTTTCCATAGGCTCTTAGTTACTTGCTAGATCACTTGCCTTTTTGTTTTGAAATTGTGCTTTGTGTGGTTTTGAAACTATTTTGTAAAAGAGGCCATTGTTTAGGCGATCTTTGTAATGATTCTCGTGCGTAAGAATGTATACAAAGATGTTTGTCTTTTTGAAAATGTTTTTGTAAGTGTTTAGTTATTGGCATGTTTTTTGGTAAAACTAGGTTTATGAATGTCATGACTAATGTCATAACATTCTGATTTATTAGGTACTTTATGCAGAAAAATTATGGCATACAGTAGCTACTGTTTATGAGTGTGTATCTGAGCAATTTGCAATGATCACATTTATTGCCTTCTACCAAAATCAGTAAACAGGAATTCTGATGTCATAACAAATGTTAAGACATCCTGTACTGATCTAACAGTTATGCAGTTTGGTTAATTCTGAGATTTTTCAGGAAGTTGAGTCATTCTTTCCATAACAGAATCTTGCGTGGACCTTAGGTTAACCTAGCTCAACCCTAATCTGGTTGATAAAGTCTTGTGACCAAGTCTTAAGGTTAACCATAGCTTTTTGTGGAAACCCTAACTGAAGAAACAGCTGCTATATATTCAACAGGATTGCTGTTTAGAAAGTATCTCTTTGGACTGAAGATCAATTAGGAGTTGTATAGTTTTAACTGTTGTAATCCAAGCAAGTATCATTGTGATAAGTGACTTGGAATAGGTTTTGATTGTAAGGGTTTTTGTATCACTCAAAGCTTTGAAGCAAGAGTGTTTGTGTCTCTTGACTAAAGCTGTGAAGCAAAGTCAAGTTAGGTTTATGTATCACTCAAAGCTTTGAAGCAAGAGTGTTTGTGTCTCTTGACTAAAGCTGTGAAGCAAAGTCAAGTTAGGTTTATGTATCACTCAAAGCTGTGAAGCAAGAGTGTTTGTGTTACTTGATTAAAAAGCTGTGAAGCATAATCAAGTGTATGTTCTGAAGAGTGTCTTCATTATTTCATTAGTCAATTGTTGTAAGTATCACTGCTATGATTGAGGGGGAGTGAGTAGGAACTCAGGTTTAAGTTGAACTTAGATTGAAGTTGCATTGGGTAGGTCTTAAGTGAAGGAGATAAACTGGTTGGTTTATTCCTGAATTAATATCTCTTATAGTGGATTTCCTCCCTGGCTTGGTAGCCCCCAGAGTAGGTGTTGTTTCACACTGAACTGGGTAAAAAATTGACTGTGTTCTTTACTGTTTTTATTTATTGTCTTATAGAAAGTCAGATACGGTGTCATAGCATTCACTGTGACATTGAGTATCTGCTGCCAGAATTTCAATTGGCATCAGAGCAGGCACCCTGCCTGTATTACTGGGTGATATCTAGGGATATCACTTTCTGGAACTATGGACAAAGAAGGAGTTTTTGGAAATAGACCACCCATTCTGGATGGAACAAATTATGACTACTGGAAACCTCGTATGATTGCCTTCTTAAAATTACTGGACAAAAAGGCTTGGAGAGCTGCTGACAAAGGATGGATCCATCCCACCATAACTGAGAAAGATGGGACAATCAGTCTGAAGCCTGAGGAAGAATGGAGCAAAGAAGAAGATGAGTTAGCCCTGGGTAATTCCAAAGCTTTAAATGCCTTGTTCAATGGAATTGATAGAAACATATTCAGACTAGTACATCAATGTGAACTGGCCAAGGAAGTGTGGGACACTCTCAAAACTACCCATGAGGGCACATCCAAAGTAAAAATGTCAAGGCTTCAGATGCTGACTACCAAGTTTGAGAACCTAAGGATGAAGGAAGATGAAACCATTCATGAGTTTCACATGAACATCTTGGAGATTTCCAACACCTCAGGAGCATTGGGAGAAAAAATGTCTAAAGAAAAACTTGTGAGAAAGATTCTCAGATCCCTGCCTAAAAGATTTGCAATGAAGGTAACTGCTATAGAGGAAGCCCAGGATGTCAGCAAGTTAAAGGTGGATGAACTCATTGGGTCTCTTCAGACTTTTGAAATGGGGATCAGTGACAATGTTGACAAGAAAAACAAGAGCATAGCACTTGTATCCAACTCTGAAGATAAAGACAAGGAGGATGAAGAAGAAAATATTTCAGAAGCTATAGCCATGCTTGGAAGACAATTCAACAAACTCATCAAGAGAATGGATCCAAAGTCAAGGTCAAATGTTGAGAACATCCCCTCTGACATTAACAGATCTTATGACTCCAGCAGAAGACCAAGGTCTGAAGAGAAGGGAAATCAAGGCAGAGGAATTCAATGCCATGGTTGTGAAGGATATGGGCATATTCGAGCTGAATGCCCTACCTTTCTTAAGAAACAAAAGAAAGGAATGTCTGCTACCTGGTCTGACTATGATTCAGAAAGTAATTCTGAAGAAGAATCTGCCAAACTAGTTACTGCACTAACTGGTGTCTGTACCTCTGAAAGTGACACTAGTGATGAGGAAGTGACATTTGAAGAACTGGCTAATACTTACAAGAAATTGTGTATCAGAAGTGCTGAAGTCTGTGTGCAAAATGAGAGACAAACAAAACTCATCATAAAGTTGGAAGCTGAAAAAAGGGCAGACCTTGAAACTATAGGTCATCTAGAAGGGGAAGTTCAAATGCTGAACTCAAAACTGAACCAGATGACCAAATCTGTCAAGATGCTGACAAATGGAACTGACAAATTGGAAGAAATCCTTCAGGTTGGACAAAATGTGAGAAACAAGTCTGGTCTAGGATTTATGGCAGCAAAGAAACCTGGTGCATACAAGAAGATCAGGTCTGATAAATAAATGTCAAAGAAGATGTCACAACATAACCCTCATCATCGGGAACAGAGAAATATGAAGAAGAAGTACCAAAGATGGAGATGTCATCATTGTGGGAGGTTTGGTCACATAAAGCCTTTCTGCTTCAGATTGTATGGATACCCTAATCAGAACCCAGGTGTCAAACCTAAGTCTAACAGGGTACCACATACTCCTCAATGGAAGAAAAAGGCTACTGCCCTGATAGCTCACACTTCCCTGAGAGTTTCTGCAAAAGAGGACTGGTACTTTGACAGTGGGTGTTCTAAGCACATGACTGGAATCAAGAACCTTCTCAATGATGTTAAACCTCACACCACTAGTTATGTGACCTTTGGAGATGGTGCTAGAGGTAAAATCAACGGAGTTGGTAATTTGGACTGTCCTGGAGTTCCAAATCTGAATGAAGTACTATTGGTAAAAGGCCTGACTGCTAATCTCATTAGTATCAGTCAATTATGTGATCTAGGATTCAAGGTCAACTTCTCAAAATTTGAATGTCTTGTAATTAATGAAAAACAAGAAGTTGTAATGAAAGGAGTCAGATCTAAAGACAACTGTTACTTGTGGGAGCCTGAGAACACTAATAACTCCACTGTGTGTTCTATTGCCAAAGAAGAAAAAGAGGTGAAACTGTGGCACCAAAAACTTGGCCATCTTCATCTAAGAGGAATGAAAAGGATTATCTCCATGGAGGCAGTCAGAGGGATTCCAAGACTGCAAATTGATGAAAGGAGAGTTTGTGGTGAATGTCAGGTTGGTAAGCAGACTAGGATGTCACATCCAAAGTCAAGACATCTGACCACCTCTAAGGTTCTAGAACTTCTTCATATGGGACCAATGCAGGTGGAAAGACTTGGTGGAAAGAGATATGCCTATGTTGTGGTGGATGACTTTGAAGTTTTTAAAGAACTGTGCAAAAGAATTCAAAGAGAAGGGTGTATTGTCAGAATCAGAAGTGATCATGACAAGGAATTTTCAGAAGGAATTAGTTATGAATTCTCTTCTCCTATAACTCCTCAACAAAATGGAGTTGAAAAGAGGAAAAATAGGATCATACAGGAATCTGCCAGAGTTATGATTCATGCCAAAAGAATTCCTTTTCAATTTTGTGTTGAACCTGAATACATTGCAGCTGGTAGTAGCTGTTCTCAAATTATCTGGATAAAACAGATGCTCACTGAGTATAATGTCTCACAAGATGTTGTGACATTGTACTGTGACAATCTGAGTACAATCAATATTTCCAAGAACCCTATTCAGCATAGCAGGACCAAGCACATTGACCTTAAAAATTACTTTATCAGAGACCTTGTAGAGGAGAAGACAATTAAACTGGAACATGTTGCCATTAAGCTACAGCTGGCTGACATTTTTACAAAGGCTCTTGATGCAAATCAATTTGAAAACTTGAGGGGCAGGTTGGGTATTTGCCAACATGAGAAATTATAGCAATTAATTTTGCTCAAAACAAGGGTTGAAGGAGTTATTTTTGTTAAGCCTATTTTAAGTGGGTTAATCATATATTTCCCCAATTCTTTCAAAATTATTAAGAAGTTGAATAGACACACATTTGCCTCCTTCCTCTCTCGACTTTGCAACAACTCCCATTCTCTCAATCAAAGTTTTCTCTCTAGTTGGTACTGGTTTTCTAAGACTATCAAAATGTCTCAAACATCATCCTCATCCAAGACGACCGTTTCATCTTCATCATCTGATCAAGATTCTCGGGAAATCACCTCTTGCATGGATTCTGAAGTCCTGGAGATTACTCCTCTTAGAGAAATAGCAACTAACCCTTCCAAGGTCAAAAAGCTGAGAACAAGGCATGCAGGAAGGTCTCAGGCTACGTCATCCGGTAATCCCTCTCAACCTTCATCTTCTGTACCTAATAGGGAAGGATCAGCTTATGTACATCAAGTAATAGCTAGGCTTGTTACAAGAATCCTGAGTGAGAACCACTCTGTACCGGGGATTTCTGTTCCATTAAATCAAGAATCAGCAAGCCCAAATGTTGAAGCAAATCCAGATGTCTCTGAGAATGTTGAGACACCAAATGACAACATTCAAAAACCATCTGAAAACCTGGATGATATTCAGAACCCTTCAGAGAAGAATGTTGAACCACCTGTTATTGATGTAGATGAGGAATACTCAGACAATGACCTAATTGCAAATATCAACCCCAGCATAGCTAGGAGAATGATGAACAGGAAGGGTAATCAAGATGCTGCAAAATGTCTGACCAAAGAGAAACCTGCTGATAAGAAAACCAGGTCTGAAGGCAAGACTGGTGTAGAAACTGTGAAGACTGGACAGTCCAAAGGGAAGGTGAAAGCCCAAGTGCATACTGGGAGTCTCTCAAAGCCTGCAAGGCAACCAATAACAAAGAAGAGAAAAGAACCTGAGCCTACTGATTCTGATGAGGAATCAGAATTTGAAATTGATGATGAAGACATTCCTCTCAGAAGGAAACTCCCTTCCAGCAAAATGGCTAGAGTTCCTGAAGTCCCCACTGACAACATTTTATTTCACCACCCTGAAAATGCCAACAGATGGAAGTATGTTTGCTTGAAGAGAATAGCCTTGGAAAGAGAACTAAACAATGGTGCCATGGATTGCAAGGAAATCATGGACCTGATCAAAGCTGCTGGACTAATGAAGACTGTGGTAAAATTTACCAAATGCTATGAAAATCTGGTCAAGGAATTCATAGTGAATTTGTATGATGATTGTGCTGATGGAAGGTCAGCTGACTTTGAATGTGTATATGTGAGAGGAAGAAGGGTTAATTTCTCTCCATCTGAAATTAACAAATTTCTTGGAAGATCAAATGAGGCTTGCCCTGAACTGGAAGTTATTGACAATGAAGTATGCCAAACCATCACAGTAAGACAAGTCAAGTGCTGGCCCTCAAAAGGCAAGCTAAATGCTAGCAAGCTAAGCATAAAATTTGCCATCCTGCACAAGATTGGTGCAGCCAACTGGGTCCCTACAAACCATAAATCAACCATCTCTACAGGATTGGGGAGATTCATTTATGCTGTTGGTACCAGGACTGAATTTGACTATGGCAGGTATATTTTTGAACAAACTTTAAAACATGTTGGAAGCTATGTTGTTAAAGGCCCAATTGCCTTTCCCTCCCTCCTATGTGGAATCATCCTTGCTCAGTACCCTGATATCCTGGTGGAAAGAGACACTGCTTGCAAAAGAGCTCCTGCTCTTGGGTTGCACTACAAGCTGTTTCAGGGATCTCATGTTCCTGACATTGTCATAACATCAACTGAGACATCATCTGCAAAAACTCAGTCCAAGACATCTGATGTTATAGTTGTATTGAAAGAGACCTGCAAAGAGCTGGAGACAAGGAAAAAGACTCTAGAAAATCTAATTGCCAAATTAGAACAGGAGGAGACTGAAGGAAACAGAAGGGAAGAGGGTGCTGCTAAAGATCAGCTCAATGCTGAAGAAAGTAGCTCCTCTGAAGGTGACAGTGCTTAAAGTTTGGTGGACTTGATAAGCCTGATGCTGATGCTGTTGATGCAAGTGTTTTCAGATTTTATTTGTTGTTTTTATTATCTATTTTGGATAACTGTATAACATTTAAGTACATGTATCTTTGGCCCATTTGTGGCTAAAGAGGGGGAGATATATTTTGTGTTAATGTCTTGGTAGACATTATATTTTTCTGCAGTCATATTCATTTTGCTGCTCTCTTTCTCTGTTTGCTTAGGGGTTTTAGCCAAAAATCTGCCAAAGGGGGAGTTTGTAAGTGTTTAGTTATTGGCATATTTTTTGGTAAAACTAGGTGTATGAATGTCATGACTGATGTCATAACATTCTGATTTATTAGGTACTTTATGTAGAAAAATTATGGCATACAGTAGCTACTGTTTATGAGTGTGTATTTGAGCAATTTGCAATGATCACATTTATTGCCTTCTACCAAAATCAGTAAACAGGAATTCTGATGTCATAACAAATGTTAAGACATCCTGTACTGATCTAACAGTTATGCAGTTTGGTTAATTCTGAGATTTTTCAGGAAGTTGAGTCATTCTTTCCAGAACAGAATCTTGCGTGGACCTTAGGTTAACCTAGCTCAACCCTAATCTGGTTGATAAAGTCTTGTGACCAAGTCTTAAGGTTAACCCTAGCTTTTTGTGGAAACCCTAACTGAAGAAACAGCTGCTATATATTCAACAGGATTGCTGTTTGGAAAGTATCTCTTTGGACTGAAGATCAATTAGGAGCTGTATAGTTTTAACTGCTGTAATCCAAGCAAGTATCATTGTGATAAGTGACTTGGAATAGGTTTTGATTGTAAGGGTTTTTGTATCACTCAAAGCTTTGAAGCAAGAGTGTTTGTGTCTCTTGACTAAAGCTATGAAGCAAAGTCAAGTTAGGTTTATGTATCACTCAAAGCTTTGAAGCAAGAGTGTTTGTGTCTCTTGACTAAAGCTGTGAAGCAAAGTAAAGTTAGGTTTATGTATCACTCAAAGCTGTGAAGCAAGAGTGTTTGTGTTACTTGATTAAAAAGCTGTGAAGCATAATCAAGTGTATGTTCTGAAGAGTGTCTTCATTATTTCATTAGTCAATTGTTGTAAGTATCACTGCTGTGATTGAGGGGGAGTGAGTAAGAACTCAGGTTTAAGTTGAACTTAGATTGAAGTTGCATTGGGTAGGTCTTAAGTGAAGGAGATAAACTGGTTGGTTTATTCCTGAATTAATATCTCTTATAGTGGATTTCCTCCCTGGCTTGGTAGCCCCCAGAGTAGGTGTTGTTTCACACTGAACTGGGTAAACAATTGACTGTGTTCTTTACTATTTTTATTTACTGTCTTATAGAAAGTCAGATATGGTGTCATAACATTCACTGTGATATTGAGTATCTGCTGCCAGAATTTCAGTTTTCAATGTTTGTAAAATGTTTTGGAAATGTGTGTGTTTTGTTTTGAAGATAGAAAGGATAGTTGTTTGAAAATAGAGCAAGTAACTAGAGGTAATTTACTTACTCAAATGTCTATGCATTTTCTATTCCTTTGACATTGTTGTCTTACCATTGATTTGGTAAGCAACCCTATCTTTGGATGTAAACGGGACGGGCGTGGGTAATCGTATAACCATGATTAGCAATGTTACAAAGTATCTTAGCATTTTTTGAGGGACTAAGATCATTTTGTAAGGCAACTTAGAATAGCGTCATCGAGGGACTATGATCTTATATTTGTTTGTTTTGACAAGACACTTCGCATGCGTAATATGGCCATTTTTGTATAAGACAACCAAGTGGAGAAACCCTAAGGATGCTTGTGTGGAAGTGTGTTATTTTCATGCTTTGATTTTGTCTTGGATTTAGGGTTTTCTATTTGATTTGTTTTTTATCTTGCCATTCAAATCCTAATTACTAGCATGGTATGAAAAAGCGGTAAATTGCGTAATTTAAAGATTACTACGCTATTACAACATTTTATGGGAGGGGGGAATACAAATTACGAATGGGGATTTGCAATAATGTAAATCTAATTAAGCTATTACAACCAAATCGAATTTGTACAAAGATATATAAATGCAAGAAAAGGATTTTTGTTTTTTTTTTTCATGTGAAAAGAAGTTTTGAACTAAACCTAATAACTTAAGAAAAGGAGCTTAATTCTTGGAAAAAAATAGTTAACCCTAATTTCTAATTTAAAAGAAAATAAAATTCTTTAACTATTATTTTTTGTGCATTTTTTTTGTATTGAAAATAGATAATATTTTATGAAAATATTTAGTCTCTTTATATGTTAAAAAAACTTATAAATGTGAGAAAAAGAAATAAATGATTAAACTAATTCTATTTTTTTATTTACAAGTTTATTAAAGAATATATATATATATATATATATATATATATATATATATATATATATATATATATATATATATATATATATATATATATATATATATATATATATATATATATATATATATATATATATATATATATATATATATATATATATATATATATATATATATATATATATATATATATATATATATATATATATATATATATATATATATATATATATATATATATATATATATATATATATATATATATATATATATATATATATATATATATATATATATAATAGGTAACTAAAATAAAATATATTTTTTATGAGAAAAAATAAAATAAAATAGACCAAAAATATAAATTTAGCATTTTTATATTTTTATGATTTTTTTATATTAAGGAAAATATATTTAATAAAATAGAAATGAAAATAAAAATGAATAATAAAAATTATGGGCCAGGGGTGCTGCAAGTAAACAGGGGGTAGTATGTTAGCAAAAAACGCTAAGGCCCAAATGTTGAAGCCCATCCTGCAAACAGCCAAAAATGAAATTGGAAAAATATGAAAAAAAACAAAAGGTAGCACCAAGGTTCGAACCCACGACCTATGCATTTCCAAGGCGCTACCTTGTCACTGGGGTGGCTGTACATCTGTTAGTTTATGTGAAACAAGAAAAACATAACACAAAAAGCTTCATTGACCCTGTACTTCGTCTTCTTCCTCTAGCTAGCCAGACCTCCTATAACTCTTTCATTTCTCAACAAAAATAGAAATTTATAACATGAATGTTATAGCATTTTATCTCACGATTCTAACCATGTGCATAACTACAACTATAAGTCCAAGATTAACGAGAATTTTAATGGCCCTAATTCTTAACCTAATTTTTTCAGAAACTTCAAACTCAAAATTCTCTCAACTCAGGCCAAATAAATGCAAGTTATGGATATGTACAGCTTCATAGCAATGATGTCTACATTGTATATTCACAAATGGAAAGCTAACTATGCTTGTATCAAGAGTTGGGAAAACAGAAAACTCACCTTGAAAATGGAAATCGTGTTTTGGAAATGAACCTGCTTTAGGATGCTGTGATGATCAGGTTAGCTTCCTTGAACCTCTAGGAAGTTAATGCAATACTTAACTTGTCTTGAGGGTGGCTGGAATGATCTCTAGAAGTCCACCTGTGTTACTCTTTTTTTGAAGTTCAACAATAGGGAAGATGGAGTTACAGTGATGTTTCATGGTGTGGGATGGTTTTCTTGTAAGGTAAGGAAGCTTAGGAAAGCAAAAGGCCTGAAAACGCACGAGTGGAATGGAAGATTCAATTCACAAGTCATAAATGGCAAGATTGGAAGCTTGGTATGAAATTTCTGATTCTAGGGTGTTTCAAGGCTTGGGCATTCATTCTTTTAGTTGTAAAGTGATGGCTTTATATAGAGCAAAAGATTGGAGGACTTGTGCTTGCTCAGAAGTACAAGATCACATGTCTTGCTACATTTCTTGTTTTTGAAGCAAGTGTGAGAAATGAATTCTTAATGCATGGTTCTGATCTTGTAGGGTAGTGTGAAGCTTTAAACATGTTTTGTTCAGGCTTAGAGGCTTGGTTTGTGCAGAAAGAACAAGTCCAAGGCTCAAGAAATGAAAAAATGCATAAAGCATGCTTTTTCTAAAATGGCAATGTTGTCTTTCTTCCATAAATGGTTATTTTCTTGTACAATGCATTGAATGCTTGGCTTTAGGGAATGAAATCTTATGCAATCCATTAATGGTGGAGTGACAAACGAGTTTGAGGCCTGAAAAGTGAAGATTGTACAGCATGCTTGAGGATTTGAATTTTGTTCTTCATGAATTGGCTTGAGATCAAAGTGAGAAATTGTCAACTTCATCTCTTTGATTCTCCATACTCAAGAATGATCTCAAGGAGTTCTTGGACATTTTGGAAATCTTGCAATGTGTAACTCATCTTTGAAATGCATTTCAAGATTCCTCTTGGAACTAGGTGAAAAATTTCCATGAAGTTGGGTCAAAAACCTGCCTAAATTAGGGCAAAATTTCACTAAGTTATTTTAGTTCATGGGTATGTATTCACAAAATTATATCTTGAGATCCAAGCATCTTTAGGGAAAAATGTGTGAACCAAAGTTGTAGATTTCATAGAGGTCTGAAACTTTCATGTTGGGAACTTTCTTTGAATCATCTTGTATCATGGTAGAAAATTGGCCTAAAGTTGAGAAAAAATAAGAAATTTTCTATACTTAGAAAAATTTCTAAGTTAAGAAAAATTCAAATTTCAAAACCAAATCTTCAACATTTGATTCCTTGATGAACAAGTTTCATATTTTGACATGTTTTGATGAATTGTGATCCTTGGTATTTGATTTTGACCAAAAAGTTAAAGTTTGACTTTTCAGTATACAGTTGACTTTTGATTAGTTGACTGCAAATTTCATCTATCAATCCAATGAAAATGCAATGTTTTGAACCATGTCATTAGGTCATGATGATGCAATTGAGCTCTTGGAATCATGCTTCAAACCAATTAGTCATTTTCTAGGTCAAAAATCAGAAATTGCCCTTTCTCAATCAAAACCCTAATTTTGACCATTTTGCCCTTTTGATGATTTGATCAAATTTCTTGAGGAATTGTGATCCAAACTTGATCAAATGATACATATGAGTCTAGAATGTTGATGTGGATTAAAAATTATGAAGTTTGGCTGTAAATTGGCCATGGTTGAGTTTTTACCCAATACAGCTGATTTTTAGGTCAACTGTCCAATTGATTGATCAAAAATATGGTTCAAGGCTTGAAACTTGTCATGAGTAAACTTAGGGGTCCATAATTATGTTTGAAAGTCATATGAAGAATTGATAGTCCAAAAATCCTTGGGAAAACTCAAACCCTAATTTTGGGTTATCAGTGTAAGATGAGATGTCTTGAGCTGATCAAACCCTAATGCAGTCTTGAGTCAAAGAGATCTTGTGAGAAAAGTCCTGATAAATGAGAGGGAAAATTTTGGGGTACAACAACCGGCATTCAACAAGTTCACTTTAATAGTCAGGAGTGGGGTCATAAGCTCATCAACTGAATTAACAAACATATCTTCCTTAATGGCGTTGGTATTATGGCCATGTTTGGGCATAAGGGAGGAAATGACATTTGGCTTTGCAGTCGCATCAAATTCAATCTCTTTGGCTTCAATGAGGTCTTGTACTTTGTTCTTTAGAGCCCAAAAGTTATTAGTGTCGTGGCCGGGACTTTCAGAGTGGTATGCACAGTGGGCATTGGGATGATAGTAAGGAGATGTTGTGTTAGGGTTCTTTGGTGCTTCTTTCAAAGTCACCAGGTTGGATCTTAACAGATGTGGCAATACTTGAGATAGGGTCATGTTAATTCTGGTGAACTATCTGACTAGTCTTTCCATCCTTGGTTGGTTGTTTCTTTGCTGATTAGGTGCAGGTTTAGAAATCATAACAGCCCCCACCATTGGACGGCGTTCAACCCTATCTTGATTTCTCTAAGGATATAAAGCAACCACTTCTTTCTTCCTGATGAATGGCTTCCTAACAGCAGTGGAGGGTGTATCTTTTTTAATCTTTCCGCTCTTTATCCCGGCTTCTACCCTCTCTCTAGTCAATATCAGTTCAGTAAAACCTGCTGATGAACTCCCAATTAGGTGATTAAAGAAGGGACCAGACAAGGTTCCCAAAAACATGTCTACTAATTCTCTTTTAGATAAGGGAGGTTGAACTCTTCCAGCCAAGTCTCTCCATTTTTGTGCATAGTCCTTGAAACCTTCATTGGAAACCATGGCCATACTCTAGAGTTGGGTACGGGTAGGCACAAGATCAGCATTGTATTGGTATTGTTTGTAAAAAGCTGCAGCAAGATCTTCCCAGTTATGAACGTTGGCTCTTTCTAACTGATAAAACCAATCAAGTTGAGTTCCAAATAGACTGTCTTGGAATAAGTGTACCCATAAGTCTTTGTCAGCGATATGGGGTTGGATTTTCCTCACATAAGACCGGAGATGAATTTTAGGTCATGAACCTCCGCCATATTTGGCAAACACAGGTGCTTTGAATTTTGGAGGAATGACAATCCCCGATACTAAACCCAATTCCTCAAAGTCAAAGCCAGGCACTTTTTGGATTTCCATTGCACTCAACCACTCCTCAAGATGTTTATACTTGTCATCAGCTGGAGGGTATTGTTCTTCAGAATAGTTTTCTTCTACCTCTTCCTCTTCTGATTTTGACAGGACAATTGTTTCCTTTCCTTTCCCATCTTGATTGTCTCTCTCACCAAATATTATTGCAAAGTCTAGGGTCCTTCTTGTCTGCCCATGAAATCTTCTTCCCATGTTTAGGACTCCGGTTACCTTCTTTGTCTTCTTTTTCTTTTCCTCGGCCAGCAAAGTCTTCAACTCTTCTTATCCTTTGGCCATAGTTAAGAACAACTGTTGAAACTGTGCATTCTGAGCTTGGAGATCCTTCACCGTTTGCTCGAGATCCATCTTACTGAAATAAACAATAGAGAGATGAGGAGACTTGTTGCAAGAAACCTGCTTATGTTATGATGAATGGTAAATGCATATGCAATGATTTCAAGGATTTTAAGATTCAAATTTATTTTACACAAAAAAGGAAACACATGTTATATTAATAGATTAAAGGTTGAGTATAATAATGCCTTCTTGGGAAAAACAAATACAAAAAAATCAAAGATAAAAAGGTAGTGCGCATCTTCTTTGGTGCAATGTAGGCATTTAGAGTCTGCTCCTTATGAAGTATCCTAGTGAGTTCCAAAACCTTCTTCTCACTTGCGTAGAATTGGGCTTCGAAGGTATCTCGCTCCCCCTTGAGTTGTATCCAATCCCTTTGTAGGTCTTCAAGACAGGTAGGCATGTCAGGATGTAGGATAGTGTATGGAACATCTCCTTCCATGATAGGCTCAATGATTACCGGGAGAATGGAGAGGTAAGGCATCATAAGATTCTGAGCATGAGTTCGTACCCATTTGAGGTAAGGCTCAAGAGGGATGGAATTTTTATGCCCCAAAGTCTTGCTATCTACCTTGTTTAACATCCTCCAAGCTTGGATAAATCTCTGGCGAAGACCTTGATCATCGTTGTCATAGTCAAATACTAAACCTTGAATCAGCATCTAAGTGCGGGCCATCCCTTCGGGCATAACCAAACTGTCTTAAGGCTAAGAAGGGGATGTAGGTGATACCTCTCCTAATGCCAAGTAAAGCGACATTAGGAAATTCTCCACAATGGTCGACAATAGTAACATTCTCTATGGATCGGGAGCACCAATAAATGTATGAATGTTTGAGCGTCATCAACCTTTGCGACCACCTTAAACCTTGTTCATTCTTTAATATAGATTGGGGAAGATGCGAAGTAAACCATCTTTCCAAGAGAGGAGTGCAACACATAAGGACACCTCTTTTCCTCATTGTGCAAGTGTGAAAAGAGTGTAGGATATCCCCTAGTAATGTAGGCGCCGAGTTGCGGGATATGAAGATTTTGACGGAGTTCACATCTATGAGTTGGTCAGGATTTGGAGACAACACCATCCCATAGATAAGGAGAGCCACAATTTCCTCAAAGGCTTGCAGATCCAAAGAATTTCAATAGCTTTGGGCTTTCTCAAACAGGAACTTTGCTAGGAAACTTTTGACACCACTCCTTGTTTCCTAATGAGTTATGACATTAGATGAGTTCAAGTGTAGAGCTTGAGCAATCTCTTTTGGCTTTGGATCTCTTTCTGTACCATTGAAAGGTAGTTGATTGAGAATGGGAATCCTCAAGAGTCGAGAGAATTCTTCCAAAGTAGGCACAAGCTAATAGTCAGGAAATGTGAAGCAATGGTGTAAAGGATCAAAGAACTGAAAGAGCACTTTCATCATGTCCTCATATGTGTTAGAGGTGACCAAGTTGAGTAGGCGACCATGTCTCTCGGTGAATGGAGAGTTTTCAGGAATCCTTGAAGCTAGCTCCCTAAGTTGTGGAGGGATCCTTACAAGATTGACTTAAATAGTTTTCCTGCGAAGTGAATCCATATCCTACAAAACAAGAACAAAGATGAATCCCAAAAATCCTTGAAATGGTTAGTGAATGTATATGATGTTCATGATGTTTATGATGTTATGTACAAGTATACATATACAAACAAAGCAAACAAATCCTTAGGTTTAGGCTTGCATGGAGTTTTATAGGTAAGTACCCTCTTGAAGTTTAGTTCGCTCAAACATGTCCTAGTAATAGTAACCGGGTTCTAAGGAGCTCAATATCACTGGTTTGTTTCCTTGATCATTGTTTCAGCACAAGCCTCTTTAATGGTGACTGAAATATCCCAAGAAACTAAACCTCAATGAGTGTAGTATCGAGCATCTACCAACTTCGGACTGCACCAAAGTCGGTCATCTCACTACATCCTAAATGGCCAAGTTGGTCAAGTAAAGGTTTTAAAAGTTCATTAGTGCTTCATGACATCACTCAGTGGCCCCGTATTCTCTTTGATTAACTCAAAGGCTACCAGTACCCACAAATATGTCGCACTAATGTAGCTATTGCTAAGACCATGTCAGTGTACCCCCACACAGTTTCCACAATGTATTCCTACTTACCTATAATGTGTCCCAAATCTGGGTAGAGGATTCAAACCCAAATAAAGAACCATAATGTAAAGCATACAAGTCAAACAATGTAAGCAAGTAAATGTGATATATCCCTAAGGTAACCCCACTTTTAGAATTTTCCCCAGCAGAATCGCCAGTTCTGTGATACGATGGGAGAACTGACTTGAGGGTTTTGCGTTTGATCGCAAATGTTGCGGTTAGCAAGAGTCGCCACCGACTTTTCTTTTATCCAAAAGGAAAGGTGAAAAAGCACAGGAAAGACCTTTGAGATTATTTCTTGAGTTCGGGGGGGTAGATTATGAAAAGGGAAGGTATTAGCACCCTTTTCATCCATGGTTTTCCATGGGCTCTTAGTTACTTGCTAGATCACTTGCTTTTTTGTTTGAAATTGTGCTTGGTGTGGTTTTTGAAAGTATTTTGTAAAGAGACCATTGTTTAGGCAATCTTTGTAATGATTCTCATTCGTAAGAATGTATACAAAGATGTTAATCTTTTGAAAATATTTTCAAGTTTGTAAGATGCTTTGAAAGTGTAGGTGCTTGTTTTGAAAATAGCAAGGATGTTTGTTTTCAGATTGAGCAAGTAATTAGGAGTATTCTACCTACTCAAAAGTCTTTCTTGTTCATTTTTCCTTTCCTTTGACATTGCTATCTTACTATTGATTTGGTAAGAAACCCTATCTTTGGATGTAAACGGGACGGGCGTGGGTCATCGTATAACCATGATTAGCAATGTTGCAAGGTATCTTAGCATTTTCCTTAGGGACTAAGATCATTTGAAAGGCAACTTAGATAGCGTCATCGAGGGACTATGATCTTGTATTTGCTTGTTTTTGCTAAGACACCTCACATGCATAATATGTATATTTTGTATAAGGCAACCAAGTGGAATAACCCTAAGGGTGCTTGTGCGCAAATGTATTGTTTTCATGCTTGATTTAGTCTTGAATTAGGGTTTGTTATTTATTGGTTTTAAGTTTTTCCATACAAACCACAATTACTAGCAATTGTATATAAAGCGATAAATTGCGGAATTTAAAGTTACTACGCTATTACAACATTTGTGGAAGGGGGTGTATAAATTACAAATGGGGATTGCAAGAAATTAAAACCCTAATTAGTCTATTACAACCAAATTGAATTTATACAAGAATTGAAATAAATAATGTATAAGATGAATTAAATATGCAAGAAGGTAAATGTGAATAAAATGGATATTTTGTTTGATGTTTTATGAAAAAGGAATTTTACCTTAACCTAATAAAATAAAGAAAATAATTTATTAAGTTTGAAATTATTGAGAAAAGATTTTAGATGAAAACACTAATTCTATTAATTAATCAAAAGAAAACAAATTTAAGAAAAGTATTTTTTAGCATTTTTTATCTTGAAAATAATTATAGCATTATAAAATATTTTTAGTCTTTTTGGTATTAAAATAATATATTTTTAATTGGTGTAAAAGAAAAATAAATAATATTCTAGTTTTAATTAAATTTACAAAAATAATTAATAAAATAAATAAAGTGTGGTCAAGTATATTTTTGTGAGAGAAAAAATAAATAAACTAAGTTAAAATATAAATCTACTATTTTTTGTATTTCATGATTTTCTTAGTATTTAAAAATATATATATTTAAGAAAATAAAATGGAAAATAAAATAAATGGGTTAGGGGTGTCAAAAGCCTGCAGGGGGGGTTAGTAAGTAAAAAACAAAACAAAAACTGAGCTCAAGAGGCCCAGTGCCTATTTGCTAGGAAAAAATGACCAAAAATGTAAAATAAATGCAAAAAGGCAACGCTGAGGTTCGAACCCATGACCTCTACCAATAACGTGCGCTGCCTTACCACTGGGGTGACTGTACATCCGTTAATATAACTGAAACAATAATTACATAACACAAAACCCTCCCTGATTACACTTCATCTTCAACCTCCAGCCAAAGGACCTGTATCTTCTTCATCTCTCAACAAAAATGAAAAGTTCAAACATGAAAGTTGTGACATTTTTTCCCACGAGTCCAAACATATAAATAACTTAAGCTAACAATCAAAGGTGAATGATAATTTTTCTATCCCTAATTCAAAACCTAAAAATTTCAGAAAACTTCAACCCTAAAATTCTCTAAGCTCAGGCCATATAAATGTAAACTATGGATATGTACAGCTTCGTGGCAATGGTATCTACATTTTATCTTCACAAACCAAACTCAAATGATACCTGTATGAAGAGATAGAAGTTTGAAAACTTACCTCTTGCAGCTGGAGTCGTGTATGGAGTTTGGGAAACCTTTGTGATGGCCTGATGATTTTTGTAGCTTGCCTGGACCTCCTTGAATGTGTTCCAACTCCCATTTTGCTTTGAGGATGGCTGAAACTCCCTACTCAAGTCAAGTTGCAAGCTTCAGTTCTAAAAATGGTGGATGATGATGGAGGAGTTACAGTTATGAAATGAGGGATTGGATCACTTTGATATGATTTATGGAAGGTGTTTGGATGATTAGTTTTCAAAATGCACGAGTGGAAATGAAGATGGTGAGTTTTTGCTCAAAATTGTCAAGTTTGGGTAGTTCTATGCGGCAAGGTGCTTGGGAGTGTTTTAGGACTTGTGAAAACGTGTGTTGTGTTACAATTGACTTGTTAATATGTATGGAAAAGATTATAGCACAACATTACTCCAGGTTTCTGAGTTATAGGGTTATGGCTCTATAACTTGCTTTTGAAGAAAAGTGAAATGACAAATCTCAAGCATTCTACAAGCATGTCCTGAGCTTCTTGAGACCTTAGACACGTTGCTTTTGGTTTATAGGGGTTGTGTGTGCAGAAATAACAAGTTAGAAGCTCAAGACAAGTTGACTTTGTGATTAAAGCAACTTTTTAAGAATGGAATGGTAACTTTCTTCCCAAAATGGTAAATTGGCTTGGACAATGCTTGGAACATTTGGATAATAGCTCAAAAGCAAGTGTAATCTTATGATTATAGAGATATCTTGAGGTTTAGAGGCCTGCAAAACAAGACTGTACAGCATAGGTTTGAAATTGAATTCTTGTTCATCACAAAATGCCTTGTAATTCAAGTGACAAAACACCAACTTCATCTCTTCGATTCTCCCTACTCAAGAATGATCACAAGGAGTTCTTGGACATTTTGGAAATCTTGTAATGTTCTCTACAACCCATATTTGAATTTCTTTTGAATATTCCCCCTGGAACTATATGAAAAAGTGCCATGAAGTAGAGTCAAAATCCTGACCAAATTAGGGCAAAATTTCACTAAGTGTTTAGTTTCATGATCCTATGTTCTTGAAATTATAACTTGAGATCCAAGAACTTTTGGAAGAAGTTGTGTGAAGAAAAGTTGTATATTTAATGGAGATCTATAACTTTCATATTGGAAGTTTCTTTTGAATCATCTTGCATCATGGTGAAAATTTGGCTCAAAGTTATGAAAAAACATGAATTTTCAACACTTGGAAAATTTTCTAAGTTTAGAAATTTTGACTTTTCAAAATGAAATCTTGACTTTTTGATTTCTTGTTGAATAAGTTTCATATTTTGACATGTTTTGATGAATTGTGATCTCTGGCACTTGAAGTTGACCAAAAAGTCAAAGTTTGACTTTTCAGTATACAGTTGACTTTTGACCAATTGACTGCAAAATTCATCTGTCAATCTAATGGACTTGCAATGTTTGAAACCATGTCATTAGGTCAAAATGATGCAATTTGACTCTTGATATTTTGCCTTAAACCAATTGACCATTTGCTAGGTCAAAAACCAGAAATTGCCCTTTCCTAGTCAAAACCCTAATTTTGACCATTTTGCCCTTTTGGGGATTTGATCAAATATTTTGAGGAATTATGGTCCAAACTTGATCAAATGATACATATGATGTGGATAAAAAATTATGGAGTTTGACTGTAAATTTGCCATAGTTGACTTTTTCCCCAATACAACTGATTTTTAGGTCAACTGCTCAATTGACTGAGCAAAAATGTGATCCAAGGCTTGAAACTTGGCATGAATAATATTTGGGGTCTATAATGGTCCATGAAAGTCATATGAGGCATTGAAAGTTCAAATGTCCTTGTGCAAACTCAAACCCTAATTTTGGTCATCAGTGCATAAGGAGGTGTCTTGAGCTGACCAAACCCTAATGCAGTCTTGAGTCAAGGAGATCTTGTGAGCAAATTCTTGACAAGTGAGAGGGCAAATTTTGGGGTAAAATAGAGTGCCTTGCAGGTACAACCCCATTTTTCTCCTCGACATCACAGCCCAACTACAGATCATCTTCCGGCCACTTCTCAGGTTCTGATCAACCGGCAAAATCACAATTTAACGCAGGTTTCTTAGCTGTTACATCCTATCCTCAGTGGGTTGCAAATGTGGTTCCAGTACCTAAAAAGGATGGAAAAGTGCGCATGTGCATGGATTACAGGGATCTGAACAGGGTGAGTCCCAAAGATGACTTTCTGCTTCCGCATATTGATGTTTTTGTTGACAACGCCGCTCAACATAAAGTATTTTATTTCATGGACGGTTTCTCAGGTTATAATCAGATCAAGATGATGCCTGGAGACATGGAGAAAACTACCTTCGTCACACAGTGGGGCACTTTCTGTTACAAAGTTATGCCTTTTAGGTTGAAGAACGTCGGAGAAACATATCAGCGTGTTATGGTAGCCTTGTTCCATGACATGATACATCACGAGATAGAGGTTTACGTTGACGACATGATAGCCAGATCTCAGACTGAAGAAGAACATCTCGACCACCTACACAAGCTGTTTGAGAAACTGAAGTACAAGTTGAGGCTGAATCTGAACAAGTTCACCTTTGGGGTAAGATCCGGTAAACTCTTGGGTTTCATTATCAGTGGTAGAGGTTTCTTGAGACGACTGAATTACATCGCCGAGTTTATTTCCCATATGACCGCTACTTGTGAGATAATCTTCACGTTGCTGAAGAAAGATCAGGTAGTGAAGTGGAACGATGATTTCCAGATATCCTTTGAAAAATCAAGGAGTACCTCCAAGAACCTCCGATTCTAATGCCACCAGTTGAAGGAAGACCATGTATCATGTACCTCACAGTGTTAGAGAACTCAATGGGGTGTGTATTGGGCCAACATGACGAGTCTGGTAGAAAATAGCATGCAATATACTACCTTAGAAAAGGTTTACCGACTGTGAAACAATATACTCACTGCTCGAAAAAAACATGTTGTGCTTTGGTATGAGCTGCTCACTGACTAAGACATATATGTTGACCCATACTACTTTGTTGATCTCTAAAATGGATCCCATAAAGTATATATTCGAGAAGGCCGCTCCCTCTGGAAGAATAGCCTGATGGAAGATGGTCTTGATAGAATACGACATTCAGTACACTACTCAGAAAGCAATCAAAGGAAGTGTATTGGCAGATCATTTGACGCATCAAGTTATAGATGACTACTAGTCTATGAATTTTGAATTCCTAGATGAGAATATTATTCTAGTCACAAATTGTGAAGAACCTAGACCATATGAAAGACCTAAGCCAGGATCCTGATGGACTATGGTTTTCGGTGGAGCTTCTAACGCACTTGGCAACAAAATTGGTTATGATTATCTCTCCCAAGGGTTACCATATGTCGTTTACCGCTAGACTGTACTTTGACTATACCAACAACATGTCTGAATATGAAGCGTGCACCATGGGTATCAAAGCTACTATTGATCTAAGAATCAAGTTCTTGAATATATACGGGGACTCAGCCCTAGTGATCAGTCAAATTAAGGGAGAATGGGATACGAAACACGTGAATCTCATTCCTTATCGGGATCATGTGTTGACATTAATTCCATACTTCGAGAAAATCACTTTTGAACATATTCCATGAGAGGAGAATCAGTTGGCAGACGCATTGGCTACCATGTCATATATGTTCAAAGTCAGATTAGACAACGAAGCTCCTCAAATTACCATTGAAAGACTGGATGAACCAGCACACTGCTACGAAGTTGATACTGATGGAGTAGAGGAGAAGCCTTAGTTTCATGAAGTAAAGAGGTACCTCGAAGCTCAATAGTATCCTGAAGGAGCATCTATCAATGACAAGAAATTCCTACGGAGGTTCTCTGCTAAGTTCTTCCTGAGCAACCAAATTTTGTACAAGTGCAACCATGACTCGACTCTGCTTCATTATATAGACAAGAAGGAACTTGAGAAAATTATGGAAGATATGCATGAAGGAGTCTTCGGTACTCATTCCAGTGGACATACGATGGCTAATAAGATTCTGAGAGCGGGTTATTATTGGTCGACCATGAAAACTGATTGCTATCACCACTCAAGAACTTATCTCAAATGCAAAATCTATGCTGACAAAGTACATGTGCCTCCAGTTCCTCTGAATGTCTTGACTGCTCCTTGGCTATTTGCAATATGGGGAATTGATATGATTGGAGAACTCAAGCATACTACTTCTAATGGTTATCATTTCATCCTCGTCGCTATTGATTACATCACGAAGTGGGTTGAAGCAGCCTCATTTGCCTCTGTTACCAAGAATGTTGTCGCCTGATTCATTAAGCATAACCTTATCTGTCGATATTCCATCCCCGAGAGGATTATCACAGATAATGGTACCAATATCAACAACATTATAATCAAGGAATTTTTCACGCAGTTCAAGATCAAGCACCACAATTCTTCTCTATATCGACCAAAGATGAATGGCACAGTGAAAGCCGCCAATAAGAATATCAAGAAGATTATACAAAAGATGACGGTGAGATATAAATATTAGCATGCGATGTTACCATTTTCTCTTCATGGCTATCGCACTTCAGTACAAACATCAACTGGGGAAACCCCATTCTCTCTAGTCTACAGTATGGAAGTTGTTCTGCCTGTCGAGGTCTAGATTCCTTCTCTAAGGATTATGAAAGATGATGATTTAGATGAAGATGAGTGGGTTCAGACTAGGTTGGACCAGCTAAATTTGATTAATGAGAAAAGGCTTGCGGCTATTTGTCATGGTCAGATGTACCAGAAGCGTATGACAAAAGCCTTCAACAAGAAAGTCAAGCATCAGGTATATAACTTATATATAAGGCTGGTGACTTGGTAATAAAGTGTATCATCCTGCCACAAGGTGATCCCAGAGGAAAATGGACTCCCACCTATGAAGGGCCATTTATAATCAAGAAGATATTTTCTGGCGGTGTTATGATACTTACCACCATGAGCAGTGAAGATTTTCCGCACCCTGTGAACACGGACATAGTAAAAAAATACTATGCATGAAAATGACCCGCTAGGTTGAGTGGCCTAGGCAAAAATAAGGGCATCCCTACGAACCAAAAGGGTTCCGGCAAAAATTAGGGATATATATATATATATATATATATATATATATATATATATATATATATATATATATATATATATATATATAAAGATTATACACCCGGTAAGTCGAAAACCTGAAAATGCGGTTTGGGAAAAAAAGGGTATCCCGGTGGACTGAAATCCCGAAATGGCGGTCCAGGCAAAAATTAGGGATTAAAGCATACAACTATGTCCCATTGGATCACCCATCTACTTACAACCAGCTTCATTACTAACATTAAGTTCGAACGGTACAGATCAATTCAGTCAACTTCTTCCAACAACGAGGGATGAGATACTTGAAGACATAAGGGCAACAGAAGAGTTGAAACTCGATGGGATCGTTTACACATAGCTATATGTTTTGTTTTTAATTTGTACTCTTTTCATTTTACGACGATTCCCTCTTACTAGGACCTCCGACTCCCTGTACAAAATCGCCTGTTTATAGGCATATTATTAATACAAATATGCTTCAAAATTCAAATTTATTTTACTTTCTCTAATTTGTTTGCCAAAACGTCCAATGACTAAATTGAATGAACATATGCATATGAATATGATTACTGTTAACAAATATATGCATAAAAATAGGAATCAACATTTACTAAATACTCTAGGAGTTGGGATAACGTTCAAGTCGTCCACAAATACCCACAGAAAAATCCCCACTGTGCTACCTGCACAAGCTCATCCACGATGAAGATACATTCCTCAGTGAGTCTAATATATCCTCAGACAGAAATTGGGGCATCTTCCAGTTATTAAAATAACCATACTCCCCGGCAGATCCCCCTAGCAGATAAAGGAGTTTGATCATTTCTCCCGCATATAGTGGAAACTTCCGCCGCACAACCTAAAAAATTCCAATCCTCATCAAATATTATATCCTTAACACAGTCCACAGGAATTTAATTCTCAAGTAGAGTTTATTTCTCCAACACTATAAAATCCTCGGCAGAATTCTTTTCTCCAGCAGGGTTTATTTCCCCATCAGGGTTTATTTCCCCAACGAAATTTAATTTCCGAAGCAAAGTTCATTTCTCTAACTACAGCAAATCACCAGCAAGATTCTCTTCTCCAGTAAAGTATAGGTTGTTATCCCCAGAGAGTTCCTATGGAATCTGAAATTGGGCCAGATGTCATCTAACTTTGTCCTCCCCATAAGAGTTAGCATCCATATCAGAAACTCGGTCAGACAGAGCCTAAGAAGGTTATTCACCTCTTTTATCCCCAATCAGGGTATATAAGAACTAAATTCTCCAGTAGAGGGGTGAATGACCAATGTTCCCGAACTCTTCTATCCCCAAGCAGAAGTCAAACATTCCTAGCGGAGTATCCTCAAAATAAAAATTAGGAATTCCCAAAGGATACATTCTAAACAAGATTGAAGATTCGTGTTCTTCATCTCCAGCAAAAGACAGGGATTTATTTTCCCCAGTTAAAGATGTTATACAAAGCTACCAATACACTTCAAACGACATCTTACATCCATACATCATTTACAAATATCATAGCATATGCATACTAAATGCATATGACACTCTCATTTTGAGAACATCATTATGCAATGCATTACATACATCGTGACATTGCATAAATACTAACTTTGTCTTTTTAGGTAAAGTCGAAAAATAGACAAATATCATCAGCAATTTTCAAACAGGTCAGAGATTAACTCCCGAAACAGGATGGGGAAACTATCTATATGATCAGGTCCCAGATTAACTCCTGAAACAAGACGGGGCAACTATCTATATGGCCGATAAAAAGTAGGTCCCATATTAATTCCCGAAACAAGACGGGGCAACTATCTGTATGACCAAGCCCAGATTAACTCTCGAAATAGTACGGGGAAACTATCTATATAACCAGGAAAAGGTTAACTCCTGAAACAGGAGGAGGAAGCCATCAACATGGCCAGGTGGTATGAATCCCCGAAACAGGACGGGTTTACCAACAAAAACAAATTGTATATCAACTCCCGAAATAGGATGGGGAGACTATCTACATGATAATCATTTCCCTAAAAGACTAAATCTGGAAAGCAGTTACTTAATCATTTTCCCTGGAAATTCATTCTGAACAGCATTCTTCAGATATAGTCAAGCGTAGACTTATTCTGATACTCCTATCAACAATCACTTTAACGGAATCTATAAGCCCATCTCCGAAGACACTCTGTCACCTCTCCGAATGGCATCTTTGATCCAATTCAAACAATATTATCAACCAACAGTGTTACCTTCTGCACATGCGAGTGCAAATTTATGGGCAGTTAAGTGTTTAATCCTCTTCTACCCCTCAGATCACGAATGGCAGACATGTCAATCTAACTCTTCAGATTTAAGAAGATTGAACAGGGGAAGCTGTTGTACCCCAAAATTTTCCCTCCCATTTTCTTCAAGACATCTTCTCATGCTCATAGGGTTCTCAATTTCTCAAGGTTGCTCAAGAATTGATCAGACAAATTCTCCTTCTAAGTAATTGACCTACAACTAGGGTTTCATTTTTTTCAAGGAAGATTGGACTCTTAATGCCTCAAGGGGATATCATGGCTCCTCATATGTCCCAAGGTATCCTCGTGCCTAATTTCAAGCCTTGCATCACAAGTTTGCCCAGTCAATGGCTCAGATGACTGAAAATCAACTGTATTAGACAAAAAGTCAATTGTGGTCAACATACAGTCAAACTTCAAGATTTTTTGTCAACATCAATATTTTGAAGTCATATTCATCATTTGATCAAGGTTTGGTAATGATTCATCAAGAAAACTCAAGAATCATCAAAAGTCAAAAGTTGCCAAATTAGGGTTTTCTTAAGGAGAAGTCAACTGAACTTTGACCAAGCACAACTTTCACATGCTTCATCAGATTTTTCTCAAACAAAGCTCATTCTAAAGGAAATTAAATTGTATTCAACTTTGTCTCTCTAAGCTCAATTCCAAAAAATGCTTCATTTGAGAGATATAGGCCAATACATTATAAGTCATTTCAAAAGTCAACAAAAAGACACATTTTGTCAAGGCAACTTACATCAATATAAAGTCTTAAAATTCAAAAATGATAAAAATAGGGATTTTAGAGGATATCTTGATATTTCTAAAAAGTCCAAGATCACCTTCAAATGATAAAAATTGAGAGAGTTATGATTGGTTTAAATTGGGAATTTTGAGCAAATGCATGAAACCAAAAATGATCAAACTTGAATTTTTGGGCTAGAGGGCCTTGATTCAAGGCCCATGCGTGTTTAGTACCTCAAGATAAACCTCATGAACCACTTGAACTTTTTATTTTATTTATTTTGATTTTTATTAATTTAAAGTCAAAATTAAATGAAATAAAACAAGGACTTTTCTTACAAGGTCCAAGCCCAAATGGTTTGACCTAATTGCAAGCATTATATATCCTCCTCATTCAGACAAAAGCATCCATAAATCCTTGCAGCAAGAAACTTGTCCAAATATCTCAAAAAAATATCAAAACTAGGGCAACTCGAAACCCTAGTTGCAACCACCTTCAAAGCATTTTAGCCGTTCCATTCACTTCCAAGAGAACTATAGAGTAAGATGTGATCGAATGTGATGACCCAAAGGGCATAAAATCAACATGCGTGCACATCCATTTATTTTTTTGTTGCAAATTCATATCTTTATTTCCTTCATGTTTCAATGCATACTAATGATATTCACATGCTTTTGAGATCTCAAGTTGTAGGTTAGACCAATCGTGTGGCCTCCATGCTACTGGAATCCTGAACCATCATGTTCATACCGATCCATGCTATTTTTATTGTAGCTCGCAAACCATCACGAATCAACCAAAAATAATGGTCCCATTGAACTTGCATGGATTGGTTTAGGGGGGTAGGGTACCCTTGGATCATTAACCATGTCTATTTTGCATAAATGAGAAAAAGAGCCACCGAAGAAGACGACCGGAGCTAGGGCTTCGGCGCCTCTCCGGTCCATGCAATTTGTTTATTTTATATTTATTTTGCTTCAGGAAGATAATCGGATGTATGGTCACCTCAGTGGCAAGCGAGCGTGCGATAAGGTCTTACTACGCCAAGGCGTGGGTTCGATCCCTGCCTTTTGGTATTTTAGGATTTTTCTTACATTTTTTATGTTTTGCATATTTGTAACATATTAAGCGCATTGATTCTATTCTCTAACACCAAAGCGCGCTTGGAGCAGTGACAAGGCTTGCAAGAGGAAAGGCTAAGGACGTGGGTTCAACACCCACCCCTAGTATTTTGTGTTTTATAACCTTTTTTTCTCCTTTTCCCTTAAAAACCCTAAAGTCATAAAACCATAAACCTTTTTAACAAACCTAATTTTTTCAAAATCCTTTTTTTATAAACCCTAGTCAAATTAGGTTTTAGGTTTTAATTAATTTAATTAATCAAATTTTTTTAATTAAAATTAATTAGACTTTTTTAGGTTTATTTAATTAATTGTCAAAAAAACCTTTTTCATCGAAAATCACCAAAAATATTTTTGTTATCCTTTTTCTTTTTCTTACATTTTTTAC
This sequence comes from Vicia faba, assembly GCA_948472305.1. NCBI lineage: Eukaryota > Viridiplantae > Streptophyta > Magnoliopsida > Fabales > Fabaceae > Vicia > Vicia faba. Next base: position 1,331,455,217 of record OX451739.1, read on the forward strand.
ATAGCTTATTCTTCTCGCGTTTTCCTTGATTATGTAATTGTTTCCTGAAATGTAATAGCCAGGGTTTTCATTCTCTGCAATTTCTATTATGTAACTTTCCCAAAGCGATGTAATAGTCTAGGGTTTACATTTCTGCTTTTACTTTTCGCACCTTTACAGTTTTCTATATTTGCTACTTACCGCTTAGTAATTAAGGTTGTATGGAAATAATAAAATGAATACATAGCTGGCGTCGGTGGATCTGGAACTGACTGTTTAATGCTGGTTCGCGAAATGTCGCGGAAGCAAGAGTCGCCACCGTCTTTTATTTTCTCCAAATGGAAAGGACAAAAGCACAGAAAAATTCCTTAAAGAGATTGCTCTCGGTTCGGGAGGTAGATTATAGAAAGGGAAGGTGTTAGCACCCTTTCTATCCATGGTTATCCATGGGCTCTTAGATACTTGCTCATTTGTGTTTTCAAAATTGGTTTGTTTGCTTTTCAATGTGGGTTTTAAAAAGTTTCTTTGAAAATTCCAGTTCGACTCTTGTATCGGTCCTCAAGAGTGTTTGAAAAATTGCTTTCGAAAGCTTTTTGAAAAGGTGTCGGTGTGAAAAGTATTTTTTGATTTGTTTTGAAATTATAGCAAGTATCTACGAGTCGTCTACCTACCCTAAGGAATTCGTCTGTGTAGATGTCCTTTAAAGTAGTGCCATCCCACCATTGAGAGGTAGGTAGTATCGGCCGTTGGAGGTATTCGGGTCAATTCGAGTTTAGGGACATGGTGATCACCAGAGCAATGGGAAGACACCTTAGAAGCTACCCTCATGCCAGGTTCCCGGATCATGAGGACTTACTAAGACATCCTCTACTCGATGATCACCTTTCGAGGCAAGGCAACGGTGAGGCGTACCCTAGGGGTGGTGTGTGCGATTCGTGTGTCGTTTTCATTTATTTTTGTCTTTTGTCATGTTATGGGTGATCTACGCTTTTGTTTTTATTTTTTCCATACATTCTTTCATGCCATTATTTAACAATTAAAAATATTGCGGGAAAGTAAAAATTCTAAACTATTACAAAAGGCGCGGGTCCACATCGCCAAAATTAAACCAGGACTTGATTTGACAGAAAAATAAAGAAAGTAAAGAAAGGTGCGAGAAAATTAAAAGGTTACATGGCCTTGGGAGAGATACATAAATATTATAAAGAAATAAAATAAATACGCGAATAAGAATTAAAAACGAAACGAGGGCGTTGGACCCTTTTGGCAAAATTAAAATTACATGGAATTAATTAATAAAGAAAAAGAAAGAAATTGTTTTTTTGGTTTTTTATGATTTAAATGAAAAAAAAGAATTAACTAAAATAAATACTAACCCTAATTCTAGTGGCTTTTAATTTATTAAGAAAACATTGAATTTTAACCTAAATTAACCCTAATTTTTATATACAAATTTAATTATAAAAATAAATGTTTGATTATTTAATTATTATGGGAGAAAAAGAAAAAAGGATAAAAATTAATTAAACCCTAGTTCTATGTTTTTTTTTAGATTTTTTATTAAGAGAATTAAAATTACAACCTAATTTAAAACTAAATAATTATATACAATTTATTTATGGAAATACTAAAAATAAAAATATTTATTGTTTTTCTCTTTTCTGATTTTTTTTTATTTTTTGTATGTTTTTTATGAAAATAATTAATTAATTAAACAAATAATAGTTAAAAGAAAATAGAATTAATTAAAATAAATAACATGGCAAACCTAGGGGGGTTGTAGTCCCCAACATGGAGGTATAGCCCAAGTAATTCAGGCCCATCAACCTTGGTCCGTTTGACTCCCATGCCAGCATGCATACGCGTTGACTTGGATCTATGATGTTCTCTAATTCTCAGCCTTGTGATTGATGAAGCTGGACGCGTGGACGTTGGATTTGGTGGGTGCACGGTACGCTTCAGCATTAAATCTGCATAGGAATATTAATTGAAAAAAAATATATGGAAGGGGTGGGGACCTGGGATCGAACCCAGGTCCTGAATGTTACCAGCCTTATGCCTTGCCAATTGTTCCAGATGCACGCTTTGTATATTAAAGAACAAACAAATCTTATAAGAACAACAACACGCGTTAGTGCTTTTTAGCGCGAAATTTTAAAAGGACCAATCATCGTTGGCCAACACATCATCTTCTTCATTGATTTTATTTTCCTGAAAATACAAAAGAAACAGGCAACGGTTTTGTTAGCGTTCTCCTAGGCCATCTATGGAAAAATAGCGAATAGCCCTGTGATGCTCATAAATTGAGCGCGAGGGTAGCTTCTTCTTCGTCCAGACATGCTCGATTCAATGGTATAAGTCACGTGTCCTAATTTTACCCTATTACAAAACCCTAATATTCTCCCATGGCAGATCCTCACACGATGCACAAAAACACAATCAAACCATTGGGTTAGCATTAGAATCAAATAAAGAACATGAATCAAGCATTAAAAATCACAAAGAATGCATGAATTGAGATGCACGACTATGAATTTTTTTCTATACAGGGTCGGTTCATTGTAACAATTCTTGACGTTTTGATGAATGTTTTTGATTGGAAATCGTTCAGTGAACCTCCAGGAAGATGTTTGAACAGCTATTATGCCTTGAATCCCCCTGCAAAAGTGTTTTCAGTTTTGAATTTATTTGCAAAAATTTCAAGTTTGATGATGGGTTCTAGCGCAGCTCAATGGTCAATGGCATTAGGGTTGTGTTCCTTGTATATGTAGTAATGAATTAGGTCAAAAAGAACCATCCAAATCTCTTGCATTCATGGTTTTTGAAATTTGATTTTCAAAGATCTTTTTCAATCTTTTTTCATGCAATTTTGTACCAATCATGATCCAATCTCTCCAAATCTTTCCATATTTGATTATGCACGAATTATTGAGTAGATTTCATGCACAAAAAGATTGTAAAACTTAGGTTAAATATTTTTCATGTATTTAATTTGATTTAAATGAATTATTATTAATAAAAATTCAAATAAATAAATAAATAATGAAGAAATACTTCCCTTTGGGCCAAGTGGTCGTGCACATGCTTGGGATGATGAATTGTGGAAGAAAAATGGGCCCATTAGCAATTTTAGGTCATTTGAATCCATGTTGACTTTTCAAAATATCCAAAAATTTCCCAACTTCCACAAGGCATAACTTGCTCAATTTTTAAGCTTTGCTCATGTTCTTGGACATTTTGGAAAGGTCTTTGAGTCCTCTAACCAATTTCTTTGGTCCCATGTCATTTTGATTTACCAATCTCAAGTTATGGCCTTTGACTTAAAGTCCCTTTTTGTTGACTTTTGAAAATGACCTATAATGTTGAAATTGATAACTTTTTGTGAGAGCATTTCTTGGACTTGAAGTATGAAGATGAGTTGTAGGAAATGTCTTTATCTTCAAAATGAGATTTGGATGGAATTTTTCTGATAATCCATGTGGAAGTTATGCCCTGGTCAATTTACAGTTGACTTTTTCAACTGTCCAAATAAGGAAACTTTTGCATCTTGATGATTTTTGAGCCAAACTTTGAGAATCATGATCAAGCATTGATCAAATGATGTTTGTGACTTCAAAATGAGATGTTGACCAAAAATTTGAACTTTTGACTGTCAAATGACCATTTTGCCCCTATAGTTGACTGTAGTGCAATTAGGGCTTTGACTGTGCAATTTTGTGCTGAAAGTCTTGAAACTTTGTATGAGGATGCTTGACCATATTTATAAGCATGTGGGACTTGATTGGACCTTTGGAAACTTCATTTTCTTGATCAGAACACAAACCCTAATTTTGACTGCTTAAGAGGCCCTTGAACTATGCAACCCTTGGGGAATTTTGCAGCTTGACTTGGCAAATTCTTGAAGAATATGGGAGGGCAAATTTTGGGGTACAACAGTTGCCCCTGTTCAATCTTTTTAGACCTGAGGATGCAGATTGGCTGACGTGCCTTTCGTAATCCGAGGGTGGAAGATGATTGAACACTAGAGTGCCCAGAAATTTGCGCTCACATAGTAGCAGTGATGATGATGGGAATGGGCTTATAGATGCCATTTAGAGATTGCTGGATAGGATGATGGGCTTATATATGCCATCTGGATGTGCTGGAAGGTGGATGGGCTTATAGATGCCATCTGGATGTGCTGGAAGGTGGATGGGCTTATAGATGCCATCTTGGATGCTGATCGCGTAAGAGATTCCTTAGCGAGAACCTGCGTACCTGCAAAAGAAAAAAGAGTACCTGACATGTTGCAGGAGCTGGTTTTCAGATGCTTGGTATAGCTGTGTCCTGACTGGTTACAGGAGCTGGATCTGGAGCTTCACAAGATGATGAATGAACCAGGGATGGTTACTACCTCAGCATGAACGGTGAGAGAACCTTGGGTGACTTTAACTTCAACAACGCTCGTTGAGAAAATCTTGGTGGGAATTACCATCTTCGCAGTATCGGGAAAAGAACCAATAGGCAATTATAATCTCAAAAGCAAACATTGAAAAAAAACCTGGGTTGGAATTATCATCTCACGCACCGTCGGGGAGAGAACCAAAGGAAATTATAACCTAAAATGGAATTATCATCTCACGCACCGTCGGGGAGAGAACCATAGGAAATTATAACCTGAAATGGAATTATCATCTCACGCACCGTCGGGGAGAGAACCATAGGAAATTATAACCTGAAATGGAATTATCATCTCACGCACCGTCGGGGAGAGAACCATAGGAAATTATAACCTAAAATGGAATTATCATCTCACGCACCGTCGGGGAGAGAACCATAGGAAATTATAACCTGAAATGGAATTATCATCTCACGCACCGTCGGGGAGAGAACCATAGGAAATTATAACCTAAAATGGAATTATCATCTCACGCACCGTCGGGGAGAGAACCATAGGAAATTATAACCTGAAATGGAATTATCATCTCACGCGCCGTCGGGGAGAGAACCATAGGAAATTATAACCTAAAATGGAATTATCATCTCACGCACCGTCGGGGAGAGAACCATAGGAAATTATAACCTAAAATGGAATTATCATCTCACACACCGTCGGGGAGAGAACCATAGGAAATTATAACCTAAAATGGAGTTATCATCTCACACACCGTCGGGGAGAGAACCATAGGAAATTATAACCTAAAATGGAATTATCATCTCACGCACCGTCGGGGAGAGAACCATAGGAAATTATAACCTGAAATGGAATTATCATCTCACGCACCGTCGGGGAGAGAACCATAGGAAATTATAACCTAAAATGGAATTATCATCTCACGCACCGTCAGGGAGAGAACCATAGGAAATTATAACCCGAAATGGAATTATCATCTCACGCGCCGTCGGGGAGAGAACCATAGGAAATTATAACCTAAAATGGAATTATCATCTCACGCGCCGTCGGGGAGAGAACCATAGGAAATTATAACCTAAAATGGAATTATCATCTCACGCACCGTCGGGGAGAGAACCATAGGAAATTATAACCTAAAATGGAATTATCATCTCACACACCGTCGGGGAGAGAACCATAGGAAATTTTAACCTAAAATGGAATTATCATCTCACGCACCGTCGGGGAGAGAACCATAGGAAATTATAACCTGAAATGGAATTATCATCTCACGCACCGTCGGGGAGAGAACCATAGGAAATTATAACCTAAAATGGAATTATCATCTCACGCACCGTCGGGGAGAGAACCATAGGAAATTATAACCTGAAATGGAATTATCATCTCACGCACCGTCGGGGAGAGAACCATAGGAAATTATAACCTAAAATGGAATTATCATCTCACGCACCGTCGGGGAGAGAACCATAGGAAATTATAACCTGAAATGGAATTATCACCTCACGCACCATCGGGGAGGGAACCAATAGGAAATTATAACCTGAAATGGAATTATCATCTCACGCACCGTCGGGGAGAGAACCATAGGAAATTATAACCTAAAATGGAATTATCATCTCACGCACCGTCGGGGAGAGAACCATAGGAAATTATAACCTGAAATGGAATTATCATCTCACGCACCGTCGGGGAGAGAACCATAGGAAATTATAATCTCAAAAGCGGACGTCTGAGAGAAACCTGATAACTTCTACTGAGTCTTCATCAGAAAAATCTGTTGGGAGTCGATTTAGCTGGACTAGAGAAGGCCTTGGACTGGATAAGAAATCTTTGGAGTTGATTAACTGAACCGGTCTAGGTCTTGAAATATGATGGAGAATTTAGCTGAATCTTTCCTGAAAGGTAAAGGTCAGTCATAAGCAATGCATGATATGGATCAAGCAATGATGTTCTCAACATAAATGAGATTTGTGAGATATGATGCGTCTATGCATGCTATAATGATGTATGTGAATGTTTAGGAATGTATGTTTCCGTCTAGGAAAGTAAATCCTTGACGGGTGTCGGGAAGTCATATCCTAGGCTGATGTTGAAGAAAAGATTTTTGCTTCCGCTGGGGATGATAGTTGCAAGAATACCGGTAGGAGAAGATAACTCCGTTGGGGAATAAACTTGGCGAATGGATAACTTTGCGGGGAGAAAAAATACTCTAGCGACCATGCTGGGGAGCGACACTCTGTGGGGAGAGAGATACTTTGTTGAATTGTTGATAACTTGCTGAGGATATCTTTGCTGTGTTGGAAGTATTGATAGACTTCCCTGGGGTTAGAAGGAACTGTGTTGACGACGACCTTTCCGTGGCTTTTGGCTGAGGATAACCCAGTTATATCCTGGTAAGGAAATAACTCTTTAAATAAAGCCGGGAGACGCGTTCATTCTCTGCGAGGATAAGCTTCCAGAATCTACTGGGGATAAGCTTACTGCTTGGGGGAGATGGGTTCCACTTTCCTGGGGACACTGGGCTGGACTCCTGGGGAAGTTTTGAACTGTACCGGGGAAGTGACTCCTTTGCATGTTGATAGAACACCGGGGAACAATCTTAAATCAAGACTGTCGGGGATGCTTGTTAAGGATATATATGCTGCTGGGGAATGTTGATATCTGCCGGAGGATATCCAACTTCCTTAAGATTGATTGTATGACTGCCTGAGGAGAGTATATTGTCTTGCTGGCTCACTCTCTGGGGAATTGAGATATCTGATTATGTTCTTCAGCTGAACTTACCCTGATACCTTGGTGGACCAAGCAATTAGATCGTTTAGACAACTCATTATTGCCCCTGTTTCTGAGGTGGGAGAGGAAGACATGTGAGGTGCTGATAGTTGTTGATGGACAAACCTTCTTCTGGTAGACAGGTGACAAGATGATAGGACATAGTCGTACGCTTTTATCCCTAACTTTTGCCTGGACCGCCCTTTCGGGTTTTCAGTCCACCGGGATACCCGTTTTTGCCCAAGCCGCCTTTTCAGGTTTTCGACTTGCCGGGTGTACAGATTTTTTCATTTCATCCCTTATTTTTGCCCGAACCCTTTTGGTTCGCCAGGAAGCCCTTATTTTTGCCTAGGTATGTCAACCTAGCGGGTCTTTGACTTTGCGTAGTATCTTTTCGACTATGTCCACGCTCTCAGAATGTAGGGAGTTGCCCCTGTTAGAAGTGTTTTGCCATGCCATCAGAAGGTATTTGATCAGGCAAGATTCGTTGCTGGAGTGCCCCAAGTGACTTAGGCGGAGATTTGCCCCAGGCTATTTGACCTTTGAGAGATTCTCCGAATCTTGACTGGACTGCCCCAGATAATAGACCCTGATCATGTCATGTCCCTTGATTGGAAGTGCTTCTGTTCATTAGGCATTCGTCGTGTGAATTTTCCTGCTGTTCAAACAAAAAGTCATATGCAAACAAAGTTATGTTAAAAATGCAAAGCCTATGTCTGTCTTGAAGATTTTGAAAATGCATTCTTTTTCATGAAACAAATGAATGTTTGTAAAACGTGATGTCAACTCCGTATTTACTGTAGGCCTTAAGGAGTCAGGATACCTTTCGTCACAGTATGCTTTCGAACTAACCCATGCTTCAGCTAGGACTTTTAAGGGTTGTAGCGTGGCCTGGTTCACGGTTTAAGAAACAAAGGATAAAGGCTCAAATTATTTGTACCCACCCGCTCTTCGTGATGTCCTCCAAACCTAAACTCAGTTGATCATACGTTAGACCTTGTTTGAATCTTCGCTCTGATTTTCCTGTGATGATTCAGATATTGATGATTGATTCTGAATAGGCAGTCATTTTCGTTTTTGTTGAGGGTTTGTATGACCTCTTTCTTTTTTTTGATTTTTGTTATCCCTATTTTTTTGCCTGAACTGTTTCCTTTTTTAGAATTACAGTCAGCGGGATGCCCCAGTCTTGTAAGTCTCCTTCATGGGTTTTGACTTAATGGTTTTTTTTTTTGAGATATGATGACTGCCTATCTGTATGATTGTTCAGAACCATCACTGTCTTTTGTTTTGTAAGGATCTTTTTGGTGCCATTCGTTATACACTTGGATCAACTGAGAGAACTACCCTGCCCCAGGTTATGATGAAGGGTTTTGAATTTCGAAAAGAAAAAATCCTACTTCTTTGGCTCAGAGGGGTTGACGAGGGATTATCATCCTTATAACTCCAGTGTTTAGGAATTGAAACAATGCATGTACCTCATCAGCGGGGTCTGTTCAAAAGCATACTGTAGATTGTGGTATCGTTTTCGTCATCCTCCCTCAAGAGGCTTTAGAATTTTAGATCAAGAGTTGACATCAGAAAGAATATGAAAACAGTTTGCGTTTAGTGACTACGAATATATTGTTTCAAGACAGACATATGCGATGCATTAATGAAATAACAATGTTTAACATGAGTAAATGTTTGAACAAAAGAAAACTGCAACTTGAACATTCGAATGAACAAAAGTTTTCCAGTCTCAGGATTTGTCACTTCAAATGGTGAGTCTTGCAGGGGTAGTAGAAGAACTCGGCCTGGCCATCTTGTGTGAACTCTAATACCCCTTCATCAATCAGGTCCTGGATCTTGTTCTTCAGAGCCCAACATTCGTTTGTATCATGCCCCGGGCTATCAGAATGATAAGCGCAGCGAGCGTTGGGGTTATACTTTGGTGACGTTGTATTTTGAAACTTCGGAGCCTCTTTTAGAGTTACCAGCTTGGTCTCCAGCAACTGTGGCAATATCTGGGATAAGGTCATGCTGAGCCGAGTGAACTGCCTCCTCTCGCTCTTTTGTTGGTTGTGATGTTGAATTTGTGACACTGGAGCTATATGAGGAGCTCTCCCCTTACCTCCTGGTCTCAAAGGTGGTTGAACGATGACTGGCCTTTTGCCCTTAGACTTGTGCCCCAGTTGGTTGCCCTGAAGCAGTTGGTTGACGAGAAACCAGAGCTCATCTTGTCTTTGAGCTAACCCTTGAATGGCAGTCACCTGCCCCAACATCTGGACCTTCAATGCATCCACCTCATCTTGTAGGTGTTTCAGCCTTTCATCCTCAGCACTGTTCCTGACAAAAGTCTCCATGAGAAGTGTCCTTAGCTCCTCCTGCCCCTTGGATAGATTCAGGAGGATTTCCCTGAACTGAGTCTCTTGAGCGAGAAGGTCCTGGTTATCTGGTTGGAAGGCCATTGCTGAAATAAACAGCGAGAAAGGTAAGTGACCTGCAACAAAGATACCTGTTATGTAATGATGTGTATGACATGCATGCAATGTTTTCAAGGACCCCGCGGGGTAAACAAGAAAATTTGTTAGAACTCGGGTCCGGTAGTTTGATTGAAGGAACTGCATGTTGTTGAGAGTCCTTCTTCAAAGGGTCAAAGGCTCACCATATCAAGTGGGTCATAGCCCCTGACTTTAGTCATCATGTCTGGTTTTGATTTCCAAACAACCTTGGTTAAGGGAACCTTCCTCAAGAGTCAGAGCTCACCATATCAAGTGGGTCATAGCCTCTGACAACTTTGTCTAGAGGAAAATAAATCCTCTTTGCCCCTTGCTGGGATAGTTGATTCACCATGACCTGCATCACAAGCCCTTGAGATCCTTGAAATGGGTTAGGATGTATGCAATGATATGATGTTATGCTATGCATGGGGTAATGCACGTAACCCTGTTATGAGTCCCAATTAAGGACTGCAAACCAAAACCTGCAAGAAACTCCAGTAAAACCTGTCATGAGTCCCAATTAAGGACTATTAACAAAACCTGCAAGAAACTTAGCAAACCCTGTTATGAGGCCCAATTAAGGACTATGAACAAAACCTGCAAGTAGTCCATGTGTCAGATAGCAAGCATGCCAGTAATCAAGTTGGAAGGCACACAAGTCACACAAGAGAAGCCCTTAGAGTTTAGGCCAGCATGAGGTCTAGGTATTACCCTCTTTCAGTTTGTTGGTTCATACCTGTCCTATCAAAGTAACCGGGTTCTTAGAGGATCCCAATATCATTGACTACCCTCAATCGGTCATAACTCCAGCATCGCAATCTTTTCTTGCGGCCAGAACCATCACGAGAGTTTAGCCTCAATGGGCGTAGCATACTGCTACTGTTCTAATGGCCAAGTTGGGTCATTTAAGGTTCTAAGGTCTGTTGGTGTTTAATGACTCCTTGGAAGACCCATATTCTCCCCGTTTCAACACGAGAGATATCGGTACAGACCAAGGCGCCACACCAACGTAGCCACTGCTTCACCCATGTCGGTATACGCCGGACAGGTCCCTCACAGCTTATGCTACCTAACAGGGTATCCCCAGATCCGGGTTAGGATCTATGTAACTCCGATGCAACCCACAATAATAAAGCAAGCAAAGCAATACAATTGAAAACACAGTTATGAACTAACCCTAAGGTACACCTCACTTTAAGTTTAAGTCCCCAGCAGAGTCGCCAGTTCTGGCGTCGGTGGATCTGGAACTGACTGTTTAACGCTGGTTCGCGAAATGTCGCGGAAGCAAGAGTCGCCACCGTCTTTTATTTTCTCCAAATGGAAAGGACAAAAGCACAGAAAAATTCCTTAAAGAGATTGCTCTCGGTTCGGGAGGTAGATTATAGAAAGGGAAGGTGTTAGCACCCTTTCTATCCATGGTTATCCATGGGCTCTTAGATACTTGCTCATTTGTGTTTTCAAAATTGGTTTGTTTGCTTTTCAATGTGGGTTTTAAAAAGTTTCTTTGAAAATTCCAGTTCGACTCTTGTATCGGTCCTCAAGAGTGTTTGAAAAATTGCTTTCGAAAGCTTTTTGAAAAGGTGTCGGTGTGAAAAGTATTTTTTGATTTGTTTTGAAATTAGAGCAAGTATCTACGAGTCGTCCACCTACCCTAAGGAATTCGTCTGTGTAGATGTCCTTTAAAGTAGTGCCATCCCACCATTGAGAGGTAGGTAGTACCACCGTTGGAGGTATTCGGGTCAATTCGAGTTTAGGGACATGGTGATCACCAGAGCAATGGGAAGACACCTTAGAAGCTACCCTCATGCCAGGTTCCCGGATCATGAGGACTTACTAAGACATCCTCTACTCGACGATCACCTTTCGAGGCAAGGCAACGGTGAGGCGTACCCTAGGGGTGGTGTGTGCGATTCGTGTGTCGTTTTCATTTATTTTTGTCTTTTGTCATGTTATGGGTGATCTACGCTTTTGTTTTTATTTTGTCCATACATTCTTTCATGCCATTATTTAACAATTAAAAATATTGCGGGAAAGTAAAAATTCTAAACTATTACAAAAGGCGCGGGTCCACATCGCCAAAATTAAACCAGGACCCGATTTGACGGAAAAATAAAGAAAGTAAAGAAAGGTGCGAGAAAATTAAAAGGTTACATGGCCTTGGGAGAGATACATAAATATTATAAAGAAATAAAATAAATACGCGAATAAGAATTAAAAACGAAACAAGGGCGTTGGACCCTTTTGGCAAAATTAAAATTACATGGAATTAATTAATAAAGAAAAAGAAAGAAATTGTTTTTTTGGTTTTTTATGATTTAAATGAAAAAAAAGAATTAACTAAAATAAATACTAACCCTAATTCTAGTGGCTTTTAATTTATTAAGAAAACATTGAATTTTAACCTAAATTAACCCTAATTTTTATATACAAATTTAATTATAAAAATAAATGTTTGATTATTTAATTATTATGGGAGAAAAAGAAAAAAGGATAAAAATTAATTAAACCCTAGTTCTATGTTTTTTTATAGATTTTTTATTAAGAGAATTAAAATTACAACCTAATTTAAAACTAAATAATTATATACAATTTATTTATGGAAATACTAAAAATAAAAATATTTATTGTTTTTCTCTTTTCTGATTTTTTTTGATTTTTTTTATGTTTTTTATGAAAATAATTAATTAATTAAACAAATAATAGTTAAAAGAAAATAGAATTAATTAAAATAAATAACATGGCAAACCTAGGGGGGTTGTAGTCCCCAACATGGAGGTATAGCCCAAGTAATTCAGGCCCATCAACCTTGGTCCGTTTGACTCCCATGCCAGCATGCATACGCGTTGACTTGGATCTATGATGTTCTCTAATTCTCAGCCTTGTGATTGATGAAGCTGGACGCGTGGACGTTGGATTTGGTGGGTGCACGGTACGCTTCAGCATTAAATCTGCATAGGAATATTAATTGAAAAAAAATATATGGAAGGGGTGGGGACCTGGGATCGAACCCAGGTCCTGAATGTTACCAGCCTTATGCCTTGCCAATTGTTCCAGATGCGCGCTTTGTATATTAAAGAACAAACAAATATTATAAGAACAACAACACGCGTTAGTGCTTTTTAGCGCGAAATTTTAAAAGGACCAATCATCGCTGGCCAACACATCATCTTCTTCATTGATTTTATTTTCCTGAAAATACAAAAGAAACAGGCAACGGTTTTGTTAGCGTTCTCCTAGGCCATCTATGGAAAAATAGCGAATAGCCCTGTGATGCTCATAAATTGAGCGCGAGGGTAGCTTCTTCTTCGTCCAGACATGCTCGATTCAATGGTATAAGTCACGTGTCCTAATTTTACCCTATTACAAAACCCCTAATTTGAAGCTTGCAAAACCCTAATATTCTCCCATGGCAGATCCTCACACGATGCACAAAAACACAATCAAACCATTGGGTTAGCATTAGAATCAAATAAAGAACATGAATCAAGCATTAAAAATCACAAAGAATGCATGAATTGAGATGCACGACTATGAATTTTTTTCTATACAGGGCCGGTTCATTGTACCAATTCTTGACGTTTTGATGAATATTTTTGATTGGAAATCGTTTAGTGAACCTCCAGGAAGATGTTTGAACAGCTATTATGCCTTGAATCCCCCTGCAAAAGTGTTTTCAGTTTTGAATTTATTTGCAAAAATTTCAAGTTTGATGATGGGTTCTAGCGCAGCTCAATGGTCAATGGCATTAGGGTTGTGTTCCTTGTATATGTAGTAATGAATTAGGTCAAAAAGAACCATCCAAATCTCTTGCATTCATGGTTTTTGAAATTTGATTTTCAAAGATCTTTTTCAATCTTTTTTCATGCAATTTTGTACCAATCATGATCCAATCTCTCCAAATCTTTCCATATTTGATTATGCACGAATTATTGAGTAGATTTCATGCACAAAAAGATTGCAAAACTTAGGTTAAATATTTTTCATGTATTTAATTTGATTTAAATGAATTATTATTAATAAAAATTCAAATAAATAAATAAAAAATGAAGAAATACTTCCCTTTGGGCCAAGTGGTCGTGCACATGCTTGGGATGATGAATTGTGGAAGAAAAATGGGCCCATTAGCAATTTTAGGTCATTTGAATCCATGTTGACTTTTCAAAATATCCAAAAATTTCCCAACTTCCACAAGGCATAACTTGCTCAATTTTTAAGCTTTGCTCATGTTCTTGGACATTTTGGAAAGGTCTTTGAGTCCTATAACCAATGTCTTTGGTCCCATGTCATTTTGATTTACCAATCTCAAGTTATGGCCTTTTACTTAAAGTCCCTTTTTGTTGACTTTTGAAAATGACCTATAATGTTGAAATTGATAACTTTTAGTGAGAGCATTTCTTGGACTTTAAGTATGAAGATGAGTTGTAGGAAATGTCTTTCTCTTCAAAATGAGCTTTGGATGGAATTTTTCTGATAATCCATGTGGAAGTTATGCCCTGGTCAATTTACAGTTGACTTTTTCAGCTGTCCAAATAAGGAAACTTTTGCATCTTGATGATTTTTGAGCCAAACTTTGAGAATCATGATCAAGAATTGATCAAATGATGTTTGTGACTTCAAAATGAGATGTTGACCAAAAATTTGAACTTTTGACTGTCAAATGACCATTTTGCCCCTATAGTTGACTGTAGTGCAATTAGGGCTTTGACTGTGCAATTTTGTGCTGAAAGTCTTGAAACTTTGTATGAGGATGCTTGACCATATTTATAAGCATGTGGGACTTGATTGGACCTTTGGAAACTTCATTTTCTTGATCAGAACACAAACCCTAATTTTGACTGCTTAAGAGGCCCTTGAACTATGCAACCCTTGGGGAATTTTGCAGCTTGACTTGGCAAATTCTTGAAGAATATGGGAGGGCAAATTTTGGGGTACAATAATAGCTAACCTTAACACAAAGATTAAAATAACTGAATATAAATTACTTGCACACTTGCACCTCTAGGACAACCCCCCTTGTCGCCTTCAGAAAACACTCATGTCCCTCGAACACAGGGACACTTTAGCTAAGTACCTCAATATAAAGATTATAGTCCCTCGATGACCCTTTGATGTTGCCTTTCAGAAATGATCTAGTCCCTTAACAAAAATTGCTAAAGCGTCCTTACCAATTGCCTTCGGTGACTGTACGATGACCCTCGCTTGTCCCTTCACATCCAATGATAGAGCTTCCTACTAACTAATGGTACGGATAGCACTATCTAAAGGACGAAGAAAATACAAGAATGACCTTGATTAGGGTAGATCTTAATCACTTTCTCACAAAAACAAAACATTTTCTCACAATCACACTTCTTAATAAATATTTTCAAACAAATGCTTTATATGCATTCTCGAGGACAGATACGAGAATCATTACAAGGCTTCGCCTTACATTGGCAAGCTTTTCAATATATTTTTCAAACACACAACACAAAGAAATTTCAAAAAGTGATCTAAGCGATTAAGATCATGTAGATAACTATGGATGAAAAGGGTGCTAACACCTTCCCTTTTCATAACCTACCCCTCGAACACAAAAATATCAAGGTCTTTCCTGTTCTTTTCACCCTTTCTTTATTGGATAAAAGAAAAGTCGGTGACGACTCTTTTTATCCGTAACATTTGCGATAAAACGCAAACCAAGTCAGTTTTCCCATTGTATTACAATATTGTTGCCTTTGATGTAGGGGAGCTACCCTTAGTAGTGGTATATGAGGCATTGTGTAGGACTGTAGTTGTCATGGTGAAAGACTTTCTTTTCTCTCCAATAGAATTTGTATCTCTTGAGGTTTTCCATAGATTTATTTTTAGTTTATTTGCGAGTATTAGGAAACCTCATAGGTGGATAAATGTAGGGAAAGGAGAAAGTGGAGAAGATATGCAAATGTATAAATGTATGTACGAGATGTATGAAAATGCATGGGTATGCAAAAAAAAATTGTCTTTGTTTTTTAGGGCATGCTAATTTTTTTTATGAAAATGCAATGCAATGCGGGATAAAGATAATGATTGACCTAATGACACTCTATACAGGTTTAGGAATATATATAGACATAAGAAATCCCTACGGGTGACAATCAAAAGGAAATCCCTACTGGATAGAGATTGCAACATACAGAAGGAAACCCTTATATGCTAGGGATTATGGTAACCAAAAGGAAATTCCTACAGTTTATAGTAGACAAAAGGATTATAGTAGACAAAAGGCAACCCTTGTGAGTTTAGGAATTGTGACAAGCTATCCTTCATGGGGAGGTTCCCTATGAAGGATAAGATGTAAATAAAACATCTTATAGGAGGGCTCTGACCGAAGGTTCTAAGTTTATTCTACCCTTCTTCGTAAGGGTGATTCCTTAAGGTATCATGGATAACACATAAGGGAAAAGGCACAAGGGCCTCCCTTAAGTGGAGCCTCTTTGTAGACCAAGACTTTCATCTTATAGGTCGTACAAGGTCTCACCGTGAGATTTTATTTATTAGGGTTATTCATAGAGTCATTGGTCAAATTCAAAGTTCTATCTCCAAGAGAGGCCAGTCCTCTAAATATATTTCTCAGAATTCGACCCACTCTAAGTAAAGTTGTCAAAAAAACTCAAAGGGAAGTTAAACCCCCTTGACTAATTGATAACCCCTTATCTAAGGTTTTATATTTTTAGCAATAAGATCCCACCAACAATATATGAAAATATGATAACAGAAGAAGTAGTAAATAACATAGTAAATAAAATCAATACAATTAAGGAAATAACAAAATATATTAAATAAAAAAATCCAAAATCCTAAACCTAAAGGTAGGGTAAACTCTAACTTAAGGGTTGTGTCCCCAGCAGAATCGCCAACTGTCGTGACTGGCAAAAGATAAGAGAGTCGTCACCACTACTTTTCATCCTAAGGATGGGAAAGGAATGGAAAACCCTAATTGTTTCAGAGATTTCTAGGTTCGTAAGTTGATTAGATAAAGGGAAGGTGTTAGACACCTTTTATCTCCCTTCTACTCAAGGGGACCCTTTTTAACTTTAGGATTTATGGGGGATATTTTCTATTTAATCATATTGCTAAATAATAAAATAAAGAAAAAGATTTAGTCTTAAGTTAGTGGACTCGCTTTGGTTTTTAAACTGTGTGCCTACATATCCTCTCGCGAAGAAATCAAAGTTCTTTGTAGTTCGAAGTGTTTGGTTAGTTTTTTTTATAGAATCGTGTTAAATTTCTATCAAATGATTTTGAACTTCCCGGGGTTTGAAAATTGAGTGATTGTAGGTGAAGTTTTTATCTAAGTAGAAAGAAACTGGACGATTCTTTATTGAAGATAGTATTGAGTTTTGATATATGTTTGTAAAATAAAGATTTTGATTGGTTAGCTATTTTGAGTTTAATTGATTGATAAAGAGTCGATTATTATTTGAATTAAATCGTGCGAAGCAAAGAAATTGACTTGATTAATAAATAGTTGATCTTTATTTCTAAAAATGCCCAAAATGCTAAACCTAAAATGTTCAAAAGATTTCTAAAAAGAGATCTAATTCTATCTCTTAAATAAATAAGTAGTAACAAATGATTACAAAAATAAAAGAAAGATATTGTAGTAGAAATAAGGAGAGAAGCGAATATTTTTTCTTTTAATTATAATTGAAATAAATGATATTAAAATTATATAGTAGAAATAAATATAATAATTGAAATTAATTAAAAAGTTAATGTACATTAAATTTAATTATTAATTGATATGAAGAAATTTCTAATTTGATTGCTATATATAAAATATTTAATTAATGATAAAAATTTCTAATTGATTATGATATCCAAAAAAATATATAATAATTTACATAAAAATCTATAATTGATTGTTATATCCAAATTTATAATAAGTTATATAAACAAACTCTAATTATTTTTTATACGCAAATAGAGTTTAATTGGTAATTATGTAAAAAAAAAATTAAACAAATCACACGGTAAACATCATATCAAACAAACCAATCAGACATACATTAACGATAAATAAATAATTCATACACAAAAAATAAATTATACATTCCAAAAAGTAAGGTTTACCAACCTGGAACACAATAACCATATTAAGTTGCTTCCTCCTTTCATTTCTTTGTGTTCTTCATGTTTTTTTTTCTCCTTGGTATTTTTTTATCAGGCTGACGATGGAGGCATTAGGGTTTCAGTGTTTGATTATTGTGTTTGACATGGAAAATTATGCAGATTCTTGAATAGAAGGTTGATGATAATAGTAACAACAACAATATAAATTGTTAGATGAAAAAAATAATTAGTAACAATAACAATATAAGTTTTTAGATGATAAAAAAATTAGTAACACTAACAATCAAATAAATTGTTAGATGCTAAAAATATAATTAATAACAATAACAATATAAATTCTTATGAAAAATAATACCATCAGATAGTCATCAAATTGTTAAAAATAATAACCGAGAAAACTAAAAAGGGGTTTGTTTTATGTGTGCATGAGAATCAGTGTATGGAATTTGCCTTTTTATTCAATGAAAAAAAGGGTTAGTGTAAAATATAATTAAAAGAAGAAAAAATCACCAGACAAATCATCATATTGTAAAAATAAACAAAGAAAAAGGTTTTGCATAAACAAGTGTTTTAAATTTAAAAAATGGGTCATTCAAAGACTTAATATAAACGAACCATCAGAGTCATCATCATATGGTTTTTAATAAAACAAACAAATTAAAATTGAAAAAACTAAAAATAAAAGAGAGGTTGGTCTCATATTTAATCATTGACCAAAATAGTTTTGAGTAGAAGATAGATTTGAAAAAAAAAATTGAAAAAAAATGTGAAAAAAATAAGTTTGAGAATCGTAGTGTGTGAATTGTCGATTTTAAAAAGGGACCACAGAACATTTATCATCTAGTTAAAGTAACCTACAAATTGAAAATAAAATTGAAAACAAAAGGGAGGCCTCATATAAAAATCATCGACAAAAATTGTTGATAAAAAATATAGAAGTTTTAAAAGGGTTTGAAAAAGATGTGAAAAAAGGTTGAAAAATTGTGTGTAAAAAGTTTCAAAGTTGTGAAATTTGTAGGTCAATTATTCTGAAAAAATAGAGGGCTATTTATAAAACTTATAGACTAAAAAATTAGGTTAAAACACAAAAAAAGTAAATTATCAAAGATAAAAAAAAGCCCAAAGTTTCTAATTCTATCTTGGTCAGCAAGTCTAAAAATCTGATCCTATTTGTGACTTTGTACAAGATATGATTTGAAAAAGATTTGATCTAAAAATGATTTTATTTTTATATTTTTGACTATTTTTTGAATAAAATAATGATTTTAATAAAAACTATTATTTTTATAATATAATAAATAAAGAAAAACGAAAATAGTAATTTAAATAATAAAAAATGTGATTTTTGTGATTTTGAAAATGAAAATAAAGTTACTAACAAATGAAAAGAAAAATATTAAAAATATAGAACTAGTAAGACTCGAACCCGTGATCTTATGCTTGCAAGCCTTATCTCCTTATTAATTGTGTTGTCTCATTTATTCAAAATAAAAAGGTACTTGAAAGCATATGAAAGGTGGAGAAATATTTACTATTTAAGAAATACAAATAATTTAAAGTAAACTATTATATATTTCTAAATAAGCAAAAATAAGTTGAAAATAAATATTTATAAAACCCAAAATATTAGTTTATGTAAACCAAAGAAATTTATAAAACCAATTTTAAAAATTATTTGATTGTAGAAAATAAGGCGGACAAATTTGGGGTATGACACCAATAAATGTGCATGTGACACACTTCCTCTTTGACATGCACTTGATTGCACTGTCTAAAATACTTCCTTGTTAGTCTAAAAAAGAAACATGTCCTGAACAATATCCTGACATCCAGTCAGACATTGTCTACTTTTCAAAAAAACTTTCTTCAGCCAACAGTAAATGATGTTTCATAGAGATGTCCAGTAACCAGCTATAGACGCACATGTTTTAAAGCATAAACACAATGTCTTTCACTGGACTCTAAGCTTACTCATTTCAGCCAGAATTAGTAAAACATACCAAGATGTCAAGACATCATGTGATACATTTCTCATTCATCAACCAACACATCCATTGAGACTAAAAGAGAATGAATTGAACACATGATTCAATCAATCATATGCACATGATTATAGCCATTCATATCCTTCAACTCACTTGTTGAACACATACACACACTATATCCAGGTACTTTATCTCCATTAAAGAAAATTCAAGCATTTAACACATATGAATGACCAAAACATTTCATATAGCAGTTGTCTTTACCACAACAATAATCAATCATTCTTCCTTGCTTTAGATAGTTAATTCTACTCCTCAAGAGGAAAAACCAAGACACAAGAAACTCTAGGACATAAAGTCAATATGAGCTTCCCAAGTTCACACATCAGGAAATATGTCATAACATTTGGTAGGACATCATTCACACGCACATGCTACCATCAACATTAGTAGCAGAGACATACTATAATCTTGGGAATAAGACAACCTTGATCATCTACATGTGAACTTCCACATATTACCCCTGTCAAATATCCTCTTGCACTCCTTGAGTTTGCCACAAGTTTTATGAGTGTTCTCACTGACCTTTCCTATCATCATACATTTCTTCAAGTCAATCCTTTGCAGAGATTTTTTGTTCCACCCTTTAATAGTTGTAACCACGACAACCTAAAGAAAAGATAGAGAATCTATTGTAATCCTCCCCATCCGCAATTGCAATAATTCCTTACCGTTCAATTTTTCTTTGATAATGCTCATCCAAGCAGATTTTGAAAAATCATCAACAATTACACCAACATATTTTTCTTACCAAAACTGTCAACCTGCTTAGGTTCCATTAGCATCATATAAAGAGTTTCTGACCTCTTAGAAGTAACTTAATGATACAACTTTGGCTGTGACATCTTGGTTTGCTTCTTTACTTCATATTTACCACATATTTTTCCTTCCTCCTTGTTCAACTTTGGAGTACCTATGGCTGCTTCCTTTGATTGGACCTTCTTTATATCTTTCAGGAGTAATTGGTCAATTTTTTATGCAGTAACTTCACCTCAGCTTCCTTTGGTATCAGTCATGTGGAGGAGCAATTTATTTCTTAAGGAGTCCACAAGTAACAATTATCTTTGATCTGACTCTCTTTCATGATAACTTCATTCTTCTCATTAGTTACCAGACATTAAGATGAAGTAAATTTGACTTTGAGACCTTAGTTGCACAATTTACTAATACTTATCAAATTAGCAGTCATCCCCTTAACAAACAACACCTTGTTAAGATCTAGCAGACCATTGCAACTCATCTTTCCAGCACCCTTAATTTCACATTTTGATCCATCTCCAAAGGTGAAGTAACTAGAGGAAAGTGGTTTAATATTCACAAAAAATTTCTTGACACCAGTCATGTGTCTAGAGTAACCACTATCAAAAAACCAATCCTCTCTTGTAGAAGCTCTAATAACGGTGTGCACTATGAGTCCACGAGTGTCGTTCTCGGGAAGCATTTTAGACTTGACTTTAACATCATCATGTATTCTTCTATGTTGTGTAACAGGATTTGGATAACCATACAATATGTAGCAGAAAGATTTTAAGTGCCCAAACCTTCCACAATAATCACATCTTCATTGCTGATTCCAGCCTCTATTGTACTTCTTCTGATGTCTCTGCTGATGTTGAGACATGTGGTTCAACATCTTTTATTTTTGTTTCTTCTTTGGAGGTACACTCTTCAATTTAGACCTTTCTCATTTGTTCTTTACAACTTGATTATCATAACCAAGATCCTTGACCTTGACAATATTCTTCCCAATTAGAATAGTTATTTTATCAAGAACAGTAGAGTCATTATGTCCTAAGTGATTTTTTGGTTGTCCATGCTGATGTTGGAACATTTTATTTGACATCTCATGTTCCAGTTCTTTCTTTGAACTAACAAACTTCACTTCAGCCTTTTTGCCTTTGTTCTTCATAGATTGATTGACATATCCAACCTTTTTAACATTTCCAGCATTCTTCCAAGATTGAAGAATCTCATCAAGTACACCAAAACCGTTGTTAAGCATTCTTTCAAACTTGGTCATATTATCAAGTTGTGAATTGAGCAAGAGAACTTCACCCTTCAAACCAGAGATGGTGGACATGTGCTCCAGTTTTTTATCCTTCAGACCAAAGATGATAGATAAGTGCTCCACTTTTTTAGCCTTCAGCTGAGCAATTGTTTTCTTTTGCTCTTCTACTAATTAACCCACCTCTTGACTTTTAAGACACAACTCCTTGTAATAAACAATAAGTTCTTCAAAGGATAACTCTTCACAATCTCATTCTCTGTCAGAGTCACAAATTCCAGTCAAGGTTGTGACCTGTTTGGCACTTTCCTCTTCATGATCACTTTAAGAATCTTCTTCTGACCATAGCACAAACAAACCTTTCTTATGATTCTTGAGATAAGTTGGGCACTCAATTATTATGTGACCAAACCCTTAACATTCATAACACTGAGCTCCTCTCCCTTAGATGGATTTGTTATTAGTTTCGTCTCTTCCTTTAAAATCCTGATTTTTGTTGATGTTGAATGTCTTATCAAATGACTTATTCTTGACATTTGATCTTGATTTCCAATCAACCTTCTTCAAAACTTTGTTGAATTGTTTTCCAAGTAACATAATAAAATTGGCTATTCCTTCTTATGTATCCAAGTCACACTCATCTTTTGGATCATCAGTATTGGAGACAAAGGCTATTCTCTTCTTCTTTTTAGATTTCTCACTGGCCCCTAACTCAAATAGTTGTAGGGATCCCATAAGATCATCAAACTTCATGTTGTTTATGTCTTGAACTTATTCAATGGCAGTAACCTTCATGTCAAACCTCTTTGGAAGAGATCTAAGAATCTTTCTCAGCAACTTGACTTCTGACATCTTCTCCCCTAGGGCATCTGAGGCATTGGCTATCTCAATAATATTCATGTGAAAGTCACAAATACTCTCATCCTCTTTCATTCTTAAGTTTTCAAACTGAGTGGTAAGAAGTTGAAGTCTTGACATCTTCACCTTAGAGATTCCTTCATGAGCTGTCTTCAAGATCTCCCAAGCTTCTTTGGTAACAATGCAATTACTTATTAGCCTGAAGATATTCTTATCCACTCCATTGAATAGGGCATTCCATGCTTTAGAGTTTCCCTCTGATGAATTTTCATCTTTATCATCCCAGTCTTCCTCAGCCTTCGCAACATTAGTAGCTTTCCCATCCAGACCTATAACCATAGGTGGATCCCATCCCTTGACCACAGCTTTCCAAGCCTTACTGCCCATGGATTTGATAAAGGATGTCATACAAACTTTCCATTAGTCATAGTTGGTTCTACCAAGGATGGGTGGTATGTTCATAAATCCCCATTCCTTGTCCATTGTACCAGAAAGTATCTTCCCTAAATCTAACCCAGAGTCAGATCAAGATACCTGCGCTGATACCAATTGAAATTGTGGTATTTAGATCTCAGGTGTTCTAAGAGATTTTGAGACACCTTTCTCTGAACAAACACACAATGACAAGATAAAAGATACACAAAGTACATAAAGTAAAAAAATCACAGGATTGTTAACCAGGTTCAGTGTACAATAACACCTACTTTGGAGGCTACCAAGTCAGGGACAAAATCAACTAGATAATATCAATTTGAAGCTAAAATCCCCCATTTACAACTTTTCACTTAATCATTACCCTTGCTTAACTTTTACGTAAGACTCGCCTAGGTATGAGACCTTTCTCAAATTCCTTCCAATCATATAACTCTGACTGAACAATTCTAAACACTTAGTAAATAATAGAAGGCACACTTCAAAGACACACAATCATTCACTGCTTAAAAGCTTTGGAATGACTGACATAACTTACAACTCAAAAAACAAAGTCCTACTATTTTACCAAGATGATAATTGAGAGGCTCACAATTGACACATAAACCCTAATAAAAATACACAGTAAGTTCCATAATTGTACTAGGGTTGAAGATTTTTATTTATAACCTTCAATGAACTGGACATGGGCTTCATATATGCAACTAGATATGAAAGAGGCACTGCAAAATCATCTCCTCAAAGATAGGACATCAATTATTAGTTTCCTAAATTATCTCCATAATTAGAAGCTGATAATTCTCCTCGAAATCAGCTTGAATCTTTTTAATCTTCAACTTGTGCGCCACATAGGATAGCATAGTATTTAAAGAATATTTTGGACCTGTAACAAACTAAAATATCCAACAATCCAGCTGTACAAAATCATGATCTCGAAATAAACCGCATAGGACATCGCATTCGACATGTTGCTCGAGTTGATAGAATATCTTATTTCAACATGTCTATGCTAAGTTAGTTTTACCAAACATAATGCCAATCACAACAAAACAGAGAATTAACATTAATAATTTTAGATAATTAGTTTTAATTATTTATAATTATTATTAATAAAATAAATAGAATATAAGGTGTGGAAGTGCCAAGGGCAAAGTGACAATTGTGAATGGATAAGTGAGGGTAAGATGGGAAGATCATAGAAAGGTTTCAGGGTTAAATTAGGAAAAAGAGTGTTAGTGTCTCATTCTGTGCAATCGTGAGAATTTAGAAGTGTTAGACGATGACAACGTATCTAAAGGGGTGTGTGAATAGATACCCATTTTAAGTTTTATACAAAAAATTTGAACTTTTAAATTTGTTTTATCAAAGAGAGACACATAAGCTTTTTCAAAAGTGTCGGCTATACGAACGTTATTGGAAACACGGAATGAAAACCTTAACAATAAATTCAGTATGGAATAAGAACAACAAATTAAATTAATATACATAAATCACTTAATAACTTATTTGACGTTTATCTCAAGTTACTAGTACAACTATTTCCAATGTCAATATTAAAAAGAACTAGTTGAATCGATTTATCAAACACTTGGTGTGCAAGTAAATTTTCAGAATTTTTATTTTGATTGTGTTGATACACAAACCACTTATAATCAAAAGTGATTATAAGCTATATCAACACTTGATTTACAATAAAAAATAGTTCGAAAAGTTCTTACAATTCAAATGATAACGCAATGCTATTTAACAAATTGATCAATGAAAATCGAATCAAGTAAAAGAAATAAATAAAAGAGACACAAGGAATTTGTCTTCACAGTTCCCTATTCTCGTCCTCGTGTGTGGGTGCGTATGCGCCTAATTCCAATGGAATTAGGATAATTCTTACTATGCAAAATTATTGATACAAGAGAAGTGCTTAAGAGAAACTCCACAAACCCTAAGCTTGTTGTTGATTGAACCCCTTCTCCTCTTTTGATCTTGAGAAATACCAAGACACGATAGATGCAAATTGAATATCTGGATCTTGCTACTCCTTTGTGTTCTTTATATCCAAAGATTTCAAGCACCGTCAATTTCAAACTATTGCAACACAAGACTTCAATTATAATCCACCGCTATCGCGCTACTTCCTTTGTGTTCTTTATCTCCAAAGGATCCCTTGAATTCTTTATCTCTAAAGGACTTCACTTGGCCACAATTACCTCTCGAACGTCTTGCACGAAAACCCTCAAATCAACCAATGATCTTGGAGGATAAACCCGACGTTTTTCCTAGATGAAAACCCCTACAAAGCTCAACCTAATACACAATTGTACACTATCAATCCTCGTCTAGATGGCACCCTAACAGAACATCACTACAATATAATGTCAGTGTGTATGCATAGATTGGAGGTTAAAGATGAAGAGACAAATGGGTTAATTTTATGGTTTCGCCAAGTCATGAATGATGCATGAAAGAGTATTTGTAGTTTTGGAATTTTTAGAGCAAACGGGACAAATTCAAAATAAATAGATTTTGTGAAATTTGACCAAACAAACAGTATGTGTCAACCTAAGTATTGTATGTGTTGACACATACGTAATTTTTAAACTGTATGTGTCGACCTATAAAGGGCTATGTGTCGGTCGAACCAAGTCAGAGGCTACAAGCTTTAAAATGATAGTAAATGTGTCGACCTGAAAAGTTTATGTGTCGACACATGAAATAAGAATTTATGCAATTTCAGAAATGCTTCAGTATGTGTCAACCTGAATGACTACATGTGTCGACCAGTGACTTACAGAATCTACATGCTTTAAAAAATAATTGCACGTGTTGACCTGAAAAGCGGATGTGTCGACACATCCAGTAAAAAATTATGCAGAAAATTATTTTTAATGGCTTGCATCAATTTCAATATGCTTTTTAATGATTCCTAAGACCTCTAATGCAGAGGAGTGCCACAAGACAAAGGATATTGTCCAATGTTCAGAAGTGCAAGCTTTTCCCATTTTTGACATCATTCAAAACATTTGACGATGAAGTCTATACTCATAGGAAGAAGCAGTGAAGAGAAGCTAGGGCACATAGAGGCAAAAGGTAGAGCTCTATAAAACGCGAGGAAGAGAGCCAATATTTGTTGCTAGGAATCTAAGGTAAGGGGGTTTATCCTTATTATGATTGTTATAAGGTTTAGATGTATGTAGGTTGTTAGGGGTTTTTATGAGGAAATTGTTGATATGTTGAATGTGATGGTTGTTATGATGAAATTGATAAAAATCTCATGTTGTAATGCTATGAAATGATGCATATAATACCCACTATGTTATATTATTGTGATGTTATGGAACCATGGTGAATTATGTGTATTTTGGGTCTATTATATGGTGAAATCGTGTGGGAATTGGGACTCATGCAGTGTAGAAAATACACAGAAAATTCCCTGTTTGCGTTGCATCGTCGGTCAAGCCATATACTTCACCGGGCGAAGGAGCTTCGCCCTTGATGCGTCGGGCGAGACAAGAGGCGAAAGAAGAACGTGAAAAACATAGCTACTGGAATTTTGTATAGGGAAGGGTGCCTCGCCCCAGCAATGTCGTGCGAGCCTCAGGCGAGCAAGCTTTTTCGCCGGGCGAGCCTCAAGCGAGGGGCAGAGGTCAGAATTTTGTAAATGCCATAACTTGAGTTTCTAGACTCCATTTGATGCGTAGTTCGAAGCGTTAGGCATCTAACATGATGAACTATAATTAGATGAACTATAATTAGGTTGAATAAAACGAGTAAATAAATGTATATTTCCAGTACTTTACTAGGATTAAATTGGACCTTGGAATGGCAAAATGTGATGATACTATGATAAATGGATGTGATTGATATAACATGATGTATATTTGTATGAGTGATTGATGTTGTGGTGATGATTCCATGTGCATTACGATGTATATGATGATATCATGATGATTTCATGAATGGTGATGCATTTTGAATAGCAGTGGTCATGTGTTATTTTGTTATTGCACATCATGCATTTATGACATATGTTAGGACTTAGATCTAGTGATATTGTTAGGACGGTTGGTCCAGTGATGTTGATAGGACATTAGTCCAATGAAGGCCTCAATCCCATGGTGTGGATTGAGTGCAATATTATGAAGTGCTCTGGTTCCAAGCGAGAATCAATCCTATGGTGGGGATCTTTTGAGGAAGATGACTTGGTCATCAGTGAAGTTTTGGTACCACATGCATAAATCAATGACGTTGCATTGCATTATTTGTGACATTGCACAATGATTGATTATGTGATGTTGTTGATGTTGTGATCTAAGTGGTGATTTATGATAGTTGTTAATGTGATGATATATAGATATAATTGATGTGTATTGGTCATATGAAAGTGTGAGTATAATATCTGAAGTATGATGACATGTGAAATTTATGATGAACTGTTGTTGTGATACTGTTGTACCCCAAAATTTACCCTCTCATTTTTCAAGGCTTTTCTCACAAGGATTCTCAAGGTTCAAGCTTGCAAAAAGTACATTGGGATTTTCCAGCACCAGAATTAAAAGGAAACTGTCAAAAAGGGAGAAAACAAATAAAAATAATATTTTGACAAATTTGGAGGAAAATAGGTCTCCTTCGATTCAACCTTTTGATTGGACAAGCGTGCTGCCTCCATGCTTGCAATCGAAGGCCTTGACTTGCTGGCCACATGTGCCTCCTGCAAGGCAAATGCTTCGATTTGGACAAAATAGCTTCCTACAAGCCTGCTTCGATTTGGACAAAATGGCTGCCTACAAGCCTGCTTCGATTTGGACAAAATAGCTGCCTACAAGTCTGCTTCAATTTGGACAAGTTTACTGCCTGCAAGCCTACCTCGATTGGGCATATGCTGCCTGCATGTTTATTTCATTTGGACAAGCTTCAATGGGATAAAATAACCATCTCTATGCATCCTTCGAATCCACTTGCACCAAGGGTCTCTTATAGACTTTGCCTCTCACAAGTTTTGTTTGAGCCAAGAGATATCTTCATACAAGATTTGACTAAGTTCTTGCTCCCCTTGAAAGAACACCCTTCGATTCAAAAGCCAGGAACTTCCCTCATGCTAAAAGGAAATGACTCCCTTTATGTTTGTTTCGACCCACATGCTTCGATTGGGAAACATGCTTCCTTCGAACATGAGTTTCGATTGGGAGATATGTTTGCTTCAATCCAAGCTTCGACTGGACATTAGCTTCATTCGAGTAAGCTTGTTTCGACCACAAGATTCGATTGAGGAAAAGGCTTCCTTCGAACAAGTGCGCTTTGATCTCATTCCTGCATACAAGCCTTCATTTGGGCATTCACCTCCTGCATATCTGCATGTAAGCTTTCGTTTGGGCATTCATCTCTGGCCATGCCTGCATGCAAGCTTCAGTTGAGCAAGGGCTTCATGCCACTTGGGTTACATCTTTCGTTTGGGTATTGAAGCTTCCTTCGATTCAGAAGGAAATGATCTTCATACAAGCTTCAATTGAGTTTTTGTTTCCCTTTGAAACAATGTCCTTCGAATCAGGAAGTAAAGGCCTTCTTTAGGTTTTCTTCAATTCAAAAAGTCAATAATCTTCTGAAAGATTCCTTTAATTCAGAAGTTAATAACCTTCTGAAAAAGTGTCATTCAATTGCACCATTCGCCCCTCACCTGTTTGCCTTGGATTCATAAGTTTTCGATTGGATGAATGACTACCTTCCTGTGACTTTCAAATTCATCTTCATGTATGATTCGAATGTGCCTTCATATCACCTTTGAATCCATCTACAAACCCTTCGACACGCCATAGTCCTGCATTATGACACACAACTTGGTGGTCCATTCGAAGGACTTGCCATAGTTGGGGAATAATTGTTCTCTTACTTTGGAGTTTGGTCGAAGGTTTGGGCCTAAGTTATTATAATCAAGAAGACTCAAAATGGCATATTCAGCTAAAAAGGGCCATTCGAAGAACACACAGTTGGTTCATTCGAAGGACACGCAACTGGTGAAAACGAATGTTGTGTTGTTCTAGTCTGGTCGAAAGGTGTAGAAAGATGGAGGATTCAACTCAAAAGATCAAGTTAAACATTTAGACCCATAGGCTAGGCTACATGTTTTCCCTTTTTAGGCCTTTACCCATTTGTTTTCCAAGACCACTTGCACTTAATAGTATAATACTACCTTTTAGAAAAGTTTGTCTTGAGCCTTGCGCCTGTTTTCCTTCAGAAAGAAGCAACCCATCTGAACCATTCATCTTGCTTTTATGGCACAAGTGGACACTTACTTTCCAGACTAAGCCTTATTTTATTATTTTTTCTCCCCAAGCTTCCTAAAAGCCTTTCTCTATAAATAGAGAGTTCATTTGCACAAAAAAAAAAGAGGATCTTTGGACCAGAGGAACGAATCCCCCAAATTTTCTCAAACACAACAAAAAACTCTCAAGTTCATCAATACTTGAGAAATCACAAAAAAGCCCAGAATCACATTCATCTCCTTCAATTCTGAAGAACAACCACACTTCGGTCTCCTTCGAAATCGAAGAAGCATCACACTTGCTTTTTCCCCTCTTTCGAATCCAGCATCCTGGGCCTCCACTCAAGGTCCCACATCCATTCAAGGCCTGAAGCAAGGTAAGTTATTCTTACCTTTGAACTTTTCGTTTCATGGAATAGTAATTTTTCCCTTTCGTTTGAAACATGTACAAACCATTGTTCCCTTCGTTTCCACCCTTTTAACATATTTTTCATAGCTAACCCTTTCGTTTTTCTTTCTATTTACCTGAACTTGCTTTAACTATTAAACTGTTTACAAGACAAATACTAGCATGGCCTCAGCCATGTTGCCATTTAATGCTTTAAATAAAAGAAATAGGAAATAGGAAATAGGAAACGAAGATTCTGGCTTCTACCCTCTTTTTCCAACTCAAACGAAAGAGACAACCAGGAGGAAAACCATGTTGACTTCTAGGCCCAGACGAAAAGCATGCCTTCACTGATTCCAGGCTCAGTCGAAAGGCATTCCCTCACTTCTTTAGACCTCCTGTCGAAGAAGGCAACAAGGTAGAACTAGAAGACTTCGCCATGCACATACTTATCCAATCGAAGGCCATGACCTCACTGGTGCTAGCCCCAATCGAAGGAGGCCAACAGAATGCAAATCGAAGGGTGCTCCTGCCTAGGTCGAAGAGCTCATTTTCCTTTCTTTTATTTTGTTTTTGCCTTTACATTTTCTTGCCTTTCAATATGGTTGTAATAGTGTAGGATATTTATTTCCTGCATTTTTATTGCTTTGTACAAATGCTAGTAATTAGATGTGTATGGCAAGATAAAACCAACAAATAGACAACCCTAATCAAATACTAAATTCTTGCAATCAAATACACTTAGCACACATGCACCCTTAGGGTAATTCCACTTGTTGTCTTACAAAAATGGCCATGTTATGCATGTGGGATGTCTTAGCACAAAAAAATCGAAAAAGATCATAGTCCCTCGATGACGCTATCAAAGTTGCCTTTCAAAATGATCTTAGTCCCTACAGAAAAGTGCTAAGTCATTTCACAACATTGCTATCATGGTCATACGATGACCCAACGCTCGTCCCTTCACATCCAACAATGGGGCTTCTTATCAAATCAATGGTAAGGTAGCAACATCTAAATGAGGAGGAAAAACACATCTAAAACCTTTTGAGTAGGTAGATTACTTTTAGTTACTTGCTCAATTTCAAAACAAACATCCTTGATATTTTCAAAACAATCACATACATCTTTCTAAAACTTGAAATATTTTCAAAAGCTCAACACTTTGCATACATTCTTATGAACGGGAATCATTGCAAAGTTTGCCTAAACGATGACACGTTTTTCAAAATACTTTCAAAACCATACAAAACCACAATTTTCAAACAAAAACAAGTGATCTAACAAGTAACTAAGAGCCTGTGGAAAACCATGGATGGAAAGGGTGCTAATACCTTCCCTTTTCATAATTTACCCCCCGAACTCATGAAAACATCTCAAAAGGTATTTATTGTGCTTTTTCCACCTTTCCTTATTGGATAAAAGAAAAGTCGGTGGCGACTCTTGCTAAACCGCGACATTTGCAAACACAATCGCAAAACCCTCAAGTCAGTTCTCCCACCGTATCACAGAACTGGCGACTCTGCTGGGGAATAGATTCAATTCTAAAAGTGGGGTTACGTTAGGGTTAGATCACATTTACTTGCTTACATTGCTTGATTTGTTTGCTTTACATTTTGGTTCCTTGTTTGGGTTTGTTTTAAATCCTACACCCAGATTTGGGGACACCTTTTTAGGTAAGTGGCAATAAACTGTGAGGGAACTGTGCGGGGTATACCGACATGGTTGAAGCAGTGGCTACATTGATGTGGAACTTTGGTTGGTACCGGTAAACCTTGAGTCAGTCAAGGAGGGTATGGGGTCGCCGCGTGGTGTCGTAAAGCATCAACTGACCTTAAAACCTTACTTGACCAACTTGGCCATTAGGACGTAGTGAGATGACCGGCTTTGGTACAGTCTGAAGTTGGTAGATACTCGATGCTACACTCATTGAGGCTTGACCCTTGAGTTTTGTTCAGTTGCGAGTCAATTGCTTATTAAACGAAGCTTGTGGGAAAGGTCAGTGATATTGAGATCCCTTAGAACCCGGTTAATATTAACTAAGACAAGTTGAGCCAACTAAATTTTAAGAGGGTACTTACCTACAAAACTCCATGCAAGCCTGAAACTAAGGACTTGTCTGCTTTGTGTGAATATGAATATTTGTATGTAAATTTGCTTACCTTGCATACTTGTACATAACATCATGAACATCATACCATAGCATTTTCAATGACCAGCTCAAGGATCTCGAGGGTCTTTGATGCAGGTTCACAATGAACCAGATGTCTATCAAGGGGCAGGAGGATTTGTTTTCCTCTGACCAAACGCCGTCAAATATCAAGTACAAATAACTTGAGTCAAGGGCTATGACCCACTTGACATGGTGAGCTTGATTCTCGTGGAAAGACATCCACCGATACAAAGCTTTCCAATCAAAGATGTTGATCAAAGTTCAACTTCTAACTCTTTCTTGTGTTTATCCCGCAAGATCCTTGAAAACATGCATCCACATATCATGTATCATATCATGACAGGTTTCTCCCGTACAGGTTTCCTTATCTTCCTACTGTTTATTTCAGTAAGAGATGGCTCTAGAGCAGACTATCAAGGACATCCAGGCTCAAAACGCTCAACTTCAAGAGATGTTCTTGAACCTATCCAAGGGACAAGAAGAGGTCAAGGCGTTCCTCACCAGGGACATGATCCTGGGAAATCATGGGGACGACAGAGATGGCCAGTTGGAAAGGCTACAAATTGAAATAGCCATAATGAGGGTCCAAACGATGGGACAGTTGGTGGGCCAGATGGCTCTTATTCAAAACTTGGCACAAGGACAAGAAGAGTTGAGGGTCCTCATCAACAAGCTTCGTCGGGATGGATGTAACCAAATGGGGAAAACATATAGGATTGGGGATCAAGTCATCATTCAGCCTCCCTTGAGACAAGAAGCTGAGAGAAGACCTCCCCAATTTGCTTCCGCATTACAAACCCAGCAACCACCTCGTCAACAAGGACAGGGTAACTGAAGTAAACAGGTCCCAGCCGTTATGAAATTCACCAAACTCGACATGCCTATATCACAAGTCTTACAACACCTGCTGAACTTGAATTTGGTCACATTAAGGGATCCTCCTCGGAATCCCAATACCTCTTCTCCTAGCTATCATCCCAATGCATTATGTGCATACCACTCCAATAATCTCGGGCATGATACGAATGACTGTTGGGCTTTAAAAAATAAGATCCAAGACTTGATTGACAGAGGAATGTTGGAGTTCACACAAGACGGCCAGACTGAGTTCTTCTGTCGTCCCTCAAAGGCTCGCCAGCTGAAGTAAAAAAAAAACTCAAACAAGGAGGCTTTTGTTTCATTTGAATTTTCAATTATAATCTTTTTTGTTATTCAAACAATTATCTATTAATGTCAAACTTTATTTTCATTAATGCATTGCATATGTTTGTCTTGATTTGATCCACTCATTTTCATTACATTTAAACTATGCTTTTTACTCTCTTTATGACATTCAACTCTTGTTAAAAGTTACAAGCCTTTAGAGGGAGGATAACGAAAACAATACCATAATCTCATACAGTATGCTTTTGGACAGACCTTGCTGATGATGTACAGGCGTTCTTTCAAATCCTAAACACTGGAGTTATAAGGAAGATAATCCCTAGTCAACCCCTTCGAGCCAAAGAAGTAGAAGTTTTATGTATACAAATTGAAACCTTTAATCAAAACCTGGGGCAGGGTAGTCTCTCAGTTAATTCAAACGCGCGTTTAGCCGCAAACTCTCATTTCATAATACAACGAATGACATCAAAAACATTATCTGGAATCAAAAGATGGTGATGGTTCCCTATCACATAGGCAGTCATTATCTCTCAAAAAAAAAAGAGGAAAGGCCCACTAAGTCAAAACCTACAAAGGAGACTTAAGAGAACTGGGGCATCCCGCTGACTGTAATCTCAAAACGAGAACAGTCAGGCAAAAATTAGGGATAACAAATCAATCAAAAGAGGTTACTACAAATCCTCAACAAAATGAAATTTTTTTGCAGAAAATGACGGCCTTCCGACAAACTTAACCTGTCTGGACCATCACCAAAACGTCATTCCAGACTCAATTGGAGTTCAAACGCACAATTAACTGAGCTTATGATTGAAGAACATCACGAAGAATGGGTGGGTACAAATACACTTTGAGCATTTATCCTTTGTTTCTTAAACCGTGAACCAAGCCATGTTACAACCCTTCAAAAGTCCTAATTGAAACATGGGTTAGTTCGAAAGCATACTATTACAAAAGGTATCCTGACTCCTGTAAGGCTTTGCTCTAAATCCTGAGATTGAATTTTCTTACAAAATTCATTTACTTACAAAAACGCATTTTTCAAAACTTCAAGACAAGCATAAACTTTGCATTACTTGAATATCATTGTTTGTATATGGCTATTTGTTCGACAACGGAGAAATTCACACAATGAATATCCAGTGAACGAAATCTCTCTCAGTGAACAAAATCAATTCAAGAAGGATGACACTTCTGTTGACAAATCTCCTATCAACAAGGGGACATGACATGTCACTATCCAGCACACCTGGGACAGTCCAGTCAAGATTCCACAAAATCTCTCAAGAATTGCAGAGTAACCAGGGGCAAGTCTCCATCTCTGTCACTTGGGGGAATTGAACGTCAATCCCGACAAAGGGTTACGTACAATCAAACATTTCCTGGAAGTGCCACAAAAACTTTCTTCTAGGGGCAGTGACAAATCTCCCCAACAAACCTTCTCATAGGATGATTCCCCAGCCAGATTTTCAATCTCTGAAAACCTTTCCCCAGCTGGGACAACCTCAAAAGATCCTCGAATACTTTCCCCAACAAAGTTGTCACCTCTCAAGCAGACCGGCAACATGGTTTATTTCCCCAACAAACGGTAGGATTCCCCAACTTGAGTTTGTCTCTCCAACTACTACAGATCAAAGGACCACAACTCCTCTTCCCCAGTAGACTACTCTACAATCCTTGACAAGTTATTGTGAAACCTGGACCCGACCAAATATCAGTTCAACTTAGATTCCCCAGTAAGAGCAACGGACAATCAAGACTCCTGAACTCTTTCCCCAAGCAGGAATAAACATACTCCCCACAGAGTTTTCAATATTTCCCAGCGGAGTTCTCCTCAAACAACAAAATAGGAATCCCCGGTGGAAACATTCTAAGCAAAGTTTGAAGACACACATACTCTTTAATAGTAGTCCAGGATTTAACAACTCCCTAGCATTTGTCAATGTGATCGGTGGATCTGGAACTGACTGTTTAACGCTGGTTCGCGAAATGTCGCGGAAGCAAGAGTCGCCACCGTCTTTTATTTTCTCCAAATGGAAAGGACAAAAGCACAGAAAAATTCCTTAAAGAGATTGCTCTCGGTTCGGGAGGTAGATTATGGAAAGGGAAGGTGTTAGCACCCTTTCTATCCATGGTTATCCATGGGCTCTTAGATACTTGCTCATTTGTGTTTTCAAAAATGGTTTGTTTGCTTTTCAACTGTGAGTGGGTTTTGAAAAAAGTTTCTTTGAAAATTCCAGTTCGACTCTTGTATCGGTCCTCAAGAGTGTTTGAAAATTTGCTTTCGAAAGCTTTTTGAAAAGTGTCAGTGTGAAAAGAGTTTTTGAGTTTGTTTTGAAATTAGAGCAAGTATCTAGAGTCGTCTACCTACCCTAAGGAATTCGTCTGTGTAAATGTCCTTTAAAGTAGTGCCATCCCACCATTGAGAGGTAGGTAGCACCACCGTTGGAGGTGTTCGGGTCAATTCGAGGTTCGGGACATGGTGATCACCAGAGCAATGGGAAGACACCTTAGAAGCTACCCTCATGCCAGGTTCCCGGATCATGAGGACTTACTAAAACATCCTCTACTCGACGATCACCTTTCGAGGCAAGGCAACAGTGAGGCTTACCCTAGGGGTGGTGTGTGCGATTCGTGTGTTGTTTTCATTTGCATTTATCTTGTCATGTTATTGGTGTTCTACGCTTGTTTTTATTTTGTCCATACATTCTTTCATGTCTTTTGATTAACAGTTAAAATATTTGCGGGAAAGTAAATTCTAAGCTATTACAAAAGGCGCGGGTCCACATCGCCAAAAGTTTCTCGAACCCGATTTGACAGAAAATAAAGAATTAAAAGTGCGAGCAATTATTTACAAGGCTTCAGGAGAATTACATAAGTATTATAATGAAATAAAATAAATACGCGAATTAATGAGAATTAAACGAAGCGAGGGCGTTGGACCCTTTTTGCAAAGTTAAATTACATGGAATTGATTAAAATTGAAAGAAGGAAAGAATTTATTTTTTTGGTATTTTTTAGTGTTTTAGGAATTTAATGAGAAAAAGAATTAATTAAGATTAAAATAAGAGGCAAACCCTAATTATAGTCGTGTTTTACTTTATTAAGAAATATTGAAGTTTTTAATCTAAATTAAACCTAATTAATTTACAATTTTAATTATGAAAAATAAATATAAATATTTAATTATTTAATATATTTATGAAAGAAAAATAAAAAGGATGAAAAATTATTAATTAAACCTATTTCTACATTTTTTAGATTTTATTATGAAAAGAATTAAAATTGCAAACCTAATTTAAGACTAAATAATTATATACAATTTATTTATGGAAAATATTAAGACAAAAATATTTATTGTATTTTCCCTTTTTTCTGATTTTTATTGGTATTTTATATTTTGTGAAAATAATAAAATTAATTACTAAAACAACAATTAAGAAGAAAAATAGAAAATAGAAAAAATAAAAAAAAAAGAATAGGAAGAATTGCAAACCAAAGGGGGTTCAGATCCCAAATTAGGAGGTATTCTTTAGAAATCCAGGCCCATTAAGACATTGGTCCATTTGACTTTTGCTGGACGCGTGTGATGCGTTGACTAGGACTTATTGTGTTCTCCAATTCTCAGCCTTTGATCTGATGAGGCTGGACGCGTGTACGCTTGATGGAGAAGGCGCATCATGGAACAATAACATTGGACCTGCACATGATTGTTAATTGCAAAATAATATAGAGCTGGTAAAGACCTGGGGCTCGAACCCAGGTCATGTATATTGCCAATACTTTCGCTTACCAACTGTGCCAACTCACGCGTTTTAATATATAAGAACGAACAAATGATATAAAAGAAAACCAATGCATTAGTGGACTTTGCGCGCGAGTTTTAAACCAGCCAATCACTCCCTGCCACCTAGTTATCTTCTTCTTCGTTCCTGAAAATATAAAAACAATGGCCACGGTTTTGCAAACGCTCCTTTAGGCCACTTTCCAGGAAATAGCGAATAGGCATAGGACGCTCATAAATTGAGCGCGATGATGGGTTCTTCTTCGTCCAAGTGCGCTCGTTTCAATGGCCAAGGTCCTGTGGCTCAATTTTTTCTTATTTAAAAAGCCCTAATCCAAGGTCCTGTAAACCCTAGAAATTGACAATGGTAGAATCTTCTATAGCTTGCAAAAACTCAATCAAACGCATGGGTTAGTTTCAGAATAGCATAAGGAATATGAATCAATGAATAAAATGTTATGAGGATGCCTGCAAATCAAAATACGAATGTGCATTTTTCATGAAACATATTGAGTTCTGTGTACCGATTCCTGAGGTTTTGAGGAATGTTTTTGATTGGAATATGTTCAGTGAACCTTGAGGAAGCCAATGAGATAAAAATCGCGCCTTGAATCAACCTGCAAAGATGTTTTCCGAATTGAGTTTCTTGTGAAAAATTTTCAAGTTTGATAAGGGTTTCTGTGCAGCTTTCTTCAGTCCATGGCATTAGGTTTTTATTCCCTACTTATGCAAGAGTGGATTAGGTTAAGAACATTGATCCAAATCTTTGAATTAATGGTTTTTGAGATTTGATTTCCAAGCTTTGTTTTTTCAATCTTTTCCATACAAATTTGTACCAATTATGATCCAATCAACCCAAATCTTCCCATATTTGAATGTGCACGAATTATTGAGTAGATTACATGTGCAAAAAGATTTGTTAGGTTAAGTTAAATATTTTCCATGCATTTAATTTGATTTAAATGAATTAATATAAATAAAAATTCAAATAAATAAATAAAAAATGAAGAAATACTTCCCTTTGGGCCAAGTGGTCGTGCACATGCCATGGATGATGAATTATGGAAGAAAAATGGGCCCATTAGCAATTTTAGGTCATTTGAATCAATGTTGACTTTTCAAAATATCCAAAAATTTCCCAACTTCCACAAGGCATAATTTGCTCAATTTTTAAGCTTTTCTCATGTTCTTGGACATTTTGGAAAGGTCTTTGAGTCCTCTAACCAATGCATTTGGTCCCATGTCATTTTGATTTACCAATCTCAAGTTATGGCCTTTGACTTAAAGTCCCTTTTTGTTGACTTTTGAAAATGACCTATAATGTTGAAATTGATAACTTTTTGTGAGAGCATTTCTTGGACTTGAAATATGAAGATGAGTTGTAGGAAATGTCTTTCTCTTCAAAATGAGCTTTGGATGGAATTTTTCTGATAATCCATGTGAAAGTTATGCCCTGGTCAATTTACAGTTGACTTTTTCAGCTGTCCAAATAAGGAAACTTTTGCATCTTGATGATTTTTGAGCCAAATTTTGAGAATCATGATCAAGCATTGATCAAATGATGTTTGTGGCTTCAAGATGATATGTTGACCAAAAATTTGAACTTTTGACTGTCAAATGACCATTTTGCCCCTACAGTTGACTGTAGTGCAATTAGGGTTTTTGACTGTGCAATTTTGTGCTGAATGTCTTGAAACTTGATATGAGGATACTTGACCATATTTGTAGGCATGTGAGACTTGATTGGACCTTTGGAAACTTCATTTTCTGGATCATAACAAAAACCCTAATCTTGACTGTATAGGAGACCTTTGCACTGTGCAACCCTTGGGGAGATTTTGAAGCTTTGACTTGGCAATTTCTTGAAGAATATGGGAGGGCAAATTTTGGGGTACAACAGTTGCCCCTG
The DNA here is from genome assembly GCA_948472305.1 of Vicia faba. Lineage (NCBI taxonomy): Eukaryota > Viridiplantae > Streptophyta > Magnoliopsida > Fabales > Fabaceae > Vicia > Vicia faba. The sequence continues at coordinate 1,331,493,943 of OX451739.1, forward strand.
TTCAATCTTCTTAGACCTGAGGATGCAGATTGGCTGACGTGCCTTTCGTGATCCGAGGGTGGAAGATGATTGAACACTAGAGTGCCCAGAAATTTGCGCTCACATAGTATCAGTGATGGTGGAAATGGGCTTACAGATGCCATTTAGAGGTTGATGAATAGGATGATGGGCTTATAGATGCCATCTGGATGTTGATCGCGTAGGAGATTCCTTAGCGAGAGCCTGCATACCTGCAAAAGAAACATGAGTACCTGACACGTTGCAGGAACTGGTTTTCAGGTGCTTGGTATAGATATGTCCTGACTGGTTACAGGAGCTGAGTCTGGAGCTTCAAAAGATGATGAATGAACCAGGGATGGTTACTACCTTAGCATGAATGGTAAGAGAACCTTGGGTGACTTTAACTTCAACAACGCTCGTTGAGAAAATCTTGGTGGGAATTACCATCTTCGCAGGATCGGGAAGAGAACCATAGGCAATTATAATCTGAAAGGGAATTACATCTCACGCACCGTCGGGGAGAGAACCATAGGCAATTAATCTCACTCACCGTCGGAGAGGGAACCATAGGAAATTAATCTGAAAAGGAATTATCGCCTCACTCACCGTCGGAGAGGGAACCATTTGAAAAGGAATTATCACCTCACTCACCGTCGGAGAGGGAACCATCTGAAATGGAATTATCACCTCACTCACCGTCGGAGAGGGAACCATCTGAAAAGGAATTATCACCTCACTCACCGTCGGAGAGGGAACCATCTGAAAAGGAATTATCACCTCACTCACCGTCGGAGAGGGAACCATCTGAAAAGGAATTATCACCTCACGCACCATCAGAGAGGGAACCATCTGAAAAGGAATTATCACCTCACTCGCCGTCGGAGAGGGAACCATCTGAAAAGGAATTATCACCTCACTCACCGTCGGAGAGGGAACCATCTGAAAAGGAATTATCACCTCACGCACCATCGGAGAGGGAACCATTTAATCCTAAAAGGGGATTATCACCTCACGCACCATCGGAGAGGGAACCATAGGAAATTAACCTAAAAAAGGAATTATCACCTCACGCACCATCGGAGAGGGAACCATAGGAAAAGGAATTATCACCTCACTCACCGTCGGAGAGGGAACCATCTGAAAAGGAATTATCACCTCACGCACCATCGGAGAGGGAACCATCTGAAAAGGAATTATCACCTCACTCACCGTCGGAGAGGGAACCATCTGAAAAGGAATTATCACCTCACTCACCGTCGGAGAGGGAACCATCTGAAAAGGAATTATCACCTCACGCACCATCGGAGAGGGAACCATTTAATCCTAAAAGGGGATTATCACCTCACGCACCATCGGAGAGGGAACCATAGGAAATTAACCTAAAAAAGGAATTATCACCTCACGCACCATCGGAGAGGGAACCATAGGAAAAGGAATTATCACCTCACTCACCGTCGGAGAGGGAACCATCTGAAATTATAATCTGGGATAACTTCTACTGAGTCTTTATCAGAAAAATCTGTTGGGAGTCGATTTAGCTGGACTAGAGAAGGCCTGGGACTGGATAAGAAATCTTTGGAGTCGATTAACTGAACCGGTCTAGGTCTTGAAATATGATTGAGAATTTCAACTGCATATTTCCTGAAAGGTAAAGGTCAGTCATATGCAATGCATGATATGGATCAAGCAATGATGTTCTCAACATAAATGAGACTTGTATGATATAATGCGTCTATGCATGCTATAATGATGTATGTGATGTTTTATGAATGTATGTTTTCGTCTAGGAAATTAATCCTTGACGGGTGCCGGGAAGTCATATCCTGGGCTGATGTTGAAGAATAGATTTTGCTTCCGCTGGGGACGATAACTGCAAGAATACCGGTAGGAGAAGATGACTCCGTTGCGGAATAAACTTGGCAAAAGGAAGATTCTGCGGGGAGAAAAATACTCTAACGACCATGCTGGGGAGTGATACTCTGTGGGGAGAGAGATACTTTGTTGAATTGTTGATAATAGCTTGCTGGGGATACCATTGGTGTATTAGAAGTGCTGATAGACTTCGCTGGGGATAGGAGGACTTTGACGACGATCTTTCCGTGGCTTTTGGCTGAGGATAACCCAGTTATATCCTGTTAAGGAAATAACTCTTTGAATAAAGCCGGACGACGCGTTTGTGCTCTGCGAGGGATAAGCTTCCAGAATTTACTGGGGATAAGCTTACTGCTTGGGGGAGATAAATTCCAATCTTCCTGGGGAACTGGATTGGACTCTTCTGGGGAAGTTTTGAACTGTAATTTTGTAAGTTGAAAGGGGGAACCTATGTAGGGTTGCCTGCTGATGAGCTCATGTAAAACCGCATCCGAAATGGAGAAGGAACCTGTGTAGGGTTACTTTGATGATGAGTTCGTGTAAAAACTTCGTTTTTGGAAAGGGAGAACCTGTGTAGGGTTTCTGGGTGACGAGTCCATGTAAAACTGCATCTTGAAGAGAGGGAACCGGTGTATGGTTGCTTGGTATCGAGTTCGTGTAAAACTACGTCTGGAGAAGGAGAACCTGTGTAGGGTTTCCTGGTGAGGTAAGTTCGTGTAAAACTTCTTGATGAACCGAGGTGAGGTTATCTTGAGCTAAATCCATGTAAGACTTCTGGGGGAACCGGGGTCAGGTTGCCGCAGGATAAGTTCGTGTAAAACTTCTGGATGAACCGGGGTAAGGTCATCTTGAGATAGGTCCATGTGAGACTTATGGAGGAACCGGGGTTAGGTTACGGCAGGATAAGTTTGTGTAAAACTTCTTGATGAACCGGGGTTAGGTCATCTTGAGATAGGTCCATGTAAGACTTCTGGAGGAACCGGGGTTAGGTTACTTGGATAAGTTTGTGTAAAAACTTCTTGATGAACCGGGGTAGGGTTATCCATGTAAGATTTCTAGAGGAACCGGGGTTAGGTTGCTTCGGGATAAGTTCGTGTAAAACTTCTGGATAAACCGGGGTAAGGATAAGTTCGTGTAAAACCTCTTGACGAACCGAGGTAAGGTCATCTTGAGATAGGTCCATGTAAGACTTCTGGAGGAACCGAGGTTAGGTTACTTGGATAAGTTTGTGTAAAAACTTCTTGATGAACCGGGGTTAGGTCATCTTGAGATAGGTCCATGTAAGACTTCTGGAGGAACCGGGGTTAGGTTACTTGGATAAGTTTGTGTAAAAACTTCTTGATGAACCGGGGTTAGTTCATCTTGAGATAGGTCCATGTGAGACTTTTGGAGGAACCGGGGTTAGGTTACTTTGGGATAAATCCATGTAAGATTTCTGGAGGAACCGGGGTTAGGTTGCCTGATTTTGATTAAGTGGATGATTGTCCTGTTTGGTCTCGGATGTTAACCCACGATCTGGAATTTGTAAAGGTAGATGGTAATCATCCTTATGTTGATCTTTCCTTTGTACTTTGGTTAACAGAGCAATTGGATCGCCCGGATAACTCATTATTGCCCCTGTTTCGGAGGTGAGGGAAGAGGATACCTGTGTGAGTGATTGACAAATCTTCGGGTAGACAAGTGACGAGATACCGGAACATAGTCGTACGCTTTGATCCCTAACTTTTGCCTGGACCGCCCTTTCGGGTTTTCAGTCCACCGGGATACCCATTTTTGCCCAAGCCGCCCTTTCAGGTTTTCGACTTGCCGGGTGTACATGTTTTTTTCATTTCATCCCTTCATTTTGCCCGAACCCTTTTGGTTCGCCGGGAAGCCCTTGTTTTTGCCTAGGTGTGTCAACCTAGCGGGTCTTTGATTTTGCGTAGTATCTTTTCGACTATGTCCGTGCTTTCAGAATGTAGGGAGTTGCCCCTGTTAGAAGTATTTTGTCATGCCCCAGATAATGGGCAATGCTCCTACTGTGCCCCTTGATTGGAGGTACTTCTGTTCACAAGGTGTTCATCGTGCGAATTTCCCTGCTGTTCAAACAAATAGTTATATGCAAACAAGGTTATTTTAAGAATGCAAAAGCCTATGTCTGTCTTTGAATTTTAAAAATGTATTTTTTGTAATACAGTGCGGTGTCAACTCAAGATTTTACAGCAAACCTTCAGGAGTCAGGATACCTTCGTAACAGTATGCTTTCGAACTAACCCATGCTCCAGCTAGGACTTTTAAGGGTTATAACGTGGCCTGGTTCACGGTTTAAGAAACAAAGGATAAAGGCTCAAATTATTTGTACCCACCCGCTCTTCGCGATGTTCTCCAAACCTAAACTCAGTTGATCATACGTTAGACCTTGTTTGAGTCTTGCTCTGATTTTCCAGTGATGGTTCGGACATTGATGATTTATTCTGACTAGGCAGTCATTTTTGTTTTTGTTGAGGGTTTGTGAGACCTCTTTATTTTGATTTTTTGTTATCCCTTTCCTTTTTTGCCTGAACTGTTTCCTTTTTGGAATTACAGTCAGCGGGATGCCCCGATTTCATAAGTCCCTTTTATAGGTTTTGACTTCTTGGGCTTTTCATTTATGATTTTTTTTTTGATAACGACTGCCTGTCTTTATGGTTGTCCTGAACCATCATTGCCTTTTGTTTTGTAAGGACTTCTTTGGTGCCATTCGTTATGCACTTGGATCAACTGAGAGAACTACCCTGCCCCAGGTTATGATTAAGGGTTTTGATTTTCGAAAATAAAAACTTCTACTTCTTTGGCTTAGATGGGTTGACGAGGGATTATCTTCCTTATAACTCCAGTGTTTAGGGATCGAAACAATGCTTGTACCTCATCAGCGGGGTCTGTTCCAAAGCATACTGTAAAGATCGTGGTATCATTTTCGTCATCCTCCCTCAAGAGGTTTAGAATTTTCAGTCAAGAGTTGATCATCACAAAAATATGAAAGCAGTTTTAAGTACAGTAAACATAATTAATTCAAGACAGACATGTGTAATGCATTCATGAAATAAAAGAGTTTAACATGACAATTGTTTATCAAGAAAGGAAAAATACAACTTGAATTCAAATGAACAAAAATTTCTCAATCCTAGCCATGTTTTGGCAAGGGAGCAGTGATCACATTGGGAGTCTCGGCAGGTTCGAATTCAATCTCTTTAGCATCGATCATATTCTGGATCTTGTATTTCAGCGCCCAACAATCCTCAGTATCGTGCCCCGGGCTATCAGAATGATAAGCACACCTTGCTTCTGGATTGTAGCTTGGAGAGGAAGTCTTAGGATTTGCAGGAGGATTAATCACCGCAATCAGGTTCATTTTCAACATGTGCTGCAATGCTTGTGACCACGACATGTTGATGTTGGTGAATTGTCTTTTAGGCTCGTCCGGCCTTCGTTGATTTCCCTTTTGTGGTTGTCGGCGTGGTGCAGAACCAGAGATCATGACTGCCCCTGCCTGTTGGTCACGACGACTCTTTTGGCTGTATGCAGCATTAGATTCTTTCCTTCCCGTGTAAGGCTTTTTGTGAGTATCAGAAGGTGTGGCCTCTTGAATTTTCCCACTCTTGATACCAGCTTCAATTCTTTCGCCAGTCAGGATGAGATCGGTAAATCCTGCAGATGAATTACCAATGAGATGATTGAAGAATGGCCCGGATAGGGTCCCCAAGAACATATCAACGAGTTCCCGGTCAGTTAATGGAGGCTGTACCCTTCCAGCAAGGTCTCTCCATCTCTGCGCGTATTCCTTGAAACCTTCACTTGACCCTAGCGACATACCCTGGAGTTGGGTACGTGTAGGAGCAAGGTCGGCATTGTACTGGTAATGCTTGTAGAAAGCAGTGGCTAGGTCTTCCCAGGTGTGGATGTTGGCTCCATTCAATTGATAGAACCACTCGAGCTGAGTCCCTGAAAGACTCTCTTGGAAGAAATGGATCCATAAGTTTTTGTCAGCTGTATAGGGCTGGATCCTCCTTGTGTAAGCCCTGAGATGCAATTTAGGACAGGATGCCCCGTCGTATTTAGCAAAGGCAGGTGCCTTAAACTTGTGCGGGATCACTACCCCAGAAGACAGACCTAGATCCTCGAAGTCCAGGCCAGGCACCTTTTGTATCTCCATAGCACTTAGCCGGTCTTCCAACTGTTTGTACCTATCCTCAGCCGGAGGGTACTGTTCGTCGTTGAAATCTGTCTCATTGTCGGAGACCACTGGACTGGGAACCCTTTCCTCTTGATGACTGCCTTTCCCCACAGATGGAGTTGTCCTCTCAGCTTGATCCTGCAGGGTGTTCCCAGATCTGCGTCTAGGGCTGAACAAAACAGTCCTCTTCTTCTTCTTTTCCTTCTTCAAGAGCAGAGCCTTCAGATCTTGTTGCCCCTGGGTCAAATTCATAATCAGCCCTTGGAACTGGGCGTTCTGAGCCTGGAGGGCCTTGATAGTGTGCTCGGTTGAGGATTCAGGATTCATGACGAGACTGCTGAAATAAACAGCGAAGAAGGTAAGTAACCTGCAGAGAAAGGGTACCTGTTATGCAATGATATGTATGATGTGCATGCAATGATTTCAAGGACCTCGAGGGGTAAACAAATTGTTAGAGTCGGAAACTGGTAACTTAATTGAAGGTACTTCATGTTGTTAAGAGTCCTTCGTCAAGGGTCAAAGGCTCACCATATCCAGTGGGTCATAGCCCCTGACAACCTTGGCTAGAGGAAAATAAATCCTCCTTGCCCCTTGCTGGGATAGTTGGTTCACCATGACCTGCATCACAAGCCCTTGAGATCCTTGAAATGGGTTAGGATGTATGCAATGGTATGATGTTATGCTATGCATGGGGTAATGTACGTAACTCTGTTACGAGTCCCAATTAAGGACTGCAAATCAAAACCTGCAAGAAACTTAGGATACCCTGTTATGAGTCCTAATTAAGGACTACAAACAAAACCTGCAAGAAGCTCGAGTGTCAGACAAAAAAGCATGCAAGTAGTCAAGTACGAAGGCACACAAGTCACGCAAGAGAAACCCTTAGGGTTTAGGCTAGCATGGGGTCTGGGTAGTACCCTCTTGAAGTTGGTAGGTTCAACCTGTCCTATTAGAAGTAACCGGGTTCTAAAGTTCCCAATATCACTGGATTGCTTTCATTGTTCATCGTTTCGATTTAGCCACTGAACTGGCGACCGAAATATTCCAAGAAAACAACCCTCAATTGAGTGTAGTACCGAGTATCAACCAACCTCGGACTGCACCAAAGTCAGTTATCTCACTACCCTAAAGAGGCCAAGACGGTTCAATTAAGGTTCCTAAGGTCAGTTGATGCTTCACGACACCACGCGGTGGCCCCGTACTCTCTTTGACTGAACTCAAGGGTTACCGGTACACACCAAAGTGCCACATCAACGTAGCAGACTGCTTCAACCATGTCGGCATACCCCGCACAGTTCCCTCATAGTCTTGTTGCTACTTTCTAAGAAGGTATCCCCCAGATCCGGGTTAGGATCTATAGAACTCCCAAGACAGTCCCACAATTTAAAGCACACAAGTCAAAGCAATTGAAAACACAGTGATCTTAGCTCTAAGGTACACCTCACTTTATAAGGGTCCCCAGCAGAGTCGCCAGTTCTGTGATCGGTGGATCTGGAACTGACTGTTTAATGCTGGTTCGCGAAATGTCGCGGAAGCAAGAGTCGCCACCGTCTTTTATTTTCTCCAAATGGAAAGGACAAAAGCACAGAAAAATTCCTTAAAGAGATTGCTCTCGGTTCGGGAGGTAGATTATAGAAAGGGAAGGTGTTAGCACCCTTTCTATCCATGGTTATCCATGGGCTCTTAGATACTTGCTCATTTGTGTTTTCAAAAATGGTTTGTTTGCTTTTCAACTGTGAGTGGGTTTTGAAAAAAGTTTCTTTGAAAATTCCAGTTCGACTCTTGTATCGGTCCTCAAGAGTGTTTGAAAAATTGCTTTCGAAAGCTTTTTGAAAAGTGTCGGTGTGAAAAGAGTTTTTGAGTTTGTTTTGAAATTAGAGCAAGTATCTAGAGTCGTCTACCTACCCTAAGGAATTCGTCTGTGTAAATGTCCTTTAAAGTAGTGCCATCCCACCATTGAGAGGTAGGTAGCACCACCGTTGGAGGTGTTCGGGTCAATTCAAGGTTCGGGACATGGTGATCACCAGAGCAATGGGAAGACACCTTAGAAGCTACCCTCATGCCAGGTTCCCGGATCATGAGGACTTACTAAAACATCCTCTACTCGACGATCACCTTTCGAGGCAAGGCAACAGTGAGGCGTACCCTAGGGGTGGTGTGTGCGATTCGTGTGTTGTTTTCATTTGCATTTATCTTGTCATATTATTGGTGTTCTACGCTTGTTTTTATTTTGTCCATACATTCTTTCATGTCTTTTGATTAACAGTTAAAATATTTGCGGGAAAGTAAATTCTAAGCTATTACAAAAGGCGCGGGTCCACATCGCCAAAAGTTTCTCGAACCCGATTTGACAGAAAATAAAGAATTAAAAGTGCGAGCAATTATTTACAAGGCTTTGGGAGAATTACATAAGTATTATAATGAAATAAAATAAATACGCGAATTAATGAGAATTAAACGAAGCGAGGGCGTTGGACCCTTTTTGCAAAGTTAAATTACATGGAATTGATTAAAATTGAAAGAAGGAAAGAATTTATTTTTTTGGTATTTTTTAGTGTTTTAGGAATTTAATGAGAAAAAGAATTAATTAAGATTAAAATAAGAGGCAAACCCTAATTCTAGTCGTGTTTTACTTTATTAAGAAATATTGAAGTTTTTAATCTAAATTAAACCTAATTAATTTACAATTTTAATTATGAAAAATAAATATAAATATTTAATTATTTAATATATTTATGAAAGAAAAATAAAAAGGATGAAAAATTATTAATGAAACCTATTTCTACATTTTTTAGATTTTATTATGAAAAGAATTAAAATTGCAAACCTAATTTAAGACTAAATAATTATATACAATTTATTTATGGAAAATATTAAGACAAAAATATTTATTGTATTTTCCCTTTTTTCTGATTTTTATTGGTATTTTATATTTTGTGAAAATAATAAAATTAATTACTAAAACAACAATTAAGAAGAAAAATAGAAAATAGAAAAAATAAAAAAAAGAATAGGAAGAATTGCAAACCAAAGGGGGTTCAGATCCCAAATTAGGAGGTATTCTTTAGAAATCCAGGCCCATTAAGACATTGGTCCATTTGACTTTTGCTGGACGCGTGTGATGCGTTGACTAGGACTTATTGTGTTCTCCAATTCTCAGCCTTTGATCTGATGAGGCTGGACGCGTGTACGCTTGATGGAGAAGGCGCATCATGGAACAATAACATTGGACCTGCACATGATTGTTAATTGCAAAATAATATAGAGATTGTAAAGACCTGGGGCTCGAACCCAGGTCATGTATATTGCCAATACTTTCGCTTACCAACTGTGCCAACTCACGCGTTTTAATATATAAGAACGAACAAATGATATAAAAGAAAACCAATGCATTAGTGGACTTTGCGCGCGAGTTTTAAACCAGCCAATCACTCCCTGCCACCTAGTTATCTTCTTCTTCGTTCCTGAAAATATAAAAACAATGGCCACGGTTTTGCAAACGCTCCTTTAGGCCACTTTCCAGGAAATAGTGAATAGGCATAGGACGCTCATAAATTGAGCGCGATGATGGGTTCTTCTTCGTCCAAGTGCGCTCGTTTCAATGGCCAAGGTCCTGTGGCTCAATTTTTTCTTATTTAAAAAGCCCTAATCCAAGGTCCTGTAAACCCTAGAAATTGACAATGGTAGAATCTTCTATAGCTTGCAAAAACTCAATCAAACGCATGGGTTAGTTTCAGAATAGCATAAGGAATATGAATCAATGAATAAAATGTTATGAGGATGCCTGCAAATCAAAATACGAATGTGCATTTTTCATGAAACATATTGAGTTCTGTGTACCGATTCCTAAGGTTTTGAGGAATGTTTTTGATTGGAATATGTTCAGTGAACCTTGAGGAAGCCAATGAGATAAAAATCGCGCCTTGAATCAACCTGCAAAGATGTTTTCCGAATTGAGTTTCTTGTGAAAATTTTTCAAGTTTGATAAGGGTTTCTGCGCAGCTTTCTTCAGTCCATGGCATTAGGTTTTTATTCCCTACTTATGCAAGAGTGGATTAGGTTAAGAACATTGATCCAAACCTTTGAATTAATGGTTTTTGAGATTTGATTTCCAAGCTTTGTTTTTTCAATCTTTTCCATACAAATTTGTACCAATTATGATCCAATCAACCCAAATCTTCCCATATTTGAATGTGCACGAATTATTGAGTAGATTACATGTGCAAAAAGATTTGTTAGGTTAAGTTAAATATTTTCCATGCATTTAATTTGATTTAAATGAATTAATATAAATAAAAATTCAAATAAATAAATAAAAAATGAAGAAATACTTCCCTTTGGGCCAAGTGGTCGTGCACATGCCATGGATGATGAATTATGGAAGAAAAATGGGCCCATTAGCAATTTTAGGTCATTTGAATCAATGTTGACTTTTCAAAATATCCAAAAATTTCCCAACTTCCACAAGGCATAACTTGCTCAATTTTTAAGCTTTTCTCATGTTCTTGGACATTTTGGAAAGGTCTTTGAGTCCTCTAACCAATGCCTTTGGTCCCATGTCATTTTGATTTACCAATATCAAGTTATGGCCTTTGACTTAAAGTCCCTTTTTGTTGACTTTTGAAAATGACCTATAATGTTGAAATTGATAACTTTTTGTGAGAGCATTTCTTGGACTTGAAATATGAAGATGAGTTGTAGGAAATGTCTTTCTATTCAAAATGAGCTTTGGATGGAATTTTTCTGATAATCCATGTGAAAGTTATGCCCTGGTCAATTTATAGTTGACTTTTTCAACTGTCCAAATAAGGAAACTTTTGCATCTTGATGATTTTTGAGCCAAATTTTGAGAATCATGATCAAGCATTGATCAAATGATGTTTGTGGCTTCAAGATGATATGTTGACCAAAAATTTGAACTTTTGACTGTCAAATGACCATTTTGCCCCTACAGTTGACTGTAGTGCAATTAGGGTTTTTGACTGTGCAATTTTGTGCTGAATGTCTTGAAACTTGATATGAGGATACTTGACCATATTTGTAGGCATGTGAGACTTGATTGGACCTTTGGAAACTTCATTTTCTGGATCAGAACAAAAACCCTAATCTTGACTGTATAGGAGACCTTTGCACTGTGCAACTCTTGGGGAGATTTTGAAGCTTTGACTTGGCAATTTCTTGAAGAATATGGGAGGGCAAATTTTGGGGTACAACAGTCAAGGATTTATTTTCCCAGACAAAAATACATTCATAAACATTTCACATTTCACACATCTGATTTACATACATGATAAGTGCATACGATACAATCTCATTTATTTTGAGAACATCATGACATCATGTATTTCATACATCATGACATTGCATACAGCTAACGTTTTACCTTTTCAGGAAAAGGTCAATCAACAGATGGCTACCATCAACCTTTTCAAATTCCAGATTAATACCTGTTACAAGCCAGGAAAACTATCTATGGACGACTAATTGTAGATTAATACCTGTAACAAGCCAGGAAAGCTATCTACATGAAGGATTGAAGATTAACACCTAAAATCAGACAGGACAACTGTCTACTCAACCATCATGAAGCAACCATACACCGGTTCCTTCTTTCCAAGAGGGAGTTTCACACTGACTCATCATCAGGCAATCCTACACAGATTCCTTCCTTCCAAGATGGAGTTTCACACGGACTCATCATCAGGCAACCCTACACAGGTTCCTTCCTTCCAAAATGCAGTTTCACACGGACTCATCATCAGGCAACCCTACACATGTTCCTTCCTTCCAAGATGCAGTTTCACACGGACTCATCATCAGTCAACCCTATACGGGTTCCTCCTTTCCAGATGAAGTTTTACACTGACTCATCATCAGGCAACCCTACACAGGTTCCTTCCTTCCAAAATGCAGTTTCACACGGACTCATCATCAGGCAACCCTACACAGGTTCCTTCCTTCCAAGATGCAGTTTCACACAGACTCATCATCAAGCAACCCTACACAGGTTCCTTCCTTCCAAGATGCAGTTTCACACGGACTCATCATCAGGCAACCCTACACAGGTTCCTTCCTTCCAAGATGCAGTTTCACACGAACTCATCACCAGGCAACCCTACACAGGTTCCTTCCTTCCAAGATGTAGTTTTACACTGACTCATCATCAGGCAACCCTACACAAGTTCCTCCTTTCCAGATGAAGTTTTACACAGACTCATCATCAGGAAACCCTACACAGGTTCCTTCCTTCCAAGATGCAGTTTCACACGGACTCATCATCAGTCAACCTTACACAGGTTCCTTCCTTTCCAGATGAAGTTTCACACGAACTCATCATCAGGCAACCCTACACAGGTTCCTTCCTTCTAAGATGTAGTTTTACACAGACTCATCATCAGGAAACCCTACACAGGTTCCTCCTTTCCAGATGAAGTTTCACACGGACTCATCATCAGGCAACCTTACACAGGTTCCTTCCTTCCAAGATGCAGTTTTACACGAACTCATCATCAGGCAACCCTACACAGGTTCCTCCTTTCCAGATGAAGTTTTACACGGACTCATCATCAGGCAACCCTACACAGGTTCCTTCATTCCAAGATGTAGTTTCACACGGACTCATCATCAATCAACCCTACACAGGTTCCTTCCTTCCAAGATGCAGTTTCACACAGACTCATCATCAGTTAACCCTATACAAGTTCCTCCTTTCCAGATGAAGTTTTACATGGACTCATCATCAGGCAACCCTACACAGGTTCTTTCCTTCCAAGATGCAGTTTCACATGGACTCATCATCAGGCAACCCTACACAAGTTCCTTCTTTCCAAGATGCAGTTTCACACGGACTCATCATCAGGCAACCCTACACAGGTTCCTTCCTTCCAAGATGTAGTTTCACACGGACTTATCATCAGGCAACCCTACACAGGTTCCTTCCTTCCAAGATGTAGTTTCACACGGACTCATCATCAGGAAACCCTACACAGGTTCCTTCCTTCCAAGATGCAGTTTCACACAGACTCATCATCAGGAAACCCTACACAGGATGAATTTTTACACGAACTCATCATCAGGCAACCCTACACAGGTTCCTTCTCAGGAAATTTCAGATGCAGTTTTACACGGACTCATCACCAAACAATCCACCTTTTGATACAGTTCAGATACACTCCAGACATGGACGCAATTCTGATACTTATTCTTTCAACTTATAAATTACAATTCAACAAGAATTCTTGGATGGAATCTACAAGCCCATCTCTAACAAGATTCTATCACCTCTCTAAATGGCATCTTTAAGCCCATTCCTCCTATCATCGCATCGCCGAGTGCAAATTTCTGGGTACTCTAGTGTCCAATCATCTTCCAACTTCGAGTCACGAATGGCAGAACTCGCCAATCTAACTCTCTAGGTTTAAGAAGATTGAACAGGGGCAGCTGTTGTACCCCAAAATTTTCCCTCTCATTTTTCAAGGCTTTTCTCACAAGGATTCTCAAGGTTCAAGCTTGCACAAAGTACATTAGGATTTTCCAGCACCAAAATTAAAAGGAAACTGTCAAAAAGGGAGAAAACAGATAAAAATAATATTTTGACAAATTTGGAGGAAAATAGGTCTCCTTCGACTCAACCTTTCGATTGGACAAGTGTGCTGCCTGCATGCTTGCAATCGAAGGCCATGACTTGCTGACCAAATGTGCCCCCTGTAAGGCAAATGCTTCGATTTGGAAAAAATAGCTGCCTACAAGCCTGCTTCGATTTGGACAAAATGGTTGCCTACAAGCCTACTTCGATTTGGACAAAATAGCTGCCTACAAGCCTGCTTCGATTTGGACAAGTTTACTGCCTGCAAGCCTACCTCGATTGGGCATATGTTGCCTGCATGTTTGTTTCATTTGGACAAGCTTCTATGGGATAAAATAACCATCTCTATGCATCCTTCGAATCCACTTGCACCAAGGGTCTCTTGTAGACTTTGCATCTCACAAGTTTTGTTTGAGCCAAGAGATATCTTTATACAAGATTTGACTAAGTTCTTGCTCCCCTTGAAAGAACACCCTTCGATTAAGAAGCCAGGAACTTCCCTCACGCTAAAAGGAAATGACTCCCTTTATTTTTGTTTTGACCCACATGCTTCGATTGGGCAACATGCTTCCTTCGAACAGGAGCTTTCGATTGGGTGATATGTTTGCTTCAATCCAAGCTTCAACTGGGCATTAGCTTCATTCGAGTAAGCTTGTTTCAACCACAAGCTTCGATTGAGGCAAAGGATTCCCTCGAACAAGTGCGCTTTGATCTCATTCCTACATACAAGCCTTCATTTGGGCATTCACCTCCTGTATATCTGCGTGTAAGCTTTCGTTTGGGCATTCATCTTTGGCCATGCCTGCATACAAGCTTCAGTTGAGCAAGGGCTTCATGCCACTTGGGTTACATCTTTCATTTGGGTATTGAAGCTTCCTTCGATTCAGAAGGAAATGATCTTCATACAAGCTTCAATTGAATTTTTGTTTCCCTTTGAAACAGTGTCCTTCGACTCAGGAAGTAAAGGCCTCCTTTTGGTTTTCTTCAATTCAAAAAGTCAATAATCTTCTGAAAGCTTCCTTCGATTCAGAAGTTAATAACCTTCTGAAAAGTGTCATTTGATTGCACCATTCGCCCCTCACCTGTTTGCCTTAGATTCATAAGTTTTCGATTGGATGAATGGCTACCTTCCTGTGACTTTCAAATTCATCTTCTTGTATGATTCAAATGCGCCTTCATATCACCTTCGAATCCATCTGCAAACCCTTCGACACGCCATAGTCCTGCATTATAACACACAACTTGGTGGTCCATTCGAAGGACTTGCCATAGTTGGGGAATAATTGTTCTCTTACTTTGGAGTATGGTCGAAGGTTTAGGCCTAAGTTATTAAAAGCAAGAAGACTCAAAATGGGATATTCAGCTAAAAAGGGTCATTCGAAGAACACACAGTTGGTTCATTCGAAGGACACACAACTGGTGAAAATGAATGTTGTGTTGTTCTAGTCTGGTCGAAAGGTGTAGAAAGATGGAGGATTCGACTCAAAAGACCAAGTTTAACATTTAGACCCATAGGCTAGGCTACGTGTTTTCCCTTTTTAGGCCTTTATCCATTTGTTGTCCAAGACCATTTTCACTTAATAGCATAATACTACCTTTTAGAAAAGCTTGTCTTGAGCCTTGCGCCTGTTTTCCTTCAGAAAGAAGCAACCCATCTGAACCATTCATCTTGCTTTTATGGCACAAGTGGACACTTACTTTCCAGACTAAGCCTTATTTTATTACTTTTGCTCCCCAAGCTTCCCAAAAGCCTTTCTCTATAAATAGAAAGTTCATTTACACAAAAAAAGAGGATCTTTGGACCAGAGGAACGAATCCCCCAAATTTTCTCAAACACAACAAAAAACTCTCAAGTTCATCAATACTTCAGAAATCATAAAAAAGCCCAGAATCACATTCATCTCCTTCAATTCTGAAGAACAACCACATATTTCCCCTCTTTTGAATCCAGCATCCTGGGCCTCCACTCAAGCTCCCACATCCATTAAAGGCCTGAAGCAAGGTAAGTTATTCTTACCTTTGAACTTTTCGTTTCATGGCATGGTAATTTTTCCCTTTCGTTTGAAACATGTACATACCATTGTTCCCTTCGTTTCCACCCTTTTAACATATTTTTCAGAGCTAACCCTTTCGTTTTGCTTTCTGTTTACCTGAACTTGCTTTAACTATTAAACTGTTTACAAGACAAATACTAGCATGGCCTCAGGCCATGTTGCCATTTAATGCTTTAAATAAAAGAAACAGGAAACAGGAAATAGGAAACGAAGCTTCTGGCTTCTACCCTCTTTTTCCAACTCAAACGAAAGAGACAACCAGGAGGAAAACCATGTTGACTTCTAGACCTAGACGAAAAACATGCCTTCACTGATTCCAGGCTCAGTCGAAAGAAATTCCCTCACTTATTTCGACCTCCAGTCGAAGAAGGCAACAAGGCAGAACCAGAAGACTTCGCCATGCACATACTTATCCAATCGAAGGCCATGACCTCACTGGTGCTAGCCCCAATCGAAGGAGGCCAACATAATGCAAATCGAAGGATGCTCCTGCCTGGGTCGAAGAGCTCATTTTCCTTTCTTTTATTTTGTTTTTGCCTTTACATTTTCTTGCCTTTCAATATGGTTGTAATAGTGTAGGATATTTATTTCCTGCATTTTTATTGCTTTATACAAATACTAGTAATTAGATGTGTATGGCAAGATAAAACCAACAAATAGACAACCCTAATCAAAGACTAAATGCTTGCAATCAAATACACTTAGCACACATGCACCCTTAGGGTAATTCCACTTGTTGCCTTACAAAAATGGCCATGTTATGCATGTGGGATGTCTTAGCACAAACAAATCGAAAAAGATCATAGACCCTCGATGACGCTATCAAAGTTTCCTTTCAAAATGATCTTAGTCCCTATAGAAAAGTGCTAAGTCATTTCACAACATTGCTATCATGGTCATACGATGACCCAACGCTCGTCCCTTCACATCCAACGACGGGGCTTCTTATCAAATAAATGGTAAGGTAGCAACATCTAAATGAGGAGGAAAAACACATCTAAAACCTTTTGAGTAGGTAGATTACTTTTAGTTACTTGCTCAATTTCAAAACAAACATCCTTGCTATTTTCAAAACAATCACGTACATCTTTGCAAAACTTGAAATATTTTCAAAAGCTCAACACTTTGCATACATTCTTACGAACAAGAATCATTGCAAAGTTCGCCTAAACGATGACACCTTTTTCAAAATACTTTAAAAACCACACAAAAGCACAATTTTCAAACAAAAGCAAGTGATCTAACAAGTAACTAAGAGCCCATGGAAAACCATGGATGGAAAGGGTGCTAATACCTTCCCTTTTCATAATCTACCCCTCGAACTCATGAAAACATCTCAAAAGGTCTTTCCTGTGCTTTTTCCACCTTTCCTTATTGGATAAAAGAAAAGTCGGTGGCGACTCTTGCTAAACCGCGACATTTGCGAACACAATCGCAAAACCCTCAAGTCAGTTCTCCCACCGTATCACAGATACTATATCTATTCCATATATCTTTTATAATAATTTATGATTACTCACCGTTTCTGCTTGGAAATATTGCCTTTATCTGTAGGTAACTTGCAGATAATCAAGAATAGTTCGTTGAAGCTTAGAGGATAGCTTCAGAGTGCGTTATTTAATTCTATTGATTTAGAAGATCTTGCTCTGATATGTAACACCAGGTTGAGAACATTTATTTTGAAACTATTATGTTCTTTTGCTTATTTTGAGATGATGAGTTACCTTTCATGGTATTTAATTGTTTGATTTATGAATCATGAACGATGAAGTGTGAGGAAGACTCTATGAAGTATTTTTAATAAAGATGTTTTGGGACTATGATTCTGCTGCGACAATTTTGAAATTGATATTTGATGATATTAAAGAAATAATTGTTTTAAATGTTTTGAAAATCCGTGTTACGGAGCCAGATGTTTTATATGACTTTATATGAAGATGTGACATCCTTGTTGATAATATTATTTGAATTATTTGTGTAAATTATATGCGAAATATATGTGAGTTTAGAAGAGTGCTACACCCTGTATATCATAGACAATGGATTGGGGAAAACTGTTATGGACCGCCCATAGGGATCAAAGATACGGAATCCCAATAACCATGTAGGGCAATGTCCAATGTAGAGCAAGGGGGCATCTTCTCCTATTCAAGCAACCGATCTTCCTCGTAAGCACTACTCCAATCGTCCAAATTCATTCAACAATTTATCGCATAGTATGCCTCATCATACACGCTCAGTTGCTAACTAATTTTCCAATTTAAAGAAGAGAGTGCATCATTCTCAGATATTCAAATTCGTTATCATTCAAATTTCATTCTCACTCTCTTACGAACTTTGGTGTTAAAATACTGACACTGCAGGTCAATCATTCTCCATCGTATTATAAGTAGCAAACCACCACAACGCACGTCGAACTCATTATTTCTCATCATCATTCGGTAATAGAGCATAAAACATATGCATATTTTTCCACTTTCCGTCATAAATCACATTCATAACTATTTTTATCATGTATAAAATTTGAGAATGTTGATATAATTATGAATTTCATTTTCTTTTTGATAAATGAATATATCGTATCAATTTTTTTAAGAATGTAATGAACTATTCCCTCTGATCCCATTTATAAGAAAATGTTAACTTTTTATATACATTGAATAAATAATATATCTGGATAATATATTGTCTAGATACATTAATTATTCAATATATTTAAAAAGTGAACTTTTTCTTATAAATAAAACTGGAGGTAGTATTATATATTTCTATTACAATTTAAAATTTATTAGTGTTTGAAATCAACTTCTCTTACATTGCACGAGTCCAAATATTACTGATAAGTGAAATAGTTAGCTAGATTAGAAATTAATAAATAAAAATATAATAATAATTTTTTTTATTGATATTCTAAAAACACAAATTTTACTTAAATTTGGTTTTAATATTTTTATAAGCAATTTTTATTTTAATTTAAGGCTTAAATAATATTCTCATCTCTGTAAGTTGGTCTTCGATGTTAAAATTCTGGGACAAAAATACCTACGTGACTAACAATGCTGAGTTGATATATTTTTATTTTATTTTCTATTTTTATTATATTCTACCTAGACCAATATATCATTATTTAATTATTTAAAGGTTATATGTTAATGATAAAATTTTCAAAATTGGTCCAAAAAAGGTTCAAACCCTAGACCTATTGTTTACAACAACACTACATTATCACTAAGCCTTTGTTTATTTATTGCAATGCATGAGTAGATATTAGATATTAGCAGAAATTTTTTATTTATAGTAGTAGCATATTGCCTTTTATATAGTAATGTTACTTTTTTAAATGTTAAATAAAATTAAATAATATTAAAATATTTTGTGTTGGAAATAATATGAAATAATTACTTAATATATTGATAATTGAAATATTTAATAATTTATTTAATATTTTATTGATTAAATAGTTTAATAAAAACTATTTAAAAATCAATTTATTAATATATTAATATTTTAACTATTGAATTTTGATTTATTAATATTTTAAATGTTAATAGTTAAAAAAGCCAATCACATTTTAAAAATATATTTAAATATTTTAAAATCTATCATTATTATTTAACATTTTAAATAAAACCTAACATTAATATATAAATATTAAATCAGTATATTAAATCTATAACAATTTATTAAACAAATAAAAATCTATAACAATTTATTAAACAAATAAAAATATATATTAACTTAGTATTTATTAAATAAATAAATGAATTAATTTATTAAATATTAAAATAATTAAAATATTAATAATTTACATATTAAATAATTAAAATATTAATAGTTGAAACCCTGAATTAAGGACATAAACCAAAAAATTACAGTAGTAAAAACTCAAAATTATAGATATAAACCAAAATAATACAATAGCAGAAATCCAGAATTATGGATCTAAACCAAAAAATATATATATTTTTAGGACTAAACAAAAAATACGCAACTAATTAAGAAACTAAACCATATATATATATATTTTATTAAATATTTCAAATATTTATTAAATAGGTTAATAAATATTTCAATTATTTATTAAATATTTTAACTATTTAATATCTCAGCTATTAAATATTTCAATTATTATATATTAAATAATAATTTTATAATATTTTAACTATTAATTCAGTATATTAATTATTAAATATTTCAAATTATTTAATATATAAATTAATATATAATTAATTATTATATATTAATTATAAAATAATATAGTTAAATAATAATTAAAATATTTTAAACTATTTAATATATAAATTATTGTATATTTATTATTTTTTAAAACAAAACAAAAATTAATATCAAAACTCAAAATAAAACAAAATGTTTTTCAAAATAAATTATTGCATTATATTAAATACATATATATGTATTGTAAATGTTGAACAGAAATTACAAGTGGTTTGGTGGAAGAGAACGAGGACAATGAGTTACTGAAAGTTTCGTTACGGGAGAGAAGCAGACAAATGTCGACGGCATCTGTTCAGAAGCTTTTCGAATTGGGCACCAAGATCATCGGCGTCGGTAGAAACTACGCCGCACACGCTAAAGAACTCGGCAACGCCGTTCCCAAGGTATCATACTCTTTTCACGAAATGGAATTGAAAAAACAATCCAATCACTCCTCAAATTTCCGAAACTCATCTGACTAATTTTCAGGCACCGGTGTTGTTTCTGAAACCTACATCGTCTTACTTGAAAAATGGCGGAACAATCCAAATCCCACACAACGAGAGTTCTCTTCATCACGAGGTCGAACTCGCCGTCCTCATCGGTAAGAAAGCTCGCGATGTACCTGAATCATCTGCCATGGATTTTGTTGCTGGTATTTATTTCTTTCTACTTCGTTCATATTTGTCAAATTTGATGTTGGTCTGGTTCTCTTCTTTCATGTTGATTGAATATATTATATTGATTGTTATGTATTAGGTTATGCACTCGCACTTGATATGACTGCCAGGGACCTTCAATCTGCTGCTAAGGTATCTTTGTCTATGAACTTTATAATTTATGGATGAATTCTGTATGATATGTGTTGGGTATCAGAATAATATGAAATAATAATATAACAATAGCACAAGTAAAATTTGAGAGTTGAGTGTAGGAATAAGAAGAAACACAATTGTAGCAAACTCTTGGATGATTAGGATGATTATGAATTACAATATGATTACTCTATATATAATAGTTTCATATACTATTATAAGTATTATTGGATTCTACGCAATCTTCTCTGCATCATAGAAAACCAATGACTTATAATGCATTGAATTTTTCTACAAAATAAAGATTCCTTTATGTCCTCACAATCTCCCACTTAAAGTAATTTTGTTTGCTTTCAAAAAAAATATACATCCCTTGTTAATTCCATGTTGCTACGTTTTAGATAGGCCATAAGAAGAATTGCACCAATAAAACTTGTCGGCTTTGTCATAACATCTGCTAGGTTGTCTTTTGTGTGATTCTTCTTATGGCCTATCTAAAACGTAGCAACATGGAATTAACAAGGGATGTATATTTTTTTTGAAAGCAAACAAAATTACTTTAAGTGGGAGATTGTGAGGACATAAAGGAATCTTTATTTTGTAGAAAAATTCAATGCATTATAAGTCATTGGTTTTCTATGATGCAGAGAAGATTGCGTAGAATCCAATAATAAGTATCTACTTATAATAGTATATGAAACTATTATATATAGAGTAATCATATTGTAATTCATAATCATCCAAGAGTTTGCTACAATTGTGTTTCTTCTTATTCCTACACTCAACTCTCAAATTTTACTTGTGCTATTGTTATTATTATTTCATATTATTCTGATACCCAACAGTGGTATCAGAGCATTTGGTATTGGTCCATATTCCGCTGCAAATATTATTCACTATGAAATTGTGTAAGCCGGTTTAATTGAAATTATTATGACGGCAAAATTTGAGATTGAGAAGTTCAATGAGAGTAATTTCTCCCTATGGAAACTGAAGATAAAGGCAATCCTGAGAAAGGATAATTGTTTAGCAGCAATTGAAGATAGAGCTGAGGGATTATCTGACGAAAAATGGAATGAGATGGATAGCAACGCTGTTGCCAATTTGCACTTAGCATTGGCAGATTCAGTTTTGTCTAGCGTTGCCGAAAAGAAAACTGCAAAGGAGATTTGGGATGTTCTCATCAAATTATACGAGGTCAAGTCACTTCACAATCGAATTTTCTTAAAGAGGAGACACTACACTCTTCGAATGAGTGAATCCACATCTGTGACAAATCACATCAACACTCTAAATACAATGTTTGCTCAACTTACATCGGCAAATTTTAGCATATCAGAAAATGAACGTGCAGAATTACTACTTCAGAGCTTACCAGATTCATATGATCCACTCGTTGTTAACTTAACAAATAATAATGTTACAGACCGTCTATACTTTGATGATGTTGCCAGAGCTATTCTTGAGGAAGAGTCCAGGCGTATAAATAAGGAAGATCGTCAAGAAAACTCAAAACAAGTAGAAGCTTTGACAATGACAAGAGGCAGATCAGTGGAACGTGGCCCTAGTGGGAGTCAAAATCATGGTAGATCAAAATCTCGAAGTAAGATGAATTTGAAATGCTACAATTGCGGCAAGAAAGGGCACTTGAAAAGAGATTGTTGGTTTAAGAAGAATGGTGAGAAGTCTTCTGAGGCAAGTTCATCTCAAGGATGTATTGCCAATACCTCTGATGATGGAGAGATTCTATATAGCGGAGCAACAAATAATTGCAAAGGTAGTAAACAACTCACTGATGTTTGGATAATTGATTCAGGAGCAACATGGCACATGACTCCTCGAAGAGATTGGTTTTACACTTATCAACCTATCTCAGAAGGATCCGTGTTCATGGGAAATGATTACGCCTTAAAAATTGCTGGTGTAGGTACTGTCAAAATAAAAATGTATGATGGTACAATTCGCACAATTCAAGAGGTACGACATGTGAAAGGTTTGAAGAAAAATTTATTGTCTATTGGACAGTTAGATGATCTCAGTTGCAAGACCCATGTTGAAGGTGGGATCTTGAAGGTGGTGAGAGGTGCTCTAGTAGTGATGAAGGCAGAGAAGCTATCTGCAAATCTATACATTCTTATGGGAGAGACATTGCAAGAAGGTGATGTGTCAATTGCATCAACTAGTCAAGAAAACTCAACGACAATGTGGCATCGCAGATTAGGCCACATGTCAGAACGAGGCTTGAAAATTCTTGCAGAACGTGATCTCTTACCCGGGCTCAAATCAGTAAGTCTACCTTTCTGTGAGCATTGTGTGGTAAGCAAACAAAATAGGTTGAAGTTTGATAGATCAACTACTAAGAGCAAACACATACTTGACTTGATTCATTCTGATGTGTGGGAGTCACCACAAATGTCCCTAGGAGGAGCAAAATATTTTGTATCATTCATTGATGATTACTCCAGAAGATTGTGGGTATACCCAATCAAGAAGAAGTCAGATGTGTTTTCAATATTCAAGCAATTCAAAGCACTAATTGAGCTTGAAACTGAAAAGAAGATTAAGTGCTTGAGGACAGACAATGGAGGAGAATATACAGACGGTGATTTTTTGTCATTTTGCAAGGAAGAGGGTATAATGAGACAATTTACAGTTGCTCATACGCCTCAGCAGAATGGTGTAGCAGAGCGGATGAATAGAACTCTCCTAGAAAGGACTAGAGCTATGTTACGAACTGCAGAATTAGCCAAGTCATTCTGGGCAGAAGTCGTGAAAACTGCCTGTTATGTGATAATTAGATCGCCATCAAGTGCAATTGGTTTAAAGACTCCGATGGAGATGTGGAAAGGAAAGCCAGCTGAGTATTCTACTCTACATGTAGTTGGATGTCCCGTGTACGTGATGTACAACTCCCAAGAAAGAACTAAGCTAGATCCAAAATCTAGGAAATGCATATTCTTGGGCTACGCTGACGGTGTCAAGGGGTATCGCCTGTGGGATCCCACTTCCCATAAGGTTATTGTCAGCAAAGATGTAATCTTT
The DNA here is from genome assembly GCA_948472305.1 of Vicia faba. NCBI lineage: Eukaryota > Viridiplantae > Streptophyta > Magnoliopsida > Fabales > Fabaceae > Vicia > Vicia faba. The sequence continues at coordinate 1,331,517,718 of OX451739.1, forward strand.
GCAGAGGATGAAATGCAAAGGGAGCAGGAAAATGATAACACTTCTAAAGATAACACTATTGTTCATATAGATGGAAAGTCTGTTGAAAATGACTCTTTTGAAGCAGAACCAGAGCACGAGGTACAAGAACTAGATGAACCTGATGGTGTTGAAGTTCGACGATCAACACGTCAGAAAAGGAAACCAAATTGGCAATCAGACTATGTTATGGCAAGCCATGATGCATATTGTCTTCTAACCGAAGATGGAGAACCATCAACCTTTCAAGAGGCTGTGAGTTGCTCAAATGATTCTTTGTGGATGGCAGCAATGCAGGAAGAAATGGAAGCCTTACATAGAAATAAGACGTGGGATCTTGTTGTACTTCCTGAAGGTCGGAAAGCCATCGGCAACAAATGGGTCTATAAGATTAAGCGTGATGGTAATGATCAAGTGGAAAGATATCGTGCAAGATTAGTGGTTAAAGGGTATGCTCAAAAGGAAGGAATTGATTTCAATGAAATATTTTCTCCGGCGGTTAGACTTACCACTATCAGGGTAGTGTTAGCTATGTGTGCTGTTTATGATTTACATCTTGAACAATTGGATGTAAAGACTGCTTTTCTTCATAGAGAACTTGAAGAAGAAATATATATGCTCCAACCAGAAGGTTTTGAAAAAAAAAAAAAAAAAAAACAATATGATGTTAAGCACTCCTTTGCTGTATTCATCTACGAAGCACATACAACATAAACACGACACAGACACTGACACATTGACGCCGGTAATAATTTTAATAAATTAAACGTAATCACAAGTGTCAGTGTCAGTTTCGGACAGACACAGGCACAAGTGTCGCTGATGCTACATAAGGTGCTACACATGTATTTATAGACTTGTGACAAGCAATGTTGTTAATAGCATCTGTTCAAATTCTGCTGCGCAGGAGTGCTATAGCATTGCTAGTTGCTACTGACACTATTTGACAACACTTATACTCAATTGAGTATGGTAGAACATTAGTGATTTGTTAAAATTCTGCTACTCCATCCCTATTCAAATACTTAGGTGACAATTGGCTAGAATGGTTTTTGTCATAGTTCCCTTTTGCTTTGGCAACGTTTCATGTTTTTCTGCTTAATAATTTTTAAGGTGATTTAGACCTGATATTTTCATTATCTAATACTTGGTGTGGTTTCTTTTTCCCTTTTGTTGTTAGTCTGCAGGTCTTCCATGGACTGTAGCAAAAGGCCAGGACACTTTCACACCAATTAGTCCCATTGTAAGAAAGTGCATGTTATGATGCTTATTATATGCTTAGCTCTCTTACAAACGAAATATTAGAAACATGGCTTCACAATCTTGGATAGTTGTAAGGAGTGAAGAACTACATATGATGATAATGTAAATTTGCTCCAATTTTTTATTTATGTGTATCCGATAAGTATCAAGCGCTTGGGGAGCCCTTCCTTAAAAGCTACTTGTAGTGATCAAGGGGAAAGAACCTAGTCACTTAGATACTCTACCGAGCATTCCATATACTACTTGATTTGGGACTTGGACCGTTGGACACCCCATAATACCCAAGTTCCTATCAGTTTTTTGCAGAGAGAAAATAGAATAGAATAAATTGTTCCAACTTCCTATGCATATAGTAATGAAGGTTTTTAACTCAATTATACTCATTCTTCCAATCAAAACCAAAATTTCTTCAAGCAACAAGTCATTGTTCCCGATAGATATTATTGACACGATAACAAAATTATTTTGCACATCTCATTATTTTTTAATTTATTTTCTTTTAGTTTACCTGATTTTTTAATTATATACACAGTTGCCCAAGACTTCTGTACCAAACCCGGATGACCTAGAATTATGGATTAAGGTTTGAGTTTTTTTTTTGTACTTCTCCTTCAATACTCAGTTCTGTTAGTATTGATTATGCATTGTTTCAGAAATGCATTTGATACCTAAACTAATTGCCGAGAGATGGGTTTGCTTTGTTGTAGGTAGATGAGGAAATTAGGCAGAAGGGCTCAACTAAGGACATGATATTCAAACTTCCATTTTTAATTAGCTACATAAGCTCTTTGATGACATTGTTTGAAGGAGATGTCATTCTAACTGGTACTACATTGATACTTCATCTGCTTATTTATATTTGTGATATATTTTAGATAATGAATATCTTCAGTTATCTTGGCATATTTTTCTGGTTTTTAAACTATCATTTGGTTATCGGGTGTTGGTTCAAATGATTGAATGTGTACCTTCGATAAAAGGTCTTGGGATTCTCGACCTCTGTTGGTAGATGTTTATTGATAGTTTCTGGAGTATGTAATTTCTGCTAGCGTTGAAAAGACTTATGGCTTGTGCTCTTGATAAGGGGCAAACTCCCTTCTCCCCAAAACCATTCTTGGAAAAGAAAAGTAAAGTTTGGAACTGTTTATGTTTTTTTTTTTAATTCCAATTTAACATTGAAGAGATTACCAGTTGCCACCTCTATTCGGGCTGATCTTGGATTTCTTTATTTGCTTCAAAATCATACTTGGGGATGGGGCTGGAAATGATTCAAGTTAGCTCGCGTGCTTACTTAGCAGCTCATATCATTATCACTTAACCAGTTCAACGATTTGAGAACAATGTCTTATAAATATATGCTAAGCTTGAGTTTTCAAATGGAGCCTAAAATATTCAATTAATTTGTGGCTTGTTATTGATTCATTAAACTGAAAATAGCTTGTGACTTAGATAAGTTGAACTTAGAAAGTTTTGATTTCTCAGTTAAGTTAACAGAGCTTTAGCTACACTTAATTTGGCTTACTTTGAGTTGAGCTGGCCATGTAGACCTGTTTTGCAATTAATCAATTTCTTCATGATTAAATATAATGCATGCACTACACAATGTCTAGTTATTAACATTTATTATGATGATTTGTAGGCACTCCCCCAGGTGTTGGCCCTGTGAAAGAAGGTCAAAAAATTACTGCAGGTATTACAGGCCTTGTGGACGTCGAGTTTAATGTTGAAAAGCGAAAAATATCAGGAAACTAATGATATTGGTATATCTTGCCTAGAAGAAACAAAAGAGAGGAATATATCATAAAAACTCCATCATCTGGAATTGGTATCAGGCTGTTTTTATTTCCTAGAACTAGAATAGGTACTCTTAATCAAAGTGGAAGAGGTACTTTTAAACATCATGAAAATGGTGACAGCTAGTATTGTCATTGTGCAAAATAATTATTGCGATGCGCTCAATAAGAGACCACCTAATTTATGATGATGGAATTTTGGAATGAAGATATATAGCCATCATAGTATTATTGTGTAAATAGCCATTTTTATCTGGAAAAGAGAATCATGTGAGTATTACATGATTAGAAAAGGGTCATAAAAATGGAGGGGATCATATAAATCTCACAAGTTGTAAAAAAGACAGACCGGAAAATCTGGTACTTAAGTTGGTACTTAAAAAAAGAGTTAAGATGTATGTTCATTGACAATGCATTATTCTCACACCACCCTTAATAAACCCTGAGCATGAAAGAGTTTATAGACATGTACATTGACATTATTCATATCACACTTAATAAAACCCAAACTTAAAGAGTTCATAAACACAAAAGATGCACTCAGAGCAGGAACAAATAGACACATTCCAAAAGCACCTCAAAAGCAAATTAGAATTTCTTGAAGAAGTCATAGATATGTTTGTTAGTCTCATCAGCCCTTTCTTGATGGATGAAGTGCCCAGCCCCTTCAATTACAACCACATCCTCAAGAAGTGGCACATCTCTCTTCAACCCACCTTTGTGAATGTAATCTTTTGCGCCAGGTGCATTATAGGTCAGGTCAAGATCACCCACAATAAACTTAACTGGGACTTTGACTTTAGCACCAGTCCATGGAGCAGTAAGCTCCCAGTTTCTACAATCACAAGGAAAACAATAGGATAATTTAGTTAACTTCAGCTTAGAAAATCTATGAAGCACAAACAAAAGAGTTGAAGATAATAAATAAACATACAGATCTATATTTCTGTAGTAATTCAATGCTCCTGTAAAGCCAGTTTTGTCAAATTTGGAAGCATAGTATTTACATTCTTCTTCCGATAACCATGGAGGCAACACTATAGGAGAATCATTTGGATGTCCAAAACCTTTACCCTTAGGTAAATAAAGTGGACCAGGATTACGGTAGGTGAAAAATTCCTTCAAGACTCTTTCAGTGCCAATCTCAGCAAACTCTTGTTCTATATCACCAGGCTCCTATAATATTGCAATTCACAGAAACCACCACTTAGAACAATATAACTCTTTTTTAAACAAAAGAACTTCATCGATCCGAAAATTATACTAGCATTCAAACTAGCACACTCGTGTCCGTCTGGATGTATAGATATAGACATGATGGAACATACCTGAAATCTGTTGATATAGTAGTCATTACCATAGACAGCTCTAAGGGTATCAAGAGGCTTTCTTTTGGGGTTTCTTGGAGTAAAAGCAACACTCAAGTTAACAAGAGCTTTGATTCTATCAGGGCGATAAAGGGAAAGATACCAAGCCGTAACTGCACCCCAATCATGAGCCACAACAAACACTTTCTCTTGATCAGCAATAATGTTGTCAAGAAGTCCGATGATGTCCCCGACGACATGGAGGCTAGTGTAGGACGTTGGTGAGGTAGGAATATCGGTGTCGCCGTATCCGCGGAGGTCTAGGGCCACACAACGGTAGCCATGGGAAGATAGAAAAGTGATCTGGTGGCGCCATGAATACCATAGGTCGGGGAAGCCGTGGATGAAGAGGATTAGTGGACCTTGACCCTTTTCAGCTATGTGTATGTTAATGCCATTGGCGGTTACTGTTCGATGAAGTATAGGTTCCAATTCCATGTTTGTGTCGGAATGTGGTGAGTTGTGGAGAATGTTTATGAGCGTTTGTGTGGTTTTGTTGGACAAGAACAGGTTGCACAGCTTTGAAAAGAATGTACCCATAGAATTGGAATTTGGACTTTTTAAAGAGGTACCGACTACCCAGATAGAATTGATTTTTAGTCCTAACTATTTTGCGTAAAAGCAATTCCCTCATGAATAATAGAAATGGAGTAAAAGAGTAACACATAAGATAAGATGAATATTAAATAAGTACTTTCACTTTATTAAACTATCTTCAAAAGTTTAACTCAAAATAGATTTCTTGCTAGGTCGTATTTATTGGGAGAAGGATTATGTAACTTTACCTTAGGCGATTTAACTTACTTAGTTTTTAAAATATTTTATAAAAACTATAATAAAAAAAGAAAATGAAAAATTAGGACGAAGGAGAGAGAGTTATAGGGGAGAGAGAGGGGTTCTAATTCTATCTTACTGAAATCATTAGGGATGAGATGTTTTAGGTAGGGGTCTGAGGACACTTTTAAAAGTCTGGGAGATACATATTTCTCGAATCACGAGGCTTGTGGGAACGAGATGTTTTAGGTTGCACTTCAGATTGGACCGTTAACCTATAACCTCCAATTTATTATCATGTGGCGAACTCGTATTGCCTCATTGATTGGTGTTGATGCAGTATAATGACCACATAGCACTGCAGTTATGGAAATGAGAGGATCTGGGTATGTGGCGAGATCCATTTCCTGTTATCCTTTGTGGTTAGATGTTATAAATATATAGTGAAAATGTTATTTCTAATGAAGTTTATGCGAGTCGTATTTGCTATACCGCCTACGATTTTCTGAGTCGTGTTTTGTGATAATGGCGAGAAGTTTAAAGATAAGTTTCAACTTATCATTCCTCTAGGAGTCTTAGATGTATGCAAGGACAACCCGAGGGCTCTTGCTTGGCGCTCTTTTTAAGGCTTTGTCTTAGTGTTAGAGGCATTATTAGTCATTAATCGGATATGTCGGTTTTGGACCAACCTATTTATCTCAACCTTTTTATGTTTACCCAACCTGACCTTGCACTAGACCTTGAAACAGTGGGTCGACTTGTTTGTGTTGATCCAAATTGATGTTGCCCCATAGGATATTTAGAAATCGGGGGAGAACTCCGAGTCTGTATATAGATTCGTCCCAAGTTTTCGAACATGCACACAATCCCTCAAGCATGAGGCTCGTATGGGCGGTATGCTTTATGAGACATCATATTATACATGTCCATACTGAAGTTGGAAAGCTATATCTTATGCGGCCCACTAACATGTCCTTCCTGTTTATGTCTGATGGATCATTTGCTAAGATGGGTGGGCTGCTCCATGTCCGACCCGTTTACAGATGCTTGGATCATTTGCCTATAAGTTAATTTCATCATAAGTATCTTCTTCTCTTTTTATGATACTAAAACAAAAACCAAAGGTCGTTGGATGACTCTAGGCGCTTTATCGAGAAAAATCTTATTCATCCCCCACTCTAATCATTATAAGAACTGGAAAGACATGTTCATGGCAATGAAGGGGTGGGACGACGCGTTCATGGTTATCATAAGAGAGATGACGCCTATTATTGAACGGAGGATCTTGTGGCCATAAACATCATTGACATTGACTACCTAATAATCACAGAGATAAATGGTTAATATTTTGAATGAATTTAATATTATGAGCTCTAGGGGAATGATGGAGCTCGATATGGGCGAAGATAATGAAATTGATGAGCACTTTCGTAAGTTTAATTTCTATAGGAGTTATCTAGTAGGATTTTATTATTGCTCAATGCTTAGTGTTACTTTTCTTTTTGCAGAAATAATGACTCCCGTGAATGTCACTGAGAGGAAATCTTGCTTGACAAAGAAGAAGACTGCTTAGGGCGACCAATGGATTGATAATCCAAAAAGCCACATTGGCAACATCATGATCAAGGGAGAAAAAAGAGGCGATGAGGGAAACATTATTACTAACCGCCATCCAAAAAGAGAGGCGCTGAGGCGAAGGAACAAATTATGACTTTATTTGCTTGCAAGTATAATATTTGTAGCAATCAATTAACTTACATGGTTTTGATGATGACAACACTATGAGGTGAAGTCTTCATCTGAAGTTATGATCAAGATGTTATGCTTGGGAGATCAAGATGTCAAAGCTAATCTCTTAAGGGTATCACTTAATGTCAAAGGTATTCGGTGGAATCCTTGATGATATTCAGTCAAGAAAATCTCTCTGATGTTGGTAACTATAAAAAGTCTTATCAAGCCTTATCAGATAGAAGAAGTTAAGTCCTAGATAAAGTGTTGAATCATTGATGTATCAAGCAAGGAAATTTGAAGCTTCAGAGTTGTGAAAGACAGGAAGTGTGAAAGCTCGCTTAGTCCGTGCCTGAGTGACCAGATATTGTAAAATCTCTCATTTGGTTTATGAGATTGTTCGTGAAAATCTATGTTTGGTTTGGTGGATAGCCAATGTAAAACTCCAAGTTTATTTGTAACAAGGTTCATGGGTATTACTTGTGAAAATCTCACATCTCTAGCGAAAACTCTCAAGAATAAATTCTTGGGGAGAAGTGGCCAATTGGTTAGGTCGAACCTCTATAAATCTCTGATGTATTCTTCATATCCCTTACCTCTTTCTATTTCTATTGTTTTCTTATTTCAGGTGGGCTCAAATCGGTTTTCTACTATTGTTTTATTCTATTTATTTCGCTCCTTACTCTTTACAAAATTGTTTTAAATAGTTACTTTATCGTAGTTTTTTAATTGCACCTTATTTTTCAAAGAAACATAATTCTCCCTCTTCTTTCGTGTTTGAAGTCACTTGTCTAACACAAGTGGTCTTCGTCTGCCCTAACTTGGATCCGAGCCAACTTGATTGGTTCAAAATGATCAAGGATAGAAAGTTTATAGATGAGGAAGATTAAGTCCCTCCTGCCACTATGGTCCCTACCTAGGACATATATGCTTAAATGGAGAGGAATGAGGGTTCCTTTGTCCTTGTCGAGGGGTAAGTTAAAGAAGAAGAAGAAGAGAGACATTAGGATCTCTTTATTGTTCTTGTTTTTTTATAGCTTTCCCCTTTGTGGATTTTTGAAATCATGCCCTTGGGGCCTTTTTAACCACACTCTTCTGAGATATATTATCAGTGAATTGCTTCATGTTTTATTTTAAGAGCTTTGTTGTTTTGTGTTGTCTTTAATGTGCGCATTCTATGCAATTTATTGAGGCGACGAAGATCCTTCAGTGAAGGTCCCACCCATATATTGGTTAATAAGGCGGAAAAGATCATTCAATATTCACCATATAATTTTCTTATAGGCAACAAAGAGTTTTCAATGAAAATTCAACATACAATTGCCTTATTGGCGACAAGATCCTTTAATGAAGTTCCATTATACAATTAACTTATAGATGACAAAAATCCTTTAATAAAAATCCAACATATAATTTCTTTATATACGATGAGGATCTCAAATGGAAATCTAACATACAATTATCTTATAAGCGACAAAGATTCTTTAATAAAACTCCATCGTTTAATTATCTTTGAAGTAGAAAGAAATTTTTTTCAGTGAAAGTCCATCGTTGAATTACTTTTTAGAAGGAAATGATCATTTAATGAAGATCCAATTTTTTTTCATGCATAACCTCTAAAGATCAAAGTAGTCAAATTACTTCTTATTTTATTATTTTTAATATTATTAATTAAAATATTAAAAAATGAAAAGAAAAAAAAAGGTGATTATCAATAAAAGAACCAAGGTTGAAAGGGACGTTCTAATAAAAAACTCAATAAAGAGAGTGTAAACTTCTTTGCTTAATGCTTTTGTTTTAATTGCTTTCTTGTAACGCCTTTAAAAAAAAATTGCTTCCTTGTGACAATTGACTCAATTTTCTTATCAAAGCATAATTCATATTCCTAGCGTGTTGGAAATCTATACACCTGCCTTGTTATGTCGGCCATATACACCAAGTCATCTTTGTGATGTGAGTTTTTTTATTTGCATGTTTTTTATTTTAACTTTTTATATACTTTTTCAATTTCAAAATCTCAAAGTAAAAATAGTTTAAAATTGGACATAGTGTAAGAAAAATAATAATTGAATCAATAAACATAATTTTTATAAAATTATATTTAGTTACTATTAACTGTTATACATTGTCATAATTTAAAAAATATAGATAATATTTATTAAAGATAAAATTGATAAAAATTAATTAATATTACATCGAAAAATTAAAGAGATTATTATTTTAAAATAATTTTTTGAGTAGAAAGACATTTATGTTGAGACAAAAAAAAAATATCAATAAATTTTATATTTTTAAAAATATTAGTATTATTTTTATAATATTATTAATTATTTTTCTACAATTAATAATAAAAAATATTATTGATAAATTTATTATTAATGCTTTATTAATTTTATAAGTAAGAGTAAATAAAAACAAAATATTTTAAAAAACGTGACGAATAAAGAATAATCGGAGTAAATGTGTGTTTTAAAAATCGTGACAAATAAAGAGTAATTTTTTTTGTGTAAGTAAGTTTATAAATAAGAGAGAATTAAGGGTTCTCCAACCTGTTTACACAGAAAAGAGAATAAAATCCGATAAGAAACAAGATATTACAAACCAATTTCGATTACTATGAGAATAGCAAAGAGATTTTGCTAAACTCGTAATAGCTACACTTGGAGTAGGTAATTTCTCCTATAAAAAACCACTTCCAAACCAATATTTTAATACTCCACACCGTGTTATTAATATTCTAAACATCATTTTGGAAGCAAATCTCATTCCTCAATAACCAAATAATCAAAGAAATTACAAGTTAAACAACTCCTAATTTGTCCACTTTGACCTTCTTTTTTTTACAAAATAAATATCAATCTATAAAATTAACTAGATATTCTTCCTCCATCCCTTCCAGCTTACCAAACCAACTAGCTATTTTCCTCCAAATAACCTTCACCACATTACATTTAAAAAAAGAATGATCCATACTTTCATTTTCTATACCACATAAAGTACACTTTGAAGAATTTAAAGGAAAAATAATACATCCAAAGGTTCTTTGTTGGAATTATATCAACGAAAAATCTACAACCAAATGTATTTATCTTAAAAGAAACTTCCACTTTCCACACCAAACCCAAAATTTCATCATACCTATTTCGCGGTCCAAGAGGATACCAAAAATTAGCATAATGATTATAACAAGAAGACACCGAAAAGGCTCCCTCAGGAACAATAGTCCACTTCACCCTATCCTCTCTGGACGTACCTAATCCATGACCATTCAACTTTTCTTTGAAGCAAGGTTGAAGAAGCCGCGCACCCGGATGTAACGCTGCCCAATCAATACCACAACCACTCCAACACCACTCTCTATCACTCCACCCCCCATATCGGCCACCGAAACCTTTTTCAAACAAAAAGTCGAATATAAATCCATAAAAGACAACATCAAACTAGAATCCTCCAATCACCTAGCTTCCCAAAAAGGAGTGGTATAACCTCTACCAATCCCAAACATACAATACTCCACAATAGGATCATTTTTAGAAGAGTTGCTAATTGTAATAATATCCTTCCACCATGACGATTGAGAAACTAAAGCTATATTACTATTACCACCACAAAACACTTTCATTGAAATATCTCCATATCGAGCTTTCAATAAATTGAACCAAAGCATATCATGACCTTGAAGAATTCTCCATCACCACTTGTTAAGAAGGGTTAAATTAAAATCCACAATATTTTTTACACCTAGCCCCCCCATTTCGAAAGGAAGGCACACTTTCTTCCAACTTACCCAATGATTCTTTCTCTTTTTATCCACCCCTCCCCATAAGAAATTACCTTGCATACTCGTAAATTCTTTAGCAACCTTCCTCGGCATCTTATAAAAAGACATAGTGAAAATAGTAAGAGAACAAATAATTGATTTCAATAAAGTAATTCTACCTCCAAGGTTAAAAAGATGATTCTTTTAACCCTTTAAATGTTTCTTCATATTATTTAAAAGAGGAATCCAGGTTGAATACTTCCTAGGATTGAAGCCAATTGAAATTCCAAGAAAAGAGAAATTACTAACTTCCACCTTAAAAGAAAGAACAAAAGAAGCAGCTTCCAAAAAATTTCTACTCGCATTAATACCAATCAATTTGCTTTTGTGATAATTAATGCCAAGACCGGAGACAAGTTTAAAAGCCCTCGACACTGACTTTATAGCCCACAAATGCTTCCAAGACCCTTCCCCAATGAGCAACGTATCATCTGCAAATTGAAAAATATCTACAAGAAACTTCCCATTAACCACAAAACCACCATAATCACCAATTTCTAAAGATTTCCTTACCAACCCTGCTAAACCTCCCGCCACCAAAACAAAAAGAAAAGGCGAGAGAGGATCACCTTGCCTTAATCCTTTGTCCACCATAAACTCCTTCGCTGGGCTACCGTTAACTAACACTGACATCTTGCTTTGGAACACCAATAACTCCATCCTTCTTCTCCAAACCAACCCAAACCCCATCTTCTCTATCATGAATCTAAGAAAGTTCTAATTCACTTTATCGTACGCCTTTTCAAAATCCACTTTAAAAAGAAGAAAATTCCTACCCTTCTTCCTTGCATAATCTACCACTTCATTAGCCACCAAAACTCCATCAAACAAATAAAGAGTAATGAGAGTACATGTTTGTGAACAATGTAATTTTTTTTAAAAAATTTGTGCATTTATATTTTTGAGAAGAAGAATGCTAACACACGCACGTGCGCGCGCGCACACACACACACACACACATACACACACACACACACACACACACACACACACACACACACACACACACACACACACACACACACACACACACACACACACACACACACACACACACACACACACACACACACACACACACACACACACACACACATATATATATATATATATATATATATATATATATATATATATATATATATATATATATATATATATATATATATATATATATATATATATATATATATATATATATATATATATATATGTGTGTGTGTGTGTGTGTGTGTGTGTGTGTTAATTAAAGAATTAGAAATAGTTAGTAGTGTTTCTGATAAAATATCATTTGGTTAACCCCTTTGAAGTTGGTCAGGAGGAATCACAAAAGTTGAGTGGTTTTGGTGTTTTAGGTGTTTTTAGGGGAGATAAGGAATGACATCCATATTGAGCTTTCAGGGTTTTTTTTTGTGTTTTCGCTTATTTTTATGCTATCCATCACTTGCTCCTTTGGAATAACCCATTCCCTTTTTATAGCATAGGCGCAATTAATGGCCCTTAAGAAATGTAACCGCCTTATTTAATCATTTGTAATGTATTTATTAAATATCTGTAACAGTTTCATAACTATTCGACCAACCCTTTGTAACGAAGTGCTTCTCAAAGTCAGAGAAATAAACTTGAAATATACACGAGTTACGGCCATTCATAAATTGTCGATGTGTAAATCGGCCTTATCCGGACTATAAAATATTTGGGATGTACATAAGTCTCCAAAGCACAAGGCCTGTAAGGTTGAAGTGTTTTGAGTTTATTTCGGATCATGTAAACTTGTCATAATCATTTTTTAATCGAGTAAGCTTCTCGTAAATTCGTGGTTTTGATGATGGATCAATTTCTGAGGGGTTCACTCTGGTGAATATTTGGAAAGATTTACGACTTTAAGGAAGTCAGAAAAATAGCTATGACTTTAATGGAAAAGTAGGAGAACCCTGGTGGATTTGCAATGTAGAGAAGTCAGAGAGCTCTAGTGGGGTCTTGATCCATTGAAGTCATAGAACCCGATAGGTTCTATACATAAAGAAGTTTGAGAGCCCCAATGGGATCTCGGCCTGTTGACGTTGTAAAACCCGATAGGTTCTAGACATAGAGAAGTGGGAGAGCTCCATTGGGATCTTGACCTGTTGGCATTGTAGTACCCAGTTAATTCTAAGCATATAGAAGTCAGAGAACCCCAGTGGGATCTTGACCTATTGGCATCATAAAAATTGATTGGTTCTAAACATAGAGAAGTCGGAGAGACCTAGTGGGATCTCGACCCGTTGAAATTCTTTTTTAATTATGCCAACACCTGACCTTGTTTATTAGTATCATAACATTTCATGTGGATTTTTGGTACTAATAATAACCAAATCTTGAAGACTTTAGACATACATTGGTTTGACAAATATCGAGTAGATATTGTTTTATTCTTTTTTTATGTTTTATATTTCTGATAAATAAATGATTTTATCGAATGAAAATCAAATAAACGACAACCCTGGGCGGATCTTAGCTTATCCTTAGTTGAGGTTTATACCATATAGATTCAAAAATCCCGGTGAGACGCGCACTATTGCCAGGGGATCATGATGGATATTAGCGTATTAAACACAAACCAACCCATCCCAAGTGGATCGTGGTGGATCTCGGTGTAAGGCCAGGGATTTGTTGACCAAGTTGCTTAAAGTCAAAGGCGTATTAACTTGGTCAAATTTTCCTGAGGTATATTAACATGGATTTTTGGTGGCCAGGGATGTTGTGACATGAATGGGTCAGAGGTATGTTTAACTTAGTCGAATTAGTGGTCAGAGAAACAGTGACATGACCAGGCCAAAGGTATGTTAACTTAGCTGTTTTGGTGGTCAGGAGAATTGTGGCATGACCAATCCAAAGGTATTTTAACTTAGTCGATTTGGTGGTCAGGGGCATTGTGGCATGACTAAAACAGAGATATGTTAACTTAGTCAATTTGGTGGGAAGAGGCACTATGGCATGACTGAGCCAGAGGTATGCTAACTTAGCCGATTTTTTGGTCAGGGGCACTATGGTATGACCGAGCCAGAGGTATGTTAACTTAGCCGATTTGGTGGTCAGGGGAACTGTGGCATGATCGAGCCAGAGGTAGGTTAACTTAGTCGATTTTACTTTTAGGGGCACTATGGCATGACCGGGCCAGAGGTATGTTAACTTAGTCATTTTGGTGGTGTTGGCCAGGATTTTCACAAAGAGTTAAAATCCAACCAAAATAAAAAAAAGGTTCTCTGAAGACTTTGAATTATAGGAAATCAACCACAGAAGCAGTCAACTGGAAGAGGTTTCATAAAAAGGCCAATTTGGGCTTGTGGAAGCAATCGACTAGAAAAGAGGCCTCATGAGGAATGGATTGGGCCCAGGAGTGTTAAAAAGCCCAAAAGAGGGCATAACTAGCAAAGCAAAGCATTGTGAATAGAGAACATGGGTCCAATAACATGAATGGAGAACGTGGGTTCAATAGCAGGGATGGAGAACATGGGTTCATGGAGGGAGTTACAAGAGACATGTGGCTCATAAAGAAGCTAAGCCCTTTGAAAAGTAGTTATTTTAATGTATTATAAATAAATCACTTAGTGCATAGTTTAAGGGGTTCAAACTTTCACATTCCTACACGCTAGTCACTCAGAGTACCCAAGTGAATGAGCGAAATGAGTCAAGCAAGGGCGATGTATGTTTGAATCAACCCATTTTCAACTATTTTGATGTTATGTCATCTATTTTTACAGTTTAAAAATCTTTGTTTTATTTTACAATTCCTGATTTATTGCTTTTAAATTTGTTTAGCCTTAGTCGAATGAACCATTTTGAACATACTTTGTGAAAACACTCGAAAACTGAAGCATTATACTGAGATTCCCTGGCGATATCGCCAGTAAACTTTCTGTTAAGAGACCAACGTTGTTTACCAAAACTAGAGGTAAACAAATTGGCACGCCCAGTGGGACTGTGCTAATAATTTCGTATTTTGTGTGTAGTTTTACAAAGTTTCTTATAGTTAGTGTGTGTATGAATTTGAGAAGTGGTAAACTTTTGTCCAAGTCTAAAATGCCATGCTCTGACACAAACATAACACATACGCAAATTTCTACACAAAATGTGGATGTCATACCAGTAAGTACCACAACTCAAAGCGCGATGGTTTTATCTCCCGTAAGATCAACCGTTGTTCATGGTTCAGGGACAACAGTCATAATGACAGAACCTAGGCATGAGATATCGCCATTTGAGCCAAATCGACCACTCTTTCCAGGGGGTCCATGGTCATCATTTATCCCTTACCAATATGGTATGCCTTATTCCATGATGGTTGGGTTACAGTCAAACCCGACCACATATACAGAAAACCCAGTGGCTATTGGAAACTAAGGAAGTTATGTCCCAGGTGGTAGACCAGGTGGTGTTAGTGATGTCCCGTAGTCGACACCATCTTTGGATACTACTTCTGTTATGGCTTTAAGGCAACAAATGGATGAGAGTAACTTAGAGTTATTAAATGTCTTAACTCAACAAATGGGAGTCTCCCTCAATCCTGAGTTGACCAAATAGGTAGATTGATTAACTCATTAGGGGTCCAACTAACTCAAATGCGCCACAGACTGTTGAGAGTTTTTGAAGAACTAGAGGGGGGAAACAATGAGTGTAATTTTATACCTTGAAGAGTAGAAACAACCACTTATGAAGAGGAAGAATTCGTTGAACAATACGAACCTAGGCCAGTCATGGTTAGGAGAAACCAAGATGTTGATCGAGAGCTAAGAAATGCCACTATTGGGCGTAACAACATAGTTAATGTGGTAGAAGAAGTATTAACATGATCTGGAGTAAATATTGGCCTCCGAAGGCTCATTTACTCTTCGCCCTTGCCTGATTACATTTTACAAGCAGAATTACTTAGGGGATGTAAGATACCTAAATTTGTCAAGTTTACCGATGATGCCAATGAGTCGACAATAGAACACATTGCTAGGTACGAAACAGAAGTCGGCGATATCGCCAATGATGAGGGTTTAAAATTAAGATATTTTATTAATTCATTGAAAAAAATGATTTTACTTATTTTACGATGTTGACTCCAAACTCCATACGCACTTGGGAACAACTTGAGGGTATATTTCATGAGCAATTTTTTGTTGGTCAGCCTAAGATAAGTTTGAAAGAGTTATCCTCAATCAAGAGAAGGTCGTCTGAGTCAATGAAAGATTATTTAAATAGGTTTAGGGTCCTAAAGTCTAGATGCTTTACTAGAGCTCCTGGACATGAGCTGGTCGAAATGGCCGCTGGGGGGTTAGATTATTCTATTAGGAAATTTTTTGATCCTCAATCTATTACAGATATGTTCCAACTAGCTGATAAAGGTTGATATGTCGAACATTTGAAAATAGAGAAAGCAAGGGTGTCAAAGGACCATAGAAAAGGAAAAATTTTCCTATGTAGGCACAAAATATTATTCCATAGAGTATGAGGATGAATACATGGAAGAAGGAGAAGTTAATGTGGCTGAATTGAAAGCCGGACCTCCGTATCCATGTAAACCTATAAGACTGTCAAAAGGAAAGACAATCGAAGAACAAAAAAGTGATGCGTCTAGTACTAAAACATATAATTTTGATGTGTCAAAATGTGATGAAATATTTGATGTTTTAGTTTCAGATGGTCAGATTATAGTGCCTCAAGGCAGTAAAAATCCACTATTAGAGCAGAAAAAAAAGAGACTTTTGCAAGTATCATAATTTTTTGGGTCATAACACTTCTCAATGTTTTCTTTTCAGGGGTTTGATTCAGAAAGCTCTGAAAGATGGTCGATTGAAATTTGATGAGAAACCAAAAAGCTCCACGAAAGTTGACTCAGACCCTTTGCATGTTACTGATGCGCACTTTGTCGAACCATTAGAAGTACTGATGATCGAGGATAATGATGGTCTCGAAGGCGAACATGAGGGCATTATCAATTCACTCGCAACATTGACAATCAAGACCATTGATGGTTTTGAGAGTGAACAAGTTATGACCGCTGATCCAATGATAGCTGCAACAGTCAAGACTACTGAAGGTCTCAAAAGTGGCAACAACAACCTGTCTAAGCCACAAGAAGTGATAGTGGTTGATATTGCTGAAGAGCCTAAAGTTAACCCAGACGGCAAGGATAAAATGGATTATGAAACTAAAAATGAAGAAAATAAACAGTTACTGAGTTAATGAAGGTTGTTTTTTCCAAACCTGAAGAGGAGTTGGTGGATTTTCTGAACAGGTGCCAGCTAGGTAATTCCAGGTCTATGTTATACCCAAATTGCAACGTAGTCTATGATGAAAATGATGCGAAGAAAATTAAGGCATTGAAGAAGAAACACCCTCAAGAGAAGAACACAAAGGTGGTGTTCGACCATGCGAATGGGGCATATAAAGTCCAAGTGCCTCAAGGAAAGCCTGGTTTTCCGTATCAAAGGACTTTTGTACCACCAACTGATGTTCCTAACAACAAATGGGTTTGTCCTTTCTATCCAAGGGGGGAAAACCAGAATTGGAAGGTGGTAAAAAAAGGTTCGAGTTTGAGTCATAAATGGGAAATGACGGAGAAAGGATCTAGTTCATCCCAATTTGCTGAAGCTAGGATCACTTCAAAGAGATATCACGTTCCTCCCACATACAAAGGAAAAAAATACTATGACAAAGACTCAGTGGAGAAGGTTTCAGAGAAACAAGAAATCTACAAGAGAAGCGACATTAAAAGCTTCTCCATCAAAGGGTGAGAGCATTCAGAAGGGAGTGCACCGTCGACCAGAAAAATAGAGGTTATTAATGTCGGTTGTGTGTGTGTCACCAGCAAAAGTTGAAAATCCCGGTGATGACAACATGGATGATACACTATCTGACAAATTTGAAGATAGCTTAGATGATGGTTTGATTATACAATGTATATTGTATCGGTCCTTCCTAATGAGAATAGTTTCGCGTAAGAGGCATCTAGGGATGAATAGGAAACTATGTGTGAAGAATCAACATGCCAGAAACCTCTATGCTACTATGTCATGAATAATGGGGTGGTCGAAGAACAACATATGATGTTTGAGAAGTCTACATCTGATATGATGTATGATCTTAAGAATTTGTTTATAAGGGCTAAAGTTGATGGTTTCCTTGTGAACAAAGTGTTCGTTAATGGTGGCGCTGCTGTGAACTTGATGCCACAATCATTGCTAAAAAGGATTGGTAAGTTCGAAACTGACCTTAAACCACATAACACTGTTTTTTCGAACTATGAAGGAAAAACAAGTCACATACTAGGTGTGATTCAAGTAAATTTGTCAGTTGGATCGACTTCGAGTCCGGCATTGTTTATGGTGATTGTGTCCAAAGTGAACTATAATCTGTTGCAAGGATGTGAGTGGGTACATGGCATTGGGGCAGTACCATTGACTCTGCATCAACGCTTATCCATATGGAGCCAAGATGGGATTATGGAGAACATTGAGGCAGATCACATTTACTTTACTACTGATGTGGATATGGTCAACAGGAAGTATTTTGACAAAGCCTTAGCTACTATACCACTGTGTGATCCTGAAGATGCAATGTTCAAGTTACATCATGATGCAATCAAGTTTCTAACCTTACACCCTACTCATGGTTTTCTTTGGGACCAAGAAAAGATGGATACATATCCAACTACAGAAGGGGAGTTTGAACCCACAGGGTGGGAAGAACAAACTCATAATGATGCATGAGTCAAATGCTTTGGTAAGGATTTTGGCCTATATGGTCGAAAGCAGGATAAATTCAGCCTTAGAGGCTAGAAATATTTCAAAAATGGCGCCTGAAGCCATTATGGTGGAAAAGCTTAGAGAACCAAGCCAAACAACAACTTCAGAAATCCAGAGGCTTGACTGCATATATGAAGAAGAGCCTTTGGGGTTTGAAAAATACCCAAGAGAACATATTTTAAATATGTAAGTATAAGATCCATTAGAAGAAGTCAACCTGGGTGATGGTGCGATTAGGCGAATTACATACATTAGCACTAAGATCGAGAACAAGGTGAAGGATCAAGTAATTTAATTGCTTAAAGAATTCAGAGATTATTTTGCATGGGATTACAACGAGATGCCTGTATTGAGCAGTGAGACAGTGGAAATTAAACTACCTATAAATCCAGGCAAGCGACCAGTCAAACAGATTCCAAGGAGGTTCAGGCCAGAAGTGCTATCCAAAATCAAAGTAGAGATCAAATGGTTGTTGAAGAGCAGATTCATCAGGACAACCATGTACGTTGAATGGTCAGCTAATATAGTCCCTGTAGTGAAGAAAAATGGAGCTTTAAGAATTTTCATATATTTTAGGGATTTAAATAAAGCCACTCCAAAGGACGAATATCCAATGCCCGTGGCAGAAATGTTGGTCGATTCGGTCGCAAGGTATGAATATTTAAGTCTTTTGGATGGATATTCAGGCTACAACCATTTTTTTATCACTGAAGAGGACACCCACAAAACTGTGTTTCGATGCCCGGGTTCACTAGGCACATAAGAATGGGTAGTCATGCCGTTTGGTTTGAAAAATGCTGAGGCTACTTATCATAGATCAATTAACTCAATGTTTCATGATTTAATAGACACCTTCATGCAGGCTTACATTGATGACATTGTAGTCAAATCTCCCTCAAGAGCTGGTCATTTAGACCACCTTCGACAGTCTTTTGTTATAACGAGGGAATACGGATTAAAAATGAATCCATTAAAATGTGATTTTTGTGTTCATGCAGGAGACTTTCTAGGTTTTGTAGTACACAAGAAGGGTATAAAGATTAACCAGAAAAAAACCAAGGCAATTTTGAGTACAAAATCGCCAACGACGAAGAAAGAGCTCTAATCTTTGTTGGGAAAGATAAACTTCTTGAGACGATTCCTATCAAAAATGGGTGGAACAACTTTGGTGTTTTCTTATGTGTTAAAACTAAGCAAAGAATCTGAGTTCATGTGGGAAAGAGAACACCAAGAGGCATTTGACCGATTAAAAGACTACTTGGTGAAGCCTCCAATGTTAGCACCCCCAAATAGAAACAAAGGCATGGAACTTTACATTGCAACGTCAGAGTCAAAAATGGGAAGTATTCTAGCCCATGAAGATGAGAATGGAGTCGAAAGAGCCATTTATCACCTCAGTTGAGTGTTAAATGACACTGAAACTAGATATAATGCAATTGAAAAAATATGTTTATGTTTATACTTTTCATGTACTAAACTCAAGCATTATATAAAACCAGTTGAAGTTTCTGTTTATTCTCATTTTGATGTCATTAAGCATATGTTATCTAAACCTATCTTGCACGTTCGAATTGGGAAATGGGCGTTACCATTAACTGAGTACTCTTTAACATATGTTCCTTTAAAAGCAGTTAAAGGGAAAATTATTATAGACTTTATAGTTGACCATTTTATGGTCGACATCAATGAAGCCTATATAAGAACTAAGTCTTGGAAATGCTATTTTGATGGTTCTAAACATAAACAAGGAATGGGAGTATGGATCTTTATTTTATCACCAGATGGAGTTCCAACTAGATTTCGTTATAAGATTAAAGGTGAATGCTCTAATAATGAGGCTTCATATGAAGCCTTAATAATTGGACTTCAAATTATGTTAGACGTTGGAATCAAGGACGTTGACATCAAAGGAGATTTAGAGTTAGTGGTGAAATAGTTGACCAAATAATACAAATGCGTTAAGGATCATCTGGTAATATATACGGCCAAAGAATTATCGTTACTTCAGAAATTTGATAACATGTTGATTAGTCATGTGAAGCTATTGATAATCAAGAGGCGAATGAAATGCCCCAATCAGTGTCTGGATATAAAGTACCTAAATAGAGCATAGACAAATTCATTGAGGTTAGAGATAAATTGGTGTGTGAGAACACACAAATGACAAAAACTTAGGGGGAAGAGCCTGAAGTATCCCTGATCTCCTGAATTATGATTATTTTGGAAATTTTGAAGTGGTAGAGGAAGTTTTTTCCATTGATGTGTTAGCTGAGAATGAATGGAGGAAACCTATATTTGGCTACTTGAAAAATCCAGTTGGGATGACAGAGCTCAAAGTTAAGTGCAGGGCGTTAAGTTACAAATTGATGGGAAACGAATTGTTTAGGAAAATGCCTGAAGGAGTGTTGTTAAAATGCTTAGGGGAAAACGAAGCATATGTAGCAACATCTGAATTACATAGTGGAGCTTGTGGTACACATCAGGCAGGACAAAAAATTAAATGGTTGTTGTGTTGAATAGTAGTATATTGGCCGACCATGTTAAAAAATTGCATTGAGTTCGCTAAAAGCTTCCAAGAATGCCAAAAACATTCTGGAATTCAACATGTACCAACTAGTGAATTACATTATGTTGTCAAATCTTGGCCTTTCAAGGGATTGGATTTGGATATTGTAAGAGAAATGAAACCTGCTTCATCTAAAAGCCATAAGTATATCTTAGTGGGTATTGATTATTTTTCAAAATGGGTAGAGGCCGTCTCTTTAGTTAAAGTGGACCAAGAGGAAGTAATGGCTTTCATTCAAAACCAAATGATACATAGGCTTGGAATACCAAAAACTATAACAACGGACCAAGGGATCATGTTCGTAGGTCGAAAGTTAACTGAGTTTGTTGTAGAGATGAGGTTCAAACTGTTAACATCAACGTCTTATTACGCCCAGGCGAATGGGCAAGTCGGAGTAGAAAACAAGGTCATTATAAGTTTGATAAAAAACATGTTGGCTAAAAACCTAGAAGCTGTCATATATCTCTGGGCCAGGCATTATGGGCATGTTGAAACTCGCCAAAAGAGTTGACTAACATAACACCTTTCAACTTAGTTTATGGGCACAAAGCAGTATTGCCTCTAGAGATTCATCTGCAATCAATTAGAGTGCAAAGGCAATCAGATATTCCTACTGAATATTACCGGGGAATGATGCATGATACATTGGTAGATGTTGAAGAACATTGGCTAGCAGCATTAGATACTTTGTTCAGACAGAAGGAACAAGTAGAAATGGCCTATAACAAAAGGGTGAATGCAAAGGCGTTCGCCTTTGGAGATATGGTCTGGAAAGTGATCATGCCTATGGATAGGAGGGTAGAGTCCTTGGAAAACAATCACCAAATTAGGAAGCACTACAAGAAAATTAGTGTTTAACGACACAAAAATTGCGACAGTTATGTGATAACTGTCGTAATTGACATATAGAGACAGTGTTTACGACAGTTGACACCAACCGTCCCTAATATTTATTTTGCGACGATATATTTAACCATCATAATATTATTATTACGACGGTAAAACAACCGTCGGCCCCCATTTAACACTTTTAACATTGATTTTTCACCAACAACTAGTCACGAGGGTAAAATTAACCGTCCTAAAAGGCATATCACGATGGTAAAGCACCCGTCGCACCTTTAAACCTTTCACGACGGTAAAATTATCCGTCCTAAAATTCATTTCACGACGGTAAAACAACCGTCGCACCCAAAACCTTTAAAAATTCTCATGGGCACGACGGTAAAACACCCGTCGCCGTAAAAAAGTTAAAAAGCTCTTATTCATTTCATTATTCTTGTTACAATTTTATTTTTACAGTGAACCCTTCATCTCTCTCCCGCGCAGCCTCTCACCCCCCAACCTTCAAACCCAGTTCTCCCTCAATCAAAACCCAACCACCAAAAACAAACAAAAAGCTAAAGATCTTACCCCTTTCGCGATTGCTTTATGACTTTCTGTCCGATTTGTTCTGATCTTCTTTCTCTCTTGCTTTGTAGATTCTGGCGAGTTCGAATGGAATAGCGGCGGCGAAGCTACGGTGATTAGCAATTAGGGTTTTAGATGTTTAAATCCTAATTGCTCTTTCTCTTTTCGTCTTCAACGACAACGCTGGTATCTCCTTCTTCGCGTTCTTCAAGTTCTCTGTTTTCTCTCCCTCTGTCTCTGTATTCTCGTCCGTTTTTTCGATTTTCTTCTTCATTGTAATCGACCCCTTTCTGTCTTCAGTCCCCCCTCTGTTAATTCTTCTTCTGTATTTATAGGCTTTAGATTTTATGGTTTTAGATCAATTTGCTGTTACAAATTGGATTAGCACAAATTAGAGATTTTAGAACCAATTAGGGATTTGATTCACTACTGTAATTGATTTTGATTTGTTGTAATATATAGATTTATGTAATAGAGATTGAATTGGATGAAGATTCTGTATTATTTCCTGAGTTTGGATTTAATATTATATGATTTGGTTCTGTTAATTATATTTCTGGGCTAGATTGTAAAAAGAAAGATTTGATTTAGTTTTCTGTATAATTTTGGATTTTGTTTGTAATTGATTTGTAATATTGTTGTAGAAAAAGAGTTGGTTTTGGTTATAATCCTTTCATTTTTATGCTCTTTAGAAGTGAGTGGAAGGGAAAACTATAGCAAAAGTTGTGCTGAAGGATGCTGAGGGAATTTCAGATGCTGAAGTTGTTCTCATGTCAGAAGAAGTTGTTTCTCATGCCCTTGAAACCATTATTGAAGAAGAACATGTTGCACCAAAAGTTGAAAAAGTTAATGACACAGGTATACCTCTGAACCTTGTCTCTAATAATGTCTTAGATTCTTCCAACTCATGTATGATGAGAATGTCTCTAAAACTCACCCCACCTCAATCTGTAAATTCACCAGAATAGACACCCTCACTCAAACATGATAAGAACCTACATACATATTTTGTCATGCTCTCTCCTAAACCAACCTCAAGATCAAAATACCTTGCTTCAGATTCTCATAATTATCCCAAAGAATATAAGGAACTATCAAGTCACCTAGTTTATGAGTTACCTAATGAGAAGAACCAGTTGGCATGTATTTCTGATTATGAATGCCAAAATCCCATGAACATTGTGGTTGAATGGGCTTAGAGTTTAACCATATCTGCGTTTTGTAGGCTCTGTTGCGGTGCTACTTTTATGTTTGCTGTCTGTAAGGTAAAATCACTTTTGCTATGCTTGTTTTGCTTGGAATTTGTTGTTTTTCTATTCCCTTCACTCTCTTTCAATATTCAAAGATACCCTAATGGATTTTACTATATAATTTGTATTTTTCTAAATTATGCACTGTTATTAATCACCTACTGCACGATCATTGTTTTATTTCTAGTCTTTGTTCTTCAATGATTGGACAAGTAAATTTTAACAAATGTTGTCAAATCGCGGCCTCCATTGTTTTGAGATACGGTATTTAGTACAAAATGTTGTCATGTGGCGGTTATAGTAGTGCTATAGCACTATTGCAAAGAGGAATTTTAACAATCTGCAATTGACAAGGGACGGAATTGGGTATTAATTTGTTGAGTTTGACTAGAAAATATGTGTTAACAGGTTTTGCTTAAATGGTTTGTGGTTCTTGTAGACGTCTGCTTTCGTATCCATCAGGTGCCAAACATGTCAAATGTTCATGCTGTCAAACGGTCAACATTGTGTTTGAAGGCAAGTTTACTTTCTCTTTGCTTCTTTTTATCTTGAACGTGTATTTTCTGTGAAACTTTGCACTTTAAGTTCAGCTTTTATGCACCTGGTTGATTAAATACTTTCATAAACAATTTCATGATGGGAAGAACAGTCCTGCTATTGGTAGTTGCGTGCTTGCTGCTGCAAATAATCTTGTGTAAAAAACATGATACGGCATGCATTATCGTTTTGTGTGGCAATCTATTTATATCATAGGTCATTTCTTCCCTGCAGCTGATCAGGTCGGGCAAGTTAAGTGTGGGAGTTGTACCCAACTTAGAAGATGTTTAAGGACAATTACCTCAACTTATACACAACTGATGTGGATACTACAGGTTGGATACACACCAAGTGTGGCTTTCCAAGCATGGAAGAAAGCATATTAGATCAGTTGAATGAAGAGTTGAAAGAGAAAATAAAGAATGATGTTTATGACATGGCTCCTTGGAAATCTCCAAGTCCAGATGGATACAGTGTAGGCTTTTATCAAAACTCTTGAAATTTGGTAGGTGGTAGTGTGTGTACCTTCATCAAGGAGTTATGCATCAAGTCAGCTAACATATCAGAGGTAAATAGCTCAGATCTTTTCCTAATACCTAAAGTAGATAACCCTCAATATGTTCATCACTTCAGGCCAATATCCCTTTGTAACTCTATATATAAAGTTTTTAGCAAAATCATTATAAACATATTGAACAGTTGTATGGATAGATTTGTTTATCTGAATCAAACAGGTTATATTCCTAGGAGGAATATTCATGATAATATAATGGTGACTCAAGAGATTCTCCACAGTATGCACAAGCTTAAAGCAAGAAGAGCTTTTTTGCCATCAAAGTAGATTTAGCTAAGGCATATGACATGATCAGTTAGATTTTTATGGATAAGGTCCTAGTTGAGGTTGGCATTCCAAGCAAGTTGTGTGATCTTATAATGGGAGATATCAGGGCTTGGGAAGATTCTTAAATCGGGCCTGGAATCAGACTCCAAGATCTCATCAATTAGCCTATTGGAGATAATGTGAATACAACAATTGCAGACTTAATTAATGATGATGGAAATTGGAATTGAAGCCATTTAAGGAACATGTTCAGTCGGAAGTTTTTGGATATAATGCTTGTAATACCTCCACCAAGAACAAGGATATAGAGGATCATTGGAAAGGCATTTGGAATCTGAGTGTTACTAAAAGAATAAGGGTTTTTGTGTGGATGATATATCATAATGGAATCAAAACCAACCAATATCTAAACCACTTGAATCTTCCAGATAATTTGTGTGATTACTGTGATGGAAAATGTAGTAGTGTTGTAGCTGAGCTTTGGTGAGTAATGGAAGGCATTGATTTAGCTCGCACAAGGGCATAGAGAAGACTGATGGTGCAAGTAGACATCAACCAAGTTTTTGAAGCTCTCACAATGAGCTTAGTCGAGAAAGGTCTAGGTTTAAATCTGATTCCTAAAATCCAGGAATTTACAAGCACTAATGAAGACATTTCTATCGTCTATATTTACCAAGTTTGTAGAATATTGTAACATTTTTTGTAATTCTCTCAAGTTGTAGCAAACCAATGTAAATATTAAAATGAAATTTGGCCTTTGATGATATTTGAATTTTTCTTGTTTATTGGTAAAATTTGCACTTCTTTTTACCTTTGATCACATTTTTTTGATATTATTGATGATTATTTGATATTAAATGTTTTTATTGTAATTAACTTTATTATGTTGAAAAGTGATAGAAAATAAAATAAAAATACTATAAATAAAAAAATATTAAAGTAAATAATAATTTAAATATAATAGTAAAATATTATAGTAAAATAATATTATATTTAAAATTATTTTACTAAATAATAATTTAAATAAAAATATTATTTGAAATTTATGAATCAGATTACGACGGTTAAAACCGCCGCAATTTCTAACCTACGGCGGTAGAATAACCGTCGCAAACAACAACAAAAACAAAAAATAAAGTCAAATTCACGACGGTATATAACCGTCGCTATCTGTTGTGCGTGACAGTTTTTGCAACCGTCGCGAAATAGGCTGGGGACGCACGATTCTGCGACGGTACTTCTACCGTCGTAGATTGTAAATTGCGACGGTTTTAACCGTCGTAATCAGCCAAAATAACCGTCCCAATCTATCATTTTTCTTGTAGTGAAGGACCATTACGAGTAGTGCAAGTTTTTTCCAACAATGCTTATAAGATTGAGGAGCTCACACCAGAAGGTCGAATACTATGAGTAAATGGAAAATAATTAAAGAGGTATAGGCCTATGTTTCAAGAGATTATGATAAACAGAGGATAAAATTAATTGCATAATAATGAGGCCACCAAGGGGCCTGAAATGTGAATTAAGCATTACAAAGAATTATGGAAAAATTCAGATTACATGTAAAATCGAAAGGCTAAAAAGGCACATTGTAACACCCCAATTCTACCCGGCAATTATATATGTAAATCAGAGTTATAAAATCATTCATGTAAATGAATCAGGATGCCACAAATTCCTCATTAAAAACTCATTGCATTCATCGTGGATACATAACACTTTAAAACTTCGGATGAACCATCAACATAATACCTTAACTAAATAATTCAACAATTTATCATCTAAGCAACGGAATTCTTAATAACATCTTTATCATCATTACAACAACATCAAAATAACACATATCTAATAATAATCAACTTAAAGTTCAACAACTGAATAATCAACAATTAAAAGCAACAAGCACTCATCCCCCCGAGTCTTACATATCAGTGTAATAACACCAACTCGAACTACTGAAGGTATACAACCTTCACTCTCGATTACCTGCACGTTACCATTGTAAGGGTAACATTCAAACAAAAGGGGTGAGATATCTGACAATATAATAAAACGTATGGCAATTAATATATTAAATTAGATCACATAAAATCACCACTTCTCATCTTATAATCAACAATAACCGCAACGGAAATACCAACAATAATACACATCCATCACATCAATTCATAACTTCTTTATGCAATCATATAATGCAACTCAATACTATGTGAATGCATGTGGTATCATTGGAGCAGAACTCCCATCTTAAAAATTTGCCAATAAATAGAGGCATCAACAAGGCATAAGCCTTCATCTTAAAATTCGCCAATACATGCCATCTTAACGAGCATAAGCTCCATCTTGAAATGCAATGTATGCGACACAATCATGGATGTAATGACAACACCATAAATTCTAACATCTTCAACACAAACATCATCGTTGGCCATAAGCCTACATCTTAATAGTTGCTAATTATTCGAGACATCTCAACATCTTTTCATCAACATCATTTATCAACATCATTTATCATCATAAATAATCAAACATCATTTATACATCATAATTCATCAAACATCATTTATACGTCATAATTCATCAAACAAAATCTCATTAACATCATCTCATCAACAACGCATCCATACAATAATACAACAGTAACTCATCAATTTTGCAACGTTGGCCATAGGCCTATAACATGATATTGCCTATAATTAATTAATCAACTAAGGCTTACTTCTAAATTACCAAACCTCTGCATATTACTATTCTGTAATACTACATCATTATCATCATTACTCCTACTGTTACAAACCAGACAGTAATCTATCAACGCCTCATCCTCATCATTCTTCATAAAAACCAACATAGTGGTTACCGCGGGAACTAACTCAAATCCTAATATGGAAACTAGGATTATCCTTCCTATTCTTCATTTAATCCTTAATAATGAAGTTCATCGCGTTAGCTATTCAATGCTTCGAGCGGCACCTCAAACGGAGTCCGAAAACTCAAGTTACAGCCTTGGGAAAACGAATCTGTAAAAAACCAGACAACATGGATCGACGCGTAATGCCTTGGGTCGACGCGTACTGGTCTGAACACGCCACATGAGTCGATGCATCCTCTCTTGTATCGACTCATACTGAGTCTGTCACACTGCATGTATCAACACATGCTCCTATGTATCGACTCATCCTGAGTCTAAACGCCCTCATGTATCGACGCAGGACTCCTTCATGTCGACTCATCCTGAGTCTAAGGGCCTTCTTGTATCGACACATAATGTTTGGGGTCGACACATACTGCTCTGTCAGGGATATTTTCTACGATTTCACTGCGTTTTCACTACGGTTTCCATACCTTAGGCCCTAAAAACCTCACCTAATCATAGATAATCATCTATTATAATTACCCTATAATTCTACATCAAATATACAACATTGGGACATCGTTATTCATCTTTCAACCATCGATTTCCATCATAAAACATCATATATAATTCAATCATAAACCAAATAATATTTCATCTCTAACCTCACATACCAATTATCACAAACCCTATTATAGATTCAGAACCCCACCCTTACCTTAGATTGAAGGCTGCTCTATAACTTTCCGGTTGGTTTTTCGTTCTGCCTCTTTCCTCCATTCCAACAGCTTTCACGTTCTTTCTCTAACCCTTATTCTTCTTACTGCTTCTTCTTTCTTGTTATTTCTAACAATAATAAAATAACCCTATTATTCCCTTTATTCCTCAATGGGCTTAAGACTACCATACCCCCTTATTACTACTTCCATTCCTTTAAAACAAGCCCACATCAAATAATATTATCCTTATAATATTATTGCACCACTTAATAAAATAATTAAATCCAACTAATCACAACACATCAATTATTCTAAAAAATAATTTAATTAAATAATTAATTAAATTACGGGCGTTATAACTCTCCCCCACTTAGAATATTTCCGTCCTCGAAAATTTACCTTAATCAAACAACTCAGGATAGGAGTCTCGCATCTTGCTCTCCAACTCCCATGTCATGCTTTCACCGGCAGCTCCTAGCCAAACCAATTTGACCAAAGCAATCTCTTTGCCCCTCAGAGTCTTTATTTCACGATCCGCGATCCGTACAAGCATCGTCTCCACCGTAAGATTATCCCGTACTTGCACATCGTCCATATGAATCACATGAGATGGATCTGAAATATACTTTCGGAGTTGTGACACATGAAACACATCATGCAAATTCGAAAGATTAGGCGATAAAGCCACTCTATAAGCAACATTCCACACTCTCTTCGAAATCTGATATGGTCCAATAAAACAAGAAGTGAGCTTCTTAGACTCAATGCTCTCCCAACACCAATCACAGGTGTAACTCTCAAAAACACATGGTCACCCGCTTGGAATTCTAAATCTTTCCTTCGCTTGTCATGATAACTCTTCTGTCTACTTTGGGAAGCTTTCATCTTTTCTGGAATCAACTTCACCTTCTCAGTAGTTTCACAAACAAGTTCAGGTCCAAGTACTACACTTTCACCAGATTCATGCCAACATAAAGGAGTTCTACATCTTCGACCATACAAAGCTTCAAAAGGTGCCATCCCAATACTAGAATGGTAACTGTTATTATAGGTGAACTCTATCAACGGAAGATAAGTATCCCATGAACCTCCCTGCTCTAGAACACATGCCCTCAACAAGTCTTCCAACAATTGAATAGTCCGCTCAGTCTGACCATCTGTCTAAGGATGATACGCTGAACTCAACCTCAACTTAGAACCCAATGCTTCTTGCAAACTCTTCCAAAAATCATAAGTAAATCTTGGATCTCTATCTGACACAATGCATAAAGGAACACCATGCAGCTTTACAATCACACTAGTGTAAATCTCAGCCAACTTCGACACTCGAAAACTGATGTTAATAGGAATAAAATGAGACGACTTCGTAAGCCTATCAAAAATCACCCAAATCGAATCACGTCCTCTTAAAGTATTAGGCAACCCCATCACAAAGTCCATCGAAATGATTGAAGTGGTGAAAAACACAAGAAGGGGGGGGTTGAATTATAAAATTGAAATCTAAAGCAATGAACACGATATTTTTATCCTGGTTCGTTTGATCTCAAACTACTCCAGTCCACCCGTCAAGGTGATTTCGCCTCTCTCCAACGAGGTCTTAATCCACTATATTCAACTGAATATTACAGACTGCTTTAACAACTGCTAAAGCCTTCTTGATTCAAACCACAACCCGGTTTGTCAAGGCAACACTTTCTTACAAAGAGATAAAACTATGTGTGTGGATGTTTTCTACAAAACTGTATCACAACTGTGATGTATACACAAAATGAAGCTTAGAAACTAGATTGCTAAACAGTAATGGAATATCAGAGTATGTAGTTTAGCAAAACTGGTAGAACGAAGATTATAGTTCAGCTTTTGTGCGTGTATAGATTTGGAGAGCATTAACCATTTCAATCTTCAAAGCCTTGTTTATATAGCACTTGAGATGATGAACGTTGGATGCAATATTCTTGATTCAATGCTAATAACAAGCTTTCCTTTTTGAGCAGATCTTGTCTGGAATGAGGCCGTTGGAATTAATTAGCTTTCAATGCACATTACCGTTGCTTACTTAACGCAAGTTCTGGCTTGGCTCATTCTGATTCTGCTTCGCTGCTGATGAACTATTGTGTTTCTGTATCAAAGTGTTTGAGCGCAGTTCTGTTCATCAAGCTTCAGCATGTACGTGAGTTGATCATCTGATCTTGACGTTCTGATGTAGCAACTTCTGATGCTGGTGTATGAAATCAAATTCTGATGCTGAATAGATGTGATCTTGCTTATTTCAATCAGCGTATCTGCAAGTCAGAACATAATAATTTTAGGCAGCAGATAGTTCAAACATGAAACATATAAATACTATATCTTTTCATTTTGTTATCATCAAAACTTAAATATAGGGTAGTAGATTCAAACATTGTTCTAACAATCTCCCCCTTTTTGATGATGACAAAAACTAGATATTTTAAATTAAAATAACGTGAAAAGGTATCTGAAATATGTATCAGAATAAGAAGTAAAAGAATAAGGAGTAAGGAAATACTCCCCCTGAGTTTATTACTTCCCTTTGATTATACGTGTTCTTCAGGATCAGATCTTTTTCTTTCTTTGAACATCAGATTATCAGAGTCTTTGACTTATCAGAGAGCAGAGCTTCAGAGCTTTTCTTGTCAGAGCTTTGCTTTGGATCAGAGTATTAGGACGATCAGAACTTCATATTGATCAGAGCAACATTGGTCAGAGCTTCTAGTCTTCAGAGTGTCCAGGAGCTTCCTTGTGCCTGTAGACTTCAAACAAAACAGAAAAAACATTTCAAGTAATAAAGTTAGAATGTTTGAGAATTTCTGTCTAGTTAGCCGTTATTGATTTAAATATCATTCTTGTTCTCCCCCTTTTTGTCAGCAATCAAAAAGTGTTGGTGATGTGCTAAAACAATTAAGATCAGAAAAACTAATCATATTAATAGTTCAGAATCAGAGCAAGAAAATATTACAAAACATAATCAAAACAGTACATCAGAAAATCAGGGAAAACATGAAAAAAGGTCATGCATGAAGAAAAAGATTTAAGGTTGAGGAGGCAAGCGTGTGAACAGGCGCTCCAGCATCGCTTGAATCTTTTCAAAAGTTTCATTCTGCTTATGAACCATGCTGACAACAGTGTCAATCTTGCTGTCCTGCACATCCATTCTTGCTTTCATCTTCTGATCGTTTTCATCCATCCGCTGCTGCAGACGTATGTCATTCAGCCTTAGTTCTTCCAGAGTCTGCCTGTCCAAGGCAGCTTGAGAAGCATCAGAAGGAGGAGGCTTCTCAGAACTTTCAGCAACATCTTCTGCTTGATTTACTTCAGCTTGAATGGTCTTGTCTTCTTCTGATGGTTGCTCCTTTGCAGCTTGCTGTTTCTCAGACCAAGGTTCACTATCCAGAGGGAGCACAACTTCCTGAGGCAGCTGACTTTCAACTTCCTTCAGCAGCTTGCTGAAGTTCTGTTGTGCCTGCTCATAGTTGATATCCTGCAACTTGAGGGCTTCAGCACGTACCCAGAATCTGAACTGTGACCAGAGCTGATCAGAAGCAGCTGGGTCAATCATCCCAGGACAGACTTGCTTCAAAGAAGCAATCCATTGCAGCACACCTGTTTCAAAATTCAAAATACCAGAGCCAACATCTGGTTGCTTTGGTTTTGGGATGGCAATTTTGTGTTTTAGATCAGCAAGACGTTCAAGACTGGTTAAGTCAATGAAATTCCTGCTGGGGTTTTCAGAGGTTTTCTGAGCAGCAGTTTGTTTTGGAGGAGGGGTATCAGAGTCAGATATTTCGATTGGAGTGGGTGGTGTTTTGGGAGTCTTTGGTGGTGTCGATTCTAATGAAGATGGTAACTGGGGCATGAAAACAGTGGTTCCACATGGCAACTGGATTGCCAGCGGTGATGGTTGAGGTGAGTGAGGGTCAGATTGATGAGGAGAAGGGGTTTCAGAGTGGTGAAACTCTGTTTGTGGTGAAGGTGGATTAATTTCTGGTTGGGGAGAGGGAGGTGGAATCTCTGATTGCTCAGGGATCAGAGGTTCTTCTGAGAGTGGTTGTTGTTGTGGTTCTGGTTCTGGTTGTTGTTGTTGTTCTGGTTGTGGAGGAGGAACATTTTGTGGTTCAGAGTTTGGTTGAGCAGAGGCATGTTGGCGCTCAATATCAGCCAGCACTTGGTCAAGTGCTGTTGTTGTTGAAATTGTTGGTTGTTTGGTTCTAGGTCTTCTGAGTTTTAATGCCTCAGAAGGGTCTTCTTCTTGTATGGTTTCATCAATGGTAGGGATGGGAATTGATATTCTATGAGAGGTTTGAGGAGGGATAGATGCTGGAATAGTAAAAGATTTTGAAATAGGGGCAGCAGATGAAATACCTCTTTTCTTTGGAGTCTGCTGAGATGATCCTTCTGATGGCGCTTTCCTCTTCTTTGTCTTCTTCAAAGTCACTTCTGGTTGGGGTTGATGCAGATCTCTGATAGTCAGCTTTGGATCTGTATCTTCTGCCTTGTACGCATCTGGGTACCTGAGAAACATCTCTGGTTTGGATTCCATTTCAGAAAATACCGGAAAATCACTCAGAGGCACTCTTCTGCTGGAGATATCAGCAGTGGACGTAGCTCTGGGTTCTTTCTGAATATTTTCTATCAGCTTCATCTTTTTCAGGTTCTTTGCGTTCAGAGGTTTCCCAATTGTTGGTTCAATAGTGCTCAGCTCTTGAGCTTCTATCAGATGTTCAATCAGCCTATTCTCTGTCAGAATATCTGATATTAGCCTTCCAAACGGTATCCAGTCCCTCTTGGTTCTTTCTTCTTCCCTTGTTTCTTTCACACTGGTTTTGAGATGGTTGAACAAGAAGTGAGCCAGATTGATCTTTATCTTCTGATCAATAAAGTAGATCAGAAACTGCTGATCCACATTTATATAATCAGGAGAACTTGTTGGTTTCCTGTGGTTGAAGCACCCCAGAACAATCTTAGCCCATACTCTACAATGATCCTTCAGATCTTTAATCTTGCTGCTGGGCATCCCAAGAGTGAAAATCCTGTTAGCTACCACACCTGTATCAGCACATCTTTCAGCCATGTCCACACAACGGACACCACCACCACTTTGACCGATTAGCCTTGCAATGAGATCTTCAGAAATCACAATCTTCTTCCCCATGACAGAGGAGATGACTAGATGTTTTGAAACCTTGGCGTGAATCCAAAATTCCTTGACCAGCGCTGGGAATGTTGGTCCAACCAACCTATCGAAATACCTTTCCCACTTTTGAGCCCTAATTTCTTCAGTTAGGTCAAAACCATTTTCCTTCAAGCTTTCAAAATCAATGATTAACTCAGAGAGCACTTCAAGGTTCTTCACCGGAGTGAGGAGAGTTCTGAGCGGCACTTGATATTGCTCAGAAGTTGCTTTCTTCTGATTACCTGCAGAAACGCTGCTGGAGGATGCCATTGTTCACACTAAAAAGGGTTTTGAGAATGAATTGAAGAAAAAGGTTTGCAAGAGATGAACTCAGAAATATGCAGAAAATGCTTGAGTGATAGTGAGAAAGCGTAAAGAATAAGAATGAGAGATTAATGTGCTTAAATAGAGTTTTTCAAAACTATTTTGAAAAGATAAACGTTTTTAAGAGAGAGAAAAATCATGATTGCCATTTAAAAGCATGATTACTTTTCATTAAATGCTTGCTGATTTTGGGGGATTTGAGAAAGATACTTAAAAACGGTTACCAGACATGTGTCTCAATGCACCCAATCAGCGCTTTGCCTTCTCAGAAGCGTGCACGCGTTCTGCTTCAGAGATATGCTGATGATTGGATGACACTTGTTTGATGTAGTGATCAGCACGTCTGTCTTTGAGATTAGACTCTCAGATATTTAGACTTGCATCTGATACAATCTGCATGTTCTATCTTTCTGAAAGGAGATTGATCAGAAGTTCACAGTAAAATAATTACATTCTGAAAGTAAATATATGGAATTAAAACATTTTCACTCTGGGCACACTTTCATGCTGAGATGTTTCAGAATGAAATTAAACCTATCTTCTGAAAGGGGTTTAGTAAAGATATCAGCCCATTGATGGTCTGTATCTATAAATTTTAAGTTCAAAATACCTTTCTGAATATAGTCCCTAATGAAGTGATGTTTTATTTCTATATGCTTAGCTCTAGAATGTAAAATAGGATTCTTACTTAAGCAAATAGCAGAAGTATTATCACAAAGTATAGGAATGTTACTCTCAAAAATCTGGAAGTCTTCAAGCTGACTTTTCATCCAGAGCATTTGTGTGCTACATCCTGCTGCTGCTATGTACTCAGCTTCTGCTGTTGACAGAGCAATTGTTGATTGCCTTTTGCTGGACCAAGAGATCAGATTTTCTCCCAGAAACTGGCAGCTTCCAGAAGTACTTTTACGTTCCACTCTGTCTCCAGCAAAGTCAGCATCACAGTAGCCTACTAAGCTGTAATCACTAGATTTTCTATAAAACAAACCCAGATTAGTAGTACCTTTCAGATACTTGAAAATTCGCTTAACAGCTGTTAAGTGAGATTCTCTAGGATCTGATTGGAATCTAGCACAGATACAAACGCTGAATAGTATGTCAGGTCTTGAAGCAGTCAGATAGAGGAGAGAACCAATCATACCTCTGTAGACTTTCTGTTCTACACTTTTGCTTACCTCTTCTCTTTCCAGAATGCACGTGGGATGCATTGGAATCTTTGATGGCTTACATTCTGAGAGGTCAAATTTCTTCAGAAGATCTCTGATGTATTTGCTCTGATGAATGTAAGTTCCTTCTGGAGTTTGATTGATCTGAATTCCTAGAAAGAATTTCAGTTCCCCCATGAGGCTCATCTCAAATTCTGCCTGCATACACTTAGCAAATTTTCTTCCAAGAGAAGGATTAGTAGAACCAAAAATGATATCATCAACATAAATTTGACAGACTAAGATGTCACTCTTAACTGATTTACAGAATAGAGTAGTGTCCACTTTCCCTCTGGTGAATTCATTTTCAAGCAGAAAGTTACTTAGCCTTTCATACCAAGCTCTGGGAGCTTGTTTCAGACCATACAGTGACTTCTTTAGTTTGAAAACATGTTCTGGATGTTTTGTATTTTCAAAACCTGGGGGTTGGTGAACATAAACTTCTTCTTCTATATAACCATTTAAGAATGCACTTTTGACATCCATCTGATACAGAGTGATGCCTCTATTAACAGCAAATGAAATTAAAAGTCTGATAGATTCTAACCTGGAGACTGGGGCAAAGGTTTCTGTATAGTCTATCCCCTCTTGCTGACTATAACCTTGTGCAACCAGTCGTGCCTTGTTTCTGATGACTTCACCTTGTTCATTTAGCTTGTTTCTGAACACCCATCTTGTTCCAATGACGTTGAATCCTTTTGGTCTGGGAACGAGATCCCATACGTCGTTTCTGGTGAATTGATTCAGCTCTTCTTGCATTGCCAGAATCCAGTCATTATCCAGAAGTGCTTCATCAATAGAAGAAGGTTCAATCAGAGACACAAGTCCCATAAGAGTTTCTTCAGAGTTTCTGAAGCTTGCTCTTGTTCTGATTGGATCTTCCTTTCTTCCTAGGATAGTCTCTTCTGGGTGATCCAAGCTGCTTCTGGGCAATCTCTTCTGAGGTTGATCAGCAGCTGTTGTAGGATTTCTAGCAGTGCTCCTTTCAGACGTTGAAGGAATGTCTGTGTTAAGAGCTTCTGATGACTTGTCTTCAGAACCTGCAAATTCAATTTCTATACCTGCAAATATTTCATTCTGCTTTGACTTTTCAGAGTCAAGCTTATCATCAAAACGAACACTGATTGATTCTTCCACAATCTGTGTTTCTGTATTGTATACTCTGTACCCTCTTGAGCGTTC
Source organism: Vicia faba (assembly GCA_948472305.1). NCBI lineage: Eukaryota > Viridiplantae > Streptophyta > Magnoliopsida > Fabales > Fabaceae > Vicia > Vicia faba. The sequence goes on from OX451739.1 coordinate 1,331,554,335, forward strand.
AGAGTATCCTAACATAATACACTTCTGTGCCTTAGAGTCAAACTTGTTCAAATATTTCTTTGTATTTAATATAAAGCAAGTACATCCAAATGGATGAAAATATGAAATGTTGGGCTTTCTGTTCTTCCACAATTCATATGGAGTCTTTTCCAGAATAGGTCTTATTGAGATTCTATTCTGAATGTAGCACGCTGTGTTTATTGCCTCTGCCCAGAAAGTCTTAGCAACGTTTGTCTCATTGATCATGGTTCTGGCCATTTCTTGCAATGTTCTGTTCTTTCGTTCTACAACTCCATTTTGTTGGGGAGTTCTAGGACAAGAGAAATCATGCAGAATGCCTTTGTCATTAAAGAATGACTCAAAATCTTTATTTTCAAATTCTCCACCATGATCACTTCTGACTTTAACGATTCTAAGATCCTTTTCATTCTGAACTTGGTTACAGAAGGTAACAAACACAGAGTGTGACTCGTCCTTGTGTCTTAAGAACTTTACCCATGTCCATCTGCTATAGTCATCTACGATTACTAACCCATACTTCTTACCACTGACTGAAGCAGTTTTAACTGGTCCAAATAAGTCAATGTGCAGAAGTTCTAATGGCTTAGAGGTGGAAACAACATTTTTGGATTTAAAAGAAGGTTTTGCAAATTTGCCTTTCTGACATGCTTCACACAGAGCATCTGAATTGAACTTCAAATTAGGAAGTCCTCTGACCAGATTGAGTTTGTTAATCTGAGATATTCTTCTCATACTAACATGCCCCAATCTTCTGTGCCAGATCCATTGCTCGTTGTTAACAGACAGAAGACATTTTACATTCTGACTCTTTAGTTCAGAAAGTTTAATTTTGTAAATGTTGTTTTTCCTCTTACCATTAAACAGGATAGTCCCATCTTTCTGACTAACAGCTTTACATGATTTTTGATTAAAGATTATATCATAACCGTTATCACTTAATTGACTTATGGATAACAGATTATGCATCAATCCATCTACTAGCAGAACATTATTAATAGAGGGAAGATTTCCATTACCTACAGTTCCAGAGCCGATTATCTTTCCCCTCTGATTGCCTCCAAAGCCAACGTGGCCTCCAGGTTTAAGTTCCAGGCTTTGGAACATATGCCTTCTTCCCGTCATGTGTCGTGAGCAGCCAGAGTCCAGGTACCATGACTGGTGTTTCTGACTTGCTGCTAAAGATATCTGCAACATGTATTATTTTATCCTTAGGTACCCAGATTTTCTTGGGTCCTGACTTGTTAGTTTTACCAAAACTCTGGTTGAATTTTGGTTTCACAGAGTGCTTACTGCTAGTATATTTGATATCGTGTGTGTGACCATACACAAAGTGTGAATTCAGAGGAGTGTGTTTAATGGTTAAGTCCATGACATTATTTGGTGTAGGAACCTTACCTTGGTATCCTATTCCTTTCCTGCCGTTTCTGCTAACTCCATAGATCATTGAAGCCATTCTGCTTCTATCTATGCTTTTAGCTAGGAACTTCTGGAAACTATGATCATACTCCTTGATGATCTCATCAGCGTTGCTGGGAGTTTCAGAAATTGGTTCCTTCTGAGAGTTTTGTAAAGTGTTTTCTAATTTTGAAATCTTATCTCTCAGCTCAGAATTTTCCAATTTGAGACTCTCAGACTTATTAGAGTCAGATTCAAGATTCCTTTTCAGGTCTCTGAATTTAGCTCTAATTTGCTGATAACGTTCCAGAATCTCATTGAGGCTTTCAGCAAGTTCAGCCTTTGTAAAGTTAACAGCGAAGTTAGGAAATACCTCTTCTGTGTCTGATTCTGAGTCTGATTCAGAAGCTTCACTATCTTCTGAAATGTTAGCCATGAGAGCTATGTTTTCCCTTTCATCATCTGATTCTGAGTCAGCTTCAGACGAGTCAGAGTCATCCCATGTAGCCATGAGACTTTTCTTCTTCTCTCTTCCAAGCTTCTTTTTGGGCTTTTCCCTCTGAAGCTTTGGGCAGTCACTCTTGTAGTGTCCTTGCTCATTGCACTCATAGCAGATGATGTCTTTGGTGTTTGGCTTCTTGCTACTGGATGAGCCTTCAGATCTTCTGTATCCAGAGGAAGAATCTGTCCTTCTGTATCTGGAAGAAGACTCGTTCTGATCAGATCTTCTGGGATTCCTGAACTTCCTTTGTCTTTGCTTCCACAGTTGATTCACTCTTCTGGAGAGAAGGGAAAGTTCGTCTTCTTCTGATGATGATCCATAAGATGTTTCTTCAACTGCCTGCAAAACTTTAGACTCAGATTTTCTGTTAGATTTTAATGCTAAAGGCTTACCTTGCTTCTGAGGCTCATCAGCTTCTAGCTCTATCTCATGACTTCTGAGGGAGCTGATAAGTTCCTCCAGAGTGATTTTGTTGAGATCTTTAGCTAGCTTCAGAGCAGTAACCATAGGCCTCCACTGCTTGGGTAAACTTCTGATTATTTTCTTGACATGGTCAGCAGTAGAGTACCCTTTGTCCAGAACTTTGAGACCAGCTACCAGAATCTGGAATCTAGAGAACATAGTTTCAATGGATTCAGATTCTTCCATTTTGAACGCCTCATACTTCTGAATGAGCGCCAGAGCTTTTGTTTCTTTGACCTGAACGTTGCCCTCATGCGTCATTCTGAGAGAATCAAAGATGTTCTTTGCTGTGTCTCTGTTGGAGATCTTTTCATACTCAGTGTAGGAAATGGCACCGAGGAGGATGGTTCTGGCCTTGTGGTGATTCTTGAAGTCACGCTTTTGTTGATCAGACATTGATTTTCTATCAATCTTCTGACCACTTGCATTCACAGGGTGCGTGTATCCATCTGTCACCATATCCCACAGATCAGCATCATGTGCCAGAAAGAAGCTTTCAATTCTGTCTTTCCAGTAATCAAAGTTTTCTCCATCAAAGACTGGAGGTTTGCCACTGAATCTGTCTCTGTCCTCATTGTTGTCATTGCTGATGTGAGAATTGTTTCCTGCCATTGTGTTTTTCTGACGCTGGATCTTGTACTGACACGGTTAAGTGTTTTAGCTCAGAACCAGGCGCTCTGATACCAATTGAAGTGGTGAAAAACACAAGAAGGGGGGGTTGAATTGTAAAATTGAAATCTAAAGCAATGAACACGATATTTTTATCCTGGTTCGTTTGATCTCAAACTACTCCAGTCCACCCGTCAAGGTGATTTCGCCTCTCTCCAACGAGGTCTTAATCCACTATATTCAACTGAATATTATAGACTGCTTTAACAACTGCTAAAGCCTTCTTGATTCAAACCACAACCCGGTTTGTCAAGGCAACACTTTCTTACAAAGAGATAAAACTATGTGTGTGGATGTTTTCTACAAAACTGTATCACAACTGTGATGTATACACAAAATGAAGCTTAGAAACTAGATTGCTAAACAATAATGGAATATCAGAGTATGTAGTTTAGCAAAACTGGTAGAACGAAGATTATGGTTCAGCTTTTGTGCGTGTATAGATTTGGAGAGCATTAACCATTTCAATCTTCAAAGCCTTGTTTATATAGCACTTGAGATGATGAACGTTGGATGCAATATTCTTGATTCAATGCTAATAACAAGCTTTCCTTTTTGAGAAGATCTTGTCTGGAATGAGGCCGTTGTAATTAATTAGCTTTCAATGCACAGTACCGTTGCTTACTTAACGCAAGTTCTGGCTTGGCTCATTCTGATTCTGCTTCGCTGCTGATGAACTATTGTGTTTCTGTATCAGAGTGTTTGAGCGCAGTTCTGTTCATCAAGCTTCAGCATGTACGTGAGTTCATCATCTGATCTTGACGTTCTGATGTAGCAACTTCTGATGCTGGTGTATGAAATCAAATTCTGATGCTGAATAGATGTGATCTTGCTTATTTCAATCAGCGTATCTGCAAGTCAGAACATAATAATTTTAGGCAGCAGATAGTTCAAACATGAAACATATAAATACTATATCTTTTCATTTTGTTATCATCAAAACTTAAATATAGGGTAGTAGATTCAAACATTGTTCTAACAATGCTATCCCATTTCCATTCTGGAACTTCTAACGGTTGCATCAACCCTGCTGGCTTCTGATGTTCAACTTTTGACTTCTGACAAGTCAAACATGCATACACAAACTGAGCCACATCACTCTTCATTCCAGGCCACCAAAATAAACCTTTCAAATCTAGATACATCTTTGTAGCTCCTGGATGAATACTTAAGTTACTTCTATGACTCTCTTCAAGTATCACTTTCTTCATCTCAGCATCATCAAGAATACAAATCAGATTACGAAATCTCAACACACCTTGCGCATCTAGCTTAAAATCGCTATTCTCATACTGATTGATTCCAACCATCAAATCTACCAGTTTCACATCTAACTTCTGAGCTTCTCTGATACTATCTAGAAATTCATTATTAATCTTTAACATACCCAACATAACACTCCGCAAAGTAACCTCGCAAACTAAGCTCATATCTCTGAACTGTTCAATTAATTCCAACTCTTTAACCATCATTGCTGACATGTGTAAAGTCTTTCGACTCAACGCATCAACTACCACATTCACTTTTCCTGGATGATAATTCAAACTGAAATCATAATCCTTTAACAATTCCAACCATCTCCGTTGCCTCATATTCAACTCCTTCTGATCAAAAAGATACTTCAAGCTCTTATGGTCACTAAACACTTCAAATCTAGAACCATAAAGATAATGCCTCCAAATCTTCAACACAAAGACAACTACAGCAAGCTCTAAATCATGCGTAGGATAGTTCTTCTCATGAGTCCTCAACTGCCTTGACGCATAAGCAACTACATTATCATTCTGCATAAGCACACCTCCTAAATCCATCTCAGAAGCATCACAATACAGCACAAAAGGCTCTCCTGGATTAGGCAACATCAAAATCGGAGCCGACGTCAACCTCTTCTTCAATTCTGTAAAACTTTCTTTGCACTAAACATCCCACACAAAAGCTCTACCTTTATAAGTCAACTTAGTCAACGAAAGTTCCAACTTAGAAAAACCTTCGATAAACCTTCTATAATAACCAGCTAATCCCAAAAAGCTTCTAATCTCAGTAGCCGACTTCGGAGTTTCCCATTGCAACACAACATCAACCTTCGATGGATCTACAACAATGCCACTACCTGAAATCACATGACCAAGAAAACTAACCTCCTTTAACCAGAATTCACACTTGGACAACTTTGCATACAACTTCTTCTCTTTCAAAACTTGCAATACTACTCTTAAGTGTTCTGCATGCTCTTCTTCGGACTTAGAGTAAATTAAAATATCATCAATGAACACCACCACGAACCGATCCAAATAAGTATGAAATATACGATTCATATATTCCATGAATACTCCCGGCGCATTAGTAACACCAAAAGGTATCACCGAATACTCGTAATGTCCATAATGCATTCTGAAAGCCGTCTTCTTGATATCTTCATCCTTCACTTTAATTTGATGCTAACCCGACCTCAAATCAATCTTACTAAACACACGAGCATCCACCAATTGATCCATCAAGTCATATATTCTTGGAAGCGGATACTGTTCTTAATTGTCACTTTATTCAACTGTATATAATCAACACAAAGTCTCATACTTCCATATTTCTTCTTTACCAACATCACTGGAGCACCCCACGACGATACACTTGGTCTTATAAACTTCTTTTCAAGTAACTCTTCCAATTTCTCCTTTAACTCGGACAATTCAGATGCAGACATCCTGTATGGTTCCATAGGCATAGGTCTGGTACCAGGTACAAGATCAATAGCAAATTAAACTTCCCTCTCTGGCGGTACATCAGGAATCTCATCAGGGAAAACTTCAGGAAATTCACACACCACCTGCAATTCCTCAATTATAGCTTGAGTCTCTACAGATAGCGACACCATCAACGAGAACATATGTGCTTCCTCTTGCATCAACTTCCTCAACTGTCTAGCAGACAACAAACCATCTTCCTATTCTTCAGGAGTAGAAAACCTCAGACTTGTCATAACACTTAATACGAACATAGTTATGCTCTAACTAGTTCATACCCAAAATCACATCCAAACCTCTTAACGGCAAACAAACCAAATCAACAACAAAGTCTCCGTCGAAGATCGACAAGGGACACTTCAAACATACAAAAGAAGTAGTCATCGACCCCTTGGATGGAGTATCAACGACCATTTCTCCATTCATAGAAGACAACATAAGACCCAATCTTTCAACACAATCAACAACAATAAAATAATGAGTAGCACCGGTATCAATAATAGTATTTAAATGAGTACTATTAATGAAACATGTACCTCTGATAAGTCTGTCCTCAGCAGCTGCTTGATCCTCAACCAAAGCGAACACTTTATCACTTATCTGCGCCCTATTTGGTTTCTGACACTGACTACCAATGTACCCTTCTTCACTACAGTTGAAACAAATCACATCCTTATGCTTGCACTCAGATACAACATGTCTGTTCTTACCACAACGAAAACACCTATTTACTTCAGTAGTACACACATTACTCTTATGCCCAGGTTTCCCACATTTAAAACAAACCACAACAACAGGAGCATCTCCTCCACTAGTCCTCTGACCCTGAGAAACTTTCTGTTTACCCTTACCACGATTCTGTTGGTGCCTACCCCTCTTCTCACTGATAATCTTGTAATGAGAATTATTACCCTCCTCATAAATCCTGCAACTTTCAATCAAATAAGAAAAGACATGGATCTTCTGGTATCCAACTTCCTTCTTGATCTCTGGGTGCAACCCGTTCTCAAACTTGATACTTTTCGGAAACTCAGCATCTGCCTCAGCGTAGTGCGGATAAAACTTATCCAACTCAGAAAACTTGGCAACATACTCAACAATAGACATATTCCCTTGCTTCAGCTCAAGGAACTCAATCTCCTTCTTACCACGGACATCTTCAGGAAAGTACTTCTTCAAAAATTCCCTACGGAACACAGCCCAAGTGAGATTCTCACTTGCAATTTCCAATCTCTGACAAGTCTCTAGCCACCAGTCATCAGCCTCGACTGCTAGCATATGAGTACCATATCAAACCTTTTACGCTGGAGTGCAATCCATCACACGGAAGATTCTCTACATCTCTTTCAACCAATCCAATGCTCCTTCAGGATCATATTTTCCCTTGAACATATGCAGATTCTCTCTCTGGAAAGTCGCCAAGCTACGAGATCCAGCATTCCCGTCAACATTCGGCTGATTTTCCATCGCATGAGCCATTGCTTCTAAAGCAGCAACAAGTGCAACATCATTCCTTCCAGCCATCTCAACTTATCACTATAACATAAAAAACGGTTAGAACTCAAATTAACAATACTCGATTGTTAGACAACTACAACTCGACAACAAGGTCGGACCAACCTTTTGCTTTGATACCAACTTTGTAACACCCCAATTCTACCCGACAATTATATGTGTAAATCAGAGTTATAAAATCATTCATGCAAACGAATCAGGATGCCACAAATTCCTCATTAAAAACTCATTGCATTCATCGTGGATACATAACACTTTAAAACTTCGGATGAACCATCAACATAATACCTTAACTAAATAATTCAACAATTTAACATCTAAGCAGCGGAATTCTTAATAACATCTTTATCATCGTTACAACAACTTCAAAACAACACATATCTAATAATAATCAACTTAAAGTTCAACAACTGAATAATCAATAATCAAAAGCAACAAGCGTTCATTCCCCGAGTGTTACATATCAGAGCAATGACACCGACTCGAACTACTGAAGGTATACAACCTTCACTCTCGATTACCTACACGTTACCAACGTAAGGGTAACATTTAAATAGAATGGGTGAGATATTTGACAATATAATAAAACGTATGATAATTAATATATTAAATTAGATCACATAAAATCACCACTTCTCATCTTATAATCAACAATAACCGCAATGGAAATACTAACAATAATACACATCCATCACATCAATTCACAACTTCTTTATTCAATCATATAATGCGACTCAATACTATGTGAATGCATGTGGTACCATTGGAGCAGAACTCCCATCTTAAAAATCTTCCAATAAATAGAGGCATCAACAAGGCATAATCCTTCATCTTAAAATTCGCCAATACATGCCATCTTAACGAGCATAAGCTCCATCTTGAAATGCAATGTATGTGACACAATCATGAATGTAATGACAACACCATAAATTCCAACATCTTCAACACAAACATCATCGTTGGCCATAAGCCTACATCTTACTAGTTGCCAATTATTAGAGGTATCTCAACATCTTTTCATCAACATCGTTTATCAACATCATTTATCATCATAAATCATCAAACATCATTTATACATCATAATTCATCAAACATCATTTATACGTCATAATTCATCAAACAAAATCTCATTAACATCATCTCATTAACAATGCAACCGTACAATAATACAACAGTAACTCATCAATTTCGCAATGTTGGCCATAAGCCTATAACATGATATTGCCTATAATTAATTAATCAACTAAGGTGTTGTACCCCAAAATTTGCCCTCCTCTTTTTCCACAAGAAATCACAGCTTCGGGCGTTTCCTGATTTTTCAGATTGGCGTAAGAATCAGTCAAACAGGCTTTTCTCGTCAGTCATACAGAATTAGGGTTCTCTTTGATTTTAAGCAGTTCAGGCCGTTTGCTTAGGGTTTGGTTGATTTTGGCTCAGGTTTTGATCAGGCAGACATTTCTTTGGCGTTTAATCAAGAATTAGGGTTTTTGTGCGTGCATTCTCAGAAAGGATTATTTTACAGTTCTTTTCAGTTTACTCTGAGATTTGGATTGAGGCATTTGCATCAAGAACTTGCAGTGTTTTGCTTAATCAGTAAAGGTTAAGGCATTTGATTTAAGGTGAGATAAAGGCTGAGGTACTTAAATTGAGAATCTACAGTGTCTGATTTGATCAGTAAAAAGATAAATATCTGGATATTGGTTTGATTAACTGTACATTATTTAATTGGAAGCACCAGGTTTATTATTGATTCAATGATAAGGCCACAATGTTTATTAATTATTTTTCTAAAGTCAGAATAATTGGATACTTCCAGTTATTTTAATTTAAGAAATTCAAATAATTAAATGAACATTGAATTGAAAGAAGAATTAACTGATCAAGTTTGGATTTTATTTCATCTTTAATTATTCGTTACAATTGTTATTTGAATACAGTATTTATTTACAAAGTATTCTAATAATGATTACAATGATTAAAAATTGAAATAAAATTTCATCCTAATTCCTAAATTTTCATCTTCTATCCAATGCCTCCTCTTTTGCTCCATTTGGTTGTTTATCTGTAAAACAAAGAAAAGAAAGAAAAGTCAAAGCAGATAAAAGAATTAAAAGCAGACAGATAAAAAATAGATTCATCATTAAAGGCAACTGGATGGAATCAGTTTGCCCTCTCTGCAAATCACGAGATTTCTCCCGGTTCACAGAGAGGGATAAATAATGCTTGCAAAAGAAAAAGGTATGAATGCACAAAGTTATGATTTTGCACAAGTTCAAATTGTCAACCCACTGCATAATTTCCAAACAAACAGCATGCCAAACAAAGTCCAAATCCAAACTGAACTAAATGTCAAAAAAACTGTCCAAGGATATGGAAAGATATCAAGATATCAAGCAAGTACAAAAGGCCACCAAAAGCTGTCAAAAGAGATATGCAAATATCAAGAAGTACAAGGTATGCAGAGGAAAATATACAAGTGCAAGCAACATCAAATTACATCATTTTCCTACAGTTGCCTTTTCAGAAAAAAGTACTTCTAAGCAATATTAAAATGCTTTTAGTTGTACTGGAGAGAGAGAGAAGAGAGAAAAGAAGAAGGGCTTACCGGCTTAGGCTTGAAAAGAGATATAAAAAAAAACAAAACTGCTAACACAGTAGACAGGGACGGAGATATGACAAAAAATCAGAACCTCACAAGAACTGTATGAAAAACTGTCTCCACCCTGCTGAAGTAAAAACAGAAGCACACTAAGCCTCAAACAAACTCAGGCCTTACCATTCAAAAACTGAAACAACATATCAAAACCTCACCAACACCCAATACTTCAACCTGTCAAAACAAAAACTTTGAACCTGCTGAAACCAAATAGAACTACCAAGTCCCAAACCTGCATTAACCTTCAAAATACCAAAGCCTAACCTGTAAAAGGCCAAGCCCCTAACCTGTAAACAAAAGCCATCAACCTGCTGAAGCCAAACCAAAGTCTAAAGCATACATAGCCTAAAGCTTCTTAAAGCATTCATACCAAGTTTGCAAGCCTAAGCATCAAACAGTCTAAACCTGTAAATTCCAAACAAACCCAACCTGTCAAGCTAAGCCTTAAACACCCAACCTGTAAAGACAAAGCCCTCAAGCACCAAACTGTCAAACCCTTTCTAAAACCAGTTTCCAAACCAACACGAACCCTCAGAACATTGTCATCATTGGGTTAACATACAGAGGCACAATATATTCAATAGCATACCAAATATCCAAGCTCACAACAGCAAAAGCTCAACCAAGCACAGAAGGGGCAAGAATTTCAAGGCAACATATCTCACAAGCATACTCAGTATAACCAAGACGTCAATCAAGCATACAAGGCAAAGAGGCCCTCAGAGGAAGCCTCATCATAGGGCAGGCATCAAAGCAAGTAAGAAGAAGAAAGGAAGTCAAATTAGGTTTTCAGTAACGTCATCATAAAACCCTAAAGAAGGCAAAGAAATAAAGATACTAGGAAGAGCAAGCTAGCTCAAACGCTCATCATCACCATCCCCTCGCCTTGGCCTCCGGAGCTCCTCCACGTCCGCCTCTTCCTCCGTCAAGGTAGTATTTCTCCTTTTTTCTTCTTTCCACAACCTCAATAACAAACAATAATAACCACATAAAATCAGAAACAAAATCAGAACTCGAACTAAGCATGCAAAAGAGGAATTTAGTGAAAACCCTAACGCGTTAGAGAAAAAGATCAAACCTTGCAAACGTCGTCGATTAATCCATGGAGGAAGGAAGACGGAGATGGCGCTGGTTGGCCTAGGCAAGGAAGGACGTGGTTCTGATGGCTATGGCGTAAGAAGACGAAGATGGAGAAAGAAGTGAACGGCGCCGCTTCTGTAACTGTAACCCCAAGTCCAAGTGAAACGAAAACATGAGAACCCTAAAACAATTTGTCTCAACAATGGGCCTTGCCCTTTTCCCAGTAGCCTAAGCCCATTAAACGTGCACATCCCTTTTGTGGTTTCTCAGTGAGTTTTGCTTGGGCCTAATTCCCTTTTGACCCATTTAACTCTTTTCTTCATCTTTTATTTTATTAAAACTTGTTTTGATTAATACATAAAACATTGAAACTTTTTTCTTTTAAAACTTAAAACTTTTTTTGTTTTATTAAAACATTTTGTTTGTACATAAAACAATAATATATAATTTTCTTAAACTTGAAATATTTTTCCTTATTTTTAATTAAAAAACTTTGTACATAATTAATTAAAATACATTATTTTTAATACCTAAAAGAATAGACCTTAAAACATTTTCTTTTCTTTTAATTAAACTTTCTTATTTGTACATATTAACAAAATACGAGAATACAAAATTAAATAAACAAAACACTTAATAATACATGAACATTCCTCACCTTGTAAATAATCATACACTTACACACTTACAATACACACATACATTGACACATTCACATTTGCTTTATTCTTATACATTGCTGTACATTTGATTACATATTACATTTGATCGCAATTCGATTTGGTTGTAATTATTGGACACTACTCTCCTTAAAGTCTCATCCCCATTTGTAAATTTGTACCCCCACTCCCGGATACTATTTTGTAATAGCGTAGACTTTAAATTCCCGCAATTTACCGCTTTCAAATATACCATGGTTAGACCTAGGGGTTGTATGTACATAAAATCAGACGCTAGATAACCTAATACAAGACAAACACATGAAATCAATACACAATCACACTTGCACCCTAGGGTAATCCCACATGTTGCCTTCCAAAATGGGCCATGCTTGCACGTCGAGTTTCTTTGGCAAAATAATTCAAATGATCATAAGTCCCTCGATGACGCTTTCGGAAGTTGCCTATCAAAATGATCATAGTCCCTTCAAGCAAAATTGCCAAAGACACTTGGCACCATTGCATTCATGGTCCGTACGATGACCCGCGCCTGTCCCGTTAAACATCCTAAACGCAAGATTGTCCACCAAATACAATGATGGAACAAAATTGTTAAAAAGGGTTCAAACATGAGAAAAAAACCTTTGAGTACATTAGGGGTAGACAAAACTCTTAGTTACTTGATCAACTTGCAAAAACACTTGCCTACTTTTCAAAACCACACTCCACAAACACCTTTAAAACAAACTTTCAAAAACATTTGAAACATCTTTTCGAAAAGATACACACCTTCGTATATACTCAAACACGAGTCATTACAACGGTTGCCGAAACAAAGGCGTCTATTTCAAAACATTTTCAAAACACAAATATACACACCTTTTCAAGCAATCAAAAATCAAGGCAAGTGATCTAAAACCAAGTAACTAAGAGCCCATGGATAACCATGGATGAAAAGGGTGCTAATACCTTCCCTTTTCATAATCTACCCCCGAACCCACGAAACATCTCAAAAGATTTTTTTCCTGTGCTTTTTAACCTTTCCTTTAGGATAAAATGAAAAGTCGGTGGCGACTCTTGCTAAACCGAACAAGTGCGAATACAAACGTAAAAACTCAAGTCAGTTCTCCCACCGTATCACAGAACTGGCGACTCTGCTGGGGATTTATTAAAAGTGGGGTTACCTTAGGGTTTAGATCAACTTTACATTCTTGCTTTGATTGCCTTGATTGATTTATCTTTTGGGTCCTTGTTTGGGTTTTTTGTAAATCCTACACCCGGATTTGGGGCACCTTTTTAGGTAAATAGCAAAAAACTGTGAGGGAACTGTGCGGGGTATACCGACATGGTTGAAGCAGTAAGCTATGTTAGTGTGACATATTTGTGAGTACCGGTAACCCTTGAGTTCAGTCAAGGAGAGTACGGGGCCGCTGAGTGATGTCGTGAAGCACTAACAAACTCTTAGAACCTTAATTGACCATCCTAGCCTTTTTAGGGGTAGGGAGATAACCGAATTTGGTGCAGTCCGAAGTTGGTAGATACTCGATACTACACTCATTGAGGGTTGTTTTCTTGGAATATTTTGATTGCCAGTTAAGTGGCTAAACCAAAACGATGAACACGGAAAACAATCCAATGATAGTGAGCTCTTTAGAACCCGGTTTCTATTTTTTAGGACATGATGAGCCAACTAACTTCAACAGGGTACTTACCTACAACCCCATGCAAACCTGAACCTAAGGACTTGTTTTTCTTTGTGTGAATATGATTGTATATACACTCACTTGCTTTTGCATACATAACATCATAACATCATACCATGGCATTTTCAATAACCTTTTCAAGGATCTCGAGGGTTCTTTTGATGGAGGGTTACGTCGAACCAGACGTCTACCAATGGGAAAGAGGTTTCTCCTCTAAACAAATGCCATCAAAGATCAAGTACAACAACTGGAATCAGGGGCTATGACCCACTTGACATGGTGAGCTTGATTCCCGTGGAAAGACATCCACCAGCACAAAGTTCTCCAACCAAAGATCAAGTACAACAACTGGAATCAGGGGATATGACCCACTTGACATGGTGAGCTTGATTCCCGTGGAAAGACATCCACCGGCACAAAGTTCTCCAACCAAAGATCAAGTACAACAACTGGAATCAGGGGCTATGACCCACTTGACATGGTGAGCTTGATTCTCGTGGAAAGACATCCACCACTACAAAGTTCTCCAATCAAAGACTGAAGTTCAATCTCTAACATTTTCTTGTGTTTACCCCAAGAGATCCTTGAAAGCATGCATCCACATATCATGCATTGCATTTTGACATTTTTTCCTTTTTCAGGTTTCCTTACTCTCATACTGTTTATTTCAGTAAGAGATGGCTCTAGAAAGGACTGTCAAGGATATCCAGGACCAGACTGCTCAGCTGCAGGAAATGTTCTTGAACTTGTCTCTGGGGCAAGAAGAAATGAAGGCCCTCCTCACAAAGGGCTTGGAGAATTCAAATAATGCCAGGAGTGATCAGCTTGCGGAGCTGCAGTTTGATCTGGCAACATTGAGGATCCAAGTGATGGGGCAGTTATTGGGCCAGATGGCTCTCATCCAGGACCTGTCTCAAAGACAAGAGGAACTCAGAGTTCTCGTCCGCCAACTGCTTCAAAATAACCACTGGGGCAAACATCTGAGGTTGAAGAGCAAGTTACCGCTCAGCCTCCATCCACTCAAGAAGACAAAGGGATGGCTCCTTTGCTTGCTTCAGGGTCACAAGCCCAGCAACAACCTCGCCAGCGTCAACGGGGTAATCGGCGTAAACAAGAAACGTCAGGAAGACAGTTCACGTAGACTGACATACCGTCATCTCTGATTCTGGAGCGCTTGTTGGAGGTCAACCTGATTTCCTTGAGGGATCCTATCTGGAACCCAAATACCTCCGCTCCTAACTATCATCCCGATGCCTTTTGTGTTTACCACTCCTACAGCCCGGGGCACGACACTGACGACTGTTGGGCCTTGAAGAACAAGATTCAAGATCTGATCGACATTGGAGTGTTGAGGTTCATGCCAGACAGCGAGATGAAAATCTTCCGTTAAGGAGTTCTCCACCTGAAGTGACAAAGCTCAAGCTGAAAGACTTTTGCTTCATTTTGAATTTTCAAAGTTGTAATTTCTTTTGTTTTCAAATAATTATCTGTTGATGTTGAACTTTGTTTCATTAATGTATTACATATGTTTGTCTTGAATTCATCCATTCGTTTTCACTACTCTTATGCTTTCTTCATTTAACTCTTGATAAAAAACTGCAAGCCTTTAGAGGGAGGATGATGAAACAATACCGTAATCTCATACAGTATGCTTTTGAACAGACCTTGCTGATGATGTACATGCATTTCCTTCAATTCTCAAACACTGGAGTTATAAGGAAGATGATCCCTAGTCAACCCCTTCGAGCCAAAGAAGTAGGAGTTTTCTGTTCTAAAACCTTTGATATAAACCTGGGGCAGGGTAGTCTCTCAGTTAATTCAGAAAATGCGCGTTGAAGTCGCAAACTCTCAGTTCGTAATACAACGAACGACGTCAAAAAAAAAAAAAGAAAAGCATTCCCTTGGAATCAAAAGACAGTGATGGTTCCCTATCATATAGGAAGCCAATCTCTCAAAGGATAAAAGCCCACCAAGCCAAAACCTATAAAGGAGGCTTAAGAAAGCTAGGGCATCCCGCTGACTGTGATCTCGAAAACAGAGACAATCAGGCAAAAGTTAGGGATAACAAATCAAAATCAAAATAGAGAGGTCATTACAAATCCTCAACAACATGAAAATGTTGCAAAAGAAAAAGGAGATGACGACTGTCTCCCAATTCAATTGGTGAACCATCACCCAAAATGTCGTTCCAAACTCGAATAGAGTACGACGCATAATTAACTGAGCTTAGGTTTGAAGAACATCACGAAGAGCGGGTGGGTACAAATACACTTTGAGCCTTTATCCTTTGTTTCTTAAACCGTGAACCAGGCCACGTTACAACCCTTCAAAAGTACTAATTGAAGCATGGGTTAATTCGGAAGCATACTGTTACAAAAGGTATCCTGACTCCTGTAAGGCTTTGCTCTAAAATCTTGTGTTTACTTGTCTTATAAAAAGTTTCTGCTAAAAAACGCATTTTTCAAAACTTCGAGACAAACATAAACTTTGCATTACTTAATATCATTGTTTGCATTTGGCTATTTGTTTGACAGCAAAGAAATTCATACAGCGAATGTTCGGAGGAACGAAAACTCTCTCAGTGAGTTAAAATCACTTCAAAAGGACGACACTTCCAACGACAAGTCTCCTATCAACCAGGGGCACGACATGTCACCATCAATTAACCTAGGGTAGTCCAGTCAAGGTCCAACAAATATTTCAAGGTTCAGTTAACCTGGGGCAGTCCAGTCAAGATTTCAAGAAATCTCTCAATTGGCAGAGTAATCTGATTCAAGACTCCTTCATCATCACTTGGGGCATTCGAATGTCAAAAGTGTCCGGAGTATTCCTTCATCACCTGCTGGAAATTACAACCACCAACAGAATAACTATCACCTTTCCAGATTCGATTCCTGTACCTAGCCAGGGCATATCTGTGGACGACTGATTGTAGATTAACACCTGTAACAAGCCAGGAAATTATCTACATGAAGAGATCGAAGATCAACACCTGTAACAAGCCAGGAAATTATCTACACTACCACTGGGGGCATTCGAATGTCAAAAGTGTTCAACAACTCCTTCATCACCTGTCAGAAGTCATGGTTGTCAAAGATCAATTTCTCGCAAAATTCAAGTTGTGAAGACCAGACTACGACCGGATAACAGTGTCAGATTACCGCAAAGCCTGGATTACGACCAAATAGTGGGATCTCCTGAATTCAAGTTATGAAGCCCGGATTCGACCGGATAATATCTTGATCTCTACAGCATATTGTGAAGACCGGACTACGACCGAATAACAGTGTCAGATTACCGCAAAGCCTGGATTACGACCAGACAGTAGGATCTCCTGAATTCAAGTTATGAAGCCCAAATTTGACAGGATAATATCTTGATCTCTACAGCACATTGTGAAGACCGGACTACGACCGGATAATAGTGTCAGATTACCGCAAAGCCTGGATTACGACCAGATAGTGGGATCTCCTGAATTCAAGTTATGAAGCCCGGATTTGACCGGATAATATCTTGATCTCTACAACACATTGTGAAGACCGGACTACGACCTGATAACAGTGTCAGACAATCGCCAAGCCTGGATTAACGACCAAACAGCAGTCAAGAGTACTATGAAGCCTGGAATCGACCAGATAGTGGTATATCTTTAACACAAGCCGTGAAGCCCGAATTTGACCGGATAAAAGCTTAGCGAGCTATTGTGAAGCCTGGACCACGACCAGATAGCAATACAAATTTCTGTGAAGCCTGGATTACGACCAGATAGCAGTTAACCCTACACAGAATCAAGTTTCAATATCCCCAGCGGAGCTAAAACTTCCAACTATCAATCCCCAAGCAGAGTGAAGACTCTCATTTTCAGTTCCTCTCAGAATATTCGAATATTCTCCAGTGAAGATCCCCTCAAGACAGGAATTCCCCAGTAGATTGGCATACAACCCAAGCTCCGGATTCCCCGACAGTGGTCCCAGGACTTCTTATGATCTAAGATTCTTGCCCTCCCCAGCAGCAGTCAAGGAATTATTTTCCCCGGCAGCAGTCAAGTTTCTTCTGTCTCCAGCCATCCAGGATTCATCTATCCTCAGCAAGACAGTTCATCAGCTTACCTGCGCATTCATCACATTCATATCATCAACATTGACGTAACATACATTGCATCATGCATCATGACATCGCATACAACTAACTCTTTTCCTTTTCAGGAAAAGATCAGTCAACAGACAAAAATCATCATCTTCCGAGATTCATCCAGAAATAGTTCAGATGTGACCCAAACACGGTAACATTCCGATACTTATTCCAAATTCATCCGGAACCAGTTTTACACGGACTCATCATCAGGAAATCCTACGCCGGTTCCTTCTTCACTTTAAGACTTCTGAAAACAGTTTACGGACGCTTCCCAACAACGGATGCTGCTCTATTGCTTATTCAACTTCAAGACTTCTGAAAACAGTTCACGGGTTCTCCAGTAACGGATGTTAACCTATCGCTTGTTCAGATTCTTCTCAACTTCTGAAAACAGTTTACGGATGCTTCCCAACAACGGATGCTGCTCTATTACCTCTTCAAGTTCCAGACTCTTGAAAACAGTTTACGGATTCTCCAAAACATGGATGTCAATCTATCGCTTATTCAGAACCTCAGTTCAGAGATGTTCCAAAACATGGATACCATTCTGATACTCGTCCACTCACCAATGACATACAGTTCAACAATCACCTTCAGATGGCATCGATAAGCCCATCCTCCTACCAGCAACTTCCAGATGGCATCTCTAAGCCCATCCCCTGACGAGATTCTGTCACACTTCCAGATGGCATCTTTAAGCCCATCACCAAATGGCATCTTTAAGCCCATTCCCTCTACCATCACAGCACCAAGTGCAAATTTTAGGGCACTATAGTGTCCAATCTCCTTTTACCCTCGAGTCGCAAAAGGCAAACTTGCCAATCTAACTCTTCAGGTCCAAGAAGATTGAACAGGGGCAACTGTTGTACCCCAAAATTTACCCTCCTCTTTTTCCACAAGAAATCACAGCTTCGGGCGTTTCCTGATTTTTCAGATTGACGTAAGAATAAGTCAAACAAGCTTTTCTCGTCAGTCAGACAGAATTAGGGTTCTCTTTGATTTTAAGCAGTTCAGGCCGTTTGCTTAGGGTTTGGTTGATTTTGGCTCAGGTTTTGATCAGACAGACGTTTCTTTGGCGTTTAATCAAGAATTAGGGTTTTTGTGTGCGCATTCTCAGAAAGGATTATTTTACAGTTCTTTTCAGTTTACTCTGAGATTTGGATTGAGGCATTTGCATCAAGAACTTGCAGTGTTTTGCTTAATCAGTAAAGGCTAAGGCATTTGATTTAAGGTGAGATAAAGGCTGAGGTACTTAAATTGAGAATCTACAGTGTCTGATTTGATCAGTAAAAAGATAAATATCTGGATATTGGTTTGATTAACTGTACATTATTTAATTGGAAGCGCCAGGTTTATTATTGATTCAATGATAAGGCCACAGTGTTTATTAATTATTTTTCTAAAGCCAAAATAATTGGATACTTCCAGTTATTTTAATTTAAGAAATTCAAATAATTAAATGAACATTGAATTGAAAGAAGAATTAACTGATCAAGTTTGGATTTTATTTCATCTTTAATTATTCGTTACAATTGTTATTTAAATATAATATTTATTTACAAAGTATTCTAATAATGATTACAATGATTAAAAATTGAAATAAAATTTCATCCTAATTCCTAAATTTTCATCTTCTATCCAATGCCTCCTCTTTTGCTCCATTTGGTTGTTTATCTGCAAAACAAAGAAAAGAAAGAAAAGTCAAAGCAGATAAAAGAATTAAAAGCAGACAGATAAAAAATAGATTCATCATTAAAGGCAACTGGCTGGAATCAATTTGCCCTCTCTGCAAATCACGCGATTTCTCCCGGTTCACAGAGAGGGATAAATAATGCTTGCAAAAGAAAAAGGTATGAATGCACAAAGTTATGATTTTGCACAAGTTCAAATTGTCAACCCACTGCATAATTTCCAAACAAACAGCATGCCAAACAAAGTCCAAATCCAAACTGAACTAAATGTCAAAAAAACTGTCCAAGGATATGGAAAGATATCAAGATATCAAGCAAGTACAAAAGGCCACCAAAAGATGTCAAAAGAGATATGCAAATATCAAGAAGTACAAGGTATGCAGAGGAAAATATACAAGTGCAAGCAACATCAAATTACATCATTTTCCAGCAGTTGCCTTTTCAGAAAAAAAGTACTTCTAAGCAATATTAAAATGCTTTTAGTTGTACTGGAGAGAGAGAGAAGAGAGAAAAGAAGAAGGGCTTACAGGCTTAGGCTTGAAAAGAGATATAAAAAAAAACAAAACTGCTAACACAGTAGACAAGGACGGAGATATGACAAAAAATCAGAACCTCACAAGAACTGTATGAAAAACTGCCTCCACCCTGTTGAAGTAAAAACAGAAGCACACTAAGCCTCAAACAAACTCAGGCCTTACCATTCAAAAACTGAAACAGCATATCAAAACCTCACCAACACCCAATACTTCAACCTGTCAAAACAAAAACTTTGAACCTGCTGAAACCAAATAGAACTACCAAGTCCCAAACCTGCATTAACCTTCAAAATACCAAAGCCTAACCTGTAAAAGGCCAAGCCCCTAACCTGTAAACAAAAGCCATCAACCTGCTGAAGCCAAACCAAAGTCTAAAGCATACATAGCCTAAAGCTTGTTAAAGCATTCAGACCAAGTTTGCAAGCCTAAGCATCAAACAATCTAAACTTGTAAATTCCAAACAAACCCAACCTGTCAAGCTAAGCCTTAAACACCCAACCTGTAAAGACAAAGCCCTCAAGCACCAAACTGTCAAACCCTTTCTAAAACCAGTTTCCAAACCAACACGAACCCTCAGAACATTGTCATCATTGGGTTAACATACAGAGGCACAATATATTCAATAGCATGCCAAATATCCAAGCTCACAGCAACAAAAGCTCAACCAAGCACAGAAGGGGCAAGCATTTCAAGGCAACATATCTCACAAGCATACTCAGTATAACCAAGACGTCAATCAAGCATGCAAGGCAAAGAGGCCCTCAGAGGAAGCCTCATCACAGGGCAGGCATCAAAGCAAGCAAGAAGAAGAAAGGAAGTCAAATTAGGTTTTCAGTAACATCATCATAAAACCCTAAAGAAGGCAAAGAAATAAAGATACCAGGAAGAGCAAGCTAGCTCAAACGCTCATCATCACCATCCCCTCGCCTTGGCCTCCGGAGCTCCTCCACGTCCGCCTCTTCCTCCGTCAAGGTAGTATTTCTCCTTTTTTCTTCTTTCCACAACCTCAATAACAAACAATAATAACCACATAAAATCAGAAACAAAATCAGAACTCGAACTAAGCATGCAAAAGAGGAATTTAGTGAAAACCCTAACGCGTTAGAGAAAAAGATCAAACCTTGCAAACGTCGTCGATTAATCCATGGAGGAAGGAAGACGGAGATGGCGCTGGTTGGCCTAGGCAAGGAAGGACGTGGTTCTGATGGCTATGGCGTAAGAAGACGAAGACGGAGAAAGAAGTGAACGGCGCCGCTTCTGTAACTGTAACCCCAAGTCCAAGTGAAACGAAAACATGAGAACCCTAAAACAATTTGTCTCAACAATGGGCCTTTCCCTTTTCCCAGTAGCCTAAGCCCATTAAACGCGCACCTCCCTTTTGTGGTTTCTCAGTGAGTTTTGCTTGGGCCTAATTCCCTTTTGACCCATTTAACTCTTTTCTTCATCTTTTATTTTATTAAAACTTGTTTTGATTAATACATAAAACATTGAAACTTTTTCCTTTTAAAACTTAAAACTTTTTTTGTTTTATTAAAACATTTTGTTTGTACATAAAACAATAATATATAATTTTCTTAAACTTGAAATATTTTTCCTTATTTTTAATTAAAAAACTTTGTACATAATTAATTAAAATACATTATTTTTAATACCTAAAAGAATAGACCTTAAAACATTATCTTTTCTTTTAATTAAACATTCTTATTTGTACATATTAACAAAATACAAGAATACAAAATTAAATAAACAAAACACTTAATAATACATTAACATTTCTCACCTTGTAAATAATCATACACTTACACACTAACAATACACACATACATTGACACATTCACATTTGCTTTATTCTTATACATTGCTGTACATTTGATTACATATTACATTTGATCGCAATTTGATTTGGTTGTAATTATTGGACACTACTCTCCTTAAAGTCTCATCCCCATTTGTAAATTTGTACCCCCACTCCCGGATACTATTTTGTAATAACGTAGAATTTAAATTCCCGCAATTTATCGCTTTCAAATATACCATGGTTAGACCTAGGGTTTGTATGTACATAAAATCAGACGCTAGATAACCTAATACAAGACAAACACATGAAATCAATACACAATCACACTTGCACCCTAGGGTAATCCCACATGTTGCCTTCCAAAATGGGCCATGCTTGCATGTCGAGTTTCTTTGGCAAAACAATTCAAATGATCATAAGTCCCTCGATGACGCTTTCGGAAGTTGCCTATCAAAATGATCATAGTCCCTTCAAGCAAAATTGCCAAAGACACTTGGCACCATTGCATTCATGGTCCGTACGATGACCCGCGCCTGTCCCGTTAAACATCCTAAACGCAAGATTGTCCACCAAATACAATGATGGAACAAAATTGTTAAAAAGGGTTAAAACATGAGAAAAAAACCTTTGAGTACATTAGGGGTAGAAAAAACTCTTAGTTACTTGATCAACTTGCAAAAACACTTGCCTACTTTTCAAAACCACACTCCACAAACACCTTCAAAAAAAACTTTCAAAAACATTTGAAACATCTTTCAAAAAGATACACACCTTCGTATATACTCAAACACGAGTCATTACAACGGTTGCCGAAACAAAGGCGTCTATTTCAAAACATTTTCAAAACACAAATACACACACCATTTCAAGCAATCAAAAATCAAGGCAAGTGATCTAAAACCAAGTAACTAAGAGCCCATGGATAACCATGGATGAAAAGGGTGCTAATACCTTCCCTTTTCATAATCTACCCCCCGAACCCACGAAACATCTCAAAAGGTTTTTTTCCTGTGCTTTTTAACCTTTCCTTTAGGATAAAATAAAAAGTCGGTGGCGACTCTTGCTAAACCGAACAAGTGCGAATACAAACGCAAAAACTCAAGTTAGTTCTCCCACCGTATCACATAAGGCTTACTTCTAAATTACTAAACCTCTGCATATTACTATTCTATAATACTACATCATTATCATCATTACTCCTACTGTTACAAACCAGACAATAATCTATCAACACCTTATCCTCATCATTCTTCACAAAAACCAACATAGCGGTTACCGCGGGAACTAACTCAAATCCTAATTTGGAAACTAGGATTATCCTTCATATTCTTCATTTAATCCTTAAGAATGAAGTTCATCGCGTTAGCTATTCAACTCTTCGAGCGGCACCTCAAACGGAGTCCGAAAACTTAAGTTACAGCCTTGGGAAAACGAATCTGTCAAAAACCAGACAACATGGATCGATGCGTAATGCCTTGGGTCGACGCGTACTGGTCTGAACACGCCACATGAGTCGACACATCCTCTCTTGTATCGACTCATACTGAGTCTTTCACACTGCATGTATCGACACATGCTCCTACGTATCGACTCATCCTGAGTCTAAACGCCCTCATGTATCGATGCAGGACTCTTTCGTGTCGACTCATCCTGAGTCTAAAGGCCTTCTTGTATCGATACATAACGTTTGGGGTCGACACATACTGCTCTGTCATGGATATTTTCTGTGATTTCACTGCATTTTCACTACGGTTTCCAGACCTTAGGCCCTAAAAACCTCACCTAATCATAGATAATCATCAGTTATAATTACCCTATAATTGTACATCAAATATACAGCATTGAGACATAGTTATTCATCTTTCAATCATCGATTTCCATCATACAACATCATATATAATTCAATCATAAACCAAACGATATTTCATCTCTAACCTCACATACCAATTATCACAAACCCTATTATAGAGTCAGAACCCCACCCTTACCATGGATTGAAGGTTGCTCTATAACTTTTCGGTTGGTTTTCTGTTCTGCCTCTTTCCTCCTTTCCAACAGCTTTCACGTTCTTTCTCTAACCCTTATTCTTCTTACTGCTTCTTCTTTCTTGTTATTTCTAACAATAATAAAATAACCCTATTATTCTCTTTATTCCTCAATGGCCTTAAGACTACCACACCGCCTTATTACTACTTCCATTCCTTTAAAACAAGCTCACATCAAATAATATTATCCTTCTAATATTATTTCACCACTTAATAAAATAATTAAATCCAACTAATCACAACACATCAATTATTCCAAATAATAATTTAATTAAATAATAAATTAAATTACGGGCGTTACACACATTATTCTTGAGGGTTATATAGCATTCTCGAGCAAGTTCCAGACGAGCATTGGTTAACGAGATAAAGGTGTCAAATTTGGTTAGCTCAATATCTAACATGCCAACACGCTCCAGATGAGCAACCCCAACCAGAGCTTCATTATTCAACGCCTGTTAAGCTGCATGAAACCCAACAGCTTGCAAAGTCTCTGCCTCGTCAATTTGTTTCACCAACCTTTCAATTTGTTGCTTCAAAACTACGATCTGCTGTTGCCATTGGGAAATATTTGTGGCCCTAGTGTTAAAGTTTACTCTTTCTTTGTCAAGAGTTTCCTCCAGTTCTTCACTAGCATCCATGGAAGAATTCCCAAAATCCAATTCAACAGTTCGTTCTTTCTCCTTGTGAAGGTGTCTTTCTTGGATCTCTATAGGGAATTCTCAGTTGACAGGGGGTTTGGTGGTTTTGTAAGTAAGGAAGCAGTCTTCCAAGTGTTTAGGTACCCTAACCTTATTAACAATAAGCCCCAATAGAGCGTTAAAAGTGTTGTTGCATATGAACAGAAGCAATAGTGTTGGCGTTGGTTCTAAGACAAAAGTGTTTTGATCATGAATGAAGAACTCACTCATGTTGGAAACTAGTTCAATTTCCTAGGGTTTGAATGTGTTCAGTGATTTTTCTTGAAGTGGCCATGGAGATGATGGAAAGTTTTTCAAGGTAAAAATGAAAACAAAAGTTTATGTGGTGTACAAAGACAAAGAGCTTGAGTATGCAAAGAAACATAAAGATGAAATTGGAGAGATGAAAGGGGTATTTATACCATCAAGGAGACCAAACGTTGGGGAGAAAGTGAAAAAAAATTGTGGCTACACGACTGGCACGTGTCAAATAGATGGCAACTGAGTTAAAAAAGTTGGTGAGTTGAAGGCCACAATTATCCTAGGAAGTTAAAACTAGAAAATAGGGAAGTGGTTGTGTGATCACTGATGTAACATTTGAGAGAAAAGGTCATGATTACAATGACGTCACTTCACACTAACAGAAAAGGATTAAAATGTCTATTTCTGTTTTTTCAGTTGAAAAGAACATTTTGGGGGGAAATTTGTTGGCTAGGATTTATGCAAAGGGTTAAAATCCAACCAAAAGAAAAAAAGGTTCTTTGAAGACTTTGAAATATAAGAAATCGACCATAGAAGTAGTCGACTAGAAGAGGTTTCATAAAGGGCCAATTTGGGCTTATGGACACAGTCGACCAAAAAAGAAGCTTCATGAGGAATAAATTGGGCCTAGGAGTGTTAAAAAGCCTAAAAGAAGGCATAAATAGCAAAGCAAAACATTTTGATTGGAGAGCGTGGGTTCGATAACAGGAATGGAGAACATGGGTTCGATAACAGGGATGGGGAACATGGGTTCATGGAGGGAAGTTACAAGAGACACGTGGCTCATAAAGAAGCGAAGCCCGCTAAAAAGTAGTTATTTTCATGTATTATAAATAAATCACTTAATTCATGGTTTAAGGGGTTCAAACTTTCACATTCCTACACGCTAGTCACTCAGAGTACCCAAGCGAACGAGCGAAATGAGTCAAACAGTGGAGATGTATGTTTGAATCAACCCATTTAAACTATTTTGATGTTATGTCATCTATTTTTATAGTTTAAAACATCTTTGTTTTATTTTACAATTCCTGCTTTATTTCTTTTAAATTCGTTTCGCCTTAGTTGAACGAACCCTTTTGAGCATACTTTGTGAAAACACTCGAAAACTAAAGCATTGTACTGAGATTCCCTGGTCGATCTCTCCAGTAAACTTTATGTTAAGAGACCAGTGTTGTTTACCAAAACTAGAGGTAAACAGGTGGCCATGGGTATTATGGTATGACCGAGTCATAGGTATGTTAATATAACTGTGGTGCTCTTAGTGGAGGTCTTTGAAGGAAAATTGCGATCAAAACGCAGCGGAATATAAAATTTTCCATTAGAGATCCTTACGAATGAGCATGGTCAGTGATAGAAAGTTTTACCTCTTGTGGCGATTCAGACCTTTGATGTCGTGATCACGAGCGTTGATGAAGAACAACGCCTCTACTCAGTCCACACGAACAGATCGCTTCCGGTCACAGTGCTAGCTGATCACGAACGGAAACCTTGAGTGAGAGAGAGAGTCAAAAATGAAAATGCATCAAGTGAAAAAACTTCATCACAAGGGATCTATTTATAGAATCACTCGTGTGGGCTACAAGCTAAAAGCCCAATTAAGGCTATAAGCTAAAAGCCCAATTAAGCTTATGGACATCATACCTTATGATGTACCATATATCACTCATCCACGTGGTACCTTACCACTTTCCGTATTACACTTAAGTGCACCGTACCTTACGGTGTTCCTTATTTATTCTATCTCTCATCAACCTGTCCTTATGTGTGTGACCCTGTAGGTTTTCGCGACGTTGGCAATTATATTAAATTACACTTTTAATATAATAAACAGTGAGCGGTATCTAGCAACACTTCACTGTTACCCAAGTCACGAAAATGTCATGTGATCTGACCAAACCTTTTCCGTGATAATATTTGTGTTGTACAATTACCCTTTTGCCCTCATGTCTATATTGAACACAAGGCATACACTGTGTCACCCTTGTCCAGTTCAATATTGGGCCCTTAGACATTTATCCTGTTATGCAGGATGAGAAAATTCCATCTAGGTCACTCATGTCCCTTAGCATGCTTTGTGAAGTACCCATCAACCATCTTTATAGTCATCCAGTTACGGATGACGTTTGATCAGCAATAAAGTACTTGACTCTACATCTAGGGTCCATAGTGGTTTCAGGTCGAAGGGTGGTATACACCATTATCATCATGAGAATAACTCATGACACTTTACATAACATTCTATGTAGTATTCTCATAACGGGTCAATCCAGTATAAATATTACTCCTAATATTCATACCTATGTCAAGACTTGATAACTCCTTATCTATGATCCATGAGATGTGATCATCAATCTATCTTCATAATAATCTTAATGCTTTAATGTTATCCCACTTCACATTAAAGCTTGACTACGGATACTTTAAGAATAGTTTCTTATGTTTAATAGGATCTCATGATTAAGTCACACTTAACATTTCATTAAACCAATAAACCATTCTAGGGACTTTATTATTTTGGAAAACATAATAAAGAAAAGCCTTTTATTATTAATAAATAATTCGATACAAGTACCAAAAGTATTGGCCTCTAGGGCTTACACCAACAATCTCCCACTAGCACTAGAGCCAATCAGGCATACCCCTAATACCCATAGATCTAGTATGTCCATCATGCTTCAGCTGCGCAAGAGGCTTTGTTAATGGGTCAGCAACATTGTCAAGTGTAGGTACTCTGCATATTTTCACATCTCCCTGATCGATTATCTCTCGAATGAGATGATAACGCCTAAGTATGTGTTTGGATCATTGGTGAGATCTAGGCTCCTTAGCTTGTGCGATAGCACCATTGTTATCACAATAGAGATCAATGGGATCCACAATGCTATGGACTATGCCAAGTTCACTAATGAACTTCTTGATCCAAACAGCTTCCTTTGCTGCAGTTGAGGCAGCAATATACTCAGCCTCGGTTGTAGAATCAACAACTGTATCTTGCTTTGAACTTTTCCAGCTCACAGCGCCACCATTTAAACAAAACACATAACCAGATTGCGATCTAAAGTCATCCTTATCTGTCTGGAAGCTAGCATCAGTGTATCCAATTACAGCAAGCTCTTCCTGACCTCCATATATCAAGAATGAATCCTTAGTCCTTCTCAAGTACTTAAGGATATTCTTGACAGCTACCCAATGAGCATCACCGGGATTAGACTGGTACCTACTCGTTGCACTTAAAGAATACGAGACATCTGGTCGAGTACATAGCATGGCATACATGATAGATCCTATTGCAGATGCATATGGAATCTTATCCATGCGATCCCTTTCTTCCTTACTTGAAGGGGATTGTGTTTTTGACAGACACATGCCATGTTGCATAGGTATGAATCCTTTCTTGGAATCATGCATATTAAAGCGTCTCAACACTTTTTCTATGTATGTACTATGACTTAGGCCAAGCAGTTTTTGTGACCTATCTCTATAGATCCTGATTCCTAATATATAGGCTGCTTCACCTAGGTCCTTCATTGAAAAGCATTTCCCTAACCAAGTCTTCACTTGTTGCAAGGTAGGGACATCGTTTCCAATGAGTAATATGTCATCTACATATAATACCAGGAATACGATCATGCTCCCACTAACCTTCTTGTAGACACAAGGCTCATCTTCATTCTTGATGAATCCATATTGTTTTACTGTTTCATCAAAATGAAGATTCCAACTTCTGGAAGCTTGCTTTAATCCATAAATTGATCGCTGTAACTTACATATCTTTTGGGCTTCCTCTGGTATGTCAAATCCTTCAGGTTGTGTCATGTACACATCCTCAAGAAGATTCCCATTAAGGAAAGTAGTTTTGACATCCATCTGCCATATTTCATAATCATGATATGCAGCGATAGCAAGTAAAATCCGAACAGATTTAAGCATTGCAACTGGTGAAAAGGTTTCATCATAGTCCACCCCATGAATTTGTTTATAGCCTTTTGCAACCAGTCTTGCCTTATAGGTATGTACCTTACCATCCATGTCAGTCTTCTTTTTAAAGACCCACTTGCATCCTATAGGGTTAACTCCTATAGGAGGCTCTACCAAGGTCCAAACCTGGTTTGTGTACATGGAATCCATTTCAGATTTCATGGCTTCTAGCCACTTCTCGGACTCAGGACCAGTTATGGCCT
Organism: Vicia faba; assembly: GCA_948472305.1. Lineage (NCBI taxonomy): Eukaryota > Viridiplantae > Streptophyta > Magnoliopsida > Fabales > Fabaceae > Vicia > Vicia faba. The sequence goes on from OX451739.1 coordinate 1,331,583,064, forward strand.
CTTGGTAGGTCACAGGCTCATCTTGATCCATGAGTAATACATCACCCTGATCACTTATGAGATATCCATATCTCTCAGGTTGTTGACGTATCCTGCTTGACCTACGCTGGTCTTGTTCTACTTGAGCAGGTTGCTCTTCCACAACTACTTGTGTTTCCTGCTCTAATTCCTCCATAGGTGTATCAATGCTTTGTGGTTCTTGAATTTCTTCAAGCTCTATTTTCCTCCCACTGATTCTTTTGGAAATAAAATCCTTTTCCAGAAAAACTCCAGTTCGAGCGACAAACACTTTGCCCTCAGAAGGATTGTAGAAGTAATACCCTCTTGTTTCTTTAGGATACCCAACAAATAAGCATTTGTCAGATTTGGGCTCAAGCTTAGTTGAAATTTTTCGTTTCACATAAACTTCACAACCCCAAATCTTCATGTAAGACATATGTGGTTTCTTACCACTCCATATCTCATATGGTGTCTTCTCAACCTTTTTGGATGGAACTCGGTTAAGTGTGTAAGCTGCAGTCAATAGTGCATGTCCCCAAAAGGAGTTCGGAAGATCGGCGTGACTCATCATGGATCGAACCATGTCTAACAAGGTCCGATTTCTTCTCTCGGATACACCATTCCATTGTGGTGTTCCGGGAGGAGTAAGTTGGGATAAAATCCCACATTCCTTTAGATGGTCATCAAACTCTAGGCTTAAATATTCACCGCCTCGATCTGATCGAAGAACTTTAATATTCTTACCTAGTTGGTTTTGTACTTCATTCTTGAATTCCTTGAATTTTTCAAAGGTTTCAGATTTGTGTTTCATTAAATACACATAACCATATCTACTGAAATCATCAGTAAATGTGATGAAGTATTGAAAACCTCCTCTGGCTGGTATGTTCAGTGGTCCACATACATCAGTATGTATGAGGGCCAAAAGATCATTAGCCCTTTCACCTTTTCCTGTGAATGGGGACTTTGTCATCTTTCCAATTAAACAAGATCTGCATGTCTCATATGATTCATAATCAAAAGAGTCCAAGAGTCCATCTTTATGGAGTTTGGAAATGCGTTTCTCATTTATGTGGCCTAAGCGACAGTGCCAAAGGTATCTTGGATTTAACTCATTAGGTTTAATCCGTTTAGTATTAATGTTATAAATTGGCATTTCAAGATCAAGGACATATAGTCCATTGTTCATTTGTGCAGAAGCATAGAATATATCATTCAAATAAATAGAGCAACAATTGTTCTTTATTATAAATGAAAAACCAAACTTGTCCAAACAAGAAACGGAAATAATATTCCTACTAATTGCAGGTACATAATAATAGTTCTCTAACTGAATTATTAAACCACTAGGTAAAGTCAAAACATAAGTTCCTACGGCTAAAGCAACAACCTTTTCTCCATTTCCAACTCGTAGGTCAACTTCACCTTTTGCCAAATCTCTACTCCTTTTTAGCCCCTGCACATTAGTACAAATGTGAGAACCGCATCCAGTATCTAATACCCATGATGCAGAAGTAGATAAATTAATTTCAATAACAAAAATACCTGAATTTGAAGTCCCTACTCCATTGTTCTTATCTTCCAGGTACTTTGGGCAGTTTCTCTTCCAATGTCCGGTCTTACCGCAATGGAAGCAAGTGCCCTCCTTTGCTATGCCTCCACTAGGCTTCAAAGCAGGAACAATAGGTTTAGGCTTGGCAACTTCCTTGCCTTTCCCTTTACCAAACAGCTTGGTAGGCCTCTTGTTCAGCTTCTTTCCATTACTGACCATCAGAATGGACTTCCCTTTTGTCTTCATATTCTGCTCAGCAGTTTTCAACATGCTTAGCAATTCTGGAAGACTCTTATCCATGTCATTCATGTTGAAATTCATGACAAACTGATTAAAGCTATCTGGCAACGATTGCAAGATAAAATCAGTTGCAAGTTCCTTTCCAAGCGGAAACCCTAACCTTTCAAGGTTCTCCACATACCCAATCATTTTGAGTACATGGGGACCTACAGGGTTTCCCTCAGATAACTTGCTGTTAAAAAGGGCCTTTGAAACCTGAAACCTCTCATTTCTTGCCTGCTCTTGATAGAGCATTTTCAGATGTCCGATCATATCGAACGCTGACATGTTCTCGTGTTGCTTTTGCAACTCCGAGTTCATAGTAGCTAGCATGAGACAAGCGGCTTCATTAGCATCATCGAGATGCTTCTTATAAGCTTCTCTTTCTGCCTTAGGTGCCGAACTAGGCGGTTCCTCTTCAGGAACAGGTGTCTCCAAGACATACAGCTTCTTATCGTGCTTGAGGACAATCCTCAGATTTCAGTGCCAATCCAGGAAATTTGTCCCAGACAATTTTTCCTTATCTAGGATTGATCGCAAAATATGGTTGTTTATTGTCATGGTAATCTACAAAAAAAAAATGAAAATATAAGTATCATTAAAACAACATATTTAATTAGGCCTTTAATCAAATATGCTCCCACTATTTTACTCAAACCAAATGACCCTCATCATTTGATTCGGAAAATCCCGTTGGAAGACTTTCTAGTGGGTCGAGATCCACATTTCACTTCGTTCTAAGTCAGCGTTAGGCTGATTACACAAAACTAGGTTATTTAGGTAGGAACTCCTTCCAATTGTATCTCATACAACTCTCGAATATTTTCAGTTGGGTGAATAACTCCTTATTCTAATTCATCATATGAATCATTCCCAACTCTTGCTACTAAACATGTATAATCTTATTATAATGTGTTTAGTTAAGTTTGACCCATTGTTTTAGCAGTTGGATATTACAATTATCCCATCGCACCTTACTAATATAGAACATGCACCTCGCGTAGGCGAAACCTACATTATTCGATACTAGTCTTGATGAGTGCTAAAACTTGGAAAGCATGAACTTAATATTTAACTTGAGGGATTTTGTTATTAGTTTGATCTCACCGGCTTAACATGCAATTCGTCTCTCTCATGCATCAACATACAAACACATGCATCAATATACATAAAAAGATACAGTTATGGCCCCTAGCGCAATTGTTCTCCCAAGCCAATGAGAGAACCTAAGCTAACCTAATAACGATCTAAACTTCTCCAAGCAAGATCTCCAAGGTTATCCTCCTTTGATATTGTATTCTTCTCTTTCTTCATAACATTACATTACATAAAAGAAACTCGTTTTACATACGAGGGAGTGAGATGAGAAAAGAAGTTACATCAAGAATTTTAGAGAGAGGCACGACACGCAGGCCGTATTTTACAATCCCAAAACAAAATAAAGGAAAAAACTAAGGCCATAACTGATCACCACAAGACAATAATAATAAACACACTTTTATTATTAGTTTAAATTTCTGTTAATTAAAAAAGGCAAATTAAATTTCGATGATTGATCACACTACGCAGAGTTAGCCGGGGGTTCCGCTGCCCAGGGTTGTCAGGGGCAGCGCCCCGGCGCAAAATTTTAATGAACAATTCATTTGAAATCGGCGTCATTTTCGCACAACTCTTGTGCAATCACAACCCTAATCGCATGACTCTGCAACAACACAACCCTTGTGCCGTCATGAACCCTAATGCAACAGTTTCATGCTGTCAAACACATCTTGATTGATAATTCAGTATGATTAATCACATGCCATTGCTTCACCATACTAATGTCGGATTCTGAAGCATATGAACAACGATCGGTCAAAGGAATAACAATCATCAAGTGTTTGAATGAACGAAACAGAAACAGTATATCACATATACCATCGTTGCATCAGATTTACTTATATCATATATAAGAGTGATCGATCTTATTTGTGTAACCTATGGACGATCGATGTATCGCTGCTTCACCATACTAATGTTGAATTCCGAAGCATAGTCAACATCAATCATCCAAATCGTACACAACAGATGCCAAATTTAATTAATCGTTTATTATTCAATTCATTCTGGTTTTAATCGAATCAAAACAGAAAATATAGAACATAAACAACTATCAGATCCATGGTTTCGTAAGTGGCTCTGATACCACTGAAGGAAAATTGCGATCAAAACGCAGCGGAATATAAAATTTTCCTTTAGAGATCCTTACGAATGAGCATGGTCAGTGATAGAAAGTTTTACCTCTTGTGGCGATTCAGACCTTTGATGTCGTGATCACGAGCGTTGATGAAGAACAACGCCTCTACTCAGTCCACACGAACAGATCGCTTCCGGTCACAGTGCTAGCTGATCACGAACGAAAACCTTGAGTGAGAGAGAGAGTCAAAAACGAAAATGCATCAAGTGAAAAAACTTCATCACAAGGGATCTATTTATAGAATCACTCGTGTGGGCTACAAGCTAAAAGCCCAATTAAGGCTATAAGCTAAAAGCCCAATTAAGCTTATGGACATCATACCTTATGATGTACCATATATCACTCATCCATGTGGTACCTTACCACTTTCCGTATTACACTTAAGTGCACCGTACCTTACGATGTTCCTTATTTATTCTATCTCTCATCAACCTGTCCTTATGTGTGTGACCCTGTAGGTTTTCACGACGTTGGCAATTATATTAAATTACACTTTTAATATAATAAACAGTGAGCGGTATCTAGCAACACTTCACTGTTACCCAAGTCACGAAAATGTCATGTGATCTGACTAAACCTTTTCCGTGATAATATTTGTGTTGTACAATTACCCTTTTGCCCTCATGTCTATATTGAACACAAGGCATACACTGTGTCACCCTTGTCCAGTTCAATATTGGGCCCTTAGACATTTATCCTGTTATGCAGGATGAGCAAATTCCATCTAGGTCACTCATGTCCCTTAGCATGCTTTGTGAAGTACCCATCAACCATCTTTATAGTCATCCAGTTACGGATGACGTTTGATCAGCAATAAAGTACTTGACTCTACATCTAGGGTCCATAGTGGTTTCAGGTCGAAGGGTGGTATACACCATTATCATCATGAGAATAACTTATGACACTTTACATAACATTCTATGTAGTATTCTCATAACGGGTCAATCCAGTATAAATATTACTCCTAATATTCATACCTATGTCAAGACTTGATAACTCCTTATCTATGATCCATGAGATGTGATCATCAATCTATCTTCATAATAATCTTAATGCTTTAATGTTATCCCACTTCACATTAAAGCTTGACTACGGATACTTTAAGAATAGTTTCTTATGTTTAATAGGATCTCATGATTAAGTCACACTTAACATTTCATTAAACCAATAAACCATTCTAGGGACTTTATTATTTTGGAAAACATAATAAAGAAAAGCCTTTTATTATTAATAAATAATTCGATACAAGTACCAAAAGTATTGGCCTCTAGGGCTTACACCAACAGTCTTGGGTTAAATATCCTCAGTGGAGGTCTTCTTTGTTCTCGACCCTCACTTTTGTTGGAGAGTAAGTCTCATTCTAAAATTTCTATATGATGAATGACATATAAATGATTAAAAGCACAAATAATTCATAGTACTCAGAAAGTGATGTCGAATTTCACATCAGATTGTTGTCCCGACTAGATCAATAAACTTGTCTTCTTCAACTTCTGATTTGTTCAATTTATGTGACATCTTGGTTTCTTTTGGTCATAGTATCTGATGTCCTCTTATTGAAAACTTGACTTAATCGGTGGGATATAGTTTCTTCGACAATCACCCTGCATAAGTTTGAGAGTTAGAAAAGGAGGGGCGCCTCCCGCATGCTGATAAGTGAAAATTGTAGCTATTTTATGTATAATTTTTGTTGCACTTATCAATACTTTTTGTTAATATCATTTGAATAAGGTGATATTTGTTTGTAAATATGTTTAGTTTGTGTACATGATATAATAATTGAGTTTTTGTGTAAATATTGTATCATTTGATAGTTTTTCATCTCTTTTCTAGGTATTCATTCATAATTGGAGCATTGAGTAATAAAGGCCAAAGGCTAAGCTTTTAGAATGCCAATCCATCAGCGAATAAGGCTAAAATTAAAGAAGAGAAAAATCATAAATTTTGGTGATATTTATTCATTTTTAGATAGGGCATTGAATAAGCATTCCGACACATCAAATAGTGCGTAAATCAGAGTTACGGTTCACAAGTTATGGTAAAAACAAAATGCTGATTTTTTTCGTAACAACACAAAGCGTGCTGAGAGTGCCCTGCGACTTTGTAACTCGTTAAATAGGTGAAAAACATTTTTAGGTTATGGGTTGGGTATTTTTGAGTTCCAACATCATCAAACCCATTTTTTGGTTGAGAGAGGCTAGAAAACAACATTGGAGCTTGCATATGGATGATTTGGAGTCAGATTTCTCATCAATCAGCGCTGACAACCCGTGAGATGTTTGATTTTTCTCGGTTTCTTCTCTATGTATTTCTTTATTTCTTGGGTTATGTTGTATATTTACTTTGAACATATGTATATTTTTTGATCATGCACGGTGTGGTATAAAGCTTGCTTTACAAATCATTGTTGATGTCTTCCTTAATCTTTTTTCTTTATGTTTGAATTTGGGTTGTTACAGACATATACCTCTAAAATCTTAATTAGGGATAAATATCTATTAGTTTATACATTTTAGAGATATATTTAGAGCTAATAATCATTGTGGGTATTGGAGTTTAATGCCTCCATATTATTTGTGTTATGCTGAGAGATAGTCAACACGAATAATACATTTGTCTCCAACTTTTCGTTAGACATAACCTCTTTTGTGGAACATTAAATAAGATACTTGATGATTTTGACTAGTATTATAGGTTGAGTGAGAATGATCGATAGGTTTAAGTTTGTTTTTAGTAGTGTAAGTTCATGCTCGATAAGTTTTCTTCTCCAAAGAATGTATTTTTTCTGTTCATAACTTTTAATTCCCACAATTAATTTAAACCCATTCAAACCCAAACTCATAAAAGCGAGAAATTGTCGAACGGAAATTCAGTACAACTAATCCCTATAGTGACGATATGCTATAAGCTATAAAAATACTTACTTTTGCTTGCCGCTTTTCCGCTTCAGCAAAATGGTACCGTTGCCGGGGATTGGTATTTTTATTGGATCGCATCACGATAATTTCTTTGTTTTTGAGTTTCGTAGATATCATATATATTGTATATTTTGACTTAAGTATATTAATATATGTATATGTTTACCAACTTTATAAAGTGTTAAATGTTTTCTATACTTGTATATGTTTGTTTTCTTCACATTTGGTAAGTGTTTGGTTAGGTTTCACCGTCAGTGAGCACTAACCGTGTAAAGAGGTAACTTGGAGAAATGTGTATAAATAACAGGCGTCGAGCTTACGACGTGAAACAAGCATGTTTTTATTGTTTTTCTTTGTGTTAGTTTAGGTAGTGTGTTGATTGTTGTTTAAAGAAGTGTAAATTATACTTGTTTTAAATTCTCAAATCTTCACTTTTCAACTTATTTACTCACTTTCATCCGGTTGTTTTGTTGTGTTATTTATGTTTTTCCAAAAGTTTACTTTTATTATCTTGAGGAAATTTGTATGTGTGTAATTCTGCTTAGTTGTGTAAATGAGATGTGTAGGTGATAAGTGGACGCATGCATTAGAATTGCTATTGCTGTCCTGTTTTTCTGGTTCTGGTGTAGCCCTCTTAGAGCGGTAGAGCTTGCTTAGCATGCTTTGTTGTGATGCGCCAATGAACTCTTTTTATTTTACTTGATCATCCTTTTTCCCACTTTCACCAAGGCTTTAGCATAGTAAATAACAATAATATTATTTTTTCTAATAATTTTTGTTAGTTGTTTGGACTCTAAATTTAGTCCAGTAACTTGAAGAATTTTGAGGTAATTTTTTGATTTTGATTTCAACTTGCGGATGTACGGTAATGTTAGTTTTTGAAGTTGGTACTGCCATATACTCGTTTATCACTTTCTATAATATAACATGTTTAGGAAACTTTTCATTTGTATAATTACCGTACCATTCATTCTTTTTGCATTGCTTGATTTTTGATTGAATCACTTTGGTTTCCTTTTTACCCCCAAATGTGAGGAATCTTTCCATTGTTTATATATGCTGGGGACCATAATGCTTGTTTTAACTGGATTTTATTATGTTTAATCTTTTATTCGTGTTGATTGTATGAAAGCATGAAAATGATCAAGACATTTTGTTTGATTTTGAGCACAACTACCTAGCCAAATAGTCAATTCACCCTATGAGTGTGTGAACTTTTGTTAACCCCTTTTGAGCTTTTTGTCAACGTCCATGTTGTTTTTGATATTAATGCTTGTCTATGAGTGTTTGGTTTTCCTTTTTGAATGAATATTGATTCTTTGTTTTTTTGAATCCTTAACCATTGTTTTTGGCTTGAATTTTTACCCTGCCTTAGAAAGTAGTGAGTGTTCATATTAATGTGGTTGAACTTAAGTTGGGGAGATAATTGTTTGCTCACTAATGTTGTTGATTTCCGCGGTTGTGAAAATGAGAAAAAGAAAAGAAAAAAAATAGAAAAAGAAAAAAAAAGAGAAAGAAAAAAAAAAAAGAAAAAAAAAGAAAAAAGAAAAAAAAAAATCGAAAAACAAAAACAAAAAGAGTATAAAATAATGTTGTATTAATAAGTATTGTGGTTGGTTTGTGAAACTTGGGATGAAAGAAGAAGTTGATTGGAATTTTGTGTTTGAATTTTTGTGAGCTGATCACTCCTTTAGGTTTAGTCAAGTTTTTGTTTCAATTACCTTTAGAAATTGGCCCTTGTTTGTTAAACAAGCCACATTACAACCTTGAAAAGCCTTTGTGATTCTTGTCTTTGTATTTTCAATATGAATTTTTTGATAAACACATAATTTAGTCATTTTCTTGCAAGATTGTTGGATGAGTGTCTATGTACCTCACTTTTGTGTGTTCTTCATCTACCAATGAATTTTTACTAGGTGTGATTCATGATAAATCTTGTTTTGTTTTAGAATTTTTAGTATGATTTTGTACTTAGGATTCGTTTCGCTTACATGTTGTTGTTGTAGGATTGTGGTAAGTTTTACCTCGCGTGTGCGTTTTTGGTTAAACCATACATTTGTTTTGTATTCTGAAACTTGTTGATTCATGATTCTTTGGTTGATCACTTTTGTTATTTAAGTTTTTTTGGATTTTTTGAGGACAAACAATGATGTAAGTTGGGGAGAGATTGATAAGTGCAAATTGTTTCTATTTTTATGTATAAGTTTTGTTGCACTTATCGATACTTTTTGTTAATATCATTTAAATAAGCTCAACTTTGTTTGTAAATACGTTTAGTTTGTATACATGGTAGTATAATTGAATTTTTGTGTAAATATTGTATCATTTGATAGTTTTTCATCTCTTTTATAGGTATTCATTCATAATTGGAGCATTGAGTAATAAAGGCCAAAGGCTAAACTTAAAGAATGTCAGTCCATCATTGAATAAGGCTCAAATTAAAGAAAAGAAAAATCATAAACTTTGTTGATATTTAGTCATTTTTAGATAGGACAATGAACAATCTTTCTAACACATCAAACCGTGCGTAAATCAGAGTTATAGTTCTCAAGTTATAGCTAAAACACAATGCTGATTTTTTTCGAAACAACACAGAGCGCGCTTAGCGTGCCCTGCGACTTTGAAACTCATTAAATAGGTGAAAAAACACATTTTAGTTTATGGGTTGGGTATTTTTGTGTCCCAACACTATAAAATCCATTTTTTGGTCGAGAGAGGCTAGAAAACAATATTGATCTTGCATATGGATGATCCGGAGTCGGATTTCTCATCATTGGCGTTGACAACTCGTGAGATGTTTGGTTTTTCTACATTTTTTCTCAATGTATTTCTCTATTTGTTGGGTTATTTTTGTAAATTTACTTTGAACATATGTATATTTGTTGATCATGGTGTTGTATAAAGCTTGCTTTACAAATCATTGTTGATGTCTTCCTTAATCTTTTTGCTTTATGTTTGGATTTAGGTTATTATAGACATATACCTCACAAATCTTGATTAGGGTTAGATATCTATTAGTTTCTAGATTCTAGAGATAGATTTAGAGCTAATAATTATTGTGAGTATCAAAGCTTAATTCCTCCATATTGTTTGTGTTGTGATGAGAGGTTATCAACGTGAGTAATACAATTGTCTCCAACTTTGCGTTAGACATAACCTCTTTTGTGGAACATTTCAAGAGATACTTGATAATTTTGACTAGTATTGTAGGTTGAGTGTCACTGGTAGATAGGTTTAAGTTTGTTTTTAGTAGTGTAAATTCAGGCTTGATAAGTTTTCTTCTCCAAAGAATGTATTTTTTTTTCTGTTCATAACTTTTAATTCCCGCAATTACTTTAAACCCATTCAAACCCAAACTCATAAAAGCAAGAAATTATCGAACAAAAATTCAGTAGCACCACCCCTTGTGGTGACGATGATATAACCTATAAAAATACTTACTTTTGCTTGCCGCTTTACCGCTTCAGCAAAATGACCCTGTTGTCGGGGATTTGTATTTTTATTGGGTCGCATCGCAATAGTTTCTTTGTTTTTGAGTTTTGTAGATATTGTATATATTGAGATGTGTATATGTTTACCAAACTTATAAAGTGATATATGTTTTTGATACTTGTATATGTTTGTTTTCTTCACATTTGCAAAGTGTTTGGTTAGGTTTCACCGTCGGTGAGCACTAACCGTGTAAAGAGGCAACTTGTAGAAATGTGTATAAATAACAGGTTTCTAGCTTACGACATGAAACAAGCATGTTTTATTGTTTTTCTTTGTGTTGGTTTAGGTAGTGTGTTAATTTTTGTTTAAAGAAGTTGAAATCAGACCTATTTTAAATTCTCAAATCTTCACTTTTCAACTTGTTTATTCACTTTCATTCGGTTGTTTTGGTGTGTTATTTGTGTTTTTCCAAAAGTTTACTTTTATTAGCTTGAGGAAATTTGTATGTGTGTAATTCTGTTTAGTTGTGTAAATAAGACGTGTAAGTGATAAGTGGAGGCATGCGCCTGTGAACTCTTTTTTATTTCACTTGGACCACCTTTTTCCTATTTTCTCCAAGGCTCTAGTGTAGTAAATAACAAAAGTATTAATTTTTCATATAATTTCTGTATATTGTTTGGACTCTAATTTTGGTCCGGTAACTTGAAGAATTTTGAGGTGATTTTTTCCGATTTTGATGGATTCAACTTGCAGAGGTATGGTAATGATAGTTTTTTAAGTTGGTACACGCCAAATACTCGTTTATTACTTTCTATAGCATAACATGTTTAGGAAAATTTTCATTTGTATAATTACCATACCATTCGTTCTTTTTCATTGCTTGATTTTTGATTGAATCACTTTAGTTCCCTTTTTACCCCCAAATGTGAGGAAGCTTTCCGTTGTTCATATATGCTGGAGACCTCAATTATTGTTTTAACTGGATTTCATTATGTTTAATATTTTGTTTTTGTTGATTGTATGAAAGCATGAAAAAGATCAAGGCACTATGTTTGATTTTAAGCACAACTACCTAGCCAAATAGTCAATTCACCTCGTGAGTGTGTGAACTTTTGTTAACCCCTTTTGAGCTATTTATCAATGTCCATGTTGTTTTGAACTTAATGCTTGTCTATGAGTGTTTGGTTTTCCTTTTTGAATGAATATTGATTCTTTGTTTTCTTGAACCCTCAACCATTGTTTTTGGTTTGAATTTTTACCTTGCCTTAGAAAGTAGGGAGTATTCATATTGATATGGTTGAACTTAAGTTGAGGAGATAATTGTGTGCTCACTTATGTTGTTGATTGCCGCGGTTGTGAAAAAGGGAAAAAGAAAAAAAAAAGGAAAAAAAAGAGAAAGGAAAAGAAAAAGAAAGAAAAAAGATGAAAAAGTTTTGAAAAAGAAAAATATAAAGAGTATGGAATAATGTTGTGTTAATAAGTATTGTGATTGGTTTGTGAAATTTGGGATGAAAGAAGAAGTTGATTGAAATTTTTTGTTTGAACTTTTGTGAGCTGATCACTTCCTTAGGTTTAGGCAAGTTTTTTTACAATTACCTTTATAAATTGTCCCTTGTTTGCTAACCAAGCCACATTACAATCTTGAAAAGCCCCTGTGATTCTCGTCTTTGTATTTTCACTATGAATGTTTGAATAAATGCATAATTTAGTCTTTTGCTTGTAAGAGTGTTGGATGAGTGTATATGTCCCTCACTTTTGTGTGTTCTTCATATACTGATGAATTTTTACTATGCGTGATTCATTATAAAGCTATTTTTGTTTTAGAATGTTTAGTATGATTTTTATACTTAGGATTCGTTTCGTTTACTTGTTGTTATTGTAGGATCGTGGTAAGTTTTGCTTTGCGTGTGCGTTTTTGGTTGAACCATACATTTGTTTTGTTTTTCGAAACTTGTTGATTCATGATTATTTAGTTGATCACTTTTGTTCTTTAAGTTTTTTTATATTTGTTTTAGGAAAAACAATTATGTAAGTTGGGGAGAGTCTGATAAGTGCAAATTGTTGCTATTTTTATGTATAAGTTTTGTTGTACTTATTGATACTTTTTGTTAATATCGTTTGAATAAGCTCAAATTTGTTTGTAAATACGTTTAGTTTGTGTACATAATAGAATAATTGAATTTTTGTGTAAATATTGCATCATTTGATAGATTTTCATCCCTTTGTAGGTATTCTCATTCATAATTGGAGCATTGAGTAATAAAGGCCAAAGGCTAAACTTAAAGAATGTCAATCCATCAATGAATAAGGCTTAAATTAAAGAATAGAAAAATCATCAACTTTTTTGATATTTAGTCATTTTTAGATAGGACAATGAATAAGCTTTCTAACGCTTTAAACCGTGTGAAAATCGGAGTTTCAATTCTCAAGTTATGGCAAAAACACAATGCTGATTTTTTTGAAACAACACAGAGCGCGCTGAGCGTGCCCTGCGACTTTAAATCTCATTAAATAGGTGAAAAACACGTTTTTAGGTTATGGGTTAGGTATTTTTTTGTCCCAACACTATCAAATCCATTTTTTGGTTGAGAGAGGATAGAAAACAATATTGGATCTTGCATATGGATGATTCGGAGTCAGATTTCTCATCATCGGCGCTAATAACCCGTGAGACGTTTGGTTTTTATCCATTTCTTCTTAATGTATTTCTCTATTTTTTGGGTTATGTTTGTATATTTACTTTGAACATATGTATATTTGTTGATCACGATGTTGTATAAATCTTGCTTTACAAATCATTATTGATGTCTTCCTTAATCTTTTTGTTTATGTTTAGATTTGGGTTATCATAGACATATACCTCACAAATATTGATTAGGGATGTATATCTATTAGTCTCTAGATTCTAGAGATATATTTAGAGCTAATAATCATTATGGGTATCAGAGGTTAATGCCTATGTATAGTTTGTGTTGTGCTGAGAGATCGTCATTGCAAGTAATACAGTTGTCTCCAACTTGCGTTAGACATAACCTCGATTGTGGAACATTTCAAGAGATACTTCATGATTTTGACCAATATTGTAGGTTGAGTGCAACTGATCGATAGATTTAAGTTTGTATTTAGTAGTGTAAATTCATGCTTGATAAGTTTTTTTTCTCCAAAGAATGTATTTTTGTTCATAACTTTTAATTCCCGCAATTACTTTAAACCCATTCAAACCCAAACTCATAAAAGCGAGAAATTATCGAATGATAATTCAGTAGCACTAATCCCCGTGGAGACGATATAATATAACCTATAAAAATACTTACTTTTTCTTGCCGCTTTTCCGCTTCAGCAAAATGGCATCGTTGTCGGGGATTAGTGTTTTTATTAGATCACATCGCAATAGTTTCTTTGTTTTTGAGTTTTGTAGATATCGTGTATATTGTCTATTTTCACTTGTGTATATTGATATGTGTATATGTTTACCAAACTTGTTAAGTGTTACACATGTTTCAATACTTGTATATATTTGTTTTCTTCACATTTGCTAAGTGTTTGGTTTGGTTTCGTTATTGGTGAGCACTAACCGTATAAAGAGGCAACTCGGAGAAATGTGTATAAATAACAGGCGTCGATTTTACGACATAAAACAATCTTATTTTGTTGTTTTTATTTGTGTTAGTTTAGGTAGTGTGTTGATTGTTGTTTAAAGAAGTTGAAATTGGACCTGTTTTAAATTCTTAAATTTTAAACTTGTTTATTCACTTTCATCTGGTTGTTTTGTGGTGTTATTTGTGTTTTTCCAAAAACTTGCTTTTATTAGCTCGAGGAAATTTATATGTGTGTAATTCTGTTTAGTTGTGTAAATGAGATGTGTAGGTTATAAGTGGAGGTCTGCATTAGAACTGCTGTTACTATCCTGTTTTTCGGGCTCTAGTGTAGCCCGCTTAGCGTGCTCTGCTATGATGCGCATGTGAACTCTTTTTGTTCCATTTGACCCTCATTTTCCCCATTTTCTCCAAGGCTTTAGTGTAGTAAATAACAAAAGTATTAATTTTTTTAATAATTTTTGTATGTTGTTTGGACTCTAATTTTGGTCCGGTAACTTGAAGAATTTTGAGGCGATTTTTCTATTTTGATGGATTCAACTGGCAGATGTATGGTAATGATAGTTTTTGAAGTTGGTCAATGCCAGATACTCGTTTATCACTTTCTACAGCAGATCATGTTTAGAAAATTTTTCATTTGTATAATTACTATACCATTAATTCTTTTTGCATTGCTTGATTTTTGATTGAATCACTTTAGTTACCTTTTTACCCCCAAATGTGATGAAGCTTTCCGTTGTTCATATATGTTAGAGACCTCAATTCTTGTTTTAACTAGATTTCATTATATTTAATATTTTGTTTGTGTTGATTGTATGAAAGCATGAAAATGATCAAGACATTTTGTTTGATTTTGAGCACAACTACCTAGGAAAATAGTCAATTCACCTTGTGAGTGTGTGAACTTTTTTTAACCCCTTTTAAGCTTTTTGTCAATGTCCATGTTGTTTTTGAACTTAATTCTTATCTATGAGTATTTAGTTTTCATTTTTGAATGGATATTGATTCTTTGTTTTCTTGAACCCTCAACCATTATTTTTGGTTTGAATTTTTACCATGCCTTAGAAAGTAGGGAGTATTCACATTAATATGGTTGAACTCAAGTTGAGGAGATATTTGTTTGCTCACTTATGTTGTTGATTGCCACGGTTGTGAAAAAGAGAAAAAGAAATGAAAAAAATAGAAAAAGAACAGAAAAAAAAGAGAAAGGAAAAGAAAGAAAAAATATGAAAAAGTTTTGAAAAAGAAAAACAAAAAGAGTATGGAATAATGTTGGGTTAATAAGTATTGTGATTGGTTTGTGAAACTTGGGATGAAAGAAGAAGTTGATTGAAATTTTGTGTTTGAACTTTTGTGAGATGATCACTCCCTTAGGTTTAGGAAAGTTTTTGTTTCAATTACCTTTAAAAATTTCCCCTTGTTTGTTAACCAAGCCACATTACAACCTTGAAAAGCCCCTGTGATTCTTTTCTTTCTATTTTCAATATGAATTTTTAGATTAATGCATAATTTAGTCGTTTGGTTGCAAGAGTGTTGGATGAGTGTCTATATCCCTCACTTTTGTGTGTTCTTCATCTACCAATGAATTTTTACTAGGTATGATTCATGATAAATGTTGTTTTGTTTTATAATGTTTAGTATGATTTTTGTACTTAGGATTCGTTTCATTTACATGTTTTTATTGTAGGATTCTGATAAGTTTTGCCTTGCGTGTGCGTTTTTGGTTGAACCATACATTTGTTTTGGTTTTCGAAACTTGTTGATTCATGAATCTTTGGTTGATCAATTTTGTTCCTTAAATTTGTTTGGCCATTTTTTAGGACAAAAAATGATGTAAGTTGGGGAGAGTTTGATAAGTGCAAATTGTAGCTATTTTTATGTATAAGTTTTGTTGCACTTATCGATAATTTTTATTAATATCGTTTGAATAAGCTCAACTTTGTTTTGTAAATACATTTATTTTGTGTACATGATATAATAATTGAGTGTTTGTGTAAATATTATATCATTTGATAGTTTTCATCCCTTTTGTAAGTATTCATTCATAATTGGAGCATTGAGTAATAAAGTCCAAATGCTAAGCTTCAAGAATGCCAATCCATCAATGAATAAGGCTCAAATTAAAGAAGATAAAAATCATCAATTTTGTTGATATTTAGTCATTATTAGATAGTGAATTTAATAAGCTTTCCAACGCTTCAAACCGTGCGTAAATTGGAGTTACGGTTCTCAAAATATGACAAAAACACAATGCTGGTTTTTTTTGGAACAACACAAAGTGCACAGAGCACCCTCTTTCCGTACTGAGCGCGTCCTGCGACTTTGAAACTCATTAAATAGGTGAAAAAAAAATACATTTTAGGTTATGTATTGGGTATTTTTGAGTCCAAACACCATCAAATCCATGTTTTGGTTGAGAGAGGCTAGAAAATAACATTGGAGCTTGCATATGGATCATCTAGAGTCAGATTTCTCATCAATTGGCGTTAACAACCCGTGATTTGTTTGGTTTTTGTCTATTTCTTCTCTATTTATTTCTATATTTATTGTATTATGTTTGTATATTTACTTTGAACATATGTATATTTATTGATCATGCATGGTGTTATATAAAGCTTGCTTTACAAATCATTGTTGAAGTCTTCCTTAATCTTTTTGCTTTATGTTTATATTTGGATTGTTATAGACATATACATCACAAATATTGATTAGGGATGGATATCTATTAGTTTTAGATTCAATATATAGATTTAAATCTGATAATCATTGTGGGTATAGAAGCTTTATGCCTCCGTGTTGTTTGTGTTGTGCTGAGAGATCATCAACGCGAGTAATACGGTTGTCTCCAACTGGCGTTAGACATAAACTCTTTTGTGGAACATTTCAAGAGATACTTGATGATTTTGATGAGTATTGTAGTTTGAGTGCGACTGATCGATAGGTTTAAGTTTATTTTTAGTAGTGTAAATTCATGCTTGATAAGTTTTCTTCTCCAAAGAGTATATTTTTTTTCTGTTTATAACTTTTAATTCCCGCAATTACTTTAAACCCATTCAAACCCAAACTCATAAAAGTGAGGGATTATCGAACGACAATTCAGTATCACTAATCCCCGTGGAGACAATATGATATAACCTATAAAAATACTTATTTTTGGTTGCTTCTTTATCGCTTCAGCAAAATGGCGTCGTTGCCAGGGATTGGTGTTTTTATTGGATCGCATCGCGATAGTTTCTTTGTTTTTGAGTTTCGTAGATATTGTATATATTGTCTATTTTCACTTGTGTATATTGATATGTGTATATGTTTACCAAACTTGGAAAGTGTTACATATTTTTGATACTTGTATATGTTTGTTTTCTTCATATTTGCTAAGTGTTTGGTTAGGTTTTGCCATCAGTGAGCACTAACTGTGTAAAAAGGAAACTTGGAGAAATTGGTATAAATAACAGGCGTCGATTTTACGATGTAAAACAAGCATGTTTTATTGTTTTTCTTTGTGTTAGTTTTGTTTATTAACTTTCATCCGATTTTTTTGTTATGTTATTTGTATTTTTCCTAAAGCTTGCTTTTATTAGCTTGAGGAAATTTATATGTGTGTAATTATGTTTAGTTGTGTAAATGAGACATGTAGGTGATAAGTGGAGGACTGCATTAGAACTGATGTTGTTGTCTTGTTTTTTTGTTTTGGTGTAGCCCGCTTAGCGCGGTAGAGCTTACTTAGCATGCTCTGTTGTGATACGCCAGTGAACTCTTTTTATTTCACTTGACTCTCCTTTTTCCCACTTTCACCAAGGCTTTAGCATAGTAAATAACAATAGTATTAATTTTTCTAATAATTTTCATTTGTTGTTTGGACTCTAATTTTGGTCCGGTAACTTGAAGAATTTTGAGGTGATTTTCCGATTTTGATTGATTCAACTTGCAGATGTATGATAATAATAGTTTTTTAAGTTGGTACACACCATATACTCATTTATAAATTTCTATAACATAACATGTTTAGGAAACTTTTCATTTGTATAATTACCATACCATTCATTCTTTTTGCATTGCTTTATTTTTGATTGAATCAATTTAGTTCCCTTTTTACGCCCAAATGTGAGGAAGCTTTCCATTGTTCATATATGCTGGAGACCACAATTCTTGTTTTAATTGGATTTTATTATGTTTAATCTTTTGTTCGTGTTGACTGTATGAAAGCATGAAAATGATCAAGACATTTTGTTTGATTTTAAACACGACTACCTAGCCAAATAGTCAATTGACCTTGTGAGTGTGTGAACTTTTGTTAACCCCTTTTGAGCTTTTTGTCAATGTCCATGTTGTTTTTGAACTTAATGTTTGTCTACGAGTGTTTGGTTTTCCTTTTTGAATTTATATTGATTATTTGTTTTCTTGAATCCTCAACCATTGTTTTTGGTTTGAATTCTTACCTTGTCTTATAAAGTAGGGAGTATTCACATTAATGTGGTTGATCTCAAGTTTTCTCCCACTTGCGTTAGACATAACCTCCGATGTGGAATATTTCAAGAGATACTTGGTGATTTTGACGAGTATTATAGGTTGAGTGTGTCTGATCGATAGGTTTAAGTTTGTATTTAGTAGTGTAAATTCATGCTTGATAAGTGTTCTTCTCTAAAGAATGTATTTTTTGTATTCATAGTTTTTAATTCCCGCAATTACTTAAAACCCATTCATACCCAAACTCATAAAAGTGAGAAATTTTCGAACGATAATTCAGCAGCACTAATTCCTATGGAGACAATATGATATAACCTATAAAAATACTTACTTTTTCTTGCCGCTTTACCGCTTCAGCACCTGTGCAGACACTACTACGAAAAATACCTTCAATAACACAATATTACCACGACCGTTTATCTACTGTAATCATATCCCATAATTTACGTTTTTTTTAAATTTTACTCAAACATTTCATCACATTTACTTTAAAGAACCATTATTATATATTTTAGGTGTCAAGCTTTGAATCTCAGTGTCAACATTTTTCCATTTTTTCAATAGAAATAAGCGCGAGTTCCTTAACATTTATTATTTGAAATAATAACAACTATGGTTGTTATAATTAACCGTGGTTATATGTTCAATATTTACTAGGGATGAATCTTTCAACCGTTGTGAAATTATTTCCCACAAAATTAAAATGTAACATGTACTTTATTTCTTTCATAACACAAAGGGTTCCTTAGCGAACAAGGTAATAATGATAGAGAAATCTTCACCATCCTCTTCGAAGAATCATTTTTGGAAGCGTAATCCTCACCATCCTCTTCAAAGAATCATTTATGGAAGTGAAATCTTCACCATGCTCTTCGAATATCTGATACGTTACCATTCTCTAACGCTTATCAATGTTTTGAGTTTCTGTTTACTAATATGCTTTAGATTAGAGTGCTTTCATGTTTTAATCAGATTTACTACATATGCTTTAGAATAGATTGTGTGTGTAGAATTAGTATGTCGTTCATAATAGTACTTTTATATAAATTTCATAATTTGTTATGAGTCGTAGTTGGATGAAAGCTGATAGATTAGGTCCGATGTATGACAAAGGAGTTCTTGAATTCCTTGAATTCTCCAAAAAAATGTTCCCGAAAATAATGTTATATTTTATTGTCCTTGTGTTGTTTGCGGAAATATCAAAAAACTGTCAAAAAAAGAAATATTCTATCACCTTGGTTATGATGGAATATGTCAAAATTATATGACATGGATGTGGCATGGAGAAGCGAATAAAATCGAAATGAGTCGTCTGAAATGGATGAAAATGATGAATATATAGATGATCGATTAGAAGATATGATCCGTGATATGGGAGACTCGTCTTATCTGAAAGCCCAATTATATGATAATTCACGCAACACCAAAGATGCGCCCTTATATAAGGGGTGTACCAGTTTTACACGATTGTCTACGTTGTAAAAATTGTTTAATCTAAAGGAAAAAAGTGGGTGGTCTGATAAAAGTTTTACACAATTGCTTGATTTGTTGAAACAAATGTTACTAGAAGATAACAATTTTCCAGATCGTTGTTATGAGGTCAAGAAGATATTGTGTCAAATGAGTTTGGAGTATGTAAAAATATATGCATGCCCTAAGGATTACATATTATACATGAAAGAGTATGAAAATTTGGATCAATATCCAGAATATGGTGAGTTTTGCTACAAGTTGAAGAACAACAATGATGATGACAATGAAAATGTTAGTAAGAAGTGTCCTCCTATTAAAGTGTTATGGTACTTGCCAATAATTTCAAGGTTCAAGAGACTTTTTGCTAATGCAACTGACAAAAATATTATAAGATGGCATGTAAATTAAATAAAACGTGATGGAAACATTTTCCATGTAGCTGATTCTTTGCAATAGAGGAAAATTGATTTGTTGTTTCCGGATTTTGGACTTGAGCCAAAAAACCTTAGGCTTGTACTTGCCACGAATGGAATAAACCCCTTTGGTAATATGAGTACTAACCATTCTTCGTAGCCTGTTTTTCTCACGATTTACAACCTATATCCTTGGTTGAGAATGAAGCACAAGTATATGATGTTAAATATGATGATTTATGGACCAAGACAACCTGGAAATGAAATAGAAGTTTATCTACGTCCATTAATTGATGATTTATAATTTTTGTGGTTCATATTCCGGTGAAAAGTTTAAGATGCATGCAATATTATTTTGCACAATCAACAACTTTCCTGCATATGGAATTTGGCTGGATACAATGTCAAAGGATATAAATCGTGTCCTATATGTGAATCTGATACATGTTTTCACCAACTTGAGTTTGGAAAAAAGATCGTTTACCTTGGGTATCAAAAATTTCTAAAACCCAATCATCCTAATCGTAGATTGCGAAAGGATTTTAACGGAGAGCAAGAGTACGAGCATGCTCCTAAACCTTTAATTGACGATGAAGTTTATCAACGACAAGAACACATTAATGTTTTCTTTGGAAATAATAAAGACGACCCCGTTGAGAGAAATATTTTGAAAAGAGATCGATTTTATTTGAGCTTCTATACTGGTTTAGTCATGATTTAAGACACTGCCTTGATGTGATGCATGTGGATAAAAATGTGTGTGATAGTTTTATACGAACGCTTCTAAACATTTCGGGTAAGAATAAAGATAGTAGGAATGTTAGTTCAACTTCACCATTAGATGTTTTGTATGATGTCAAAACTAGAAAAAATTAGCATTTTTGTATATTGGATGGCATCTCTGAGTCGTTTGATCCACCCTTGCATTAGAGGTCTTAGGAAGTATTCAAAACCAGTTTGAAATTGACCAAAATCATGAAAATCAGTTTCTACACAAAAAAATGCTGCATGTGCCGACACATACGATTTTCAGACAGACATGTGTGCTTCAATATTAAAGCTTGCAACACATATAACATTTCTTCTTAAAACACAGGTTTATGCGTCGACATATTGCCTGCTATGCGCCGACACATGTATTGAATTATTAATACTTGTAGCCTCTATTTTGCATGTGCCAACATATTACCTATTTCGCACCAGTACATGTGTCAATGTTTGACATTATGTGTCAGCATAAAAGATTTTTGAACCAGCATATAAGATTTTCGAGCCAGCATATATTGTTGCTTTGAGTCAAATTTTTTATATTTTTTTAATTATGAAGTTTCCCTCTTTGCCACAAAATTTCCACTACTATGTACATCTTTTCAATTTGATGAAACCATAAACACTTACCACCATTTCTCTTCATCTTCAACCTTCAACCTATGCATACCCCTACCAGATTACACATAATCATTATTTGTTGTGGTTTCACCTAGACGAGGTTTATAATGTCCAATTAGGTTGGTGAGCGTGACCGAACCTAGAATATTTGGTTGAGAATTGTGGGAGTTTTCATTCGAAAAAACCGAGTGTTTTTCCTCCAAGATCATTGTAGATTTAAGGGTTATCTAAATAAGAAAACCGAGTTGGGGTTTTCCTTCAAGATCTTGGTGAATTGAAGGTTTTGGACAAGGCTATGCAATTTAGATTCGATAGAGGGGAGACTTTGAAGAATGGGAGGTTCTTTCAAACCTAGTAGTGTGAGATGGTGAATAATATTGGTAGATCTTAGGTTACAACAATTCACAATTCGGATTCGTCCAAGTGAAGACTTTGAAGAACAATGGTTTCTTGCAAACTAGTAGCACGAGACGGTGGATCGAATTGGTTTGTTGGGTGACTTGATAGATTTAAGATCAAGCGAAGGGAACTTTGTAGGATCAACATCAAACATGGAGTTTGTAGGGCTGTATTGCTATAGTTCTCTTGTAAACAATACTTTTTGCAAAGAAATAAATTTATCTCAATTTCAAAATGGAATTGGGGGGAGACTTAGTCATAGCGAGGATAATTGGTGAACTTCTTAAATAAATTCTCGTGTCATTCTCTCTCTCTCTCTCTCTATCTCTCTCTCTCTTTTACTCTCTCTCTCTCTCTCTCTATCTCTCTCTCTCTCTCTCTTACTCTCTCTCTCTCTCTTACTCTCATTTACTTACTATATATAATTTGTTGAACTTGGTGTTTGTTTGATCAATTCGTATAGAAATTTTCTTTGATTGTGAAAGTTTAAATTACTTTATTGATAAGCTTATTATCAAGTTGATTGTAAGTGTTGTTCTCAAATAAACAAAGCTCAAAAGAAAATCAAAAAAATTGATCGCGCACCAAGTGTTCGATAAATTGTAAATTTTTATTTTCAACACAATATCTTTGGAAATAGGTAGTTATTGTGATTTGTTATAAATGATTAATTGAGAAATAATTGTGTTATTGTGATTTTTCACATATCCGAGTTTCCAATAACAAGGTTCGTTTAGACGACGTTTTTGATCTAAGCTAAAACTCTTCCGCTCAACATTGTCTTTCAAAATAAATTTTAAATACCTATTTTAATTACCTATTCTTGTAAGATCACTTGGGGATCTAACACATGGTATCAGAGCTCCGGTTAATCCTGTGCTTCAAAACCCTTATTAGGAAATGGCTAACGAACCTAAAAGGGCATACAATAGAGCGCCAATTTTTATGGGAAAAATATGGTTATTAGAAAGCTTGTATGCGTATTCATATCAAGCCATATGACATAGGTGTGTGGCAAGATATTTTTAATTGTCCAACACCGGCTACTCAAACCGATGAAAATGGTGTTGCCGCACCTAATCCAGAAGCACTATGAAATGATGATGATAGAAAGAAGTAGGGACCTGATTAGAAAGCGCAAAATATTCTCATATCCCCTCTTGGTGTTTATGAGTTTTATCATATTTCCTATTGTGAAACCGCTAAGGCTATGTGGGATACATTGCAAGTTTCCCATGAGGGAACCAATGAGGTCAAACAAACTAGAATTAACACATTTAACCAAGAGTTAAACTCTTTCTCATGAAGCATGGTGAAACCATTTCTTAAATGCAAAAGAGGTTCGCTCATCTCATCAATAATTTAAATGTACTAGGTAATCCTATTTCCAATGCTATTAGTACTAACAAAGTTTTGATATGTCTTACTAGGAATTTTAAAATAAAGTTCACCTTGATCAAGGAAGTTAATGATCTTACAACACTTGATCTCACTACTTTGTTAAGCTAGAAGAACATGAGCAAGAACTCACTTTCTAAGAGAAGCATGAAAAGAAATATGAGAAGAAGATGAAAACAAATAAAGATACATATAAGGAGGAAAGAACGAAGTCTCAAGCTCTTAGGGCTTCTTGTTCAAGGTCCTCAAAAGGTGAGCACATTGATAGTGATTCTAGTGACGACGAAGATTTAACTTGTCACTATTGTTGCAAGAAAGACCACACTATTGAAAAATAAAAATTTAGGAGTTTTTTGGTTCCTAAAGGTATTTTTCACTGGTTTCCCAAATGTAAACAAATTTTCACTAACCCCCAAGGACCGAATGAAGATTGGGTACCTAGCTTGTTTTGTTGATTTTGCAGGAAAGTTGTCTTGACTCTATGAAGAGAATATATGTTCTCATTTATGGTGCTAAAGGCTTATGATGGGTAACATATTCTAATCCTATTGCATATGTGGCAAGAAAAAGGATTATGTAACCTAGAAAGCAACAAAAAGTATTCTTTAATTGGTAAAAGATGTATACATTACTTTTAATGTTTGTATCCTAGAATGTTAAGGAAAGGTATTTTGTTTCATGATGTAAGTGTATCTTCAAAAGACATACTCAATGAACACAAAATAAGGGATTGATCAACATAAGGCGGTAAAACTTGAGGAGGAGAAAGATAACTATTATGAAAATAACTATTATGAAAGTTCAATTAAAATGAATGATGATCAAATCAATGACCTTCTTGGATTCATTACAAGTTATAATTTTGGTTACTTTGTCAAGGTGAAAAGTGGTAAGGTCGTGGTTTTCTAAAGTTTTTGTGGCATATTTTGCATTTGGTTCAACTTTCTTTTGATATTTTCTTGTGAAATGCAAGTTCATCCTCTGTCATAAATGTAGGGTTGTATTGCTACATTTATCTTTTAAACAATACTTTTTGCAAAGTAAAAAATTTATCTCAATTCCAAAATGGAATTGGAGGGAGACGTAGTCATAGCGAGGGTGATTGGTGAACTTCCTAAACAAGTCCTTGTGTTGTTCACTCTCTCTCTCTCTCTCTCTCTCTCTCTCTCTCTCTCTCTCTCTCTCTCTCTTACTCTCATTTACTTACTTTATGCAATTTATTTAACTTGGTGTTTGTTTGATCAATTCGTATATAATTTTTCTTTGACTGTTAATGTTTAAACTGCTTTGTTGATAAGCTTATAATCACTTTGATTGTAAGTGTTGTTCTCAAATCAACAAAGCTCAAAATAAAATTTGAAAAATTAATCGCACGGCAAGTGTTTGATAAATTATCAAGTTTTGTTTTCAACATAATTTCATTGGAAATAGGTAGCTCTTGTGATTTGTTATAAGCAATTAATTGAGATATAATTGTGTTGTTTGTTTTTATCATTGTTAATTCCATACGGATTTCGCATATCCGAGTTTCTAATAACAAGGTTTATTTAGATGACATTTTCGATCTAAGCTAAAACTCTTCTGTTCAACATTGTCTTTCAAAATAAATTTTAACTACCTATTTTTGACAGGTAATTTTTACTTGGGGATCTATTCACCCCCACCCCCTCTCTAGAGAAGTCGTCGTATAATAAGGAATTCCCGTTTAGATATGATACTGTTATACCCCAAAATTTCCCTCCCACTATTCAAGAATATTCTCCCAGGGTTTTCATTTGATCAAGGTTGCCCAAGAATTGATCAGACAAATTCTCCTCCTAAGTAATTGACCTACAACTAGGGTTTTGTATTTCTCAAGTAAGATTGGGTTTCCAAGGCCTCAAGTGGATTTCATGGTTTCTTATATGTCTTCTAGAATTCTCATACCAAGTTTCTTGCCTTGCATCACAAGTTTGCTTAGTTAGTTGCTCAGATGACTGAAAATCAACTGTATTGGACAAAAAGTCAAGTGTGGTCAACATACAGTCAAACTTCAAGATTTTGGGTCAACATTAAGGTTTTGAAGTTATATTCCTCATTTGGTCAAGGTTTAATCATGATTCATCAAGAAAACTCCCAAATCATCAAAAGTTGCCAAATTAGGATTTTCTTATGGAGAAGTCAACTGAACTTTGACCAAGCATAACTTTCACATGCTTAATCAAATTTTCCTCAACCAAAGCTCAATTTGAAGGAAATTCAATTCTCTACAACTTTGTCTTTATAAGCTCAAGTCCAAAAATGCTTCATTTGAGAGATATGGGCCAATACATTATAGGTAATTTCAAAAGTCAACAAAAAGACACTTTTGGTCAAGGCAACTTACATCAAGATAAAGTCTTCAAATGCAAAAATGATAAATATTGGGATTGACATATTGAGCTTTCCAAAAAGTCAAATATCACCTTCAAATTATAAAAATTGAGAGAGTTGTGATTGGTGCAAGTTGGGAAATTTTGAGCAAATGCATGAAGTTCAAATTGAGCAAACTTGACTTTTTGGGCTAATGGGCTATTGTTTCAAGGTACATGCGCATTCTACACTTCACATGAACCTTAGATTCTACTTCATGCACCCCTTGACTTTTTTATTTTATTTATTTTTGTTTTTATTAATTTAAAGTCAAAATAAAATTTAATAAAATAAATGCTTCTTACAAAGTCCAAGCCCATGTTACATTTGACCTATTTTCAAGCTATATATCTCACTCATTCAGACATCAAATACACGAAAAAACCTTGTGCAAGAAACTTCGAAAAATTCACAAAATTACTCAAAACTAGGGCAACTTTAGAACCCTAGTTTCAGCCACCTTCAACACATACCAGCACTTCTATTCACTTCCATGAAGGTCATATGGTAGGTTGGATCGTTTGCAACGATCCAAAAGGCTGGAAACACCATTGCATGCATCACCGATTTACCTTATTGCATGAATTTTGTATTTTTGTTTCCTTTGAATTTTAACGCATACTGACTTTATTAACATGGTCCTAAGGTTCAATAATGCAGGAATAACCCATCGTGGGAGTCCCATGATGGCTGGATAGTGCATAGCCATGTTAATAACAATTCAAGCTATTTTCACTGTAGCTCTCAAACTAGCGCGATTCATTCAAAGATATGGGTCCCATTGAATTTGTAGGCCTTGATTTAGGGGGTGTAGGGTCCCTCTGGATTTCTAATATTTGTTATTTTTTGCAGGGACAAAAGAGACTCACCGGAGAAGACGACCGGAGCTAGGGCTCCGATGCCTCTCTAGTTCACGCAATGTTTTTATGTTATGTTTAATTTTTTTCGCTGATAACAATGGATGTATCACCACCCCATTGGTTAAAACATGCGCTAAGGTATTAATATCCCAGGGCACAGGTTCGATCCCCGGTTTTGCAATTTTTTTCTTCATATTTTCTGATTTCTATTGATCCAGTGCAACGCGTCCCATAAGTCAACCACACACCTCCTCAATCATCACTATTCGATCATGCTCAGATCAATATCCAATAGTCCATATCTAATTTCCATGCAGTACCCTCAAGGGCCTCCCACACTTGGTCAAACGCTGGAGCTTATTGGGCTTTGGACTCAGATTGCAATCAACACCCCCTTTTTTTGCTACAGTCAGGCCCAAACCTTTTTTTTATTTTATATTTCTCTCTTTTTCTTTTATTTATTTATTTTTATTATTAATTAAAATAAAATATTAGTTCAGGTTAATTAATTAAATTTAATTTTAATCACCTTTTTTTAATTAATTAATTTAATTAATTGATTATCTTAATTAAAACTAATTAGATTCTTAAGGTTTTTTAATTAAGTTATTTGATTTTTTTACTAAAATTAATTAGTTTTTTAGGATTTCGTAATTAATTCAATCACCAACATTTTTCATAAAAATACAAAAAAGTCTTTTCTTTTCTATTTTGCATATTTTTAGATCGATTGTGCGAATGTAATTTTTTTTATTTCTCGCATTTCTTTTCTTTTAATTATTATGTAACTGTTTCCCGGGATGTAATAATAATTAGGGTTTACTTTCTGCATTTCTATTATGTAACTTCCCCGAAGCGTTGTATTAGTCTAGGATTTACCTTCCCGCATTTATTTTCCGCACTTTACTGCTTTTCATTATTTTTATGTTTACTGCTTAGTAATTAGGGCTTGCATGGAAAGATAATAACGAATACATAGCTAACCCTAACTACAAGACTAAAAATAACTGAACAAAATACATTTTGCACACTCACACCTCTAGGGTAACCTCCCTTGTCGCTTCGGAAAACAGTCATGTCCCTCGAAAGTGGGGATTGTGATATGCTGGCAGAACCGACTGTTTAATATTGGTTTTATATTTTGTGCTTGCAAGTGTTGCGGTAAGCAAGAGTCGCCACCGACTTTTCTTTTATCCAACAAAGGAAAGGGTGAAAAGAACAAAAAAAGACCTTTTAGAGTTTTCTGAGTAAGGGGGGTAGATTATGGAAAGGGAAGGTGTTAGCACCCTTTCCATCCGTAGTTTTCTACGGGCTCTTAGAAGTTTGCTCATTTTGAAAGTACTTTGTGCTTAGCGTGTTTGAAAATGCCTTAGTGCGACAATTAGCTTTGTGTTTAACTCTTGTATCAGTCCTCAAGAGTGCTAACAAAGTAAATGTTTTAAAAATTGTTTTTGAAAAGTAGTATTTGTGTAAGTGCAAAAAGTGTTTTTTGAGCAAACTTCTAACAGCTATCTACTTTTATACTCGAAAAGGTCGTTCTTTTTCTCCTATCATTTAGACAGCGCTATCCTACTATTAGTGAGTAGGTATCCCTATCGTTAGATGTTTTGAGGGACAATCGAAGGGACGATACGGTCACGAAGGCAACTTGGCAAGAAATTTTAGTAATTGTCCTAAAGTCTTAAGATCACATTTAACCGAGGCAACATCGAAAGGGTCATCGAGGGACTTGTGATATTTCAAACTAAAGGACAACCACTAAAAATTCTCACGTTTCGAGAATTGTGACCGTTTTCCGAAGGCAACCGAAGTGGGGTACCCTAGAGGTGCTTGTGTGCAATTGTGTTCAATTCAGTTATTTATCTTTTGCTTTTAAGGTTTGCTAACGTTGTTTTTCAGTCTTACCATACACGCCTAGTTACTAGCAGTTTATATTTTTACAGGAAACTAAAGTGCGGAAAGCGTAAATCTAGACTATTACATGGTTTTCGGGGATGAGGTATTTACAATGTATAAATAATTGGGGAAAAAAATAAAGAAAGCAATGAAAAGTCCTATTTAAAACTATTACATCCCAAGTAACAGTTACATGAATATATATATAAAAAAAAGCGAAAAAGTGAATAATGCCCGAAAGAATGAAAATGCGTTGTAAAACCTAGTGAGAAAAAAAAAATCTTTTTTTGTGTTGTTTTTAATTTAAGAAAATAACTAAATTAATTATTCTAAAGTCTATTTAGAAAATTAACTTAAGAGAAAAAAAATAAATAAACTTTTTTTTGTGGTTTTCTGTTTAAGAAAATATTGAAACATAAGTTAAATCTAATTAATTAAATAAAAGAAAGAGAAAATTATTTAATTAAAAATTAATTCTAAACTATCATAATTTTTTTTTTTGAAATTTTTATTATGAAAAGAAATATTAAACTCTAAGTCTATTGGATTCTAATTTTAATAAGAATGTTAAAGTAATTAATCAATTAATTTCAGAAATTAATTATTTAATTAAAAATTAAACCTAAGTTTATTTGATTTTTTTATTTGACAAAAAAAACTCGCTGACTAAATAAAATAAACAAATTAAAATAATAACAATAAAAAAACAAAATCAAATGGGCTTGGATGCAATCAGCAGATGGGGGGTGTTGTTGAAATTGCGCTGGGCCCAAATGTGAAGCCCACGTTGCCTTGTAATCTAGTGTGGACTTGCTTCTGAAGGTACATGATGATTTGTGCGCCTGTGACCCTTGGATCTAGATCAATCAGGATCTAGTGGGTGAGATTTGGAGGCATACAATATGCTCCTGGAGACGCCATGCAT
Organism: Vicia faba; assembly: GCA_948472305.1. Classification (NCBI taxonomy): domain Eukaryota; kingdom Viridiplantae; phylum Streptophyta; class Magnoliopsida; order Fabales; family Fabaceae; genus Vicia; species Vicia faba. Next base: position 1,331,612,685 of record OX451739.1, read on the forward strand.
GTGATCTGCAGAGATATGTTAAGAAAATGAAAAAACGTTAGACCTGGGACCCGAACCCAGGTCCTATCCTTCACATATGCGTTTGCTTACTAACGGAGCTATCCTGATCATTCATACATATAATAACATCAATATATTATATATAAAACAATGTATCATCTGAGACAAAAAAATAAAAACGCGCGCATATTTGAATTGTTCAGTGAGGGACTGCCACACATCGCCTTCCACCTCCATTCATCGTATTAGAGAACCAGATCTATAGTGACGGTTTTACGCTTATCACTACAACATTTGCATCCTAAAATAAACTAAATACGCAATAGAAATTATATGTGAGGCCATGGATCGACTGGGCTCACTCTCCTGAGCATGATGGTGCCCCTGTTTAAGCCTAATTTTGGCCAACGTAAAAACACCCAAATCTAAGCTTTAAACCCTAAAAATGGTAACGCACGGTTCCTGCATCAAAAACTCAATCCAACCATGTAGGAAGCTCGCAAATGCTCACTATATCATAAATGCATGGTTAAATCACATTGATATTACGTGAATTGTACAAAACAAAATTAGAAAATAAAGCAAACCGTGGATGTTGGTGGACGCATTAGGCGATGCTTCAAGGCTTGATAATGGTTGCAAATGCTTCAAGGGATCTCCAGGAGTAGATTAGAATCCTTGGTTTGGACTAAATAAGGCCGGAGACTAAAATTTGAATTTCGACAAGTTTGGTGTTTTTGCAAAATTTTCAGAGGTTCTCCAGGCTATATGTGTGTGTCCTGATGCTTGCTAGGTGCTTGTTCATATAGAGAGGAATGAGGAGACACGAAAACAAGGATTAAACAACCATAAACAAGATGTTTGAATGCCATGAATATCCATTTGTAACCTTGGCCAAAGTTATGGGATTTTGTCCATTTTTTAAAATTTTCATGAATGTGGACATGTTGGCCTTGCTATATACAAAAATTGGGGCCTCCTCATGCATTAAGCCAAGCCCAAATAGCAATGGCCCAATAAATTTGCACTAGTTTTGATTTATTTGATTTTAATTAAATAAAAATTAATATAAAATGCAAATAAAATCAAGACTATTAAAAATGGTTTTAGGGGTCCTCTATGATCTTAGGAAGATGTTTGAAGTTCAAGAAAATGAGCCATTGCCTTAAAAGTTCAAATTTGCTCAATACACATTTCTTGAAATTTCTTAAAATTTCCCAACTTGGGAAAGCCATAACTTGTTCAATTTTCATCTCAAGATGATGATCTTGGACTTTTTGGAAATCCCAAGATGTATACTTAAATACCTCTTTTGATAAGTTTTGCATTTGAAGATTTTTTCTTGATGTAAAAGGTCTTTGCAAAAAGTGGCTTTTGTTGACTTTCTAAAATTGACCTGTAATGTATGAACCTGTATCTTTCAAATGGTGCATTTCTTGGACTTGATGGATGAAGAGAAGTTGTAGGGAATTGGATTCTCCTCAAAATGAGCTTTGGTTGTGGAAAACTGGATGAAGTGTGTGAAAGTTATGCATGGTCAAAGTTTGGTTGACTTTTCCTATAGAAACCCTAATTAGCAATTTTTGACTTTTGATGAATTAGGAGCATTTCTTGGGGAATCATGATCAACCATTTATCAAATGATGGATATCACTTCAAAATGTTTATGTTGACCAAAAATATTGAAGTTTGACTGTATATAGGCCACAATTGACTTTTGACCTGACAAAGTTGATTTTTAAGCATTTGAGCAATTGACTGAGCAAACTTGTTGCGAAAAGCATGAAACTTGGCATGGGCAATATTGAAAGCATATTAAGACCATGGAAAGCATTTGAGACCTTTGGAGTTCACACATCTTGATGAAAATTGAAACCCTAGTTAGAAGTTCATTGCCTTGGGAGGAGAATTTGTCTGGTCAATTCTTGGCCATCCTTGAGAAATTTGGGGACCCCAATGAGCATGCCTTGAGTAAAATAAGAGGGAAAATTTTGGGGTACAACAACTTCCCCTGTTCAATCTTTTTAGACCTGAAGATGTAGATTGGCTTGTTTGCCTTTCGTGATCTGAAGGTTAAAGATGATTGAACACTAGAGTGCCCAAAAATTTGCACTCGATGATGTGTTGGTTGATTGTGTAGGGAATGGGCTTAAAGATGCCATTTGGAGAAGATGACTGAGAGTTGTCGGAGATGGGCTTAAAGATGCCATCTAGAGAATATGACGGATATTCATCGTAGATGGGTTTCAAGATGCCATATAGAGTAGATGTTGATTTCATGAGAGATTCCTTTGTGGGGATTCCTGTTCCTATTGTTTGAGGAGGAGTCCACTAGGGAATGTTGGTCTCTGTCTTGGGAAATAGAGTCTAGGAGCTTCAGTTGTCCATTACTCTACTAGGGAGTTATTTCTTGACTAGAGAGGTAAAAGTTAACTGCTATCTGGTCGGGATCCCTGCTTCACAGGGACTTGCTGAGGATAATAAGGATGACTGCTATCTGGTCGTATTCCAGGCTTCACAACGACCTACTGGGGAATATGAAGTTAACTGCTATCTGGTTAGTTCCATACTTCGCAGTAATTATAGACATTGAACTGTTATCTAGTCATATCTAGGCTTCAGTGATTTGAAGAAAATATGTTGTTATCTGGTCGGGTCCAGGCTTCGGTGTCATAGATTATACTATCATCTGGTCGAGTCCAGGCTTCATAGTAATTAATAAACTGCTATCTGGTTGGACTCCTGGCTTTAAAGTATCTTTAATTGGTATAGAAATCAGAAAAATATTAGGGTTGATTTAACTGAACCAAAGAACGTGTCTATCAGAGAAGAATTAGGATAAATCATTGGTCGATTTAAACTGAACCATCAGAGGTCTTGAGTTATCTTTGACTGGATAAGAATCAGAAAAATCTTAGGGTCGATTTAATTGAACCAGAGAACGTGTCTACCGGAGAAGAATCAGGATAAATCATTGGTCGATTTAAACTGAACCAGTAGAGGTCGTGAGTTATCTTTGACTGGATAAGAATCAGAAAAAATATTAGGGTCGATTTAACTGAACCAAAGAAAATGTTTATTGGAGAAGAATCAGGATAAATCATTGGTCGATTTAAACTGAACCAGTAGAGGTCTTGAGTTATCTTTGACTGGATAAGAATCAGAAAAAATCTTAGGGTCGATTTAACTGAACCAGAGAAAGCGTCTACCGGAGAAGAATCTGGATAAATCATTGGTCGATTTAAACTGAACCAGCAGAGGTCGTGAGTTATCTTTGACTGGATAAAAATCAGAAAAAATCTCAGGGTCAATTTAACTGAACCATAGGAAATGTCTATCGGAGAAGAATCAGGATAAATCATTGGTCAATTTAAACTGAACCAGCAGAGGTCTTGAGTTATCTTTGACTGGATAAGAATCAGAAAAAATATTAGGGTCGATTTAAGTGAACCAGAGAGAGTTTCTATTGGAAAAGAATCAGAATAAATCATTGGTCGATTTAAACTGAACCAGAAGAGGTCTTGAGTTATCTTTGACTGGATAACAATTAGAAAAATCTTAGTGTCGATTTAACTGAACCAGAGAATGTTTCTATTAGAAAAGAATCAGAATAAATCATTGGTCGATTTAAAATGAACCAGTAGAGGTCTTGAGAATGATTTTTCTGAGGAAAATGCTGAAATAGCCCTTCGTCAGATGTAGCCTTTGAAAAGACTGTCAGGCCATATAAGCAGTTAATGGTGTTTGTTGATTGATCTTACCTGAAAAGGTAAAGAGTTAGTTGTATGCAATGTCATGCAGTATGAAATGCATCATGTAATGATATTATCAAAATAAATGAGATTGTGTTGTACACAATATGTATGCGTATGCCATGATGAAATGTTGTTGCGACATTTCCTAGTCCGGGAAAATAAATCCTTGACTATTGCTGGAGAGTACTGGGAAGCTGTATCCCGGACTACTGTTTGGTAGATGAGGAAAGTGATTCTTTCATTTCCGCTGGGGGTGATGAATGGAGATGATTTTCCTGGGATTTCCTCTTTCCATTTGAGGATACTCTGTCGGGGATCTTTGACTTCTGCTTGAGAATGCTCTGCTGGGGAGAAGATGCTCTGTTGGAAGATTTTACCAATGTAGAGAAATAAACTATGTTAGGGGATGAACTTCTGCATCTAGAGAAATAAACTCTAACAGGGATGAGGATTTATAAACTAATTGGGATTATAAAACTCAATTGGGACACATTTATTTTAGCTCTCTGAGGGAACTTTGCTGGAGGAGGTAATTCCTGCTTGGGGAAGAAGAGGTCAAAACTTTGGTCGTTTTCACTCTGCGGGGACGTAGACATCATTAGGACATGTGCTGAAGATGTAGTGGTGACTCTGCAGTAGGACGACTCTGCCTTTATACCTGCCGGAGAACATAGCTGCGGGGACTACAAATGGCTTTTTAGACCGTGTCCCGTTAAAGTCATTAGCGAATGTCTTTCTATTTTCTATGTAAGTATTTGTAAGCAGTAATCATATTCAAATGCATATGTCAAAAATAATCAATGGATGTTTTGTTGCAAAACAAAACAGAAAAAAATGAACACGAAAAGTTTTGTACTTTCAAAGAAATGATTTTCATTGATTTTGAAGTTTGCCTATAATAGGTGTTTTTTATACAAAGAGACTGACATTCTAGTAGGAGAATGTCGTCGTGAAAATGAAAACTATACAAAATAGTGTACAAAGAGAAAACAGCTATGTGTAATAATCCCATTGAGTTTCAATTCTGCTATTGCCCTTATGTCCTTGAGCATCTCATCACTTTTCTACTTGTCCGAAGTTGAATGGATTTATTGGTACTGTTTGAGCTTGATAGTTAATACTGAAGTCTGGTTGCAAGGTGATCCAATGGGACATACTTATATGCTTTAAATCCTAAATTTTTCCTGGAACGCCCATTCGGGTTTTCAGTCCACCGGGATACCCTTTTTTGCCCAAGCCGCCTTTTCAGGTTTTCGACTTGCCGAGTGTATAGATTCTCTTGTATTTATCCCTAATTTTGCCCGAACCCTTTTAGTTCACCGGGATGCCCTTATTTTTGCCTAGGCCAGTCAACCTAGCGGGTCTTTATTCACACGTAGTATCTTTTAACTATGTCCGCATTCACAGGGTGAGGAAGGTCGTCACCGTCCATAGTGGTTAAGATCATGGCTCCACCAGAAAATACATTCTTGATCACAAATGGCCCTTCGTATGTGGGAGTCCACTTGCCTATGGGATCACCTTGCAGCAGAATGATGCGCTTGATTACCATATCACCAACTTGATATACCTAACGTCTGACCTTCTTATTAAAAGTCGTGATCATACGCTTCTGGTACATCTGACCATGACAAACAGCAGCTAACCTTTTTTCATCAATCATGTTCAATTGGTCAAGTCAGGTCTAAATCCATTCATCTTCGTTCAAGCCTGCATCCTTCATGATTCTCAAATAAGGGATATGGACTTCAATAGGTAGGACAACCTCCATACCATACACTGGAGAGAAAGGTGTTGCTCCTGTCGACGTACGTGATGAGGTGCGGTAACCATGAAGAGCAAATAGTAACATCCCATGCCAATGTTTATATGTCACCGTCATCTTCTGGATGATCTTCTTGATATTTTTATTAGCAGCTTCGACAATGCCATTCATCTTCGGTCTGTAAGGAGAAGAGTTATGATGCTGGATCCTGAATTGCTTACAGAGCTTGGTGATTATAGTGTTGTTGAGATTTGTAACATTATCCATAATGATTATTTCGGGGATGCCATACTGACAGATAAGGTTATGCTTGATGAATCATGCCACAACATTGTAACAGAAGAAAATAAGGTAACCTCAACCCACTTCGTGAAGTAATCAATGGATACTAGGATGAAGCGATGCCCATTTGAAGCGGTAGGTCTAATATCTCTGATCATATCAATGCCTCATATTGCAAAAGGTCAGGGAGCATTCAAGACATTCAGAGGAACTGGGGGTACATGTGCTTTATCAGCATAAATCTGGCATTTGTGACAAGTTCGTGAATGCTGGTAACAATCTACTTCAATAGTGGACCAATAGTATCCTGCCTGTAGGATCTTTTTAGCCATGGTGTATCCACTATAATGGGTGCCAAAGGTACCTTCATGTAAATATGCCATAATCCTCTCTGCTTCGCTCTTGTCTACACACCAAAGTAAAGTAGAGTCGTGGTTGCGCTTGTAGAGGATTTCATTACTGAGGAAGAACTTCATAGAGAACCTTCTCAGAAAATTCTTATCACTGACAAATGCCCTCTCAGGGTATTCTTAAGCTTTGAGATACCTTTTCACTTCATGGAACCAAGGTTTGTCTGTTACCCCTTCAATATCGATCTCATAGCAGTAAGCTGGTTCATCCAATCTCTCAATAGTGATCTGAGGAGCCTCATTGTCCCATCTAACCTTGAACATGGATGACATAGTAGCTAGCGTGTCCGCTAACTGATTCTCTTCTCGTGGAAAATGTTTAAAAGTGTCTTCTTCAAAGTGTGGAATTAGTGTCAACACATGTTCTTTGTACGAGATGAGATTAGGATGCTTCGTGTCCCACTCTCCTTTGAGTTGACTTATTACCAAGGTCGAATCTCTGAAAACACTCAAGAACTTGATTCTTAGGTCAATAGAAGCTTTGAGACCCATGATGCATGCTTCATACTCAGCCATATTGTTGGTACAATTGAAACATATTTTGGCGGTGAAAGGAGTATGACAGCCCTCAGGAGATATGATTATAGCACCGATGCCATTGCCAAGTGCGTTGGAAGCTTCGTCAAAAACCATAGTCCATCAGGATCCTTTCTCAAGTTCTACATCCGGTCCAGGTTCTTCACAATCAGTCACTAACATAATATTCTCATCCAGGAATTTGAAGTTCATGGATTGATAGTCGTCCACGGCCTGATGACCCAAATGATCAGCTAATACACTTCCCTTGTTTGCTTTCTAGGTTGTATATTGAATATCGTATTCAGTCAGGATCATTTTCCATCTCGCTATTCTTTCGGAGAGGGCGGGCTTCTCGAAGATATACTTGATAGGATTCATCTTAGATATCAATAAAATAGTGTGAGTCAACATATACTGTCTCAGTCGGCGAGCAGCCCATGCCAAAGCGCATCAAGTTTTCTCGAGTAGTGAGTATCTTGTTTCACAGTCGGTAAACTTTTTTCTAAGGTAGTATATTGCATGCTCTTTTCGATCGGACTCGTCATGCTGCCCCAGCACACACCCCATTGAGTTATCTAACACTGTTAAGTACATTATCAAAGGTCTTCCTTCAATCGGAGGCACCCGAATTAGAGGCTCTTGTAGGTATTCCTTGATTCTGTCAAAGGAAGTCTGGAATTCATCATTCCACTTTACCACTAGATCATTCTTCAGGAGTTTGAAGATTGGCTCACAAGTAGCAGTTAGATGGGAAATGAACTTGGCAATGTAATTTAGGTGTCTCAAGAAACCTGTAATTTCCTTCTTAGTGCAAGGAGCCGACATCTCTTGTATAGCTTTGACCTTTGCAGGGTCTACCTGAATACCCTTGTCATTGACAATGAAAACTAGGAGTTTACCAGACCTTACCCCAAAGGTGTACATGTTTGGATTTAGCCTTAACTTGTACGTGTTCAGTCTATCAAATAGCTTTTGCAAGTGATCGAGGTGGTCTTCCTCTGTTTGAGATCTGGCTATCATGTCGTCAACATAGACCTCTATCTCGTGATGGATCATGTCATGGAACAAAGCTACCATGGCTTGCTGATAGGTTGCCCCGACATTCTTCAACCCAAATGGAATAACCTTGTAAGAGAAGGTACCCCATTGTGTGACAAAAGTTGTCTTCTCCATGTCTTCGGGTGCCATCTTGATCTGATTGTAACCATAGAATCCGTCCATGAAGGAGAAGATCTTATGTTGTACGGTATTGTCCACTAGAACATCGATGTGGGGAAGCGGAAAGTCATCCTTGGGGCTTGCCCTGTTCAAGTCTCTATAGTCCACATACATGCGTACCTTTCCATCCTTCTTAGGCACCGAAACTACGTTAGCAACCCATTATGGATAGGAGGTGACTTCTAAGAACCCAGCGTTGAACTGTTCCATAACTTCTGCTTTGATCTTCTCTGACATTTCAGGATGCATACAACAGATCTTCTGCTTTACCGGAGGGCAGTCCTCTTTTGTCGGCAGGAGATGAACCACAATATCGGTGTCTAGTCCTGGAATGTCTTCATATGACCAAGCAAACATCTCAACATAATCATGCAACATCTGAATCAATCGTTGTTTGACACTAAGCTCCAAATTTGCACTTATCTTGACTTCTTTTCTGTCCTCTTCTGTACCCAGATTCACTGTCTCAACTGCCTCTTCATGAGGCTGTATAGCCCTTTCTTCCTGCTGTAGCAGTCTAGCAAGCTCTCCCGGTACCTCACAATCTTCCTCTCCTTCGTCCTCGGATTGGTTGATCGGACTTTCAAAGTCATAATCGGCAATAGAAGAACCGTTACCAATGGGATCCAGAGTGGATATGGATCTACAGTTTGATGCGTGAGTGTGTGTAAGAGCATAGCTGTATTGATAAAAGCAGAAAAGAAAAACAAAGAGCACAAAATTTGTATGCAAAACGTCCAATGCTTTATTAATGACATATGAAATTGAAAAATGATAACCCTCACAAATGAACCATTGTGCCTCGGGTAAGACACAAGGCCATAAAGTTTATATTGTTCATTTATTACATATCCAAAAAAACAAAAAGATAATTACTTCTGAATAAAAGTAATTGGCACAAAGTCTTTAGTTGTCTAGTTACTGGGTCCACCGTTGGTAGTAGGGAAGATCCAGCTGTCCATGTCATAGTTGCTGTCAGCATCTTCTGTGGCAGAGACAACATCAATAACATTGATTCCCGGGCCATGCTTTGGCATGGGTGCAGTTATGACGTTGGGAGTCTCAAGGGGATCAAATTCAACCTCCTTTGCATCAATATGGTCTTGCACCTTGTTCTTCAAAGCCCAACAATCGTTCGTGTCATACCCTAGAGTATAAGAATGGTAGGCGCATTGAGCATTTGGATTGTAGCGAGGAGATGCAGTGTTGGGATTTTTGGGAGCTTCCATCAAATTTACTAGATTTAATTTCAGTAAGTGGGGCAAAACTTGAAACAAAGTCATATTAATCCTGGTAAACTGTCTCATAGGCCTTTCTGCTCTAGGCTGATTGTTCCGTTGTTGAGTAGTTGCAAGCTTGGATATCATTACAGCCCCTACCGTTGGACGGTATAAGGTTCTGACCTGATTTCTTTGACTGTAAACAACATTTACCTCTTTCTTTCCTACAAAAGATCTCTTTCCTGAACTTGAGGAGGTATCTTTTTGAATCTTGCCGCTTCTAATACCAACTTCCACTCTTTCTTCGGTTAGAATCAACTCAGTAAAACCAACTGAGGAGCTTCCAATCAGATGATCAAAAAATGGACCATATAGAGTACCTAAAAACATATCCACAAACTCCCTATAAAACAGAGGGGGTTGTACTCTTCCTGACAGGTATCTCCACTTCTGGGCATAGTCTTTAAAACCCTCGCTTGAACCCATGGACATACTTTAGAGTTGTGTGCAAGTTGGAGCAAGGTCTGCATTATATTGGTACTTCTTACAGAAAGCAGCAACCATGTCTTCCCAGTTACGGATATTGGTTCCCTCCAGCTGATAGAACCATTCAAGTTGAGTCCCAGATAATCTGTCTTGGAAGAAGTGGACCCATAAATCCTTGTCAGCCGTGTAAAGCTGAATCTTCCTCACATAAGATCAGAGATGCATCTTGGGACATGAGACTCCATCGTACTTCGCAAACACCGGTGTGATACAGCGAGAGAACTGACTTGAAGTTTTGCGTTTTGATCGCATTTGTGCGGATAGCAAGAGTTGCCACCGACTTTTCTTTTATCTAAAAGGAAAGGTAAAAAAAGCACAGGAAAGACCTTTCGAGATTATTTCTCGGGTTCGGGGGGTAGATTATGAAAAGGGAAGGTATTACCACCCTTTTCATCCATGGTTTTCCATGGGCTCTTAGTTACTGGCTTAGATCACTTGCTTTTGTTTTGACAGTGTGCTTGTGGTGTGGGCTTTGAAAGTGTTTTGAAAAATCTCTTTGTAATGGTTCTCGTTTCTATAAGAACGCATACAAAGTTTTGTTTTGAAAGATAGTTCAAAGATGTGTTTGTGGATTGTGTTTTGGAAAGTGATTTTTGAAAAGATATTTTGCAATGGTTCTCGTCTCTATAAGAACATATACAAAAGGTATTGTCTTTTGAAAATGTTTTGAGATGAAAGTGTTGGTATAAAATTTTTTTTGTCGTGAGCAAGCAAGCAACTAGGAGCGAATCTACCTACTCGAAAGGTCTCAAGGTTCTTTTCTTCCTCCTTTTAATGTTGCTATCTTACCATTGATTTGGTAAGAAGCCCCATCGTTGGATGTAAAGGGACAGGTGCGGGTCAATTTTACAGTCATCGAAAGCAACTTATGAGACACTTTAGCAAATTTCGTAAGGGACTAGATCATTTTATCGAAGGCAATGTCGAGGGTCATCGAGGGACTATGATATTTTTTTATTAAAGGGTCATTGCTAAAGCGTCCCATATTCGAGGGACATGACTGTATTTCCGAGGCAACGGGCGAGGTTACCCTAGAGGTGCGCGTGTGAAAAGTGTTTTTTGATTCAAGTTAATTTTATCTTTGAAATTAGGTTATCTAGCGATTGATTTTAAATCTTTCCATACACGCCTAATTACTATACCGCAATAAGTAAAATAGTAAAATGCGGAAATTTAAATTCTACACTATTACAGAGCTTCGGAAATGGGGGGTACAAATTAATGAATGGGGGTGATAATAAGAAATAAATATTTAAATCACACAATACAAGTCCAAACCGTTAAATAATTATTTAAGTTAAAACTCTTTTCATTTGATAAAATTAATTAAGGATTTAATTAATAATGTCAAACAAAAATTATTTTAAAGTTAATAATTATTTAAAACAAATATTAACCTATTTGCAATTTTTAAATATATGCTGAAATATAAAAAAAAATCAAATAGTAAAAAAAAATATTAACAACAAAAAATATAAAGGCAAAGTTTAGAAATGGGCATGCAAATAGAGCAAAACTGGGGGTGTAGAAATCAAAAGGCCCAATGCTCCTGGCTGATCAGGTGCAGCAGCCCCCTGGAGGTGCACCACGGGCGTGCATCTATGGAGCGCTAAAGGGTTATGATAGATGATGATATGAAACAGACAGAGAGATGATGAAGGTGCATCAATGACTAACATGGGGATGCATGCATATGATCCCTCATGATGATTAAAGGGGTGGTGACAAGTGTCACCACCGGATTGGGCCAAGGTGTGATTAAAAAATAAAACAAAACTAATTAAGCTGGAAACAGAAACCTCATAATTCATATCTCTTTCTCTCTCTTAACACGATGCTTCTCTCTTCTCTCTTGATAGGAGCCTTCACCGGAGAAGACCACCTAGCCGCGCCGGAAATCGCCTTACGGTGGTGACGGCGGCGGCGTGACTCTAAACGCTATTTTTCTTACATTACTCTGATCATCTCCTCTCCATAATTACTAATATGTGATTAATTTTTTCATATTCTCACTCTAAATCCAGATCTAAAGAGGGGTGGACGAAAACCCTAGGTCAAAGATTTAGCAAAAAACGATGATTTATGATGAAGCATGCAAAATGGAAAAGCAAAATGTAAGAAAAAGGGAGAACGGAGGCCGTGCTCTCCAAATCTGTGAGCTTCCAACCTTTTTGAAATCTGTGCTTCCAATATTTATTTGAGTCTCTTTCTCTTCTTATGAATATGCTGGGATGATTGTTGGGTAGGATAACAATGAGGATTAGGGTTTGGCTTTTTGCTATCTCTCTGAGTTATTGATTTGCTGTGGTTTTTTGGTGGTCATATTTGATGACAATATTTGGTGATGGACTTTGGTGATGGTACTTGGTGATGGAATTTTTGGTGTTGCAAACTTTTGTTGGTTTTCGTTGGTTTGTGGCTTTTGGTTTTACAGTGATGGTCTTTTGGCTTCTTCTTTTTTGTTGATATTTTTGATATTTGCTGGTTCTGGTTTTTGTGATGTTTTGATGGTTTCTGGCTTTTGTGATGTTTGATGATTCTGTTGGTTTCTGATCAGTGAGGTTTGGTTTCTGGTATTCTGATGTTTTGATCATTCTGTTGGCTTCTGATCAGTGAGGTTCGGTTTCTGGTATATCTTTGTGTTATTTGCTAGTTCTGTTTTTTATAACAGTATGAGGGTTTTTTAGTTGGATGGCAAAAATTGGCTTCTTTTTCGTATTCCTGTTGCTCTGTGTTTATATTGAATGAAAATGAGAATATTGGGGGGAAAATGGATGGGATTTGAACCCCTTTGTCATACTGATTCTATGCTTTCTCATGTAGCTTTTGTTTTTGCTATTTTTGTGAAAGTTTTGGGCATGATTTGGACAGTTATGCAGAGCTGTTTTTTTGTGGTTTGTTTTGACATGTTTTTATGCAGAATTTGGACAGGTCTTGTATTGCTATGGGCAGCATAAGGATGCTTTGAGAGGAAGTCTTCTTGGACTATTTTTGTAGCATGCCTTTGTAGCAATAACAACCTATTGGTCTTGGCATGACTTTAGATTATTTGCTGGCTAGGTGATATCTTTCCTCTTTTATGAAATAAAGCACTTTTTGCTTTTGATATATTTTCTGAAGGGTTTGCTGATTTAGGAAAGTGATGATATGTGAACAAGCTGAGCAAGTTAACTTGTATTGCAACATTTGATGCTTTTGATCCTTTGGCCTGTTGCTTGCATATTGTTTGTTTTGTTCTGTTGTATACATGTGTTGCTGCCTTTGTTTATTACATGTTGGTTTGCATCATGCTTTTGCTTGGATCCTGCTGTGATATTTTGCATCTGCTGTAGACTTGCCCCTTTTTGTATTTGACTGCTGCTGTTTGCAGCCTGTTGCCTTTATTGCAGTTTGGGCAGCAACTTACCTTTTGCTCGAAATCTGCTAGTTTGTTTTGTTTCTTGTTTGAACTGTTGGCATAGCTTGTTGACTATTTGTATTTGCTGTCTTGCCTGTCCAGTTTATATATTTTCTTTTTCCCCTTTTTTTTTGTGAACCAAAATCTAGGTTTTAAGATTTGCAAAATAGGGAGAAATGGATGGTGATTAAAACAAACGAAATTCTGATTCCTAAAAGCAAACCCTAGTGATGAAAATCATTTTTGCTTGGATTTTTCAATGCTGATTGTTTGCTAATGTTTTTCCTTTCTTTTGTTACATGTATAAAAAAATGAGTGGCAAGCAAGACAAGATGAAGAGAAGACCATGGCTAGCAATGAGGAATTTCTTGAAGATGAAGCAAAGAGTCTTGAAGAAGAAGCCTTTCTTTCTTTGTAAATATAAAACTTGAGATTCTTTGTAAACAAGACAAACAATTTGTAATTTATATTTTACATTATAAACCCTTTTTTTTTACAAATTGTCAAAGAATGTAATCATAATATAACATTTGAATGAAATGTATGAATGATGAATTTGTTGTACCAAACTTTGAGTTCTATTTTAAACTTTGCAACTCTTGATTGAGTGCTTCGAATAAATCATCTTGGCTTGGTAACTTGCATTTTAAGCAAACACAATATGATAGGATAAATCATGTATTTTGCATTCTTAAACAAAATAAATGTTTAAGAGCTCAAACCCAATTGATTAATTGAACCCACAATCATGATTGTTTAAAATGATAGTCTTAAACTTTATATCTTATCCAAATAGAACATGCTCCCAAGAATAACATCAACCCTCAGAAGATTGTGGTTAAGAAAAATTTAAAATCACACAAATGCCTTTTCAGTTATCTGGGCCATGGATTGGGCAAACTTGCATTGTGAGGTTCGAAAACTGACTTAAACAACTTTGAGGATACATGGTGACTTATTTGAAACCTTGACTGCTCAATTTCCTTTGAGAAGTGCAAAACCCTAATTGCTGACTGGTTGCCTAGGAAGAGAATTTGCTTGATCAACTTTTGAGTCAAATTGAGTGTTTGAGAAACCCTGGGATAGCATCTTGAGTGAAAAATGGGAGGGCAAATTTTGGGGTACAACAGCTGCCCCTGTTCAATCTTCTTAAACTTGAAAAGTGAGATCAACGTGTTTGTTTTTCGTGGCTTGAAAGTAGAAGATGATTGAACACTAGAGTGCCCAGAAATTTGCACTTGATGATGCACTGGTTGATTGTGTAGGGAATGGGCTTAAAGATGCGATTTGCAGAAATGATGGAGAGTTGTCAGAGACGGGCTTATAGATGCCATCTAAAGGTGACTGTTGACAGAAGTGTACGAAGTCTGAACTCGACTTTAACAGAAAAGAAATCAGAATAAACCTTTGGTCGATTAAAACTGGAGCTAGCAGAAGTCTTGAATGTCGTTGGAAAGAATCATAATATCTTTTTAGAGTGATTTAAACTGAACCAAAAGATATCTTGGATTAATCTTGACTAGGAAGCATCATAATAAATCTTGGTGCAATATCTGAACCAGAGAGAATTGTCGGTGGGGAAGAATCAGAATAAACCGTTGAGAGGTTTAAATTGAAACAACAGATGTTCGAAGAAGAATCAGAACAAATCGTTGAAAGATTTATCTGAACTGGTAAGAATCTGGAAACGGATCAGAATAAACCGTTGAGAGATTTATCTGAACCAGTAAGGATCTGGAAACAAATCAGAATAAACCGTTGAGAGATTCATCTGAACCAGTAGGAATCTGGAAATGAATCAGAATAAACCGTTGAGAGATTTATCTGAACCAGTAAGAATCTGGAAACGAATCAGAGTAAAACGTTGAGAGATTTATCCGAATCAGTAAGAATCTGGAAACGAATCAGAATAAACCATTGAGAGATTTATCTGAACCAATAAGGATCTGGAAATGAATCAGAATAAACCATTGAGAGATTTATCTGAACCAGTATGAATTTGGAAACGGATCAGAATAAACTGTTGAGAGATTTATCTGAACCAGTAAGGATCTGGAAACGAATCAGAATAAACCATTGAGAGATTTATCTGAACCAGTAGGAATCTAGAAACAAATCAGAATAAACCGTTGAGAGATTTATCTGAACCAGTAAGAATCTGGAAACGAATCAGAATAAACCGTTGAGAGATTTATCTGAACCAGTAAGAATCTGGAAACGAATCAGAGTAGACTGTTGAGAGATTTATCTGAACCAGTAAGAATCTGGAACCAAATCAGAATAAACCGTTGAGAGATTTATCTGAACCAGTAAGATTCTGGAAACGAATAAGAATAAACCGTTGAGAGATTTAAACTGAACCAACAAGAATCTGGAAACGAATCAGAATAAACCATTGAGAGATTCAAACTGAACCAGTAAGAATCTGGACACGAATCAGAATAAACCATTGACAAATTTATCTGAACCAGCAGAAGTTTGAAGGAAATATTTGCTATGTAGATGGTCGACCAGTCTTTTCTCAGGAATTGATCTGCATTTGGCTTGTTGAAAATATTTTCCTGTCGGAGATTTGTTGATGATAATTTCCTGTCGATTGATTCTTTCTTGAAAAGGTGAAGAGTTAATTGCATGCAATGTTATGATGTATGTAATGCATGGTATAATGTTGTTTCTCAAAATAAATGAGATTGCACTGTATGTACTTGTGTTGTCAATGCTATGACGTATGCATGCAAATGTATGGATTAAAGATTGTTCGTGCCGTAGTATTGCTGGAAGCGGGGAAAATAAATCCCTTTTGAAGCACTGATGAGTGAGTTCCCAATCATTTAGAGAAATAAACTCTGCTGTAGAAGGGAAACGCCGGACATTGCTTGGTGGCTTCGTGAAATCCTGCTGGGAAATCCTGAGAAGTTGGGCAACTTTCACTGGGGGACCTCTGGAGCGGTAGTTGGAAGTTTTTATCTGTCAGGGGTATGAGAGCGCTTGATACCAACAGGCTGCATACTGGGGATACGTTAGCGATTATGTAGTAGGATGTATTTTCTTCCGCTCTTGCTGGAGAAGGTAACTGCGGGGATTTTATGGAATGGCCTATATATATTATCTATTTCTTAAAGCCATTAGTAATTGTCTTTCCGTTTTCTGTTCATTTGTAAACAGTAATCACGTTCAAATGCATATGTTCAAAAATAAATCATTGGACGTTTTTGTAAACAAAACATAGAAATAAATAAAGGAAAACATATGGTTTTGTACTTCCAAAAGGGATATCTTTGTATTAACTTGAATAAGTATTTTTTGTACAATGAGATGAGCATTCTAGTAAGAGAATGTCATCGTAAAAAATGAAAATTGATACAAAGAAAAGATAGCTATGTGCAATAATCCCATGGGGTTCCCGTTCTGCTATAGTCTTCGTGTCTCTGAGTGTCTTATCCACTTGTCGTCTCGGCGAAGCTGATTAGATTGATTGGAACCGTTTGAGTTGGTGGGTCAATGCTGAAGATCGTCTGCAAGATAATCCAACGGGACATAGTCATACGCTTTAATTCCCTAACTTTTGCCTGGACTGCCCTTTCGGGTTTTTGATCCACCAGGATACCCTTTTTTGCCCAAGCCGCCCTTTCAGGTTTTCAGCTTGCCGGGTGTACATATTTTTTTGTATTTTATCCCTAATTTTTGCCCGAACCTTTTGGTTCGCCGGGATGCCCTAATTTTTTCCTAGGTCAGTCAACCTAGCGGGTCCTTGTTCACGCGTAGTATCTTTTAACTATGTCCGCATTGACATGGTGTGGGAGGTCATCGCCATCCATAGTGGTCAAGATCATTGCTCCACCATAGAATATGCTTTTGATTACAAATGGTCCTTCATATGTAGGAGTCCATTTGCCCCTGGGATCACTTTGTGGAAGTATGATGCGTTTGATAACCAGATCTCCTACTTGATACACTTGGAATCTGAGTTTTTTGTTGAAAGCCTTGACCATCCGTTCTTGATACATCTGACCATGGAAAACATCAATAAGTCTCTTCTCATTAATTAAGTTCAATTGATCAAGTCGAGTTTGGATCCGATCGTCTTTGTTCAGCCCTGCATCCTTTATAATCCTCAGAGAGGGGATCTGGACCTCGATAGGCAAGACAACTTCCATGCCGTAAACCAAAGAATATGGTGTTTCCCCGGTTGACGTGCGAGCCGTGGTACGATACCCGTGGAGAGCGAATGGTAACATCTCATGCCAGTCCTTGTATATGACTGTCATTTTCTGTATGATCTTTTTAATATTCTTATTTGCAGCTTCGATAACACCATTCATCTTTGGCCGATAGGGAGAAGAATTGTGATGTTGAATGTTGAATTGCTCACACAAGGCGGTGATTATAGTATTGTTGAGATTTGTACCATTGTCAGTGATGATCCTTTCCGGGATATCGTACCGGCAAATGAGATTTTGCTTGATGAAGCGGGCAACAACATTCTTGGTGACGGAAGCGAAGGAAGCTGCCTCCACCCACTTTGTAAAATAGTCAATGGCCACTAGGATGAAGCGGTGTCCATTGGAGGCTGTCGGCTTGATTTCCCCATTCATATCAATCCCCCACATAGCAAAAGGCCAAGGAGCCATCAAGACATTCAGAGGAACCTGAGGTACGTGCACCTTGTCAGCATAAATCTGGAACTTATGGCAGGTGTGATCGGTGGATCTGGAACTGACTGTTTAACGCTGGTTCGTGAAATTTCGCGGTAAGCAAGAGTCGCCACCGTCTTTTATTTTCTCCAAATGGAAAGGACAAAAGCACAGAAAAATTCCTTATAGAGATTGCTCTCGGTTCGGGAGGTAGGTTATAGAAAGGGAAGGTGTTAGCACCCTTTCTATCCATGGTTATCCATGGGCTCTTAGATACTTGCTCATTTGTGTTTTCAAAA
Source organism: Vicia faba (assembly GCA_948472305.1). Classification (NCBI taxonomy): domain Eukaryota; kingdom Viridiplantae; phylum Streptophyta; class Magnoliopsida; order Fabales; family Fabaceae; genus Vicia; species Vicia faba. The sequence goes on from OX451739.1 coordinate 1,331,630,730, forward strand.
TTGGTTTGTTTTTCAATTGTGGGTTTAAAAAAGTTTCTTTGAAAATTCTAGTTTGACTCTTGTATCGGTCCTCAAGAGTGTTTGAAAAGTTGCTTTCGAAAGCTTTTTGAAAAGGTGTCGGTGTGAAAAGTATTTTTTTTGATTTGTTTTGAAATTAGAGCAAGTATCTAGAGTCGTCTACCTACCCTAAGGAATTCGTCTGTGTAAATGTCCTTTAAAGTAATGCCATCCCACCATTGAGAGGTAGGTAGCACCACCGTTGGAGGTATTCGGGTCAATTCGAGATTCGGGACATGGTGATCACCAGAGCAATAGGAAGACACCTTAGAAGCTACCCTCATGCCAGGTTCCCGGATCATGAGGACTTACTAAGACATCCTCTACTCGACGATCACCTTTCGAGAGGCAAGGCAACAGTGAGGCGTACCCTAGGGGTGGTGTGTGATTTGTGTGTCGTTTTCAATCATTTTTGTCTTGTCATGTCATGGTGATCTACGCTTTCGTTTTTATTTTAACATTCATTCTTGCATGCAATTATTAACAGTTAAAAGGTTGCGAGAAATATAAAGTTCCTAAACTATTACAAAGGCGCGGGTCCACATCGCCAAATTTAATCCAGGACCCGATTTGACATAAAATAAAGTAAAGTGCGAGAAATATAAATTTACATGGCTTTGGGAGAATTACATAAATATTTAAAAGAAGGAAATAAATAAAATGCGCGAAGAGAATAAAAAAATCGCAAGCGAGGGCGTTGGACCCTTTTTAATGAAATTAAATTATTATGAACAAATTAATTAAAACAAAATAAAGAGAAATTATTTTTGAGAGTTTTTGGTATTTATGATTTTAATGAGAATTAAATAAAATTAAAACCTAATTCTAGCTATTTTTAAATTTATTAAGAAAATATGAAAATTAAACCTAAAATTAAACCTAATTAATTAATGCAATTTTGACTTATAAAAATAAATAATTAATTATTAGTGATGAGAAAATAAAAGAAAAAGTAATTAAAGTGATTAAAACCTAATTCTACAAATTTTTAATTTATTAAGAAAGGATATTAAAATTAACTCTAGAATTGAGAACTAAATTAAATGATATAATTTATTTACAAAAATACTAAATCAAATATAATTATTTTTGTCTTTTCTGATTTTTACTATTTTTTATATTTTGTGAAAATAAATTAAATTAAAGAATTTAAAGGAAATTAATTAAAACAAATAAAAATAGAAAAATATAAAAAGATAAAAGAGCAAACCATGGGGGGTTCTGTCCCCAAATTGGAGGTATAATTCAGCATGTTTGGCCCAATAGATCCTGTCCCTTCTGACTTTTTCAGGAAGCATGTGGCATGTTTGACCAACGTCCAGGGTGTTCTTCCAATCAGTGCCCTTGGATTGAGGTTACAGGCCATGTGGCGCGTTGAGATTGTGAGCGTATGATGAACCATGGGACTTAAGCTGCACAGGATGATATTAGAAAAAATATTATGGAAAGGGAGGGGGACCTGGGATTCGAACCCAGGTCCCAGGGATTACCATACTGATGCCTTGCCACTGGAGCTCTTCACGCGCGTTGTATGTAGAATAGCGCATAAACAATATAAGGGAAACATGGTCAGTGACATAGAAAAATAAAAAAAACGCGCGTTGGATTCAAATCATCCAACCATCGCTCGCCACCTAATCTTCTTCTTCCTCGTTTGCGTTTTTGCCTGAAACATAAAAGGGTTAGCGGGGGTTTTAAACCCCCCCAAAATATGCCCTTTTCAAGAATAGCGATTAGGCCATCTTGTTTCATAAATTAGGCGCGACTGTCGCATTCGATTCGTCCAAGTGTCCTGATTTTGACCATGGCCCTGAGATGTTCTAATTTTACAAGATATGAAGATGCCCAATTTGAAAGTTTTGTAACCCTAATAATCGTCCATGGTGAAATCGCGTATGGGTGAGGAAAACTTAATTAAACAACAGGGTTAGCTTCGTAATGAGTCAAATAACACAAATCAGTCATTAAAAATAGCAAACAAAGCATGAATCATGATGCAAGAACATGGAAAAAGTATGAACAGGACGAGGCTGTTATACCAATTCTGGGCGTTAGTGATGATGATTTTGATCCAAACACCTTCCTTGATGTCTCAGCAAGGCAATGGAATAATTATTTTTGCTTGAATCGCACTGGAATGTAGTTTTCAGTTTTGGAATTTTTGACAAAACTCAAACTTGGTTATGGTGTTTCTGCGCAGCTTGCAGGTTCTTTGGACTAGGGTTTGCATGAGTATAAGTATGTGAATGATTAGGGTTGAAAATTGGATCCAAAAAACCTTTGCATTGATTGAATGGATATTTGATTTTCATGCATATATTTTTCAATCTTTTTCATGCATATTTGATTCCAATCATGGCAAATCACATTGATTCTTTCTATATCTGGTCATGCACGAATCTTGAGTGTATTTCATGCATAAAAAGATTTAAAAAACTTCCTTTGGTATTTTTCACATATTTTAATTAATTAAATGAATTATTAGCAATTAAAAATTCAAATAAATAAAATAAAAATGATGAATAACTTCCCTTTGGGCCAAATGGTCGTGCACATGCCTTGGATGATGAATTTTGGAAGAAAATGTGGCCCATTAGCAACTTTAAGGCATTTAAAGCAAAGTTGACTTTTCAAAATACCCAAAAATTTCCCAACTTCCACAAGGCATATCTTGCTCAATTTTTAAGCTTTGATCATGTTCTTGGACATTTTGGAAAGGTCTTGAAGTCCTCTAACCAATGCCTTTGGTCCCATATCATTTTGATTTACCAATCTCAAGTTATGGCCTTTGACTTAAAGTCCCTTTTTGTTGACTTTTGAAAATGACCTATAATGTTGAAATTGATAACTTTTTATGAGAGCATTTCTTGGGCTTGAAGTGTGAAGAGGAGTTGTAGGAAATGTCTTTCTCTTCAAAATGAGCTTTGGATGGAATTTTTCTGATAAACCATGTGGAAGTTATGCCTTGGTCAAGTTACAGTTGACTTTTTTCAACTATCCAAATATGGAAACTTTTGCATCTTGAGACTTTTTGAGCCAAACTTTGAGAATCATGATCAAGCATTGATCAAATGATGTTTGTGGCTTCAAAATGAGATGTTGACCAAAAATTTGAACTTTTGACTGTCAAATGACCATTTTGCCCCTACAGTTGACTGTAGTGCAATTAGGGTTTTTGACTGTGCAATTTTGTGCTGTAAGTCTTGAAACTTGACATGAGGATACTTGACAATGTTTATAAGCATGTGGGACTTGATTGGACCCTTGGAAACTTCATTTTCTTTGTCAGAACCAAAACCCTAGTTTTTGACTGTTAGGAGGCCCTTGAACTGTGCAACCCTTGGGGAATTTTGAAACATGCTCTTTGCAAATCTTGAAGAATATGGGAGGGCAAATTTTGGGGTACAACAGCAGGTCCGAGAGTGTTGATAGCAATCTGCTTCCATGGTAGACCAGTAATAGCCTGCCCATAGGATTTTCTTTGCCATCGTATACCCACTGGAATGGGTACCAAAAGTTCCCTCATGTAATTCAGCCATGATCCTTTCAGCTTCAACCTTATCTACGCACTGAAGTAACACAGAGTCATGATTGCGTTTATACATGATGCCGTTACTAAGGAAGAATTTAGCAGAGAATCTCCTTAAGAACTTCTTATCATTGACCGAAGCTCCTTCTGGATATTCTTGGGTCTCGAGATACCTCTTGACTTCGTGAAACCAAGGCTGGTCCACTACTTCTTCAGTATTAACCTCGTGACAGTGCGTTGGTTCCTCCATTCGTTCAATGGTGATCTGGGGAGCGTCGTTATCCCAATTAAGTTTAAACATAGATGACATTGTGGTTAGAGCGTCTACTAGCTGATTTTCTTCTCGCGGGAAGTGCTCGAAGGTAATCTTCTCAAAATGTGGTAGCAATGTCAAAACATGTTCTTTGTAAGGGATAAGGTTTGGGTGTTTGGTGTCCCATTCCCCTTTGATCTGGATGATAACTAAAGCTGAGTCTCCGAATACATCCAAGGACTTGATCACCAAGTCTATGGCAGCTTTGAGACCGAAGATGCACGCGTCGTATTCCGCCATGTTGTTTGTACAATTGACGCAAAGTCTGGCAGTAAAAGGAGTATGACACCCTTCCAGAGATATGAGTACGACACCAATACCATTGCCCAGTGCATTGGATGCTCCATCAAAGAACAGGGTCCATCGGGATCCTTGTTCAGGTCCTTCATATGGCCTAAATTCTTCACAGTTGTCTAATGTCATGATGTCTTTATCCGGAAATTCGAATTTCAAGGACTGGTAGTCTTTTACAGTGTGGTGCGCAAGGTGATCAGCTAATACACTACCCTTTATAGCTTTCTGGGTAGTATACTGTATGTCATATTCTGTCAGGATCATCTGCCATCTCGCTATTCTCCCAGAAAGAGCAGGCTTCTCGAAGATGTATTTTATCGGATCCATTTTAGATATATACAAGGTAGTATGGGTCAACATATACTGTCTCAGCCGGCGAGCAGCCCATGCCAGAGCGCAGCAAGTTTTCTCGAGCAGTGAATATCTTGTTTCACAGTCGGTAAACTTTTTGCTCAGGTAATAAATAGCATGCTCTTTTCGGTCAGACTCGTCATGCTGCCCCAACACACACCCCATTGAGTTTTCTAAAACAGTCAAATACAGGATTAAAGGTCTTCCCTTGACTGGTGGCAACAACACAGGAGGTTCTTGTAAGTATTCTTTGATTTTGTCAAAGGCAACTTGGCATTCGTCATTCCATTTAACTACTTGATCTTTCTTCAACAATTTGAAGATCGGTTCATAAGTAGCTGTCAGGTGAGAAATGAACCTGGCGATGTAATTCAAACATCCCAAAAATCCTGTGACTTCCTTCTCAGTACGAGGAGAATGCATCTCTTGTATTGCTTTAACCTTGGAAGGATCAACCTCGATACCTTTATTGCTGACGATAAAGCCTAGGAGTTTACCAGACCATACTCCAAACGTGCATTTATTTGGGTTCAACCTCAGCTTATATTTCTCCAGCCTCTCAAACAGCTTTTGTAAATGATCGAGATTCTCTTCCTCCGTTTGAGATCTGGATATCATATCATCCACGTAGACCTCTATTTCGTGATGTATCATGTCGTGAAATAGAGCTACCATGGCACGCTGATAGGTTGCCCCAACATTCTTCAGTCCGAATGGCATGACCTTATAGTAGAATGTGCCCCACTGTGTAACAAAGGTTATTTTCTCCATATCCTCAGGCGCCATTTTGATTTGGTTATAGCCTGAGAAACCGTCCATAAAGGAAAACACTTTGTGTTGTGCCGTATTGTCAACTAGAATGTCGATGTGGGGGAGCGGGAAGTCATCCTTTGGGCTTGCCCTATTCAAATCTCTGTAATCCACACACATTCGCACTTTACCGTCTTTCTTGGGCATGGGAACAACATTGGCAATCCATTGGGGATAAGAGGTGACAACCAAGAATCCAGCATTGAATTTCTTCATGACTTCTGCTTTAATATTTTATAACATATCAGGCCTCATGCGGCGAACCTTTTGCTTTACTGGAGGACAATCTTCTCTTGTAGGCAGATGATATACCACAATGTCTGTATCAAGTCCCAACATGTCTTTGTACGACCAGGCAAAGAACTTAACATAATCGTGTAACAACTGAATTAGACGCTCCTTGACGCTGGGTTCCAAATTGGCACCCATCTTGACCTCCTTTTTGTCTTCCTCAGTACCTAAGTTAATTGTTTCAACCTGCTCTTCGTGAGGCTGAATGGTCATTTCTTCCTGTTGCAACAACCTGGCCAACTCCCCTAGCACCTCAAAATCTTCCTCACTTTCGTTGTCGGCTTGGTAGATCGGATTTTCAAAGTCACAATTGGCCAGAGCAGAACCGTTACCCATGGGATCCTGAGTGGATGTAGATGAAGGGGTGAAAAACACAAGAAGGGGGGGTTGAATTGTAAAACTGGAATCTTAAAGCAATTGACAAGATATTTTTATCCTGGTTCGTTTGATCTCAAACTACTCCAGTCCACCCGTCAAGGTGATTTCGCCTCTCTCCAACGAGGTCTTAATTCACTATATTCAACTGAATACAAATCTGCTTTAACAACTGCTAAAGCCTTCTTGAATCAAACCACAATCCGGTTTGTCAAGGCAACACTTTCTTACAAAGGTATAAAACAAATGTGTGTGAATGTTTTCTACAAAACTATATCACAACTGTGATGTATACACAAATTGAGCTTAGAAACTTAGAATGCTAAACACTAATGAAGTATCAGAGTTTGTTGGTTTAGCAAAACTGGTAGATGAAGATTATTGATCAGCTTTGTGCGTGTAGAGAGTTTGGAAGCATTAGCCATTATAATCTTCGAAGCCTTGTTTATATAGCACTTGAGAAGATGAACGTTGAATGCAATATTCTTGATTCAATGCTAATAACAAGCTTTCCTTTTTGAGCAGATCTTGTCTAGAATGATGCTGTTGGAATTAATTAGCGTTCAATGCACAGTACCGTTGCTTCTTCAATGCACGTTCTGGCTTGGCTCATTCTGATTCTGCTTCGCTGCTGATGAACTATTGATTCTGTATCAGAGTGTTTACGCGCAGTTCTGTTCATTAAGCTACAGCATGTGCGTGAGTTGATCATCTGATCTTCATGTTCTGATTCAGCAACTTCTGATGCTGGTGTATCAAATCAAGTTCTGATGCTGATGAAGTGATCTTGCTTATTTCAATCAGCATATCTGCAAGTCAGAGCATAGTAATTTTAGGCAGCATATAATTCAATCATGAAACATTTAAATACTATATCTTTTCACTTTGTTATCATCAAAACTTAAATATAGGGTACTAGATTCAAACATTGTTCTAACAATCTCCCCCTTTTTGATGATGACAAAAACTAGATATTTTAAATGAAAAATAACGTGAAAAGGTATCTGGGAAATGTTTCAGAGGTAAGAAGTAAAGAGAAATCAGAGTTTAAGAGATACTCCCCCTGAGTTTGTTACTTCCCTTTGATATGCGTGTTCTTCAGGATCAGATCTTTTTCTGTCTTTGAACATCAGATGAAGAGTCTTTGACTTATCAGAGAGCAGAGCTTCAGAGCTTTTCCTGTCAGAGCTTTGCTTCAGATCAGAGTGTTAGGTCGATCAGAACTTCATATTTGATCAGAGCAACATGAGCTTCTACATTTTGATCAGAGCTTCTAGCTTCTAGTCTTCATAGTGTTCAAGAGCTTCTTTGTGCCTGTAGACTTAAAAACAAAACAGAAAAACATTTCAAGTAATAGAGTTAGAATGTTTGAGAATTTCTGTCTAGTTAGCCGTTATTGATTTTAAATATCATTCTTGTTCTCCCCCTTTTTGTCAGCAATCAAAAAGTGCTGGTGATGTGCTAAAATGATTTAGATCAGAAAAACAAATTATATTAAAATAGTTCAAGATCAGAGCAAAATAGCATTACAAAACATAGTCAAAACAATACATCAGAAAATGAAGAAAACATAGAGAATGTCATGCATGAAAAAAAATTTTAAGGTTGTGGGGGCATGCGTGAGAACAGGCTTTCCAGCATTGCTTGAATCTTTTCAGAAGTTTCATTCTGCTTCTGAACCATGTTGACAACAGTGTCAATCTTGCTGTCCTGTACATTCATTCTTGCTTCCATCTTCTGATCATTCTCTTCCATCCGCTGCTGTAGACGCAAGTCATTCAGCCTTAATTCTTCCAGAGCCTGCCTGTCCAAGGCAGCTTGAGAACTTTCAGCAGGAGGAAGCTTCTCAGAACTTTCAGCTACATCTTCTGCTGTATTTTCTTCAGCCTGAATGGTCTTGTCCTTTGATGGTTGCACCTGTGCAGCTTGCTCTTTCTCAGACCAAGATTCACTGTCCAGAGGGAGCACAACTTCTTGAGGCAGCTGACTCTCAACTTCCTTCAGCAGCTTGCTAAAGTTCTGTTGAGCCTGCTCATAGTTGACGTCCTGCAGCTGGAGGGCTTCAGCACGTACCCATACTCTGAACTGTGACCAGAGCTGATCAGAAGCAGCTGGGTCTATCATCCCCGGACAGACTTGCTTCAAAGAAGCAATCCATTGCAGCATACCTGTTTCAAAATTCAAAATACCAGAGCCAACATCTGGTTGCTTTGGTTTGGGTATGGCAATTTTGTGTCTTAGATCAGCAAGACGTTCAAGACTTGTTAAGTCAATGAAAGTTCTGCTGGGGTTTTCAGCGGTTTTCTGAGAGGTTGTTTGATTTGGAGGAGGGTTATCAGAATCAGAGGATATTTCTATTGGAGTGGTTGGAGTTTTTGGAGGTGTTGATTCCTCTGAAGATGGCAACTGGGGCCTGACAATAGTGGTTCCACATGGCAACTGGATTGCCAGCGGTGAAGGTTGAGGTGAGTGGGGATCAGAATGATGAGGAGAAGGGGTTTCATAGTGTTGAAACTCTGTTTGTGGCGAAGGTGGATTATTTTCTGGTTGAGGAGGTGGAATCTCTGATTGCTCAGGGATCAGAAGTTCTTCTGTGAGAGGTTGTTGTTGTTGTGGTTCTGATTCTGGTTGTTGTTGTATTTCTGGTTCAGGTTGAGGTTCTGGTTGTGGAGGAGGAATATTTGGTGGTTCAGAATTTGGTTGAGCAGAAACATGTTCACGCTCAATATCAGCTAGCACTCTATCAAGTGCTGGTGTTGTTGAAACAGTTGGTTGTTTGGTAATTTTGATTCTGGGTCTTCTGAGTAGTAAGGCCTCAGAAGGGTCTTCTGGTATGGTTTCATCAATAGTAGGGATTGGGATTGATATTCTGTGAGATGTTTTAGGAGGGGCAGCAGATGTTGGAATAGTAGATGAAATTGAAATAGGGGCAGCAGATGAATTACCTCGTTTCTTTGGAGTCTGATGAGATGATCCTTCTGCTTTCCTCTTCTTTGTCTTCTTCTGAGTCACTTCAGGCTGGACTTGACTCAGATCTTTGATCTTCAGCTTTGAACCTGCATCTTCTTCCTTGTATGAATCTGGATACTTGAGAAACATATCAGGTTGGGATTCCATTTCAGAAAATCTTGGGAAATTACTCAGGGGCACTCTTCTGCTGGAGATGTCAGCAGTTGAAGTGGTTCTGGGTTCCTTCCTAATATTTTCTATCAGCTTCATCTTTTTCAGGTTCTTAGCGTTCAGTGGTTTTCCAACAGTTGGTTCCATAGTGCCCAGCACTTGAGCTTCGCTCAGATAATCTATCAGCTTATTCTCTGTCAGAATATCTGATATGAGCCTTCCAAATGGTATCCAGTCCCTTTTGGTCCTTTCTTCTTCTCTAGTCTCTTTCACACTAGTCTTCAGATGGTTGAACAGGAAGTGTGCCAGATTGATCTTCACCCTCTGATCAATAAAGTAGATCAGAAATTGCTGATCCACGTTTATATAATCAGGAGAGCTTGTTGGCTTCCTGTGATTGAAACATCCAAGAACAATCTTGGCCCATACTCTGCAGTGATCCTTCAGATCCTTAATTTTGCTGCTGGGAAATCCAAGAGTGAAAATGCAGTTGGCTACCACACCTATATCAGGGCATCTATCAGCCATGTCCACACAACGGACTCCACCACCACTTTGACCAATTAACCTAGCAATGAGGTCTTCAGAAATTACTATCTTCTTTCCCATGACAGAAGAGATGACTAGATGTTTATGAATCTTGGCGTGAATCCAAAATTCCTTGACAAGCTCTGGGAAAGTTGGTCCAACCAACCTATCGAAATACCTCTCCCACTTTTGAGCCCTAATCTCTTCAGTTAGGTCAAATCCATTTTCCTTCAAACTTTCGAAGTCGATGATTAACTCAGAGAGAACCTCAAGATTCTTTACCGGAGTGAGAAGAGTTCTGGTAGGCACCTGATATTGCTCAGAAGTTTCTTTCTTCTGATTCCCTGCAGAAATGCTGGAGGATGCCATTGTTCTCACACAACAAAGATTTTAGAATGATTTGAGAGAAAAAGGTTTTGAAGGAGATAAACTCAGAAATATGCAGAAAAAGTTTCAGAGATTATGAGAAAGCGTAAAGAATAAGAATGAGGAATAATGTGCTTAAATACAGTTTTCAAAAATCATTTTGAAAAATTAAACGTTTTTAAGAGAGAGAAAAAAAATAATGATTGCCATTAACAAGCGTGATTACTCTGCATTAAATGCTTGCTGATTTTGGGGGATTTGAGAAAGATACTTAAAAACGGTTACCAGACATGTGTCTCAATGCACCCAATCAGCGCTTTCCTTTCTCAGAAGCGTGCACGCGTTCTGCTTCAGGGATTTGCTGATGATTGGATGACACTTGTTTGATGTAGTGATCAGCACGTCTGTCTTTGAGATTAGACTCTCAGATCTTTAGACTTGCATCTGATACAATCTGCATGTTCTATCTTTCTGAAAGGAGATTGATCAGAAGTTCACAGTAATATAATTACATTCTGAAGATAAATACATGGAATTAAAACATTTTCATTCTGGGCATACTTTCATGCTGAGATGTTTCAGAATGAAATTAAACCTATCTTCTGAAAGGGGTTTAGTAAAGATATCAGCCCATTGATGGTCTGTATCTATAAATTTCAAGTTTAAAATACCTTTCTGAATATAGTCCCTAATGAAATGATGTTTTATTTCTATATGCTTAGCTCTAGAATGTAAAATAGGATTCTTACTTAAGCAAATAGCAGAAGTATTATCACAAAGAATAGGAATGTTACTCTCAAAAATCTGGAAGTCTTCAAGCTGACTTTTCATCCAGAGCATTTGTGTGCTACATCCTGCTGCTGCTATGTACTCAGCTTCTGCTGTTGACAGAGCAATTGTTGATTGCCTTTTGCTGGACCACGAGATCAGATTTTCTCCCAGAAACTGGCAACTTCCAAAAGTACTTTTACGTTCCACTCTGTCTCCAGCAAAATCAGCATCACAGTAGCCTACTAAGCTGTAATCACTAGATTTTCTATAAAACAAACCCAGATTAGTAGTACCTTTCAGATACTTGAAAATTCGCTTAACAGCTGTTAAGTGAGATTCTCTAGGATCTGATTGGAATCTAGCACAAATACATACGCTGAATAAAATATCAGGTCTTGAAGCTGTCAGATAAAGGAGAGAACCAATCATACCTCTGTAGACTTTCTGTTCTACGCTTTTGCTTACCTCTTCTCTTTCCAGAATGCACGTGGGATGCATTGGAATCTTTGATGGCTTACATTCTGAGAGGTCAAATTTCTTCAGAAGATCTCTGATGTATTTGCTCTGATGAATGTAAGTTCCCTCTGGAGTTTGATTGATCTGAATTCCTAGAAAGAATTTCAGTTCCCCCATGAGGCTCATCTCAAATTCTGCCTGCATACACTTAGCAAATTTTCTTCCAAGAGAAGGATTAGTAGAACCAAAAATAATATCATCAACATAAATTTGACAGACTAAAATGTCACTCTTAACTGTTTTACAGAATAGAGTAGTGTCCACTTTCGCTCTGGTGAATTCATTTTCAAGCAGAAAGTTACTTAGCCTTTCATACCAAGCTCTGGGAGCTTGTTTCAGACCATACAGTGACTTTTTCAGTTTGAAAACATGTTCTGGATGTTTTGTATTTTCAAAACCTGGGGGTTGGTGAACATAAACTTCTTCTTCTATATAACCATTTAAGAATGCACTTTTGACATCCATCTGATACAGAGTGATGCCTCTATTAACAGCAAATGAAATTAAAAGTCTGATAGATTCTAACCTGGCGACTGGGGCAAAGGTTTCTGTATAGTCTATCCCCTCTTGCTGACTATAACCTTGTGCAACCAGTCGTGCCTTGTTTCTGACGACTTCACCTTGTTCATTAAGCTTGTTTCTGAACACCCATCTTGTTCCAATGACGTTGAATCCTTTTGGTCTGGGAACGAGATCCCACACGTCGTTTCTGGTGAATTGATTCAGCTCTTCTTGCATTGCCAGAATCCAGTCATTGTCCAGAAGTGCTTCATCAATAGAAGAAGGTTCAATCAGAGACACAAGTCCCATAAGAGTTTCTTCAGAGTTTCTGAAGCTTGCTCTTGTTCTGATTGGATCTTCCTTTCTTCCTAGAATAGTCTCTTCTGGATGATCCAAACTGCTTCTGGGTAATCTCTTCTGAGGTTGATCAGCAGCAGTTGTAGGATTTCTAACATTGCTTCTTTCAGACGTTGAAGGAATGTCTGTGTTGAGAGCTTCTGATGACTTGTCTTCAGAACCTGCAAATTCAATTTCTATACCTGCAAGATTTTCATTCTGCTTTGACTTTTCAGAGTCAAGCTTATCATCAAAACGAACACTGATTGATTCTTCCACAATCTGTGTTTCTGTATTGTATACTCTGTACCCTCTTGAGCGTTCAGAGTATCCTAACATAATACACTTCTGTGCCTTAGAATCAAACTTGTTCAAATAATTCTTTGTATTTAACATATAGCAAGTACATCCAAATGGATGAAAATACGAAATGTTGGGCTTTCTGTTCTTCCACAATTCATATGGAGTCTTTTCCAGAATAGGTCTTATTGAGATTCTATTCTGAATGTAGCACGCTGTGTTTATTGCCTCTGCCCAGAAAGTCTTAGCAACGTTTGTCTCATTGATCATGGTTCTGGCCATTTCTTGCAATGTTCTGTTCTTTCGTTCTACAACTCCATTTTGTTGGGGAGTTCTAGGACAAGAGAAATCATGCAGAATGCCTTTGTCATTAAAGAATGACTCAAAATCTTTATTTTCAAATTCTCCACCATGATCACTTCTGACTTTAACGATTCTAAGATCTTTTTCATTCTGAACTTGGTTACAGAAGGTAACAAACACAGAGTGTGACTCGTCCTTGTGTCTTAAGAACTTTACCCATGTCCATCTGCTATAGTCATCTACAATTACTAACCCATACTTCTTGCCACTGACAGAAGCAGTTTTAACTGGTCCAAATAAGTCAATGTGCAGAAGTTCTAATGGCTTAGAGGTAGAAACAACATTTTTGAATTTAAAAGAAGGTTTTGCAAATTTGCCTTTCTGACATGCTTCACACAGAGCATCTGAATTGAACTTCAAATTTGGAAGTCCTCTGACCAGATTGAGTTTGTTAATCTGAGATATTCTTCTCATACTAACATGCCCCAATCTTCTGTGCCAGATCCACTGCTCGTTGTTAACAGACAGAAGACATTTTACGTTCTGACTCTTTAGTTCAGAAAGTTTGATTTTGTAAATGTTGTTTTTCCTCTTTCCATTAAACAGGATAGTCCCATCTTTCTGACTAACAGCTTTACATGATTTTTGATTAAAGATTATATCATAACCGTTATCACTTAATTGACTTATGGATAACAGGTTATGCATCAATCCATCAACTAGCAGAACATTATTAATAGAGGGAAGATTTCCGTTACCTACAGTTCCAGAGCCAATAATCTTTCCCCTCTGATTGCCTCCAAAGCCAACGTGGCCTCCAGGCTTAAGTTCCAGGCTTTGGAACATATGCCTTCTTCCCGTCATGTGTCGTGAGCAGCCAGAGTCCAGGTACCATGACTGGTGTTTCTGACTTGCTGCTAAAGATATCTGCAACATGTATTATTTTATCCTTAGGTACCCAGATTTTCTTGGGTCCTGACTTGTTAGTTTTACCAAAACTCTGGTTGAATTTTGGTTTCACAGAGTGATTACTACTAGTATATTTGATGTCATGTGTGTGACCATACACAAAGTGTGAATTTAGAGGAGTGTGTTTAATAACTAAATCCATGACATTCTTAGGTGTAGGAACCTTACCTTGGTATCCTATTCCTTTCCTGCCGTTTCCGCTAACTCCATAGATCATTGAAGCCATTCTGCTTCTATCTATGCTTTTAGCAAGAAACTTCTGGAAACTATGATCATACTCCTTGATGATCTCATCAGCGTTGCTGGGAGTTTCAGAAATTGGTACCTTCTGAGAGTTTTGTAAAGAGTTTTCTAATTTTAAAATTTTATCTCTCAGCTCAAAGTTTTCCAATTTGAGACTCTCAGACTTATTAGAGTCAGATTCAAGAGTCCTTTTCAGGTCTCTGAATTTAGCTCTAATCTGCTGATAACGTTCCAGAATTTCATTGAGGCTTTCAGCAAGCTCAGCCTTTGTAAAATTAACAGCGAAGTTAGGGAATACCTCTTCTGTGTCTGATTCTGAGTCTGATTCAGAAGCTTCACTGTCATCTGGAATGTTAGCCATGAGCGCTATGTTAGCCCTTTCATCATCTGATTCTGAGTCAGCTTCAGACGAGTCAGAGTCATCCCATGTGGCCATGAGACTTTTCTTCTTCTCTCTTCCAAACTTCCTTTTGGGCTTTTCCCTCTGAAGCTTTGGGCAGTCACTCTTGTAGTGTCCTTGCTCATTGCACTCGTAGCAGATGATGTCTTTTGTGTTTGGCTTCTTGCTACCGGAGGAGCCTTCAGATCTTCTGTATCCAGAGGAAGAATCTGTCCTTCTGTATCTGGAAGAAGACTCGTTCTGATCAGATCTTCTGGGATTCCTGAACTTCCTTTGTCTTTGCTTCCACAGTTGATTTACTCTTCTGGAGAGAAGGGAAAGTTCGTCTTCTTCTGATGAGGATCCATCAGATGTTTCTTCAACTGCCTGCAAAACTTTAGATTCAGATTTTCTGTTAGATTTTAAAGCTATAGGCTTACCTTGCTTCTGAGGCTCATCAGCTTCTAGCTCTATCTCATGACTTTTGAGGGAGCTTATAAGTTCCTCCAGAGTGATTTTGTTGAGATCCTTCGCTAGCTTCAGAGCAGTAACCATAGGCCTCCACTGCTTGGGTAAACTTCTGATTATCTTCTTGACATGGTCAGCAGTAGAGTATCCTTTGTCCAGAACTTTGAGACCAGCTACCAGAATCTGGAATCTAGAGAACATGGTTTCAATGGATTCAGATTCTTCCATTTTGAACGCCTCATACTTCTGAATGAGCGCCAGAGCTTTTGTTTCCTTGACTTGAACGTTGCCCTCATGCGTCATTCTGAGAGAATCAAAGATGTTCTTAGCTGTGTCTCTGTTGGAGATCTTCTCATACTCAGTATAAGAGATGGCACTGAGGAGGATGGTTCTGGCCTTATGGTGATTCTTGAAATCACGCTTTTGTTGATCAGTCATTGATTTTCTTTCAATCTTCTGACCAGTTGCATTCACAGGGTGCGTGTATCCATCTGTCACCATATCCCACAGATCAGCATCATGTGCTAGAAAGAAGCTTTCAATTCTGTCTTTCCAGTAGTCAAAGTTTTCTCCATAAAAAAGTGGAGGTTTGCCGCTGAATCTGTCTCTATCCTCATTGTTGTCATTGCTGAAATGAGAGTTGTTTCCTGCCATTGTGTTTTTCTGACGCTGGATCTTGTACTGACACGGTTAAGTGTTTTAGCTCAGAACCAGGCGCTCTGATGCCAATTGAAGGGGTGAAAAACACAAGAAGGGGGGGTTGAATTGTAAAACTGGAATCTTAAAGCAATTGACAAGATATTTTTATCCTGGTTCGTTTGATCTCAAACTACTCCAGTCCACCCGTCAAGGTGATTTCGCCTCTCTCCAACGAGGTCTTAATTCACTATATTCAACTGAATACAAATCTGCTTTAACAACTGCTAAAGCCTTCTTGAATCAAACCACAATCTGGTTTGTCAAGGCAACACTTTCTTACAAAGGTATAAAACAAATGTGTGTGAATGTTTTCTACAAAACTATATCACAACTGTGATGTATACACAAATTGAGCTTAGAAACTTAGAATGCTAAACACTAATGAAGTATCAGAGTTTGTTGGTTTAGCAAAACTGGTAGATGAAGATTATTGATCAGCTTTGTGCGTGTAGAGAGTTTGGAAGCATTAGCCATTATAATCTTCGAAGCCTTGTTTATATAGCACTTGAGAAGATGAACGTTGAATGCAATATTCTTGATTCAATGCTAATAACAAGCTTTCCTTTTTGAGCAGATCTTGTCTAGAATGATGCCGTTGGAATTAATTAGCATTCAATGCACAGTACCGTTGCTTCTTCAATGCACGTTCTGGCTTGGCTCATTCTGATTCTGCTTCGCTGCTGATGAACTATTGATTCTGTATCAGAGTGTTTACGCGCAGTTCTGTTCATCAAGCTACAACATGTGCGTGAGTTGATCATCTGATCTTCACGTTCTGATTCAGCAACTTCTGATGCTGGTGTATCAAATCAAGTTCTGATGCTGATGAAGTGATCTTGCTTATTTCAATCAGCATATCTGCAAGTCAGAGCATAGTAATTTTAGGCAGCATATAATTCAATCATGAAACATTTAAATACTATATCTTTTCACTTTGTTATCATCAAAACTTAAATATAGGGTACTAGATTCAAACGTTGTTCTAACAGTAGATCTGCATTTTAATATGTGAGTGTGTGTAAGAGCATAGCTACCTTTGAAAGAAATAAAATGTAAGAAAGAAAGACAAAGAACACAAAATTTGATGTAAAAACGTCCATGATTCATTAATGACATATGAGAATGAAGTGACAACCCTCACAAATGGACTGTTGTGCCTATGGTAAGACACAAGGTTTTAAAAGTCTAAATTGTTTAAATATTACAAGTCTGAAAACATTAAAAGACAATTACTCTTGAATAAAAGTAATAGGAATGAAATCCTTGGCCTCCCAATTGTTGAGCCCTCCGCCGGTGGTTGGGAAAATCCATGCATCCATATCACAGCTGCCATCACCGTCTTCTACTGCATTGACTCCCTGATTGCTGATACGCAGAGGTGGTCCCCTGGTGCGAGAACGTCAAACAACTCTTTGGGCCTCTATAGTGAATCCCAAACCAAATTTGTCGGACTTGTATGGAATATCCGGAAGCTGACCCCAGATGGTACACCCGCCTTCTTCAACTACTGCTCGAGCATCTTTCAAAGAGGCCATCTTCAGTGGAGGTCTGGTGATATTTGGGACTTTAGGAGTAGACTTGGTTGCCGCGACTGTTGCTGGAACCTCCTCAAAGTTCTGACAGGGAGTCTCAATGAATTCACCATCCATTTCAACATACCTGAAAGAGTTCAGATGGCTAACCATGTACTCCTCCTCTCCGTGAATTGTGACAATCTTTCCTTTGATCGGGTATTTTAGCATTTGGTGCAGGGTAGAAGTGACAGCACCAGTACTATGGATCCAGGGTCGACCCAATAGACAAGAGTATGAAGGGCAGATGTCCATCACATAAAAAGTTGAGTCAAACGTCTGAGTTCCAATTTTTATGGGGATATTAACTTCTCTGTACACTGCCCTCTTGGAACCATCAAAGGCCCTTACTATGATATTGCTAGGCTTTAAGGTGAGCCCCTCACAGTCCAGTCGGTCGAGAGCATATTTGGGCAAGACATTCAATGATGAGCCGGTATCCACCAGGACGTGGGCAAGTGTGGTGCCCCTGCATTCAATGGAAACATGCAAGGCATCGTCGTGCTTCCTTCCCTTAGAATTTAAATCAGCGTCGGAAAAGCCCAATCCGTTATCAACAGTTAGAATGGCCACACAATTTTCAAATTGGTCGATGGAGGTCTCTTTGGGAATGTTGGAGGTCTTAAGAAACTTTACTAAGGCTTTGGCATGGGCCTCAGAACACAAAATTAAGGACAACAATGATATCTTCGAGGGGGTCTGCCCCAACTGTTCTACAATGTTGTAGTCACTTTTCTTGATTATCTTCAATATTTCTTCTATCTCCTTTCTAGAAGCCTCAAGGATGATCTCGGGACGCTCTCTGGATTGGACAGGCTCATTCGAGACCTCTTTTCCCCTTGTCTCGGTAGCAGGGATAACAGTAGGAGTATCACTGGGAGTGTCGGTAGGAGTGGCAGTAGGAACAATCACATGAGTAGTAACGGTCTTTGGAGAAATCTCGGGTGAGAAGACCCTTCCACTTCTTGTTATCTTACTGGTCCCCGTAATATTACCAATGTCGGGATCAATATCTCTCGCAAATTCGTCTTTGACAACCAACTGATCTTGCTTGACGCCATAGTAATAAACATCAGCCCCATAACTCCAGGGAACAACTTTATCTGAAGAGTATGATATTGGTCTTGGCATAGTGATGATCAAAGGTGCAGACCTTGGAACAGATGTAATCCTGACGGGTCTTTTGGTGGAGACCCCGAGAGGATTGTCAGAAATGGTGATTATCGAGAAATCTTGATAGGAACTTCTGGTAAGAGGAAGCTTTTCAAATAAGATTTATTTGCTAGTCATCAGGGACTGGATGCCTATCTTCAGTAACAAACAGCCGTTCGATAGAGACTTGCATAAGTGACAATTTTAATTGCAGCCCGGGAACAGACCGACTTGCAGTAGATTCTGTTTAATGGTCAATAGAGGAGTAATTAAGTCATTCACAGAGGAAAAAAAAACGATCATCATCGATGGCGTTGATACCTTGTCCATGTCTGGGCATTGGCGCCGTTATTACATTAGGCATTTCTGGGGGATCAAACTCAATCTCTTTCGCATCGATAAGGTCTTACACCTTATTCTTTAAGACCCAACAATCATTTATATCGTGCCCCGGGCTTTTAGAATGATAGGCACATCGAGCATTCAGGTTGTAGCAAGGAGAAGCAGTATTGGGGTTCTTGGGAGCTTCTTTTAAAGTTGCCAGATTGGTCTTCAGAAGGTGTGGCAAAACTTGAGACATGGTCATGTTGATCCAGGTAAATCGTCTCATGGGTGCTTCTGGCTTGCGCTGATAATTTCGCTGCTGATTTGGCTCAAGATTAGAAATCATAACAGCCCCTACCGCCGAGCGACAGTTAGTTTTGTTTTGATTCCTATAGTCATATGCGGCACTGACCTCCTTCTTTCCAACAAAGGGGTTCTTCATCATGCTCGAGGATGCATCTCTTTAAATTTTGCCGCTTTTTATACCGGCTTCGACCCGCTCACCAATCATGATCAATTCAATAAATCCAACTGAGGAACTCCCAATCAGGTGGTTGAAGAATGGTCCCGACAAGGTGCCTAAGAATATATCCACTAATTCTCTGTCAGATAAAGGGGCTGGACTCTGCCTGCGAGATCCCTCCATTTTTGAGCATAAGTTTTGAAACCTTCACCTGTTTCCATAGACATGCCTTGAAATTGCATCCTAGTTGGAGCTAAATCAGCATTGTACTTACATTGTTTGTAGAAAGCGGCGGCCAAATCTTCCTAATTGCGAACATTGGTTCCTTCTAATTGGTAGAACCAATCCAACTGTGTCCCAGATAATCTCTCTTGGAAGAAATGCACCCACAGATTCTTGTCAGCCGTATGGGGTTGAATCTTTCTGACGTATGACCTTAGATGTAGCTTTGGGCAAGAGACACCGTCGTATTTGGTGAAAGTGGGGACCTTGAATTTTTGTGGGATGACAAACCCTGAGATAAGTCCTAATTCTTCAAAATCCAAACCGGGTACCCTTTGAATCTCCATAGCATTCAAACGATCCTCCTCTAGCTGTTTGTATTTATCATCATCAGGAGGATATTGTTCCTCAGAGTAATCAGGCTCTTCCTCTTCCTCGGGTGCTGGGTCGTTGTTCACTTCCTGGGTCCCATCTCCTTGATTATCTCCTTCACCCGATGATGTTGCAAAGTCCAAAGTTCGTCTAGCTCGTCCTTTAAACCTTCTTTCCATGATCACAACACTGATTGATTTTGTCGTTTTCTTCTTCTTCTCTTTGGCCAGTAGAGTCTTCAACTCCTCTTGTCCTTTTGTCAGAGCTAAGAGCATTTGTTGAAACTGGGTGTTCTGTGCCTAAAGATCTTTCACAGTATGTTCAACATCAATCTCACTGAAATAAACAGTAGAAGGATAAGGAGACCTATTATGAGAAACCTGTATGATGTTATGATGTTATGATGAATGAAGATGCAATATGCAAATGATTTCAAGGAAATTTAGAGATTTAAATCTGTTCTAACCAAAAAATAACACACGTTATATTAAAATCCAAGTTTGAATAAACCATGCCTCCTTGGGCTTACAATGAAAGAAACAAAATACAACAAAACTCTTAAGACAAAAAGACTGAACGCATCCTCTTTGGAGCAATGTAGGCATTCAGATTTTTCTCTTCATGAAGCAGCTTGGTGAGCTCCAGAACCTTCTTCTCACTGGCGTAAAACTGGGCTTCAAAGGTTTCTCGCTCTTCCTTCAACTGAACCCAAGATTTCTGCAAGTCTTCGAGAGAGGTAGGCAAGTTAGGATGAAGAATGGTGTATGGGACGTCTCCTTCAACAACAGGCTTTATGATGACAGGAAGGGTGGAAGGGTAAGGCATCACGAGACTCTGAGCACGATCCCGTACCCACCTAAGGTAAGGCTCGAGAGGGATAGAGTTTTTGTCCCAAAGTCCTACTGTCCACCTTATTCACCATTCCCCAAGCACGTGTAAACCTCTGGTGGTAACCTTGGTCTTCTTTGTCGTAGTCGAACACTAGACCTTGGATGAGCATCTCATGAGGGTCGTCTCTTCGGGAATACCCAAACTATCGAAGAGCTAAGCAGGGGTTGTAGGTGATACCCCCCCTAATACCAAGCAGAGGTACGTTAGGGAACTCCCCGCAGCGGTCAATGATAGAGACATCTTCCAAGGATCTCGAACACCAACGAATATCAGAATGGGTGAGAGACATCATGCTTTGAGACCAAGTCAGTCTTTGCTCGTTCTTAAATGCTGATTGAGGTAGGTGTGAAGTGAACCATTTTGCGAGTAGGGGGATACAACAGAAAAGAGTACCTCTTTTCTTCATGGTACGGGTATAAAGGCAATGCAAGATGTCTCCCAGTAAGGTAGGTATATGATTGCGAGAGAGAAAGACTCTGATGGCATTAACGTCTATGAATTGGTCCGAATTAGGGAACAGAACCAAACCATAAATGAGAAGAGCCAGGACGTCTTCGAAATCTTGGAAATCCATGTCGTCCCAGAATGAACGAGCCTTTTCCAATAGAAACTTGGCTAGAAAGCCTTTAACCCTGCTTCTTGTCTCCCAATTAGCTATGATGTCGGCCCTCTTCAAATGCAAAGCTTCGACGATGACTTCAGGTTTTGGAATCCCTTCTAGACCGGTGAACGGTATCTGGTCAAGCATGGGCACCCCTAAGAGTAGAGAGAACTCTTCCAGTGTAGGTACCAACTGATAGTCCGGGAAAGTGAAACAATGATGTACGGGATCAAAGATTGGAATAGTACACACATCATCTCTTCTTGGAAGTTGGATGTAGCCAAACTGATGAGTCAACCATATTTCGTGGTAAAAGGAGAATCCCCGGGAACTCTTGAGGCTAGCTCTTGAAGTTGAGGGTGTGCTTTTACAAAGCTAATTCAGATGGTGTTTCTTCGGACGTAATTCATGACCTACAAAACAAAAACAAAGATAAATTTCTAAATCCTTGAAATGGTTAGTGAGCATGCGTATGATGTTCATGATGTTTATGATGTTATGTACAAGTAAATATATACACATACAACAAACAAGTCCCTATGTTTTAGGCTTGCATGGGTTTTGTAAGTAAGTACCCTCTTGAAGTTTAGTTGGCTCAACTTGTCCTAGTAATAGTGATCGGGTTCTAAAGGATCTCAATATCACCGACCTTTCTCTTAGGTATTGTCTCATCACAACAATCTTTTCTTGCGGCCTAGATATCCCAAAAGTCTAGCCTCAATGAGTGTAGTATCGAGTATCAACCAATTATCAGCTCTACACCGAAACTGGTTATGTCACTACGTCCTAACAGCCAAGTTTGTTCAATTAGGGTTCTAAAGTCAGTTAGTGCTTCATGACGCCACTCAGTGGCCCCGTATTCTCCTCGATTCACCACGAGGGATACCGGTACCCACAAATGCATCACACTAACGTAGCCATTGTTTTAACCATATCGGTCTACGCTGTACAGTTTCCACAATCTATTGCTACTTACCTAAAAAGGTGTCCCAGATCGGGGTAGAGGATCAAAGCAAGCCCAAACAGAGAATCGTAATGTAAAGAATGCGACTCAAACAAAGAAAGCAAGTAAATGTGATCTAACCCTAAGGTAACCCCACTTGTAGAATGATCCCCAGCAGAGTCGCCAGTTCTGTGATACGGCGGAAGAACTGACTTGAAGTTTTTTGTTTTGATCGCATTTGTGCGGATAGCAAGAGTCACCACCGACTTTTCTTTTATCCAAAAGGAAAGGTAAAAAAGCACAGGAAAGACCTTTCGAGATTATTTCTCGGGTTCGGGGGGTAGATTATGAAAAGGGAAGGTATTAGCACCCTTTTCATCCATGGTTTTCCATGGGCTCTTAGTTACTCGCTTAGATCACTTGTTTTTGTTTTGACAATGTGCTTGTGGTGTGGGCTTTGAAAGTGTTTTAAAAAATCTCTTTGTAATGGTTCTCATTTCTATAAGAACGCGTACAAATTTTTGTTTCGAAAGATAGTTCAAACATGTGTTTGTGGATTGTGTTTTGGAAAGTGGTTTTTGAAAAGATATTTTGCAATGGTTCTCGTCTCTATAAGAATGTATACAAAAGGTCTTGTCTTTTGAAAATGTTTTGAGATGAAAGTGTTGTTATAAAAATGTTTTTGCCGTGAGCAAGCGAGCAACTAAGAGCGAATCTACATACTCGAAAGGTCTCAAGGTTATTTTCTTCCTCCTTTTAATGTTGCTATCTTACCATTGATTTGGTAAGAAGCCCCATCGTTGGATGTAAAGGGACAGGCGCGGGTCAATTTTACAGTCATCGAAAGCAACTTATGAGACACTTTAGCTATTTTCGTAAGGGACTAGATCGTTTTATCGAAGGCAACGTCGAGGGTCATCGAGGGACTATGATCTTTTTTTATTGAAGGGTCATTGCTAAAGCGTCCCATATTCGAGGGACATGACTATATTTCCGAGGCAACGGGCGAGGTTATCCTAGAGGTGCGCGTGTGAAAAGTGTTTTTTGATTCAAGTTAATTTTATCTTTGAAATTAGGTTATCTAGCGATTGATTTTAAATCTTGCCATACACGCCTAATTAGTATACCACAATAAGTAAAATAGTAAAATGCGGAAATTAAAATTCTACGCTATTACAGAGCTTCGGGAATGGGGGGTACAAATTAATGAATGGGGGTGATAATAAGAAATAAATATTTAAATCACACAATACAAGTCCAAACCGTTAAATAATTATTTAAGTTAAAAGTCTTTTCATTTGATAAAATTAATTAAGGATTTAATTAATAATGTCAAACAAAAATTATTTTAAAGTTAATAATTATTTAAAACAAATATTAACCTATTTGCAATTTTTAAATATATGCTGAAATATAAAATAAAAATCAAATAGTAAAAAAAAAATATTAACAACAAAAAATATAAAGGCAAAGTTTAAAATGGGCTTGCAAATAGAGAAAAAATGGGGGTGTAGAAATCAAAATGCTCAATGCTCCTGGCTGATCAGGTGCAGCAGCCCACTGGAGGTGCGCCACGGGCGTGCATCTATGGAGAACTAAAGGGTTATGATAGATGATGATATGAAACAGACGGATGGATGATGAGGGTGCATCAATGACTAACCTGAGGATGCATGCATATGATCCCTCATGATGATTAAAGGGGTGATGACAAGTGTCACCACCAGATTGAGCCAAGGTGTGATTAACAAACAAAACAAAACTAATTAAGCTGGAAACAGAAACCTCATAATTCACATCTCTTTCTCTCTCTTAACACGATGCTTCTCTCTTCTCTCTTGTTAAGAGCCTTCACCGGAGAAGACCACTTGGCCGCACCGGAAATTTCCTTACGGTAGTGACGGCGGCAGCGTAACTTCAAACGCTATTTTTCTTACATCACTCTGATCATCTCCTCTCCCTAATTACTAATCTGTGATTAATTTTTGCAGATTCTCACTCTAAAGCCCTAGATCTAAAGAGGGGTGGACGGAAACCCTAGGTCAAAGATATAGCAAACAATGATGGTTTATGATGAAGCATGCAAAATGGAAAAGCAAAATGTAAGAAAAAGGGAGAACGGAGGCCATGTTCTCTAAATCTGTGAGCTTCGAACCTTTTTGAAATCTGTGCTTCCAGTATTTATCTGAGTCTCTTTGTCTTATTTTGAATATGCTGGGATGATTGTTGGGTAGGATAACAATGAGGATTAGGTTTTGGCTTTTTGCTATCTCTCTGAGTTATTGATTTGCTGTGGTTTTTGGTGGTGATATTTGATGACAATATTTGGTGATGGACTTTGGTGATAGAACTTGGTGATGGAATTTTTGGTGTTGCAAACTTTTGTTGGTTTTCGTTGGTTCTAGTTTTGTGGCTTTTGGTTTTACCGTGATGGTCTTTTGGCGTCTTTTTTTATATTTATATTTTTGATATTTGTTGGTTCTAGTTTTTGTGATGTTTTGATGGTTTCTGGATTTTGTGATGTTTGATGATTCTGGTTGTTTCTGATCAGTGAGGTTTGGTTTCTGGTATTGTGATGTTTTGATCATTCTGTTGGCTTCTGATCAGTGAGGTTTGGTCTCTGGTATATCTTTGTGTTATTTGCTAGTTCTGTTTTTTATAACAGTATGAGGGTTTCTTAGTTGGATGGCAAAAATGGGCTTCTTTTTCGTATTCCTGTTGCTCTGTGTTTATATTGAATGAAAATGAGAAGATTAGGGGGAAAATGGATGGGATTTGAACCCCTTTGTCATGCTGATTCTATGCTTTCTCATGTAGCTTTTGTTTTTGCTATTTTTGTGAAAGTTTTGGGCAGGATTTGGACAGTTATGCAGAGCTGTTTTTTTGTGGTTTGTTTTGACATGTTTTTATGCAGAATTTGGACAGGTCTTGTACTGCTATGGGCAACATAAGGATGCTTTGAGAGCAAGTCTTCTTGGACTGTTTTTGTAGTATGCCTTTGTAGCAATAGCAGCCTGTTGGTCTTGGCATGACTTTAGAATATTTGCTGGCTAAGTGATATCTTCCCTCTTTTATGAAATAAAGCACTTTTTGCTTTTGATATATTTTCTGAAGGGTTTGCTGATTTAGGAAAGTGATGATATGTGAACAAACTAAGCAAGTTAACTTGATTTCAACATTTGATGCCTTTGACCCTTTGGCCTGTTGCTTGCATATTTGTTTATTTTGTTCTGTTGTATACATGTGTTGCTGGATTTGTTTTTTACATGTTGGTTTGGAGCATGCTTTTGCTTGGATCCTGCTGTGATATTTTGCATCTGCTGTAGACTTGCCCCTTTTTGTATTTGACTGCTGCTGTTTGCAGCCTGTTGCCTTTATTGTAGTACGGGAAGCAGCTTGCCTTTTGCTCGGATCCTGCTGTTTTGTTTTGTTGCTTGTTTGAACTGTTGGCATAGCTTGTTGACTGTTTGTATTTGCTGTCTTGCCTGTCCAGTTTGTATATTTTATTTTCCCCCCTTTTTTTTTGTGAACCAAAATCTAGGTTTTGAGATTTGCAAAATAGGGAGAAATGGATGGTGATTAAAACAAACGAAATTCTGATTCCTAAAAGCAAACCCTAGTGATGAAAATCATTTTTGCTTGGATTTTTCAATGCTGATTGTTTGCTAATGTTTTTCCTTTCTTTTGTTACATGTACAAACAAATAAGTGGCAAGCAAGACAAGATGAAGAGAAGACCATGGCTAGCAATGAGGAATTTCTTGAAGATGAAGCAAAGAGTCTTGAAGAAGAAGCCTTTCTTTCTTTGTAAATATAAAACCTGAGATTCTTTGCAAACAAGACAAACAATTTGTAATTTATATTTTACATTGTAAACCCCCTTTTTTTTTACAAATTGTCAAAGAATGTAATCATAACATAACATTTGAATGAAATGTATGAATGATGAATTTGTTGTACCAAACTTTGAGTTCTATTTTAAACTTTGCAACTCTTGATTGAATGCTTCAAATAAATCATCTTGGCTTGGTAACTTGCATTTTAAGCAAACACAATATGACAGGATAAATCATGTATTTTGCATTCTTAAACAAAATAAATGTTTAAGAGCTCAAACCCAATTGATTAATTGAACCCACAATCATGATTGTTTAAAATGATAGTCTTAAACTTTATATCTTATCCAAATAGAACATGCTCCCAAGAATAACATCAACCCTCAGAAGATTGCGGTTAAGAAAAATTTAAAATCACACAAATGCCTTTTCAGTTATCTGGGCCATGGATTGGGAAAACTTGCAATGTGGGGTTCGAAAACTGACTTAAACAACTTTAAGGAGACATGGTGACTTATTTGAAACCTTGACTGCTCAATTTCCTTTGAGAAGTGCAAAAACCTAATTGCTGACTGGTTGCCTAGGAAGAGAATCTGCTTGATCAACTTTTGAGTCAAATTGAGTGTTTAAGAAACCCTGGGATAGCATCTTGAGTGAAAAATGGGAGGCAAAAATTTTGGGGTACAACAATCGGAACCTTAAACTTCTGCGGGATGACAACCTTAGAAACCAAGCCCAGCTCTTCAAAATCCAGCCCAGGTACCTTCTGGATTTCCATTGCATTCAGACGGTCCTCCAGCCGTTTGTATTTATCGTCAGTAGGAGGATATTGCTCCTCATTATAGTCAGATTCACTATCAGATTCCCCCGGGATGAGGTCTTCTTCTCCTGTCTCCCCTTCCTGATTGTCTCCTTCTTTTGATGAAGTTACTAGTTCTGAAGCTCGTCGCACTGGTCCTCTGATCCTTTTTGCCAAGTTCACCACACCAGCTGGTTTCTTTGGCTTCTTCTTTTTGTCCTTCAGTATCAGAGCTTTTAGATCTTCTCGCCCTTTAGCTAGAGCCACGATCATTTGCTGGAACTTGGCGTTTTGTGCCTGGACATCCTTGATGTTTTGTTCAAGAGCCATTTCTTTCCTTGCTGAAATAAACAGCGAAGAAGATAAGAACTCTGCTTTGAAACCTGCTTATGCAATGAGATATATGATATATGTATGCAATGTTTTCAAGGATTTCTAAGACTTAAATTTTCTTAGCCAAGGGGAAAACAAACGTTAATTGCATTAATAAGTTTAAACGGTTACAATGATGCCTCTTGGGCTTACAAAGGAAGCAACAAAGCAAAAAAATGAACTCTCAAAGCAAAAAAAGGACTCAGGCTTCCCACAGACGCATCCTTTTTGGTGCAATGTAGGCATTTACACTTTTCTCTTCGTGAAGTAGCCTGGAGAGCTCTAAAACTTTCTTCTCGCTGGAGTAGAATTGGGTTTCAAAGGTATCCCGTTCCTCTTTGAGTTGAATCCAGGATTTTTTCAACTCCTCGAAATTAGTCGGCATGTTAGGATGAAGAATAACGTAAGGAGTGTCTCCCTCAACAATTGGTCCCATGATGATGGGTAGAATGGCCTCATAAGGTAACCTGAGACTTTGAGCATGGGCTCGTATCCACTTAAGATAAGGTTCCAAAGGAATGGAGTTCTTATGCCCCAGTGTTTTACTATCAACTTTATTCACCATGCCCCAAGCTCTTATGAACCTCTGACGATAACCCTGAACATCATTCTCATAGTCGAATGCGATTCCTTGGACAAGTGTATCATGAGGACCATCCCTCCTAGCATAACCAAACTGCTGTAACGCCAAGCAAGGATTATAATTGATTCCTCCTCTAATGCCTAGGAGAGGGACATTAGGGAATTCCCTACAGCGGTCAATGATGGCAATATTCCCCATGGATCAAGGACACCAATGAATATCCAAATGTGTGAGGGACATCAACCTATTAGACCATCTCATGCCCTGCTCATTCTTCAAAACAGATCGAGGTAGGTGCGAAATAAACTACCTAGCCATAAAATTAGTGCAACACAAAAGAGTTCCCCTTCTCTTTACAGTGCGGATATGCAGAGAGTGTAGGACATCTCCAAGTAAAGTAGGCACCGGGTTATGAGACAGAAAAACCTTGACCACATTCACATCTATGAGTTGGTCTGGATTAGGAAATAGTACCATCCCATAGATGAGAAGGGCCAACACTTCTTCAAAAGCTTGTAAATCAAGAGTATCCCAAAAATGGTGAGCCTTCTCAAATAGAAACTTAGCTAGAAACCCTTTGACGCCTCTTCTTGTTTCCTAATTTGCCACTACATCGGAACATTGTAAAGACAGAGCATGATCAATCTCTTCAGGTTTTGGGTCTCCATAGTGGGTACTAACTGGTTATCAGGAAAGAATGGGCACCCCCAATAATTGAGAAAACTCCTTCATAGTGGGTACTAACTGGTAATTAGGAAAGGTGAAGCAGTGATATAAAGGGTCGAAGAACTGAAAGAGCACCTTTAACATTTTTTCATTAGGGTTTGAGGTGACCAAGTTGAGAAGTCGACCATATCTTTTAGTGAATGGAGAGCTTTCAGGGACCCTTGATGCTAATTCCTTGAGTTGAGGAGGTACCCTTACGAGGTTGACTTGTATAGTATTCCTGCAAGTGGATGCCATGTCCTACAAAACAAGACAAAGATAAGCCCTAAAAATCCTTGAAATGGTTAGTATGATATGCCATGTTATGATGTTATGATATCATGATCATGCTAAGAAAATACAAGCATAGAAAGCACAAGCAAATCACACAAAAACCTTAGGTTTAAGGCTTGCATGGTGTGATACGGTGGGAGAACTGACTTGAGGTTTTTTTTGCGTTTGTTTTCGCAAATGTTTCGGTTGAGCAAGAGTCGCCACCGACTTTTTGTTTTATCCTAAGGAAAGGTTAAAAAGCACAGGAAAAACCTTTGAGATGTTTTCTTGGGTTCGGGGAGTAGATTATAGAAAGGGAAGGTATTAGCACCCTTTCTATCCATGGTTATCCATGGGCTCTTAGTTACTTGCTTAGATCACTTGCTTTGTATTTTCAATTGTTTGAAATGGTGCTTTGTGTGTGGTTTTGAAAGATGTTTTGAAAAGAGGCCATCGTTGTGGCAACCTTTGTAATGATCCATGTTTGAATGTATACAAAGGTGTATTGTCTTTTTAAAAGTTTTTCAATGTTTTGAAAGTTGTTTTGAAGTTGTGTAGTGAGGTGTGTTTTGAAAGATAGCAAGGATTGTTTTGCAAGTTTGGTCAAGTAACCAAGAGCTATCTACCCTAAATTTCTCAAAGATCTTTCTCATGTTTTAACCCTTTTAACAGTGTTGTTTCACCATTGTATTTGGTGAACAACCTTGTGTTAGGATGTTAACGGGACGGGCGCGGGTCGTCGTTTAGACCATGGAAGCAATAGTGCCAAGTATCTTTGGCAATTTTCTCAAGGGACTTGATCATTTTGTTAGGCAACAAGATAGCGTCATCGAGGGACTATGATCATTTTGATTTGTTTTTGTTTTGCCAAAGAGACTTAACATGCAACCATGGCCCATTTTTGAAGACAACAAGTAGAGTAACCCTAGGGGTGTGAGTGTGCATTGTGTTTGTTTTTCATGCATGTTTATCTTGGATTTAGGTCAAGCTACTTGTTAATTGTTTTTTGCATACAAGGCCTAAGTCTATCATGGCATAATTTGAAAGCTTTTAAATGCGAAAATTTAAATGCTAAGCTATTACAACAAGATATGGGGATGGGGGTACAAGTTTGAATTTGGGGATATTTGACAAGAGATTAAATTCTAAGCTATTACATCCATATCGAATATACAAATATTTAATTGTACAATATTTAAATAAATACAATAAATATGCAAAATGTATTATGCACAAAATGATTTTTTAGGTATGTGAAAGTATTTTTCAATGTGAAATATAAACAAAATAAAAAAAAGTTAATTTTTGGTTATTTTTATTGTTTTAGGGTTAAACCCTAATATTTGAATAAATATTATTATTTATTGATTATGTACAAAATAAATTAATTTATGCACAAAATAAAAAGTATATGGTTAAAAAAGGTATTTTTGATGTCAAATATTAAATAAAAATAAAATGTATTATTTTTGTATTTTTGCCCTAAATATTTAATAAAATATGTATAAGTATATATTATATATATTTAATAATGCTAAATATGTACAAAAATAAAATATTAATTATTTACAAAAAATGTGTATTTTAGAAAATGTTTTAAAAATGTAAATAAAAAATAATAACTGAAAATAAATATAATTTTGTATTATTTTTTAGGGTTTTAAATAAAAAGGTATTATATTTATTTGCATATATATGCTAAATAAAACAAATAAATGCCAAATAAATGCAAAAAAGTGTGGAAAAATATTTTCAATGTTTTTTTATGTTTGAACAAAAAATATTAAGTCAGAATAAAAAATAAAAAGTCAAAAATGATAAATATTTCACACAATGGGCCAGGGGGGTGTAAATTGAAAAAGGGAGTGCAAAGAGCAAGATTGACTCAGGCCCAGCCCAAGCCAGTCATCTTCAACCTTCAGCCTTGTTTGAATGACAAAACGCGCGCGCCTCTTGTACCAAAGCTAACTCCTGATTCCTTGACTTTTAGCAAAAACTCATAACACCAACATTGTAGAGCATCAAGAGACGAATTCAGACATATAAAATACTTGACCTAACTCTAAGAAACCAGGGAGAATTTCTTCATCCCCAATTCCTGACCTAATTTTTCTTCAATGTTCATGGCTAAAATTCTCACAACATACTTAATATAAATGAAAAGTAATCATATGTATGGCTTCAGGGCTATGAGTAGAGCATGTTTCATTCACAAACCTAAGCCTAACTCTTCCTAGATTGAGAGATAGAAGTCTATGGTTTTACCTGTTTCAGCTTGAATCGTGTACAGCAATGTGGCCAACTTCAATGGAGTTTGAGCTTCTGTACAGCTTGCCTGAAGTCCAAGGAAGCTTCTCCAACTCCTAGCTTGCTTTGAATCACTCTATATCGTGCTATGGAAGTTCACCTGCAAAACTGAAAAATGAAAATGGCAGATGGGGTTAGGGGTGTTACAACTGGTGTTTAGGGCTTGGAATAGTTTCAATGGATGGTATGGAATGTGTTTTCAAGGTTGTTAGCCAAAGTGCACGAGTGGATTGAGTTGTGGACCTCAATCTTCAGCAGGTACCCTATTTTGGCAATAAGATGGTGTTTTTATGTTTTGGGAGGTATGAGGGATGGTTTAATCGTGCCTTAGGTCAGCTGGAATGTATGGAAGATGAGAACAAATTTTGTGTTTGGCTGTGTTGACAGGAATGAAAGATGGAGAGTTTTTGCAAGGTTTCTTCCAATGTAAGCAAGAAAGTGTGTCCCCCCCACAAGCCAGTACAATGCCCTAATGTATGCTGCAAACAAAGCTCTTGGTAACTGGAATGTGTAGATTTGATTTGGCTCTCATATTTGGCCTCATGCCTCAAAGATTTGGAACTTGACATAAAGCACAACTTTATCAAAATGGCATTCTATCTTTTTCCATTTAAGGATTAATTTTGCATGTATTGTCCAAATGAACAAAATAATGCATTAGCTCAGTGGATTTGCATTCAATTAAGGAGTGTAGAAGGGTTTAGAGGCCTGCAAGCAAGTACTAAGCATGCTGGTTTGAAAATGAAACTTGTATGAACATGTATTTGGTTATGAACAAAAGTGAGTTTTGGCTAACTTTGCAAATTCGATTCTCTCTAACCACAAGGGTGTTTGATGAGTTCTTGGACAATTTGGAAAGCTTGGAATGTGTAATACAATCCATATTTGTAATGAAAATTGAAACTCCAAGTGGAACCATGTGAAAAATGGCCAAGAAGTTGGACAAAAATCCTGCCTAGAATAGGGCAAAATTTCTCTAAGTTAAAAATGTTTTGCACCCTTGTTCCAAAAATCATAACTTGAGATAAAAGCTTCCTTTGAGAAAACTTTGTGAATCAAAGTTGTAGATTTTGCAATGGACTAAAACTTTCATGTTTTGAGTTTTGTTCGAATCCATTTGCATCTTGGTGAAAAAATGGGACAAAGTTAGGAAAAAATAAGGAAATTTCTTAACTTAGAAAATTTCTAAGTTATGAAATTTCTTCATTTTAAACCCTAGTTTGCAATTTTTGGTTTCTTGATGAAAAAGTTTCATAATTTGACATGTCTTGATGAAAAATGAATCTTGGCACTTGTTTTTGACCAAAAAGGTCAAAGTTTGACTTTTCAGTATACAGTCAAATTTTGATCAGTTGACTGGAAAATTCATCTGTCAATCCTATGCATTTGAGATCTTTTGATCTTGTTTAATGTGTCAAGACAATGCCATTGAGTCCTTGAGTCCATATGTGAGCTTGATTTGCCATTGGTTAGGTCAAACAGTCAAAAATTGCCTTTGTGCAGTCAAAACCCTAAAAATGACCATTTTGCCCTTTTGATGATCTGATCAAATTTCTTGTGGAATTGTGATACAAACTTGATCAATGATTCATATGAGTTCATAATGTTGATGTGGGTCAAATTTCATGAAGTTTGACTGTCAATTGGCCATAGTTGACTTTTTCTCCAATACAGCTGATTTCTAGGTCAACTATCCAATTCACTGGGCAAAGATTGGAATAAAGGCTTGAAACTTGGTATGGATAAACTTGTGAGTCCAACATGAAGCATGAAAGTCACTTTGGGCATTTTAGGTCAAAACATCCCAGTGCAAACTCAAACCCTAATTTGGGTCAATAGTGCAATGAGGGGTCTTGAGTAGGACAAACCCTAACTTGATCTTGAGCTCCAAGAGTCTTGTGATGAGAAAATGTTGATGAAATGAGAGGGAAAATTTTGGGGTACAACAGTTGCCCCTGTTCAATCTTCTTGCACCTGAAGAGTTAGATTGGCAAGTTTGCCTTTCGCGTCTCGAAGGTAAAAGGAGATTGGACACTAGGGTGCCCGTAAATTTGCACTCGTCAAAACATGGATGCGGGAATGGGCTTAAAGATGCCATATGGAGATGGGCTTAAAGATGCCATATGGAGATGGGCTTAAAGATGCCATCTGGAATGTATGTTGAACTGTAATGTGATAGGTCAGAAGAATGAGGATCAAAATGGCATCCGTGTCTGGAACACATTTGAACTGTATCTGGAGACTGAGTTTGTATGAGCAAAAGAATGGCCTCCGTGTCTGGGGCGTATCTGAGTTGTAACTGTGTTTGAATGTAGAATGAATATCAGAATGACTGCCGTGTCTGGAGTGTATCTGTATTGTATCTGGGTAACAGAGAAATATCTGTGTATGGAGCAACTGCGTGCTGGGGATAAATTCTGAATGAGTGACAGAATGGCAACTGTGTCTGGAGCGTATCTGGACTGTATCTGAAGTTGAGATTTGTATGAGTAGCAAAATGACTTATGTGTCTGGAGTGTATCTGAAACTGTAACTGGGATTGAGATCCGTATGAGTAGCAGAATGACTTCCGTGTCTAGAGTGTATCTGAAACTGTAACTGGGATTGAGATCCCTATGAGTAGCACAATGACTTCCGTGTCTGGAGTGTATCTGAAATTGTAACTGGGATCTGAATAAATGACAGAATGACTTCCGTGGCGAATGCACTGGGGAGAATCAAACTACTGTTGTAAGGGTCAGAATGGTATTCGTGTTTGGAATGCATTGGACCTTGAGGTTGATAAATGAATCTGAATGAGAGATAGGATGGCTGCCGTGTCTGGAGTGTATCTAGTCTGTATCTGATTATTGTAGTCTGAATGAGTAGTAGAATGACCGCCGTGTCTGGGGTGTATATATACTGTATTTGACTTGAAGTTCTGAATGAGTAATAGAATGACCGCCTTGTCTGGGGTGTATCCATACTGTATCTGAATAATTGTTAATGATAGCCTTTTAATCTTATCCTGAAAAGGATAAAATGTTAGCTGAAACAAAAAGTTATGTTGTATGATATGTATGATGCAATATATATGTTATATCAACGTTTATGATATATGAATGTAATGAATGCGCATGTAAGCTGATGAGCTGTCTTGCTGAGGATAGATGAATCCTGGATAGCCAGAGATAATAGAATCTTGATTGCTGTCGGGGAAAGTGAATCCTTGACTGCTGCAGGGGAACAAGATCTTCAGTTGTTGAGGGATTTTAGGACCATTGTTGGGGATTGAAAATCCTTGGTGACTTGTGGGGAATGAGAATTCTGATGATCTCTACTGGGGAATCCAGAATCTGGTAGACTTATGCTGAAGAAGTAAGACTGAGAATCTTCAATTTAATGGGAAGTGCCTCTGTGGGGAGAATGTTCACAAATCTGGCTCCGCTGGGGATTGGTAGTTGGAAATTTTAGCTCCGCTGAGGATTAACAGCTTTGACTTTACTGGGGATATCACTTTCAGATTTTTAGGGCTCCACTGGGGATACTGAAACTTAATTCTGAGGGGATTGGATTCTGGAAGGCTCTCTGGCTGGGGAAATCAGCTTTGAGAAAGCTTTTGTTCTGCTGAGGATCCTGAAGTTTAACTCTGTTTGGGGAATTAAGTTCTGGATTTTAACTTTGTTGAGGAGTTTGGAGTTTTAACTCCGCTGGGGATTCTTTCTGAAAGGGCATCAAGATATCTATCTGTACCTTCAACCTATCATCAATCATCTTTCTTGATTTGTAAGAAGATGATTATGTTCAAATGCATATGCCTATTTAACAAAACATTGGACGTTTCTCAAATAAAACATAAGCGTAAAAAAGCAAAAAGGAAGACAAAGCAAATTTCTGTATTTGGAAAAGTGTTTGTATTAACTTTTTATGTGTATCTTTGTACAAAGGAAACAGGCATCCTAGTAAGAGGATGTTGTCGTAAAAATTGAAAATTTTATACAAAAGAAAGATGGCTATGTGTAACAATTCCATGGGATTCCATTCTGTTATAGCCTTCACAACTCTGAATATCTTGTCCATTCAATGCTTCGTCCGCCGATGATTGGATTGATCAGAAGCTCGGAGCTTGTTGGTGAAGAGATTGTTCTTTAAAGTGATCCGACGAGACATAATCATACGCTTTAATTCCATAACTTTTGCCTGGATCGCCCTTTCGGGTTTTCGATCCACCGGGAAACCCTTTTTTGCCCAAGCCGCCCTTTCGGGTTTTCAACTTGCCGGGTGTACAATTTTTTTTGTTTTATCCCTAATTTTTGCCTGAATCGCCCTTTCGGGTTTTCGGTTCACCGGGATGCCCATTTTTGCCCAAGTCGCCCTTTCGGGTTTTTGACTTGTCGGGTTATTTCATACGTAGTATCTTTTGACTATGTCTGCGTTTGCAGGGTGTGGCAAATCGTCGCCGTCCATGGTGGTCAGAATCATTGCACCACCAGAAAATATGCTCTTGATCACAAATGGTCCTTCGTAAGTAGGAGTCCATTTGCCCCTTGGATCACTTTGCAGCAAGATGATCTGCTTGATTACAAGATCTCCGACTTGATATACTTGACGTCTTACTTTCTTGTTGAAAGCCTTGATCATCCGTTTTTGGTACGTCTGACCATGGCAAACAACAGTGAGTCGCTTCTCGTCGATCAAATTGAGTTGATCAAGTCGGGTCTGAATCCAATCGTCTTCACTCAAAACAGTGTCCTTCATAATCCTTAAAGAAGGAATCTGAACTTCCATGGGTAGGATAGCTTCCATGCCATATACCAAAGAAAACGAGGTTGCCCCTGTTGAAGTACGTGCCATGGTACGATATCCATGCAGAGCAAACGGTAACATCTCATGCCAGTCCTTGTAGGTAACTGTCATTTTCTGAATGATCTTCTTGATGTTTTTATTCGCAACTTCAACAACACCGTTCATCTTCGGCCGATAGGGAGATGAATTGTGATGATAAATCTTGAACTGTTCGCATAGAGCGGTGATCATAGTATTGTTCAGATTTGTACCGTTGTCTGTGATGATCCTGTCGGGGACACCATACCGGCATATGAGGTTTTGCTTAATGAAGCGGGCAACCACATTTTTTGTAACGGAGGCAAAGGAAGCTGCTTCGACCCACTTGGTAAAATAGTCAATAGCAACCAGGATGAAGCGATGTCCATTGGACGCTGTGGGCTTGATCTCTCCAATCATGTCAATGCCCCACATTGCGAATGGTCAAGGAGCTGTCAGAACG
Source organism: Vicia faba (assembly GCA_948472305.1). Taxonomy (NCBI): domain Eukaryota; kingdom Viridiplantae; phylum Streptophyta; class Magnoliopsida; order Fabales; family Fabaceae; genus Vicia; species Vicia faba. The sequence goes on from OX451739.1 coordinate 1,331,666,928, forward strand.
TTGAGAGGAACAGGAGGACTATGAATCTTGTCGGCGTAGACTTGACATTTGTGGCAAGTACGGGAATGTTGATGGCAATCAGCTTCCATGGTAGACCAGTAATAGCCTGCCCTTAGAATCTTCTTAGCCATCGTATGTCCGCTCAAGTGGGTGCCAAATGTGCCGCTGTGTATCTCAGTCATGATCAACTCTGCTTCAGCTTTGTCTACACATCGGAGTAAAACACAATCATGGCTGCGCTTGTAAAGGATGCCATTGCTTAGGAAGAACTTGGCAGCAAATCTCCTTAAGAACTTCTTGTCATTTACTGAAGCTCCTTCGGGATATTCTCTAGTCTGGAGATACCTTTTGATTTCGTGAAACCAGGGTTGTTCCACTATTTCTTCGGTGTTAATCTCATGACAATGCGCAGGTTCATCCATTCGCTCGATGGTGATTTGGGGAGCCTCGTCATCCCAGTTGAGTTTAAACATGGAAGACATTGTTGCCAGAGCATCTGCTAGCTGATTTTCTTCTCGCGGGAAGTGCTCGAAAGTAATTTGCTCGAAATGAGGCAACAATGTCAAGACATGTTCTTTGTATGGGATAAGATTAGGATGTTTGGTGTCCCACTCTCCTTTGAATTGACTGATAACCAAAGCCAAGTCCCCAAATACAATCAAAGATTTGATCCCCAAGTCTATAGCAGCCTTGAGACCAAAAATGCAAGCTTCATATTCAGCCATGTTGTTGGTACAGCTGAAACAAAGTCGGGCAGTGAAAGGTGTATGGCAACCTTCCGGGGAAATGAGTACCGCACCGATACCGTTTCCAAGTGCATTTGAAGCACCATCAAAGTACAGGGTCCATCGGGATCCATTTTCAGGTCCGTCTTACGGTCCGTTACCTTCAATGTTGTCCAAAGTCATGATGTCCTCATCCGGGAAGTCGAATCTCATGGATTGATAATCTTCGATAGCTTGATGAGCTAGATGGTCAGCTAGTACACTCCCCTTTATAGCTTTTTGGGTCGTATACTGGATGTCATACTCAGTCAGGATCATTTGCCATCTAGCGATTCTTCCAGATAAAGCAGGCTTCTCGAAGATATACTTGATAGGATCCATTTTGGAAATCAGCAAGGTGGTATGAGTCAACATATACTGCCTTAGTCGGCGAGTAGCCCATACCAAAGCGCAACAAGTTTTCTCGAGCAGTGAGTAGCGAGTCTCACAGTCGGTAAACTTTTTGCTAAGGTAATAAATGGCATGCTCTTTTCGACCAGACTCGTCATGCTGGCCCAGTACACACCCCATTGAGTTGTGCAAAACAGTCAGGTACATGATCAACGGTTTTCCTTCGACGGGTGGCATCAGAATAGGAGGTTCTAGCAAATACTCCTTGATTTTATCAAAAGCAGTTTGACAATCATCGTTCCATACGACTACCTGATCCTTCTTCAATAGTTTGAAAATTGGCTCACAGGTAGACGTCAGGTGAGAGATAAACCTGGCAATATAGTTCAAGCGTCCCAAGAACCCTCTAACCTCCTTTTCAGTACGGGGGGGGGGGGGGGGGCAGGCATTTCTTGTATAGCCTTTACTTTTGCTGGATCGACCTCAATGCCCTTGTTGCTGACAATAAATCCCAGAAGTTTACCAGACCTAACTCCAAAAGTGCACTTACTTGGATTCAGCCTGAGTTTGTACTCCTTCAACCTGGAAAACATCTTCTGCAAATGCTCAAGGTGCTCCTTTTCCGTTTGTGATCGAGCTATCATGTCGTCTACGTAAACCTCAATCTCATGATGTATCATATCATGAAACAAATCTACCATGGCGCGTTGATAAGTTGCCCCTGCGTTCTTCAGTCCGAACGACATCACCTTGTAGCAGAAGGTACCCCATCGTGTAACAAAGGTTGTTTTCTCCATGTCCTCGGGGGCCATTTTAATCTGGTTGTAGCCCGAGAATCCGTCCATGAAGGAAAACACCTTGTGCTGAGCTGTGTTGTCAATCAAAATGTCGATATGCGGTAGCGGAAAATCATCTTTAGGGCTGGCCCTGTTCAAATCCCGGTAGTCCACACACATTCTGACCTTGCCGTCTTTTTTAGGTGCTGGCACGATGTTAGCAACCCATTGTGGATAGGATGTAACAGCCAGAAAGCCAGCGTTGAATTGCTTCATTACTTCAGCTTTAATCTTTTCAGACATGTCGGGCCTCATTCGGCGGACTTTTTGCTTGATCAGTGGATAGTCTTCTCTTGTAGGGAGACGATGAACCATGATATCTGTGTCTAAACCTGGCATGTCTTCATAAGACCAGGCGAAGATTTCAACGTATTCATTCAACAGCAGTATTAAGCGCTCCTTGACACTTGGTTCCAGATTGGCACCCACTTGTACTTCTTTCCTGTCTTCCTCTGTTCCTAAGTTGACAGTTTCCAACAACTCTTCGTGAGGCAAGATGGCCCTCTCTTCTTGTTGTAGAAGTCTGGCTAGCTCTCCCGGTACTTCACAATCTTCGTCATCTTCGTACTCAACCTGATTGACCAAATCTTCAGAGTTATTGAAGGATACAACAGAATAGTCACCCATGGAATCCGGAGTGGATGGGTACCTGCATTTGTGAGTGTGGGTGTGTGTAAGGGATAGCCATCCTTAAACAAACAAAAATGCAGAAGGAAAGAAAATGAGCACAACAGTTTATAAATGAAAAACGTCCAATGATTCATTAAACATGGCATATGATTATGAAGAGAAAATCAAGCCCTTACAAATGGACCTACATGCCCCGGGCAAGGCATGAGGTGAAAAAGTAGTGTGCAGATTGTTTTAGTAATTATTACAGACCAACAGGAAATGTTCGAAAGATAAATTACTGATTGATGAAAGTAATGGGAACGAAGTCTTTCGCCTCCCAGTTGTGTAGTCCCCCTTCAATGGTTGGGAAGATCCAATCTTCAATGTTACCCTCTTCTTATTCGTCTTCCAAAGCATTGATTCCATGAGGAGAAATATTGATGGGTGTCTTTTCAATTTTTGAGCGACGCATAGCCTTTTGCCCCGCAGCGGTGAATCCCAACCCAAACTTGTCTGTCTTGTGAGGAAAGTCAGGCAACTTTCCCCATGTTAATCTCTTCCCCTCCTTCATTGCAGCCTTTGCGTCTTTCAGAGATGCCATCCTGGCCACCCGCTTGGGTACCTCAGCTACTGCCTTTGCTACTGCAACCTCGGGAGCAATTTCCTCGAAGTGTTGGAACGGTGTTTCAATGAATTCGCCCTCCACTTCCACATACCGAAAGGAGTTCAGACGACTGATCATGTACTCCTCCTCACCGTGTACGGTTATGATCTTAGCCTTAACAGGGTATTTCAGCATCTGATGTAGGGAGGAAGTGACTGCCCCAGCATTATGAATCCACGGCCTTCCTAGCAAGCAAGAGTATGATGGGCGGATGTCCATCACATAGAATATGGAGTGGAACACTTCAGTGCCTACCTTGATGGGAATGTCGACCTCCCCATGCACCATTCTCTTAGACCCGTCAAAGGCCCTGACAATGATATTACTTGGTTTCAGCTCCAAGCCTTCACAATCCAACCGGTCCAGAGCTTTCTTAGGCAGCACATTTAGGGAAGAACCAGTATCGACCAAGACATGGGCAAGAGTGGTTCCTCGGCATTCAACTGACACATGTAATGCGTCATTGTGCTTTCTTCCCTTCGGAGTCAGGTCAGCATCAGAGAAACCCAGGCCGTTGTCGGCGGTAAGGCTGGCTACACAATCCTGGAATTGATCGGCTGAGGTTTCTTGGGGCACATGGGCTGTCTTCAAAAACCTTATCAAATCTTTGGCATGAGCCTCCAAACAAAGCAGCAAAGCTAACATGGAGATCTTCGAGGGGGTTTTCCCTAGTTGCTCCACCACATCATAATCACTCTTCTTAATTATTTTCAGAATCTTCTCCATTTCTTTTTTAGAGGTTTCAGGGATGACCAATGGCTGAGCCCTCGTCCTGACGAGCTCTTCTTGGATCCCTTTCCCTTTATCAGCAGCAGTGGAAGGCACTACCACAGGAGTAACAATCTCTTCAATCAATGGCGTTCTTGCAGATAGTTTTACCGGTGCAGGGGTAACCTTGGGAGCAGCTGAGGGTCCAAAGATTGCCTTTGGAGGGGCAATCTCTGGAGAGAAAATTATTCCACTTCGGGTAATCTTGCTCGTACCGACAATATTTCCAATGTCGGCAGTTTCTTCGTCAGAGCTCTCTTCAGTTATCTCAATTTGTTTAACATTGTGGTAGTAGATTTCTCCACCATAATTCCACGGTATTGATTTGTCAGATTTGTAGGGGACGGGCCCAGGCATGGTTATCTTCAAGGGTACAATCTTCGGAGCGGATGTAATCTTAACATGCATTTTGGGGACCTTGGAAAGATTGGCGGAAATGGTTATTATTGAAACTTCATTGATAGGAGTTGGAGTAACAGGAGTCTTTTCGAAAAGAATTTGTTGGTTGTCCATTAGGCGTTGGATGCCTATCTTCAGCAATGGACAGTCATTTGGTAGGGAGGAACAAAAGTAGCAATCTTCTTTACAACCTGGGAAAATCCCAGCCTTCAACAGATTCAACTTGATTGTCAGTAGTGGGGTTATCAGATCATCAACAGCAGAAACAAACAGATCCTCTTCAACAGCATGGACATTGTGACCATGCTTTGGCATTGGAGCGGAGATTACATTCAGTTTCTCAGGGGCGTCGAACTCAACCTCCTTTGCATCTATCAAATCTTGAATTTTATTCTTTAACGCCAAGCAATTGTTGGTGTCATGCCCGACGCTGTCAGAATGATAGGCACATTTAGCATTGGCATGATAGTATGGAGATGTGGTGTTAGGGTTTTTTGGCGCCTCCTTTAAACCAGTCAGATTCAACTTCAACAAATGGGGAAGAACTTGTGCAGGCGTCATGTTGATGCGGGTGAACTGCCGTTGTGGCCGTTCTACCCGTTGCTGATTAGGTCTAGACTGATTGTTACGAGGCTGATCATTTGACGAGTTTTGAACCATCATGGCCCCTACAGTCGGCCGGTGCTCAGTTCTTCTCAATCCTTTCTGAGAGTATATGGCAGCTGCCTCTTTCTTAGCTGGGAAGGATTTTTTAACAGTTGTGGAGGCAGAGGCATCCCTTTGAATCTTCCCACTCTTAATACCAGCTTCCACCCGTTCTCTAGTCAGAATCAGTTCGGTAAACCCTGCGGAAGAGCTCCCGATCAAATGGTTGAAGAACGGGCCAGATAGGGTCCCCAAGAACATATCAACTAGTTCCCTATCCGAAAGAGGTGGTTGTACTCTTCCGGCCAAGTCATGCCATTTCTGGGCGTATTCTTTGAATCCCTCATTTGAGGCCACCCCCATACTTTGTAACTGAGTACGGGTCGGCGCCAAGTCAGCGTTATATTGATACTGGCGATAAAAGGCAGCTGCCAAATCCTCCCAACTATGCACTTCTGACCTCTCAAGCTGGTAAAACCAATCTAGTTGTGTACCGGACAGGCTGTCCTGGAAGAAGTGTACCCAGAGATTTCTATCGGATGAATGAGGTTGAATTTTTCTGACATACGACCTTAGGTGCATCTTTGGGCAAGACAGACCGTCGTATTTTTCAAAAGTCGGCACCTTAAACTTTGGAGGGATCACAATCCCAGCAATCAATCCCAATTCTTCAAAATCTAACCCGAGTACCCTTTGCAGCTCCATAGCTGCCAGTCTATCCTCCAAGTTTTTGTATTTGTCGTCCACTAGCGGGTATTGCTGCTCTGAATAATCTTCATCTTCCTCAACCTCTTCCTCTTTAGCCTCGGATTCAGAAGGTAATGCAGCTCCTTTTCCCTTACCGGTCCCCTCATTAGATGTGGAGGGGAATTCAAGAACTCTCCTAGCTTCATTCTCAAATCTTCTTCCCAGTGTAGCTACCCCAACTCTCTTCTTATTATTTTTTCCTTTTTCTTGCTCTTTATTCCCTAACAGTGCTTTAAGATCCTCCTGACCCTTTGCCAAGGTCATAAGGAGCTGTTGAAACTGCGAGTTTTGTGCCTGCAGATCTTTGACCGTCTGTTCAAGATCCATCTTACTGAAATAAACAGCAGAAAGATAAGGAAACCTGGTGTGAAGACCTGTTTATGCATATGATGAATGATATGTTTATTCATGTAATGCATTCAAGGATTTAGAAATTCAAAGTTGTTGCAAACAAAAAGAACACACGTCATATTAATAAGAAGAAATTTTGTCAGTACATAAATGCCCCATGGGCCAAATATTTACAAAAACTTCTTAAGGTAAAAAGACGTTGCGCATCCTCTTTGGTGCGATGTAAGTGTTGAGGGTCTCCTCCTCGTGAAGTCGGCGGGTAAGCTCCAAAACCTTCTTCTCACTGGCGTAGAAGCTGGCTTCAAAAGTATTTCGTTCTTCTTTGAGTTGGATCCAACTCTTCTGCATTTCCTCCCATGATGTTGGCATGTCAGGATGTAGGATGGTGTATGGAACCTCTCCTTCCTTAATAGGCTCTTTAATCAAAGGGAGAATGTGAGGGTAAGGCATCATAAGACTCTGGGCTTGGGTTCGTACCCACTTGAGGTAAGGCTCAAGAGGGATGGAGTTTTTGTGCCCCAATGTCTTGCTATCTACCTTGTTAGGCATCCTCCAAGCTCTGATGAATCTTTGGCGAAGTCCTTGCGCATCGTTGTCAAAGTCAAAAACTAGGTGAGGAATCAGCATGTCATTAGGGCCATCCCTCTGAGCGTATCCAAATTGTCTCAAATCTAGACAGGGTTGTAGGTAATGCCTCCCCTAATGCCAAGTAATGGAACATTAGGGAACTCACCACAACGATCGATGATAATGACATTTTCTCTGGACCGAGAACACCAATGTACATCAGAATGTGTGAGGGTCATCAACCGTTGTGACCACCTTAAGCCTTGTTCATTCTTCAACACAGATTGTGGAAGGTGAGAAATAAACCACCTTGCAAGGAGAGGAGTACAACACATGAGAACACCTCTCTTCCTCATTTTTCGTGTGTAAAATAAGTGGAGGATGTCCCCAAGCAATGTAGGTATGGGATTCCTGGCTAGGAAAATCTTGACAGCATTGACATCTATAAGTTGGTCAGGATTTGGGAACAAGACCAACCCATAAATGAGGAGTGCCACAATCTCTTCAAAGGCTTATAGATCCAAAGAATTCCAACACTCTTGTGCCTTCTCAATCAAGAATTTTGCCAAGAAGCCTCTGACACCACTTCTAGTTTCCCAATGCCCCTTGATGTCAGATGGTTGCAAGTGTAGTGCTTGAGCAACATCTTCAGGTTTTGGTTCTTTTTCCATACCGTTGTAGGGTAGTTGATTAAGAATAGGAATTCTCAGGAGTTGAGAAAATTCCTCCAAAGTAGGCACCAATTGGTAGTTGGGGAATGTGAAACAGTGGTGAAGGGGGTCAAAGAATTGGAACAACACTTTCACCATGTCTTCTTCAATGTTGGTGTTGACTAGGCTGAGTAGTCTACCATGTCTTTCACTAAAGATAGAGCTTTCGGGAATTCTGGATGTAAGCTCCTTGAGTTGAGGAGGGATTCTTACAAAGTTGACTTGGATAGTTTTCCTGCGAAGAATTTCCATGACCTACAAAACAAGAACAAAGATGAAGATCCAAACCCTTGAAATGGTTAGTGGATGCATATGATGCTTTATGATGTTCATGATGTATGCACAAACATACGTACAAGCAAGTCACACAAAACCCTAGTTTCAGGCTTGCATGGGGTTTCATAGGTAAGTACCCTCTTGAGTGAAGTTGGCTTAAAAACCTGTCCTATAAATAGTAACCGGGTTCTAAGGAGCTCAATATCATTGGATTGTTTTCTATGTTCATTGTTTTGGTTTAGCCACTTAACTAGCGACCAAAATATTCCAAGAAAACAATCCTCAATGAGTGTAGTATCGAGTATCTACCAACTTCGGACTGCACCAAAGCCGGTCATCTCACTACCCCAAACAAAAGGCCAAGATGGTCAAGTAAGGTTCTAGGTGATTAGTTCTTAGTGACATCACTCAGCGGCCCCGTACTCTCCTTGATTAAACTCAAGGGTTACCGGTACTCACAAATATTTCACACTAATATAGTTATTGCTTCAACCGTGTCGGTATACCCCGCACAGTTTCCACAACGTATTGCTATCTATGAATGTTTCCCCAAATCCGGGTGTAGGATTTCAAGCCCAAACAAAAGAACCAAAGTGTAAAGCAATCAAAGCAAACAATTAGTCATGTAAAAGGGTGATCTAATCCCTAAGGTTACTCCACTTTTAGAATTCTCCCCAGTAGAGTCGCCAGTTCTGTGATACGGTGGGAGAACTGACTTGAGGTTTTTTTTGCGTTTGTTTTCGAAAATGTTTCGGTTGAGCAAGAGTCGCCACCGACTTTTTATTTTATCCTAAGGAAAGATTAAAAAGCACAGGAAAAACCTTTGAGATGTTTTCTTGGGTTCGGGGAGTAGATTATAGAAAGGGAAGGTATTAGCACCCTTTCTATCCATGGTTATCCATGGGCTCTTAGTTACTTGCTTAGATCACTTGCTTTGTATTTTCAATTGTTTGAAATGGTGCTTTGTGTGTGGTTTTGAAAGATGTTTTGAAAAGAGGCCATCGTTGTGGCAACCTTTGTATGATCCATGTTTGAATGTATACAAAGGTGTATTATCTTTTTAAAAGTTTTTCAATGTTTTGAAAGTTGTTTTGAAGTTGTGTAGTGAGGTGTGTTTTGAAAGATAGCAAGGATTGTTTTGCAAGTTTGGTCAAGTAATCAAGAGCTATCTACCCTAAATTTCTCAAAGATCTTTCTCATGTTTTAACCCTTTTAACAGTGTTGTTTCACCATTTTATTTGGTGAACAACCTTGTGTTAGGATTTTAACAGGACGAACGCGGGTCGTCGTTTAGACCATGGAAGCAATAGTGCCAAGTATCTTTGGCAATTTTCTCAAGGGACTTGATCATTTTTTTAGGCAACAAGATAGCGTCATCGAGGGACTATGATCATTTTGATTTGTTTTTGTTTTTCCAAAGAGACTTAACATGCAACCATGGCCCATTTTTGAAGGCAACAAGTAGAGTAACCCTAGGGGTGTGAGTGTGCATTGTGTTTGTTTTTCATGCATGTTTATCTTGGATTTAGGTCAAGCTACTTGTTAATTGATTTTTGCATACAAGGCCTAAGTCTATCATGGCATAATTTGAAAGCTTTTAAATGCGAAAATTTAAATGCTAAGCTATTACAACAAGATATGGGGATGGGGGTACAAGTTTGAATTTGGGGATATTTGACAAGAGATTAAATTCTAAGCTATTACATCCATATCGAATATACAAATATTTAATTGTACAATATTTAAATAAATACAATAAATATGCAAAATGTATTATGCACAAAATGATTTTTTAGGTATGTGAAAGTATTTTTCAATGTGAAATATAAACAAAAGTCAATTTTTGGTTATTTTTATTGTTTTAGGGTTAAACCCTAATTTTTGAATAAATATTATTATTTATTGATTATGTACAAAATAAATTAATTTATGCACAAAATAAAAAGTATATGGTTAAAAAAGGTATTTTTGATGTCAAATATTAAATAAAAATAAAATGTATTATTTTTGTATTTTTGCCCAAAATATTTAATAAAATATGTATAAGTATATATTATATATATTTAATAATGCTAAATATGTACAAAAATAAAATATTAATTATTTACAAAAAATGTGTATTTTAGAAAATGTTTTAAAAATGTAAATAAAAAATAATAACTGAAAATAAATATAATTTTGTATTATTTTTTAGGGTTTTAAATAAAAAGGTATTATATTTATTTACATATATATGCTAAATAAAACAAATAAATGCCAAATAAATGCAAAAAAGTGTGGAAAAATATTTTCAATGTTTTTTTATGTTTGAACAAAAAATATTAAGTCAGAATAAAAAATAAAAAGTCAAAAATGATAAATATTTCACACAATGGGCCAGGGGGGTGTAAATTGAAAAAGGGAGTGCAAAGAGCAAGACTGACTCAGGCCCAGCCCAAGCCAGTCATCTTCAACCTTCAGCCTTGTTTGAATGACAAAACGCGCGCGCCTCTTGTACCAAAGCTAACTCCTGATTCCTTGACTTTTAGCAAAAACTCATAACACCAACATTGTAGAGCATCAAGAGACGAATTCAGACATATAGAATACTTGACCTAACTCTAAGAAACCAGGGAGAATTTCTTCATCCCCAATTTCTGACCTAATTTTTGTTCAATGTTCATGGCTAAAATTCTCACAGCATACTTAATATAAATGAAAAGTAATCATATGTATGGCTTCAGAGCTATGAGTAGAGCATGTTTCATTCACAAACCTAAACCTAACTCTTCATAGATTGAGAGATAGAAGTCCATGGTTTTACCTGTTTCAGCTTGAATCGTGTACATCAATATGGCCAACTTCAATGGAGTTTGAGCTTCTGTACAGCTTGCCTGAAGTCCAAGGAAGCTTCTCCAACTCCTAGCTTACTTTGAATCACTCTATATCGTGCTATGGAAGTTCACCTGCAAAACTGAAAAATGAAAATGGCAGATGGGGTTAGGGGTGTTACAGCTGGTGTTTAGGGCTTGGAATAGTTTCAATGGATGATATGGAATGTGTTTGCAAGGTTTTTAGCCAAAGTGCACGAGTGGATTGAGTTGTGGACCTTAATCTGCAGCAGGTACCCTGTTTTGGCAATAAGATGGTGTTTTTGTGTTTTGGGAGGTATGAGGGATGGTTTAATCGTGCCTTAGGTCAGTTGGAATGTATGGAAGATGAGAACAAAGTTTGTGTTTGGCTGTGTTGACAGGAATGAAAGATGGAGAGTTTTTGCAAGGTTTCTTCCAATGTAAGCAAGAAAGTGTGTCCCCCCCACAAGCCAGTACAATGCCCTAATGTATGCTGCAAACAAAGCTCTTCGTAACTGTAATGTGTAGATTTGATTTGGCTCTCAGATTTGGCCCCATGCCTCAAAGATTTGGAACTTGACATAAAGCACAACTTTATCAAAATGGCATTCTACCTTTTTCCATTTAAGGATTAATTTTGCATGTATTGTCCAAATGAACAAAATAATGCATTAGCTCAGCGGATTTGCATTCAATTAAGGAGTGTAGAAGGGTTTAGAGGCCTGCAAGCAAGTATCAAGCATGCTGGTTTGAAAATGAAACTTGTATGAACATGTATTTGGTTATGAACAAAAGTGAGTTTTGGCTAACTTTGCAAATTCGATTCTCTCTAACCACAAGGGTGTTTGATGAGTTCTTGGACAATTTGGAAAGCTTGGAATGTGTACTACAATCCATCTTTGTAACTCCAAGTGGAACCATGTGAAAAATGGCCAAGAAGTTGGACAAAAATCCTGCCTAGAATAGGGCAAAATTTCTCTAAGTTAAAAATGTTTTGCACCCTTGTTCCAAAAATCATAACTTGAGATACAAGATTCCTTTGAGAAAACTTTGTGAATCAAAGTTGCATATTTTGCAATGGAATACAACTTTCATGTTTTAAGTTTTGTTTGAATCCATTTGAATCTTGGTGAAAAAATAGGACAAAGTTAGGAAAAAATAAGGAAATTTCATAACTTAGAAAATTTCTAAGTTATGAAATTTATTCATTTTAAACCCTAATTTGCAATTTTGGGTTTCTTGATGAACAAGTTTCATAATTTGACATGTCTTAATGAAAAATGAATCTTGGCACTTGTTTTTGACCAAAAAGGTCAAAGTTTGACTTTTGAGTATACAGTCAAATTTTGATCAGTTGACTGGAAAATTCATCTGTCAATCCTATGCATTTGAGATCTTTTGATCTTGTTGAATGTGTCAAGACAATGCCATTGAGTCCTTGAGTCCATATGTGAGCTTGATTTGCCATTGGTTAGGTCAAACAGTCAAAAATTGCCTTTGTGCAGTCAAAACCCTAAAAATGACCATTTTGCCCTTTTGATGATCTGATCAAATTTCTTGTGGAATTATGATCCAAACTTGATCAAATGATTCATATGAGTTCATAATGTTGATGTGGGTCAAATTTCATGAAGTTTGACTGTCAATTGGCCATAGTTGACTTTTTCCCCAATACAGTTGATTTCTAGGTCAACTGTCCAATTGACTGGGCAAAGATCAGAATCAAGGCTTGAAACTTGGTATGGATAAACTTGTGAGTGCAACATGAAGCATGAAAGTCACTTTGGGCATTTTAGGTCAAAACATCCCTGTGCAAACTCAAACCCTAATTTGGGTCAACAGTGCAAGGAGGGGTCTTGAGCAGGACAAACCCTAACTTGATCTTGAGCTCCAAGAGTCTTGTGATGAGAAAATGTTGATAAAATGAGAGGGAAAATTTTGGGGTACAACACATGGGTTTTCAGGTAAGTACCCTCTTGAAGTTTAGTTGGCTCAACTTGTCCTATTAATAGTAACCGGGTTCTAAGGGATCTGAATATCACTCATCTTTCCCACAAGTTTCGTTTCGATAGACAACTGACTTGCCACCAAAGAAAACTCGGGAGTCAAATCTCAATGAGTGTAGTATTGAGTATCAACCGACATAGGAATACACCAAAGACGGCTATCTCACTACTTTCTAATGGCCAAGTTGTTCAATTAAAGGTTCTAAGGTCAGTTGATGCTTTATGACATCATGCAGCGGCCCCATATTCTCCTTGACTACTCAAGGGCTACCGGTATCAACCAAAGTGTCACATCAACATAGATATCACTTTGACCGTGTCGTTATACCCCGCACAATTTTCACGATCTATTGCTACTTACCTAAAAGGTGTCCCAGATCCGGGTGTAGGATCTTTAGTAACAACCCAAACAAGCTCTCAAAAGTAAAGCATAAAAACACACAATGAAAGCAATTTAAAATGAATTAAACTCTAAGGCAACCCCACTTTTTTAGTTATCCCCAGTAGAGTCGCCAGTTCTGTGATACGGTGGCAGAACTGACTGTTTAATACTGGTTTTGCATTTTGTGTTTGCAAGTGTTGCGGTAAGAAAGAGTCGCCACCAACTTTTCTTTTATCCAACAAAGGAAAGGGTGAAAAGAACCGAAAAACACCTTTCGAGAGTTTTCTGAGTAAGGGGGGTAGATTATGGAAAGGGAAGGTGTTAACACCCTTTCCATCTGCAGTTTTCTACAGGCTCTTAGAGGTTTGCTCATTTTGAAAGTACTTTGTGCTTTGTGTGTTTGAAAATGACTTAGTGCAGCGATTAGCTTTGTGTTTAACTCTTGTATTAGTCCTCAAGAGTGTTAACAAAGCAAATGTTTTGAAAATTATTTTTGAAAAGTAGTATTTGTGTAAGTGTAAAAAGTGTTTTTTGAGCAAAATTCTAATAGCTATCGACTTTTATACTCGAAAATGTCGTTCTTTTCCTCCTATCCTTTTGACAATGTTATCCTACTATTAGTGAGTAGGTAGCCCTATCGTTGGATGTTTTGAGGGACGATACGATCACGAAGGCAATTTGGCAAGAAATTTTAGTAATTTTCCTAAAGTCTTAAGATCACATTTAACCAAGGCAACATCAAAAGGGTCATTGAGGGACTCGTGATCTTTCAAACTAAAGGACAACCACTAAAGATTCTCACGTTTCGAGAATTGTGACCATTTTCCGAAGGAAACCGGAGTGGGGTACCTTAGAGGTGCTTGTGTGCAATCGTGTTCAATTCAGTTATCTATCTTTTTCTTTTAAGGTTTGCTAACGTTGTTTTTCAGTCTTACCATACACGCCTAGTTACTAGCAGTTTATATTTTTGCAGGAAAATAAAGTGTGGAAAGCGTAAATCTAGACTATTAAATGGCTTTCGGGGAGGGGGTATTTACAATGTACAAGTAATTGGGGAAAAAAATAAAGAAATCAATGAAAAGTACTATTTAAAACTATTACATCCCAAATAACATACATGAATATATTAAAAAAAAGTGAAAAAGTGAATAATGCTCGAAAGAATGAAAATGCGTTCTAAAACCTAGTGAGAAAAAAATCTTTTTTTGTGTTGTTTTTAATTTAAGAAAATAACTAAATTAATTATTCAAAAGTCTATTTAGAAAATTAAATTAAGAGGAAAAAAAATAAACTCTTTTTTGTGGTTTTTTGTTAAAGAAAATATTGAAACATAAGTTAAATCTAATTAATTAATTAAAAGAAAGAGAAAATTATTTAATTAAAAAATTAATTCTAAACTATCCTAATTTTTTTTTTTGAAATTTTTATTATGAAAAGAAATATTAAACTCTAATTTTATTGGATTTAAATTTTAATAAGAATGTTAAAGTAATTAATCAATTAATTTCAGAAATTAATTATTTAATTAAAAAACTAAACCTAAGTTTATTTGGTTTTTTTTATTTGACAAAAAAAACTTCCTGACTAAATAAAATAAACAAATTAAAATAATAATAATAATATAAAATAAAAATCAAATGGACTTGGATGCAATCAGCAGATGATAGGTGTTGTTGAAATTGCGTTGGGCCCAAATGTGAAGCCCACGTTGCCTTGTGATCTAGTGTGGACTGGCTTCTGAAGGTACATGATGATCTGTGCGCCTGACACTCTTGGATCTAGATCAATCAGGATCTAGTTGGTTAGATTTGGGGGCATACGGTATGCTCCTGGAGACGCCACGCATGTGATATGCAGAGATATGTTAAGAAAATGAAAAAACGTTGGATCTGGGACTCGAACCCAGGTCTTCTCCTTCACATATGTGCTTACTTACCAACTGAGCTATCCTGATCATTCATACATATAATAACATCAATATATTATATATAAAACAACGTGTCATATGAGACAAAAAAATAAAAATGCGCGCAGATTTGAATTGTCCAGTGAGGGACTGCCACACATCATCTTCCACCTCAATCCGTCATATTAGACAACCAAATCTATAATGACGGTTTTAAGCTTGTCACTACAGCCTTTGCATCCTGAAATAAACCAAATACGCAATAGAAATTATATGTGAGGCCATGGATCGACTGACCTCAGTCTCTTGAGCATGATGGTGCCCCTGTTTAAGCCTAATTTTGGCCAACGTAAAAACACCAAAATATAAGCTTTAAACCCTAAAAATGGTAACGCACGGTTCCTGTATCAAAAACTCAATCCAACCATGTAGGAAGCTCGCAAATGCTCACAAAATCAGAAATGCATGGTTAAATCACATTGATATTACGTGAATTATACAAAACAAAATTAGAAAATGAAGCAAACCGTGGATGTTGGTGGACGCGTTAGGAGATGCTTCAAGGCTTGATAATGGTTGCAAATGCTTAAAGGGATCTCTAGGAGTGGATTAGAATCCTTGGTTTGGACTAAAGAAGGCTGGAGACTGAAATTCGAATTTTGACAAGTTTGGTGTTTTTGCAAAATTTTCAGAGGTTCTCCAGGCTATGTGTGTGTGTACTGATGCTTTCTAGGTGCATGTTTATATAGAGAGGAATGAGGAGACACGAAAATAAGGATTAAACAACCATAAACAAGAAGTTTGAATGCCATGAATATCCATTTGTAACCATGGCCAAAGTTATGGGATTTTGTCCATTTTTTCAAATTTTCATGAATGTGGACATGCTGGCCTTGATGTATATGAAAATTGGGGCCTCCTCATGCATTAAGCCAAGCCTAAATAGGAATGGCCCAATAAATTTGCACTAGTTTTGATTTATTTGATTTTAATTAAATAAAAATTAATGTAAAATGCAAATAAAATCAAGACTATGCAAAAAAATGGTTTTAGGGATCCTCTCTGATCTTAGGAAGATGTTTGGAGTCCAAAAAAATGAGCCATTTCCTTAAAAGTTCAAATTTTCTCAATGCACATTTCTTGAAATTTCTCTAATTTTCCTAACTTGGTCAAGCCATAACTTGCTCAATTTTCATCTAAAGATGATGATATTGGACTTTTTGGAAAGCCCAAGATGTCTACTTCAATCCCTGTTATGATAAATTTTGAATTTGAAGATTTTATGTTGATGTAAAAGGTCTTGGAAAAAAGTGGCTTTTGTTGACTTTCTAAAAATGACCTATAATATATTAACTTGTATCTTTCAAATGGTGCATTTATTGGACTTGAGGGCTGAAGAGAAGTTGTAGATAATTGGATTCTCATCAAAATGAGCTTTGGTTGGGGAAAAATGGATGAATTATGTGAAAGTTATGTCTGGTTAAAGTTTGGTTGACTTCTCCTATATAAACCCTAATTAGCAATTTTTGACTTTTGATGAATTAGGAGCATTTCTCGAGGAATCATGATCAACCCTTTATCAAATGATGGATATCACTTCAAAATGTTTATGTTGACTAAAAATTTGAAGTTTGACTGTATATAGGCCACAGTTGACTTTTGACCTAACACAATTGATTTTCAGGCATTTGAGCAATTGACTGAGCAAACTTGTTGTGCAAAGCATGAAACTTGGCATGGACAATCTTGAAAGAATATTAGGACCATGGAAGTCATTTGAGACCTTTGGAGTTCACACATTTTGATGAAAATTGAAACCCTAGTTAGAGGTTCATTGCCTTGGGAGGAGAATTTGTCTGGTCAATTCTTGGCCATCCTTGAGCAATTTGGGGTCCTCAATGAGCATGCTTTGAGTAAAATGAGAGGAAATTTTTTTGGGTACAACAGGGATGCTTTAGAAAAGTCCCTCGAAAACAAAGATCATAGTCCCTCGATGACCCTTTTGACGTTGCCTTTCTAGTCCCTTAAAAATAATTGTTAAAGCGTCCCTACTAGTTGCCTTCAATGACTGTACAATGACACATGCCTGTCCCTTCACATCCAACGACAGAGCTTCCTACTAACTAATGGTAGGATAGCCCTATCTAAAGGAGGAGGAAAATACAAGAACGACCTTGAGTAGTCTAGATATTTGTAATCACTTGCTCACAAAGCTTCTCAAAATAAAAACATTTCACACAGACACTTTCGAAATATTTTCAAAAACACTTTGTATGCATTCTCGAGGACAGATACGAGAATCATTACAAATTTTTGCCTTACAATTGATATATTTTTTTGAAATATTTTCAAACACACAACATAAAGCAATTTTTCAAAGAAAGTGAGCTAAGCGATTAAGAGCCCGTAGATAACTACCGATGAAAAGGGTGCTAACACCTTCCCTTTTCATAATCTACCCCCCAAACTCAAAATCAAAAGAGTTATTTCTTGTTCTTTTCACCCTTTCCTTATTGGATAAAAGAAAAGTCGGTGGCGACTCTAGCTATCAACACATTTGAATAGAAACCAAAAAAGTCAGTTCTCCCACCGTATTACAAAACTGGCGACTCTGTTGGGGATTACTAAAAAGAGGGGTTACCTTAGAGTTTAGGACCGCTTTACTTGTTTTTACTTATTTACTTTGACTACTTTATCTTTATTGGATTGCCCAGGTTTACTTTTCTTGCAAAGATCCTATACCCGGATATGGGGACCTTAGGTAAGTAACTATAGATCATGGAAACTGTACGACATAGACCGATATGGTTGAAGTGATAGCTACGTTAGTGTGACATTTTGGTTTGTATTGGTGTACCTTGAGTCAGTTAAGGAGAATACTAGGCTACCACGTGGTGTCATAAGCACTAACTGACTTTTAGAACCTTAATTGACCCAAATTAGCCATTAGAAGGTAGCGAGATGGTCGGCTTTGGTGTAGTCCAAAGTTGGTTGATGCTCGATGCTACATTCATTGAGATTCGACTCTCGGGATATTTCGGTGGCAAGTCAGTTGCTCTGCTGAAACAAAGCCTGAGAGAAAGATCGGTGATTTGAGACTCCTAGAACCCAGTTACTATTCTTATGACATGTTGAGCCAAATGAACTTCAAGAGGGTACTTACCTACGAACCCCATGCAAGCCTTAAACCTAAGGTTCTTGTGTGCTTTATTAATGTTTGTTATCTGTGCAAACATGAAATCATACCATAGCATCTTATTAACCATTTCAAGGATCTCAAGGGCCTATGATGCAGGTTATCATGAACCAGACGTCTTGCAAGGGGCAAGAGGATTTATTTTGCTCTAGCCAAATGTCGCCAAAGATCAGAGTACTTCCGCTTGAGTCAAGGGATATGATCCACTTGACATGGTGAGCTTGACTCTCATAGAAGAACGTTCAAAGATGCAAAATTCTTCAGTCAAAGCTGCAGCCAGACTCAACTCCTAACATTTCATCTTTGTTTATCCCGCGAGTTCCTGTAAAACATTGCATCTATATCTCATGCACTTCATTACATAACAGGTTTCCCAAGACAGGTTTTCTCATCTTCTTACTGTTTATTTCAGTAAAAGATGGCTCTTGAACAAACTGTGAAAGATCTTCAAGCTCAAAACACTCAATTCCAAGAGACGCTCATGAACTTAGCTAAGGGGAAAAAAGAGCTGATGGCGTTCATCGCTAAGAAGAAAAAGACTAGGAAACCGATTGGTATCTTCAACGTGGGAAGAAGGTTTAAGGGTCCTCCTAAACAAGCTCAAAGCTGTAATATTGCCTCTGATGAAGATGACAATCAAGAAGAAGACAACCAAAGTATCAAAGCTGAGGAGGGAGCAACCTTGGTTTTGGTAAAATTCATGTTGAAGAAGACTATTCTGATGAGCAATATCCTCCCGCTGACGACAGATACAAACATCTGGAAGATCATCTGAATGCCGCTAAAATCCAGAAAATGCATGGGCTGGATTTTGAAGAGCTGGACCTTATCTCGGGGTAGTTGTCCCTCACAAGTTCAAGGTCCGTACTTTTGCCAAATATGATGGTGTCTCTTGTCCTAAACTTTATATGAGGTCTTATGTCCAGAAGATCCAACTCCATACTTCTGACAAAAAGTTATGGGTTCACTTCTTTCAAGAGAGATTATCATGGACACAACTGGAATGGTTCTATCAGCTAGAAGGAACCAATATACGTACTTGGGAAGACCTGGATGCTGCTTTTTACAAGCAGTATCAATATAATACTGACCTTGCACTAACTCGTGTGCAACTACAAAGTATGACTATGGGCTCTCATGAAGGGGTTAAAGAGTATGCCCAGAAGTGGAGAGATCTAGCTGGAAGAGTTCAACCTCCACTGTCTGATAGGGAGCTAGTCGATATGTTCGTGGGAACTCTAGAAAGACCTTTCTTTAATCATCTGATCAGAAGTTCTTCATCTGGTTTCACCGAGTTGATACTAACATGATAACATGTTGAAATTGGTATCAGAAGTGGAAATATTCAAGTGGATGCGTCTTCAAGTATTGTAAAGAAGACATCCAACAATAAGAAAGAGACAAATGTTGTGTATGGCCAGAAGGGTCGTGGTAGAGGTGATCACAATCAATCTGTAGGAGCGGTGTTAAATTCTAATTATGCGCTTGTGCAACAACGTCAACAGGGAAATCATCATAGGTCAGAGGCACCTAGAAGACAGTTTACAGAGATCAACATGCCATTGTCTCAGGAATTAAAACACTTATTGAAAGCAGAGCTGATTACACTGAGGGATCCTCCTTAGAATCCCAACACCTCCTCTCCTCGTTACAATCCTAATGTGAAATGTGCTTATAATTCTAATAGCCTCGGGCATGACACAAACAACTTCCAGGCTCTAAAGAATAAAATTCAAGATATGATTGACAATAAAGAAATTGAGTTTGATCCTCTTGAGACCCCCAATGTGATTACAGCACCCATGCCAAAGCATGACAAAAGAATCAGTTCTATTGACGATGTTTCATATATTTATAATTTAGATAAATTAACTACTCCCCTGTCCATCATTAAGAAGAATCTATTACAAGCCGGTTTAATTCTGGATTGTATTGAAAGATGTTACTGCTGTACAACCCAACCCAATGGCTGCAAGTTGCTGAAAGAAGGTATTCGATGTCTGATGGACAACCATATCACCATAGTTGAGAAGATTCCTTCTATTGAGAATTTGTTTAAAGACTTATTCGAAATTTTTGGAACTCCTATCAGGATCACTGCCAGAGGTCCTATGAAGATTAAGGTTGAGCCCATAACCGCTCCTTTGATAATCACTTCACCTGGACCAATTCGGTATTCCTAGAACAAGGTTGTCCCTTGAAACTATGGAGCTGACGTCTAATACCATGGCATCAAGCAAGAGCCATTGACTGTTGAGAATGAAGGTACTAAAGTTGCGAATCCTAACATTGACAATATTATTGGGACCAATAAGGTTACTAGAAGTGAAAGGGTTTTCTCTCCAGAAATCTCTCCAAAGACTGTTGCTACACTGGTTCGAGTTACTACGACCAAGTTAACTACTAATACTCAGGGAAAAGAACAAATGAGTGAGCCTGCCCAGACGGAGGCACCTAAAGAAGTTACCGCTGAAGACACCTTCAAGCAAGAGTTGGAGGAGGCATTGAAAATTATCCGAAAAAGTGATTACAAGATTGTTGAACAGTTGGGAGAGACTCCCTCAAAGATCTCCATGTTATCCCTCTTACTATATTCTGAAGCTCATTCGTAGAATTTGGTAAAGTTCTTAAAATCTGCTCATGTGCCACAAGAAATTTTTGCCAATCAATTTGGAAGTTATGTTACTAGCCTAACTACTGATAATGGGCTAGGCTTTTCTGATACCGATTTGACCCCTGAAGGAAGGAACCACAACAAGGACATGTATGTCTCTATTGAAAGTAGGGGCACTACTTTAGCACATGTATTAGTTGATACGGGTTCCTCGCTGAATGTCCTACCGAAGGGTGCTCTCGACAGGCTTGATTGTGAAGGGGTTATGCTGAAACCCAGTGATATTATAGTCTGAGCCTTTGATGGGTCAAAGAGGATGGTACACAGAGAGGTGAATCTCCCAATTAAAGTGGGTTCATAGGTTTTCGATTCTACCTCTATATGATGGATATCAAACCAGCTTATTCTTGTCTACTCGGAGGCCCCTGGATTCACGGGGCAGGCGCTGTTACTTCAACCCTACACCAAAAGCTAAAATATCACGTGAAAGGAAAGGTTGTTACGGTCTGTAGCGAAGAAGAGTATATGGTGAGTCACTTAAACTCATTTAGGTATGTAGATATGGACGACGAATACATTGAAACTCCTTGCCATACTTTCAAAGTTATCCCTCCTACCTCTACTAAAGACATTAAGCTATTACCAGGATGGTTTCATTGAAGGATGCTAGAGTTGTAGTAGAAGAAGGTGGTCGCACTACTTAGAGGAAGCTTCCTGATATTTCATATAAATCTAACAAATTTGGTTTGGGTTTTACTGCAGAAGCTCAGAGGGTTGTTCGTCATACGTGTGCTGGAAGATCACCATTCTGCGTCAGAAACAATAGAGTCAACACCATGGAAGATGCTGACAATGACTATGACCTCGATAGTTGGATCTTTCCCACCATCGAAAACAGGCTCAACAACTGGAAGACTTAAGACCTTATCTCAATCTCCTTTAGTCAGGAGTAAATTCCATTTTCTATTTCTCATTACTTTCAAAGTTTTGGTTATGTAATCTTTAAACAATGACTTTAAGCCTTGTCTCTTACCTGGGGCACAACAGTTCATTTGTTAGGGTTGTCATCTTTCATAAGCATATTTTCATTTAATAAATTATTGGATGTTTTGCATTCAAATTTTATGCTCATTTTCTTTATTTTTTATTTATCACACTCTCAAAATAGCTGTGTGTTCTTACACACTATAGTGGTAGAAATGCTGAGATTAAGCCATTGGATTGACTTGACTCGCACAGATCAAATAAAAATCACAACTGCGCTTTATTGTTTCCAAAGGAATGGGAAAAGAGCGAATAACCCAAAAAAGGGGAAGAGAATCTAAGTTTGGGGGTTGGTTATGCAAAGGGAAGGTATTAGCACCCTAAATATCTATGGTACTCCGTAGGAACCTCTTTGAAAATTTGTATTTTTTTGGCTATAAGTGTTGTATACAAAAAATGGATGGTGGAGATGAAAAAACAAATATTTTTTTACAATTTTTTACACCCGCCGCGGTTGCAAATCTTTAGTGCCTACGTACAACCTTCCGTGCCATAGGGGATCAGGTTACTCGTAGTTCACCTTTAAAATTTTTAAAACACAAGTGTGTTGGTTAATTTTAAGAGACGAGACATCATCGTCTTATCCGAGTGAAAGAATATACTTGCTACCCACGATTATGAGAAAGGAGAATTTGCGTCATCTCAAAGTGGAGGATATGGCTTGGATTATAAAATCAACAAAGTCTCGCTCAACACCCAAGTGGAAAATATATCGCTTTACTACAGATCGTAGAAGTATAATAGCTCGCATCACTTCAAGGATTGACAAGAGTCTAATCTTTTTTTGAGAAAAATTTTAAAGTAAAAAGCCAAAGTGGCAAAATAGTTTGAATGAGATTGATTGACTTTTAGTCTTCTCAGAAAAATGTCAAAGTATGATTAAGTTGGTTAAAATTTAATTAAGAAAATATTTTTGAAAATGCATGGACATAAGTCCAAGTTTATTGTGAAAGCGGTTCAAGTTTAAAAACAAGAAGAGTTTTCAAAAGGAGGGAGAAGATTTTTGAAATTAAAGAAGATAGGAGGAGACGAAGGGGATATCCTAAAGCAGAATGTTAGAGTTAAGGGAAAAGAACCGTCTAACCAACAAGAAGCCGACTCTTGACATAATGAGTCAATGTAGAATTTCCATACTTTAGATTGAAACCAAGCAAGCAAAGATACTAAACCTCTTAAGAAACCAAGCTTCAATTGCATTAAGTCTTCACAAAAATTGGGCAGAGTAACGAATGTATACAGATGAATTCCAGATCACAGACATAACATGTAATCACAATAACATGCACACAAAACAAACAAACAATCCAATGTCTTGGGGTAAACCCCAAGAACTCTAGACAAAATAACAGTTGAGGTCACAAGGTCTAAAGATAGGTTAAGGTCTCTACTCTTAAGTCCAAGAAGTCCATAATATCCATAATATCAAGTATAGTAACCAAGTAGTTTAAGTAACATTAAAGTTTTTAGGGTTCAAGTTGATTATTAAGTATCTTCAAAAAAGAAATGAAAAAGCTCAAATAAGCAAAATAAAAATGACATAAAAGAAAAATGCTCAAATGAGCAAAGATGAAAATAGCATGAAATGTAAATGCTAAAATAAATGTGCTTAAAGTAAAAGCCTAAAATAAAAGCATAAAATAAAGTCAATTATTAGAAATTAGAGGTTAGTTGAATGACAATCTTAAAACTTGAATTTGAAACTCATTAGAAGATTGATAAAATCAAAGCCTCTCAATAACAAGTTTCATTTGCTTTTTGTCAAGTATATCATCTATTCAAAATTCTCAAGGCAACAATAAATGATCAATGATGTTTAAGTGATTAACTTTGACCAAAGTTTATGAATATTCATTAGATGATTGATAAGACCAAAGCCTCCTAACAATGAATCTCAAAGTTATTGGATCAAAGGATTTAAATAAACATACTTGGGCTTACAAACATGGGTTTGGGCCACGAATGATCATTTATCGAATCGAGACAAAATTTAACGCTATGTTAAGCAATAATAAGTGGACTTATATAGAAGTCACACCTATTTTGAAGTCGATCAATAGCAATTTATGTGTCCTATTCTTGGAGAGATGATATGTACATCATCCTCTAACAACATATGACAAAATAAGAAGAGGATAAGATGAAGAAGGACAAGAGAAGAATTAAACCACATTTGAACCAAAAAAATTAATCAAACTATTATTAAAATCATTCATCCATTTTTATGGAGTTAGACTCAACACCATGGATCCAATGATGTTAATAAAGCTCATGATTGAAATTTCATATTTCAAGGTCAGCCAAAATATATACAAAAAATAAAATTGTATTTAAAATAAAGAAAAACTTTTTTTAAAAATGATTTTAAAATGAAAATAAGAGGGGAAAATGGCAATTATATTCAAATCCACCAAGAAAAATCAAATGAGGCCATAGAAAAATTAGAAATATACTGAAATGTTTATATAAAATTTTTGGTTATTTTTTTAAGTCAGAAACTATTTTTAAACTAATTAAAATTGCTCAAATAAATGGAAAAAAGATAAAAAATAGTAGAAGTCAAAATAAAATTCTAAAAAAATTTTTGAAGGTAAGAAATAATGGAAATGATGTTGATGAATTTTTTTCAGAATTTAAAAATGTTCAAAAGTATTTTTTAAGTAATTAAAAACAAACCAAAATAAATAAAAATTATAAAAAATATCAAATCTAAAAATAAAATTATGAAAAAATAAAATTCAGAAAGAGAATATTTGAAAATATTTTTTTGAATTTTTTCATAATTTTTGAATCAGAAATGAATTTTCTATGATTTTTTTATGTTTAAAACAACTTAAATATAAAAATCAGAAATAAAAAATAAAGTCAAAAAAATGTGGACTAATGGATGAGAGTTAAAACGCGTTAGTAATCTAATTCAATGGATCAGATGCATTATGCATATCATGGTCTTTAGTGGAATAAACACATGATCATTAATTAAATCGGATTTTTGAAAAATAAGCGTGGCACACTTTCATTGGTTGATAGATGACACGTTGGTCATATTCAACCTCCAGCCAACGAAATCTGCAGGTTTCAGAAACTTTAAAATTATAAGACGATACTGGTACCATTCGCCTCCTCTGTTTAAGACGATTCCAATGGTACCTTCGCGGAAAATTTATATAAGTTGTAGCTCAGTCGTTTTGGAAGAGAAGTTTTGAAAAGGAATTTGAAATTTCATGGTCAAAACGTACTTCTAGTTGAAAACAATTGTTGCGACTAGAATCAGGATGATGAGAGCTTCATAATAGTATCAAATTTTGAGAGAGTTGGTGAAGGAATCTACCTATTGAAGTTAAGTTGCAGAGCTCTGAAACTTGACTTGGCTAGCACGATTCAGGGAGTTTTAGAGCTTAATTCTTCTTCCGTAAGCTTCAATGAGGTTCAAGGAAGATGAATTGACAAAGAAAAATGATTCAGAAAGGTTGTAGGAGTAAATTCGAAGTTGTAGAAAATTTGGTTCAAGAGGGAGTTTGGTAGGATGATTTTGGCTCTCTAAGCTTGAGAAAATAAATGAGGTATGACCCTCTATTTATAGGGAAGCTGATTGAGTGTTCAAGCATGTGAAATGATGAAGTTTGGAGGGGAATCGTGTGAACCTGATACACGAGTAAGGTGTGATATGTTTTGCATCAAAACTCATCCAACCCTTGCATTTTAAGGCTCTAATTCTACTTTTGCAAGTTGGTTAAACATGTTTAGACCAAAAACGCGTGCTAATTTGATGTTTAGAATCCAAAACATGAATTTCAAATTCTGACGTATGAAGAAACTTCAGTTTCAAGTTACCAAATTCAAATCAATGGTATTCTCAGCTCAAGGAGTCTTAGGACATGATTCTTGAAGCTTTAGAAAGATGAGATTACAAGATTTACAATGTGAAAAGAATGGAATCAAATGGATGCTTGAGCTGAAAATTGTAATGAGTCAGAGTTGAGAAAAAGAGGTTGACTTTCTATACTTAGAAAATTTCTAAGTTTTTTCATCAAAAATGACTTATAATGTCTTGCATACAAACATGGCCTTCCACTTAAAATTTTCTCTTTATCAAAAAAGATGGCATGAAGTATATCTATTAAATGGAATTTTGAGACCTGAACAATTTAAAAACTGTAAAAATTGAGAGAGTTATGACTTGTTGAAGTTGGCAAAAATTCATGAAAAGACCTATAAACTTTTGCATCCTTAGGGCATATTCCACCCATTTTCACACTTTGCACTTAAAAGAAGGGTTGAAGTCCATATCTTGAAGATCATTATGGAAAAATAATATGCTCAAGGAGATAAAAATTGAACAAGTTATGATCTTTTGAAGTCACAAAAGGGAATTTGATGGTTCATCTAGAAGACTTATAATCTTTCTTTATCATTAGGTACCTTCCACACAAAATTTACTTGAAACTTTTGAAGTTATTTGTTGATAATCCTTTTAAGAGAAGGATGTCTTTGGAATCACTCAAAAATACCAAAAGATGAGCAAGATATACCCCTTTGAAGTTTAAAACCCTAGCTCCTAGAGCAACAAGATACCTTAGAAATCCTTTTACAATTTTGATCAACTTTCTTGCACAAATACTTTTATCATATGAATAAAAGTTGTTGAGGATGATAATGAGGAACCATAGCAACCATAAAAACTTATAAATATTGAGAGTTGAGGGAAATATGCACTTGTGATCAATGAATCAAGAACTTGTCCAATTAGGTCAAACTTCTTCAATCAACCCTTGTACCTTTGAACTATTTTTGACAACTTAAGGCATGATGAATCATAATAGACTTTGTCATGATATTAATTCAAAATATCTTCAATAATGAAGCTTGAATCTCAGTGAAGCTTTGTTGAAGAAGGCATGGAAATAAACTCAGGAACCTATGGATCAACTTGCTAGATATGTTGTGCTTTCACCTATGATATCAACAATTAGGGAAAACATACATTATATTTATTAGTTAAAAGTTAATCAAAACATAGATGAAAACAAGATACAAATCAAGGTGCTCGGTGATTCACCATGGGCAAAGCTAAAGATATGCAGAAGAGCCAAACCCTAGTGTGTGATCTTGTTGTGATTGAGTTGATATGATATGATAGAGGAATCTTAGGGGAAAAAGTGGGGTACAACAACTTCCCTTATTTAAGTGTCTTATATCCGGAGATGTGAAGGTTAAAAATATTCGTGTCGACGCGATTGAAGATACTTAAATATAAACCAATCCCTATTTTTTCCCCTAAGATTCCATGCAATGCATATGATTATGAATGCAAATGAACAAATCTAAAAAGGACGCAAGACCCCACTTGGGATGTAGAAAATAAAACAAGATCAAAAAGATGACCCGACCAGGAAAATAAATGACTGGTGAACCAGAGATCCGACTCTGTTGGGGTAAATCCCAAGAGGAGATAAAGCATCATCAACTCAAAGATTGAGGAGAGAAAGTAAAGGATAAAAGTGATAGACAGATGATTGCAAACTATCCGCTCATTGAGGAGATAGCAAAAAGGTAACATCGACCCACCGGGAAAAGAAGTGGTAAGACAATACCAACAAATACCAATACCAGGGTGGTAGTGATAATCAACACCATTACTCATGACCGAGAACAAATGAAATTCTTCAGAGCAATAGAATCTCAACAACGAACTACCTTCCATAATGATAAGGCTAACATTCATCAAAAAAAGATCTCAACAACGAACTACCTTCCATAATGACAAGGCTACCATTCATTGGAGTAACGAATCTCAGCAACGAACTACCTTCAATAATGACAAGGCTACCATTCATTGGAGTAAAAAATCTCGACAACAAACTACCTTCCATAATGACAAGGCTACCATTCATTGGAGCAATAAATCTCAACAACGAACTACCTTCCATAATGACAAGGCTACCATTCATTGAAGTAATAAATCTCGACAACGAACTACCTTCCATAATGACAAGGCTACCATTCATTGGAGTAAAAAGTCTCAGCAACAAACTACCTTCCATAATGACAAGGCTACAATTCATTGAAGTAACAAATCTCAACAATGAGCTACTTTCCATAATGACAAGGCTACCATTCATTGGAGTAACAAATCTCAGCAACGAACTACCTTCCATAATGACAAGGCTACCATTCATTGGAGTAACAAATCACAACAACGAACTACCTTCCATAATGACAAGGCTACCATTCATTGGAGTAAAAAATTTGAATCTTCTATGGGAACTGTCAAACTTATTGGGGAAGTACAAGTTGCTCAAATAAAGAGACTTGCCACTTGCTGTTATGAGGAAGAATTACAAATAACGATTTCCTAGGGAGAGAAATATGAGCTCCTGGGGAAATGCCAACGTATTCCTGTTGAGGAGATAAAATCTTCACGTGCAAAATAAAATGCACATTCTCGAACCATGGCTAGAAACTTGCAGAAATCAAAATAATAACACTGCTGGGGACCACCCATCCAAACCAGAAATAAACCGGAGTGAAACAGTCAACCAGAATAACATCTCATGAGAAATAAACTCAAGAGGGAACCACATTCTTTCCAGATAATGAGCTGAAAGGAAGGATAAAGCAAAATTCTTCCACGAGGGATAACTTAGTGGGGAAATTGAAAGGATATACACTTTCTGCTTAAGGCTGACACTCTATTGGAGAGAGGATAACACAACTCTGTAAAATAGGGTAATATGCCAACAAAATATTAATGGATGCACATGAGCAATGATTTGTTAAAAATTAACTATGCATGACGTATGTATGAATGTATGAAGGCCATCGTGTATATGCTGACAAAACAAACGTATAACACTAAGGACAACCAGACAAAACCAACTTGGGTACAACCAATACTCGGCTAAATCACATCCAAGATGAAAACCTTATGAGAAAGTAAGCACCAATTGAGGAAACAAATTCCTATTTCGCGGCTTAAATCTACTGGGAAAGAACAAAATCATAACAGTAAACCAATACAAATATAGGGATATAACAACTTCCTCCAGGCTTCACCGAGAATATCACACAGACTTCAAAGGAGGGAAAGAAAATGTTTCATGATCTGTACTTTTATTGGGGATTGCCATACTGACTTTACTAGGGAACACAAAACCATATTACCGAGACATCAGCTGGGGATATTGTACTGTCTTCATTGGGGAGGATAACAACACATCGTCGAGGGGGTACCAAGATACATTCTCCAATATTGAGGCTGATGATTGCACCAACTTCTCTGGGGAAAAATTATGAAACTTCACGGGGATAGCCTTACCCAGGGATTTAAGAAATCAAATGTTACGGCAAGAAATCAAACTTATGGGGATTTTAAATCAAATCCAGCACTTGGCGGGAGAAACCCCAAGGAGTTGACAACTGTTTCATCATTTCTTAGAAAAGACATTGCCCTTGTCTGGTTGCCGGGAAAACAGACAACAACAAAAAATGCTAGCACTACAAAGGGTGATGTTTTGCAAATGGTTCCATCTCAGCACACCAAGAGGGAAGAGACATTCATAATGCGAGTGAAGACCTTGCTGGGGAGTCTGGGGGAGAGACTTCATATCATGCAAACCCGAAATCAGAATGTACCAAGACTTGACTGGGGAAAATGGGATCACAAACCCAATACCGCACCATACTTCAATTATCGGAGAAACATAAGAAGATCATACTCACACAAGAAAAAGTGACCTGGGAGAGTCTTCTTGGGAAATTCATACCTCCAAATTTTTTTTCGAGTTTGTCCATTCCTGGAGCCACTTTTTTTGTTCTCCTTGAGTCACAAAATCTAAAGCAAGAAATGATTTGTAAATTCTTTTCAAAAAAATAAAACTTTGTTATTTAATCTATTTGCTTTGAAAATTACCATCAATAATAAATGAAGTCTTTGTAAGCTGAATAAAATAAGAATTGAAAAGAATTAGATAAAAGCTCAAACTTTATTAATAGAATGGTAGTCTGCAAATGGCGAGATTCCATAGATGATTACAAAGTTTGGAAATGGTAATATACATTGGAAAAGATACATTGAAATACAATACAGTGACCACTATTCTCCCCAACAACTTTAAATTCCTGAGCAGAGAATTCAGTTAAAGATCAGTGAGGATCTAAGAAGATTGTTGCTTCAACGATAAAGTCTTGTCTGATGCAGTTACTTGCCAAGAAATCCCTATCTTTTTCCTAGATTACCCTTGCGGGTTTTCAACCTACCGGGAACATTTATTCTGTTTATGTCTCTAATTTTTTCCTAGACCTGCCTTTCGGGTTTTCGGCCTATCGAGACGCTCCTTTTTGCCTAAGCCGCCCTTTCGGGTTTTCGTCTTAGCGAGTTGTTCTTTTATTTTTCTAGGAGAAGTATTTCTTAACTGCATTAGAATTCAGAGGACGTGGGAACTCCTCGCCATCCATTGTTTCAAGAATCAATGCACCACCATAGAAGGCTTTCTTAACAACATATTGACCTTCAAAATTGGGAGTCCACTTGCCCCTAGAATCAACATTAAAATACATGATCTTCCTGAGCACGAGGTCGCCTTCTCTGAATTCACGAGGCTTGACCGTCTTATCAAAAGCTTTCTTCATTCTTTTCTAGTATAATTGACCATGACACAAGTCCGTCATTCTTTTCTCTTCAATCAAATTCAACTGGTCAAACCTGTTCTGGACCCGTTCAGCCTCTGACAACTTGGTTTCCATTATCAAGCGTAAGGAGGGAACTGCTTCCATGCCATATACAAGAGAGAACGAGATTGGCATTGTTGAAGTGTGGACAGATGTTCGATACCCGTGCAGAGAAAAAGGGAGCATCTCATGCCAATCTTTGTAAGTAACAATCATTTTTTGGATGATCTTCGTGATGTTCTTATTAGCATCTTCAACAACCCCATTCATCTTTGGCCTGTAAGGATATGAATTATGGTGGACAATCTTGAACTCTTTACAAAGTTCAGTCATCATCTTGTTATTCAGATTTGAGCCGTTGTCGGTGATAATCCTGCTTGGCACACCATACCGACATATCAGATTATTCTTGATAAGACGCACTACCACCTGTTTAGTGACATTAGCATATGAAGCTGCTTCCACCCACTTGGTGAAGTAGTCAATTACCACCAAGATAAAGCGATGTCCATTCAACGCCTTTGGTTCAATCATTCCAATCATGTCAATACCCCACATAGAGAAAGGCCATGGGGATGAAATAACATTGAGAAGCGTTGGAGGCACATGAATTTTGTCAGCATAAATCTGGAATTTATGGCACTTCTTTGAAAATGTAACAGTCATATTCCATTGTCAGCCAATAATAATCTTCCTTAAGCATCTTCTTTGCCATCAAATGTCCATTGGCATGGGTACCAAAAGAACCTTTATGGATTTCATGCATCAACATGTCTACTTTGTGTCTATCCACGCATCTGAGCAAGACCATGTCATAATTTCTTTTATACATTACATTTTCATTGAGGAAAAAGATACCTGCCAACCTTCTCAATGTCTTTTTAACTTTATTTGATGCACCAGCCGGGTATTCTTGAGTCTGGAGAAAATGCTTGATATCATAATACCAAGGCTTGTCATCTGACACTTCCTCTGCTGCGAACACATGATCCAGTCTATCCAAACGTCGCAATGTGATATGAGGCATATCATTCTAAGTATTCACTTGATACATAGAAGCCAGAGTTTCCAAGGAATCCACCATTTGATTTTCGTCTCTGGGAATATGATGAAATTCAACTTTGTTAAAGAAGGGTAGTAATTTTCTAGCATAATCTTTGTAAGGGATCAAGCCAGGGTTACGATTATCCCATTCTCCTTTAATCTGATTAACTACCAAAGCTAAATCGCCATACACATATAGAACTTTGATTCTGAGATCAATGGCTTCCTCGAGACCCATGATACAAGCCTCATACTCCGCCATATTATTGGTTCTATCAAATGTCAGCCTTGCGGTAAAAGGAATGTGTGATCCATGATGAGTGATAATTACACTGCCAATTCCTTTCCCATAAGCATTCATTGCTCCATCAAATACCATACCCCATCGGGATTCATGACCAAGACCTTCCCCAAGCAAAGGTTCATCACAATATTTTTCTTTCAATAACATCACATCCTCATCAGGGAAATAAAACTTGATTGATTTATGATCATCAACCGGTTGGTGAGCAAGATAATTTTCCAGCATATTACTTTTTATAGCATTATGGGTGCGGTATTCAATGTCGTATTCTGACAGCAACATCTGCCAACGAGAAATTCTCTCGGTAAGGGCAGACTTTTCAAAGATATACTTAATTGGATCCATTTTAGAAATCAACCAAGAAGTATGATTCAACATATATTGCCGTAACTGCTTTGTTGCCCAGGCCAGAGCACAACATGTCATTTCCAGCATAGAATACCGCGACTCACAGTTAGTAAATTTCTTACTGAGATAGTAGATGGCATATTCTTTCTTTCATGTTTCATCATGTTGTCCCAATATACAACCCATAGTATTATCCAACACCGTCAGATACATGATCAATGGTCTTCCTTCAACGGGAGGGAGCAAGATATGAGGTTCGAGCAGATATTCTTTGATACTTCAAATTCCCTTTGGCAATCATCCGTCCACATACAACCCTGATCTTTCTTTAACAACTTAAAGATCGGTTCACACGTTGTAGTCATGTGGGAAATGAATCTGGAAATGTAATTCAACTGCCCAAGGAAGCCTCTATCTTGATTTTCAGTCCTTGGCGCATGTATTTATTAAATTGATTTGACTTTATCAGGGTCAACTTCAATTCCTTTCTGGCTGACAATGAAACCTAGCAATTTCCCTGATTGGACACCGAAGGTGCATTTGTTTGGATTCAAGCAGAGATGATACTTCCTTAAATGCTGAAATAACTTCAACAAATCTTCCACATGCCCTTCTTCGGCCTGTGATTTGGCAATCATGTCATCAAATATACCTCGATTTCCTTGTGCATCAGATCATGGAATAGGGTTCTCATTTCCCTCTAGTTCGTTGCACATGTGTTCTTCAACCCGAAGGGCATCACTCTGTAACAGAATGTTCCCCAGGGTGTGATAAACATTGTTTTTCCATGTCCTCAAGAGCCATTATTATTTGATTATATATGGAAAATCCGTCCGTGAATGAGAATACTTTGAATTTTGTTGTACTATCAACCAACATATCAATATGTGGCAATAGAAAATCATCTTTTGGACTAGCTTTATTTAGATCTCTGTAATCTATGCACATACGAACTTTTCCATCTTTCTTTGGTACAGGTACAATATTGGAAATCCATTGAGGGTACACTGATGTCACAAGAAAACAATAATTTATTTGTTTTAACACTTCTTCTTTGATTTTCACTGCCATATAAGGGTGAGTTCTTCTCAACTTCTGCTTGACTGGCGGGCACTCTGGCTTCAAAGGCAAATGATACTCCACAACATCAGTATCTAGACCAGACATATCTTTGTATGACCAAGAAAATATGTCCACATAATCTTTTAATAATTCAGTCAACATGTTCTTCATATCAGGATGCAACAATGCTCCAATTTTGACTTCCTTTGGCTCTTTCTCTGAACATAAATTGATTATCTCCAATGACTCTTTATACGGCTGAATGGCATTGTATTCAACAAGTTTTTTTAATTAATCTGCACATGTGATTTATGATTGCTTTTAGAATCTGACACATATATCAAGTGATTATGCAGATTTATTTACAGTTATTATTTATTCAAAAAGAAAGTTTTTTTCTTCTGATTACCATTTTCTAAGTAAAAAGCAGAAAATAAAAACATAATTTGAGAGTCAAAGACAACATTTATTTATGATTTTAATGATCAAAGCAAACAGATAAGCCCATACAATCTTAACTTTCACCTTGGGCAGAGTGAAAGCTTTTTGAAACGATAAACAAAACAAATTACTTTGAGACATGGATGTAAGAGGGAACATCAAAAGTGACCCAGTTCTGGATTCTGACTCTAGGCGTCACATAATTCAGCATCTCTTGTTCTTCTTCATCCTCCACAATAGCATTAACTCTAGAAACTGTTGGGTGAAGGTATCCTCCATTGTGGAAAATATCCTGATAGCTGCTCACAGTAGACTTCAGCTTCAAGTTTTCACCTTTACGATTCTTTGCAGAAAATCCCAATCCAGCCTTGTTCTTGTTCACCAGCGAGTCAAAAATTTGTTCCCACACTTTACTAGGGCCATTGCGCACAACCTCCTGAGCATCTTTGATTGAAGCCATAGAATTATCATTCTCTCTTACGTTATCAACAGATAAATCTTGGAACCGCGTTCCAACAACAGCTTCATCTTCTTCTACAACACTGAAATATAATAGATGAGATATCAACAATCCTTTCTCTGCATTTATAATGACCACCTTTCCTTCTCGCATGAACTTCAACTTTTGGTGCAGAGTGGAAGTGACAGCCCCTACCTCATGTATCTATGGCCGTCCTAGTAAGCAGCTGTATGCGGGTACAATATCCATGACTTGGAAAGTAATCTAGAAAAGGTGCGGGCCTATGTGGATATGCAAATCAACTTCCCTAATAACAGACTTCCTTGATCCATCGAAATCTTTTACAATAATACCATTTGAGCGCATGGGATCCCCTTGATACTTCAACTTTATTAGCGTGCTCCTCAGTATAACATTTAAGGGAGACCCATTATCAATCAGCACATTTGACAATGAATCATTTTTACAGTTCATAGATATATGAAGAGCCAAATTGTGATTCCTCCCTTTGTCAGGCAATTCATCATCGCAAAATCTTAGGTTATTACAGGACATAACATTACCTACCACACTGCTGAATTGATCTAACGAAATATCACACTCCACGAAGGCTTGACCCAACACCCGCATTAAAGATTCTCTATGGGCAGCAAAATTCATCAATAATTCTAGGATAAATATCTTTGAAGGAGTCTGCAATAGCTGATCTATAATTCTGTAGTCGCTCATTTTGATAATCTTCAAAATATCATCCACATCTTTCTCTAGGGTAGTACCACTGGACTCCCCTACAACTTTCTTATTCTCAACACTTTCCACAACTTTCTTACTAGTATTATCATTTCCTCGAACAACCAGTGCAAATACACGACCACTTCGGGTCACTCTACTAGTCTCAAAAATATTCTCGATATTAGACAAAGGTTGGATGAGAACTTCCACACCATCCTCTAAAATAGTAGTATTGTACTTGTACGGCACAACTTTGTTTGATTTGTAAGGAACAAGCCCTGGAAAGCAAATCACCACTGGGGTAACAACTCGCTTGCTACAATATTCAATCTCAACAGGGGCAAAATCATGAAAACAAGGAACAATTACGTTCACACCTTCTTCATAAAATTTGGGTACCAAAGAATCATCGTCGGAGAACATATCCTCATTTGAGGAAAATAATTCATCCGCAGAAGCATATTCATCACCCGGTTCAACCTTAACCAGGAAAACTTCAATCTTATTAACCTCGTGGTAATCATCTCTTTGGCTTGAAATATTGATAGTTCCATTATCCAATAACAACTGAATACCTCTTCTTACAATGGAACATCCTTGGGAATCCCTGCAATAAATTCGACAAGATTCATAATGGTGCTCTACCTAACCAATCATGTGGCAGAAAGTAGAATGCAATTGCACGAGATCATCATTCATATGGTCCATATAAAAGTTCTGGAACTCTCTGGGACATCCAAAGACCATGTTCACTTCTTCCTCATATTCTGCCCTAGGCCTGATTATATGGATGAGGCCCTCGTCCATCATCTCCTGCAAATTAGCCTTTATCTTATCGCAACCTTGTATATCAGTACTACAGATACCACAACCAGTATGGTCATGAGTATATTAACTAAACTCGCAAAGGTCTGTATGCATCTTTACCAAGTCTCCTCTGACCAAGTTGATATCATAAATGTGGAAGTCCCCTGGACAACTAGCAACCATGTTGACAGTATTCGCTCCTCCATGCTTTGGTAGAGGATTATCTTTGACATTAGGGCTGACATCCTTAAAGGACAAAAGGCCATACCTCACCATTTTCTATACCTCCGATTTCAGGGGATAAATTTTTTCCATATTATGCCCTGGTGCACCCTAATGGAAAGCGCATGTCTGATCTGCCTTATAGTACCAAGGCAAAGGTGAGGGTATAACAGGGGGTGGTCTAGTCTGGACCAACTTTTTTTGGATCAATGTTGGGAGTAACTCTGCATAACTCATGGGGATAGAGTCAAAAGCCTCTCTCCTCTGATTTTACCCTTGATTTCCTTGAGAGGCCGGTCTTTGATAAGCGACTGTAGTTGGAGCTGTATTAACAACTAGAGTTACTGAGGCAACATGTTGATGACGCTGATGATTTCTCCTAGGAGGATTAACCCTTCTCTCTCTTGAATAACACAATTTTCCTCTCCTTCTTTCTTTTTATCAAATCCATATGATGGTTTCTTCACACTTCCAGAATTTTCACTTCTAGTCAGACGGCCTTCTCTTATAGCTTCTTCCAAATGGACGCCCATTCCCACCATCTCGGTAAAATCACTTGGTGCACTCACCACCATTCTTTCATAATAGAATACACCCAGGGTCTTCAGAAAAATATTTGTCATCTCTTTTTCTTCCATTGGAGGAATCACATGGGCGACTACTTCACGCCATCTCTGTGCATATTCCTTAAATGACTCCTTGTCCTTATGGACCATTGCCCTGAGTTGATCACGGTCAGGAGCCATGTCCACATCGTATTTGTACTATCCAATAAATGGTTCACCCAAGTCATTGAAAGAATGAATATTGGCACTGTCCAGGCTCATGTACCATTTCAATGCTGCACCAGTCAAACTATCTTGAAAGAAATGAATGAACAAGCGTTGATCATCGATATGAGTAGATATTATCCTCACATACATCACTAAGTGAGCACGAGTGCAAGTGTTTCCCTTGTACTTTTCGAACTCTGGTACTTTGAACTTTGTAGGTATTTTCACATTTGGAACCAAACACATATCATTCACATTCTGCTCAAACAGTTCTTTTCCTCTGAGGGCCTTTAACTCTTTCTGCATCTTATCTAACTGATCCTGAAAATTGTCCATTTGATCATAGAAACCCAAGCTTTAACTTGGTGCAGGAATAGGGTGATACACTTCATCATTAGCAAATGGCACAGAATTCACTGAGGGAGGTGCATTATAGTGAATCTCATTTCTAGCAGCAGGGGTAATATGCAGCACAGGAGGTGCAGGAGCAGCAGTAGCCTGAGCAACTGGAGAAAATTGAGCATCCTGATTAAAACCTTCTGGCATAAATTTCTCTGGCATTCCCCAGAGATAACCTTGAGGTAAACGATTCTGAACAACAACAGCTGGAGTAGCAGAAACATGAACAGTCGGAGCTTCAGTAGTAATTATTGTCCGTTGAGGCTGAGTAAGTGGTGGCTGATTTTGAGCAGCCGCCAAAGATTCCATCAGAGCAGTCAAATTGCCCATACCGGCCTTCAGAGCAGAAACTTCTTCGCGCAACTCGCAATTATCTTGTTCTAGATTATCCATCTTCCTTCTAAAATTAGCCCGAGTATTATATTGATGAGACAACTTGCTATATGAAGTAAAGAAGCTCAGTAAGACACCTGGATATGCACAAAAAATGCAAGACATATGTATAATATGATGCATGATATGCAATGCACATGATTTATTTTATTATTAATATTTCAAGGAACTCAAAGATTTATAGACAATTTTGCAAATATCAAAGTACTAACACATTTGAAATACTGAAAATCTCATTATAATAACTTCAAAATGAATTACAACTTTTTAGTACAAGTTACAATGATCCCAAGTACAAGATGAAGATAAAGCCTAAAAACCCTATAAAAGCAAAGCTCATGGAGATCATTCTTCACGCTGACGCTTTCCTATGAGTCTTGCAATCTGAGCCTTCAACCTCTGGTTCTCTTCCACATATCTGTTGGTGACCTTTTTCCAATCATCAGAGTCGGGAGGTGATCAACTAAGGCCCTATTGAGGCTTAGAGGAAAATAGATCCTCTTTCCTTTCCATCGCCTTTACAACACGACTCTCAAGAATCTCGATCAGATCATCTTTTTCCTCCAGGTCTGCTCGGTAAGACACCTCTAAAGTATGCCACTTATTCTTCCAAGCTTCCTTTTCTTGCTGCATCCTAACTAAGACAAGTTGGAGCTATTCCACATCATCCAATATGGGAGGCGTGATGTTCACAAACATATCATACATAGGTGCTTCATAGGAATATGGCATTTTCAACTGGATGGCTCTTGCTTGTACCCACTAAAGATAAGGCTCCAAAGAAACAACCCCTCTAGGTCCCAAGTCCTTCCTACTCTTCCTGTGAATATGAAACCAAGCCTTCACAATCTCCTATTTAGTTTTCTTATGAAACTCTCCCTCTTTAAGGAAGAAACCACTCATATGAATACTATTTGGCTTATCCCTCATATAATATCCAAGCTGTCGTCATGCAAGAATAGGGTTGTAGTTAATTCCTCCCTTTGTACTAAGAATAGGTACATTGAGGAAACTACCACAACTATAGACAATCTCTACATCATGGTATTCCTGATGATACCAAACAATATCTGAATGAGTAAGGGCCATAATCTTTGGATCCGAACGAGGTTCCTTCCAGACATCCCAGAAAGAATCTGATCGAGGCAAGTGAGATAAACCACTGATACAACAAAAGAATGCAGCATATGATCATCCCTCCATGATAAGAATCCCGAAGATGAATAGAGTAATAAGCATCACCCAAAAATGTAGGGACTGGGTTCCCAATCATGAAGATTCTGATGGCATTGATATCCACAAATTCGTTGACATTGGGAAATAAGAACAACCCATAAGCAAGTAGAGCAAAGATGGCCTTAAAAGAAACCGTACTCTTAATCCTAGCAAAGTAGAGAGCTTTATCTAATAAAAACTGAGTGGGTAATCCTCTAATTCCTCATTTGGTAGTCACATGGTCCTCAATCTCAGACCTTCCCAAATGAACCATAGCAGCAATCTCATGAGATTTTGGCTCCCCCTCCAAACCGGTAAAAGGAACATGATCGGTAATAGGTAAATCCAACATATAAGAATACTCCTCTAATGTAGGCATCAACTGATAATTAGGGAAATTAAAGCATTGATACGTCAGATCATAGAACTGGACCAAAGTCGAGAGAATACCCTTCTTCATCCTGAGCTTCACAAGAGAAATGATGGACCCATACTTCCTCTGAAAATCTGTAGAACTCTTGATCTCGGGTATCAGAGTCATCAACTCATATATCTTAGGATCTTTGAAACTGTACTTCCGAGTCTTTCTTTTTCCTGAATCCATGGTCAAAAGTACCTGAGATATTCACAAAGAGTCAAATTTTAAGTCCCTTGAAACAAAATGTCTTTAGAAGATGCTCATGGGTGCATGAATGCATGATGCAACAATCACACACAAGATCACAAACATAGGATTCATAGGTTCAATGTCACGAGCATGAGGT
Source organism: Vicia faba (assembly GCA_948472305.1). Lineage (NCBI taxonomy): Eukaryota > Viridiplantae > Streptophyta > Magnoliopsida > Fabales > Fabaceae > Vicia > Vicia faba. The sequence goes on from OX451739.1 coordinate 1,331,706,228, forward strand.
TGAAGGTAATACCCATAAGGTATGATCTAAAAGTTTATCACCTACTGAACATGGTTCTAGAGGTTCCCAGAGTCTACATCCTTCCTTCGGATATTACCAACATCCCGATTGACTCAGTAATTAGTAATATTCTAAAAAAAAACTCGTCCGAGCGTAGTATCGCGTGGCAACCATTTCCGGATTACTCCGTCATAGCTTACGCACTACACCTAAAAGTCTAAGATGGGTTAAAGGTTCTACGATCCTCGATTTTAGCAAGCTCACAGGTCGAAAGCAGCATGTCTTCCTGATTACTCGGTAAATGACACTACAGTCAAAGTGGCCTACACTGAGTGGGGGATCTCATGCCTCCTTTTTTGGGATTACTCCCTCAAAGTTAACATGACTATACTTCCCATCCTATCTTAAGTTTTCTCAAGTTCGGGTATAGGACTTATGTGAAATCACCAAGCATCATGAGAACCAGGAAAATCCAAACAATCATATATACAACACATAATATACAACAAATAATAGCACATACACAAATATAAACAAAGATTGGCTCAACCCACTTAGGGATGGACAAGTAGGAGGTTAATCTTTCCCCAGCAAAGTCTCCATTTTTCTGTATCAGTAGAAATTCTGAGACTAAGCCATTGGATTGACTTGACTCGCACATATCAAATAAAAATCACCACTGTGCTTTATTGTTTCTAAAGGAATGGGAAAAGAGATAATGACCCAAAAAGAGGGGGAGAGAATCTAAGTTCGGGGGTTGGTTAGGCAAAGGTAAGGTATTAGCACCCTAAACATCTACGGTACTCCGTAGGAACCTCTTTGAAAATCTGTGTATTTTGGCTATAAGTGTTATATACAAAAAATGGATGGTGGAGATGAGAAAAGAAATATATTTTTACAATTTTTTGCATCCTCCGCAGTTGTGAACCTTTAGTGCCTATGTAACACCTTCCGTGCAATAGGAGATCAGGGTACTCGTAGTTCACCTTTAAAAATTTTAAAACACAAGTGTGTTGGTTAATTTTAAGAGACGAGACATCATCGTCTTATCCGAGTGGAAGAACATACTTGCTACCCATGATTATGAGAAAGGAGAATTTGCATCATCTCAAAGTGGAGGATATGGCTTGGATTGTAAAATCAACAAAGCCTCGCTCAACATCCAAGTGGAAAATACCCGGTCTTACTACACATCGTAGAAGTATAGTAGCTCGCATCACTTCAAGGATTGACAAGAGTCTAATCTTTTTTTGAGAAAAATTTTAAAGTAAAAATCCAAAGTTGCCTAATAGTTTTAATGAGATTGATTGACTTTTAGTCTTCTAAAAAATGTCAAAGTGTGATTAAGTTGGTTAAAATTTGATTAAGAATTTATTTTTGAAAATGCATGGACATAAGTCCAAGTTTATTGTGAAAGCGATTCAAGTTTAAAAACAAGAAGAGTTTTCAAAAGGAGGGAGAATATTTTTGAAATTAAAGAAGATATGAGGAGATGAAGGGGCTACCCTAAAGCATAAGGTAAGAGTTAGGGGAAAAGAACCGTCTAACCAATAAGAAGTCAAAACTTGACATAACGAGTCAATGTAGAACTCACATCCTTTGGATTGAAACCAAGCAAGCAAAGATACTAAACCTATTAATAAACTAAGCTTCAATTGCATTAAGTCTTCACAAAAATTAGACAGAGTAACAGTTGTATACAGATGAATTCCAGATCACAGACATAGCACGTAATCACAATAACCTGCACACAAAACAAACAAACAACCTAATATCTTGGGATAAACCCAAAGAACTCCAAAAAAAATAACAGTTGAGGTCACAAGGTCTCAAGGTAGGTTAAGGTCTTTACTCCTAAGTCGAAGGAGTCCACAATCTCCACAATGCCAAGGATAGTAACCAAGTAGGTCAAGTAACATTAAAGTTTTTTAAGGTTGAAGTTGATTATTAAGTATCTTCAAAAAAGAAATGAAAAAGCTCAAATGAGCAAAATAAAAATGACATAAAAGAAAAATGCTCAAATGAGCAAAGATGAAAATAGCATGAAATGTAAATGCTAAAATAAATGTGCTTAAAGTAAAAGCATAAAATAAAAGCACAAAATAAAGTCAATTGTTAGAAATTAGAGGTTAGTTGAATAACCATCTTGAAACTTGCATTTGAAACTCATTAGAAGATTGATAAAATCAAAGCCTCTCAACAACAAGTTTCATTTGCTTTTTGTCAAGTATATCATCCATTCAAAATTCTCAAGGCAACAATAAATGATCAATGATGTTTAAGTGATTCACTTTGACCAAAGTTTATGAAGATTCATTAGAGGATTGATAAGACCAAAGCCTTCTAACAATGAATTTCAAAGTTATTGGATCAAAGGATTCAAATCAACATACTTGGGCTTAAAAACATGGGTTTGGGCCACAAATGATTATTTCTCGAATCAGGACAAAATTTAGTGCTATATTAAGCAATCGTAAGTGGACTTATATAGAAGTCGCACCTATTTTGAGGCCGATCAATAGCAATTTATGTGTCCTATGCTTGGAGAGATGATATGTACATCATCCTCTAACAAAATATGACATAATAAGAAGGGGATAAGATGAAGAGGGATGGGAGAAGAATTAAAACATATTTGAACCCAAAAAATTAATCAAACTACTATTAAAATCATTCATCCATTTTTATGGAGTTAGTCTTAACACCATGGATCCAATGATGTTAATAAAGCTCATGATCAAAATTTCATAGTCCAAGATCATCCAGAATATATACAAAAAATAAAATTGTATTTAAAATAAAGAAAAAGGTTTTTTAAAAATGATTTTAAAATGAAAATAAGAGGGGAAAATGGCAATTATATTCAAATCAACCAAGAAAAATCAAATGAGGCAATAGAAAAATCAGAAATATACTCAAATGTTTATATAAAATTTTTGGTAATTTTTTTAAGTTAGAAACTATTTTTAAACTAATTAAAATTGCTCAAATAAATGGAAAAAAGATAAAAAATAGTAGAAGTCAAAATAAAATTCTAAAATTTTTTTAGAAGATCAGAAATAATGGAAATGGTGTTCACGCATTTTTTTTCAGAGTTTAAAAATGTTCAAAAGTTTTTTGAAGTAATTAAAAACAAATCAAAACAAATAAAAATTATAAAAAATATCAAATCTAAAAATAAAATTATGAAAAAATAAAATTCAGACTTATCCAATAATAAGCATTACTTAAACCATAAACTCGCATAAGTCCGATTTCTTGGTTGGGGTGTGTGATCGGTGAATCTGGAACTGACTGTTTAACGCTGGTTCGCGAAATGTCGCGGAAGCAAGAGTCGCCACCGTCTTTTATTTTCTCCAACATGGACAGGACAAAAGCACATCAAAATTCCTTATGAGATAGTTTCGGTTCGGGAGGTAGATTATAGAAAGGGAAGGTGTTAGCACCATTTCTATCCATGGTTATCCATGGGCTCTTAGATACTTGCTCATTTGTGTTTTCAAAAATGGTTTGTTTGCTTTTCAACTGTGGGTTTTAAAAAAAAGTTTCTTTGAAAATTTCAGTTCGACTCTTGTATCGGTCCTCAAGAGTGTTTGAAAAGTTGCTTTCGAAAGCTTTTTGAAAAAGGTGTCGGTGTGAAAAGTATTTTTGATTTGTTTTTGAAATTAGAGCAAGTATCTAGAGTCGTCTACCTACCCTAAGGAATTCGTCTGTGTAAATGTCCTTAAAGTAGTGCCATCCCACCATTGAGAGATAGGTAGCACCACCGTTGGAGGTGTTCGGGTCAATTCGAAGGTTCGGGACATGGTGATCACCAGAGCAATAGGAAGACACCTTAGAAGCTACCCTCATGCCAGGTTCCTGGATCATGAGGACTTACTAAAACGTCCTCTACTCGATGACCACCTTTCGAGGGGCAAGGCAACAGTGAGGCATACCCTAGGGGTGGTGTGTGATTTGTGTGTCGTTTTCATTTATGTTCATCTTGTTCATGCATTGGTGATCTACGCGTTGCTTTTATTTTGGCATTCATTCTTTCATGCAATTTAATTAACAGTTTAAAAGTTGCGAGAAATATAAAGGTCCTACGCTATTACAAAGGCGCGGGTCCACATCGCCAAATTTAATCCAAGACCCGATTTGAAATAAAACAAAGAATGCGGAAAAGATAAATGTCTGATTTACATGGCTTTGGGAGAATTACATAAAATTTATAAAAGGAAATAAATGTGCGACATAGAATTACGATCGAATGCGAGGGCGTTGGACCCTTTTTTAGGAAGTTAAATTAAAATTAATAAATTAATTAAGGTAAAATAAAAAAGAAAAGATTTTTTTGGAGTTTTTTTGTATTTATGGATTTTTATGAGAATTAATGGAATTTAAACCTAATTCTAAGTATTTTTAATTTATTAAGAAAAGCATTAAAATTTAATCTAAAATTAACCTAATTAATTAATACAATTTTATTTACAAAAATAAATAATTAATTATTAATAATGATAAAAGAAAAGAACAGGATAAAAGTCTTTTAAAACCCTAATTCTACAATTTTTTTAATTTGTTAGAAAAAAACATTAAAGTTAAATCTAAATTTAAAACTAGGTTAATTAATAAGATTTTTTTTACAAAATAACATTAAATAAAATATATTTTTTATTTTGTGACTTTCTGATTTTTATTATTTTTTATGTTATGAAAATATTAATTGGAAGAATTAAATTAAAATTAAATAAAACAAATAAAAATAGAGAAATATAAAGAGAATGAAAAAGCAAACCAATGGGGGTGTTGTCCCCAAACTGGAGGTATGATTCAGCAATTTTGGCCCATTTAAACCCTAGCCCTTCTGACTTTTCCTGGAAGCGTGTGGCATGCTTGACTAAGTCATTCCATAGACCTTGAATCCTGGCTTTTGATTTGATCTTGGTGGCCATGTGGCACGCTTGAATGGTGGGTGTATAATGTACCCCTGGAGTATGCGCTGCATAGGAAGATGGAAAAGAAAATAATATGAGAAAGGGAGGGGACCTGGGAATCGAACCCAGGTCCCAGAGGTTACCAACTCAACGCCTTGCCACTTGATCCAACTACGCGCTTTGTTTATAATATAACAAATAAACAATATCAATCAAAACGATGGTTAGTGATATTTTTCCGCCCGAAATTCAAACGCGCCAATCCCCAGCTTACACCTCACCTTCTTCTCCAATTGTCCTGCGTTTGCCTGAAAAACATAAAACAAGATTGCGGGGGTTTTAAACCCCCACTACATAGTACATGGAAAAATAGCGAATAGGCCATCTTTGATCAGAAATTAGGCGCGACCTATGCATTGAATTCGTCTGAAACTCCTGGTTCTAATGGCCTAAGTCTCACGTCTCAATTTTTCCTGAAGAGGAAACCCCTAATTCGTGACCTCTGAAAACCTAGAATGCTTCAATGGTGATTTCTCATACAATGCACAAAAACTCAATTGAAAGGCATGGTTAGATTCAGAATGGTTCAATTAGTATAAATCAACAAAGAAAATGCAATGAGGATGCTTAAAAATTGAAACACGAATATGCATAAAGTGTGAGAAATTTTGAGTTCTAGGTACCAATTCTTGGTGCGTGAGGATTGGAAAAGAATGCAGTTAGGTTCAGTGAAGCCTTGGCAAGCTATTGCAATTGGTATTTTGCTTTGAAACCAACTCTAAAGCAGTTTTCAGTTTTTGAAATTTTGGACAAAAATACAAACTTTGTTCTTGATGTGTGGCGCAGCTTTCAGGTCCTTGGCTTTAGGTCTAGCTTCTGGCTTATGTATGGAATGAATTAGGGTTGAGTTTTGAATCAAAAGATCAATGCAATCATGAATCAAATATTGGATTTAATGGCATATTTTTTTCAATCTTTTCATGTGCTTTTGGTGCCAATCATGATCAAATCACCTTGATTCTTTCCATATTAGATAGGGCACGAAATCTTGAAGGTATTCCATGCACAAAAAGATTTGAAAAGCATGGATGAGTATTTTTCCCATATTTTATTTAATTAAATGAATTAATGGTAATTAAAAATTCAAATAAATAAATAAAAATGATGAATAAATCCCCTTTGGGCCAAATGGTCGTGCATATGCTTTGGATGATGAATCTTGGAAGAAAATGTGGCCCATTAGCAATTTTAAGGCATTTGAAGCAAAGTTGACTTTTCAAAAAACCCAAAAATTTCCCAACTTCCACAAGGCATAGTTTGCTCAATTTTTAAGATTTGATCATTTTCTTGGACATTTTGGAAAGGTCTTGAAGTCCTATAACCAATGCCTTTGGTCCCATGTCATTTTGATTTACCAATCTCAAGTTATGGTCTTTGACTTAAAGTCCCTTTTTGTTGACTTTTGAAAATGACCTATAATGTTGAAATTGATAACTTTTTGTGAGAGCATTTCTTGGACTTGAAGTGTGAAGAGGAGTTGTAGGAAATGTCTTTCTATTCAAAATGAGTTTTGAATGGAATTTTTCTGATAAACCATGTGGAAGTTATGCCTTGGTCAAGTTACAGTTGACTTTTTCAACTGTCCAAATATGGAAACTTTTGCATCTTGAGACTTTTTGAGCCATACTTTGAGAATCATGATCAAACATTGATCAAATGATGTTTATGGCTTCAAAATGAGATGTTGACCAAAAATTTGAACTTTTGACTGTCAAATGACCATTTCGCCCCTGCAGTTGACTGTAGTGCAATTAGGGTTTTTGACTGTGCAATTTTATGCTGTAAGTCTTGAAACTTGGTATGAGGATGCTTGACCATGTTTGTAGGCATATGGGACTTGATTGGACCCTTGGAAACTTCATTTTCTTTGTCAGAACCAAAACCCTAGTTTTTGACTGTTAGGAGGCCCTTGAACTGTGCAACCCTTGGGGAGGTTTTGAAGCATGCTCTTTGCAATTCTTGAAGAATATGGGAGGAAAAATTTTGGGGTACAACAGTTGCCCCTGTTCAATCTTCTTAGACCTGAGGATGCAGATCGACTGACGTGCCTTTCGTAATCCGAAGGTGGAAGATGATTGAACACTAGAGTGCCCAGAAATTTGCGCTCACATAGTAGCAGTGTGATGGTGGAATGGGCTTATAGATGCCATTTGGAGATTTGATGGATAGGATGATGGGCTTATAGATGCCATGCTAAGAAATGATGGGCAGGCTGATGGGCTTATAGATGCCATCTGGATGTCGATCGCGTAAGAGATTCCTTAGCGAGAGCTTGCGTACCTGCAAAAGAAAATGATTACCTGACCTGTTACAGGAGCTGGTCTTCAAACCCTTTGTATAGATGCGCCCTGACTGGTTACAGGAACTGAATCTGGAGCTTCAAAAAGGTGGTGAATGAACCAGGGATGGTTACTACCTCAACAGGAACGGTGAGAGAATCTTGGATGATTACTACCTCAACAGGAACGCTGAGAGAATCTGGGGGCGATTGCTACCTCAACAGGAACGCTGAGAGAACCTGGGGACGATTACTATCTCAACAGTAACGCTGAGAGAATCTTGGGCGACTTCAACCTCAACAGTAACGCTGAGAGAATCTTGGATGTCTTCTACTGAGTCTTTATCAGGAAAATCTGTTAGGGATCGATTTAACTGGACTAGAGAAGGCCTTTGACTGGATAAGAAACAGGAAAATCTTAGGGTCGATTTAACTGAACCGGTCTAGGTCTTGAAATCTTCAACTGGATAAGAAACAGGGAGATCTTAGGGTCGATCTGACTTAACCAGAGAAGGCCTTTGACTGGATAAGAAATAGGAAAATCTTAGGGTCGATTTAACTGAATCGGTCTAGGTCTTGAAATCTTCAACTGGATAAGAAACAGGGAGATCTTAGGGTCGATCTGACTGAACCAGAGAAGGCCTTTGACTGGATAAGAAACAGGAAAATCTTAGGGCGATTTAACTGAACCGGTCTAGGTCTTGAAATGTCTTCAACTGGATAAGAAACATGGAGATCTTAGGGTCGATCTGACTGAACCAAAGAAGGCCTTTGACTGGATAAGAAACAGAAAATCTTAGGGTCGATTTAACTGAACCGGTCTAGGTCTTGAAATCTTCAACTGGATAAGAATCAAGGAGATCTTAGGGTTGATCTGACTGAACCAGAGAAGGCCTTTGACTGGATAAGAAACAGGAAAATCTTAGGGCGATTTAACTGAACCGGTCTAGGTCTTGAAATGTCTTCAACTGGATAAGAAACAGGGAGATCTTAGGGTCGATCTAATTGAACCAGAGAAGGCCTTTGACTGGATAAGAAACAGAAAAATCTTAGGGTCGATTTAACTGAACCGGTCTAGGTCTTGAAATCTTCAACTGGATAAGAATCAGGGAGATCTTAGGGTCGATCTGACTGAACCAGAGAAGGCCTTTGACTGGATAAGAAACAGAAAAATCTTAGGGTCGATTTAACTGAACCGGTCAAGGTCTTGAAATGTAGCTGAGAACTTAACTGGATCTTTCCTGAAAGGTAAAGGTCAGTCATATGCAATGCATGATATGGATCAAGCAATGATGTTCTCGACATAGATGAGATTTGTAAGATATGATGCGTATATGCATGCTATAATGTATGGAAGTGCGATGTTTATGAATGTATCTTTTCGTCTTAGGAAAATAAATCCTTGACGGGTGCCGGGAAGTCACTCCTGGGCTGATGTTGAAGAATAGATTTTTGCTTCCGCTGGGGATGATAGTCGCAAGAATACCGGTAGGAGAAGATAACTCTGTTGGGGAATAAGCTTGGCGAAGGGATTACTCTGCGGGGAGAAAAGTACCCAAACGATCTTGCTGGGGAGCAATACTCTGTGGGGAAGAGGTACTTTGCTGAGGTTGATGAAGATAACTCCGCTGGGGATACTGTTGATAAGTTATGTTGGGAGTGCTAATAGACTTCGCTGGGGATAAGGAGACTTCATCGGGGACGATCTTCCCGTGACTTTTGGCTGAGGATAACCCAGTTATATCCTGGTAAGGAAATAATTCTTTGAATAAAGCCGGGAGACGCGTTCGTGCTCTGCGAGGACAAGCTTCCAGAATCTACTGGGGATAAGCTTACTGCTTGGGGAGATGGATTCCAACTTTCCTGGGGAAACTGGATTGGACTCTCCTGGGGAAGTTTTGAACTGTACTGGGGAAGTGACTCCATTGAATGTTTGATGTACCGCCGGGGAACAATCTTTAGACCAAGACTGCCGGGGATGCTTGTTAAGAATGCCTGTATATTGCTGGGGAATGTTGAGATCTGCTGGTGGATACCCAATTTCCTTAAGGCTGATTGTATAGCTTTGCTTGGGGAGAGTGCACTGACTTGATGGCTCACTCTCTGGGGAATTAAGATATACTGGTTATTTTTTTCAGCTGAACATCCCTTATATCTTGTGGACAGAGCAATTAGATCGCTTGGACGGCTCATCATTGCCCCTGTTTCTGAGGTGGGAGAGGAAGACCTGTGAGGTGCTGATAGCTTGCTGATGGATAGACCTACTTCTGGTAGGCAGGTGACAAGATGACGGGACATAGTCGTACGCTTTGATCCCTAACTTTTGCCTGGACCGCCCTTTCGGGTTTTCAGTCCATCGGGATACCCATTTCTGCCCAAGCCGCCTTTTCAGGTTTTCGACTTGCCGGGTGTACAGATTTTTATTTCATCCCTTATTTTTGCCTAGGTGTGTCAACCTAGCGCGTCTTTGATTGTGCGTAGTATTTTTTCGACTATGTCCACACTCTCAGGATGTAGGGAGGTGCCCCTGTCAGTAGCATTGTGTAGCCATATTACCAGAAGATGTCTGATCGTGCAAGATTTGTTACTGGAATTCCTGTCCAATGCCCCAAGTGACTTAGGCGGAGATTTGCCCCTGGTTATCTTGGCATTTTGAGAGATTCTCCGAATCTTTACTGAATTGCCCCAGATGATGGACAATAATCACGTATGCCCCTTGATTGGAAGTGTTTCTTCCATTTGAGGTGACCCTTTTGTGGAGAAGACTTTTGTTCATAAGATATTCGTCGTGCGAACTTCTCTGCTGTTCAAACAAAAAGTCATATGCAAACAATGTTATATCAGAAATGCAAAGCTTATGTCTGTCTTGAAGATTTTGAAAATGCATTCTTTTTCATAAAACAAGTGAATGTTTGTAAAACGTGATGTCAACTCCGTATTCACCGTAAGCCTTAAGGAGTCAGGATACCTTTCGTAACAGTATGCTTTCGAACTAACCCATGCTTCAGCTAGGACTTTTTAAGGGTTATAACGTGGCCTGGTTCACGGTTTAAGAAACAAAGGATAAAGGCTTAAATTATTTGTACCCACCCACTCTTCGTGATGTTCTTCAAACCTAAACTCAGTTGATCGTGCGTTAGACCTTGTTTGAGTCCTTGCTTTGATATACCAGTGATGGTTCAGATATTGAACGTTTATTTTGAATAGGCAGTCATTTTTGTTCTTGTCGAGGGTTTGCATGACCTCTTTTTTTTTTTTTTGATTTCGCCATCCCTAAATTTTGCCTGAACTGTTTCTTTTGTGAGTACAGTCAGCGGGATGCCCCAGTTTTGTAAGTCTCCTTCATAGGTTTTGACTTATTGGGTTTTTATTTTGAAAGATAATGACTGCCTTTCTTTATTGATTATTCGGAACCATCACTGTCTTTCTTTGTTTTGTAAGGACCTCTTTGGTGTTATTCGTTATGCACTTGGATTAACTGAGAGACTACCCTGCCCCAGGTTATGATTAAGGGTTTTAATTTTCGAAAAGAAAAACTCCTACTTCTTTGGCTCAGAGGGGTTGACGAGGGATACCTTCCTTATAACTCCAGTGTTTAGGAATTGAAACAATGCCTGTACCTCATCAGCGGGGTCTGTTCAAAAGCATACTGTAAAAATCGTGGTATCGTTTTCGTCATCCTCCCTCAAGAGGCTTAGAACTATTAATCGAGCGTTGATCATCAGAAAAAATATGAAAATAATTTGCATATAGTGAATACGAATATATTGCTTCAAAACAAACGTATGCGATGCATTTAATGAAATAACAATGTTTAACATGAGTAAATGTTTGAACAAAAGAAAGTTAACAACTTGAAAATCCTAACGAACAAAAGTCTTTTCTTCTCAGGGCCTGTTACTTCAAATGGTGAGCCTTGGAGGGATGATAGAAAAACTCAGCCTGACCGTCTTGTGTGAACTCCAATGCTCCTTCATCAATCAGGTCCTGGATCTTGTTCTTCAGAGCCCAACACTCATTTGTATCATGTCCTGGACTGGCAGAGTGGTAGGCACACCTTTTATTGGGATCATAGATAGGAGATGCTGTGTTGGGGTTCCGGGGATGGTCCCTTAATGTGATCAGATTCAATCTCAACAGGCGTTGTAAAGCTTGAAACAATGACATGTTGAGCTGGGTGAATTGCCTCCTGGGCTTGTCTGACTGACGCTGGTGAAGTTGCTGCTGAGATTGTGGCCCTGAAGCCATTTGAGGAGCTCTCCCTTTATCTCCTTGTCTCAAAGATGGTTGAATGATGACTGGCCCTTCAACCTTAGACATTTGCCCCAGCTGGTTACCCCGAAGAAGTTGGTTGACGAGAACCCCGAGCTCATCATGTCTTTGAGCTAAGTCTTGGATGACAGTCGCCTGCCCCAGCATCTGGGCTCTCACTGCATCCACTTCAGCTTGCAGATGTTTCAGCCGTTCGTCCTCAGCACTGTTCCTGACCAAAGTTTCCATGAGAAGTGTCCTTAGCTCCTCCTGCCCCTTGGATAGATTCAGAAGGATTTCCCCGAACCGAGTCTCTTGAGCAAGAAGGCCTTGGTTATCTTGTTGGCAAGCCATTGTGGAAATAAACAGCGAAGAAGGTAAGTGACCTGTCAAAAGGGTACCTGTTATGCAATGATATGTATGAGATGTATGCAATGTTTTCAAGGATCTCGCGGGGTAGACAAGAAAAATTGTTAGAATTGGGATCCGGTAGCTTGATTGAAGGAACTCCATGTTTGTTGAGAGTCCTTCTTCAAGGGTCAAGGGCTCACCATATCCAGTGGGTCATAGCCCTTGACAACCTTGGCTAGAGGAAAATAAATCCCCTTTGCCCCTTGCTAGATGTTTGATTTATCATGACCTGCATCACAAGCCCTTGAGATCCTTGAAATGGGTTAGGATGTATGCAATGGTATGATGTCATGGTATGCATGGAGTGATGTAAGTAAACCCTGTTATGAGTCCCCATTAAGGACTGTAAACAAAACCTGCAAGAAACTTAGTACATTCTGTTATGAGTCCCAATTAAGGACTATAAACAACCTGCAAGAAACTTAGTAAACCCTGTCATGAGTCCCAATTAAGGACTATAAACAATAACTGCAAAGAACTCAAGTGTCAGATAACGAGCATGCAAATAGTCAAGTTGGAAGGCACACAAGTCACACAAGACAGCCCTTAGAGTTTAGGCCAGCATGGGGTCTGGGTATTACCCTCTTGAAGTTGGTGGGCTCAACCTGTCCTATCAGAAGTAACCGGGTTCTAAGGGTCCCAATATCACGGGATTGCTTTCATTGTTCATCGTTACGATTTAGCCACTGAACTGGCGACCGTAATATTCCAGGAAAGCAACCCTCAATTGAGTGTAGTATCGAGTATCAACCAACCTCGGACTGCACCAAAGTCAGTTATCTCACTACCCTAAAGAGGCCAAGATAGTTCAATTAAGGTTCCTAAGGTCTGTTGATGCTTCACGACACCACGCGGAGGCCCCGTACTCTCCTTGACTGAACTCAAGGGTTACCGGTACACACCAAAGTGCCACATCAACGTAGCAGACTGTTTCAACCATGTCGGTATACCCCGCACAGTTCCCTCACAGCCTTGTTGCTACTTTCTAAGAAGGTATCCCTCAGATCCGGGTTAGGATCTATAGAACTCCCAAGACAGTCCCACAATTTAAAGCAAGCAAATCAATACAATTGAAAACACAGTTATGAACTATCCTAAGGTACACCTCACTTTAAAAATATTCCCCAGCAGAGTCGCCAGTTCTGTGATCGGTGGATCTGGAACTGACTGTTTAACGATGGTTCGCGAAATGTCGCGGAAGCAAGAGTCGCCACCGTCTTTTATTTTCTCCAACATGGACAGGACAAAAGCACATCAAAATTCCTTATGAGATAGTTTCGGTTCGGGAGGTAGATTATAGAAAGGGAAGGTGTTAGCACCCTTTCTATCCATGGTTATCCATGGGCTCTTAGATACTTGCTCATTTGTGTTTTCAAAAATGGTTTGTTTGCTTTTCAGCTGTGGGTTTTAAAAAAAAGTTTCTTTGAAAATTTCAGTTCGACTCTTGTATCGGTCCTCAAGAGTGTTTGAAAAGTTGCTTTCGAAAGCTTTTTGAAAAAGGTGTCGGTGTGAAAAGTATTTTTGATTTGTTTTTGAAATTAGAGCAAGTATCTAGAGTCGTCTACCTACCCTAAGGAATTCGTCTGTGTAAATGTCCTTAAAGTAGTGCCATCCCACCATTGAGAGATAGGTAGCACCACCGTTGGAGGTGTTCGGGTCAATTCGAAGGTTCGGGACATGGTGATCACCAGAGCAATAGGAAGACACCTTAGAAGCTACCCTCATGCCAGGTTCCTGGATCATGAGGACTTACTAAAACGTCCTCTACTCGATGACCACCTTTCGAGGGGCAAGGCAACAGTGAGGCGTACCCTAGGGGTGGTGTGTGATTTGTGTGTCGTTTTCATTTATGTTCATCTTGTTCATGCATTGGTGATCTACGCGTTGCTTTTATTTTGGCATTCATTCTTTCATGCAATTTAATTAACAGTTTAAAAGTTGCGAGAAATATAAAGGTCCTACGCTATTACAAAGGCGCGGGTCCACATCGCCAAATTTAATCCAAGACCCGATTTGAAATAAAACAAAGAATGCGGAAAAGATAAATGTCTGATTTACATGGCTTTGGGAGAATTACATAAAATTTATAAAAGGAAATAAATGCGCGACATAGAATTACGATCGAATGCGAGGGCGTTGGACCCTTTTTTAGGAAGTTAAATTAAAATTAATAAATTAATTAAGTTAAAATAAAAAAGAAAAGATTTTTTGGAGTTTTTTTGTATTTATGGATTTTTATGAGAATTAATGGAATTTAAACCTAATTCTAAGTATTTTTAATTTATTAAGAAAAGCATTAAAATTTAATCTAAAATTAACCTAATTAATTAATACAATTTTATTTACAAAAATAAATAATTAATTATTAATAATGATAAAAGAAAAGAACAGGATAAAAGTCTTTTAAAACCCTAATTCTACAATTTTTTTAATTTGTTAGAAAAAAACATTAAAGTTAAATCTAAATTTAAAACTAGGTTAATTAATAAGATTTTTTTACAAAATAACATTAAATAAAATATATTTTTTATTTTGTGACTTTCTGATTTTTATTATTTTTTATGTTATGAAAATATTAATTGGAAGAATTAAATTAAAATTAAATAAAACAAATAAAAATAGAGAAATATAAAGAGAATGAAAAAGCAAACCAATGGGGGTGTTGTCCCCAAACTGGAGGTATGATTCAGCAATTTTGGCCCATTTAAACCCTGGCCCTTCTGACTTTTCCTGGAAGCGTGTGGCATGCTTGACTAAGTCATTCCATAGACCTTGAATCCTGGCTTTTGATTTGATCTTGGTGGCCATGTGGCACGCTTGAATGGTGGGTGTATAATGAACCCCTGGAGTATACGCTGCATAGGAAGATGGAAAAGAAAATAATATGAGAAAGGGAGGGGACCTGGGAATCGAACCCAGGTCCCAGAGGTTACCAACTCAACGCCTTGCCACTTGATCCAACTACGCGCTTTGTTTATAATATAACAAATAAACAATATCAGTCAAAACGATGGTTAGTGATATTTTTCCGCGCGAAATTCAAACGCGCCAATCCCCAACTTACACCTCACCTTCTTCTCCAATTGTCCTGCGTTTGCCTGAAAAACATAAAACAAGATTGCGGGGGTTTTAAACCCCCACTACATAGTACATGGAAAAATAGCGAATAGGCCATCTTTGATCAGAAATTAGGCGCGACCTATGCATTGAATTCGTCTGAAACTCCTGGTTCTAATGGCCTAAGTCTCACGTCTCAATTTTTCCTGAAGAGGAAACCCCTAATTCGTGACCTCTGAAAACCTAGAATGCTTCAATGGTGATTTCTCATACAATGCACAAAAACTCAATTGAAAGGCATGGTTAGATTCAGAATGGTTCAATTAGTATAAATCAACAAAGAAAATGCAATGAGGATGCTTAAAAATTGAAACACGAATATGCATAAAGTGTGAGAAATTTTGAGTTCTAGGTACCAATTCTTGGTGCGTGAGGACTGGAAAAGAATGCAGTTAGGTTCAGTGAAGCCTTGGCAAGCTATTACAATTGGTATTTTGCTTTGAAACCAACTCTAAAGCAGTTTTCAGTTTTTGAAATTTTGGACAAAAATACAAACTTTGTTCTTGATGTGTGGCGCAGCTTTCAGGTCCTTGGCTTTAGGTCTAGCTTCTGGCTTATGTATGGAATGAATTAGGGTTGAGTTTTGAATCAAAAGATCAATGCAATCATGAATCAAATATTGGATTTAATGGCATATTTTTTTCAATCTTTTCATGTGCTTTTGGTGCCAATCATGATCAAATCACCTTGATTCTTTCCATATTAGATAGGGCACGAAATCTTGAAGGTATTCCATGCACAAAAAGATTTGAAAAGCATGGATGAGTATTTTTCCCATATTTTATTTAATTAAATGAATTAATGGTAATTAAAAATTCAAATAAATAAATAAAAATGATGAATAAATCCCCTTTGGGCCAAATGGTCGTGCATATGCTTTGGATGATTAATCTTGGAAGAAAATGTGGCCAATTAGCAATTTTAAGGCATTTGAAGCAAAGTTGACTTTTCAAAATACCCAAAAATTTTCCAACTTCCACAAGGCATATTTTGCTCAATTTTTAAGCTTTGATCATTTTCTTGGACATTTTGGAAAGGTCTTGAAGTCCTCTAACCAATGCCTTTGGTCCCATGTCATTTTTATTTACCAATCTCAAGTTATGGTCTTTGACTTAAAGTCCCTTTTTGTTGACTTTTGAAAATGACCTATAATGTTGAAATTGATAACTTTTTGTGAGAGCATTTCTTGGACTTGAAGTGTGAAGAGGGGTTGTAGGAAATGTCTTTCTCTTCAAAATGAGCTTTGAATGGAATTTTTCTGATAAACCATGTGGAAGTTATGCCTTGGTCAAGTTACAGTTGACTTTTTCAACTATCCAAATATGGAAACTTTTGCATCTTGAGACTTTTTGAGCCATACTTTGAGAATCATGATCAAACATTGATCAAATGATGTTTATGGCTTCAAAATGAGATGTTGACCAAAAATTTGAACTTTTGACTGTCAAATGACCATTTTGCCCCTGCAGTTGACTGTAGTGCAATTAGGGTTTTTGACTGTGCAATTTTATGCTGTAAGTCTTGAAACTTGGTATGAAGATGCTTGACCATGTTTGTAGGCATATGGGACTTGATTGGACCCTTGGAAACTTCATTTTCTTTGTCAGAACCAAAACCCTAGTTTTTGACTGTTAGGAGGCCCTTGAACTGTGCAATCCTTGGGGAGGTTTTGAAGCATGCTCTTTGCAATTCTTGAAGAATATGGGAGGGCAAATTTTGGGGTACAACAGGGTGCCTATCTCGCTTGATAAATTCACGCTTTCAAGCTTAGGTTCTTGTGCTTGTTAGTTTTGGAATAACAAATAGCTGGAAGGATGATTATTCATTAACAAAATGGGGCTTATAAATAGCCTTACAAGCAAAACAGAGTCTACTGCTAACAACTAGAAACGTGGTCAAAACAAACTCTATTCTTCCTAAAGAATAGGTCTTTCCTAAAAACTAGGAACCGCTAAACAAACGAAATTACATCTAATATTTTAATAATAATAAACTACCTAACAATCCCTCCCTTAAGCTAATTTATTTGATCTTAGCTTAATTTAGTAATATCCGTAACTCCAAGCATCCCACAGAGCTTTTCAAATTGTTCCAATTTCAATGGATTCGTCATAATGTCTGCAGTTTGATTCACAGAGGCACAATGGCTCAGCTTGATAACTCCATTGTTCACTAAGTCCCTAAGAAAGTGAAATTTCACATCAATATGTTTACTTTTTCCGTGAAACACAGGATTTTTGGATAGTTGTATAGTAGAACTATTGTCGCACATGATCATAGTTGCTGTTTTTTTTCTACTTCAATCTTTTCCAACACTCTTCTCAGCCAAACACATTGACACGCACATAAATCTGCTGCTATGTATTCTGCCTTCGTGGTAGAAAGAGCAAGAACTGGATGTTTCTTTGAGGCCCAATAAATTGCTCCCACTCCCAATTTAAACACAAATCCAGAAGTGCTTCTTCGATCGTCTAAGTGACTGGCATAATCACTATCGATGAGGGCTTCAAGTTTCAAATTGTTTTCTTGCTTCCTGTAGAAGATACCCAGATTAATTGTACCTTTTAGGTATCTTAAAATCCTTTTTGCTGCAAGCCAATTTTCCATAGTAGGTTTATCCATGAACCTGCTTATTAAACTAACACCAAACATCATGTCAGGTCTAGTTACAGTCAAGTACATAAGGCTTCCAACCACTTGCTTGAACAGAGTTTCATCAACTGTAACACCTCCATCATCTTTGCGTAATTTCGTACCCGGTACTATGGGATTTTTCACAGCATTACTGTCCTCCATACCAAATCTAGCTAACACATCCTTTGGATATCTTCTTTGACAAATGAATATTCCTCCTGCACATTGTTTCACTTCTTCTCCAAGGAAATGCCTCATTTTCCCCAAATCAGACATATCAAAATCTAACATCATTGAATTTTTAAACTCATCACACATGCTTTTATCATTCCCGATAAAAATTAAATCGTCAACATAAAGGCTTACAATTAAGAGCTTACCTCCTTTTGATTTTGTAAATAGAGTATGCTCATTGGAACATCTTTCAAATTCTTCTCGTATGAAATAAGCTTTGATTCTGCTATACCAAGCTCGTGGTGCTTGCTCGAGCCCATATAACACATTTTTAAGTCTGTAGACTTTCTCTTCTTCTCCTTTCTTTACAAAACCCTCGGGTTGCTCAACAAAAACTTCCTCTTTTAGCTCACCATGAAGAAAAACGCTCTTTACATCAAGTTGAAAAACCTCCCAACTAAATTGTGCAGCTATTGCAAGAATTACACGGATAGTGTCAAGTCTTGCCACCGAAGCAAATACCTCAGTATAATCAATACCATGGCGTTATGCATACCCTTTTGCTACCAACCTCGCTTTGAACTTCTCCACTGTACCATCTTCATTAAGCTTTGTTTTAAATACCCACTTGACTCCAATAGGTTTTATTTCTTTTAGAATCACAGTAAGTTCCCAAGTTTGGTTCTTCTCAATGGATTCAATTTTCGATGACATTTCTTCCTCCCAATTTTTGAATTTTAATGCTTCTTCGAACGTTTTAGGGTCATTCTCAGTTACCATCATCATTGCAATCAGATTTTCATCATCAGAGAGACCTTCCCCTGTTTCATAATTTGCCATCCATATTGGTTCTCTTCTTTCTCGCATGCCCCTCCCTTCAACCGATTTGTTAACATAAGAACCTGGTTCATTTGGAGGTGAAACTGTCAGACTACTTGGCTTGTTGGAGCTGCTGTTAGAGATGCTGGAATTGATGAAATTTCCAGGACTGCTGCTCAAGTTATTTGTGCTTGTTTCACCAAGTTCTTCATTTTGATCAGCCATAGTATCTTCTTCATCTCCCCACTCCATTATATCTTGCTCTATTTCTTCAACAGATCTGCCCCAATCCCAACCTTTTTCTTCTTCAAAAACAACATCCATGCTGACAATAATTTTCTTTGAGATTGGATCATAAAGCCTCCATGCTTTTGATTCATCGCTGACTCCTAGAAGAACACATCTTCTGCTTTTGTCGTCTAATTTGATCATGTTTTGATCTAGTATATGAACATGTGCCACACACCTGAAAACTCAGAAGTAATCTACCACTGGTTTTTCATTGTTCCATGCCTCTTCTGGGGTCTTATCTTCAACAGCTATTGTCGGGCATCGATTATGAATATGAACGCACCATTTTGCAGCCTTTGACCAGAAGGTTTTGGGAACTTTTCTTTCATTTAGCATGGATCGGACATCATTCATAATTGTCCAATTCTTTCTCTTGGCAACTCCGTTCTGCTGTGGTGTATAAGCTGTTGTCAACTGCCTGCTAATGCCCTGTGATTTACATAATTCTCCAAACTCATTTGAGGTGAACTCGCCACCCCTGTCAGTCCTCAAACAAGTTATGAATGCACCTATCTCCTTCTCAACACTAGCTTTAAAATTTTTGAAAGTAATAAAAGCTTCTGATTTTTCATGTAAGAAATAAATCCAAGTTTTACGAGAATAATCATCGATAAAACTTAGAATGTACCTCTTGCCACTGTGGGATGCTGGCTTGATAGGACCACATATATCTGAATGTACTAGCTGGAGCTGTTTTTCTGCCTTTAATAGACTCCTCTTTGGCATTGTATCTTTGTGTTGTTTCCCAGTTAGGCATGTTGTACATAACTCCTTGGGAGATTTCAGAACAGATAAGCCAATCACCATCTTTTTGAAAGCCAATGTTCTCAATCCCTTGTGATTCAGGTGCCAAATCGACAGTGCCACATGTGTGCCTCTTTCTTTGATACATCTTCAGTTTGCAAACACATGGAATATCTCTGTGGCATATGAGCTATCACAGAAAACATTCTGTTTCCACTCATATTAGTGTGGATAATCAGTCTCCTCTTAGAATGATACACTTTACAGGTTCCATCCCGAATTAAAATGGTTAATCTTTTTTCTTGAAGCTTCCCTATGCTTAATAGATTGTTTTTAAGCTCGGGAATATAATAGACATCAGATATTACCTGGATTGTGCCATTTATTTGCACCTTTTTACTCCCTTTTGCTACTACCGCCATTCTCATATCATTTCCAAGCTTCACTGTTCGATTGAAAGTTTCTTCCAATTCAGAGAACCACTCTTTGTTTCTCGTCATGTGGTTGTTGCAGCCTGAATCCAGGAATCATATCTCTTCTTTCTTTTCTTGATGAATATCTGCATATGACATCAAAAAAAGTTCCTCTTCTTCTAATTCAGCATAGTTAACTTTCTTTTCCCAGTCAGGACATTCATATTGGAAACGTCCTAATTTATGGCATTTGAAACATTCAATGACTGCTTTGTTTGTGGGTTGTCTCCATCTACCTCGGCCACGTCCTCCTCTGAACACGCCTCGACCCCTGCCTCTGTTTGATCGATCATCATGAGCCACTTTTAACACATGCTCCTCTTCTTGGTAACCTTGCATTCTTTGTTCATGAACTAGTAAACTTCCATGTAATTCATCAATACTCAGAGTACTTAGATCAGTTGATTCCTCTGTTGAACACACAACATAATTAAATTTGATAGTTAAAGATCTAAGTATCTTACTGACCACGATACTCTGCTCCAGTGTCTCACCGTTTTACTTCATTTTGTTCACTAAGGTCAAGGTTCGCCCCAAGAAAGTGTCTACTTTCTCTCCTTCTTTCATGGCCAGCAACTCGAACTCCATTCTTAATGCATGGAGTTGTGCCCTTTTCACCTTTGTGGACCCTTGATATTTCCGCTTCATTGAGTCCCAAATTGCTTATGAGGTTCCCTTGTCAAGAATTGTTTCAAGAATTTTTCTGTCAATAGCTTGAAACAGAAAATTCTTGACCTTCAAATCTTTGAGTTTGGCTTCTTCCACTGTCTTTCTCTGCGCCTCACTTGCTGATGCTGTCCCAATTGCAGCTGCAGAAATTCCTTCATTGACCAAATTCCACATCTCCTTACTCCTTAGGAAGTTCTCCATCATCATTGACCAATAATCATAATGGCCATCAAACTTAGGAATGGCCGGTTGCACAAACTTTTTTGAAGTTGTCATTCTGCTCACACATTTTTAATTTGACCCCTTTCACAGCTCTGATACCAAATGTTAGTTTTGGAATAACAAATAGCTGAAAAAATGATTATTCATTAACAAAATGAAGCTTATAAATAATCTTACAAGCAAAACAGAGTCTACTACTAACAACTAGAAACGTAGTCAAAACAAACTCTATTATTCATAAAGAATAGGTCTTTCCTAAAAATTAGAAACAGTTAAACAAACGAAATTACAGCTAATATTTTAATAATAATAAACTACCTAACAGTGCTCGTATGATGTAATCTGGCCTCTTTGCGTACAAGTTGTCTATGTTATTATAACTCAACTATTTTTATGATTTCGTTAAGCTGTCTAAATCTGCAGTATAATCAACTTCCTGCTCTCCTTAGTAAAAGCCACATATTACCAAGGACACAATTATTTATACTTGTATACGAGTTAATACATTCAAAGAAACAACTTAAATATATGTTTAGATGATTTTCTAAGCGTATGTTGTACCATGATGAATAGTCAATGATCATGGATAGTTAATGGATTAATAACTAAATGATAACAAGAGATCGACTCGTGGGATACTAACACATAATGAATAACCGCCACTTAAGAGGAAAGGCTAGGTCAAGCCTCCTGAATAACTGTCATTTCCTCTTGCCAAAATTTATGAGGGATGCTAATCAAACGTAAGATAGCTTTTAACTAGTACTTATGTGATCACAATACGTATGTTAGTTTTCAATAAAATTTTGAACTCCCTGCGCAACACATATGGCGGCTTAATTAATATTCGTCCAGGAAGCTTAATTCTTAATACTTCATTCTTAATATCTGTTCTTATTAAAGTTCGTGGACAGTTCTTATAAGATCAAGATAACATGTGTGATTAACCTAGTTCCATGTCAGAAATGAAATTTATAAACATCCAGCAATTTAAAAACGAAACCCGATAATTTGAGGAATAATAAGAAAATACAAGAACACAGGCACATGATGATTCCTCTTCGAATAGAGCAAAGTACACATTAATGGTGAAAACCTTTCTTTCATATAACTGCAACTGCTAAATCGGTTAAAAATTGAGAGAGTTCGGATTTACTTTCCCCATTTTAAAATGAATATCGTTTAAGATTTTTGTAAATAAATTAAGGAATTCAATGACGTTGTCGTAAGATATTACACTTTTATAACATTAACTCTATAATGTATTATAAGTAGTGTAGAGAGTAAAAAATAATTGACACAATTAAAAAATTAATAATCATTACTATATTAAATAGTGAAACTGACAGTCATTTTAAAACAAATTTTATTCGTTAAAATGACAATTATTTTGAAACAGATAAAATATATAATATGCTCTCAATACATGACAGATAGCTACATACAAGTGGACAACTTAATTACACATATTCTGCACTAAGTATTTGAGTTACTTTTAACACCTTCTCCTAACTCAAATTATTACAAAGTCATTACATTCATAAGCTCCCTTAGCTCTTTGAATCTTTGACTCTTCAAAGACTTTGTGTTGTACCCTAATTTTTGCTCCTAAGATCGCTTCATCATACCATATTAATTCAATCACAATAAGATCACATTAGGGCTTTTGGTACTCCTCCCTATCTTTAGCTTTGCTCTTTGAGAAATCATCAAGCACCTTGACTTGTTTCCTTTTGTGGTCGTGAATATTTTGTCTTATTTTTTCCTTTTAATTAATAAAATGCAATGTTGGTTTGTCTTGCTTGTTACTAATGTAGGTAAAGGCAATGAAGCTTAACAAGTTACCCCATGGGTTTATGAGTTTATTTCCATAGAGTTTGAGAAGTTCAAACCTCACCATTGAATTTATTTTGGAAGGAATGACATGGCAAGGTTATTTTGGTTCACCAAATTTAAAAGCTATCAAGATTGATTCAAAAGCACAAGGGGTTGATTGGAGAAGTTGTCATGCTTGGACAAGACTTTGTTCCCATTGGTCACAAGTGCATATTTATCTCAATTCTCAAGATATGGAAGTGGTTTTGGTGGATATGAGTTTTCATTTTCATCCTCAACAACTTCTATTTACAAAGCCTTTGTGTTGGTACAAGAAGGTGGTTCAAAATTGTCAAGTTTCTTCCAAGCATTTTCTTAATCTAGAAGCTAGGGTTTTGAACTTCAAAGAAGCATATCTTGCTCATCTTTTAGTATTTTGAGTGATTCCAAAAACATCCTCCTCTTCAAAGGGATCACTTCAAAAGTTTAAAAGAGTTTTCATGTGGAAGAAACTTGATGATAAAGAAAGATTACAAGTCCTCCAGATGAACCCCTAATTTCTCATGCGTGACTTCAAATGATCATAACTTGGTCAATTTTTATCACCTTTAGCCTACTCTTTTTCCATAATTATCTTGAGGATGTGAACTTTATGCTTTATTTTATATTCAAAGTGAGAAAATGAATGGAAGATGCCCTAAGGATACAAAAGATTATAGGTCATTTCATGATTTTTTGCTAACTTCAACAACTCATAACTCTCTCAATTTTTGGAGATTTTAAATGATTCAAGTTTCCAAATGTCATTCAAGAGGTCTATTTCATGCCATCTTTTTTGGTCAAGAGCAAATTCCAAGTGGAAGGCCATGTTTGGATGAAAAATATTATAAGTCACTGTTGAAGGAAAAGTTGAAATATTTCGAAGTATGGAAAGTCAACTTCTTTTTTCCCAACTTTGAGTCAATGCAACTTTCAGATCAAACATCCATTTGATTCCATTATTTTTCCATTGCAAAACTTGTAACCTCATATTTTTAAAGCATCAAGAATCATACCTTAAGACCCCTTGAGCTGAGAATGTCATTGGATTGAACTTGGTAACTTAGAACTGAAGTTTCTCCATAAGTCAAAATTTGAAGTCTTTGTTTTTTACTTCTAATCAAAAGTTTTCCATGCGTTTTTTCCTCTAAACATGTTTAGTGAAGTTCCAGAATTGATTAGCACAACAAAATGCGCGTTTTGGATGAGTTTTGATCAAATTAGAAGTCACACTTTTCTTGTTTGCAACTTCACACGATTTACCTTCAAACTTCATCATTTCACACGCTTGAACATTCCATTTGATTCCCTATAAATAGAGGGTCATTCCCCATTCATTTTCTCAAGCTTGGATACCCAGAATTACCCTGCCAATCTTGCTCCATAACTCAAAATTCTGCTAATTTGAAATCTATTCTCAATCCTTTTTTAATCCATTTTCCATCAATTCACCTTCCTTGATCTTCCCTGAAGCTAACCATATAATTACATCAAGAATCGTGCCCTATATTGCTCCATAGAAGTCCGATTTCAGAGCTCTGTAACTCAACTTCAATAGGTAGATTCCTTCATCAATTCTTCAAAACTTTGATATCATTGTGATGCTCTCATTTCCCTGATTCTAGTTGCAACACTTACTTTTATCTGGAAACATGTTTTAACCATGAATTTTCAAATCCCTTTTCAAAACTTTTCTTCCAAATTGCTTGAGCTACAGTTTATATAAATTTGTCGCGAATGTGTGGTTGTCTTCGTCTTAGAAAGACGAAGTGAATGGCATAGGTCTGAGCTTCTGATTTTACAGTTTGAGAGACCTGAAATTCACGTTGACTGGAGGTTGAAGATGACCAACGTGTCATCTTCCAACCAATGAAGGCGCACCACTTGTTTTTTTTTAAAAACTTATTTAATTAATGATTCAGTGCTTTATTCACTAATGACCATGACATGCACAACGTGTTAGATCCTTTGGATTTAATTACTAACACGTTTTGACTCTCATCCAATGGTCCACATATTTTTGACTTTATTTTTCTTTTCTGATTTTTATACTTAATTGTTTTAAATTTAAAAAAATCATAGAAAATTCATTTTTAGTCCAAAAAATCTGAAAAAATGATGAAAAATATTTTTGACCTTTCTCTTTCTGATTTTTATTTTTTCACAATTTTATTTTGTGTTTTGATATTTTTTTATAAATTTTCAATTTATTTGAATTGTTTTAAATATTTAAAAATACTTTGATACATTTTTAAATTCTGAAAAAATTATGGAATGATCCAATGATATTGTGACAAATATTGGTGACCTCATTTTATTTTTGTTTATGATTTTTTTTTTATTTTTTATCATTTTTAGTTTATTTTACTCATTTCTTTTAATTATAAAAATAGTTCCTGACTTTTAGAAATTACCAAAATTTTTATAAAATCATTTTAATTCATTTATGATTTTTCTATGGTCTTACTTTTATTTTCTTGATTAATTTGAATATAGTTGATATTTTTTTCTCTTTATTTCTATTTAAAAACTTTTTTAAAACTTTTTTTTATGTATATATTAAATGCAATATTCTTTTGTGATTATTTTATGGCTGATCTTGGATTAAATTTTTAGTCATGAACTTTGTTAACATCATTGGATCCATGGTGCTGAGTCTAACTCCACAAAAATGGATGAATGATTTTAATAATAGTTTGATTTAAATTTAATTCAAATGTGGTTTGTATATTCTCTCTTATCCCTCTTCATCTCATCCATTTCTTATTGCACTAAGTGTTATTGGAGCATAATCTTTATATGATGTCTCAAAATAAATGGTGCATAGATTACTATTGACCAGCCTCAAAATAGGTGCAACTTCTATATAACTTCACTTATGATTGCTTAACATATCACTAAATTTTGTCCCGATTCGAATAAATGATCATTCGTGACCCAAACCTATGTTTGCAAGCCCAAGTATGTTAACTTGATCTCTTTGATCCAATAACCTTGAGATTCATTGTGTGGAGGATTTGGTTCTACCAATCCTCTAATGGATCTACAACACTTTTGGTCAATGCGGATCACTTAAACATCGTTGATCATTAAATGGTACTTTTGAGGATTTCAAATGGATGATAAACTTGACAAAAAATAAATGCAACTTGTTGTGTGGAGGCTTTGGTTCTACCAATCCTCTAATGAGTTCCAAATGCAAGTTTCAAGATGGTCATCCAACTAACCACTAATCATTAATTTGTTTTTACTTTATGCCTTTTTTATTTTTATGCTTTATGCACCATTTACTTTTTGCATTACATTTCATGTCTTTTTATTTGTTTATTTTGCTCAGTTGAGATTTTCTGTTCTCTTCTAAGACACCTAATAATCAACATAAACTATAAAAATATTTAATCATACTTGGACTATTTGGTTACTATCCTTGGCATTATGGAGTATTGGACTTCTTGAACTTAGGATTAGAGACCTTGGCCTATGTTGGAGACATTGACCTTAATTGATATTTTGTTTGGAGTTCTTGAGGTTTACCTCAAGACATTGGGTTGTTTGTTTGTTTTGTGTGCAAGTTATTGTGATTACATACTTTGTTTGTAATATAGAATTCACCCGTATACAGCCGTTACTCTGCCCAATTTTTGTGAAGACCTAATACATTTGAAGTTTTATTCCCTCAAGAGGTCTAGTATCTTTGTTTGCTTGGTTTCAATCCAAAGAATGGGAACTTCATCTTGACTCATAATGTCAAGTTTTGGCTTCTTGTTGTTTAGATGGTTCTTATCCCAAGCTTTTACCTTATGCTTTAGGATAGTCTCTTCTTCTCCTCCCATCTTCTTTAATTTCAAAAATCTTCTCTCTCATTTGAAAACTCTTCTTTTTAAAATAAAAAAAAACTTGAACCACTTTCATAATAAACTTGGACTTAGGTCCATGCATTTTCAAAACCTTTTTCATAAATAAACTTCAATCAATTTAATAATACCTTGACATTTTTTTGTGAGAAGACTAAAAGTTAATCAATCTTATTTAAAACCATTTTGCCACTTTGGCTTTTACTTTAAACTTTTCTCAAAATATTATACTCTTGTCAATCCTTGTAGTGATGCAAACAACTATACTTCTACAATATGTAGTGAAGTGAGATATTTTCCACTTGGGTGTTGAGTGAGGCATTGTTGATTTTAAAATCCAAGCAAATATCCTCCACTTTGAGAAGATGCAAATTATCCTTTTTCATAATTGTGGGTAGTAAGTATGTTTTCCACACGGACAATGACGATGATGTCTTATCTCATAAAATCAACCAACACATTTGTGTTTTTTTTAAATTTTTAAAAGGTGAACTACGTGTACCCTGATCCCCTATTGCACGAAAGATGGTACGTAGGCACCAAAGGTTCGCAACCGTGGCGGGTGTAAAAATCATAAAAAGTATATTTCTTCTCTCATCTCCACCATCTATTTTACATAACAATATTTTATAGCCAAAATATACAGATTTTACAAAGAGGTTTCTGCGGAGTACCGTAGATGTTTAGGGTGTTAATACCTTCCCTTTGTATAACCAACCCCCTTATCTTAAATCTTTTCCCCTATTTTTTGGGTTACTCACTCTTTTCTCATTCCTTTGGAAACAATAAAGTGCGGTGGCAATTATTATTTTGATTTGTACAAGTCTAGTCAATCTAATGGCTTAGTCTTAAACATTTCTACCGCTACAAAAAAAATGGCGACTTCACTGGGAAAAGATTGATCCCTTGTTGGTCCATCCCTAAGTGGGTTGAGCTCATCTTTGTTTTATTTGTATATGTGCTATTGTTGTTTATGTGTTATATGTTGTATATATATTTGTCTGGATTTTCCTGGTTTTTAGGGCGCTTGCTGATTACTTATAAGTCCTATACCCAGACTTGGGAAAACTTTAAGATAGGACGGGCGGTATAGTGATGTTAACTTTGAGGAAGTAATCCCACAAAAGGAGGCATGAGATACCTCACTCAGTGGAGGCCCCTTTGACTGTAGTGTCGTTTACCGAGTAATCGAGAAGACGTACTTCGTTCAACCTGGGAGCCTGCTGAAACTGAGGACCTTAGAATACCAAACCCATCTTGGCCTTTTAGGTGTAGTGCGGAAGCTATGACGGAGTAATCCGGAAATAGTTGTCACGCGATACTACGCTCAGACGAGTTTTTCTTGAGAATATTACTAATTACCGAGTTAATCGGGAAGTTGGTAATATCCAAAGGAAGAATGTATACTCTGGGAACCTCTAGAACCTTGTTTGGAAGGTGATAAATTTTAGACCAACACCTTATGGGTAGTACCTTCGACCTCATGCTCGTGAAGTTGAACCTATAAACCATATATGTGTGATCTTGTGTGTGATTATTGCATCATGCATCCATGCACTCATAAGCATCTTTTGAAGAAATCTTATTTCAAGGGACTTAAAAGTTAACCATTTGTGAATATCTCAGGTACTTTGTGAACATGGATTCTAAAAAAAGAAAGACGGGAAAATACAGTTTCAAGGATCCCAAGATAGATGAGTTGATCAGCCTAATTCCCGAGATTGAGTGTTCTGCAGATTTTCAGAAGAAGTATGGATCCATCATTCCTCTTATGAAGCTGAAGATGAAGGAGGGAATTCTATCGACCTTGGTCTAGTTCTATGATCCGATGTATCATTGCTTTACTTTTCCCGACTATCAGTTGATGCCTACACTGGAGGAGTATTCTTATTTGTTGGATTTACTTGTTACCGACCGTGTTCCTTTTACTGGTTTGAAGGGTGAGCCAAAAACACATGAGATTGCTGCTTTGATTCATCTGGGGAAGTCTGAGGTGAAAGCCCATTAGACTACTAAAGGAGGGTTTAAAGGATTACCAACCCAATTCTTATTTGAGAAAGCTCGTTACTTTGCCAGGATGAAGAGTACAGTAGCTTTTGAGGCCGTCTTTGCTCTACTTGCTTACGGGTTGTTCTTATTTCCTAATATGGACAAGTTTGTTGACGTTAATGCTATCAGGATCTTCATGATTGGAGACCCAGTTCCTTCGTTGTTGGGTGATGCTTATTACTCTATTCATCTTCAGAATTCTTATCATGGAGGAATGATTAACTATTGTACGCCTTTGTTGTATCAGTGGTTTATCTCTCATATGCCTCAGTTTGATACTTTCTGGGATGTCAGGAAGGAACCCTGTTGGGATCCTAAGATCATGGCACTTACTCACTCGAATATTGATTGGTATCATCGAGATTACTAGGATGTAGAGATTGTTGAAAGTTGTGGTAGTTTCCCCAATGTACCTCTTCTTGGTACAAAGGGAGGAATTAACTATAACCCTTTTCTTGCACGATGACAACTTGGTTATCCGATGAGGGATAAACCAATTAGTATTCATTTGAGTAGTTTCTTTATAAAGGAGGGAGAAGACCATGGGGAAGCTAAGGAGAAGATTGCAAAGGCCTGGCGTCACATTCATAAAAAGAGTAGGAAAGACTTGGTACCTAGGGGAGTTGTTTCTTTGGAGCCATATCTCTAGTGGGTCCAAACGACATCTATTCAGTTGAAGATACCATATTCCCGGGAGACACCTATACCTGATTTATTTATGAAGACCACTCCTCCCTTATTGAATGATATAGAAGAGATACAACTTGGTTTGGTCAGGATGCAGCAGGAAAAGGATGCTTGGAAGAATAAGTGCCAAACTTTAGAGATTTCCTATAGAGCAAACTTGAAGGAGAAAGACGACTTGATTGAGATCCTTGAGAGTCGAGTGGTAGAGACTATAGAGAGGCAAGGGGATTTATTTTCTCCTAAGACTCAGTTAGATGCTAGTTGCTCAGTTCCCGATTCAGGTGATTGGAAGAAGGTTGCCACCAAATATGCGGAAGAGAACCATAGGTTGAAGGCTGAGATTGCCAGGCTTACAGGGAAGCGCCAGCGTATAGTGTGATCTCCGACAGCTTTACTTCTTAGGGTTTTAGACTTTATTTTTATCTTGTACTTGGGATTGTTGAGACTTGTAACCCATTTTGAAGTTATTATAATAAAAAGTTTCAGTATTTTCAAATGTGTTATTACTTTGATATTTACAATATGTCTATAAACTTTAAATTCCTTGAAATACTAAATAACAAAATAAAATCATATGCATTTCATATCATGCATCATATTGTACATATTTCTTGCATTTTTTATGCATATCCAGGTGTCTTACCAAGCTTCTTTACTTCGTTCAACAAGCTAACTCACCACTACAACACTCGGGATAATTTTAGAAGGAAGATGGACAACTTAGAATAAGAGAATTGCGAGCTGCGCGAGAAGGTTTCTGCTTTGAAGGCCGGCATGACCAATCTTACTGCTCTGATGGAATCTGGTGGCTGCTCAGAATCAGCCACCGAGTGCTCAACTTCAACCAACAAGGGTTACTACTTAAGCTCCGACTGTTCATGTGTCTGCTACTCTAGATGTTGTTCAGAATAGCATTCCTCAAGGTTATCCATGGGGAATGCTAGAGAACTTTGCGCCTGAAGGTTTCAATCTCGGTCCTCAAGACACCCCAGTTGTTCATACTATTGTTACTCCTACACCTCATGTGGTGCATGCTGCTCCTGTTGCACCTCCTTCGGTGAATATAGGTCCGTTTGTTAATGATGATGTGTGTCATCCTTTTCCTCCACCAAGTGAAGACTTGGACCTCTATGAGAGAATGGATGATTTTCAAGAGCTGTTTGACAAGATGCAGAGGGAGATAAAGGCCCTAAGGGGAAAAGAGTTATTCGGGCAGAATGTGAATGAATTATGCTTAGTCCCAAATGTTAAGATACCTGCAAAGTTTAAGGTTCCGAAGTTTGATAAGTACAAGGGCAACACTTGCCCTCGTGCTCATCTAGTAATGTGTGTAAGGAGAATGTCTACCCATACTGATGATCAACGTCTGCTGATTCACTTTTTTTAGGATAGTTTGACCGGTGCTGTGCTGAAGTGGTATATAAGTTTTGACAATGTTAATATCCGTAATTTTAATGACTTGGGAGAAGAATTTATCAGAAAATA
Source organism: Vicia faba (assembly GCA_948472305.1). Taxonomy (NCBI): domain Eukaryota; kingdom Viridiplantae; phylum Streptophyta; class Magnoliopsida; order Fabales; family Fabaceae; genus Vicia; species Vicia faba. Next base: position 1,331,737,219 of record OX451739.1, read on the forward strand.
CAAGTACAATGTGGACATGATTCCTGACTGTGATCAACTTAGGGCCATGGTTCAGAAAGACAGGGAATCATTCAAAGAATATGCACAAAGATAGCGTGAGGTAGCCGCCCAAGTGATTCCTCCCATGGAAGAGAAGGAGATTACTAATATTTTCTTGAAAACTCTGGGTGGTTTCTACTATGAAAGGGATGGTAGCAAGTGTGCTAAGTGACTTTACTGAAATGGTAGGCATGGGTATCCGTTTAGAAGAGGTTGTAAGAGAGGGTCGTCTAACAAAGAGTGAAGGATATGGAGGTGTGAAGAAGCCATCTTATGGGTTTACCAAGAAGAAGGAAGGGGATGCAAATGATGTTATGCAAGAGAGGAGGGTTAATCCTCCTAGGAGAAATTATCATCGTCATTAGCAAGTCGCCTCAGTTACTCCAGTTGTTAGTGTAGCTCCAACCACCGTTGCTTATCAGAGACCATCCCAGTAGGGGAATCAAGGGCATAATCAGAGAAGAGGGAGTTATGACCCTATTCCTATGAGTTATACGGAGTTACTACCGGCCTTGATTCAGAAGAAGTTGGTTCAGACACGACCACCTCCCGCTGTACCGTCACCTTTGCCTTGGTATTATAAGGCAGACCAGACATGTGCTTTTCATTAGGGAGCACCAGGGCATAATGTTGAGAATTGTTATCCTTTGAAAACTGAGGTGAAAAAATTGGTGAAGTTCGGTATTCTATCTTTCAAGGAAGTGAGTCCTAATGTGAAAGAAAATCCTCTACCCAAGCATGGAGGAGAAAATGATGTGAATATGGTGGTCGGTTGTCCAGGCGACTTCCAGATTTTTGATATTCATCTAGTAAGAGGAGATTTGGTGAAAATGCATGTAGACCTCTGAATTTAGCTACTATACACATGACCATTTCAGTTGTACTATTTGCAGTACAAGCATGCAGGGTTGCGATAAGATAAAGGTTGCTTTGTAGGATATGATGGATGAGGGCCTCATCCACATAATCAAGCCTAGGGAAGAGTATGAAGAGGAGGTGAATATGGTTTCTGGATGTTCGAGAGATTTCAGAATTTTTGATGTGGAGTATATGAATGAAGACCTTGTGCAATTGTATGCTACTTTCTGCCACTTGGCTGGTCAGGTGGAACATCATTATGGATCTTTCCGAATTTGATTTCGAGACTCCCGAGGATGTTCTATTGTGAGGAAAGGTGTTCAGTTGTTATTGGATGATGGAACTATCAAGGTTACAATTCAAAGGGATGATTACTATGAAGTTGATATGATTGAGGTTTGCTTGGAAAAAGAAGAGTCAAATGATGAGTATGCCTCTACAGATTAGTATTTCTCCTCAGATGAGGATTTGTTTTCCAGAGATGACTCAATAGTGAATGATTATGTTGAAGAAGGGGTAAACGTCATTGTGTCTTATTTTGGTGCACCCACCCATTTTGAAGTTGAGTATTATAGCAAGCCAGTTCTTACCCCATTACTAATCAGTTTGCCAGGTCCCGTCCCCTACAAGTCAGATAAGGTTGTACCCTACAAGTATAATGCTACAATCTTAGAGGATGGTGTGGAAGTTCCCATCCAGCCAATGCCTGACGTTGGAATATAGCTGAGACTAGCAGAGTGACCCGCAACGGTCGTGTGTTCGTACTAGTTGTTCATGGAGATGGTAGCACAGGAAAGAAAATTGCTGAGAATGTTGAACCCAAGAAGGTTATGGGTGAATCTAGTGGAGCTACATTAGAAAAAGAAGTGGATGATATTTTGAAGATAATCAAGATGAGTGACTACAGAATCGTAGATCAGCCACTGCAGACTCCTTCAAAAATATCTATCTTGGCTTTATTGATGAACTCCTCTGCTCACAGGGAATCCCTGATGAGGGTACTGGATCAAGCTTTTATGGAAAGTGACATGCCTATAGATCAATTCAGCAGTGTAGTAGGGAATATTACGTCATGTAATAACCTGAGTTTCTGCGACGATGAATTTCCAAATGAAGGAAAGAATCACAATCTGGTCCTCCACATTTCTATGAACTACAATTCACTATCCAACGTGCTAAATGATAATGGATCTGCATTGAACGTTATACCGAGGAGCAAGCTTATGAAGTTGAAATATCAAGGGACGCCCATGCACCCAAGTGGCATTATTGTGAAAGAGTTTGATGGATCGAGGAAGTCTATTATCGGTGAAGTGGACTTGCCTATTCATATAGGCCCCCATTTGTTTCAGATTACTTTCCCGGTCATGGACATTGTACCCACTTATAGTTGTTTTCTAGGAAGGCCATGGATACATGAGGCAGGGACCGTCACTTCAACTTTACACCAGAAACTGAAGTTTTCACGTGAAGGAAAAGTGGTAATCATAAATGGAGAACAAGCATTATTGATATCTCATTTTTCCTTTTTTAGCATTGTGGAGGCAGATGAAGCTGCTGTTGGAACCCAGTTCCAAGCTTTATCCATTGACAACATAATAGGAAATGAGAATTTTATGGTTTCACTCAAGGATGTGCAGCAAGTTGTGCGTAAGGGTCATAGTGAAGTTTGGGAATAAATTGTGGATCCACCTGTAAACAAGACCAGAGTCGGCTTGGGGTTCTCTTTGAAGAATGATAGAGGTAAGAGCATAAAGTTGAAGTCTACTGCAGGAAAGTATCAAACATCTTCCGTAGCGGGGGTTATCTCCATCCAACTGTCTCTGGGATTAATGCCATTGTGGAAGATGAAGCAGAGCTGGAAATGCCAAATTACGTGACGCACAAAGTTAGGGTTCATAACTTGATCACCATTGATGTTCCCTCTTGCATACATGTTTCAAAGTAATTTGTTTTGTTAATCTTTTTGAAAAGCTTGCACTCTGCCCAAGGTGGAAGTATTAATATTGTATGGGCTTATCTGTTTGCTGTGACTTTTAAAATCAATAATAAAAGTTGTCTTTGTTTCACAAATTGTGTCTTTATTTTTTGCTTTTTCTTGGAAAATGGTAATCAGAAGAAAAAACCTTTCAAAATAAATAATAATTGAAATTCAATTTGCATGATCACTTGTTATATGTGTCAGTTTCTAAAAGCAATCATAAATCACATGTGTCGACTAATTAAAAAATCCGTTGAATACAATGACCCTACACCCTCTCCCAACTTTGAATGTCCGGTGTATGGGGACGAAGAAGAAGACTATGATGAGATTCCAGAAGAGGTCTCACAGTTGCTTGAGCGTGAGGAGAGTGCCATTCATCCATATAAAGATCCTTTGGAAGTAATCAATTTGGGTTCAGAAGAAGATCCTGAAGAAGTCAATATTAGAGCATTGCTGCATCCTGATGTGAAGAGCAGGTTGATCAAGTTGTTGAAAGAGTATATGGATCTCTTTGCTTGGTCTTATCAAGATATTCCTAGTCTAGATACATATATTGTAGAGCACCGTTAGCCGTTGAAGCCAAGGTGTCCACCAATCAAACAGGAGTTAAGAAGAACTCACCCAAATATGGCAGTAAAGATCAAAGAGGAGGTTCTAAAGCAGATTAATGCCGATTTTCTTGTAACGTCAGTGTATCCTCAATGTATTGCCAATATTTTCACAGTACCAAAGAAAGACGGAAAAGTCCGCATGTGCGTAGATTACAGAGATCTAAATAAATCTAGTCTAAAAGATGATATTCCATTGCCACACATTGACATGTTAGTGGATAGCACAACAAAATTCAAAGTATTCTCGTTCATGCACGAATTTTCCGAGTATAATCAAATAAGAATGGCTCCAGAGGACATGGAAAAAATAATGTTGATCACACCCTGGGGAACATTCTGTTACAGAGTGATGCCCTTCAGGTTTAAGAACACTGGTGCAACGTACCAGAGGGCTATGACAACCCTATTCCATGATATTATGCACAAGGAAATCGAAGTATATGTTGGTGATATGATTGCTAAATCCCAGACTGAAGAAGGGCATCTAGAAGATTTGTTGAAGTTGTTTCAGCGTTTGAGGAAGTATCGTCTCTGCTTGAATCCAAACAAATGTACCTTCGGTGTTCGATCAGGGAAATTGTTGGGTTTCATTGTTAGCCATAAAGGAATTGAAGTTGACCCTGATAAAATCAAAGAAATTCAAGAAATTCCATCGCCGGGAACTGAAAATCAAGTCAGAGGGTTCCTCGGGCGTCTGAATTATATTTCCTGATTCATTTCCCACATGACAGCAACATGTGAACCGATCTTTAAGTTATTAAAGAAATATCAAGGTTGTGTATGGACGGATGACTTCCAAAGGGCATTTGAAAGTATTAAAGAATATCTGCTTGAACTTCCTATCTTGCTCCCTCCTGTTGAAGGAAGACCATTGATTATGTATCTGACAATGTTAGATAATTCCATGGGCTGTATTCTGGGACAACAAGATGAAACATGGAAGAAAGAGTATGTCATTTATCATCTCAGAAAAAAGTTTACTGATTGCGAGTCGCGATATTTTGTGCTAGAAAAGACATGTTGTGCTCTGGCCTGGGCAGCAAAACATTTACGGCAATATATGTTGAATCACACCACTTGGCTGATCTCTAAAATGGATCCAATCAAGTACATTTTTGAAAAGCCCGCGCTTACCAGGAGAATTACCCGTTGGAAGATGCTGTTATCTGAATATGATATCGAATACCGCACTCAAAAAGCCATTAAAAGAAGAGTGTTGGCAGATTATCTTGCTCACCAACTACTTGATGATTATCAGTCTACGAAGTATGAATTTCCCGATGAGGATGTGATGTTTCCTAAAGTGAAAGATTGTGATGAACCATTTCCTGGGGAAAGTCTTGATCTTGAATCTCGTTGGAGTATGATATTTGATGGAGCTGTGAGTGCTTATGGTAAAGGAATTGGTGTTGTGATTATCACTCCACATGGATCTCACATTCCTTTCACTACAAGGTTAACATTTGATTGTACTTATAATATAGCAGAATATGAGGCTGGCATCATAGGTCTCGAGGAAACTATTGATCTCATAATTAAAATTCTAGATGTGTATGGAGATTCAGCTTTGGTAATAAATCATATTAAAGGAGAATGGGATGCTCGTCACCCTGGCTTGATCCCTTACAAATATTATGCTAGAAGATTGTTACCCTTCTTTAATAAAGTTGAATTTCATCACATTCCTAGAGATGAAAATAAAATGGCGGATGCTCTGGCAACTCTTGCTTCTATGTATCAAGTAAATACTTGGAATGGTATACCTCGAATTATGGTTCAGCGACTGGATAGGCCCGCTCATGTGTTTACAACAGAGGAGGTAGAAGATGAGAAACCTTGGTATTATGATATCAAGCATTTTCTTCAAACTCAGAAATACTCGATTGGTGCATCAAATAAAGATAAAAAGACATTGAGAAGATTGGCTGACAGTTTCTTCCTCAGTGAAAATGTGTTGTACAAGAAAAATTATGACATGGTCCTGATTAGACGCGTGGATAGACACAAAGCAAACATGTTGATGCATGAGATTCATGAAGGCTCATTTGGCACTCATGTCAATGGACATTCGATGGCTAAGAAGATGCTAAGGGAAGGTTACTATTTGCTGACAATGAAATCTGATTGTTACAAATTTGCAAAGAAGTGTCATAAATGCTAGATTTATGCAGAGAAGGTTCATGTGCCTCCGATACTTCTCAATGTGATCTCTTCCCCCATGGCCTTTCTCTATGTGGGATATTGACATGATTGGGATGATAGAGCCCAAGGCTTCGAATGGACATTGTTTTATCTTGGTAGAAGTCGATTACTTCACCAAGTGGGTGGAGGTTGCTTCATATGTTAATGTTATTAAGCAGGTAGTTGTGCGCTTCATTAAGAATAATCTCATATGTCGATATGGTGTGCCGAGCAGAATTATCACTGACAATAGCTCAAATCTGAACAACAAGATGATGACAGAACTTTGTTAGGAATTCAAGATTGTCCATCACAATTCATCTCCGTGCAAGCTGAAGATGAATGGGGCTGTTGAAGGTGCTAATAAGAATATCAAGAAGATTATCCAGAAAATGGTTGTTACTTATAAGGACTGGCATGAAATGCTTCCTTTTGCTTTGCATGGATATCGAACATCTGTATGTACTTCAATAGGAGCAACCCCATTCTCCCTTGTGTATGGAATGGAAGTTGTGCTCCCAATCGAGGTTGAGGTCCCCTTTTTGCTTGTGATAATGGAAACCAAGTTGTCAGAGGCTGAATGGGTCCATAACCGGTTTGAACAATTAAATTTGATTGAAGAAAAGAGAATGACGACTTTGTGTCATGTGCAGTTATATTAGAAGAGAATGAAGAAAGTTTTTGATAAGAAGGTCAAACCTCGTGAATTCAGAGAAGGCGAACTCGTGCTCAGGAAGATCATGTCTTTTAACGCTGATTCTAGGGGAAAGTGGACTCCCAATTTTGAAGGCCCATATGTTGTCAAGAAAGCCTTCTCTGGCGGTGCATTAATTCTGGAAACTATGGATGGCGAGGAGTTCCCACGTCCCATCAATGCTGATACAGTCAAGAATTACTTCGCCTAATGAAATAAAAGAACAGCTCACTAAGTTGAAAACCCGAAAGGGCGGCTTAGGCAGAAAAGAGCGTCTCGGTAGGCCGAAAACCCGAAAGGGAGGTCTAAGAAAAAAGTAGAGACATAAACAAAATAAATTTCACACTAAGTTGAAAACCCGCAAGGGCATCTTAGGCAAAAGTTAGGGACTTTCTTGGCAAGTAACTACATCAATCAAGACTTGATCATTGAAGCAACAATTTTATCGGATCCTCATCATACTTCAGCAGAAGCAGCTGCTCAGTATTTCAAAAGTGGTTAGAGGGGATAGTGGTCATTGTATCTCAATGTATCTTTTCCATTATATATTACCATTTTCTGAACTTTGTAATTATCTATGGAGTCTCGCCATTCGAAGACTACCATTCTATTAATGAAATTTGATCTTTTACCCAATTCTTTGTATTTCTTATTTTATTTAGCTTGAAAAGACTCCATTTATTATTGATAATAACTTTAAAAGCAAAAAGATTAAATAAAAAAATTGATTTTAAAATAGAACTTACAATTTGCTTTTACTTCAAAACTTGTGACGCAAGAGAAAAACAAAAATGGTGATCCCAGGAAGGGACGAACTCCAGTTGATTTTAAGAAGTTTTTCTTCCCGGAGAAGTTTTTCTCAAAATGTTTCGCCATATACGGTTTGTAACTCCAGTACCCTTGGTCAAGTTTTGGTTCAGTTCTTCTCTTTCCTGAGTTTGCATGATATGAAGATTCAATCCAAGATTTCTTCAGTGAAGGTTTCGTTTGTTTAATAGAAGTTCTTTCTTCCCAGAGAAGTTGGTACAATGATTACTCTCGAAGAATACGGGCCTCTGTTTTCCCCAGTGAAGAATGTATATTGAGTTTCCCTTTGTGAATGTGGTGTTGACATCCCCAATGAAGTCGGCGTGAATCCCTTGCTAAATGTTTTGATAATTTGATGTTCGTCTGCCCTACTCGTAATCGATTTTTCAAATCCCCGGTAGAGGCGTTAATTTTGAATATATTTGATTCCCTATTGAAGTCTGGGTGCTATTCCCTTGTAAAGCCTGGAGAAGGATGTTGTATCTCTATATCTGTACTGTTTGGTTGCTATGTTTTGTTTACTTCAAGATTACGTTTCTCCCCAGTAAAGTTAAACTAGGCAGTAGGTTTTGTTTCTTTGGTTGGTGCTTACTTTTTCTTGGATTGTTCATCTTGGATGTAATTCAGTCGACTGTTGAATGTGCTCGAGTTGGTTTGGCCTGTTTACTCCCAGTGTTATATATCTATTTTGTCAGCATATGCACGATAACACTCATTCATTCATACATACATCATGCATAGCTAAAATTGGAAAATCATCGTCTATTCACTTTTTTTGACATATTACCCTATTTTACAGAGTTATGTTGTTCTTTCTCCAATAGAGTATGGGCCTTAAGCATAAAGTGTATGTTCTTTCAATTTCCCCACTGAGTTATCCCTCTTGGAAGATTTTTTCTCTAGCCTTCTTGTACAGCTCTTTGTCTGGATGATTTGGGTTTCCCTTTTGAGTTTATTTCTCAAAGGAAGTGTTTCAGACGACTGTCTCATTCCATTTTATTTCTGGTTTGAATCTTTGATCCTCGACAATATTATCACTTTGGATTTCTGCAAGCTTTGAGCATTGGTTTGAGAATGTGCATTTATTTTGCACGAGAAGACTTTATCTCCTGAGCAGGAGTATATTTGGCTTTCCCCGGAAAGTAATTTTTACAATCCTTCCTATAACATCCAGTAACAAGTCTATTTATTTGAGAAACTTATACTTCCCTGTAAAGGTCAACGTTACCCTTTTTTTTGTTATCTTCTCTATGAGTGGGTAGTTTGTAGTTAATTGTCAAATTACTCTCGTGGATGGCAAGATTTCCAATATTACATAGACAGTTTATTGTGAAATTTTGACAAATGGCAGTCTCTTTATTTGAGACAGCTTATATATTACCCTTTCCAGGCGGAGTGCCTTGGTTAAAGAAGAAGTTGAGACCCGTTCTAGGTGAAATGCCAGAATTTTGGGGAAACTTGTTATCTTTTTGCTACCTTCAGTGAACATTGGTAGTTCATCGTCAGTGAATGGAGGTGCTATGATATATTATCTCTCTACCTTCAGTGAAAGTTGGTAGGTCACCTTCAGTGAAAGTTGGTGATTGTTATCTTTTTGCTACCTTAAGTGAGCGTTGGTAGTTCATCGTCAGTGAACGGAGGTGCTATGATATATTTTATCTTCTACCTTCAGTTAATGTTGGTAGGTCTTTGGTAGTGAAAATTGATTATTTCTTCTCTCTACCTTCAGTGAACGTTGGTAGCTCACTGTCAGTGAACGTCGGTATCGTTATCTCTTTCCTCTTTCTACCTTCAGTGAACGTTGGTAGTTTCACCTTCAATAAGAGTTGGTGTATCCTATGACCTTTTTATCATACTCTATAAGTCGAGACTTTTGATCCACCACTGATTTATTTTCCTGGTCAGGTTTCTCTTTTGTTTCTTTATTTTGTTACATCCCCAGTGGTGTTTTACATCCCTTTGAATTTGTCCATGTGCATTCATATTGATAAGCATTGCATGGCATCTTAGGGTCAAAAATAGGGTTTGTTTTATATTTAAGTATCTTAGATCGCGTCGACACGAAGATTTTTAACCTTTGCATCTCCGGATAGAAGAAACTTAAACAAGGGCAGTTGTTGTACCCTAAATATTTCCCCTAAGATCCCTTCATCATACCATATTGATTCAATCACAATAAGATCACATTAGGGCTTTTGGTTCTCCTCCCTATCTTTAGCTTTTCTCTTTGAGGAATCACCAAGCACCTTGACTTGTTTCATTTTATGGTCATGAATATTTTGTCTTATTTTTTCCTTTTAATTAATGAAATTCAATGTTGGTTTGTCTTGCTTGTTACAAATGTAGGTAAAGGCAATGAGGCTTAGCAAGTTACCCCATGAGTTCATGAGTTTATTTCCATGCCCTAGTCAATAAAGCCTGAGAAGTTCAAACCTCACCATTGGATTTATTTTGGAAGGAATGGCATGTCAAGGTTATTTTGGTTCACCATATTTAAAAGCTTTCAATATTGATTCAAAAGCACAAGGGGTCGATTGGAGAAGTTGTCATGCTTGGACAAGACTTTGTTCCCATTGGTCAGTGCATATTTCTTCCAATTCTCAAGATATTGAAGTGGTTTTGGTGGCTATGAGTTCTCATTTTCATCCTCAATAACTTCTATTTACAAAGCATTTGTGTTGGTACAAGAAGGTGGTTCAAAATTGTCAAGTTTCTTCTAAGCATTTTCTTGATCTAGGAGCTAGGGTTTTGAACTTCAAAGAAGCATATCTTGCTCATATTTTGGTATTTTTGAGTGATTCCAAAAACATCCTCCTCTTAAAAGGGCTATCAACAAATCACTTCAGAAGTTTCAAAAAGTTTTCATGTGAAAGAAACTTGATGATGAAGAAAGATTACAAGTCCTCCAGATGAACCCCCAATTTCTCAAGTGTGACTTCAAATGATCATAACTTGGTCAATTTTTATCACCTTGAGCCCACTCTTTTTTTTATAATTATCTTGAGGATTTTAACTTTATGTCTTCTTTTATGTGAAAAGTGAGAAAATAAATGGAAGATGCCCTGAGGATACAAAAGATTATAGGTCATTTCATGATATTTTGCCAACTTCAACAACTCATAACTCTCTCAATTTTTGGAGATTTTTAATGGTTCAAGTTTCAAAATGGAATTCAAGAGGTCTATTTCATGCCATATTTTTTTGGTCAAGAGCAAATTCCAAGTGGAAGGCCATGTTTGGATGCAAAACATTATAGGTCATTTTTGAAGGAAAAGTTGAAATATTTCTAAGTATGGAAAGTCAACTTTTTCCCCAACTTTGACTCAATCCAACTTTCAGCTCAAGCATCCATTTGATTCCATTATTTTTCCATTGCAAAGTGTAGTAGTAGAAATGTTTAAGACGGAGCCATTGGATTAACTAGACTTATACAGATCAAAATAAAAATCGCCTCCGCACTTTATTGTTTCCAAAGGAATGGGAAAAGAGCGAATAACCCAAAAGAGGGGGGAAAGATTCAAGGTAAGGGGGTTGGTTGTGCAAAGGGGAGGTTTTAGCACCCTAAATATCTACGGCACTCCGCAGGAACCTCTTTGTAAAAAAAATCTGTATATTTTGGCTATAAAAATGTTGTATAAAGAATGGATGGTGGAGGTGAGAAAAGAAATATATTTTTATGGTTTTTTGCACCCTCCAGTGTTGTGAACCTTTAGTGCCTACGTATCACCTTCCGTGCAATAGGGGATCAGGGTACACATAGTTCCTCTTTTAAATATTTTAAAACACAAGTGTGTTGGTTAATTTTATGAGATAAGACATCATTGTCATTGTTCGTGTGAAAAAAATACTTACTACCCACAATCATGAGAAAGGAGAATTTGCATCATCTCAAAGTGGAGGATATGGCCAGGAATTTAAAATCAACAATGCCTCACTCAATACCCAAGTAAAAAATATCTCACTTAACTACATATCATAGAATTATAGTTGTTTGCATAGCTATAAGGATTGAGAAGAGTCGAATCTTTTGAGAAAAGTTTAAGATGAAAGCCAAGATGGAAAAATGGTTTGAATGAGATTGATTGATTTTTAGTATTCTCACAAAAGGAAAAATGTCAAAGTATTATTAAGTTTATTGAAGTTTATTTATGAAAATGTTTGAAAATGCATGGACCTAAGTTCAAGTTTATTATGAAAGTGGTTCAAGTTTAAAAACAAGAAGAGTTTTCAAAAGGAGGGAGAAGATTTTTGAAGTTAAAGAAGATGGGAGGAGAAAAAGAGGCTATCCTAAAGCATAAGGTAAAAGCTAGGGATAGGAACCATCTAACTAATAAGAAGCCAATACTTGACATTAAGATCCAAGATAGAATTCCCAATCTTTGGATTGAAACCAAGCAAGCAAAGATACTAGACCTCTTGAGAGAACCAAACTTCAAGTGTATTAAGTCTTCACAAAAATTGGGCAGAGTAACGGCTGTATACGGGTGAATTCCAGATTACAAACAAAGATTATAATCACAATAACCTGCACATAAAACAAACAAACAACCCAATTTCTTGAGGTAAACCACAAGAGCTCTAGACAAAATAATCAGATGAGGTCACTAGGTCTCCAATCATAGGCTAAGATTTCTAATCCTATGTCCAAAAATTCCAATGCTCCATAATGCCAAGGATAGTAACCAAATAGTCCAAGTATCATTAAAGATTTTTAGGGTTTATGTTGATTATTAGGTGTTTTGAAAAAGAAAAGTAAAGCTCAAGTGAGCAAAAATAAAAATGACAAGAAAGTAAATACCCAAATAAGCAAAGATGAAAATGGCATGAAATGTAAATGCTAAAAGTAAATAGTACATAAAAATAAAGGGGCATATAATAAAAATAAAGGATAAAGTCAATTATTAGTGATTAGTGGTTAGTTGGATGATCATCTTGAAACTTGCATTTGGAACTCATTAGAGGATTGGTAGAACCAAAGCCTCCACACAACAAGTTGCATTTGCTTTTTGTCAAGTATATCATCCATTTGGAATTCTCATGAGTATCATTTAATGATCAAAAATATTTAAGTGATCCGCATGGACCAAAGGTGTTGTAGATCCATTAGAGGATTAGTAGAACCAAAGCCTCCTCACAATGAATCTCAAGGTTATTCAAAGAGATTAAATTAACATACTTGGGCTTGCAAACATAAGTTTGGGCCACGAATGATCATTTATTCGAATGAGGACAAAATAGCGCTATGTTAAGCAATCGTAAGAGAACTTATATAGAAGTCACACCTATTTTGAGGTCGGTCAATATCCATCTATACACCATTTGTTTTGATACATGATATAGAGATCATGCTTCAAGAACACCTGGTGCAATAAGAAAAGGGATGAGATGAAGAGGGGTGAGAGAGAATATACAAACTACTTTTGAATTAAATTTAATCAAACTATTATTAAAATCATTCATCCATTTTTGTGGAGTTAGACTCAACACCATGGATCCAATGATGGTAATAAAGTTCATGATCAAAAATTTAATCCAAGATTAGCCAGAAAATAGTCACAAAATAATATTGCATTTAATATATATAAAAAAAGGTTTAAAATAAAATGTTTTAAAATAGAAATAAAAGAGAAAAATATCAACTATGTTCTAATTTATCAAAAAATAAAAAGTAAGACCATAGAAAAATCAGAAAAGGACTCAAATGATTTTATAATTTTTTTGGTAATTTTTTAAAGTCAGAAACTATTTTTAAAATTAAAAGAAATGATAAAAATAAACTAAAAATGATAAAAAAAATACCAAAGTCAGAAATAAAAAATAAATGAGGTCACCAATATTTTTCACAATATCATTGGATCATTCCATAATTTTTTAAGAATTTAAAAATGCATAAAAGTATTTTTAAACTAAAATAATTCAAATAAAGTAGAAATTTGTAAAAAATCCCAAAACACAAAATTAAATTGTGAAAAAAATAAAAATCAGAAAGAGAATAATCAAAAAAAATTTTCATAATTTTTTCAGATTTTTGGGATTTAATGAATTTTCTATGATTTTTTAAAGTCTAAAACAATTAAATATAAAAATCAGAAAAGAAAATAAAAGTAAAAAATATATGGACCATTAGATGAGAGTCAAAACGCGTTAGTAATCAAATCCAAGGGATCTGCACGCTGTGCATATCATGGTCATTAGTGAATAAAGCATAAAATCAAAAAGTAAAATCAGATTTAAAAAAAAAACAAGTGGCACACCATCATTGGTTGGAAGATGACACATAGGTTATCTTCAACCTCCAGCCAACGTGAATTGCAGGTCTCTCAAACTGTAAAATCATAAGTTCATACCTATGCCATTCGCTTCGTCTCTTCAAGACAAAGACAACCACACCCCCGCGCCAAATTTATATAAACTATAGCTCAAGCATTTGGAAAGAAATTTTTGAAAAGGGATTTGAAATTTTATGGTTAAAACGTGTTTCCAGTAAAAATCAAGTGTTGCGACTAGAACCAGTGCAATGAGAGCATCACAATGATATCAAAGTTTCGAAGAATTAATGAAGGAATCTACCTATTGAAGTTGAGTTGCAGAGCTCTGAAACTGGACTTCTATGGAGCAATATAGGGCATGATTCTTGAATGTAATTATATGGTTAGCTTCAGGGAAGATCAAGGAAGGTGAATTAATGGAAAAATTAGATTGAAAAAGGCTTGTATATGGATTTCAAAGTTGCTGAATTTTGAGTTATGGAACAAGTTTGGCAAGATGATTCTGGCTATCCAAGCTTAAGGAAATGAATAGGGAATGACCCTCTATTTCTAGGGAAGCAAATGGAATGTCCAAGCGTGTGAAATGATAAAGTTTTGAGGGAAATCTTATGAAGTTGCAAACAAGAAAAGTGTGATTTCTAATATGATCAAAACTCATCCAAAACGCGCGTTTTGCTATGCTAATAACTTCTGGAAGTTCACTAAACACGTTCAGAAGCAAAAACATGCAGAAACAAAGTGTTTAGAAGCTAAATCAAGGATTTCAAACTTCTGACTTGGTGAAAAATTCAGTTTCAAAGTGCAAACTTCTTACCAATGGAATTCTCGGCTCAAGGGGTCTTAGGGCATGATTCTTGATGCTTTAGAAATATGAGGTTACAAGCTTTGAAATATGAAAATAATGGAGACAAATGGATGTTTGAGCTGAAAGTTATAACGAGTCAAAGTTGGGGAAAAATATTGACTTTCCATACTTAGAAATATTTTAAAATTTTCTTCAAAAATGACTTATAATGTCTTGTATCCAAACATAAAGTTCCACTTGGAATTTGATCTTGATCAAAAAAGATGGCATGAAATAGATATCTTGAATGACATTTTGAAACTTGAACTATTCAAAATCTCCAAAAATTGAGAGAGTTATGACTTGTTGAAGTTGGAAACATTTCATAAAGTGGCCTATAATATTTTGTATCCTTATGGCAACTTCAATCCATTTTCTCACTTTGAACATAAAAGAAGGAATAAAGTTCACATCCTCAAGATCATTGTGGAAAATTAATAGGCTGAAGGTGATAAAAATTGACCAAGTTATGATCCTTTGAAGTCACATATGAAAAATTGGGGTTCACCTGGAGTACTTGTAATCTTTCTTCTTCATCAAGTTTCTTTCACATGAAAACTCCTTGGAACTTTTGAAGTGATTTATTAATAACCCTTTTAAGATAATGATGTATTTGGAATCACTCAAACATACCAAAAGATGAGAAATATATACTCCTTTGAAGTTCAAAACCCTAGCTCCTAGATTAAGAAACATGCCTTGAGGAACTTTGACAATTTTGAACAAACTTCTTGTACAAAAAAAAAATGCTTTGTAAATATAAGTTGTTGAGGATGATAATGAGAACTCATAAAAACCACATCCACTTCCATATCTTGAGAATTGAGATAAATATGCACTTGTGACAAAATGGAACAAAGTCTTGTCCAAACATGACTATTTTTTCAATCAACCCCTTGTACTTTTTTGGATCAAATTTGATAATATTGAAATGTGGTGAACCAAAATAAGCTTGCCATGCCATTTCATCCAAAACAACTTCGATGGTGAGGCTTGAACTTCTCAATATTTATTAACTAGGGCATGGAAATAAACTCATGAACCCATGGGGTAACTTGTTAAATCTCATTGCCGTTACCTACATGGATAACAAGCAAGACAAACCAACATTGCATTTTATTAATTAAAAGAAGAAATCAAGACAAAAATATTCATGATCACAAAAGAACACAAGTCAAGGTGCTTGGTAATTCCTCAAAGAGCAAAGCTAAATATAGGGAGGGTAACCAAGAATCCTAATATGATCTTGTTGTGATGGAATCAACATGGTATGATGAAGGGATCTTAGGGGCAAAAATTGGGGTACAACAACTGCTGTTATTTAAGTTTCTTCTATCCAAAGATACGAAGGTTAAAAATCTTCGTGTCGACGCGATCGATGATACTTAAATATAAAAAAATTCTATTTTTGGTCCTAAGATGCCATGAAATGTTTATGAGCTTCAATGCATCTGAACAAGACCAAAGAGACGCAAAACACCATTGAGGATGTAACAATAATAAAGAAACAAGAGAGCAACCCGACCAGGAAAATAAATCACTGGTGGATCAAAAGACCCGACTTATAGAGGGTGGTAAAATGGTCAAAGGATACACCAACTCCTACTGAAGGCGAGACTACCAACATTCACTGAAGGTAGAAAGAGAAAAGAAATAACAACACCGACTTTTACTAACGGTGAACTATCAACTTTCACTGAAGGTAGAGAGAAAGAATCACCGATGTTCACTGATGATGAACTACCAACTTTCACTGAAGGTAGAAGGAAAAGAAATATCAGAGCATCACTGTTCACTGACGATGAACTACCAACATTCACTGAGGGTAGAAAAAAGATAACAATCACCAACTTTCACTGAAGGTAATTTACCAACTTTCACTGAAGGTAGAGAGAGAATATATCATAGCATCGCCGTTCACTAACGATGAACTACCAACGTTCACTGAGGGTAGAAAAAAGATAACAAACACAAAATTTCATTGATGGTGATCTACCAACTTTCACTGAAGGTAGAGAGAGAATATATCATAGCATCTCCGTTCACTGATGATGAACTACCAACATTCACTGAGGGTAGCAAAAAAGATAACAAGCACCAAATTTCACTGATGGTGATCTACCAACTTTCACTGAAGGTAGAGAGAAAATATATCATAGCATCGCCGTTCACTAACGATGAACTACCAATGTTCACTGAGCGTAGCAAAAAGATAACAAGCACCAACTTTCATTGATGGTGATCTACCAACTTTCACTGAAGGTAGAGAGAAAATATATCATAGCATCGCCGTTCACTGATGATGAACTACCAACATTCACTGAGGGTAGCAAAAAGATAACAAGCACCAACTTTCACTGATGGTGATCTACCAACTTTCACTGAAGGTAGAGAGAAAATATATCATAGCATCGCCATTCACTAGCGATGAACTACCAACATTCACTGAGGGTAGCAAAAACATAACAAGCACCAACTTTCACTGATGGTGATCTACTAACTTTCACTGAAGGTAGAGAGAAAATATATCATAGCATCGTTGTTCACTGATGATGAACTACCAACGTTCACTGAGGGTAGAAAAAATGATAACAAGCACCAACTTTCACTGGTTGTGATCTACCAACTTTCACTGAAGGTAGAGAGAAAATATATCATAGCATCGCTGTTCACTGACGATGAACTACCAACATTCACTGAAGGTAGTAAAAAGATAACAATCACCAACTTTCACTGAAGGTAGAGAGAAAATATATCACAACATCATCGTTCACTGACGCTGAACTACCAACGTTCACTGAGGGTAGCAAAAAGATAACAAGTTTCCCTAAAATTATGGCGTTTCGCCTAGAATGGGTCTCAACTTCTTCTTTAACCGAGGCACTTTTCCTGGAAAGGGTAAGCTGCCTCAAATAAAGAGACTTCCACCTGCCAAGATTTCACAATGAACTGTCTTCGTGAATTATGAAAGTCTTGCCATCCGCTGGCGTAAACTGACGACGGACTGCAAACTATCCACTCGTAGAGGAGATAGCAAAAAAGTTATGACGACTTTTAAAGGGAAGCACAAGTTTCTTAAATAAAGAGACCTGTCACTTGTTGTCGTGGAGGATTGTAAAAAGAAATGACTTTATGGGGAGAACAATATGGCTTCCTGGGGAAAGAAATATGACTTCCTGGGGAAATGCCACGATATTCCTACTGAGGACATAAAGTCTTCTTGTGCAAAATAAATGCACGAACCAAAACTCGAAGCTTTTAGAAATCTAGAGTAAATAACATTGCTGGGAAACCAAGGATTCAAACCATAAATAAACTGGAATGAAACAGTCAACCAAAATACAACCTTTGAGAAATAAACTCAAGAGGGAAAACCACATCCATCCAAACAAGGATCTGTACAGGAAGGCTAAAGAAAAAAATCTTCCACAAGGGATAACTCTGTGGGGAAATTGAAAGAATATATGCTTTCTGCTTAAGGCCAACACTCTATTGAAGAGAGGACAACGTGACTCTGCAAAATAGGGTGATATGCCAACAAAAACATTAACAAATGTTAATGAGAAATGATTTTCCAATTTTATCTATGCATAATGTATGTATGAATGTATGAGTGTTATCATGTGTATGCTGACAAAACAGGTGTACAACACTGGGAGTAACCAGTCAAAACCATCTCAGGCACAAGCAACACTCGGCTAAATCACACCCAAGATGATCATTCCAAGAAAAAGTAAGCGCCAACTGAGGAAACATAACCTACTTCCTGCTTCAGCTTTACTGGGAAGAAACACAATCCGAAAGTAAACAAAACAAAGTGACAGAATAGTATAGATACAGGGATAGAAAATCCTTCTCCAGGCTTCACCGGGGAAACAAATGTTTTCAAAAGTAACACTTCTATTGGGGATTGCAAAACCAATCTCAAGTAAAGTATATGGACACCAAATCATCAATACATTCACTGGGGAATTCAGGCCCACTTCATTGGGGAGGTTAACACCATATTCACAAAGGGAAAACCAATATACGTTCTTCATTGGGGAAAACAAAGATCCGTGATCTTCGAGAGTAATTATTATACCGACTTCTCTGGAAAAAAGAACTTCTATTAGACCGAATGAAAACTTCACTAGAGAAATCTCGGATTAAAACCTTACATCATGAAAACTCAGACAAGGAGGAGAAATGAATCCAAACTTGGCCGAGGATACCAGAGTTTTAAACCCAATACGGCGAATCATCCTGAGTAAACTTTCCCGAGGGGAACAAAAACTTCTTAAAACAACCGGAGTACGTCCATTCTTGGGATCACCATTTTTTTTTTGTTATTTTTTTCGCATCACAAATTCTAAAAAAAAGAAAATTGTAAATTCTTTTTGAAAAATCAATTTTGTTATTTAATCTTTTTGCTTTGAAAGTTGTTATCAATAATAAATGGGGTCTTTGCAAGCTAAACAAAATAAGAAACACAAAGAATTGGGTAACAACTCAAACTTTATTAATAGAATGGTAGTCCGTGAATGGAGAGACTCCATAGATGATTACAAAGTTTGGAAAATGGTAATATATAATGGAAAATATACATTGAGATACAATGACCAATATCCCCTCTAACAATTTTTGAAATCCTGAGCAGCAGCTTCCGTTGGAGTATGATGAGGATTCGAGAAGATTGTTGCTTCAATGATCAGATCTTGTATGATTCAGTTACTTGCCAAGAAAGTCCCCAACTTTTGCTTAAGCTGCCCTTGCGAGTTTTCAACTTAGTGGGAAATTTATTCTGTTTATGTCTCTAACTTTTGCCTAGACCGCCCTTTCGGGTTTTCGGCCTACCGAGACGCTCTTTTTTTGCCTAAGCTGCCCTTTCGGGTTTTCAAATTAGTGAGCTGTTCTTTTATTTCTTTAGGAGAAGTATTTCTTGACTGCATCAACATTCACGGGACGTGGGAATTCCTCGCCATCCATAGTTTCAAGAATTAATGCACCGCCAGAGAAGGCTTTCTTGACAACATATGGGCCTTTAAAATTGGGAGTCCAGTTGCCTCTAGAATCAGAGTTGAAAGACATGATCTTCCTGAGCATGAGGTCTCCTTCTCTGAATTCACGAGGTTTAACCTTTTTATCAAAAGCTTTCTTCATTATTTTCTGATATAATTGTCCATGACACAGAGCTTCCATCCTCTTCTCTTCGATCAGATTCAATTGGCCAAACCGGATTTGGATCCATTCAGCCTCTGTCAACTTGGTTTCCATTATCACACGCAAAAAGGGAATATCAACCTCGACTGGGAGTACAACTTCCATTTTGTACACCAGGGAGAACGGGGTTTCTCTTGTTGAAGTGAGAAAATACGTTCGATATCCATGCAAAGCAAAATGGAGCATTTCATGCCAACCCTTATAAGTAACGACCATTTTATGGATAATCTTCTTGATATTCTTATTAGCAGCTTCAACAACCCCATTTATCTTTGGCCTGTACGGCGAGGAATTATGATGGACAATCTGGAATTATTCACATAGCTCTGTCATCATTTTATTGTTCAAATTCGAGCCATTGTCGGTGATAATTCTACTTGGCACACTATACCGACATATAAGATTATTCTTGATGAAGTGCACAACCACCTGCTTAGTAACATTGGCATATGAAGCAGCCTCCACCCACTTGGTGAAGTAATCAATTGCTACCAAGACAAAACGGTGTCCATTAGAAGATTTGGGTTCGATCATCCCAATCATGTCAATACCCCATATAGAGAAAGGCCACGGGGAGGAAATCACATTAAGAAGTGTCGGAGGCACATGGACCTTATCTGCATAAATCTGACATTTATGACACTTCTTTGCAAATTTGTAACAGTCAATTTCATTGTTAGCCAATAGTAACCTGCCCTTAGCATATTTTTAGCCATCGAATGTCCATTGGCATGAGTGCCAAATGAACCTTCATGAACCTCATGCATCAACATGCATGCTTCGTGTCTATCCACGCATCTGAGCAAGACCATGTCATAATTTCTTTTATATAACACATTTCCACTGAGGAAGAAACTGCCAGCCAATCTTCTCAATGTCTTTCTATCCTTCTTCGATGCACCGATCGGGTATTCCCGAGTCTTAAGAAAATGCTTGATGTAATAATACCAAGTTTTTTCATCTGCTACCTCTTCTGTTGTAAACACATGAGGGGGCCTATCTAGTCGCCGAACCATAATCCGAGGTATATCATTCCAAGTATTTACTTGGTTTATATAAGCCGGAGTTTCTAGTGCATCCACCATCTGATTTTCATCTCTTGGAATATGATGGAATTCAACTTTATTAAAGAAGGGTAACAACCTTCTAGCATAATCTTTGTAAGGGATCAAGCTGGGGTGACGAGTATCCCATTCTCCTTTAATCTGGTTTATTACCAAAGCTGAATCACCATACACATCTAGATTTTTATTTTCTGAGATCAATAGCTTTTTCGAGACCCATGATGCAAGCCTCATATTCTGCTATATTATTAGTACAATCAAATGTTAACCTTAAGGTAAAAGGAATGTGCGATCCATGTGGAGTGACAATCAAAGCACCAATTCCTTTCCAATAAGCATTCACAGCTCCATCAAATATCATACTCCAACAAGATTCACGGTCAGGACCTTCCTCAGGAAATGGTTCCTCACAATCTTTTACTTTCAGGAACATCACATCCTGATGGTCCTCCATTGGTTGGTGAGCAACATAATATGCCAATACACTAATTTTAATAGCTTTTTGAGTGCGGTATTCGATATCATATTTAGATAGCAACATCTTCCAGCGGGAAATTCTCCCAGTAAGAGCAGGATTTTCGAAAATGTACTTGATTGGATCCATTTTGGAGATCAACCAAGTAGTGTGATTCAACATATACTGCCGCAAACGCTTTGCCACCCATGCCAAAGCACAACATGTATTTTCCATTATGGAATACCGCAACTCACAATCAGTGAACTTTTTACTGAGATGATAAATGGAAAACTCTTTCTTCCATGTTTCATCCTTTTGTCCCAGAATACAGCTCATGGAATTATCTAACACTGTCAGATACATAATCAATGGTCTTCCTTCGACAGGAGGGAGCAAGATAGGAGATTCAAGCAGATATTCTTTAATACTTTCAAATTACCTTTGGCAGTCATCCGTCCACACACAACCTTTATCTTTCTTTAACAACTTAAAGATCAGTTCACATGTTGCAGTCATGTGGGAAATGAATATGGAAATATAATTCAAACGCTCGAGGAACCCTCTGACTTGTTTTTCAGTTCTTGGTGCTGGAATCTCTTGAATTGCTTTGACTTTATCAGGATCAACTTCAATTCCTTTCAGGCTAATAATGAAACCCAACAATTTCCTTGATCAAACACCGAAGGTGCATTTATTTGGATTCAAGCGGAGACGATACTTCCTCAAATGCTGAAACAACTTCAAAAAATCTTTTACATTCCCTTCTTCAGTATGGGATTTGGAAATCATATCATCAACATATACTTCAATTTCCTTGTGCATCAGATCATGGAATAGGGTTGTCATAGCCCTCTGATACGTTACACCAGCGTTCTTCAACCCGAAGGGCATCACTCTAACATAATGTTCCCCAGGGTGTGATAAATGTTGTTTTTTCCATGTCTTTCGGATCCATTATTATTTGATTATACCCGGAAAATCTGTCCATGAACGAGAAAAGGTTGAATTTTGTTGTGCTATCCACTAACATATCAATGTGTGGCAATGGTAAATCATCTTTTGGACTAGCTTTATTTAGATCTCTATAATCTACCACATGCAAACTTTTCCGTCCTTTTTCGGTACTGGGACAATATTGGCAATCCATTGAGGATACACTGACGTCACAATAAAACCAGCATTAATCTGCTTTAGAACATCCTCTTTGATCTTCACTTTTATATCTGGGTGAGTTCTTCTCAACTTTTGTTTAATTGGCGGACACTCTGGCTTCAATGGTAAACGGTGCTCTACAATATCTGTATCTAGACCAGGCATATCTTGATAAGACCAAGTAAAAATATCCACACACTCTTTCAACAACTCAATCAACCCGCTCTTCACATCAGGATGCAACAATGCACCAATCTTGACTTTCTTCAGATCTTCTTCTGAACCCAAATTGATCACTTCTAATGGCTTCTTATATGGATGAATGGTATTTTCCTCGTGCTAAAGAAACCGTGAGACCTCTTAAGGAATCTCATCATAATATTCTTCATCGGCCCCATACACAGGACATTCAAAGTTGGGAGAGGGTGCATGGTCATTGTATTCAACGGGTTTTTAATTAATTTGTGTGATACGGTGGGAGAACTGACTATGGTTTTGCGTTTGTTTTCGCAAATGTTTCGGTTGAGCAAGAGTCGCCACCGAATTTTTATTTTATCCTAAGGAAAGGTTTAAAAAGCACAGCAAAAACCTTTGAGATTTTTCTTGGGTTCGGGGAGTAGATTATAGAAAGGGAAGGTATTAGCACCCTTTCTATCCATGGTTATCCATGGGCTCTTAGGTACTTGCTTAGATCAACTTGCCTTGGTTTTCAATTGTTTGAAATGGTGCTTTGTGTGGCTTTTGAAAAATGTTTTGAAAAAGATGCCTTGTCTAGGCTACCCTTGTAACAATTCTTTACTCGAATGTTTTACAAAAGGGTGTTTTGTCTTTTTGAAAAGATGTTTCAAGGTTTTTTTGAAAGTGTTTGTGAAGTGTGGTTTGAAAATAGGCAAGTGTTTTCTTTTGCAAGTTGACAAGTACTTAAGAGCTATCTATCCTAAAGTTCTCAAAGATTTATGCTATGTTTTAACCCTTTTAACAATTTTGTTCCACCATTGCATTTGGTGGACAATCTTGTGTTAGGATGTGAAAGGGACGGGCGCGGGTCATCGTTTAGACCATAATTGCAATAGTGCTAAGTATCTTTGGGCAATTTTTCTTTTAAGGGACTTGATCATTTTAGGAAACTTTTCGAAAGCGTCATCGAGGGACTATGATCATTTGAATTGCTTGCTTTGTTTTTGCCCAAAGAAACCTAACATACAATATGGCCCATTTATTGAAGGCAACAAGTGGAATATCCTAGGGGTGCAAGTGTGATATGTGTTGTCCATTTTCATGCTTGATTATCTTGAGATTAGGTCAAACTATTTTGTTCTTTTTATTTGCATACAAACCCTAATTCTAGCATGGTATAATTAGCAAACATTAAAGTGCGAAAATTAAATTTCCTAAGCTATTACAACACAATATGGGAAGGGGGGTACAAATGTTCAAATGGGGGGATATTTAGACAAGGAATTTAAACCTAGCTATTACATCAATTTTGGAATATATACAAGATAATTAATTTGCACAAATTAAATAGAAATAAAATAAATATGCAAGATGCAAAAAGGGTTTTTTATATGTATATAAAAAAAGTATTTTTTATGTCCAATAAACAAAAATAAAAAAAGTATTATTTTTGGAGCTTTTTAATGTTTAGGGCAAAACCCTAACTTTCTTAGATAAAAAGTATTAATTATTTAATATATACTAATATTTATCAATTATATATGAAATAAAAATAAAAATGAAGTATATTTGTCAAAATGATATTTTACTATTAAATGTTAATAAAAAATAAAGTGTATATATTTTTGTATTTTTTTACTAAATATTCTAATAAATATCTATATATATGTATTAATTTCTAAATATGTGTTATATATATAAAAATAATAATATTTAATATTTAAAAAAAGTATATTTTATACAAAATATTTTAAGAAGATAAAACAAAATAAAAATGAAAATAAAATATGCTTACATTATTTTCTAGTATTTTAAGTAAAAAGTGAGTTTATATAATTATTTATGTACAAATAACTAATCTAAACAAATAAATGCCTATAAATTCAAAAATGGTGTAAAAAATTATTTTTATATTTTTAATATCATGAGGAAAAATAAATAAACCAGAATGAAAAAAGAAAAGTCAAAAAATCAATAAAACAAATAAAATGGGCCCAGGGGGTGTAAAACCAAAAACATGGTGTGAAAAGAAATATCAAAGCAGGCCCAGCCCATGTGGCTTCTTCTTCAACCTCTGGACAGAAAAATGTTCAAAAACGCGCGCCTGAACATCAATTCAAACATCTGGATTCCTTGATCTTTTGCACAAACTTACAACATAAGAAATGTTAAGCATTGAATCACTGTTGTACCCCAAAATTTGCCCTCCCATATTCATCAAGAATTGTCAAAGTCAAGGTCACAAATGCCCCAAGGATTGTGCAGCTCAACTGTCTCCTAGACAGTCAAAACTAGGGTTGGAGTTCTGGTCAAGCAAATGAACTTTCCAAAGGCCCAATCAAGTCTCATGTGCCTACAAAGATGGTCAAGTGTCTTCATATCAAGTTTCAAGGCATTCAGCTCAAAATTGCACAGTCAAAACCCTAGATGGCACTACAGTCAACTGTAGGGGCAAAATGGTCATTTGACAGTCTAAAGTTCAAATTTTTGGTCAATATATCATTTTGAAGCCACAAACATCATTTGATCAATGCTTGATCATGATTCTCAAAGTTTGGCTCAGAAATCATCAAAGATGCAAAAGTTGCTATATTTGGACAGCTGGAAAAGTCAACTGAAATTGACCAGGGCATAACTTTCACATGGATTATCAGAAAAATTCCATCCAAAGCTCATTTTGAAGAGAAAGACATTTCCTACAATTCATCTTCATGTTCCAAGTCCAAGAAATGCTCTCACAAAAAGTTATCAATTTCAACATTATAGGTCATTTTCAAAAGTCAACAAAAAGTGACTTTAAGTCAAAGGCCATAACTTGAGATTGGTAAATCAAAATGACATGGGACCAAAGGCATTGGTTAAAGGACTCAAAGACCTTTCCAAAATGTCCAAGAACATGTGAAAAGCTTAAAAATTGACCAAGTTATGCCTTGTGGAAGTTGGGAAATTTTTGGAAATTTTTGAAAGTCAACATTGATGCAAAAGGCCTAAAAATGCAAATGGGCCCAATTATCTTCCAAATTTCTTCATGCCAAGCCTATGCACGACCACTAGGCCCAAAGGGAAGTATTCTCATATTTTTTAATTATTTATTTGAATTAATATTAATTTATATTCATTTAAATGATTTTAATTCATGAAAAATATAATCTTAAGCAAAACAAATCTTTTTATACACATTATAACCTCAATATTTCGTGCTTAACTGATTAGGGCAAGTTGTGATAAGAATTGAGCATGATTGATACAAAAACTATGAGAAAAAGATTGGAAAAGATCTTGTGAAATCAAATCTTCAAAAATCATTAAAGCAATGGATTTTCTTCAATTTTCTTGACCTAACATGCTCCATATATGATCAGAACATAACCCTAATGATAAAAGGACTGAAAAGCTGCGCATACACAAGCTTTGCCATTCTTGAAAAATTCTCCTAAAAACTCAATACTGAAATCTAGGTTTTAGGTGGATTCAAGCTGTGATTTTTGTTTCATTAGCTTCCTTGGACCATTCAGAACCTTCCTCAATCATTAACAACAAGAAAAACACCCTGAAACGGTATCTCAAAGTCCAACCGTACCTTGGAAATTTTGAAATCATACAGCACGATTCCATCATCTTTATGCATTTTTTTTCATGGATTCATGTTTATGTTGATATTTCTGAACTAACCACTATGTTTAATTATGTTATTTTGCCCTATATGCCAATTCACCATTAGAGAGGCTTAGGGTTCCGAAACCTCCAAATTAGGCGTTATCAGTTCGTGTAAAATTAGGACACACCAATGCTATGATTGAAATCTGCAGGTTGAGACGAAGAAGACAAGATGCTCGCGCTCAATTTATATGTATTCAGAATCTAATCGCTATTTTTGAAACACGCGCATATTGAGGGGGTTTAAAACCCCCGTTAAATATTTGTTGTTTTTCAGGGAAGCAGAACAACGAAGAAGAAAGGCTTCGTGGCAACCATTGAGTGGCCGTTTCAAATTTTGGCGCGCGTTCCAAGCGTGAATCCACTTTCTTTTTATATTAATTGTGTTATATTATATATTAAAGATGAACGTGATGGCTCAGTGGTGACACGCTATGTTTGTAACCCCAAGGACCTGGGTTCAAGTCCCAGGTCCTACATATTTGCCATATTATTTTGCAAACTGAAATTCTATGCAGCGCTAGTTAAGGTCCATGCTATGCATCCTCAAGAATCCACCAGCCATGTGTCCTGGAAAGCAAATCAAGGGCCATGATCAAAGGAGTACCCTAAGCACCAGTCAACGCATCATACCTAATCCCAGAAAGTCAATGAATCAACCCTTATTGGGCCAGGCTTTTCAGGCTTATACCTCCAAAATTTGGGGCAGCACCCCCACTCTGGTTTGCTTTCTTTATTTTATTTTTTTTATTTTAATTATTGTATGATTTATTTAATTGCTTTAATTAACTTATTTTTTTTCTATAAAATATAAAAACATTAAAAAATGCAGAAAACACAAGAAAAATATAATATTTATTTTATTACAATTATTTTCATAAATAAACTAGCATGTAAATAAACTAGTGTAATTAGGGTTTAATTCCAATTCTTTTTTTTAATAAAAATCCAAATCATGTAGAATTAGGTTAATTAATAGTTTTAATGTCTTTTTAATTTTTATTTCTCACAATACTATTTATCTATTATTTTTATTTTTATAATTAAAAATTGTATATAATAAATTTTAGGTTAATTTAGGTCATATTTTAATTCTTTCTTAATAAATAAAAAATATTAGAATTTAGGGTGTGCCGTTTAATTTAATTTCAATTAATTCCTTTTTTTCATTAAATCTAAAAACACAAAAAATATCATTCTCATTTAATTTTAATTTTTAAATCCTTATTAATTTTAATTATTTGCAAAAAGGGTCCAACGCCCGTCATTAATCAGTTAATTGCGCATTTATTTTATTATCGCTTATTATAATTTTGTAAATATCCCAAAGCCATGTAATTTACTTTTCGCACTTTATTTCTTCGCATTATTTATTTTTCCGCTAAATCGGGTCCTGGAAATTTTGGCGATGTGGGCCCGCGCCTTTGTAATAGTCGTAGATTTATCTTTTCCGCACTCCTAACTGTTAATCAAGCATGAAAGAATGAATGTCTAATTAAAATCAAGCGTAGAACACGACAAACATGACAAGGCAAATAAATGAAACATGACACACAATTCGCACACACCACCCCTAGGGTACGCCTCACTGTTGCCTTGCCTTCGAAAGGTGATCGTCGAGTAGAGGATGTCTTAGTAAGTCCTCATGATCCGGGAACCTGGCATGAGGGTAGCTTCTAAGGTGTCTTCCCATTGCTCTGGTGATCACCATGTCCCGAACCTCGAATTGACCCGAACACCTCCAACGGTGGTGCTACCTACCTCTCAATGGTGGGATGGCATTACTTTAAAGGACATTTACACAGACGAATTCCTTAGGGTAGGTAGACGACTCTAGATACTTGCTCTAAATCTCAAAACGAAACAAAAAGACTTTTCACACTGACACATTTTCAAAAGCTTTCAAAGCAAAATTTTTCAAACACTCTGACGTACGAGTCGAACTGAATTTTTTCAAAGAAACTTTTTTTAAACCCACATTGAAAAGCAAACAAACCATTTTGAAAACACAAGTGAGCAAGTATCTAAGAGCCCATGGATAACCATGGATAGAAAGGGTGCTAACACCTTCCCTTTCTATAACCTACCTCCCGAACCGAGAGCAATCTCTTTAAAGGAATTTTTCTGTGCTTTTGTCCTTTCCAATTGGAGAAAATAAAAGACGGTGGCGACTCTTGCTTACCGCGACATTTCGCGAACCAGCTTTAAACAGTCAGTTCCAGATCCACCGATCACAGAACTGGCGACTCTGCTGGGGACTAAAACTTAAAGTGAGGTGTACCTTAGGGCTAGGTCATAACTGTGTTTTCACTTGTATTGTTTTGCTTGCTTTATTATTGTGGGTTGCATCGGAGATACATAGATCCTAACCCGGATCTGGGGATACCCTGTTTAGGTAGCATAAGCTGTGAGGGACCTGTCCGGCGTAGACCGACACAGGTGAAGCAGTGGCTACGTTGGTGTGACACCTTAGTCTGTACCGATATCCCTTGTGTCGCAACGAGGAGAATATGGGTCTTCTAAGGAGTCATTAAGCACCAACAACCTTAGAACCTTAATTGACACAACTTGGCCAATAGAAACAGTAGCAGTATGCTACGCCCATTGAGGCTAAACTCTCGTGATGGTTCTGGCCGCAAGAAAAGATTGCGATGCTGGAGTTATGACCGATTGAGGGTAGTCAATGATATTGGGATCCTCTAAGAACCCGGTTACTTTTGATTAGGACAGGTATGAACCAACAAACCGGAAGAGGGTAGTACCTAGACCTCATGCTGGCCTAAACTTTAGGGGCTTGCCTTGTGTGACTTGTGTGCCTTACCATGTTTGCCTTTGTATCTGTATGTGGTGTGCTTTATCATAACATCATAGCATCATGAACATTGCATGCATCCTGACCATTTCAAAGACAAGAGGGTTTCATCTTTGCTCTGTTTTGTAGGACATTATGATGCCTGTGCGAAGGAATACTATCCGGTTCAACTTTGTTCGTTCACCTGAGTGGATTGATGAGTTGGTTAGCAGAATTCCAAACACCACTTCCTTCATTCAGAGGCATGGTTCCCTTCTCAGTTTAGTCACTGCAAAGCGGGATCAACAGTTGATGAGTGTTCTGACCCAGTTCTATGACCCTCAGTACCAGTGCTTTACCTTTCAAGACTTCCAGCTGGTCCCTACCCTGGAAGAGTTCTCTAATCTGCTTGGTATCCCTATCTTGGATCAGACTCCCTTTACTGGTTGGGAAAAGACCCTCAGGCTTGAGGACATTGCTGCAGCTCTTCCTTTAACCCATCAAGAGGTAACAGACAATTGGGTAACTAGAAGCGGAGTTAAGGGTTTCTTGGCCAAGTTTCTGATTGGTAAAGCTAACAGCTTCTGGAATGACTTGGACTTTAGGGCATATGAAGACATCTTGGCTCTCCTAATCTATGGTTTGGTCCTGTTTCCTAATCCTGACAACTTCATCAATGTCACTTCCATTAGGATCTTTATGTCTCAGAATCCTGTGCCCACTCTCTTGGGTGACATCTTGCAACAACTCCATGCCCGTACTACCCGAAGACGAGGAACCCTATGGTGTTGTATCCCTTTGTTGGTGAGGTGGTTTATTTCGCACCTCCCTAAGTCCGTACTGAAGAACCAAGAAGGAAGAGGTTGGGCTCACAGGTTAATGTCTCTCACCGATAAAGACATCATTTGGACTTGCAGAGGTTTGGATGAGATAGCTATTATTGATCGATGCGGGGAGTATCCTAATGTTCCTCTGATCGGTACTCAAGGAGGGATCTCGTACAATCCATGTCTAGCACTCCGTCAGTTTGGAAGAGCAAGAAGAGCAGGCCCCCATGAAATGTTGGTGCCTCACATCAGTTTCGAGTTTCAGGTGGATAGTGACGAGCTACGTCGTAGGTTCATCAAGGCTTGGGAGAAGGTTCATAAAGCTGACCCACAAGAGCTAGGGCCAAAGACTTCTCTACCTATGGAAGCCTACTACAAATGGGTCCGCATCCGTGCTCAGAAGTTAGGTATGCCGTATGAAGCTGTCAGACCCATCATTCTTGAGTGTCCTGATAAAGATGGTGTTCCTCCCACTGTCCTTCCTCCTCAGATACCTACTGATTATGAGACATTGAAGAGATCTTGGTCGCAACTGCAAGAAGAACGGGATTCTTATCGGGAAAAGTTCAACGAGCAGGAATCAAAGATCCAGAAGCTGACAAAGCAGTTGGAGAATGAGAGAGCCCTGAATGCCTACCTCCGTACTGAGAAGAGGAGACCATGGGACCAATGAGGAATTCTGAATGTGCCTTTACAGTTTTTATTCCCTTTCCAGTTGTTTCATTTCATGTAAACGCCTAAGGGCAACTTGTTGAATAATTTCAGTTACAAAGTTGAATCTAATGAAGTGTGTTCCTTTTTGTTTACAAAGTTGATTCCCGATTGTCTTTGAAAACATAATTCATACGCATTTCATACATCATGTGCACAGCAGGTTTTTCCTTTTTCAGGTTGCTTACAGTTCTTCGCTGTTTATTTCAGCATCATGAATTCCGGATCTGAATCAACTGAGACTTCAATCAAGGCTCTCCAGGCGCAGAATGCGCAGTTTCAAGAGTTAATCCTGGGTCTAGCTAAAGGCCAAGATGAGCTGAAGGCCATGCTCCTGAAGAAGGAGAAGAAGAAGAAAAGAAGAACTGTTCTATTCAACTCGGGCCGAAGGTTGGGTAATACTCTGCACCAGGAAGAGGCTGTTTCTTCTGTTGGCAAGAGTCCTTCTCAGGCAGAAGCAAGGGTTCCTAGTCCGGTGGTCTCCGACAACGAGACCGATTTTGATGAAGAGCAGTACCCTCCTGAAGACAACAAGTATAAACAACTGGAGGACAGGTTGAAGGCCATGGAAGTTCAACAGGTACCTGGACTGGATTTCGGAGATCTGGGTTTGTCGACGGGTGTGGTTATTCCACATAAATTCAAAGCTCCCACCTTCTCCAAATATGACGGGGCATCTTGTCCCAAGCTGCATTTGAGGTCTTATGTTCGAAAGATTCAGCCGTACTCTGCGGACAAGAATCTATGGATCCACTTCTTCCAGGAGAGTCTTTCAGGGACTCATCTCGAATGGTTCTATCAGCTGGATGGGACCAAAGTTCGTAACTGGGAGGAGCTGGCTACTGCTTTTTATAAGCAGTATCAGTATAATGCCGACCTTGCCCCCACGCGTACTCAACTCCAGGGTATGTCGTTGGGCGTAAGCGAAGGTTTTAAAGAGTACGCGCAAAAGTGGAGAGACTTGGCTGGCAGGGTGCAGCCACCTTTGACTGATCGAGAGTTAGTGGACATGTTCTTGGGGACCCTATCTGGGCCATTCTTTAATCATCTCATTGGGAATTCTTCTGCTGGTTTCACTGATTTGATCTTAACTGGAGAGAGAATTGAAGCTGGGTTGAAGTCTGGGAAGATTGCAAAGGCTGCATCATCATCTGGGTCGGACAAGAAACCGTTTAAAAAGGAGTCTAGTGCTGTGTATGGCTCCAGAAAATCAGAAAGACCTGATCGCCGCCAATCTGTCAGTGCGGTCATGATCGCTACGCCTGCTGCCGCTCCCCGGCCAAACCATCCTCAAAGGGCTGATAGACCCCGGAGAGAGTTCACTCGGTTAAGCATGACCCTATCGCAAATCCTGCCACAGCTACTATCCACCAATTTGGTGACTGTCAAGGAGGCGCCAAAGTTCTCAAACACTACCTCTCCCAAGTACAACCCGAATGCCCGTTGTGCTTACCATTCAGACAGCCCGGGGCATGCCACTGATGACTGTTGGGCGTTAAAGAATAAGGTGCAAGACCTTATCGATGCTAAAGAGATACAATTCGAGGCGCCTGCAAAACCGAATGTAGTTACTGCCCCTATGCCTCAGCACGGGGTAAATGCTATTGATGAAGATGTTTATGCTGTTTCTGTGGGTGATCTAGCCACTCCTTTGAAGATCATTAAGAAGAACCTACTGCAGGCCGGTTTATTTCCGGGTTGTAGTGAGGGTTGCCTGTTCTGCATCGTGTCCCCATCCGGTTGTCCCTTGCTCAAGTTAGGCATCCAAAGCTTAATGGACAGCAAGGAGATTTTATTCAAGAAGTCTGCTGTTCGTGTGGTTCCAATGGAAGAAGTCTCTGTGGTGACTATCTTCAACAATCCGATCCCGGCTCTCCAGAAGAAGCCTGTCCAAATTCTGACCGTTGCACCTGTCACTATCACTGTTCCTGGGCCCCTGCCCTATGTATCCAACAAAGCTGTCCCTTGGCACTATGGGGCAGATGTATATATGAATGGAGTGAAACAAGAACTCAACGCTGGCGCCAACATCTGTGACATCACTGGCCCGGCCAAAGTTACCCGCAGTGGCAGGCTCTTCTCGCCTGACATTGCGCCACCTGCTGCCAGAAGACCACTCCTGATAATTCCTGCAAGTACACCTACTCCCGTTGCTGATCAAGTTGTTATTCCTGCTGCTGATCCTATTGTTTCTCCTGCTGCCGAGTCATCCAATGCTCGGGGCAAGGGAATTGAAACTGAGCCTGCCCAGATGGAGGCACCCATACCCATAGCTGCTGAGGCCTCCCCACAAGAAATGGAGGAGATTTTGAAGATTATAAAGAAGAGCGATTTTAATGTTGTGGAACAGTTGGGGCATACGCCCTCCAAGATATCCATGCTCTCTTTACTGCTGTGCTCTGAGGCCCATGCAAAGGCCCTAATCTCATTCCTTAAGAAGGCTCATGTGCCACATGAAACTTCTGCAGTCCAATTCACTGATTGCGTGGCAAGTCTGACGGCGGACAATGGCTTGGGTTTTTCAGATGCTGACTTGACCATGAAGGGGAAAGATCATAATGATGCTCTGCATGTCTCAATCGAATGCAGGGGCACCACCTTGGCACATGTGTTGGTTGATACTGGGTCATCTTTGAATGTGCTACCCAAGAAGGCTCTGGATCGTCTAGATTGTGAAGGCCTGGATTTGAAACCCAGCAACATTATCGTCAGGGCCTTTGATGGTTCAAAGAGGATGGTCCATGGGGAGGTGGACATTCCGATTCGTGTGGGCTCTCAGGTGTTCGACTCCACTTTTTATGTGATGGATATCCGTCCATCTTACTCTTGTCTGCTGGGTCGACCCTGGATACATAAGGCTGGGGCAGTAACCTCTACCTTGCACCAAAAGCTGAAGTACCCCGTCAGAGGGAAGATTGTCACCGTGCAAGGTGAGGAAGAATACATGGTGAGCCACCTAAACTCGTTCAGATACATTGAGATGGATGGGGAGTTCATTGAGACCCCCTTTCAGCATTTCGAGGAGGTGTTCCCAATCGCAGCAGAAACAGCAGAAGCAGGTGGTCCTCTGAAGATGGCTTCCCTAAAGGATGCCAGGGCTGTAGTGCAAAAGGGTGAAGGTGCCAACTGGGGCAAATTGCCAGACTTCACCCAGAAGACTGATAAACTTGGGCTGGGTTTCACTTCAGAAGGGCAGAGAGCTATGAGAAAAGAGAAGATCGGAAGGCCTCCGGTGTTTATTAAAGGTTCAGAAGTGAATGCCGTCGGGGAAGACTTTGAAGTAGACGAAGCCGAATTCAACAGCTGGATTTACCCAACGGCCGAAGAAGGATTGAACAATTGGAGTGCAAAGGATCATACCCCTGTTACCTTTGTGACACAGTAATGAATTCCCATGTTTTGTTATTTTGTAATAGACAATGATAAACTCTATGGCCCGGTGTCTTACCCGAGGCACCGTGGTTCTATTTGTGAGGGCATATGAACTGTCATTTTATACATCATGAATGAAAATCTTGGACTATTTTCGCATTGCAAATATTGTGTTCCTTTTTTATCTTTCATTTCCTTTACATAATTTTCAAAAACAGCTGTATTTACACACACACTCACTCATACAGGTTCCAATCCACTCTGGATCCCACTGATAACAGCTCTGCTAATGCCAATTATGACTTCGAAAATCCGATCAACTTAGCCGAAGACGAAGGTGAAGATGATTGCGAAGTGCCTGGCGAGCTTGCAAGACTGTTACTTCAGGAAGAAAGGGCAATTCAACCCCACGAAGAGCCAGTGGAAATCATAAACCTAGGTACTGAGGCAGACAGAAAAGAGGTAAAGATTGGTGCTAACCTAGAGCTCAGCGTGAAGCAACGGTTAACCAAAATGTTACATGACTATATGGAGATCTTTGCCTGGTCCTACGAAGACATGCCAGGGTTGGATACCGATATTGTTGTCCATCATTTGCCGACTAGAGAAGACTGCCCTCCAATTAAACAAAAGGTTCGTCGGATGCGTCCAGAGATGTCCGAGAAGATTAAGGCCGAGGTGATGAAACAGTTTGATGCCGGGTTTCTTGCAGTGACTTCTTACCCTCAGTGGGTTGCTAATGTGGTGCCGGTACCTAAGAAGGACGGCAAGGTCAGAATGTGTGTGGATTACAGGGATCTAAACAGGGCCAGCCCCAAGGACGACTTCCCTTTACCTCATATTGATGTCCTTGTTGATAATACAGCTCAGCACAAGGTATTCTCTTTCATGGATGGCTTTTCAGGCTACAATCAGATCAAGATGGCACCTGAAGACATGGAAAAGACTACATTCGTCACTCAGTGGGGCACCTTCTGTTACAAGGTCATGCCGTTCGGATTAAAGAATGCTGGGGCAACCTACCAACGTGCCATGGTAGCCTTATTTCATGATATGATCCATCACGAGATTGAAGTGTATGTGGACGACATGATCGCTAGGTCCCAGACTGAGGAGGAGCACCTAGATCATCTGCAGAAGTTATTTGACCGGTTGAAACTGTACAAACTAAGATTGAACCCGAACAAGTGCACCTTCGGGGTAAGATCTGGAAAGTTGCTAGGCTTCGTGGTCAGTGATAAAGGTATTCAAGTGGACCCTGCTAAGGTCAAAGCTATTCAAGAGATGCCAGTTCCTAAAACAGAGAAGGAAGTTAGAGGCTTTTTAGGACGCCTGAATTACATCGCTCGATTCATATCTCATTTGACTGCTACCTGTGAGCCAATCTTCAAGCTGCTGAAGAAAGATCAGGTAGTACGTTGGAACGATGAATGTCAGGTTGCTTTCGACAAAATCAAAGAGTATCTCCAAGAACCACCTATCCTTATGCCACCGGTTGAAGGGAGACCTCTGATCCTATATCTGACAGTGCTAGACAACTCAATGGGGTGTGTGCTGGGGCAGCATGACGAGTCTGGCCGAAAAGAGCACGCCATTTATTACCTTAGCAAAAAGTTTACCGACTGTGAGACCCGATACTCACTGCTTGAGAAAACTTGCTGCGCTTTGGTATGGGCTGCTCGCCGGCTGAGACAGTATATGCTGACTCACACTACCTTGTTGATTTCAAAAATGGATCCGATAAAGTACATATTCGAAAAGCCTGCTCTGTCTGGGAGAATTGCAAGATGGCAGATGATCTTAACGGAATACGACATTCAGTATACAACCCAGAAAGCCATCAAGGGGAGTGTACTGGCAGACCACTTAGCTCATCAAGCTGTAGATGACTACCAATCAATGAACTTCGAGTTTCCGGACGAAAGCATTATGATAGTAACTGACTGTGAAGTACCTGGGCCGGATGAAGGACCTGAACCAGGATCCCGATGGTCTATGCACTTTGACGGGGCTTCCAATGCTTTGGGAAATGGTATCGGCGCCATTATCATATCTCCACAAGGTACTCACACTCCACTCACTGCCCGGCTGTGTTTCAACTGTACCAACAACATGGCGGAGTATGAGGCGTGTATCATGGGTCTTCAAGCTGCGATCGACTTACGGATCAAGTTCCTCAGTGTCTTCGGAGATTCCGCTCTAGTGATCAATCAGATCAACGGAGAGTGGGATACGAAACATCCAAACTTGATTCCTTACAGAGAATGTGTGTTGACCATGATTCCCCACTTCACAGAGATAACCTTTGAGCACTTTCCAAGAGAAGAGAATCAGTTAGCGGACGCGTTAGCTACAATGTCTTCAATGTTCAAGGTTAAATGGGATAATGAAGCTCCCCGGATCATCATATGGAAACTGGACGAACCGGCATACTGTTGTGACCTCGAAACTGAATTGGTGACTGAGAAGCCTTGGTATCATGAAGTTAAGAGATATCTGGAAGCTCAGGAATACCCTGAAGGTGCCTCTATCAATGATAAAAAATTCCTAAGACGGTTCGCAGCCAAGTTCTTCCTAAGCAACGGCATCCTGTACAAGAGAAACCATGATTCAACCTTACTGCGTTGTGTGGACAAAACTGAAGCAGAACAAATCATGGAAGAACTACATGACGGGACCTTTGGTACGCATTCCAGTGGGCACACCATGGCTAAAAAGATTCTACGGGCAGGATATTACTGGTCCACAATGGAAGCTGACTGCTACCAACATTCCAGGACATGCCACAAGTGCCAGATCTATGCAGATAAGGTGCATGTTCCTCCGGTTCCCCTGAATGTTCTGACTGCACCTTGGCCGTTTGCAATGTGGGGCATGGACATGATCGGCGAGATAAAACCTACGGCATCCAATGGACATCGCTTCATCCTAGTGGCGATCGACTATTTTACAAAGTGGGTTGAGGCAGCATCCTATGCTACAGTAACCAAGACTGTTGTGGCACGGTTCATTCGGCACAACCTGATTTGTCGATACGGCGTCCCTGAACGGATTATTACGGACAACGGTACCAATCTGAACAATAAGATGATTGCTGAGCTTTGCGAACAGTTCAAGATACAGCACCACAATTCTTCTCCTTACAGACCGAAGATGAATGGGGCTGTAGAAGCAGCAAATAAGAACATCAAGAAGATCGTGCAAAAAATGACAGTGACGTACAAAGATTGGCACGAGATGTTACCGTTCGCTCTGCATGGGTACCGTACCTCAGCAAGGACGTCAACCGGGGCAACTCCTTTCTCTCTGGTTTATGGCATGGAGGCAGTCTTGCCGATTGAAGTACAAATTCCCTCTCTCCGGATAATGAAGGATGCAAATCTGAACGAAGATGATTGGATCCAGACACGACTTGACCAACTCAACCTCATTGACGAGAAAAGACTTGCTGCTATCTGTCATGGTCAGACGTACCAAAAACGAATGATCAGGGCATTTAACAAAAAGGTCAGACCACAGGAATACCAAGTCGGGGATCTGGTTATCAAGAGAATCATACTTCCTCAGAGTGATCCAAGGGGCAAATGGACCCCTACGTACGAAGGGCCGTTTGTGGTTAAGCATGTGTTCTCAGGAGGAGCAATGATCTTAACCAACATGGATGGTGACGACCTTCCTCACCCCGCCAATGCAGACATAGTTAAAAAATACTACGCATGAAAAAGACCCGCTAGGCTGACACGCCTAGGCAAAAATTAGGGCTTCCCGTCGAACCAAAAGGGTTCGGGCAAAATGTAGGGATGAAAATGAAAAAATCTGTACACCCGGCAAGTCGAAAACCTGAAAGGGCGGCTTGGGCAAAAATGGGTATCCCGGTGGACTGAAAACCCGAAAGGGCGGTCCAGGCAAAAGTTAGGGATAAAGCGTAAAACTATGTCTCATTGATCACTTTGCATCCAGAATCCGGTATCAGCATCAAGTTCAAACGGCATCGATCAGTCAGCTTCATCTTCAACCAAGGTCATCAAGTGATGAGACGCTCGGAGTTATGAAGACAATAGCAGAGTTGAAACCCAGTGGATCATTCATCTTTCACACAGCTGTTTTATTTTTCTTTTGTACAAAACTTGTATAGACTCTTTTGATCGGCGACGTACCTCTTACTAGGGCGTCAGCCTCTTGTACACAAAACGCCTATTTTCAGGCCATTCAAAAATCAATAAAAATATATTTTCAGTTAAACGTGCCCAAGTGTTTTTCTTTTTTCTGTTTTGTTTTGCGAAGAACGTCCAAGGTTCAATTTGTGATGTATGCATTGACAATAATTTGCTAACTCATAAATATTTGCATACGAAACGAAGGAATTCATTGCAGGTGACACTAGAAGCAGGGGCAATAAGAGAGTTGTCTGAGCAGTCTAATTGTTCTATCCTCCAAGGTACCAGGGTAGGTTCAGCTACAGAACACGGCCAAGTGTATCTTAATTCCCAGAGAGTGGTTCAACAAAACAATACATTCTCCTCCAAGCAAATCATCAAATATCAAGGAAATTGAGTATCTTCCTGTAGTTCTCAATACCTCCCCAGCAGCACGCATTCTTAACAAGCATCCCCGGCAGTCTTGGTCTAAAGATTGTTCCCCGGCGGTATACCACTATTCAAAGGAATCACTTCCCCAGCATATCAAACTCCCCAGAAGAGTCCAATCCAGTTTCACCAGCAAAGTTGGAATTCAAATCCCCAAGCAGTAAGCTTATCCCCAGTAGATTCTGGAAGCTTACCCCTCGCAGAGCACGAACGCGTCGTCCCGGCTTGATTTAAAGAGTTATTTCCTTAACAGGATATAACTGGGTTATCCTCAGCCAAAAGCCACGGAAAGAGCGTCCTCGGCAAAGTATCTTCCTACTCCCAGCGAAGTCTATCAACACTTCCAGCACAACAAAGATATCCCCAGCATAACTCATCAACGGTATCTCCAGCGGAGTTATCTTCATCAACGCAGCAAAGCATCGCTATCCCCACAGAGTAGCACTCCCCCAGCATGATCGCTAGAGTATCTTTTCTCCCGCAGAATTATTTCATTTGCCAAGTTCATTCCTCAACGGAGTTATCTTCTCTTACTGGTATTCTTGCAACAATCATCCACAGCGGAAGCAAAATCTCTTCCTCAAACATCAGCCCAGGATATGACTTCCCGGCACCCGTCAAGGATTTATTTTCCTAGACAAAAAACATACATAAAACTTTACATACATCATCATAGCATGCATAACGTACTGCATCATATCATACGAATCTCATTTATGTTGAGAACGTCATTGCTTGATCCATATCATGCATTGCATATAACTGACCTTTACCTTTCAGGAAAGATGCAGTTGAAATTCCCAAACATATTTCAAGGATGTCTCTAGTCCAGTTAAATCGACTCCAAACAGATTTTTCTGATAAAGACTCAGTAGAAGTTATGATCCCCTCTCCAACGGCGTGTGAGGCGGTAATTCCTTCTTCAGATGTTCTCCTCTCCGGCATGAGCGTGAGGTGATATTCTCCTATGGTCCCCTCTCCAACGGCGTGTGAGGTGGTAATTCCTTCTTCAGATGTTCCCCTCTCCGGCATGAGCGTGAGGTGATATTCTCCTATGGTCCCCTCTCCAACGGCGTGTGAGGTGGTAATTCCGTCTTCAGATGTTCTCCTCTCCGGCATGAGCGTGAGGTGATATTCTCTTATGGTCCCCTCTCCGACGGTGAGCGTGAGGTGGTAATTCCTTCTTCAGATGTTCTCCTCTCCGGCATGAGCGTGAGGTGATATTCTCTTATGGTCCCCTCTCCGACGGTGAGCGTGAGGTGGTAATTCCTTTTTCAAGATGTTCTCCTCTCCGGCATGAGCGTGAGGTGGTATTCTCTTATGGTTCCCTCTCCAACGGCGTGTGAGGCGGTAATTCCTTTTTCAAATGTTTCCCTCTCCGGCATGAGCGTGAGGTGACATTTCCTTCCAGATTATAATTTCCTATAGTTCCCTCTCCAACGTGAGTGAGGTAACTCCCTTTGAGATTGTAATGTCCTTTGGTTCTCTTCCTGACACTACGAAGACGGTAATTCTCACCAAGATTTTCTCAACGAGCGTTGTTGAGATCATTCAGGATTCTCTTACCCTTCATGCTAAAGCGGTAACCATCCCTGGTTCATTCATCAGCGTTTGAAGCTCCAGACTCAGCTCCTGCAACCAGTCAGGACACATCTATACCAAGCATCTAAAATCAGCTCCTGCGACGTGTCAGGTACTCATTTTTCTGTTTTGCAGGTATGCAGGTTCTTGCTAAGGAATCTCCTATGCAATCAACGTCCAGATGGCATCTATAAGCCCATCACCCTATTCAGCAATCTCTAAATGGCATCTATAAGCCCATTCCCCATCATTGCTACTATGTGAGCGCAAATTTCTGGGCA
The DNA here is from genome assembly GCA_948472305.1 of Vicia faba. Taxonomy (NCBI): domain Eukaryota; kingdom Viridiplantae; phylum Streptophyta; class Magnoliopsida; order Fabales; family Fabaceae; genus Vicia; species Vicia faba. The sequence goes on from OX451739.1 coordinate 1,331,777,364, forward strand.
CTCTAGTGTTCAATCATCTTTTACCCTCGGATTACGAAAGGCACGTCAGCCAATCTGCATCCTCAGGTCTAAGAAGATTGAACAGGGGCAACTGTTGTACCCCAAAATTTGCCCTCCCATATTCATCAAGAATTGTCAAAGTCAAGGTCACAAATGCCCCAAGGATTGTGCAGCTCAACTGTCTCCTAGACAGTCAAAACTAGGGTTGGAGTTCTGGTCAAGCAAATGAACTTTCCAAAGGCCCAATCAAGTCTCATGTGCCTACAAAGATGGTCAAGTGTCTTCATATCAAGTTTCAAGGCATTCAGCTCAAAATTGCACAGTCAAAACCCTAGATGGCACTACAGTCAACTGTAGGGGCAAAATGGTCATTTGACAGTCTAAAGTTCAAATTTTTGGTCAATATATCATTTTGAAGCCACAAACATCATTTGATCAATGCTTGATCATGATTCTCAAAGTTTGGCTCAGAAATCATCAAAGATGCAAAAGTTGCTATATTTGGACAGCTCGAAAAGTCAACTGAAATTGACCAGGGCATAACTTTCACATGGATTATCAGAAAAATTCCATCCAAAGCTCATTTTGAAGAGAAAGACATTTCCTACAATTCATCTTCATGTTCCAAGTCCAAGAAATGCTCTCACAAAAAGTTATCAATTTCAACATTATAGGTCATTTTCAAAAGTCAACAAAAAGTGACTTTAAGTCAAAGGCCATAACTTGAGATTGGTAAATCAAAATGACATGGGACCAAAGGCATTGGTTAAAGGACTCAAAGACCTTTCCAAAATGTCCAAGAACATGTGAAAAGCTTAAAAATTGACCAAGTTATGCCTTGTGGAAGTTGGGAAATTTTTGGAAATTTTTGAAAGTCAACATTGATGCAAAAGGCCTAAAAATGCAAATGGGCCCAATTATCTTCCAAATTTCTTCATGCCAAGCCTATGCACGACCACTAGGCCCAAAGGGAAGTATTCTCATATTTTTTAATTATTTATTTGAATTAATATTAATTTATATTCATTTAAATGATTTTAATTCATGAAAAATATAATCTTAAGCAAAACAAATCTTTTTATACACATTATAACCTCAATATTTCGTGCTTAACTGATTAGGGCAAGTTGTGATAAGAATTGAGCATGATTGATACAAAAACTATGAGAAAAAGATTGGAAAAGATCTTGTGAAATCAAATCTTCAAAAATCATTAAAGCAATGGATTTTCTTCAATTTTCTTGACCTAACATGCTCCATATATGATCAGAACATAACCCTAATGATAAAAGGACTGAAAAGCTGCGCATACACAAGCTTTGCCATTCTTGAAAAATTCTCCTAAAAACTCAATACTGAAATCTAGGTTTTAGGTGGATTCAAGCTGTGATTTTTGTTTCATTAGCTTCCTTGGACCATTCAGAACCTTCCTCAATCATTAACAACAAGAAAAACACCCTGAAACGGTATCTCAAAGTCCAACCGTACCTTGGAAATTTTGAAATCATACAGCACGATTCCATCATCTTTATGCATTTTTTTTCATGGATTCATGTTTATGTTGATATTTCTGAACTAACCACTATGTTTAATTATGTTATTTTGCCCTATATGCCAATTCACCATTAGAGAGGCTTAGGGTTCCGAAACCTCCAAATTAGGCGTTATCAGTTCGTGTAAAATTAGGACACACCAATGCTATGATTGAAATCTGCAGGTTGAGACGAAGAAGACAAGATGCTCGCGCTCAATTTATATGTATTCAGAATCTAATCGCTATTTTTGAAACACGCGCATATTGAGGGGGTTTAAAACCCCCGTTAAATATTTGTTGTTTTTCAGGGAAGCAGAACAACGAAGAAGAAAGGCTTCGTGGCAACCATTGAGTGGCCGTTTCAAATTTTGGCGCGCGTTCCAAGCGTGAATCCACTTTCTTTTTATATTAATTGTGTTATATTATATATTAAAGATGAACGTGATGGCTCAGTGGTGACACGCTATGTTTGTAACCCCAAGGACCTGGGTTCAAGTCCCAGGTCCTACATATTTGCCATATTATTTTGCAAACTGAAATTCTATGCAGCGCTAGTTAAGGTCCATGCTATGCATCCTCAAGAATCCACCAGCCATGTGTCCTGGAAAGCAAATCAAGGGCCATGATCAAAGGAGTACCCTAAGCACCAGTCAACGCATCATACCTAATCCCAGAAAGTCAATGAATCAACCCTTATTGGGCCAGGCTTTTCAGGCTTATACCTCCAAAATTTGGGGCAGCACCCCCACTCTGGTTTGCTTTCTTTATTTTATTTTTTTTATTTTAATTATTGTATGATTTATTTAATTGCTTTAATTAACTTATTTTTTTTCTATAAAATATAAAAACATTAAAAAATGCAGAAAACACAAGAAAAATATAATATTTATTTTATTACAATTATTTTCATAAATAAACTAGCATGTAAATAAACTAGTGTAATTAGGGTTTAATTCCAATTCTTTTTTTTAATAAAAATCCAAATCATGTAGAATTAGGTTAATTAATAGTTTTAATGTCTTTTTAATTTTTATTTCTCACAATACTATTTATCTATTATTTTTATTTTTATAATTAAAAATTGTATATAATAAATTTTAGGTTAATTTAGGTCATATTTTAATTCTTTCTTAATAAATAAAAAATATTAGAATTTAGGGTGTGCCGTTTAATTTAATTTCAATTAATTCCTTTTTTTCATTAAATCTAAAAACACAAAAAATATCATTCTCATTTAATTTTAATTTTTAAATCCTTATTAATTTTAATTATTTGCAAAAAGGGTCCAACGCCCGTCATTAATCAGTTAATTGCGCATTTATTTTATTATCGCTTATTATAATTTTGTAAATATCCCAAAGCCATGTAATTTACTTTTCGCACTTTATTTCTTCGCATTATTTATTTTTCCGCTAAATCGGGTCCTGGAAATTTTGGCGATGTGGGCCCGCGCCTTTGTAATAGTCGTAGATTTATCTTTTCCGCACTCCTAACTGTTAATCAAGCATGAAAGAATGAATGTCTAATTAAAATCAAGCGTAGAACACGACAAACATGACAAGGCAAATAAATGAAACATGACACACAATTCGCACACACCACCCCTAGGGTACGCCTCACTGTTGCCTTGCCTTCGAAAGGTGATCGTCGAGTAGAGGATGTCTTAGTAAGTCCTCATGATCCGGGAACCTGGCATGAGGGTAGCTTCTAAGGTGTCTTCCCATTGCTCTGGTGATCACCATGTCCCGAACCTCGAATTGACCCGAACACCTCCAACGGTGGTGCTACCTACCTCTCAATGGTGGGATGGCATTACTTTAAAGGACATTTACACAGACGAATTCCTTAGGGTAGGTAGACGACTCTAGATACTTGCTCTAAATCTCAAAACGAAACAAAAAGACTTTTCACACTGACACATTTTCAAAAGCTTTCAAAGCAAAATTTTTCAAACACTCTGACGTACGAGTCGAACTGAATTTTTTCAAAGAAACTTTTTTTAAACCCACATTGAAAAGCAAACAAACCATTTTGAAAACACAAGTGAGCAAGTATCTAAGAGCCCATGGATAACCATGGATAGAAAGGGTGCTAACACCTTCCCTTTCTATAACCTACCTCCCGAACCGAGAGCAATCTCTTTAAAGGAATTTTTCTGTGCTTTTGTCCTTTCCAATTGGAGAAAATAAAAGACGGTGGCGACTCTTGCTTACCGCGACATTTCGCGAACCAGCTTTAAACAGTCAGTTCCAGATCCACCGATCACAATCACGATTCTAAATATGTAAAGAACTCATACTAACTCTCAGAAATGAGAGAGAATTTCATCATTCCCAAATCCTAACCTAAGTTTTTATCAACATTCAGACCTTAAATTCTCATAGCTCAGGCAAAATAAATGAAAAGTAAAAGTATGTACAGATTCAGGGGCATGAGTAGAACACTTCTTATTCACAAACTTAGAGCTGATGATGCCTACACTAAGAGTTAGAAGTTCAAGAAGATACCTATTCAGTTCAAGTTGTATCTGGCAATGGGGGAGCTTTCAGGGCAAGATGATGATCTGTACAGCTTGCCTGAAGTGTAGTGATGCTATTCCAATGCTTACTTTGCTTTGAAACACCTTGAATCGAGCTATGGACCTTCAACTGCAAAACAAGAAAGTGAAAATGGTGGAACTGATTATAGGAGTTACAGGTCGTGTTTTATGTTTGGGTTAGCTTCAAGTGATGCTAGGGAATGTGTTTGATGAGCTTTTAGCAAGAATGCATGAAAGGGATGAGAGTTGGCACTCAAACTGCAGTAGGAGCTCTGTTTGGGCAGTTTGAGGGTGGTTCTGTATTCTAGAGGGCAATGGAGGTGTTGGAGTCGTGTGCTAGCTCAGTTAGGATGTCTTGAATGTGTACAAAATATTTGCTTAAGGGTTCTCTTGCTGAGATCAAAGTTGTGTCTAGTTATGCCATATTTCTTACACTTTAAGCAACCAAAAGCCAAGTTGGTGTTTAGACAGGTAGAGGCCCCCATAACATGCTGCAAACCTTGGCATTGATCAGTGTGATTAGTCCCTAAACTTGTGCCAAGGGGATTTGATCTGTACTTCTTGGATTTTCATTTTGACATAAAGCTTACTTTTGCAAAAATGGTTAAAGTGCTTTATCTATTTTGGGATTAATCCATCATGCAATGCTTGAACACATAAAACATGGTCTTGGAACAAAGAGTTTGCATTAAATTTATGAGTGTTGGATGGTTTAAGGACCTGTAATCAAGTTGCATGCTGATTTGAGAAATTTGCACAAGTTATGAACATGGAAATTGGCCAATTCAAAAGTGAGTTTTTGCCATATTGCAAAATTCGATTCTCTCAAGTCATGAGGTTGTTTGATGATTTTTTGGACATTTTGGAAATCTTGGAATGTGTACTACAATCCATCTTTGAAATGAAAACTGAAATTCCAAGTGGAAGTATGTGAAAAATGGTCTTGAAGTTAGGTAAAAATCTTGCCTAAAATAGGTCAAATTTTCACTAAGTTAAGAATGGTTTGGTACCCTTGTTCCAAAAATTGTAACTTGAGCTACAAGCCTCTTTTGGGAGAACTTTGTGAATCAAAGTTGTAGATTATGCAATAGGATACAACTTTCATGTTTTGACTTTTTCTTGAATCCAAATGAATCTTGGTGAGAAAGTGGGGCAAAGTTGGGAAAAAATTAGGGTTTTTCATAACTTAGAAAAATTCTAAGTTATGAAAAATTCTCATTTCAAACCCTAATTTGCATTTTTTGATTTCTTGGTGAACAAGTTTCATGATTTGGCATGTTTTGATGAAAAATGAATCTTGACTCTTGATTTTGACCAAAAAGTCAAAGTTTGACTTTTCAGTATACAATCAAAATTGATCAATTGACTGGGAAATTCAACTGTCAATCTTGTGTACTTGGGATCTTTTGAACTTGTTGAGCATGTAAAGATAATTCCATGGGGTCCTTGAGTCCATATGTGAGCTTGGTTTGCCATTGGCTAGGTCAAACAGTCAAAAATTGCCTTTGTACAGTCAAAACCCTAAAAATGACCATTTTGCCCTTTTGGTGATCTGATCAAATTTCTTGTGGAATTGTGATCCAAACTTGATCAAATGGTCCTTGTGAGTTCATGATGTTGATGTGGGTCAATTTTCATGAGGTTTGACTGTCAATTGGCCACAGTTGACTTTTTCCCCAATACAGCTGATTTCTAGGTCAACTGTCCAATTGACTGGGCAAAACTTGGAATCAAGACTTGAAACTTGGTATGGATAAACTTGGGAGTCCAATATGAAGCATGAAAGTCATCTTAGGTCATTTAGGTCAACACATCTCTGTGCAAACATAAACCCTAATTTGAGTCAACAGTGCAATGAGAAGTCTTGAGCAGATGAAACCCTAATTGGATCTTGATCTCCAAGGGCTTTGTGATGAGAAATCAATGAGAAATGGGAGGGAAAATTTTGGGGTACAACAGTTGCCCCTGTTCAATCTTCTTGAATCCGAAGAGTTAGATTGGTAAGTTTGCCTTTCGTGACTCGAGGGTAAAAGGAGATTGGACACTAGAGTGCCCTTAAATTTGCACTCGTCAAAGCAATGGATGCGGGAATGGGCTTAGAGATGCCATTTGGAGATGGGCTTAACGATGCCATCTGGAAGAGTGACAGAAACTTGTCGGGGATGGGCTTAAAGATGCCATCTGGAATGAGTATCAGAAAGGTGTCCATGCTTAGGACCATCTTCGAGCTGGGGTCTGAATAAGCAATAGATTGACATCCGTATCTGGAGGCATCCGTAAACTGTTTTCAGAGGTCTGGAGAAGAATCTGAACAAGCGATAGGTTAACATCCGTTACTTGGAGAACCTGTGAACTATTTTCAGAGATCTTGGAGTTGAATAAGCAATAGAGCAGCATCCGTTGTTGGGAAGCGTCCGTAAACTGTTTTCAAAGGTCACATCTGAACAAGCGATAGATTAACATCCGTTGTTGGGAAGAATCCATAAACTGTTTTCAGAAGTCTTGAGAATAAACTGAACAAGTGATAGGTTAACATCCGTTACTTGGAGAACCCGTGAACTGTTTTCAGAGATCTTGGAGTTGAATAAGCAATAGAGCAGCATCCGTTGTTGGGAAGCGTCCATAAACTGTTTTCAAAAGTTGCATCTGAACAAGTGATAGATTAACATCCGTTGTTGGGAAGAATCCATAAACTGTTTTCAGAAGTCTTGAGAAGAAACTGAATAAGCGATAGGTTAACATCCGTTACTTGGAGAACCCGTGAACTGTTTTCAGAAATCTTGGAGTTGAATAAGCAATAGAGCAGCATCCGTTGTTGGGAAGCGTCCATAAACTGTTTTCAAAAGTTGCATCTGAATAAGTGATAGATTAACATCCGTTGTTGGGAAGAATCCATAAACTGTTTTCAGAAGTCTTGAGAAGAAACTGAACAAGCGATAGGTTAACATCCGTTACTTGGAGAACCCGTGAACTGTTTTCAGAAATCTTGAAGTTGAATAAGCAATAGAGCAGCATCCGTTGTTGGGAAGCGTCCATAAACTGTTTTCAAAAATTGAGAAGTGTCTGAAAAAGCGATAGATTAACATCCGTTGTTGGGAAGAATCCATAAACTGTTTTCAGAAATCTTGAATTTGGAGAAAGAACCAGCGTAGGGTTCCCTGATGATGAGCTCGTGTAAAACTGCATCTGGATAAATCTGGAATAAGCATTAGAATGTTGCCATGTCTGGGTCATATCTGAACTATTCCTGGAAAGAATCTCGGAAGATAATGATTTTAGTCTGTCGACTAGTCTTACCTGAAAAGGTAAAGAGTTAGTTGTATGCAATGTCATGATGCATGATACAATGTATGTTATATGATATGAATGTAAATGGATGCGCATGTAAGCTGGAGAGCTGTCTTGCAAAGGATAGATGAATCCGAGATGGCTGAAGATAAAAGTATCTTGACTGCTGCCGGGAAGAATAATTCCTGGTTGTTGCTGGAAAATAAGGAGCTTGGGTTGTATACCAATCTTCTGGGGAATTCCTGATGACTTCTACTGGGGAGTTCCAATCTAATATACTCATGCTGGGGAGGTAAGACTGAGAATCTTCAGTTTGGCGGGAAGTGTCTCTGGCGACTTCACTGGGAACTCAAGATTTGCCCTCCCAAAACTCTGTGGGGAGAAGGTTCATTAGTCTGGCTTTGCTGGGGATTGATAATTTGAAGTTTTAGCTCGGCTGGGGATACTGAAACTTAAATTCTGAGGGGAATTGAGTTCTGGAGGATTCTCTGGCTGGGGATAACAAAGATCGGTTCCTCTGAGGGATTGTATTGACACGTTATGTTGGGGAACTTTGATGAACTCCGCTGGAGGTAGGAAGAATTTTGGCGAGTGCGATCTTCCGTGGCAATAAGCTGAGGATAACCCAATTATAAGCCCTTGTGAGGAATAACTTTGAATAAAACTCGAGAGAGACGTCCGTACTCTGCAGGGGATAAGCTTCCAAAATCTACTGAGGATAAGCTTCAGGGTTTGCTGGGGATATGGATTCCAAATCTCCCGGGGGTTTCCTTTGAAGGGTATCAAGATATCCAACTGCACCTTTGACCTATCAGTAATCCTCTTTCTTGATTCGTAAGGAAATGATTATGTTCAAATGCATATGCCTATTTAACAAAACATTGGACGTTTCTCAAAATCAAACAAATAGTGCAAGAGAAAAGAAAAGGAAATGACACAAATTTCTGGGAAAAGTATTTGTATTGACTTTCTATGAGTATATTTGTACAAAGGAGACGATCATCCTAGTAAGAGGATTTTGTCATAAATATTGAAAAATTTATACAAAATAAAGATGGCTTTGTGAAACAATTCCATGGGATTCCGTTCTGCTATAGCCTTCACAACTCTGAATATCTGTCCATTCAACGCTTCACCTGCCGATGACTGGATTGATCAGAAGCCTGGAACTGGTTGATGAAGAGATTGTCTTTGAAGTGATCCGACGAGACATAGTCATACGCTTTTATTCCCTAACTTTTTCCTGAATCGCCCTTTCGGGTTTTCGATCCACCGGGAAACCCCTTTTTGCCCAAGCCGCCCTTTCGGGTTTTCAACTTGCCGGGTGTACGGATTTTTTTTGTTTTTATCCCTAATTTTTTCCTGAACCGCCCTTTCGGGTTTTCGGTTCACCGGGATGCCCATTTTTGCCCAAGCCGCCCTTCCGGGTTTTCGACTTGTCGGGTTATTTTATGCGTAATATCTTTTGACTATGTCTGCGTTCGCAGGGTGCGGCAAATCGTCGCCCTCCATGGTGGTCAGAATCATTGCACCACCAGAAAATATGCTCTTGATCACAAATGGTCCTTCATATGTAGGAGTCCATTTGCCCCTGGGATCACTTTGCGGCAAGATAATCCGCTTGATTACGAGATCTCCGACTTGATACACCTGACGTCTGACTTTCTTATTGAAGGCCTTGATCATCCGTTTTTGATACGTCTGACCATGGCATATAGCAGCGAGTCGCTTCTCGTCGATCAAATTGAGTTGATCAAGTCGGGTCTACATCCAATCCTCTTCATTCAAACCTGCATCCTTCATAATCCTTAGAGAAGGAATCTGGACTTCCATAGGCAAGACAGCTTCCATGCCATATACCAACGAAAATGGGGTTGCCCCGGTTGAAGTACGTGCCGTCGTACGGTATTCATGCAGAGCAAACGGTAACATCTCATGCCAGTCTTTGTAAGTGACTGTCATTTTCTGAATGATCTTCTTAATGTTTTTGTTCGCAGCTTCAACAGCACCGTTCATCTTCGGCCGATAGGGAGATGAATTGTGATGATAAATCTTGAACTGTTCGCACAAAGCGGTGATCATTGTGTTATTCAGATTTGTACCGTTGTCTGTGATGATCCTGTCTGGAACACCATACCGACATATGAGATTTTGCTTGATAAAGCGGGCAACCACACTTTTAGTAACAGAGGCGAAGGAAGCTGCTTCGACCCATTTGGTGAAATAGTCAATGGCAACCAGGATGAAGCGATGTTCGTTGGAAGCCGTGGGCTTGATCTCTCCAATCATGTCAATGCCCCACATTGCAAATGGCCAAGGAGCAGTCAGAACGTTGAGGGGAACCGGAGGGATATGAACTTTGTCAGCGTAGACTTGGCATTTGTGGCAAGTACGGGAATGTTGATGGCAGTCAGCTTCCATGGTAGACCAGTAATAGCCTGCCCTTAGGATCTTCTTAGCCATTGTATGCCCGCTCAAGTGAGTGCCAAATGTGCCGCTGTGTATATCAGTCATGATCAACTCTGCTTCAGCTTTGTCTACACATCGGATTAATACACAATCATGGCTTCGTTTGTAAAGGATGTCGTTGCTCAGTAAGAACTTAGCAGCAAATTTCCTTAAGAACTTCTTGTCATTTACGGAAGCTCCTTCGGGATAATCTCTAGTCTCGAGATACCTTTTGATTTCATGGAACCAGGGTTGTTCCACTACTTCTTCGGTATTAATCTCGTGGCAATGCGCAGGTTCATCCATTCGCTCGATGGTGATTTGGGGAGCCTCGTTATCCCAGTTGAGTTTAAACATGGAGGACATTGTAGCTAGAGCATCTGCTAGCTGATTCTCTTCTCGCGGGAAATGCTCGAAGGTAATTTGCTCGAAATGAGGCAACAATGTCAGGACATGTTCTTTGTATGGGATAAGATTAGGATGCTTGGTATCCCACTCTCCTTTGATTTGACTGATAACCAAAGCCGAATCCCCAAATACGATCAAAGATTTGATCCCCAAGTCTATAGCAGCCTTGAGACCAAAGATGCAAGCTTCGTACTCAGCCATGTTGTTTGTGCAGCTGAAGCAAAGTCGGGCCGTGAAAGGTGTGTGACAACTGTGATCGGTGGATCTGGAACTGACTGTTTAACGCTGGTTCGCGAAATGTCGCGGAAGCAAGAGTCGCCACCGTCTTTTATTTTCTCCAAATGGAAAGGACAAAAGCACAGAAAAATTCCTTATAGAGATTGCTCTCGGTTCGGGAGGTAGGTTATAGAAAGGGAAGGTGTTAGCACCCTTTCTATCCATGGTTATCCATGGGCTCTTAGATACTTGCTCATTTGTGTTTTCAAAAATGGTTTATTTGCTTTTCAACTGTGGGTTTAAAAAGTTTCTTTGAAAATTCCAGTTCGACTCTTGTATCGGTCCTCAAGAGTGTTTGAAAAATTGCTTTCGAAAGCTTTTTGAAAAGGTGTCGGTGTGAAAAGTATTTTTGATTTGTTTTGAAATTTAGAGCAAGTATCTAGAGTCGTCTACCTACCCTAAGGAATTCGCCTGTGTAAATGTCCTTTAAAGTAGTGCCATCCCACCATTGAAAGGTAGGTAGCACCACCGTTGGAGGTGTTCGGGTCAATTCGAAGGTTCGGGACATGGTGATCACCGGAGCAATGGGAAGACACCTTAGAAGCTACCCTCATGCCAAGTTCCCGGATCATGAGGACTTACTAAGACATCCTCTACTCGACGATCACCTTTCGAGGCAAGGCAACAGTGAGGCGTACCCTAGGGGTGGTGTGTGATTTGTGTGTCGTTTTCATTTATTTTTGTCTTTTGTCAAAGTGATATATGCGTTTGTTTTTATTTATTGTCATTCATTCTTGCATGCATTTATTTAATAGTTAAAAAGTGCGAAAAGGTAAAGTTCTAAACTATTACAAAAGGCGCGGGTCCACATCGCCAAAATTTCCAGAACCCGATTTGACAGAAAAAATAAAGAATTAAAATGCGAAAGATCAAAATGTCCGAGTTTACAAGGCTTTGGGAGAGGTACATGAATCATTAAAAGAAAAAGAAATAAATACGCGAATTGAATTAAAATTAGAAACGAGGGCGTTGGACCCTTTTTGCGAAATTAAATTAAATGATTATTAAATTAATAAAATTAAAATGAAAAGAGATTGTTTTTTTGAGATTTTTTGTATTTATGATTTTTTGAATGAGAATTAAATGAAATTAAAATGTTAACCTAAATTCTAATTGTTTTTTTAGTTTATTAAGAAAGTATTAAAGTTAAACCTAAATTAACCTAATTATTTACATGCAATTTAATTACAAAAATAATATTTAATAGTTAATTATTGTGAAAAGAAAAGAAAAAGGATAAAACTTGATATAAACCCTAATTCTACAAATTTTAGATTTTTATTGAAAAATATTAAGATTTAAACCTAAATTAACACTAAAATCAATTAATGTTATTTATTTACAAAAAAGAATATTAAATAAAAATACTTATTTTTTTGTCTTTTTCTGATTTTATATTGTTTTTTGTATTTTTTGTGAAAATATTTAAATTAAAGAACTAATTAAAAATAATAATTGAAATAAATAAAAAGAATGAAAAAAAATGTAAAAAGCTTGCAAACCTAGGGGGTTCTGTCCCCAAATGGAGGGTGAAGTCCAGCAATCAGACCCATTAAGCCTTTGGCCTGTTTGACTTTTGCGCTGGCATGGAGCTCCATTGACTGAGGCACACCCTAGTCTTTGAATCATGGCCTTTGATTGAATGCAGTGGGACATGTGGCACATTGGATTGAGGAGCATATGGTGGAACCTTGTATGGAATTTGCATAGGATAACAATTGGAAAAATAATATTGGAAAGGGGTGGGGACCTGGGATCGAACCCGGGTCCTGGAAGTCACCAAGATGCTTGCTTGCCACTGAGCCACCTAGCGCGTTTTGTATATCCTATGGAAGACAAATAATATAATGGAAAACAAAAGTTAGTGGAAAATTAGCTCGTAAATTCAAATCGTCCTACCACGTACTGACACTTCATCATCTTCCTCCTTGTTTTGTTTTTTGCCTGAAACATAACAGAAATTGGCAACGGTTTTGAACCGTTCCCTTATGCACCTTTCTGGAAAATAGCGAATAGGCCATATGGCCTCATAAATTAGGCGCGAGGGTTGGGTTCTTTTCGTCCAAGCACGCTTGTTTCAATGATCCAGGTCTTGAGTCTCAATTGTTCCTTAAATGGGAAACCCCAATTCACAGCTTTGAAAACCCTAAAAGACAACAATGGCGTTTTTGCATATAGTGCATAAAAACTCAATTCAATCACATGGTTAGTTTTAGAATCATCCAATTAGTCAGAATCCATGAAAGAAATGCCATGAAAATGCTTAAATATTAAAACACGATTATGAAAAAAATGTGAAAAAGTTTGAATCCTATTCACCAATTCTGGGCGTTAGAGGTCGTGCTTTTGATCCAGGAAGTTTCCCTGATGTCTCAGGAAGGCAATGGACTGATTACTTTGCCTTGAAATGCTTTGGAATCACGATTTCAATTTTGAATTTTTTGATCAAAATTGCAAAGTTCTCTTTTGTTTTTCTGCGCAGCTTCCACCTTATATGCATTAGGGTTTGCATGAATACTTATATGTCAATGATTAGGGTAGGTTTTCAAAGCCAAAGGATCAAGGAATTGATGGAGAGGATATTGATTTTTATGGAAAAATATTTCAAATCTTTTCATGCATATTGCTAACAAATCATGACAAATCATATTGATTCTTTCCAAACCTAACCATGCACGAAATATTGAATGTATATCATGCATAAAAAGATTTAAAAACCTAGGTTTAATATTTTTCATATATTTTAATTAAATAAATGAATTTCTAGCATTTAAAAATTCAAATAAATAAAATAAAAATGATAAAAAACTTCCCTTTGGGCCAAATGGTCGTGCACATGTTTTGGATGATGGATTTTGGAAGAAAAGGAGGCCCATTAGCAATTTTAGGTCATTTGAATCAATGTTGACTTTTCAAAATATCCAAAAATTTCCCAACTTCCACAAGGCATAACTTGCTCAATTTTTAAGCTTTGCTCATGTTCTTGGACATTTTGGAAAGGTCTTTGAGTCCTCTAACCAATTCCTTTGGTCCCATGTCTTTTAGATTTACCAATCGCAAGTTATGGCCTTTGACTTAAAGTCCCTTTTTGTTGACTTTTGAAAATGACCTATAATGTGGAAATTGATAACTTTTTGTGAGAGCATTTCTTGGACTTGAAGTGTGAAGAGGAGTTGTAGGAAATGTCTTTATCTTCAAAATGAGCTTTGGATGGAATTTTTCTGATAATCCATGTGGAAGGTATGCCCTGGTCAATTTACAATTGACTTTTTCAACTGTCCAAATATGGAAACTTTTGCATCTTGATGATTTTTGAGCCAAGCTTTGAGAATCATGATCAATAATTGATCAAATGATGTTTGTGGCTTCAAAATGAAGTATTGATAAAAAATTTGGACTTTTGACTGTCAAATGACCATTTTGCCCCTACAGTTGACTGTAGTGCAATTAGGGTTTTTGACTGTGCAATTTTGTGCTGTAAGTCTTGAAACTTGGTATGAGGATGCTTGACCATGTTTGTGGGCATGTGGGACTTGATTGGACCCTTGGAAACTTCATTTACTTTGTCAGAACCAAAACCCTAATTTTGACTGTTAGGAGGCCCTTGAGCTGTGTAACCCTTGGGGAACTTTTTGAACTTTGACTTGGCAAATTTTGAAGAATATGGGAGGGCAAATTTTGGGGTACAACAGTTGCCCCTGTTCAATCTTCTTAGACCTGAGGATGCAGATTGGCTGACGTGCCTTTCGTAATCCGAAGGTGGAAGATGATTGAACACTAGAGTGCCCAGAAATTTGCGCTCACATAGTAGTGTGATGATGGGAATGGGCTTATAGATGCCATTTGGAGATTGATGAATAGAATGATGGGCTTATAGATGCCATGCTGAGAGATGATGGAAGGTGGATGGGCTTATAGATGCCATCTGGATGTTGATCGCGTAAGAGCTTCCTTAGCGAGAACCTGCGTACCTGCAAAAGAAAGATGAGTACCTGACATGTTGCAGGAGCTGGTCTTCAAATGCTTTGTATAGATGTGTCCTGACTGGTTACAGGAGCTGAATCTGGAGCTTCAAACGATGATGAATGAACCAGGGATGGTTACTACCTCAACAGGAACGGTGAGAGAACCTTGGGTGACTTTAACCTCAACAGCAATCGTTGAGAAAATCTTGGAATACTTCAACCTCAACAGCAATCGTTGAGAGAATCTTGGGATGATTACTACCTCCGCAGGATCGGGGAGAGAACCACAAGCGACTACAACCTCAACAGCAATCATTGAGAGAATCTTGGGCGACTTCGACTTCAACAGTATCATTGAGCGAATTTGGGGATGATTACTACCTCCACAGGATCGGGGAGAGAACCATAGGCGACTACAACCTCAATAGCAATCATTGAGAGAATCTTGGATAACTTCAACTTCAACAGCAATCGTTGAGCGAATCTTGGGATTACCACCTCCGCAGTATCGGGGAGAGAACCATAGGCGACTACAACCTCAATAGCAATCATTGAGAGAATCTTGGATAACTTCAACTTCAACAACAATCGTTGAGCGAATCTTGGGATTACCACCTCCGCAGTATCGGGGAGAGAAACATAGGCGACTACAACCTCAATAGCAATCATTGAGAGAATCTTGGATAACTTCAACTTCAACAGCAATCGTTGAGCGAATCTTGGGATTACCACCTCCGCAGTATCGGGGAGAGAACCATAGGCGACTACAACCTCAATAGCAATCATTGAGAGAATCTTGGATAACTTCAACTTCAACAGCAATCGTTGAGCGAATCTTGGGATTACCACCTCCGCAGTATCGGGGAGAGAACCACAGGCGACTACAACCTCAATAGCAATCATTGAGAGAATCTTGGAATTACCACCTCCGCAGTATCGGGGAGAGAACCATAGGCGATTACAACCTCAATAATAATCATTGAGAGAATCTTGGATAACTTCAACTAAGTCTTTATCAGGAAAATCTGTTTGGGGTCGATTTAGCTGGACTAGAGAAGGCCTTGGACTGGATAAGAAACAGAAAATCTTAGGGTCGATTAAATGAACCGGTCTAGGTCTTGAATGTCTTCAACTGGTTAAGAAACAGGGAGATCTTAGGGTCGATCTGACTGAACCAGAGAAGGCCTTTGACTGGATAAGAAACAGAAATCTTTGGAGTCGATTTAACTGAACCGGTCTAGGTCTTGAAATATGATTGAGAACCTAACTGAATATTTCCTGAAAGGTAAAGGTCAGTCATATGCAATGCGTGATATGGATCAAGCAATGATGTTCTCAACATAAATGAGATTTGTAAGATATGATGCGTATATGCATGCTATGATGTATGGAGATGTTTATGAATATTATGCTTTCGTCTTAGGAAGATAAATCCTTGACGGGTGCCGGGAAGTCACTCCTGGGCTGATGTTGAAGAATGGACTTTGCTTCCGCTGGGGATGTTGGTTGCAAGAATACCGGTAGGAGAAGATAACTCCGTTGGGGAATAAACTTGGCGAATGATTACTCTGTGGGGAGAAAAGTACTCTAGCGATCTTGCTGGGGAGCAATACTCTGTGGGGAGAGAGGTACTTTGTTGAGTTGTTGATTATAACTTGCTGGGGATACCCTTGTTGTGTTGGAAGTGTTGATAGACTTCCCTGGGGATAAGAAGACTTCGTCGAGGACGCTCTTTCCGTGGCTTTTGGCTGAGGATAACCCAGTTATATCCTGGTAAGGAAATAACTCTTTGAATAAAGCCGGGAGACGCGTTCGTGTTCTACGAGGATAAGCTTCCAGAATTTACTGGGGATAAGCTTACTACTTGGGGAGATGGATTCCAACTTTCCTGGGGAATTAGATTGGACTCTCTTGGGGGAAGTTTTGAACTGCATCGGGGAAGTGACTCCACTGGATGTTTGATATACCGCCGGGGAACAATCTTTAGACCAAGACTGCCGGGGATGCTTGCAAGAATGCATATACTGCTGGGGAATGTTGAGATCTGCTGGAGGATACCCAACTTCCTTAAGTTTGATAATAGCTTCGCTTGAGGAGAGTGTACTGACTTGCTGGCTCACTCTCTGGGGAATTAAGATATACTGGTTATGTTTTTCAGCTGAACGTCCCTTATATCTTGGAGGACAGAAACAATCAGATTGCTTAGACCACCCGTTATTGCCCCTGTTTCTATGGGGGAGGCACCTGTGGGATGCTGATAATTGTTGAGGGTCAAACCTTCTTCAGGTAGGCAGGTGACAAGATGACAGGACATAGTCGTACGCTTTGATCCCTAACTTTTGCCTGGACCGCCCTTTCGGGTTTTCAGTCCACCGGGATACCCATTTTTGCCCAAGCCGCCTTTTCAGGTTTTCGACTTGCCGGGTGTACATATTTTTCATTTCATCCCTTATTTTGCCCGAACTCCTTTGGTTCGTCGGGAAGCCCTTATTTTTGCCTAGGTGTGTCAACCTAGCAGGTCTTTGATTATGCGCAGTATTTTTTTCGACTATGTCCACGCTCTCAGAATGTAGGGATTTGCCCCTGTTAGAAGTGTTTTGTCATGCCACCAGAAGGTATTTGATCAGGAAAGATTTGTTGTTGGAATGCCCCAAGTGACTCAGGCGGAGACTTGCCCCAGGTCGTTTGGCCTCTTGAGAGATTCTCCGAATCTTGATTGGACTGCCCCAGATAATGGACCATGGTCATGTCTTCCCCTTGATTGGAGGTACTTCTGTTCATTAGGCATTCGTCGTGCGAACTTCTATGCTGTTCAAACAAAAGTCATATGCAAACAAAGTTATGTTAAAAATGCAAAGCCTATGTCTGTCTTGAAGATTTTGAAAATGCATTCTTTTTTCATAAAACAAATGAATGTTTGTAAAACGTGATGTCAAATCCTTCTTTATAGTAAGCCTTAAGGAGTCAGGATACCTTTCGTCACATTATGCTTTCGAACTAACCCATGCTTCATCTAGGACTTTTAAGGGTTATAACGTGGCCTGGTTCACGGTTTAAGAAACAAAGGATAAAGGCTCAAATTATTTGTACCCACCCGTTCTTCGTGATGTTCTCTAAACCTAAACTCAGTTGATCATACGTTAGACCTTGTTGGAGTCTTTGCTCTGATTTTCCGGTGATGATTCGGATGTTGATAACTTATTTTGAATAGGCATTCATTCCTTTTTTGTTGAGGGTTTGTAAGACCTCTTTCTTGTCTGATTTTTGTTATCCCTTTCTTTTTGCCTGAACTGTTCCTTTTTTTGGAGTTACAGTCAGCGGGATGCCCCAGTTTTGTAAGTCTCCTTCATGGGTTCTGACTTAATGGGCTTTTCATTTATGAATTTTTTTTTTGATAATGACTGCCTGTCTTTACGATTGTTCGGAACCATCACTGTCTTTCTTTCTTTCGTAAGGATCTCTTTGGTGCCATTTGTTGCGCACTTGGATCAACTGAGAGACTACCCTGCCCCAGGTTATGATTAAGGGTTTTAGATTTCGAAAAGAAAAACTCCTACTTCTTTGGCTCAGAGGGGTTGACGAGGGATTATCTTCCTTATTACTCCAGTGTTTAGGAATTGAAATAATTCCTGTACTTCATCAGCAGGATCCGTTCAAAAGCATATTGTAGATTATGGTATCGTTTTCATCATCCTCCCTTAAGAGGCTTAGAATTTTTAGATCAAGAGCTGACATCAGAAAAAATATGAAAATAATTTGCATTTAGTGAATACGAATATATTGTTTCAGAACAGACATATGCGATGCATTAATGAAATAACAATGTTTAACATGAGTAAATGTTTGAACAAAAGAAAATTGCAACTTGAACATTCGAATGAACAAAAATTTCTCAATCCTAGCCATGATTTGGCAAGGGAGCAGTGATTATGTTTGGAGTCTCAGGTGCTTCAACCTGAATCTCTCCAGCGTCGATCATGTCTTGAATCTTGTTTTTGAGAGGCCAGTAGTTGTCCGTAGTATGCCCCGGGCTATCAGAATGGTATGCACACCTATCGTTGGGATGATAGTTAGGAGCAGAAGTGTTTGGATTCCGGAGAGGAGCCCTTAAGGTGATCAGCCCTGCCTCCAACATTTGTTGTAGTGCTTGATCCAGCGACATGTTGATCTTGGTGAACTGCCTTTTAGGCTTGTCTGGTTTGCTCTGATCAGCCCGTTGTTCTGGGCGAGGTCGTTGTTGGACCTGTGAAGTAATAGCAGCTTGGAGAGGCCCAAACCTTTGACTTCTTGGAAGTTGATTATTGACTGGGTCCCTGACTCGGGCTGGTTGCTTCATGTCTTGATGAAGCTGACTGATCATGGTCCTCAGCTCTCCTTGCTCCTGAGCTAAACCTTGAATGAGTGCCCTTTGCCCCAACATCTGGGTTTTCAATGTGTCTACCTCAGCTTGTAGACGTTTCAGCTGTTCGTCCTTGTCATCTTCAGGACTCTTTCTGATCAGATTCCCCATGAGGAGTGTCCTCAACTCTTCCTGCCCCTTGGATAGGCTTAGGAAGATCTCTTTGAACTGAGTCTCTTGAGTGTGAAGGTCCTGGTTATCTTGTTGGGAAGCCATGGCTGAAATAAACAGCAGGGAGGGTAAGTGACCTGCAACAAGGATACCTGTTATGCAATGATATGTATGATATGCATGCAATGTTCTCAAGGATCTCGCGGGGTAAACAAGAAATTTGTTAGAGCTGGGATCCGGTAGCTTGATTGAAGGAACTTCATACTTGTTGAGAGTCCTTTTTCAAGGGTCAAAGGCTCACCATATCCAGTGGGTCATAGCCCCTGACGTCCTTGGCTAGGGCAATCTTCTTCCAGTGTCAAAGCTCGCCATATCAAGTGGGTCATAGCCCCTGACAACCTTGGCTAGAGGAAAATAAATCCTCTTTGCCCCTTGCTAGATGTTTGATTCGTCCTGACCTGCATCACAAACCCTTGAGATCCTTGAAATGGGTTAGGATGTATGCAATGTATGATGTCATGATGCATGGGGTAATGTAGGTAACCCTGTTATGAGTCCCAATTAAGGACTATAAACAAACCCTGCAAGAAATTCAGTAACCCTGTTATGAGTCCCAATTAAGGACTATAAACAAAACCTGCAAGAAACTTAGTACACTCTTGTTATGAGTCCCAATTAAGGACTATAAACAAAACCTGCAAGAAACTTAGTAAACCCTGTTATGAGTCCCAATTAAGGACTATAAACAAAACCTGTAAGTAGTTCATGTGTCAGATAACAAGCATGCAAGTAGTCAAGTTGGAAGGCACACAAGTCACACCAGAGAAACCCTTAGAGTTTAGGCCAGCATGAGGTCTAGGTATTACCCTCTTGAAGTTGGTGGGCTCAACCTGTCCTATTAGAAGTAACCGGGTTCTAAGGGTCCCAATATCACGGGATTGCTTTCATTGTTCATCGTTTCGATTTAGCCACTGAACTGGCGACCGAAATATTCCAGGAAAGTAACCCTCAATTGAGTGTAGTATCGAGTATCAACCAACCTCGGACTGCACCAAAGTCAGTTATCTCACTACCCTAAAGAGGCCAAGATAGTTCAATTAAGGTTCCTAAGGTCTGTTGATGCTTCACGACACCACGCGGAGGCCCCGTACTCTCCTTGACTGAACTCAAGGGTTACCGGTACACACCAAAGTGCCACATCAACGTAGCAGACTGTTTCAACCATGTCGGTATACGCCGCACAGTTCCCTCGCAGCCTTGTTGCTACTTTCTAAAAGGGTATCCCCCAGATCCGGGTTAGGATCTATAGAACTCCCGAGACAGTACCCACAATCTAAAGCAAGCAAAGAAAGCAATTGAAAACACAGTTATGAACTAACCCTAAGGTACACCTCACTTTATAAAGAATCCCCAGTAGAGTCGCCAGTTCTGTGATCGGTGGATCTGGAACTGACTGTTTAACGCTGGTTCGCGAAATGTCGCGGAAGCAAGAGTCGCCACCGTCTTTTATTTTCTCCAAATGGAAAGGACAAAAGCACAGAAAAATTCCTTATAGAGATTGCTCTCGGTTCGGGAGGTAGGTTATAGAAAGGGAAGGTGTTAGCACCCTTTCTATCCATGGTTATCCATGGGCTCTTAGATACTTGCTCATTTGTGTTTTCAAAAATGGTTTGTTTGCTTTTCAACTGTGGGTTTAAAAAGTTTCTTTGAAAATTCCAGTTCGACTCTAGTATCGGTCCTCAAGAGTGTTTGAAAAATTGCTTTCGAAAGCTTTTTGAAAAGGTGTCGGTGTGAAAAGTATTTTTGATTTGTTTTGAAATTTAGAGCAAGTATCTAGAGTCGTCTACCTACCCTAAGGAATTCGTCTGTGTAAATGTCCTTTAAAGTAGTGCCATCCCACCATTGAGAGGTAGGTAGCACCACCGTTGGAGGTGTTCGGGTCAATTCGAAGGTTCGAGACATGGTGATCACCGGAGCAATGGGAAGACACCTTAGAAGCTACCCTCATGCCAGGTTCCCGGATCATGAGGACTTACTAAGACATCCTCTACTCGACGATCACCTTTCGAGGCAAGGCAACAGTGAGGCGTACCCTAGGGGTGGTGTGTGATTTGTGTGTCGTTTTCATTTATTTTTGTCTTTTGTCAAAGTGATCTATGCGTTTGTTTTTATTTATTGTCATTCATTCTTGCATGCATTTATTTAATAGTTAAAAAGTGCGAAAAGGTAAAGTTCTAAACTATTACAAAAGGCGCGGGTCCACATCGCCAAAATTTCCAGAACCCGATTTGACAGAAAAAATAAAGAATTAAAATGCGAAAGATCAAAATGTCCGAGTTTACAAGGCTTTGGGAGAGGTACATGAATAATTAAAAGAAAAAGAAATAAATACGCGAATTGAATTAAAATTAGAAACGAGGGCGTTGGACCCTTTTTGCGAAATTAAATTAAATGATTATTAAATTAATAAAATTAAAATGAAAAGAGATTGTTTTTTTGAGATTTTTTGTATTTATGATTTTTTGAATGAGAATTAAATGAAATTAAAATGTTAACCCTAATTCTAATTGTTTTTTTAGTTTATTAAGAAAGTATTAAAGTTAAACCTAAATTAACCTAATTATTTACATGCAATTTAATTACAAAAATAATATTTAATAGTTAATTATTGTGAAAAGAAAAGAAAAAGGATAAAACTTGATACAAACCCTAATTCTACAAATTTTAGATTTTATTGAAAAATATTAAGATTTAAACCTAAATTAACACTAAAATCAATTAATGTTATTTATTTACAAAAAAGAATATTAAATAAAAATACTTATTTTTTTGTCTTTTTCTGATTTTATATTGTTTTTTGTATTTTTTGTGAAAATATTTAAATTAAAGAACTAATTAAAAATAATAATTGAAATAAATAAAAAGAATGAAAAAAAATGTAAAAAGCTTGCAAACCTAGGGGGGTTCTGTCCCCAAATGGAGGGTGAAGTCCAGCAATCAGGACCATTAAGCCTTTGGCCTGTTTGACTTTTGCGCTGGCATGGAGCTCCATTGACTGAGGCACACCCTAGTCTTTGAATCATGGCCTTTGATTGAATGCAGTGGGACATGTGGCGCATTGGATTGAGGAGCATATGGTGGAACCTTGTATGGAATTTGCATAGGATAACAATTGGAAAAATAATATTGGAAAGGGGTGGGGACCTGGGATCGAACCCAGGTCCTGGAAGTCACCAAGATGCTTGCTTGCCACTGAGCCACCTAGCGCGTTTTGTATATCCTATGGAAGACAAATAATATAATGGAAAACAAAAGTTAGTGGAAAATTAGCGCGTAAATTCAAATCGTCCTACCACGTACAGACACTTCATCATCTTCCTCCTTGTTTTGTTTTTTTCCTGAAACATAACAGAAATTGGCAACGGTTTTGAACCGTTCCCTTATGCACCTTTCTGGAAAATAGCGAATAGGCCATATGGCCTCATAAATTAGGCGCGAGGGCTGGGTTCTTTTCGTCCAAGCACGCTTGTTTCAATGATCCAGGTCTTGAGTCTCAATTGTTCCTTAAATGGGAAACCCCAATTCACAGCTTTGAAAACCTTAAAAGACAACAATGGCGTTTTTGCATATAGTGCATAAAAACTCAATTCAATCACATGGTTAGTTTTAGAATCATCCAATTAGTCAGAATCCATGAAAGAAATGCCATGAAAATGCTTAAATATTAAAACACGATTATGAAAAAAATGTGAAAAAGTTTGAATCCTATTCACCAATTCTGGGCGTTAGAGGTCGTGCTTTTGATCCAGGAAGTTTCCCTGATGTCTCAGGAAGGCAATGGACTGATTACTTTGCCTTGAAATGCTTTGGAATCACGATTTCAATTTTGAATTTTTTGATCAAAATTGCAAAGTTCTCTTTTGTTTTTCTGCGCAGCTTCCACCTTCTATGCATTAGGGTTTGCATGAATACTTATATGTGAATGATTAGGGTAGGTTTTCAAAGCCAAAGGATCAAGGAATTGATGGAGAGGATATTGATTTTTATGGCAAAATATTTCAAATCTTTTCATGCATATTGCTAACAAATCATGACAAATCATATTGATTCTTTCCAAACCTAACCATGCACGAAATATTGAATGTATATCATGCATAAAAAGATTTAAAAACCTAGGTTTAATATTTTTCATATATTTTAATTAATTAAATGAATTTCTAGCATTTAAAAATTCAAATAAATAAAATAAAAATGATAAAAAACTTCCCTTTGGGCCAAATGGTCGTGCACATGTTTTGGATGATGGATTTTGGAAGAAAAGGAGGCCCATTAGCAATTTTAGGTCATTTGAATCAATGTTGACTTTTCAAAATATCCAAAAATTTCCCAACTTCCATAAGGCATAACTTGCTCAATGTTTAAGCTTTGCTCATGTTCTTGGACATTTTGGAAAGGTCCTTGAGTCCTCTAACCAATTCCTTTGGTCCCATGTCTTTTAGATTTACCAATCTCAAGTTATGGCCTTTGACTTAGAGTCCCTTTTTGTTGACTTTTGAAAATGACCTATAATGTGGAAATTGATAACTTTTTGTGAGAGCATTTCTTGGACTTGAAGTGTGAAGAGGAGTTGTAGGAAATGTCTTTATCTTCAAAATGAGCTTTGGATGGAATTTTTCTGATAATCCATGTGGAAGTTATGCCCTGGTCAATTTACAGTTGACTTTTTCAACTGTCCAAATATGGAAACTTTTGCATCTTGATGATTTTTGAGCCAAGCTTTGAGAATCATGATAAAGAATTGATTAAATGATGTTTGTGGCTTCAAAATGAAGTATTGATAAAAAATTTGGACTTTTGACTGTCAAATGACCATTTTGCCCCTACAATTGACTGTAGTGCAATTAGGGTTTTTGACTGTGCAATTTTGTGCTGTAAGTCTTGAAACTTGGTATGAGGATGCTTGACCATGTTTGTGGGAATGTGGGACTTGATTGGACCCTTGGAAACTTCATTTACTTTGTCAGAACCAAAACCCTAATTTTGACTGTTAGGAGGCCCTTGAGCTGTGTAACCCTTGGGGAACTTTTTGAACTTTGACTTGGCAAATTTTGAAGAATATGGGAGGGCAAATTTTGGGGTACAACAACAACCTTCCGGGGAGATGAGTACTGCGCCAATACCATTTCCAAGTGCATTTAAAGCACCATCAAAGTACAGGGTCCATCGGGATCCCTTTTCGGGTCCGTCATACGGACCGTTACCTTCAATGTTGTCTAAATTCATGATGTCCTCCTCTGGGAAGTCAAATCTCATGGGTTGATAATCTTCGATAGCTTGATGAGCCAGATGGTCAGCTAGTACACTCCCTTTTATATCTTTTTGGGTGGTATACTGGATGTCATACTCAGTTAGGATCATCTTCCATCTGGCTATTCTTCCAGATAAAGCGGGCTTTTCGAAGATATACTTGATAGGATCCATTTTGGAAATCAACAAGGTAGTATGAGTCAACATATACTGCCTTAGTCGGCGAGCAGCCCATACCAAAGCGCAACAAGTTTTCTCGAGCAGTGAGTAGCGAGTCTCACAGTCGGTAAACTTTTTGCTAAGGTAATAAATAGCATGCTCTTTTCGACCAGACTCGTCATGCTGGCCCAAAACACACCCCATTGAGTTATCCAAGACGGTCAGATACATGATCAATGGTCTTCCTTCGACGGGTGGTATCAGTATAGGAGGTTCTAGCAAATACTCCTTGATCTTATCGAAAGCAGCTTGGCAATCGTCGTTCCATTCAACTACCTGATCTTTCTTCAAGAGTTTGAAAATTGGCTCACAGGTAGAAGTCAGATGAGAGATGAATCTGGCAATATAGTTCAAACGCCCGAAGAATCCTCTAACCTCCTTTTCAGTACGGGGAGCAGGCATCTCTTGTATTGCTTTCACTTTTGCTGGATCGACTTCAATGCCTTTGTTGCTTACAATGAATCCCAGGAGTTTACCAGACCTAACTCCAAAAGTGCACTTGCTTGGATTCAGCCTGAGTTTGTATTCTTTCAATCTGGCAAACAGCTTTTCTAGATGTTCAAGGTGCTCCTCCTCTGTTTGTGACCGAGCTATCATATCGTCTACGTAAACTTCAATCTCATGATGTATCATATCATGAAATAAAGCTACCATGGCGCGTTGATAAGTTGCCCCTATGTTCTTCAATCCGAACGGCATCACCTTGTAACAGAAAGTGCCCCATTGTGTGACAAAAGTTGTTTTCTCCATATCCTCGGGGGCCATTTTGATTTGATTGTAGCCCGAGAATCCATCCATGAAGGAAAACACTTTATGCTGAGCTGTATTGTCGATCAAAATGTCAATGTGTGGAAGTGGAAAATCATCTTTGGGGCTGGCCCTATTCAAATCCCGGTAGTCCACACACATCCTGACTTTGCCATCTTTCTTAGGTACTGGCACGATGTTAGCGACCCATTGAGGATAGGACGTAACAGCCAGAAAGCCAGCGTCGAATTGCTTCATCACTTCTGCTTTGATCTTTTCAGACATGTCAGGCCTCATTCGGCGGACTTTTTGCTTGATCGGTGGACAATCCTCTCTTGTGGGGAGACGGTGAACCACAATGTCTGTGTCTAAACCCGGCATGTCTTCATAAGACCAAGCGAAGATTTCAACATACTCATTCAACAACTGTATCAGGCGTTCCTTGACACTTGGTTCCAGATTGGCACCCACTTGCACCTCCTTCCGGTCTTCCTCGGTCCCTAAGTTGACAGTTTCCAATGACTCTTCGTGCGGTAAGATGGCCCTTTCCTCTTGCTGTAGAAGTCTGGCTAGTTCCCCTGGTACTTCACAACCTTCGTCATCTTCATACTCGGCTTGATTGACCAGATCTTCAGAGTTATTGAAGGATATAGCAGAATTGTCACCCATGGAATCCGGAGTGGATGGGTACCTGCATTTGTGAGTGTGGGTGTGTGTAAGGGATAGCCATCCTTAAACAAAATGCAAAAGGAAAGAAAATGAACACAAGCAGTTTATCAAATGAAAAACGTCCAATGAATCATTAAACATGGCATATGGATATGGAAAATAATCAAAACCCTTACAAATGGACCCACATGCCCCGGGCAAGGCATGAGGTGAAAAGATAGTGTACGGATTGTTTGAAAATAAATATTACAGACCAAATAAGAAATGTTTGACAGATAAATTACTGATGAATAAAAGTGATGGGGACAAAGTCTTTTGCCTCCCAGTTGCTCAATCCTCCTTTGACAGTTGGGTAAATCCACTCTTCGATGTTGCTCTCTTTGTCTTCGTCCTCCAAAGCATTGATTCCGTAGGGAGAAATTTTGACTGGCGCTCTTTCAATCTTCGACCGGCGCATAGCTTTCTGGCCTGCGGTAGTGAACCCTAATCCAAATTTGTCGGTTTTATGTGGAATGTCAGGTAACTGCCCCCATGCTGAATTCTTCCCTTCCTTTATTGCGGCCCTTGCGTCCTCCAGAGATGCCATCCTGGCCATCTGCCTCGGTGTCTCAGCTGCCAACTTTGCTACTGTTATCTCAGGAAGGACTTCTTCGAAATGCTGAAAAGGCGTCTCAATGAACTCCCCTTCAACCTCCACATATCGGAAAGAGTTCAAGTGGCTAATCATGTAATCCTCTTCGCCATGGACAGTAATGATCTTTCCCTTGACAGGATACTTCAACATCTGATGTAAGGAGGAGGTGACTGCCCCAGCACGGTGTATCCAAGGCCTACCCAACAAGCAAGAGTATGACGGACGGATGTCCATCACATAGAAAGTGGATTTAAACACCTCAGTGCCTATCTTGATGGGAATTTCAACCTCCCCATGGACCATTCTCTTTGAACCATCGAAAGCCCTGACAACAATATCACTCGGCTTCAACTCCAACCCTTCACAATCTAGTCGGTCCAAGGCCTTCTTAGGCAATACATTCAGCGACGAACCAGTGTCAACCAAGACATGTGCGAGAGTGGTTCCTTGACACTCGACTGAAATGTGCAAAGCATCATTGTGGTTTCTACCTTTAGGAGTTAGGTCGGCATCAGAGAAACCTAATCCATTGTCCGCAGTAAGGCTAGCCACGCAATTTTGGAATTGATCTGCAGAGGTTTCCTGGGGCACATGGGCTGCCTTTAGGAAATTTATCAGAGCCTTAGCGTGCGCTTCCGAGCAAAGTAGTAGTGCCAGCATGGAGATTTTTAAGGGGGTTTGTCCCAGCTGTTCTACCACATCGTAGTCACTCCTTTTGATTATCCTCAAAATCTGATCCATTTCCTTCGTGGAGGTTTCCGGGATGACCAAGGGTTGAGCCCTCGTCCTGACGAGCTCATCTTGGATTCCCTTACCTTTGTCAGCAGCGGTAGGAGGGACAGTACTAGGAACAACAACATCTTCAATCAGCGGGGTTCTCGCAGAGAGTTTTATTGGTGCCGGGATGACCTTGTCAGCTGATGAGGGTCCAAAGATTGCTCTTGGAGGGGCAATCTCTGGAGAAAATATTCTCCCGCTCCGGGTGATTTTGCTCGTGCCTGCAATGTTACCAATGTTGGCTTCTTCATCATCCGAACTTTCTTCAGTTATTTCGATTTGTTTAATACCATGGTAGTAGACGTCACCGCCATAGTTCCATGGTATCGACTTCTCAGAAACATAGGGGACAGGCCCTGGCATTGTTATCTTCAAAGGAACATATTTCGTAGCTGGTGTAATCTTAACAGGCTTTTTGACGGCCTTGGAAAGATTGGCGTGAATGGTTATGATTGAGACATCTTCAGTATGGGTTGGAGTAGCAGAAACTTTCTCAAACAAAATTTGTCGACTGTCCATTAGGCCTTGGATGCCTTTCTTCAGTAACGGACAATCAAACGGCAGAGAGTAACAACAATAGCAGTCTTCCTTACATCCCGGGAAGATCCCGACCCTTAACAGATTCAACTTGATGGTTAACAAAGGAGTTATCAGATCATTAACATCAGCAACATACAAATCTTCTTCAATGGCATTGACATTTCGGCCGTGCTTTGGCATGGGAGCAGATATCACATTAGGCTTCTCCGGAGCGTCAAACTCCACCTCCTTCACCTCTATCAGGTCTTGGATCTTATGCTTGAGTGCCCAACAATCATTGGTGTCGTGCCCAACACTGTCAGAATGGTAGGCGCATTTAGCATTAGGATGATAATACGGAGAGGACGTATTCACATTCTTTGGTGCCTCCTTGATGGTGGCGAGATTCAACTTTAACAGATGGGGAAGCACTTGCGATGGAGTCATATTAATACGGGTGAACTGCCGTTGTGGCCGTTCTACTCGTTGTTGATTTGGTCTGGATTGGTTATAGCGAGGCTGCTCACTTGAAGGGTTTTGAATCATTACGGCCCCCACGGTCGGCCGGTGCTCAGTCTTCCCTGCTCTTCTCTGAGAATATACCACAGTTGTTTCCTTCTTAAAAGGCTTCTTCTCAACACTTGCAACAACACCCTTCTGAATCTTTCCTGACTTGATGCCAGCTTCTATTCTTTCGCCTGTTAAGATCAAATCGGTAAACCCCGTGGAAGAGTTACCAATTAGATGATTGAAAAATGGCCCAGATAGGGTCCCTAGAAACACATCAACAAGTTCACGGTCGGTTAAAGGAGGCTGCACCCTGCCAGCCAAATCCCTCCATTTTTGTGCATATTCTTTGAATCCCTCGCCTGTTCCTAGTGACATACCCTGAAGTTGGGTACGAGTAGGAGCAAGGTCAGAATTATACTGGTATTGTTTGTAGAAGGCGGTGGCCAAGTCTTCCCAATTTCGGATGCTGGTTCCCTCTAGCTGATAAAACCACTCCAGTTGAGCCCCAGAAAGGCTGTCTTGAAAGAAATGAATCCAAAGGTTTTTATCTGCCATATAGGGTTGAATCTTTCTCACGTAGGACCTGAGATGCATTTTTGGACAGGACAGCCCATCATACCTCACAAACACTGGCACTTTGAATTTTGGGGGAATCACAATCCCGGCGACCAAGCCCAAGTATTCAAAATCCAAACCCGGTACTCTTTGTAATTCCATGGCGGCCAACCTGTCTTCTAAACCCTTGTATTTATCATCAGCTGGAGGGTATTGTTGATCAGAATAATCTTCATCCTCTTCGACCTCCTCTTCTTCCACATCGGATTCGGAAGGTACCGCAGCCCCACCTCCTTTGCTGGTTCCTTCATCAGAAGTAGGAGGAAATTCAAGCATTCTCCGAGCTTCTCCGTCAAATCTTCTCCCTAAAGTAGCCACCCCGAGTCTCTTTTTCTTCTTTTTCACTGGGTCTTTATTCCCCAGTAAGGTCTTGAGATCCTCCTGACCTTTAGCCAAGGTCGTCAGGAGTTGCTGGAACTGTGCATTCTGAGCTTGTAGGTCTTTGACTGTTTGCTCGAGATCCATCCTACTGAAATAAACAGCAGACATATAAGGAAACCTGGAGTGAGACCTGCTTATGCACATGATGAATGATATGCTTATGTATGCAATGCATTCAAGGATTTAGAACATTCAAAATTGTTGTAAACAAAAAGGAACGCACGTCATATTAATAAGAAGAAATTTGTTAGTACATAAATGCCCATGGGCCAAATATTACAAAAACAACTTCTCAAGGTAAAAAGACATTGCGCATCCTTTTTGGTGCGATGTAGGTGTTGAGGGCCTCTTGCTCATGGAGTCGGCGGGTAAGCTCTAGAACCTTCTTCTCACTGGCGTAAAATCTAGCTTCAAAAGTATTCCGTTCCTCCTTGAGCTGAATCCAACTTTTCTGCATTTCCTCCCACGATGTAGGCATGTCTGGATGTAGGATGGTGTAGGGAACCTCTCCTTCCTTGACGGGCTCTTTAATCACAGGGAGTACATGAGGATAAGGCATCATCAGATTTTGGGCTTGGGCTCGTACCCACTTGAGATAAGGCTCAAGGGGGATGGAGTTCTTGTGTCCCAGTGTCTTGCTATCAACCTTGTTGGGCCTTCCCCAAGCTCTGATGAATCTTTGGCGAAGTCCTTGCGCATCGTTGTCGAAGTCAAAAACTAGGTCAGGAATCAACATGTCATGAGGGTCATCCCTCCGTGCGTATCCAAATTGCCTCAAAGCCAGGCAAGGGTTGTAGGTGATACCTCCTCTGATTCCAAGTAAAGGAACATTAGGAAACTCTCCACAACGATCGACGATGATGACATTTTCTCTGGACCGAGAACACCAATGTACATCAGAGTGAGTAAGAGTCATCAACCGTTGGGACCACCTTGAGCCTTGGTCATTCTTCAAGACAGATTGTGGAAGGTGAGAAATAAACCACCTTGCAAGGAGAGGAGTACAACACATGAGAACACCCCTCGGTCTCATTGTTCGTGTGTAAAATGAGTGAAGGATGTCCCCAAGCAATGTTGGTATTGGATTTCTGGACAAGAAGATTTTGACGGCATTGACATCTATCAACTGGTCAGAATTTGGGAACAAGACCAAACCATAGACAAGGAGTGCCACAATTTCTTCAAAGGCTTGAAGGTCCAATGAATTCCAACATTCTTGTTCCTTCTCAAACAAGAATTTTGCTAAGAATCCTTTGACGCCGCTTCTGGTTTCCCAATGCCCCTTGATGTCGGATGGTTGTAGATGTAATGCTCGAGCAACATCTTCCGGCTTTGGTTCCTTTTCTGTACCGTTGAAGGGTAGTTGATTAAGGATAGGAATTCTCAGGAGTTGAGAAAACTCCTCCAAAGTGGGCACCAACTGGTAATCAGGGAAAGTGAAACAGTGGTGAAGAGGGTAAAAGAACTGGAATAGCACTTTCATCATGTCTTCTTCAATGTTGGTGTTGACTAAGCTGAGCAGTCTACCATGTCTTTCACTGAAGGATGAGCTTTCCGGAATTCTTGAGGTGAGCTCCTTGAGTTGAGGAGAGATTCTCACAAGGTTGACTTGGATGGTTTTTCTGCGAGGAATTTCCATGACCTACAAAATAAGAACAAAGATGAAGATCCAAACCCTTGAAATGGTTAGTGAATGCATATGATGCTTCATGATGTTTATGATGTATGCACAAAATATATGTACAAGCAATTCACACCAAACCCTAGTTTCAGGCTTGCATGGGGTTTCATAGGTAAGTACCCTCTTGAGTGTAGTTGGCTTAAAAACCTGTCCTATAAATAGTAACCGGGTTCTAAGGAGCTCAATATCATTGGATTGTTTTCATTGTTCATTGTTTCGGTTTAGCCACTTAACTAGCGACCAAAATATTCCAAGAAAACAACCCTCAATGAGTGTAGTATCGAGTATCTACCAACTTCGGACTGCACCAAAGCCGGTCATCTCACTACCCCTAATAAAAGGCCAAGATGGTCAAGTAAGGTTCTAGGTCATTAGTGCTTAGTGACATCACTCAGCGGCCCCGTACTCTCCTTGATTGAACTCAAGGGTTACCGGTACTCACAAATATGTCGCACTAATATAGCTATTGCTTCGACCGTGTCGGTATACCCTGCACAGTTTCCACAACGTATTGATATCTATGAATGTTTCCCAAAATCCGGGTGTAGGATTGCAAACCCAAACAATAGAGCCAAGAAGTAAAGCAATCAAATTCAAACAATTAGTCATGCAAGAGGGTGATCTAAGCCCTAAGGTTACTCCACTTTTAAGTTTCTCCCCAGCAGAGTCGCCAGTTCTGTGATACGGTGGGAGAACTGACTATGGTTTTGCGTTTGTTTTCGCAAATGTTTCGGTTGAGCAAGAGTCGCCACCGACTTTTTATTTTATCCTAAGGAAAGGTTTAAAAAGCACAGCAAAAACCTTTGAGATTTTTCTTGGGTTCGGGGAGTAGATTATAGAAAGGGAAGGTATTAGCACCCTTTCTATCCATGGTTATCCATGGGCTCTTAGGTACTTTCTTAGATCAACTTGCCTTGGTTTTCAATTGTTTGAAATGGTGCTTTGTGTGGCTTTTGAAAAATGTTTTGAAAAAGATGCCTTGTCTAGGCTACCCTTGTAACAATTCTTTACTCGAGTGTTTTACAAAAGGGTGTTTTGTCTTTTTGAAAAGATGTTTCAAGATTTTTTTGAAAGTGTTTGTGAAGTGTGGTTTGAAAATAGGCAAGTGTTTTCTTTTGCAAGTTGACAAGTACTTAAGAGCTATCTACCCTAAAGTTCTCAAATATTTATGCTATGTTTTAACCCTTTTAACAATTTTGTTCCACCATTGCATTTGGTGGACAATCTTGTGTTAGGATGTGAAAGGGACGGGCGCGGGTCATCGTTTAGACCATAATTGCAATAATGCTAAGTATCTTTGGGCAATTTTTCTTTTAAGGGACTTGATCATTTTAGGCAACTTTTCGAAAGCGTCATCGAGGGACTATGATCATTTGAATTGCTTGCTTTGTTTTTGCCCAAAGAAACCTAACATACAATATGGCCCATTTATTGAAGGCAACAAGTGGAATATCCTAGGGGTGCAAGTGTGATATGTGTTGTCCATTTTCATGCTTGATTATCTTGAGATTAGGTCAAACTATTTTGTTCTTTTTATTTGCATACAAACCCTAATTCTAGCATGGTATAATTAGCAAACATTAAAGTGCGAAAATTAAATTTCCTAAGCTATTACAACACAATATGGGAAGGGGGGTACAAATGTTCAAATGGGGGGATATTTAGACAAGGAATTTAAACCTAGCTATTACATCAATTTTGGAATATATACAAGATAATTAATTTGCACAAATTAAATAGAAATAAAATAAATATGCAAGATGCAAAAAGGGTTTTTTATATGTATATAAAAAAAGTATATTTTATGTCCAATAAACAAAAATAAAAAAAGTATTATTTTTGGAGCTTTTTAATGTTTAGGGCAAAACCCTAACTTTCTTAGATAAAAAGTATTAATTATTTAATATATACTAATATTTATCAATTATATATGAAATAAAAATAAAAATGAAGTATATTTGTCAAAATGATATTTTACTATTAAATGTTAATAAAAAATAAAGTGTATATATTTTTGTATTTTTTTACTAAATATTCTAATAAATATCTATATATATGTATTAATTTCTAAATATGTGTTATATATATATAAAAATAATAATATTTAATATTTAAAAAAAGTATATTTTATACAAAATATTTTAAGAAGATAAAACAAAATAAAAATGAAAATAAAATATGCTTACATTATTTTCTAGTATTTTAAGTAAAAAGTGAGTTTATATAATTATTTATGTACAAATAACTAATCTAAACAAATAAATGCCTATAAATTCAAAAATGGTGTAAAAAATTGTTTTTATATTTTTAATATCATGAGGAAAAATAAATAAACCAGAATGAAAAAAGAAAAGTCAAAAAATCAATAAAACAAACAAAATGGGCCCAGGGGGTGTAAAACCAAAAACATGGTGTGAAAAGAAATATCAAAGCAGGCCCAGCCCATGTGGCTTCTTCTTCAACCTCTGGACAGAAAAATGTTCAAAAACGCGCGCCTGAACATTAATTCAAACATCTGGATTCCTTGATCTTTTGCACAAACTTACAACATAAGAAATGTTAAGCATTGAATCACGATTCTAAATATGTAAAGAACTCATCCTAACTCTCAGAAATGAGAGAGAATTTCATCATTCCCAAATCCTAACCTAAGTTTTTATCAACATTCAGACCTTAAATTCTCATAGCTCAGGAAAAATAAATGAAAAGTAAAAGTATGTACAGATTCAGGGGCATGAGTAGAACACTTCTTATTCACAAACTTAGAGCTGATGATGCCTACACTAAGAGTTAGAAGTTCAAGAAGATACCTATTCAGTTCAAGTTGTATCTGGCAATGGGGGAGCTTTCAGGGCAAGATGATGATCTGTACAGCTTGCCTGAAGTGTAGTGATGCTATTCCAATGCTTACTTTGCTTTGAAACACCTTGAATCGAGCTATGGACCTTCAACTGCAAAACAAGAAAGTGAAAATGGTGGAACTGATTAGAGGAGTTACAGGTCGTGTTTTATGTTTGGGTTAGCTTCAAGTGATGCTAGGGAATGTGTTTGATGAGCTTTTAGCAAGAATGCATGAAAGGGATGAGAGTTGGCACTCAAACTGCAGTAGGAGCTCTGTTTGGGCAGTTTGAGGGTGGTTCTGTATTCTAGAGGGCAATGGAGGTGTTGGAGTCGTGTGCTACCTCAGTTAGGATGCCTTGAATGTGTACAAAATATTTGCTTAAGGGTTCTCTTGCTGAGATCAAAGTTGTGTCTAGTTATGCCATATTTCTTACACTTTAAGCAACCAAAAGCCAAGTTGGTGTTTAGACAGGTAGAGGCCCCCATAACATGCTGCAAACCTTGGCATTGATCAGTGTGATTAGTCCCTAAACTTGTGCCAAGGGGATTTGATCTGTACTTCTTGGATTTTCATTTTGACATAAAGCTTACTTTTGCAAAAATGGTTAAAGTGCTTTATCTATTTTAGGATTAATCCATCATGCAATGCTTGAACACATAAAACATGGTCTTGGCACAAAGAGTTTGCATTAAATTTATGAGTGTTGGATGGTTTAAGGGCCTGTAATCAAGTTGCATGCTGATTTGAGAAATTTGCACAAGTTATGAACATGGAAATTGGCCAATTCAAAAGTGAGTTTTTGCCATATTGCAAAATTCGATTCTCTCAAGTCATGAGGTTGTTTGATGAGTTTTTGGAAATTTTGGAAATCTTGGAATGTGTACTACAATCCATCTTTGAAATGAAAACTGAAATTCCAAGTGGAAGTATGTGAAAAATGGTCTTGAAGTTAGGTAAAAATCTTGCCTAAAATAGGTCAAATTTTCACTAAGTTAAGAATGGTTTGATACCCTTGTTCCAAAAACTGTAACTTGAGCTACAAGCCTCTTTTGGGAGAAATTTGTGAATCAAAGTTGTAGATTATGCAATAGGCTACAACTTTCATGTTTTGACTTTTGCTTGAATCCAAATGAATCATGCTGAGAAAGTGGGGCAAAGTTGGGAAAAAATTAGGGTTTTTCATAACTTAGAAAAATTCTAAGTTATGAAAAATTCTCATTTCAAACCCTAATTTGCATTTTTTGATTTCTTGGTGAACAAGTTTCATGATTTGGCATGTTTTGATGAAAAATGAATCTTGACTCTTGATTTTGACCAAAAAGTCAAAGTTTGACTTTTCAGTATACAATCAAAATTGATCAATTGACTGGGAAATTCAAGTGTCAATCTTGTGTACTTGGGATCTTTTGAACTTGTTGAGCATGTCAAGATAATTCCATGGGGTCCTTGAGTCCATATGTGACCTTGGTTTGCCATTGGCTAGGTCAAACAGTCAAAAATTGCCTTTGTGCAGTCAAAACCCTAAAAATGACCATTTTGCCCTTTTGGTGATCTGATCAAATTTCTTGTGGAATTGTGATCCAAAATTGATCAAATGGTCCATGTGAGTTCATGATGTTGATGTGGGTCAATTTTCATGAGGTTTGACTGCCAATTGGCCACAGTTGACTTTTTCCCCAATACAGCTGATTTCTAGGTCAACTGTCCAATTGACTGGGAAAAACTTAGAATCAAGACTTGAAACTTGGTATGGATAAACTTGGGAGTCCAATATGAAGCATGAAAGTCATATTAGGTCATTTAGGTCAACACATCTCTGTGCAAACATAAACCCTAATTTGAGTCAACAGTGCAAGAAGAAGTCTTGAGCAGATGAAACCCTAATTGGATCTTGATCTCCAAGGGCTTTGTGATGAGAAATCAATGAGAAATGGGAGGGAAAATTTTGGGGTACAACAATTTGCACATATGATTTATGATTGCTTTTAGAAATTGACACATATAACAAGTGATCATGCAAATTGAATTTCAGTTATTATTCATTTTGAAGGTTTATTTTTATTACCATTTTCCAAGAAAAAGCAGAAAATAAAGACACAATTTGGGAAACAAAGACAACTTTTATTATTGATTTTAAAAGTCACAACAAACAGATAAGCCCTACAACATTAATACTTCCACCTTGGGCAGAGTGAAAGATTTTCAAAAAGATTAACAAAAAAAAAATACTTTGAAACATGTATGTAAGAGGGAACATCAATGGTGATCCAGTTCTGAACCCTAACTCTGTGCATCATAGAATTCGGCATTTTATGCTCTGCTTCATCTTCTACAATGGCATTAATCCTGGAAACAGTTGGATGAAGATAACCCCCGCTACAGAATATGTCTTGATACTTTCCTGCAGCAGACTTCGGCTTCATGCTCTTACCTTTGTCATTCTTCAAAGAGAACCCCAATCCGGCTCTGTTCTTATTCACAGGTGGATCCACAATCTGTACCCATACCTTGTTATGACCCTTTCACACAACTTGTTGCACATACTTAAGGGAAACCATGGAATTCTCATTTCCTCTTATATTGTCAATGGATAAGGCTTGGAACTGGGTTCCAACAACAACTTAATTCGCCTCCACAATGCTGAAAGAGGACAATGAGACATCAATAATGCATGTTCCCCATTTATGATTACCACTTTCCCTTCAGGTACAAACTTCAGTTTCTGGTGTAAAGTTGAAGTGACAACTCGTGCCTCATGAATCCATAGCCTTCCTAGCAAACAACTATAAGCGGGTACAATATCCATAACCTGGAAAGTTATCTGAAACAAATGTGGTCCTATATGAATAGGCAAGTCCACTTCACCAATAACAGATTTCCTTGATCCATCAAACGCTTTCACAATGATGCCACTCGGGCGCATAGGCGTTCCTTGATATTTCAACTTCATAAGAGTGCTCCTCGATATAATGTTCAAAGCTGATACATTATCAATCAGCACATTGGATAGTGAATCATTCTTGCAATTCATAGAGGTATGGAGGGCCAGGTTATGATTCCTTCCTTCATCTGGTAATTCATCATCGCAGAAACTCAAATTATTACATGATGTAATGTTCCCTATTACACTGTTTAATTGGTCTATTGGCATATCACTCTCCACAAAAGCTTGGTCCAATACCCTCATCAAGTATTCTCTGTAAGCAAATGAGTTCATCAATAAAGCCAAGATAGACATTTTTGAAGGAGTCTGCAGTAGCTGATCTACAATTCTGTAGTCGCTCATCTTGACTATCTTCATAATATCATCCACTTATTTCTCTAACGTAACCCCACTAGTCTCACCCGTAGCCTTCTTGGGTTCAACATTCTCAGTAATTTTCTTTCCAGCACTAACATCTCCTTGAATAACTGGTGCAAACACACGACCGTTGCAGGTCTCCCTGCTGTTTTCAGTAATATTTCCGACATCAGGCGTTGGCTAGATTGGAATTTCCACGCCATCCTCTAATATTGTAGCGTTGTATTTGTAGGGAACATCCTTATCTGACTTGTAGGGGATAGGACCCGACAAACTAATCACCAATGGGGTAACAACTGGCTTGCTATAATATTCAACTTCAAGATGGACGGGTGCCGCAAAACAAGGTACAATGACGTTTACCCCTTCTTCAACACAATCAATCATTATTGAGTTATTTTTGGCAAACAAATCCTCATATGAGGAGAAATACTCACCTGCAGAGGCATACTCTTCATCGGACTCTTCTTCAGTCAAGCAAACCTCAACCAAGTCAACTTCATGGTAATCATCCCTTTGACCTGTAACCTTGATAGTTCTATTTTCCAACAATAACTGAACACCCTCCTTCACGATTGAACATCCTCGAGAGTCCCGACATCAAATTCGGCAAGATCCATAATGGTGTTCTACCTGACCAGCCAAATGGAAAAAAGTAGCATTCAATTGCACAAGGTCCTCATTCATATACTCTACATCAAAAATTCTGAATTCTCCAAGATATCCAGAAACCATATTTACTTCCTCTTCATACTCTGCCCTAGGCCTGATTATGTGGATGAGGCCCTCATCCATCATCTCTTGTAAATCAACCTTTATCTTGTCACAACCCTGTATATCTGTACTGCAAATAGCACAACCGGCATGGTCATTCGTATAGTAGCTAAATTCACAGATTTTTGTAAGCATTTCACCAAATATCCTCTAACAAGATGAATATAAAAAATCCGGAAGTCGCCTGGATAACCGGCCACCATATTCACAGTGTTTACACCTCCATGCTTGGGTAGAGGATTGTCTTTCACATTAGGGCCCACGTCCTTGAAATATAGAATACCAAACATCACCAATTTCTGCACCTCAATCTTCAAAGGATAACAATTCTCAACATTATGCCCTGGTGCTCCCTGATGAAAAGCATATGTTTGGTCTGCCTTGTAATACTAAGGAAATGGTGATGGTACAACGGGAGGTGGTGGGGTCTGAACCAACTTCTTCTTAATAAATGCCGATAGTAACTCTGTATAGCTCATAGGAATAGGGTCATAACTCTCCCTTCTATGATTATACCCTTGATTCTCGTGCTGGGATGGTCTCTGATAAGCAACAGTAGTTGGAGTTCCACCCACAATTGGAGTAACTGAGGCGACTTGCTGATGACGTTGATAATTCCTTCTAGGAGTATTAACCCTCATCTCTTGCATGACAACATTTGCACCCCCTTCCTTCTTCTTGGTAAACCCATAATATGGTTTCTTCATACCTCCAGAACTTTCACTCTTCGTTAAACGACCCTCTCTTATAGCCTCTTCTAAGCGGATACCCATTCCTACCATTTCAGTAAAGTCACTTGGCACACTTGCTACCATCCTATCGTAGTAGAAAGAACCCAGCGTTTTCAAGAAAATCTTAGTCATCGCCTTATCTTCCATGGGAGGAATCACTTGGGAGGCTACCTTACGCCATCTCTGTGCATATTCTTTGAATGATTCCATGTCTTTCTGAATCATGGCCCTGAGTTAACCACTGTCAGGCGCCATTTCCATGTTGTACTTGTATTGTTTGATGAATGCTTCTCCTAAATCATTGAAAGTATGGATGTTAACACTGTCCAAACTCATATACCACTTCAACATAGCACCGATCAAACTATCCTGAAAAAAGTGAATCAGCAGACGCTGATCATCAGTATGGGTAGACATTCTCCTTACGTACATCACCAGATGAGCACGCGGGCAAGTGTTGCCCTTGTACTTCTCAAACTCCAGGACCTTAAATTTAGCAGGTATCTTAACACTCGGGACCAAGCATAACTCATTCACATTCTGCCCAAATAGCCCTTTTCCTCTGAGGGCCTTCATCTCTCTTTGCATCTTGTCAAACTGCTCTTGAAAATCATCCATTATGTCATAAATACCCAAGTCTTCACTCAGTGGAGGGAAAGGACGACACACATCATCATTAATAAACGGAACCATATTCACCTAAGGAGGCGCAGCAGGAGCAGCATGCACCACAGGAGGTGTCAGAGTAACAATAGTCTGAACAATTGGAGTATCTTGAGGACCAAGATTGAAACCTTCAGGTGCAAAATTCTATGGTATTCCCAATGGATAACCTTGAGGCATGCGATCCTAAACAACAGCTGGAGTAGCATATACGGGAACAGTCGGAGCTTCAGTAGTTTCCCTTGTTGATTGAGGTTGGACACTCAGTGGCTGATTTTGAGCAGCCACCAGAGATTTCATCAGAGCAGTTAGATTGGCCATGCTGACCTTCAAAGAAAAAACTTCCTCGCGCAGCTCGCGATTCTCTTGTTCTAGGTTGTCCATATTCTTTCTGAAATTAGCCCGAGTGTTGTAGTGATGAGTCAGCTTGCTGAACAAAGTAAAGGATCTTGGTAAGACACTTGGATATGCATAACAAATGCAAGAAATATGTGCAATATGATGCATGATATGCAATGCTTAGGATTTTATTTTATTTAATATTTCAAGGGATTTAAAATTTATGGACATATTGCAAATATCAAGGTAATAACGCATTTGAATATACTGAAAATTCCATTATAAAAACTCAAAAATGGATTACAAGTTTCAATGATCCCAAGTACAAGATGAAAATAAAATCTAAAAGCATAAGAACTAAGACTGATGGAGATCACTCTATACGCTGGAGCTTCCCCGTGAGCCTGGCAATCTGAGCCTTCAACCCCTGGTTTTCTTCCGCATATCTGGTGGCAACCTCCTTCCAATCACCTGAATCAGGAAGTGAGTAATCAACATCTGATTGAGGCTTAGGAGAAAATAAATCCCCTTTCTTCTCCATAGTCTCTACCTCTCGACTCTCAAGGATCTCAATCAAGTCGTCTTTCTCCTTCAAGTCTGCTCTATAGGAAATCTCCAAAGTTTGGCACTTATTCTTTCAAGCATCATTTTCCTGTTGTATCCTGACCAAAGCAAGTTGAGGCTCTTCTAGATCATCTAATAAGGGAGGAGTGGTCTTCATAAATAGATCAGGCATAGGTGTTTCCCGGGAATACGAAATCTTCAACTGAATAGCTCTCGTTTGGACCCACTGAAGATATGGCTCCAAAGAAACAACACCCCTAGGTCCCAAATCCTTCCTACTCTTCTTAAGAATGTGACGCCAGGCATTCATAATCTTCTCCCTAGCTTCCCTATGGTCTTCTCCTTCCTTCAGAAAGAAACCACTCAAATGAATACTATTTAGTTTATCCCTCATCGGATAACCGAGCTGTCGTCGTGCAAGAGCAGGGTTATAGTTAATTCCTCCCTTTGTACCAAGAATAGGTACATTGGGGAAACTACCACAACTGTCAATAATCTCTATATCCTGGTAAGCTCTATGATACCAATCAATATCTGAGTGAGTAAGTGCCATAATCTTAGGAGCCCAACAGGGTTCCTTCTTGACATCCCAAAGAGCATCAGATTGAGGCATATGAGAGATAAACCACTGGTACAACATGGGCGTGCAACAGATAATCATCCCCCCATGATAAGAACTCCGAAGATGAATAGAGTAATAAGCATCACCCAATAATGTATAAATTAGGTTTCCAATCATGAAGATCCTGATAGCATTAACGTTAACAAACTTGTCCACATTAGGAAATAAGAACAACCCGTAAGCAAGTAGAGCAAAGATGGCCTCAAAAGCGACTGTAATCTTCATCCTGGCAAAGTAACGAGCTTTCTCTAATAAGAATTGAGTTGGTAATCCTCTAATCCCTCCTTTAGTAGTCATATGGGTTTCCACCTCAGACTTCCCCAGATGAATCAAAGCAGCAATCTCATGTGGTTTTGGCTCACCCTCCAAACCAGTAAAAGGAACACGATCGGTAACAGGTAAATCCAATAGATAAGAATACTCCTCCAGTGTAGGCATCAACTAATAGTCAGGAAAATTAAAGCAATGATATATCAGATCATAGAACTGGACAAAGGTAGAGAGAATACCCTCCTTCATCTTCAACTTCATAAGAGGAATGATGGATCCATACTTCTTCCAAAAGTCTACAGAATACTCAATCTCGAGAATTAGACTGATCAACTCATCTATCTTGGGATCCTTGAACTTGTACTTCCTGGTCTTTCTCTTTCCAGAATCCATGGTTAAAAAGCACCTGAGATATTCACAAATGGTCAACTTTTAAATCCCTTGAAATAAGATCTCTTCAAAAGATGCTTATGAGTGCATGGATGCATGATGCAGCAATCACACACAAGATCACACATATAGGGTTCATAGGTTCAACATCACGAGCATGAGGTCGAAGGTACTACCCATAAGGTATTGGTCTAAAAGTTATCACCTGCCGAAAAAGGTTCTACAGGTTCCCAGAGTCTACATCCTTCCTTCGGATATTACCAACTTCCCGATTAACTCGGTAATTAGTAATATTCTCAAGAAAAACTCGTCTGAGCGTAGTACCGCGTGACAACTATTTATGGATTACTTCTCCATAGCTTCCACACTACACCTAAAAGACCAAGATGGGTTTGGTATTCTACGGTCCTCAGTTTCAGCAGGCTCTCAGGTCGAAAGCAGTACGTCTTCTCGATTACTCGGTAAACGACACTATAGTCAAAGGGGCCTCCATTGAGTGGGGGATCTCATGTATACTTTTTTGGGATTACTCCCTCAAAGTTAACATGACTATATCGCCCGTCCTATCTTGAAGTTTTCCCAAGTCCGGGTATAGGACTTATAAGTAATCACCAAACACCCTGAAAACCAGGAAAATCCAAACAAACATATATACAACATATAACACAAAAACAACAATAGGACATATACAGATATAAACAAAGATAGGCTCAACCCACTTAGGGATGAACCAGCAAGAGGTCAATCTTTCCCCAGTGAAGTCGCCATTTTTTCTATAGTGGTAGAAATGTTTAAGACTAAGCCACTGGGTTGACTAAACTTATACAGATCAAAATAAAAATCTCCACCGTGCTTTATTGTTTCCAAAGGAATGGGAAAACAGCGAATAACCCAAAAGAGGGGGGGGGGGAAGATTCAACTTAAGGGGGTTGGTTATGCAAAGGGAAGGTATTAGCACCCTAAACATCTACGGTACTCCGCAAGAACCTCTTTGTAAAAAAAATCTGTATATTTTGGCTATAAAAATGTTGTATAAATAATGGATGGTGGAGGTGAGAAAAGAAATATATTTTTATGGTTTTTTGCACCCTCTGCGGTTGCAAACCTTTAGTGCCTATGTACCACCTTCCGTGCAATAGGGGATCAGGGTACACGTAGTTCCTCTTTTAAATATTTTAAAACACAAGTGTGTTGGTTAATTTTATGAGATAAGACATCATTGTCATTGTCCGTGTGGAAAACGTACTTACTACCCACAATCATGAGAAAGGAGAATTTGCATCATCTCAAAGTGGAGGATATGGCCTGGATTTTAAAATCGACAATGCCTCACTTAACACCCAAGTGGAAAATATATCACTTCACTACATATCATAGAAGTATAGTTATTTGCATCACTACAAGGATTGGCAAGAGTCGAATCTTTTGAGAAAAGTTTAAGATGAAAGCTAAGATGGCTAAATGGTTTGAATGAGATTGATTGATTTTTAGTCTTCTCACAAAAGGAAAAATGTCAAAGTATTATTAAGTTTATTGAAGTTTATTTATGAAAATGTTTGAAAATGCATGTACCTAAGTCCAAGTTTATTATGAAAGTGGTTCAAGTTTAAAAACAAGAAGAGTTTTCAAAAGGAGGGAGAAATTTTTTGAATTTAAAGAAGATGGGAGGAGAAGAAGAGGCTATCTTAAAGAATAAGGTAAAAGCTAGGGATAGGAATCATCTAACCAACAAGAAGCCAATACTTGACATTATGAGCCAAGATAGAATTCCCATTCTTTGGATTGAAACCAAGCAAGCAAAGATACTAGACCTCTTGAGAGAACCAAACTTCAAGTGTATTAAGTCTTCACAAAAATTGGGCCGTGTAACGGCAGTATATGGGTGAATTCCATATTACAAACAAAGAGTTTAATCACAATAACCTGCACACAAAACAAACAAATAATCCAATGTCTTGAGGTAAACCTCAAGAGCTCCAGACAAAATAATTAGATGAGGTCACAAGGTCTCCAATCATAGGTAAGGATTTCTAATCCTAAGTCCAAAAAGTACAATGCTCCATAATGTCAAGGATAGTAACCAAATAGTCTAAGTGTCATTAAAGATTTTTAGGGTTTATGTTGATTATTAGATGTTTTGAAAAAGAAAAGTAAAGCTCAAGTGAGCAAAAATAAAAATGACAAGAAAGTAAATACTCAAATGAGAAAAGATGAAAACGGCATGAAATGCAAATGCTAAAAGTAAATAGTACATAAAAATAAAGGGGCATATAATAAAAATAAAGGATAAAGTCAATTATTAGTGATTAATAGTTAGTTGGATAATCATCTTGAAACTTGCATTTGGAACTCATTAGAGGATTGGTAAAACTAAAGCCTCCATACAACAAGTTGCATTTGCTTTTTGTCAAGTATATCATCCATTTGGAATCCTCATGAGTACCATTTAATGATCAATGATGTTTAAGTGGTCCGCGTTGACCAAATGTGTTGTAGATCCATTAGAGGATTGGTAGAACCAAAGCCTCCACACAATGAATCTCAAGGTTATTGGATCAAAGAGATCAAATTAACATGCTTGGGCTTGCAAACATAAGTTTGGACCAGGAATGATCATTTATTCGAATCGGGACAAAATTTAGCGCTATGTTAAGCAATTGTGAGTGGACTTATATAGAAGTCGCACCTATTTTGAGGCCGGTCAATAGCAATCTATGCACCATTTGTTTTGAGACATGATATAGAGATCATGCTCCAATACCACCTAGTGCAATAAGAAAAGGGATGAGATGAAGAGGGGTGAGACAGAATATACAAATCAATTTTGAATTAAATTTAATCAAACTATTATTAAAACCATTCATCCATCTTTGTGGATTTAGACTCAACACCATGGATCCAATTATGTTAATAAAGTTCATGATAAAAAATTTAACCCAAGATCAGCCAGAAAATAGTCACAAAATAATATTACATTTAATATATATATATATATATATATATATATATATATATATATATATATATATATATATATATATATATATATATATATATATATATATATATATATATATATATATATATATATATATATATATATATATATATATATATATATATATATATATATATATATATATATATATATATATATAAAAAAGAAAAATATCAACTATGTTCAAATTTATCAAAAAAAGTAAGACCATAGAAAAATCAGAAAAGGACTCAAATGATTTTATAATTTTTTTGGTAATTTTTTAAAGTCAGAAACTATTTTT
Source organism: Vicia faba (assembly GCA_948472305.1). NCBI lineage: Eukaryota > Viridiplantae > Streptophyta > Magnoliopsida > Fabales > Fabaceae > Vicia > Vicia faba. Next base: position 1,331,822,168 of record OX451739.1, read on the forward strand.
AAAATTAAAAGAAATGAGCAAAATAAACCAAAAATGATAAAAAAATATCAAAGTAAAAAATAAAAAATAAGTGAAGTCACCAAATTTTTTTACAATATCATTGGATCATTCCATAATTTTTTCAGAATTTAAAAATGCATAAAAGTATTTTTAAACATTTAAAATAATTCAAATAGAGTAGAAATTTGTAAAAAATCCCAAAACACAAAACTAAATTGTGAAAAAATAAAAATCAGAAATAGGATTATAAAAAATATTTTTCATAATTGTTTTATATTTTTTGGACTTAAAATGGATTTTCTATGATTTTTTGAAGTTTAAAACAATTAAATATAAAATTCAGAAAAGAAAATAAAAGTCAAAAATATATGGACCATTGGATGAGAGTCAAAGCGCATTAGTAATCAAATCCAAGGGATCTGGCGTGCTGTGCATATCATGGTCATTAGTGAATAAAGCATAGAATCAAAAAGTAAAATCAGATTTAAAAAAAACAAGTGGCACGCCATTATTGGTTGGAAGATGGCACGTAGGTCATCTTCAACCTCCAGCCAACGTGAATTTCAGCTCTCTCAAACTGTAAACTCATAAGCTCAGACCTATGCCATTTGCTTCGTCTCTTCAAGACGAAGACAACCACACCCTCGCGCCAAATTTATATAAACTGTAGCTCAAGCAATTTGGAAGGAAAGTTTTGAAAAGGGATTTGAAATTTCATGGTCAAAACGTGTTTCCAGTAAAAAGCAAGTGTTGCAAATAGAACCAGGGCAATGAGAGCATTACAATGATATCAAAGTTTTGAAGAATTGATGAAGGAATCTACCTATTGAAGTTGAGTTGCAGAGCTCTGAAACTAGACTTCTATGGAGCAATATAGGGCACAATTCTTGAATGTAATTATATGGTTAGCTTCAGGGATGATCAAGGAAGGTGAATTGATGGAAAAATTGGATTGAAAAAGGCTTGTATATGGATTTCGAAGTTGATGAATTTTGAGTTATGGAACAAGTTCGGAGGGGTGATTCTGGCTATCCAAACTTGAGGAAATGAATGGGGAATGACCTTCTATTTATAGGGAATCAAATGGAATGTCCAAGCGTGTGAAATGATGAAGTTTGAAGGGAAATTGTGTGAAGTTGCAAACAAGAAAAGTGTGACTTCTAATTTGATTAAAACTCATATGAAACGCGCGTTTTGCTATGCTAATCACTTTTGGAAGTTCACTAAACACATTCAGAAGAAAAAACACGCAGAAACAAAGTTTTTAGAAGCCAAATCAAGGATTTCAAACTTTTGACTTGGTGAAAAATTCAGTTTCAAAGTGCCAACTTCTGACCAATGGCATTCTAAGCTCAAGGGTCTTAGGGCGTGATTCTTGATGCTTTAGAAAGATGAGCTTACAAGATTTGCAATGTGAAAATAATGGAGACAAGTGGATGCTTTAGCTGAAAGTTATAACGAGTCAAAGTTGGAAAAAAATGTTGACTTTCCATACTTAGAAATATTTCAAAATTTTCTTCAAAAATGAATTATAATGTCTTGTATCCAAACGTAGCCTTCCACTTGGAATTTTCTCTTGACAAAAAAAATATGGCATGAAATAGATCTCTTTAATGACATTTTAAAACTTGAAACATTCATAATCTCCAAAAATTGAGAGAGTTATGACTTGTTGAAGTTGGCAAAATTTCATAAAGTGACCTATAATCTTTTGTATCCTTAAGGAAATTTCCATCCATTTTCTCAATTTGCACATAAAATAAGGCATAAAGTTCCAATCCTCAAGATCATTATGGAAAAGGAATGGGCTCAAGGTGATAAAAATTTACCAAGTTATGATCCTTTGAAATCACACATGGAAAATTAGGGATTCATCTGGAGAACTTGTAATCTTTCTTCTTCATCGAGTTTATTTCACATGAAAAATCCTTGGAACTTTTGAAGTGATTTGTTAATAACCCTTTGAAGAGAATGATGTCTTCGGAATCACTCAAAAATACCAAAATATGAGAAAGATATACTCCTTTGAAGTTCAAAACCCTAGCTCGTAGATTAAGAAACATGCCTTGAGGAACTTTGACAATTTTGAACAAACTTTTTGCACCAACACAAATGCTTTGTAAATATAAGTTGTTGAGGATGATAATGAGAACTCATAGCAACCACAATAACTTCCATATCTTAAGAATTGAGAGAAATATGCATTTGTGACCAAATGGAACAAAGTCTTGTCCAAACATGACTATTTTTTCAATCAACCCCTTGTACTTTTTTGGATCAAATTTGATAATCTTGAAATGTGGTGAACCAAAATAAGATTTCCATGCCATTTCCCCCAAAACAACTTTAATGGCGAGGCTTGAACTTCTCAAGCTTTATTGACTAGGGCATGGAAATAAACTCATGAACCCATGGGGCAACTTGTTAAATCTCATTGACTTTACCTACATGGATAACAAGCAAGATAAACCAACATTGAATTTTATTAATTAAAAGAAGAAATCAAGACTAAAATATTCATGATCACAAAAGAACCCAAGTCAAGGTTCTTGGTGATTCCTCAAAGAGAAAAGCTAAATATAGGGAGGGGAACCAAGAATCCAAATGTGATCTTGTTGTGATGGAATCAACATGGTATGATGAAGGGATCTTAGGGGAAAAATTGGGGTACAACATCAGGGGATGATTAATGACTTGATCCCCAGCCTCGAATCTTTGCTTCATATGGTTGCATCCTTCTTAATGAAGTTTGTTGACAAGGGCTCTCAGCTCTTCTTGTCCCCGAGCTATGTTTTGGATAAGAGCCATATACCCCAATATCTGGATTCTCATTGTTGCTATCTCAGCTTGTAATTACTTCAATTAGCCATCCATGTCGTCTTCAGGATTCTTCTCAGTCATGTTCCCAGCGGGGAGTGATTTCAATTCTTCCTGCCCCTTGGATAGGTTTAGGAACATTTCTTGGAACTGAGCATCTTGAGTTTAGAGATCTCTGTAATTCTGTTTAAGAGCCATTTTCCTTGCTGAAATAAACATCGAGAAAATGAGAAACCTGTATTGGAAGACCTGTTATGTAATGACATGCATGTAATGTTTTCAAGGATCTCGTGGGGTAAACACAAGAAGCTGTTAAATCGTATTGCAACTTTGATTGAAGAACTTTGTATCATTAAAGGTCCTTCTACGAGAATCAAGCTCACCATGTCGAGTGGGTCATAGCCTCTGACTCAAGTTGTCGTAGTTTGGTCTCTTAACGACATTGGCTAGAGGAAAATAAATCACCTTACCCCTTGCTAGACGTCTGATTTATCATAACCTACACCACAAGCCCTTGAGATCCTTGAAATGGTTAACAAAATGCTATCACATAATGTCATGCTGTGTATTATATGCCCCAAGAAAAAGCGTAAGGTGACGTAACAAGTAAATCTTGCAAGAAATCCAGGTTATTGGATAATGGATACAAATAGGTCCTGCAAGGAACTCACTTCGTTAGGTAATGAAAACAAACAAGCCCTGTAAGGAGTTCAAGTTGTTAGATAATGAAAGCAAACAAGTCACACAAGTAGCCTTAGGCCCAAGCTTGCATGGAGTTTGTAGGTAAGTACCCTCTTTATGTTTTAGTTGGTTCAACCTGTCCTAGAAATAGTAACCGGGTTCTAAGGAATCTCAACATCACTGACCTTTCTTCATCGGGCATTGTTTTAACGCAAGCCTCTTTATTTGCGACCGAAATATCCCAGAAGTCATATCTCAATGAGTGTAGTATCGAGTATCAACCAACTTCGGACTACACCAAAGTCGGCTATCTCACTACTTCCTAATGGCCAAGTTGTTCAATTAAAGGTTCTAAGGTCAATTTATGCTTCATGACACCACACAGCGGCCCCGTATTCTCCTTAACTACCCAACGGCTACTGGTACCAACAAATGTGTCACACCAATGTAGCTATCGCTTCAACCGTGTCGGTATACCCCGTACAGTCCCTACGATCTATTGCTACTTACCTAAAAGGTACCTAAAATTCGGGTGTAGGATCTTTACAAGTAAACCCAAACAAACCCTCAAAAGTAAAGGAAGCAAAGCATACAAGGAAAGAAATTTAAAATGATCTAAGCTCTAAGGTAACCCCACTTTTATAAATCCCCAGCAGAGTCTCCAGTTCTGACGATAAGGTGGCAGAACCGACTGTTATACTGGTTTTGCATTTGTGTTCACAAATGTTGCGGTAAGCAAGAGTCGCCATCGACTTTTCTTTTATCCGACAAAGGAAAGGGTGAAAAGTACAGAAAAAGACCTTTCGAGATTATTTGAGTAAGGGGGGTAGACTATGGAAATGGAAGATGTTAGCACCCTTTCCATCCGTAGTTTTCTACGGGCTCTTAGATGCTTAGCTCATTTTGAAATACCTTATACTTTGTGTGTTTTGAAAAGTATTTTTGAAATGCCAATATTGAGGCAGTTTGCTTTATGATAACTCTTGTATCAGTCCTCAAGAGTGTTGATAAAGCACTTTTGAAAATGTTTTTTTTAAAAGAATTTTGTGTATGTGTAAAAGTTTGTTTTTGACAATAGCATCTAGGAACCATCTACTTTACTCGAAAGGCTCGTTCTTTTCCTCCTTTCCTTTAGACAGTGCTATCCTACTATTAGTGAGTAGGTAGCCCTAGTCGTTTGGACGTTTGAGGGACATTCGAAGGGACGTTTTTATAGTCACAAAGGCAAATGGGTAAGAAATCTTAGTAACTACCCCAGGGTTTTAAGATCATTTTTACCGAGGCAATATCGAGAGGGTCATCGAGGGACTTATGATCTTTTAAATCGGAGGGTAGCCACTAAACTCTCTCACGTTTCGAGAGTTGTGACTATTTTTCCGAAGGCAACCAAAGTGGGAGTACCCTAGAGGTGTGCATGTGCAAGTGTGTTTGTTTCAGTTATTTATCTTTGTGTTAGGTTTGCTAACATTTGATTGTTATTCTTCCCATACAATCCTAATTAGCATACATCTAAATAGTTAATAATTTGCAGGAATTTAAAATGCGGAATTTAAAGCTACGCTATTACATGGCTTCGGGGAGGGGGATTATTACATGTCCAAACTTGGGGATAAAAACAGTAAATGTCCTATTTAAGCTATTACATCTCAATAAGCAGATAAAATAATATGAAAAAGTAAAAATACTAAAATGAAATCGCGCGTGAATTGGAAATATGTCGAAATCCTAGAAATAAAAGTCTTTTGTTTGTTTTTTATTTAATAGAAGAAAAATAAAAATCTAAATCTACTTAATTTTAATTTAAAAGAAATGTTTAAGTAATTAATAATTAATTAACGAAATTAATTTTAATAAAAAAGACTAAAACCTAATTTTTTGTGATTTATTTTTATTTTTATGTTGGTTAAAACTGGAAGAAATAAAATAGTAAGAGAGGCAAAATAAATAGATTAGGCAATACAAAAAATGTGCAACTTTCAGGATGTAGGCCTGGATCGAAAAGAAGCCTAAGCTGCCATTCGACCCAATGAAGAAACTGGTCGAAGGTGCATAATGGACTGCATGTTTGGGGGCGTTGGCTCTGAATTGTCCAGCATCTGGCAGCAGGGGAATGATGGGGCATGGCATACTCCTTCAATCTGGGAACATTGAATCTGCAGGAAATTCATTAGAAAAGAAAAACAAAAATTCCAGACTTGGGCCGAATCTGGTCTTGGATTCGACAGCCTGTGGCTGTATCATCCTGAATCGACCCCCCATGAGTTTGAATCAAAAGCCATTTCATCCTGAGATATCATGAATCCTGAGATTCGAAGGAACCAAAATTCAAATGCCCTAGCAATGACAGGTCTGTAAGGATTATAACATGTCTAACGCTTCATTATAAACACGCACAATGCGTGTATAAGCAAAATGTTGCTTTGTCTCTGCAAAAATGTTTCTGTGTGATGCAGTATGTGTGGTCTCTGGAGGCAAGGTTTTCGTCTGGCTAATGCGTGTATAGGCAATATGTTGCTCTGTCTATGCAAAAATGTTTCTGTGTTTCAATGGTTTTTTATCCCCTTGCAATGTGTCTTTAAACCTGTATTTATAGGGGATAGAGGTGAATGGAAATTGCAAGAGACAACCATTAACCAGACTTTGAAGGCAGAATCAAAAGCCTTAAACATGTTGCCTTTTTTGATGATTTATTGTTCCTTTTGGGTTTTGAATGAACCTGGACATGTTTCACCCCTGACTCCTTCGAATGCCTTCAAGCCTTGTTGTTCGATTGGATCTGAATTCCAATTTGAATGGCTCCAGGCCTCATCGTTGTAGCCTTTTCGATTGAGCCACTATATGCCTTAGTTACTTGATCTAAAACTATCCAACAAGCCCAATCGAACACTTCATTATGGCCAGTCGAAGCTTCATTTGTTATTTCCTTCGAATGTAATTGTGCAGGAGGCTTGGGCTTGGCAGCATGTAGGACTTTGGCCAGCAAGCATCTTGAACCAAGACTCATCAAAAGACAAAAAAAACTTGTTTCCAACAATTATGTATCCTTCGAATGGACCAATTGTATGTCCTTCGAAGGCACCACTTGTGTGTTCTTCGAATAGACCAATTGTATGTCCTTCAAAGGCACCACTTGTGAGTTTCTAATAGCGCACATGCACTCCTTGTGCGTTCTTCGAATGGGCCACCAATGTATGTAGAAACTATGTGTTGAAGGGTTCAGAGGTGGAATCGAAGCAAGTCGTTTCAAAGGGAGCCATTTCCCAGTTAAAGCTAGCACAAAGGAAGCCAATGCCTTATGGATTCTAGCATGAGGGAGGCTAATGCTCTGTGGATTAAAGCAAGCATAAAGGAGGCCATTGCCTAGTGAATTGAATCAGGCACGAAGGAAGTATTTTCCTAGTGAATAAAAGGAAAGGGTGAAGAAAGTATTTTTTTCCTTGTGAATCAAAAGCAAGTTGCTTCGAAGGAATCCTTTTTCTTTGTGAATCGAAAGCAAGTCCATAGGAAATCTTTTCCTTGTGGATCAAAAGCAAGTCCAGAGGAAGCCTCTGCCTTGTGAATCGAAGGCATGTCTGAAGAAGCCTTTTCCTTGTGAATCGAAGGCAAGTTGAAGGGGGCCAAAGTCCAATCAAAGCTTGGGAAATCGAATCAGACTTTAAAGGAGGCCAAAGTCTAGTCGAAACTTGGGAAATCGAAGCAATCTTGATTTTCTTTGATTTGATGCCTGAAAGCCAAAAATCCAATTGCACTTGTGCAAACTTGCCCTTTTGAAAATCCTTGTGAGAAAATGTCTTGAGAAAAAGGAGGGAAAATTTTGGGGTACAACAACATTCATCAACATGCATGTTGTAACACCCCAATTCTACCCGACAATATAAATCAGAGTTATAAAAATTCTACAACTGAATCAGGACGCCACAAATTCAACTTAAAACAACGGTATTCATTATCGATACATAACACATTAAACTTGGATGAACCAACAGAAAACATAATTCAATATTAAAAAGAAACATCAACTTTCATAACTACGTAGTAGAGTCATAATATTCAACTTACAGGAATGTAACATCTTTTTCCCACTAAGACAACTTCAAATAACAATTATATAAAGAACAACAACTTAAAGTTCAATCAACTGAAATAATAACAAAAATAAAACAGCAAGCATTATCCCCCCGAGTGTTACGTATCAGATAAATGACACCGACTCGAACTACTGAAGGTAAATTGCCTTCACTCTGGATTACCTGCACGTTACTAACATCGGGGTAACATTCAAACAGAAGGGGTGAGATATCGAACATTATAATAGAATGCATGATAAATAAAACATTAGAATCAGTTCATACATATTCACCACTTCTCATATTTTTAACAACATAAGCATAATTAGATAAACCACACAACGACTCAGAGTGCAACGCAACATGCAACTCATCTTTGTGAAAATTTATGTGGTACCAATGGAGCAGAACTCCCATCTTAAAAAGTCTTCCAATAAATAGAGGCATCAACAAGGCATAAGCCTTCTTCGCAGTTTGCCAATCCAGGTCGTCGCAGAGTATGCAAATGTATATGACTCAATGAATGCAATATCACATACTCACAACAATCACCATTCATCACAAGGCATAAGCCTATATCACCATTATTACCAGTAAATAGAGGTAATTCATCATCATTTAAAATTCCCTGCAACTTTGATTTATCAATAAGAATTTACAGCGACAATCACAACAACACAACAACTCAACATAAATCAACATTGGCCATAAGCCTACCACATCAATCAATAATTCAATCATTAACATAATCAGACGACAACTTAACAATAATTCACACAACACTGGTAACGACCAAAACATAGCATGTATGGGAAAAAGAGATAGGGAACTACGTGCCCCTTGACATGCATAACAACTAGGACAGTATAACAACTAATTCATACTCCTCGACACACACAGAGAACCATAATAACATCTAACTTATGCTCATAGGCACGTCCTACAAACTAATACCGCTCAACAATCCAACACATAACCCTCCTCGACCACTAGTTCGACCAACAACACAGACACAATACAACATCTTAAAGACCACGCCACTACAATTCATAATTTTCGGCCAACCACTCGGTATAACACAGCAACAGGAAACTATATTTCCTATCAACAAATTCATTAATCATACAAGACATGTCACGTAGAAACCTCCCTTAAACGACCGGGAAACTTCCTATAACATGTCCACTAAACAGTCATACAATATTTCCCAACGACCACAACATGAATAGACAGGAAACCTCGATAGCAAATTCATAAACATCAATGCACAACCGTCCTACAACGACCAATTCCCACGTGATACACATCATAAATTTGATTATAAGGCCAGAACCCTACTCTTACCTGGATTGAAGGTCGCTCCACCAAAGCTCTGGCCGTAATCCTTGATTTTCTCTGCTCGACACTGGACAGCTTGCTCCTCTTCTGTGCAGCTCTTCTGGTCAACGTAAAGAACTTCTTATTCTCCAACTAAAACAAATCCTTGTGTCATCTTAAACTTATATATCAATCCTATTGGGCCTAACCTACACACCCCCATATTACTACTTCCAACCAATAACATAAGTCCAACATTATATATTCCCTTAATTCCAACATTATTATTATTAATCAACTAATTAATTAATTAATTAATAATAATCCAAAAACTTATACCAATAATTATTAACATCTCGCAACTTTGAAAAATAATCCAAAAATAATTTAATAAAATAATTAATTAAATTAACGAGCGTTACAACTCTCCCCCACTTAGAATATCTTTGTCCTCAAAAATTTACTTTATTCGAACAACTCAGGATATGAGTCCCGCATCTTGCTTTCCAACTCCCAAGTCAAGCTTTCTCCGGAAGCTTCTAACTAGACTAATTTCACCAAAGCAATCTCCTTGCCTCTTAGAGTCTTCATTTCACTATCCGCGATTCGTACATGCATCGTTTCCACAGTAAGATTATCCCGTACTTGCACATCATCCATATGAATCACATGAGATGGATCTGAAATATACTTCCGGAGTTGTGACACATGAAACACATCATGCAAACTCGAAATATTAGACGGTAAAGCCACTCTATAAGCAACATTCATAACTCTTTCCAAAATCTGATACGGACCAATAAAACGAGAGGTGAGCTTCTTAGACTTCAATGCTCGCCTAACACCAGTTATAGGTGTTACTCTAAAAAACACATGGTCACTTTCTTAAAATTCTAAGTCTTTCCTTCGCTTGTCATGATAACTCTTCTGTCTAATTTGGGAAGCTTTCATCTTTTCTCGAATCAACTTGACCTTCTCAGTAGTCTCGCGAATAATTTCTGGTCCCAGCACTACACTGTAGCGGTAGATATGTTCAAGACTAAGCCATTGGATTGACTAAACTTTATACAAATCAAAATAAAAATCGCCACCGCGCTTTATTGTTTCTAAAGGAATGGGAAAAGAGAAAATAACCCAAAAAGAGGGGGGGGGGGGGGGAATTCAAGGTAAGGGGGTTGGTTATGCAAAGGGAAGATATTAGCACCGTAAACATCTACGGTACTCTGCAGGAACCTCTTTGTAAAATCTATATATTTTGGCTATAAAATATGTGTTGTATGGAAAATGGATAGTGGAGGTGAGAAGAGAAGTATTTTTTTATTTATTTTTGCACCCGCCGCGGTTGCGAACCTTTAGTGCCTACGTACCACCTTTCATGCAATAGGGGATCAGGGTACACGTAGTTCCTCTTTTAAAAATTTGAAACACGAGTGTGTTGGTTAGTTTTATGAGATAAGACGCCATCGTCATTGTCTGTGCCGAAAACATACTTACTACCCACAATCATGAGAAAGGAGAATTTGTATCATCTCAAAGTGGAGGATATAACTTGGATTTTAAAATCAACAATGCCTCACTTAACACCCAAGTGGTAAATATCTCACTTCACTACATATTGTAAAGGTATAGTTTTTTGCATCACTACAGGGATTGGCAAGAGCCTAATCTTTTAAGAAAAGTTTAAAGGTAAAAGCCAAAGTGGCAAAATGATTTGAAATGAGATTGATTAACTTTTAGTCTTTTCACAAAAAAATGTCAAGGTATTATTAAATTGATTGAAGTTTATTTATGAAAATGTTTTTTTTAAAATGCATGGACATAAGTCCAAGTTTATTATGAAAGTGTTTAAGTTTCAAAACAAGAAGGGTTTTCAAAAGGAGGGAGAAGATTTTTGAAATTAAAGAAGATGGGAGGAAAAGAAGAGGCTATCCTAAAGCATAAGGTAAAAGCTAAGGATAAGGACCATCTAACCAACAAGAAGCCAAAACTTGACATTATGAGTCAAGATAGAATTCCCATTCTTTGGAGTGAAACCAAGCAAGCAAAGATACTAGACCTCTTCAAATGTATTAAGTCTTAACAAAAATTGGGCAGAGTAACAGCTGCATGCGGGTGAATTCCAAATTACAAATAGAGAGTGTAATCACAAAAACCTACACACAAAAACAAACCAGAAACCCAATGTCTTGAGGTAAACCTCAAGAGCTCCAGACAAGATAATCAGATAAGATAACAAGGTATCCAAGATAGGCCAAGGTTTTTAATCCTAAGTCCAAGAAAAAGTCCACTGCTCCATCATGCCAATGATAGTAACCAAATAGTCCAAGTACCCTTAAGAGTTTTTTAGGGTTTAAGTTGGTTATTAAGTATTTTAGGAAAAGGAAAAAGAAAAGCTCAAGTGTGCAAAGTAAAAATGACAAAAAAATAAATGCTCAAATGAGTAAAGATGAAAATGGCATGAAATGTAAAAATGCTAAAAAAATAAATAGTGCATAAAGCATAAAAGAATAAAAGCATAAAATAAAACAAGTCAATAATTAGTGGTTAGTTGGATGACCATCTTGAAACTTGAATTTGGAACTCATTAGAGGATTGGTAGAACCAAAGCCTCCATACAACAAGTTGCGTTTGCTTTTTGTCAAGTATATCATCCATTTGGAATTCTCACAAGTACCATTTAATGATCAACGATGTTTAAGTGATCCGCGTTGACCAAAGGTGTTGTAGATCCATTAGAGGATTGGTAGAACCAAAGCCTCCACACAATGAATCTAAAGGTTATTGGATCAAAGAGATCAAATTAACATACTTAGGCTTGCAATCATAAGTTTGGGCCACGAATGATTATTTTTTCGAATCGGGACAAAATTTAGCGCTATGTTAAGCAATCGTAAGTGGACTTATATAGAAGTCGCACCTATTTTGAGGTCGGTCAATAGAAATCTATGCACCATTTGTTTTGAGATATGATATAGAGATCATGCTCCAACAACATTTAGTGCAATGAGAAGGGGATGAGATGAAGTGGAATTAGGGTAAAAAGAAAAAAAACCACATTTGAATTAATATTTAGTCAAACTATTATTAAAATCATTCATCCATTTTTATGGAGTTAGACTCAACACCATGGATCCTATGATGTTAATAAAGCCATGACCAAAAAATCAACCCAAGACAGCCAGAAAATATTCACAAAATAATAATATAATTAATATGTTCATTAAAGGGTTTAAAAATGTTTTAAAAAAAGGAAAATAATGAATAAAATGACAATTATATTCAAATTAATCAAGAAATGAAAAATAAGACCATAGAAAAATCAGAAAAGAGGCCAAGTAATTTTACAAAATTTTTGGGAATTTTTAAAAGTCAGAAACTATTTTTAAAAATTAAAATAAATGGGTAAAATAAGCAAAAATAGTAAAAAAATAGCAAAGTAAGGAACAAAAATAAAATAAGGTCGCCAATATTTGTCACAATATCATTGGATCATTTCATAATTTTTTCAGAATTTAAAAATGTGTAAAAGTATTTTTAAACATTTTAAACAAATCAAATAAGTATATAATACATCAAAACACAAAATTAAATTGTGAAAAAATAAAAATTAGAAAGAGAATAATAAAAAATATTTTTCATAATTTTTTTGGATTTTTTGGACTAAATATGAATTTTCTATGATTTTTTGAAATTTAAAACAATTAAAATATAAAAATCAGAAAAATAAAATAAAATAAAAAGATGTGGACCATTGGATGAGAGTCAAAACGCGTTAGTAATCAAATCTAAGGGATCTGGTGCGATGTGCATATCATGGTCTTTAATGAATAACGTACATGATCATTAATAAAATCAGAATTTGAAAATAACAAATGTCACGCTTTCATTGGTTAGAAGATGACACGTTGGTCATCTTCAACCTCCAGCCTTCACGAACTGCAGGTATCTCAAACTGTAAAATCAGAAGCTCAGACCTATGCCATTCGATTCGTCTCTTCAAGACGAAGACAACCACACCCTCGCACCAAATTTATATAAACTGTAACTCAAGCAATTTGGAAAGAAAGTTTTGAAAATGGATTTGAAAATTCATGGTCAAAACGTGCTTCCAGATAAAAGTAAGTGTTGCGACTAGAACCAGGGCAATGAGAGCAACACAATGATACCAAAGTTTTGAAGAATTGATGAAGGAATCTACCTATTGAAGTTGAGTTGCAGAGCTCTGAAACTGGACTTCTATGGAGCAATATAGGGCACGATTCTTGAATGTGATTATATGGTTAGCTTCAGGGAAGATCAAGGAAGGTAAATTGATGGAAAAAATGGATTGAAAAAGGCTTGAGAATAGGATTCGAAGTGACTGAATTCTAAGTTGTGAAGCAAGTTTGGCAGGGTGATTCTGGCTATCTAAGCTTGGGAAATTGAATGCGGGATGACCCTCTATTTATAGGGAATCAAATGGAATGTTCAAGCGTGTGGAATGATGCAATTTGGAGGGAAATCGTGTGAACCTGATGCACGAGCAAAGTGTGATCTGATTTGCATCAAAACTCATCTAGTCCTTGTGTTTCAAAGCTCTAATCCACTTTGGAAACTTGGTTAAACATGTTTAGATCACAAACGCGTGCTAATTTGATGTTTAAAGGACAAAACATGGATTTCAAATTCTGACTTATGGTGAAACTTCAGTTCCAAGTTACCAAGTTCAATCCAATGGCATTTCCACCTCAGGGGGTCTTAGCGCAAAATTCTTGATGCTTTGGAAATATGAGGTAACAAGATTTGCAATGGAAAAATAATGGAAACAAATGGATTCTTGAGCTGAAAACTACATGGAGTCAAAGTTGAACAAAAAAGAGTTGACTTTCCATACTTAGAAATATTTTAAATTCTTCTTTAAAAATGACATATAATATCTTGCATCCAAACATGGCTTTCCACTTAGAATTGGCTCTTCACCAAAAAATATGGAATGAAGTAGATATCTTGAATGACATTTTGAAATTTGAACCACTCAAAATCTCCAAAAATTGAGCAAGTTATGACTTGTTGAAGTTGGCCAAAAATCATGAAATGACCTATAATCTCTTGCATAGGCAACTTCCATCCATTTTCTTACTTTGCACATAAAAGAAGGCATGAATTACACATCCTCAGAATCATCATGAATAAAATAATGGGCTCAAGGTGATAAAAATTGACCAAGTTATGACCATTTGAAGTCACATATGGAAAATGAGGGATTCATCTGGATGACTTGTAATCTTTCTTCTTCACCAAGTTCCTTCCTTATGAAAACTCCTTGTAACTTTTGAATTGATTTGTTGGTAACTCTTTGAAGATAAGAATTTTTTTGGAATCACTCAAAAATACCAAAAGATGAGCAAGATATGCCCCTCTGAAGTCCAAAACCCTAGAATTTGTTGAGGATGGTGGAACTTTTCCAAGTTTGAACAAAATTTTTGTGCCAATATTCTTCCTTTGTAAATAGAATTTGTTGAGGATGATGATGAGGACTCATGGCCATCAAAACTACTTCCATACCAACTTCAAAACAACTTCAATGGTGAGGTTTGAATCTCTCAAGACTTTGACTAGGGAATGGAAATAAACTCATGAACCCATGATGCAACTTGTTAAACCTCATTGCCTTTACCTACATTATTAACAAGTAAGACAAAACAATGTTATATTTTGTTAATTTAGAGAGAAAGTCAAAGGAAAATATCCATGATCACCAAAGGAAACAAGTCAAGGTGCTTGGTAACTCCTCAAAGAGCAAGGTTAAAGATAGGGAGAAGAACCAAAAGCCCTAATGTGATTTTGTGGTGATTGAAACAATATGGTATGATGAAGGGATCTTAGGGGCAAAAATTGGGGTACAACAGCTGCCCTTATTTAAGTTTCTTCTATTCGGAGATACGAAGGTCAAAAATCGTCGTGTCGACGTGATCGAAGACACTTAAATATAAAACAAACCCTATTTTTTGGCCCTAAGATGCCATGCAAACATTTATACATATGAATGCATATGAATGGAACAAAAGAGACGCAAAGTAGCATTGGGGATGCAACATGAAATGTAGAAACAAAACAGCAATCCCACGAGGAAAATAAGTCACTGGTAAACCACAAGAAAAGAATCAGAGAGGAGGATAACAAGCATCGACGTTCATTGCCGATGTACTTCCAACATTCACTGAAGGTAGAAAGAGAAAATATATCATATCACCTCCGTTCACTAACGATGAACTATCAACGTTCACTGAAGATAGCAAAAAGATAAGAAACACCGACGTTCACTGCCGATGTACTACCAACATTCATTGAAGGTAGAAAGAGAAAATATATCATATCCCCGCTGTTCACTAACGATGAACTATCAACATTCACTGAAGATAGCAAAAAGATAAGAAACACCGACGTTCACTGCCGATGTACTACCAACATTCACTGAAGGTAGAATGAGAAAATATATCATATCACCGCCGTTCACTGACAATAAACTATCAACGTTCACTGAAGATAGCAAAAAGATAAGAAACACCAACGTTCACTGCCGATGTACTACCAACATTCAATGAAGGTAGAAAGAGAAAATATATCAAGTTTCCCAAAGATTCTGGTGTTTTACCAAGAACGGGTCTCAACTTCTTCTTTAACCAAGGAAATCTTCCTGGAAAGGGTAATACGTAATCTGTCTCAAATAAAGAGACTTCCACTTATTGTCAAGGGGATTTGCAAAGAGAAATGACTTTCTAGGGATAGAAACATGATTTCCCGGGGAAGTGCCACGATATTCCTGCTGAGGAGATAAAGTCTTCCTGTGCAAAATAAATGCACAAACCAAAACCCAAAGTTTTCAGAAAACTACAAATCCAATTCAGAAATAAATTGGAGCAAGACAACCAATGCAAATTCATCCTTCGAGAAATAAACTCAAGAGGGAAAACCAAATTCAACTAAGCAAAGAGCGTTACAGGAAAGGTCAGAACACTATATCAATGAACGATGATTTTTAGCAATGCATGATGTATGTATGAATGTATGAGTGATATCGTGCATATGCTGGTAAAATGATACATGATCAGTACACACAAACAAAACCGCCTCAGGTATTAACAAAATTGGGCTAAAATTCAACTAGAAAGATCAATCCAAGAAAGGTAAAAGAAAATGCGGAAACCAAACTTATTGCCTGCTTTAACTTCACTGAGGAGAAACATAATCCGGACGTAGCCAAATCAAACAGATATCGGGATAGAACATCCTTCTTCCAGTTTCATTGGAGAAAATAGTTTTCCAAAATAAACATGCCTACTTGTTGTACCCTAAAATTTTCCCTCCCATATTTCTCAAAATATTTCAAGAAAGATTCTCAATTTGCTCAAGGAAGTCCAAGGGTTGACAAGACAAGCTCTCTCCTAAAGCAGTATACCTCAAATTAGGGTTTCATGTTGCATCAAGAAACTTGAGTCCAAGGGATCCCAAATGCTCACCATTGCCATAATATTTTCTCAAGATCATTCATGTCAAGTTTCAAGCCCTACAGAGAAAGTTTGCTCAGTCAATTGCTCAAAGGCCTGAAAATCGACTGTGTTAGGGCAAAAGTCAATTGTGGCCCACATACAGTCAAACTTCAATATTTTGGGTCAAAATCCTCATTTTGAAGTATATTTCATCATTTGATCAAGGTTTGATCATGATTCATCAAGGATTGCTCACAATTTATCAAGAACCAAAAGTTGCTAAATTAGGGTTTTGTAGGAAAAGTCAACTCAACTTTTACCAAGCATAACTTTCTCACACTTTATGAGAAAGGACACATCCAAAGCTCATTTTGAATAGGATGAAATTATATACAATCCATATTCATCTCCCAAGTTAAAAATATGCACTCACAAGAAGTTATGAATTTGGACATTATAGGTCATTTTGAAAAGTCAGCAAAAACACCTTTTTTGTCAAAGCTTCATACAAGAACATGGAATACCAAATTGAGATGAGACCAAAAGGGTTGCTTAAAGTACATCTCAAGATTTCTAAAAAGTCCAAGAACACCTTTAAAGAGTCAAAATTGAGGAAGTTATGCATTGGTGAAGTTGACCCTTTTTGCAAAATTGCCAAAAGTCAACTATGCCTAAAATTGCAATTTTTGCTAAATGGGCCTAACGTTTTGCACTTGTTTTGAGTTGGTAGCATGGTCCATGAGCCCTAGCTCTTTCCACTTGTCTTTATCTTATTTTGATTATTTATTTTGATTTTTATTTGAATTAAATCAATTTTAATCAAAACAAATCATGAAAAAATATAAAATATTGAAACCTCAAGATATTGTGCATGTTTCAGGTCTTATATCCAGTTGGCAAGTGATTGAATTCGTGAAAGGCCTTTGTGTGCACAAAAAGATTGAGTTTGACCTAATTTTAGAAAGATTTTCAAGTGAATCAAATCCAAATCAAAAGCAATAATGGAGAAAGATTGAGATCATGTTTGCAACCATAATCCAATCTTCAATACATAAGGAATATTTGCAGACAAAAAGAAGAAGTTTTTAAGGCGTGAGAAGGCAGGAACAAACTTGGAAAAAACAAAGAAAAGTGCTAATTAGTTTTGCTATTTCCAGGAATTCTCAAGACCCTCTAGCCATCCCAATCACTTCCTGGGATCACAAGCAAGCAAAACCAATCAAGAACAAGAACTTTCAGGTGCTAAAACCCACTGTAAGTCAGGCGCGACTTTGTTTTATTTTTGAAATCGAATTGCATGATTTTGGCATTGATAGCATGAAATAATTAAATATTCTTGCTCCTTGAAGCATTTGCAAACTATCAGTAACATTTAATTGCATTTTTATGAACTGTATCAAGATTCACCATTGCTAGGTTTTGTTGCTTCATTTTAGGGTTTTTGTGTGCAGGCAAAGTTGGCCAATAAAAAGGGCATCATGATACTCAGTAGGTCTAGACGAGTTGATTCATGGCATTAGATGTACTCTATCATGCCCATGGAGGATTTTGAGATAAGCCAGGGATGTAGCTACGGACGTTGTCCGTAGGTAAAAGTTTTTGACTTTTACCAACGGAGCGAGGTTGGGGATGACGTGCGTGGCACTGTCTTACTGGGCCATTTGAATTCTGGCGCCTTTTTCCACTAAATTGCATATATTGTATATTATCATTATTTATTATTCTATGAACAAATTGAACACACAACGCAGTTGGTAGCCAGGTGGTTGGAAAGTGCTTTGGGGCCTGGGTTCGAATCCCAGGTCCCCCCATTTCTCTCATATTATTTTTCCTTCATTAATCAGGTGCGCATACAAGGCCAAGGACCACCATACATTCTCATAATCCAACCAGCCAGGTGTCAGGAAGCCAGATCTGATGGCTATCAAGTGATGATCCATCAAAGGCGTTGGTCAACACGTAGTACTGGATCCAACAAATCAACATGGACCAACTTGCTTCTTGGGCCAGATTGCTATCCACACTCCCTCAATTTACTTTCTCATGCCCATTCTCTTTCCTTTTCATATTTCTTAATTAATTTCTTTATTTATATTTACTAACCTAAATTAATTTTTCTTTTTTTCAAAGAATCACAAAAAATAATGTTTGTTCACCCAATTAGATTTAGGTTTATTTTTTACCAAAAAAAAAAATTAATTTAATTAGGTTATTTAATTTTAGGTAACTTAAATTATTTTGTAAATAAATAAAAAAAATTAGAATAATTAGGGTTTTGTTTCTAACTTAATTATATTTTCTTTTTCTTAAAATAAGCAAAACACAAAAATAGGTTAAATTTAATTATTTTCTTTAATTAATTTAATTACTAATTAATTTTGCATTTAATTTTAAAAACCTAATTCTTTTTTCTCTTAAAAATAATTAAAAACAACAAAAACAATTTTTTTCTTCCAATTAGGTTAGAAGGGGTCAAAACCCTAGTTCTCTATCGTTCGTAATATCATCGTGCGCGCTTTATTATTTTATTTTACCATATTAATGTAATTGCTCACAAGTTGTAATAGATTAATTATGACTTTTACTTTCATTTATCTTTTTTTACGTGTTTGTTTTTGGCTATGTAAATATCCGAAGCCTTGTAATAGCGTAGCTTTACTTTCCGCACTTTAAATTCCGCAAATATTAAACTGTTAGATGTATGATATTAGGGATGCATGATAAGAATGTATGATTAACTTTAAAACAGTTAGCAAACCCTAAATGTGCAAAGATAATAAACTTGAAATTGAATCACTCGCACATGCGCACTCCTAGGGTACACTCCCACTTCGGTTGCCTTCGGTAAACGATCATTAAGTATAGGATGCTTTAGTGGTCGCTCTCTTGTCTAAACAAAAGATCAAAGTCCCGTTCGGAAAAGTTACCTCGGAATGGTTGCCTCAGATGTTGTTGCCTCGAATAATTGATCTAAGACATTAGGGTTATTACTAAGACGTTCTAACATTGCTTTAGTGATCGTACGTCCCTTTCAAATTGACCCTCAAAACTCCAACGACGGTCCTACCTACTCACTAATAGTAGGATAGAATTGTCTAAAGGAAACAAGAATAGAACAATTATCTTTTTCGAGTAGGTAGATTAGTTCCTAAGTACTTGCTCAAACGAACAAACTTTTTCTCACCTACACTATCTTTCAAACAAAGTTTTCAAAACAACTTCGTAACACTCTTGAAGACAGAAGCAAGGGTTAAATCGAAGTAAAACAAAAGCTTTTCAAATCACAAACACAAAGAAATTTTTTAAAATGATGAGCAAGTACCTAAGAGCCCGTAGAAAACTATGGATAGAAAGGGTGCTGATACCTTTCCTTTCTATAATCTACCCCCCGTACTCAAAATCTCAAAAAAGGAATTTTTCTATGCTTTTTTCCTTTCCAGTTGGATAAAATAAAATTCGGTGGCAAGTCTTGCTTACCGCGACATTTTGCGAACACAAATGAAAAATGCAAACCAGCATTTTCCTAAAACAGTCCGGTTCTGGCCACCGTATCATAGAACTGACGACTCTGCTGGGGACTTAATACATGGGGTATACCTTAGGATTAGTTCATCATATTGCTTCTATTGTTTGATTTGATTGCTTTATCTTTGTGGGCTTTGTATTGGAGTTATTATAGATCCTAACCAGAATATGGGGGACACCTTTTAAGTAAGTAGCAATAAAGTGTTAGCGAACTGTACGACGTAGACCGATACAGTTGAAGCATTAGCTACATTGATGTGGAAAATTAGTTGGTACCGGTATCCCTTATGGAGGAACAAGGAGAGTATGGGGCTGCTATATGGGTGGTTAAGCATCAACCGACCTTAGAACCTATAATTGACCAAATTGTCCATAGGAAGTAGTGAGATAGCCGACCTCAGCATAGAGCTGAGAACTGGTTGATACTCGATACTACACTCATTGGGACCATACTCTCGAGATAGTTCCGGCTGCAAGAAAAGATTGCGTGAGCTGAAACCATGACCGATGGAGGATGGTCAGTGATATTGAGAACTAAAGTTGGACAGATTATTTCGAACCGGTCCAATCTGACCTACCCAAGGGGCCCGTTAGTAAGCGGTTCGGGTCAAACGGGTTATCAGATAATCGGTTTTGCAAGAAATGGATTCATATGGATTGTACCGGTCGGTTTCAGATAATTTGTTTGTTCCATCGAAATCCAAAACCGATCGGCCAAGGTTACTGATTTTCTATTTCATTTCATTTCAGTTTCACAGTCTCTTTAATCTCTATGTGCTGCTAGGGTTTCACCCTGCGTCTTCTATCACCGTCGTTGTTTATGCATCCGTTTTTTTCCATTCTCAAGCACCACCATGCCACCACGCCGGCCACCACGAACCACCAACGATCAAGTAAGTTCTTCGTCGTTCTCTTTCTCCTTCTCTCTCTTTATCTCTTTCTCCTTCTCCCTCTTTCTCTCTTTCTCTATCTACCTCTCTATGTTTGTCTCTAACTTAGCATTTATGTTACCTCTGTATCATTTATGTCAGTTGAACACAAACCGACCGATGTCCACCCCTGTTTACAGGTTTTAACCCTCTATAGAAAGTAGAAACTATAAATGTTTCTCCACAATGATTTTACAGAGCTCGTAAACATACTAGTCTTTGTCTTTGCTCCATACAGGGGACATATGTCCAACACTGTCAGTCACAGTGCTGCTTCCTTTTTCCAAATTAATGATAGGATCAGATTCACCTTCTCTTGCCTGTAAAGATTTAGTGGATACAGTGTCACAAAATGTAGTTTTAGTAAATGATAACGCAAAGTGTAAAGACACGAGTAAAGTCAGTATAGTAAAACCAACCTGGGATGCTAGTGCAGCATCTTCAATGGATTTTTGCTAATTCTCAAGAGTACAATAGTAAGAATATAGAATCATCCCAACCATGGCTAACAGAATACCCATTATGTTTCTCCAGCTGAATGGATCCTGGATCAAAGTATACCCAAATGCTAATACAAGGCATGTCTTTAGGTGTCCAAGAACCTGATAGGTGACTGGAGATGTCTTTCCAATTACAAGAAATGTGCTAAAATTGACAGAAATTGAGATGAGGCAGGAAAGAAACCTTATACTTTTTTTGGATAGTGTTTGTCATCTGAAAGCAGCTAATTAAGGATAAAACACTCAAAAGAAAAAGAGTTGATTAACCATGAAAATTTATCAGTCAACCATTTTTCGAAAACATTTCAAGTGCAATATGGAGGTATATTTGTCCTAATTATGTTCAACTGACATAAATGATAGTCTCTAGATGAAAAAATGACACTTCATCTATGTGTTTAACTTTGAATGGGAACTCTTGACTCTGTTTGTCTCTACCTTAACATTTTCAAATAAAATTAGGGTTTGAAGTATTATGTTTGATATGTTTGATGTTTGAATCAGTTTGATTTAGGTACTTATTTTTTAGTTGGAAGCAGTTGGTTGCTTTCACTGAAGAAATATTGTATTGATATTGCTTTTATCATAGTTATTTGACTAGTTTCACAGATTAGGCATGTTTCTTGAGTATGGTAGCCATTTTCTCCCTTTAAGAAAATCCAGTAGTTGCATTGATCTATGTAGTATCCTGATGCATGGTCTTGTCTTGCAGGTATTGTCAACCTTTAGTGTATGTTAAGTATCCTGATGCATGGTCTTGTCTTGCAGGTATTGTCTTGTCTTACATGATCTTTTTTAGTCTAACATTTAAATTGGTCATGTAAGTAACTGTTTTAGATTATTCATATAGGACTAAGTGTTTTTGTTGACCAAAATATTTTCAGTGATGGAACATCTTGTTCCCTATGTTGAACCTACACAAGCAGTAGAAACCGCATTTCCTCCTCTCCCCCCTTCTAGGAAAAAAGACTAGTTAATGCTAGTGGATCTAGGAAAACTTCCACCGTTTGGTTAGACTTTAACATTTTGCCGGATGAACCTAAACCAATAGCTGTGTGTAAACATTGTCACAAAAGATATCGATGCGACCCTAAAACACATGGAACATCTAACATGTTAGCTCACTCAAAAGTGTGTCACAAAAACCCTAACCTTTTACAGAAAGATCCTATTCAAAGAAACCTTGTAAGTGGTGAAGGTGGTTTTTTAGGTTCAACAAGCCAAAGGTTCAATGCTCAAGCATGTAGGAAGGCTATTACTTCCTTTGTACTTCTTGATGAGCATTCATTTAGAGTGGTAGAGGGTGAAGGTTTTAAGAGACTATGCAAACAACTAAAACCACAAATGACCATCCATTCAAGGAGGACTGTTGCTAGGGATTGTTTTCAACTTTACCTAGCCGAAAAGTTGAAACTTAAAGCCTTCTTTAAATCTGATTATCCTAGGGTTTCACTAACCACTGATTGTTGGACTTCAATTCAAAATCTTAGTTACATGGCCATAACTGCACACTTCATTGACAATGAATGGAACTATCATAAAAAGATTATCAGTTTTAGTTTAGTTCCAAATCACAAGGGTGACACCATTGGTAAGAAATTGGAGGATGTTTTGAATGAATGGGAGCTTAGAAAAGTGTCAACAATTACCCTTGATAATGCAACATGTAATGATGTGGTTATTTCTTATTTGGGAAAAAGACTTAAAAGCAAGAATGCTTTAGTTGGTGATGGGAGTTTTTTTCATATGAGGTGTGCTACCCATATCTTAAACTTAGTAGTGAGAGATGGGCAAAAAGATTTTG
The DNA here is from genome assembly GCA_948472305.1 of Vicia faba. Lineage (NCBI taxonomy): Eukaryota > Viridiplantae > Streptophyta > Magnoliopsida > Fabales > Fabaceae > Vicia > Vicia faba. The sequence goes on from OX451739.1 coordinate 1,331,845,277, forward strand.
AATTGGCTATTGAAAGTGTTCGCGAAGCTGTTAGGTTTGTGAGGTCCTCACCACAACGAGATTTAAAGTTTAAGGAGTGTATTGAAATTGTAGGGATAACATGTAAAAGAAAACTTGGCCTTGATGTTTCCACACGATGGAATTCCATATATTTGATGTTGGATGCTGCTGAGAAGTTTTAGGCAGCATTTGAGAAGTTAGAGGATGAGGATCCTGGGTACATGGAATTTTTTAACCTCTCGGGTCCTCCTTGTTCTATTGATTGGGAAAAATCTAGGGCTTTCGTGATTTTTTTGAAAACATTCTATGATGCAACCAAATTGTTTTCATCTTCGCAAGAAGTGTCGTTACATTCTGCCTTTCATAACTTGTCTGAAATTTTGTGTAAGCTTCAAGAAGCTTCCTTGAACATGAATACCTATGTGGCTCCAATGGTTTCAAATATGAAGACCAAATTTGATAAATATTGGGGGGATATTGAAAAAGTGAATCATTTCCTATTTTTTGGAGTGATATTTGACCCTAGGTTTAAGTTCGATTATGTTGAGTGGTCTTTCAATGACATGCATGGGGATGGTAGTCCAATTGCTAAGAAAAGTATTGAGTGTGTCAAGAAAAGTCTATTTACACTATACAATTGGTATAAATCTGAGCATAGTAAGAATGTTGAGGCTTCCCTCTTAGATGCACCATTCGAGAGCACTTCTCTTGGAGAAACAAGTACCCAAGCTAGAAAACCTACACCTTTAGAAGGGCTGATGCATTTAAACAACACTTGAAGGATAAAGTCATTGTTGATAATAAAAATGAACTATATAAGTACTTAGGTGATCCATGTTGGGTTGATGCTGAAAATTTTAACATTCTTAAATGGTGGAAGGGGAATTCAACTCGTTATCCTATATTAGCTACTTTGGTTAGGGATGTTTTGGCAACACCTGTTTCAACTGTAGCATCTGAAAGTGCTTTTAGCATGGGTGGAAGGATTTTAGACATGTATAGGAGCTCTTTGAGTCCAACAATGGTTGAGGCGCTTATTTGTTCTCAAAATTGGTTGATGCCTTCGGACGAGAACGATCCAAAAGTCCTTGATTTACTTTAAGAATATGACATAACTGATTCAATAGTTTTAGGTACATAGTTAATCCTTTTGTCCTTTTTAAAAATTATTTGATAAAGTTAAGCATCATCTCATTACAATTTTCTTATATGGTTGTAGAATTTCAAGTTGCTTGTGTTGTTGGAGCAGCTGCTCCTGGGCAGGCTGGCCCGATTTAATTAGCTTTTAGGTATGAAAAAATTAAAAGTTATATACTAACTGTTTTCTAAGCCATAAACTGAATATTTTTTATATTGTTATGTGCAACCACTTTTTTGGAGTCGTGAATGACTCGACTTTTTGAAGTCTGAACGACACAACTGACCTATATCAGTCTCGCACATCAATTCCCGCACAGCACTGGATTCATTTGAAAATGATACAAGTTAATTTTTGGTAACTCTTTATTCATTTTGTTTTAATTCCTCCTTGTTTTAGTTTTGTTTGTGAAATGTATGGTTCCAATCATTTTAATTTTGTTTTAATTCCTGAACACATGATTGTTGTTATTTTTAGCTTCCATCGCGCCTATATATTCAGTTGGAATCAAAAGTGTCCAGAGAAGTTTCTCAAAGAAGTTTTGGGGATGCCATGAGAATGGTGAGTTCTATTACAATGTTGTGTTAACTTGCTTTTTCTACCTTTTATTATTTTTTGAATTTACTGTCTGAGTACTCTGCTATCACAGAAATTTCACCCACTCGATTTTAGTTAAAGTAGAAACCCACACCAAGTGAATTGGAATTTGGTTGAGATATATGGTGGTGATATAGAGCTTTATGGCCTTGTATCTGTTGACGCCCCTTTTTATAATAGAGTATATTTCTAGGACTAATACTATTTTCATATATATTGTAGTTAAAAAAAATGCAGCAGGGGAATTTGAAGTTATACGACTCAACTCTAGCTACACTTTCAGTTTCTTTCAGCAGAGAACTACAGTTAGACTTAGCCGAGTCTTTGCTGAATCAGATTTCTGATTGCTTGTATCCATATCCTTACAATGCTTTGCTGGCATCATGTGATGCACTGGTGAGCTCAATTATGAAACTTCAAAGTAAAGCCTGCTTTTTATTACTTTACCTAAAGAACCAAAATAGCTATATTTGATGTGTCATGTCAAGAGAGAATCATAGAGAAACCCTAAAATATTTGAGTCTTCTGTATGCTACTTATATTACTTAATAATCTGGTAGTACAAGGTGAAGCACAATAGTATAGCAATTACTTTACAGAAAAAGGAAACAAGGAAACTCAAACTATTGTGTTCCTATAAGAAATTTCTCCACTTGGATAATTTTCTAGCACAGTTTAATAAGCCAGGGCCCATCAAACAAATGAATGTATTTTTATTACTATAATGTTGTTGGTTACTTTTTTTTTGCCTTGGATTTGTTGTAATGACATGCTAAGTCCTCCTTCATTTCATCAATAGGCTGCATAGGAAAGCCCCTATTAGGCTGAGCAACTGAATTTAAAAGTGAACCATCTCTAACAAAATTCCTCTTGTATTTCGATGCTTATACTGGCTTACATTTTATCTAATCAAAATTTGCAAAATCAACCTGAGCGGGCGGTGCGGGTGTTTGCAAAGATGAGGCTGCATAGTCATCGTTCATTGAAAAATTTAGTAAGTTCTGTAATGTTTCCATTTTTTATCCATAATTTAAGGATGATGCAATCTTATGTGGAATTCCTTCTGCTAGAATCTATGAAGAACTTAAATATGTGCTTGAAAGGGAGGTATTCAATTGAGTAGTCAATAACATGTTCCAGGATGCAAATGAGAATGTAGAGTATGCAAAAACTTTACTTGAAAGGTCATGCATAATTTTGTTTAGAAGCAAAAGCTTTGAAATATATTATTTCTAAAATAACACTTCTCTTCTCTTGCAGCTTACAGTGGAACACTTCTCTTCTCTTGCAGCTTACGGTGGGTGTTTAAGTGCTGGAAATATGATGGTGAACAAAAATTATAATTAGTGTTGGTTGTGTCATCATGTTGGCTTTTAATGTTAATTTATATATGAAGGATGAATGTAATTTAAGTATTCATATTATATTTTAAGCTTTCTTTTAATGTTGGCATCTACAAAAACTACCTTATAGACTTTATGTCCAAAATTGAATGTATTATTTTGATATAATATTTGATCATAGTTTATTTGGAATTTACAATTTGATCATAGTTTATTTGGAAGACAGTGTAAATTGGAATGTAAAATAGTGTTAAATTGGGTCATTTATTATTTTTATTATTGCTTTATATTTATTATTTAATATTATTTTAATTAAAAAATTAAGATATAATTGAATTTTTTATGACAATTTAATATTAATTAACCGAACAAACCGATCCATTTTAACCGATAAACCGATTAAACTGAATCCGATCAAACTGATTACAACTTTGGTCAGAATTGGGCCTAATATTTGAATCCATGGTTTTACATGGTTTGCCATATTGGGCCCAAATCCATCCCAAACCGACCGATGTCCACCCTTATTGAGAACCTCTAGAACTCGATTACTATGATTAGGACAGGTTGAACCAACTAAACTTCAAGAGGGTAGTACCTAGACTCTATGCAAGCCCGAGACTTAAGGGCTATTGTGTGACTTGTGTGCCTTTACCATGTTTGTTACCTGCTATACCTGTGGTGTGTTTTATCATGACATCATGCATCATAACATAACATGCATATTTCATTAGACTAACCATTTCAAAGACCGAGGGGATTTATCTTTGTTCTGTTTTGCAGATCATGACTTCTATGCGGAGAAATACCATTCAAGTCAACTTCGTGCAAATTCCTGCTCAGCTCAAAGAGTTAGTCTCAAAAGTTCCTGATGCTTCCACATTTGTTAGAAGACATGGTCATCTCCTTAGTTTGGTCACTTCAAAGTTGGATGAGCAAATGATGAGCGTCCTTTTCCAGTTCTTTGATCTGTTGCATCATTGTTTCACCTTCCCGGATTATCAGCTAGTACCCACTTTGGAGGAGTTTTATGATTTATTAGGCATATCTATCCTCGAGTAGACACCCTTCATAGGTTTGGAGGAGGTTCCTAGGCCAGAGGACATTTCTTAGGTTTTACACTTGAAAAAGGCTGATGTAGTGTCTAATTGGGAGACACGGAGCAGGGTTAAAGGTTTCCTGGCTATGTTTCTGATCGATCAAGCTCAAAAGTTCTGGGATAACTTGGATTTTCAAGATTTTGAAGACACCTTGGCTCTCCTCATCTACAGTTTGGTTCTTTTCCCGAATCTAGATTCCTTCATAGATGCGAACACGGTCAAGATCTTCTTGTCTTGTAATCCAGTGCCTACCCTCTTGGGTGATATTCTGCATGCTCTTTATACCCGTACGACGCGTAGAAGAGGGACCCTCATGTGTTGCACGCTGCTGCTGGCGAGGTGGTTTATTTCGCACCTTCCCAAGTCTGTATTGAAGAATGAGGAAGGTGTAGGTTGGGCTTACAGAATCATGTCTCTTTCTCATACGGACATTCATTGGAGTTCTAAGGATATGGAAAGAGTAGCTATCATTGATCGATGTGGGGAATACCCTAATGTTCTGTTGCTTGGAATTAGAGGGGGTATAACTTACAGTCTTTGTTTGGCTTTATGGCAGTTTGAACGCGCTCGGAGAGACGGTCCCCATGAGCTGCTTCTTACAGACATTGTCTTTGACTACAAGGAGGAGGTTAAAGAGCATCGCCGAAGGTTTATACGAGCTTGGGGTAGGGTGAACAGGTCTGACCCTCAAGAGCTAGGACTAAAGACTTCTCTCCTTATGCAACCTTATCTCCAGTGGGTTCGAGCCTGTGCTCAAAAGCTGGGGATGCCTTATGAAGTTGTTTTGCCGGTGACTATAGAGCATACTAATGAAAAAGGTGTTCCTTATATAGTCCTCCATCCCTATATGCCTACTGATCTTGGGGCATTGAAGAGATCTTGGATCCAGTTAAAGGAAGAAAGGGATACCTATCGAGAGAAGTATCATGAGTGAGAGAGGAAGATCTTGAATCTCACAAGGCAACTGGAGAATGAAAGGACAATCAACGACTATGTCAACACGAATGGAAAGCGACCATGGGATTTCTGATGACTTTTATTATTTCTAGTTTAGATTTGTTTTTCAGTTATTTCTTTTGTAACGTCTTAAAGGCCTTGTTAAACATTTTTACAAGTTTGAATCTAATAAAGTTTGTTTATTTCTTTGTTTTACAAATTTAAATCTCCCAAAGCCTTTGAAATCATTTCATACGCATTCCATTATCATGCACCTCATCACAGGTACCATTACAGGTTTCTCATCTTCTTCGCTGTTTATTTCAGCGCGAAATGTCTTCTGAAACACCTACTGTGATACGGTGGCCAGAACCGAGACTGTTTTTTAGGATTTGCTGGTTTGCATTTTGCGTTTGTGTTTGCAAAATGTCGCGGTAAGCAAGAGTCGCCACCGACTTTTATTTTATCCAACAAGGAAAGGAAAAAAGCACAGAAAAATTCCTTTTTCGAGATTTTCTTAGTACGGGGGGTAGATTATAGAAAGGGAAGGTATTAGCACCCTTTCTATCAGTAGTTATCTATGGGCTCTTAGGTACTTGCTCATCATTTTCAAAATTGCTTCTTTGTGCGTTTGTGTGATTTGAAAAGTTTTTGACTTTGATTTAACTCTTGCTTTTGTCTTCAAGAGTGTTACGAAGTGTTTTTTGAAAGCTTTTGTTTTGAAAGGAGTGTAAGTGTGAAAATGTTTGGTTTGTTTGAGCAAGTACTTAAGAGCTAATCTACCTACTCGAAAAAAGAATTGTTCTATGTTCGTTTCCTTTAGACAGCGCTATCCCACTATTAGTGAGTAGGTAGCACCGCCATTGGAGTTTTGAGGGTCAATTCGAAAGGAACGTACGGTCACTAAAGCAATGTTAGGACGTCTTAGTAATAACCCTAATGTCTTAGATCAATTATTCGAGGCAACAATATCCGAGGCAACCATTTCGAGGCAACTTTTCCGAACCGGACTTTGGTCTTTGTTTAGACAAAAGGACGACCACTAAAATATCCTATACCTAATGACCGTTTACCGAAGGCAACCAAGTGGGAGTGTATCATAGGAGTGCGCATGTGCGAGTGATTCAATTTCAGATTATTTATCTCTGCACATTTAGGGTTTGCTAAGTGTTTTAAAGTTTACATACATTCTTGTCATGCATCCCTAATATTCATACATCTAACAGTTAAATATTTTGTGGAATTTAAAGTGCGGAAATTAAACTACGCTATTACAAGGCTTCGGGTATTTACATAGCCAAAAACAAACCCTTAAAAAATAAAGCGATAAATGAAAAGTAAAAAAGACCTAATTAAACTATTACAACTTGTGGGCAGTTACGTCAATATGGTAAAAATAATAATAAAGCGCGCGATGAAATTAAGATCGGGAAGAAATTAGGGTTTTGACCCTTTTTAACCTAATTAAAAGAAAAATGTTTTTGTTGTTTTAAATATATTTCTTAAAGAAAAGAATTAGGTTTTAAAATTAAATACACAATTAATTAGTAATTAAATTAATTAAAGAAAATAACTATATGGCCGATTTTTGTATTTTTGGTTATTTTAAGAAAAAGGAAATATAATTAAGTTGAGATAAAACCCTAATTATTCTAACTATTTTTAATTTATTTACAAAAAGAAATTAAAGTTTACCTAAAATTAAAATATAATTAAATTAATTAATTTTTGATAAAAAAATAAACTTAAACCTAATTGGATGAAAAATATTATTTTTGTGATTTTTTTTTATAAAAAGAATTATTTAATTTGGTTAGTAAAACAAATAAATTAAATGAAATAAAATAAAATGTAAAAAGAAAAGAGAAAGAGTTATTGGGCCTGAGAACAACAATTTGGGGGGGTGTAGATAGCAAGCCTTGGCCCAAAACAGGGAGATCCGTTTTTGACTTTCTGAGATCCCATGCATTTGCTTTGACCATGCCTTTGGTGTTCCTTCATTGATGGCCCTTGGATCTGGCCATCTGGCCACTTGGCAGGCTGGATGATGAGGCCACATGGTGGACCTTGCCCTTATGTGTGCGCTGGATCCTGAAAAGGAAAATAATATAAAGAATGGGGGGACCTGGGATTCGAACCCAGGCCCTGAAACACTTTCCAACGCTCCACTTACCAACTGTGATGGCTGCTTTTGTTGTATGTAAAACAAATAACAATTATTATATTAAGAACAAATGCAATAAAATAAATCTGTGCGAAAATTCAAATGGATGAATTAGATGAAGCCACGCCATCATCCTTGTCCTCTCTCTGTGGCTAAAAGGTTTGAAAACCTTTACCTACGGACAACGTCCGTCTCTACAGCCCTGCAATTTCTCAAAATCCAATACAAGTGAGATAAATGACCATCAAAGACATGAATGGAATCGTCTGACCCTGCTGAGCACAATGGTGCCTCTTTCATGGCCCAATTTTGCCTAGGTTCAGAAACCCCAAAGCGAGCTTGTGAACCCTAATAATGGAAAACTCCAATACAGTTCACGAAAACGAAATTAAATGGTACAGAAAGCTTGCAAATGTGATGGTGAACAAGAATATATGATTATATAATGCTATATGTGCCAGAATTATGCAAACCGAATTCAAGAAAAGTTAGGTATCGTGAATGCCTTACAACGAGTTTCAGGGCCTAGAAATGCTTGCTCTTGATTGGTTTTGCTTGTTGGGGATCCCAGGAAGCGATTGGGATGGTTAAAGAATCTTGAAATTGCTTTAAAGTATGAATTCGCGTTTGCACTTTTTCTTGTTTTTTCAAGTTTGGTTCTGATTACTGCGCCTCCTTCTACCCCTGCTTTAGGTCTGCACACGTTCTTTATGTATTAAGGACTGAGTTAGGGTTCCAAAACTGATCTCAATCTTCCTCCATCAATGTCTTTGATTTGGATTTGATTCCTTTGAATATTTTTCCAAAAATAGTCCAAATCCAATCTTTTTGTGCACCCCATGCCTTTACACGAATTTGATCTCATGCTAGCTGGAATTTAAGACCTGAAACATGTATCAAATCTTGAGATTTCAATATTTTGGATTTTCTATGATTTGTTTTGATTTAAATTAATTTAATTCAAATAAAAATCAAAATAAATAATAAAAATAAGATAATGACAAGTGGAAAAGTCTAGGGCTCGTGGACCATGTTGCCAACTCAAAACAAGTGCAAAAGATTGGGCTCATTTGGCAAAAATTGCACTTTGAGGCATAGTTGACTTTTGACCATTTTGCAAAAAGGGTCAACTTCAACAATGAATAACTTCCTCATTTTTGAATCTTTGAAGGTTTTCTTTGACTTTTTAGAAATCTTGAGATGTCCTCTAATCAACCCTTTTGGTCTCATCTCAATTTTATATTCCATGCTCATGTATGAAGCTTTGACAAAAAAGGTGTTTTTGTTGACTTTTCAAAATGACCTATAATGTCCAAATTCATAACTTCTTGTGAGTGCATATTTTGAACTTGGGAGATGAAGATGAATTGTAGGGAATTACATCCTATTAAAAATGAGCTTTGGATGGGTCATTTCACATAAATTATGAGAAAGTTATGATTGGTCAAAGTTGAGTTGACTTTTCCTACAAAACCCTAATTTAGCAACTTTTGATTCTTGATGAATGATGAGAAATCCTTGATGAATCATGATCAACCCTTGATCAAATGATGAAATATACTTCAAAATAAGGATGTTGATCAAAAATCTTGAAGTTTGACTGCATGTAGGCCACATTTGACTTTTGCCCTAGCACAATCGATTTTCAGGCCTTTGAGCAATTGACTGAGCAAACTTTCCCTGTAGGGCTTGAAACTTGACATGGATGATATTGAGAACATATTAAGACATTGGTGAGAATTTGGGTTCCCTTGGACTCAATTATCTTGATGCAACATGAAACCCTAATTTGAGGTAGACTGCCTTAGGAGAGAGCTTGTCTGGTCAACCCTTGGACTTCCTTGAGCAACTTGAGGATCTTTCTTGAAATGTTTTGAGAAATATGGGAGGGAAAATTTTGGGGTACAACACCTACTGATCAAGCCATCAAGGCTCTTCAAGCACAAAATGCTCAATTCCAAGAGATGTTCCTGAACTTGGCCAAAGGGCAGCAGGATTTGAAGACTCTCATCTTGAAAGAGAAGAAGAAGAAGAAGAAGAAGAAGAAGAAGAAGGTGGTCCTCCTGAATATGGGTCACAGATTTGGGAATAGGTTGCGACAAGAAGCTGATTTGTCTCATTCATCTGGTGGAGGATAGAATCAAGAGGAAAGGAAAGGTCATAGCCCTGTGGTTTCTGATAATGACACTGATTTTGATGAAGAACAGTATCCTCTTGCTGAGGATAGGTATAAGCAACTTGAAGACCAGTTGAGTGCGATGGAGATTCAGAAGATCCCTGGGTTGGACTTTGGAGATCTGGGATTAGCATCTGGGGTGGTGATCCCTCACAAGTTTAAAGCTCCTGTTTTTGCCAAATACGATGGGGTATCCTGCCCGACGCTCCATCTTCGCTCATACGTCAGAAAGATCCAACCCTATACTGCTGATAGAAACCTGAGGGTTCATTTCTTTCAAGATAGTCTATCAGGGACTCAGCTTGAATGGTTCTATCAATTGGAAGGAGCTAATGTCCGCAACTGGGAGGACCTTGCTGCTACTTTTTATAAGAAATATCAGTATAACACCGACCTTGCTCCCACGCGTACTCAACTTCAGGGTATGTGTATGGGTACAGGTGAAGGCTTTAAGGACTATGCTCAGAAATGGAGAGATCTGGATAGAAGAGTACAACCCCCTATGTCTGATAGGGAGTTGGTGGACATGTTTCTTGGGACTTTGTCTGGCCCGTTCTTTAATCATTTGATCGGTAGTTCATCATCTGGGTTTACTGAATTGATTTTGACTGGGGAGGGGGTAGAAGATGGTATCAAGAGTGGCAAGATACAGAAAAGTGCTTCATCAAGTACAGAAAAGAAGCCTTTCAGAAAAGAAGCTAGTGCAGTTTACAGCTCAAGGAGCCAAAATCGACCTGAACGCTGCCAAGCAGTTAATGCAGTAGTAATATCAAGACCCACTGTTTCCCCACAATGCAACAATCAGCAAAGAGTAGAGAGACCGCAAAGACAGTATACTCGGCACAGTATGACTCTGGCTCAAATTTTACCGCAATTGTTGAAAACCAACCTGATAACTTTGAGGGAAGCCCCGAAGAATCCCAGTACTACATCCCCGCTGTATAATCCGAACGCCCGCTGCGCCTATCACTCTGATAGCCCAGGGCATGATACAAACAACTGTTGGGCCTTGAGGAATAAGGTGCAAGATTTGATTGAAGCTAAATAAATCGAGTTTGACACACCGGAAAAGCCTAATGTCATGACTGCTCCTATGCCCGAGCATGGAGTAAATGTTGTGGACAATGATTCATTTGTGACCTCTGTGGAAGACATTTCTACTTCGATGATTGTACTGAAGAAGAATCAACTATCGGCCGGTTTATTTCCGGGTTGTGGCGAAGGTTTCCACCTATGTTCAATCCTGCATGTTGGTTGCCATTTACTGAAATCAGGTGTTCAACACCTGATGGATAACAAAGATATCTTGTTCGAGAAAACTTTGACTCCGTTGATTCCTGTTGAAGATGTTTCCACATAACCATTTCTGCCAATCCTTCCAAGGCTTCCTCGAGAAAGCTTGTTAGGATTACATTCGTTCCGAGAGTTGCTCCATTGATCAATACCATTCCTGGTCCTATCCCATACACTTCGGATAAGGCTGTCCCGTGGCACTATGGAGCCGATGTGTATTATCATGGGATCAAACAAGACTTAAAGGCTGATACTGATGTCAGCAATATTGTTGGGTCTAGCAAGGTCACCCGAAGCGGAAGACTCTTCTCTCCTGAGATTTTGCCGTCAACGGTTCAAAAGCCTGTTGCTATTCCATCTGCCAGTACATCAGCTACTGTCCCAGTTCATATTCCAATTATCACCCCTGTCGCCGAGTCATCTGACACTCGGGGCAAAGAGATCATAGTTGAGCCTGCCCGGATGGAGGCACCGAAGAAGATTGTTGTAGAAACCTCTAGGAAGGAGATAGAGGAAATTCTAAAGATTATCAAGAAAAAAGACTATAACTTAGTCGAACAGCTGGGGAAGACCCCGTCCAAGATCTCCATGCTATCCTTATTGTTGTGCTCGGAAGCCCATGCAAAGGCTTTAATTTATTTCCTTAAAACTGCGCATGTGCCGCAGGAAACTTCTGCTGATCAATTCAAAGACTGTGTGGCTAGTTTGACCGCTGACAATGGGTTGGGTTTCTCCGACGCAGATTTGACTGCCAAAGGAAGGAATCACAATAATGCCCTACATGTTTCAATCGAGTGCAGGGGAACTACTCTGGCCCATGTACTGGTGGATACGGGGTCTTCATTAAATGTTTTACCCAAGAAAGCATTAGACCGGTTGGACTATGAAGGGTTGGTTCTGAAGCCAAGTAATGTTGTTGTTAGAGCTTTTGACGGGTCCAAAAGGATGGTGCACGGGGAGATAGATGTCCTTGTTAAAGTTGGCTCTCAGACTTTTGCATCTACGTTCTATGTGATGGACATCCGACCATCATATTCTTGTTTACTGGGTCGCCCATGGATTCATAAAGTTGGGGCAGTGACTTCTACGCTCCACCAGATGTTGAAATATCCAGTGAAGGGGAAGATTGTTACAGTACGAGGGGAAGAGGAGTACATGGTGAGCCACCTTAACTCTTTTAGGTATGTGGAGATGGATGGGGAGTTCATCGAAACCCCGTGTCAGAACTTTGAAGAGGTTCCCCATACTCTGGCGTCAACTAAAGTTGTTATTGAAGAACCTCCAATGAAGATGGCTTCCCTCATGGATGCCAAGGCTTTTATTGAAAAAGGTAGGTGTGCAAATTGGGGTCAACTCCCTGAATTTGCACACAAGACTGACAAGTTCAGTTTGGGTTTTACTGCAGAAGCTCAAAGGGTTGTTCGGGTGCGCGGATTGGAAGGCATCCCCTGCGTATCAGTAATCCGGAAGTGAATGCAATTGAAAACGGAGAAGAAGAGTCAGAGTTTGATAGATGGATTTACCTGACTACCAACGGTGGTTTGAACAATTGGAAGGCAAAGGACTTCGTGCCCGTTTCTTTTATTACACAGTAATAGACTTTTTTTTTTTAGATTTGTATCAGACAGTTTAAAACTTTATGGCCCGGTGCCTTGCCCAAGACACAGTGGCTTTGTTTGTGAGGGCTTATTATGTGTCATTTCCATATATCATCAATAAAGCATTGGACGTTTTCTTGCATTACAAATTTTGCGCTCCTTGTTTTTCTTTTCTATCTTGCACTTTATCAAAACAAATATTTGTCTTACACACACTTACATATCATAATGCAGATCTACATCCACTCTGGATCCCACTGATAACGACTCTTCTACTGCCAGTTATGACTTCGAAAATCCGATCAACCAAGTCGAGGACGAAGGTGAGGATGATTGCGAAGTGCCTGGGGAAATTGCTAGATTGTTACTATAGGAAGAGAGGGCCATACAACCCCATGAAGAGCCAGTGGAATCAGTGGATGTGGGTACAGAGGAGGACAAGAAAGAGGTCAAGATCGATGCAAATATGGAGCCTAGCGTCAAGCAACGGTTGATACAAATGTTGCGTGACTATGTTGAGATTTTTTCTTGGTCTTATGAAGATATGCCTGGGTTGGATAACGATATTGTGGTACACCGCTTGCCAACTAAAGAAGACTGTCCTCCAGTGAAGCAGAAAGTTCGCCGAATGCGCCCAGAGATGTCTGAGAAAATCAAAGCTGAAGTTATGAAACAATTTGATGCCGATTTTCTAGTAGTTACTTCTTACCCGTAGTGGGTTGCCAACGTGGTTCCGGTACCGAAGAAAGATGGTAAGGTGCGGATGTGTGTGGACTATAGGGATCTGAACAGGGTAAGCCCCAAGGATGATTTCCCGCTCCCTCACATCGATGTTCTGGTCGACAACATCGCGCAGCATAAGATCTTCTCCTTTATGGATGGGTTTTTTTGGTTACAATCAGATTAAGATGGCTCCCGAAGACATGGAGAAGACAACATTCGTTACATAATTGGGTACCTTTTGCTACACGGTCATGTCGTTCGGATTGAAGAATGCTGGGGCAACGTATCAACGAGCCATGGTTGCTTTTTTCCACGACATGATTCATCATGAGATTGAGGTATATGTTGATGACATGATTGCAAGATCCAAAACCGAAGAAGAACATCTTGACCATCTCCAGAAGCTATTTGACAGGTTGAAGATGTATAAGCTGAGATTAAACCCGAACAAGTGCACCTTCGGGCTAAGATCTGGTAAGCTGCTGGGGTTTCGTTTTTAGTGATAAAGGTATTCAAGTGGATCCTGCAAAGGTGAAGGCTATACAGAAAATGCCAGTTCCATGAACGGAAAAAGAAGTCAGAGGCTTTTTGGGACGTCCGAACTACATTGCCCGATTCATTTCACATCTGACTGCTACTTGTGAGCCAATCTTCAAGCTGCTGAAGAAAGATCAAGTGGTAAGATGGAATGATGAATGTCAAGCCACTTTTGAAAGGATCAAAGAATATCTCCAAGAGCCATCTATTCTGAAGCCTCTAATTGAGGGAAGACCTTTGATCTTATACTTGAAAGTACTCGACAATTCAATGGGGTGCGTGCTGGGGCAGCATGACGAGTCTGGCTAAAAAGAGCATGCTATTTACTACCTTAGCAAAACGTTTACCGACTGTGAGACCCGATACTCACTGCTTGAGAAAACTTGTTGTGCTTTGGCATGGGCTGCTCGCCGGCTAAGATAGTATATGCTGACCCACACTACCCTATTGATATCAAAGATGGATCCAATCAAGTATATCTTCGAAAAGATTGCCTTGTCCGAAAGAATAGCAAGATGGAAGATGATCTTAACTGAGTATGACATATAATACACAACCCAAAAAGCAATCAAGGGGAGTGTTTTGGTAGATCATTTGGCACATCAGGCCGTGGATGATTACCAGTCTATAAACTTTGAGTTTCCAGATGAGAACATCATGCTGGTGACTGACTGTGAAAACCTGGACCGGATGAAGCACCTGAGGAGGGATCCCGATGGTCTATGTATTTTGATGGAGCTTCAAACGCGTTGGGTAACGACATTGGCACCATGATCATATCTCCCAAAGGTTGTCATACTCCGTTCACCGCCCAATTATGTTTCAATTGCACCAACAACATGGCGGAGTATGAAGCGTGCATCATGGGCCTTCGAGTAGCTATTGACCTAAGGATTAAGTTCTTAAGTGTTTTCGAAGATTCCGCTCTCGTGATCAGTCAGATCAAAGGCGAGTGGGACACGAAACACCCAAATCTTATTCCTTACAAAGAGTATGTATTGACGTTGCTTTCGCACTTCGAGGAGATAACCTTTGAACACTTCCCGAGGGAGGAGAATCAGTTAGCGGACGCGCTAGCTACCATGTCTTCAATCTTTAAAGTCAGGTGGGACAATGAGGCTCCCGAGATTACCATTGAGAGGTTGGACGAACCCGCACATTGCTGTGACATTGAGACTGAAGAAGTAACATATAAACCCTGGTTTCACGAGGTAAAGAGATATCTTTAGGCTCAAGGGTACCCCAAGGGTGCATCTGTTAATGATAAGAAGTTCTTTAGGATGTTCGCTGCAAAGTTCTTCATCAGCAATGGTGTCCTTTACAAGCGTAACCATGATTCAACCTTACTGCGATGTGTGGATAAAAACGAGGCAGAAAGGATTATGGCAGAATTACATGAAGGTACCTTCGGGACTCATTCCAGTGGACATACCATGGCAAAGAAAATCCTTCGAGCAGGATATTATTGGTCCACTATGGAAGCCGACTGTTATCAGCATTCTCGGACCTGTCACAAGTGCCAAGTCTATACTAATAAGGTGCATATACCTCCAGTTCCTTTGAACATCTTGACAGCTCCTTTGCCTTTTGCAATATGGGGTATCGATATGATTGGAGAGATCAGACCTACTGCATCCAACGGGAATCGTTTCATACTGGTAGCAATTGACTATTTTACAAAGTGGGTTGAAGCAGCTTCCTTTGCTACAGTGACCAAGAACGTCGTGGCACGGTTTATTCGGCACAATTTGATCTGTCGATATGGTGTACTAGAGAGGATCATTACGGATAATGGTACAAATCTCAATAATACGATGATCACCGAGATCTGCAAGCAGTTCAAGATACAACATCACAACTCTTCTCTTTACCGGACGAAGATGAATAGGGCTGTTGAAGCGGCTAATAAGAATATCAAGAAGATTGTGCAGAAGATGACGGTGACATACAAAGACTCGCACGAGATGTTACCATTTGCTCTTCATGGGTACCGTACCTTAGCGCAGACGTCAACAGGGGTAACACCCTATTCCTTGGTATATGGCATGGAGGCAGTTTTTCCCATTGAAGTTCAGATACCCTCTCTTCGGATTATGAAGGATGCAGGTTTGAGCAAAGACGACTGGATCCAGACTCGACTTGATCAACAGAACTTAATCAACGAAAAGAGACTTACTGCTATTTGTCATGGTCAAACATATCAAAAACGGATGATCAAGGCATTTAACAAGGAAGTTAGATGACAAGAGTATCAAGTTTGAGATCTGGTGATCAAACGCATCATATTACCTCAAGGTGATCCCAGGGGCAAATGGACCCCTACGTACGAAGGGCCATTTGTGGTTAAGAACATTTTCTCAGGAGGAGCTATGATTCTAACCACCATGGATGCTGACAACCTTCCTCACCCCGTCAATGCAAACATAGTGAAAATTACTACGCCTAATCAAAGACCCGCTAGGTTGACTGGCCTAGGCAAAAATAAGGGCTTCCCGGCGAACCAAAAGGGTTCGGGAAAAAATAAGGGATGAAATTGAAAAAACATGTACACCCGGCAAGTCGAAAACCTGAAAAGGCGGCTTGGGCAAAAAAGGGTATCCCGGTGGACTGAAAACCCGAAAGGGCGGTCCAGGCAAAAATTAGGGATCAAAGCGTAACACTATGTTTCATTGGATCACCTTGCAACCAGACTTCGGTATCAACTATCAAGCTCAAACGACACTAATCAATCTGATCTACCTTCAACCAAGTAACAAAGTGATGAGATGCTCGAGGATATAAAGGCAATAGCAGAACATGAAGATGATAGTGACATACAAAGATTGGCACGAGATGTTACCATTTTATCTTCATGGGTACCGAACATCAACACGGACTTCAACAGGGGTAACACCCTACTCTTTAGTGTATGGAATGGAGGAATTCTTACCTATTGAGGTCCAGATACCCTCTCTTCAGATTATGAAGGATGCAGGTTTGAGCGAAGACGACTGGATCCAGACCCAGCTTGATCAATTGAATTTAATCGACAAAAAGAGACTTACTTCTATTTATCATGGTCAAACATATCAAAAGCGAATGATCAAGGCATTTAACAAGAAAGTTAGACGACGGGAGTATCAAGTTGGGGATCTGGTGATCAAAAGCATCATACTACCGCAAGGTGATCCCAGGGGCAAATGGACCCCTACGTACGAAGGGCCATTTGTGGTTAAGAACATTTTCTCGGGAGGAGCTATGATTCTAACCACCATGGATGGTGATAACCTTCCTCACCCCATCAATGCAGACATAGTGAAAAGATACTATGCATAATAAAAGACCCGCTAGGTTGACTGGCCTAGGCAAAAATAAGGGCTTCCCGGCGAACCAAAAGGGTTCGGGCAAAAATAAGGGATGAAAATAAAAGATCTGTACACCCGGCAAGTCGAAAACCTGAAAAGGCGGCTTGGGCAAAAAAGGGTATCCTGGTGGACTGAAAACCCGAAAGGGCGGTCCAGGCAAAAGTTAGGGATTAAAGCGTAATACTATGTCTCATTGTATTATCGTGCAACCAGACATCAGTATCAACTATCAAGCTCGGACGACATTAATCAATCTGATCTACCTTCAACCAAGTAGCAAAGTGATGAGATGCTCGAAAGAAATAAAGGCAATAGCAGAGTTGGAACCCAGTGGGATTGTTCACATAGCTGTTTTTCCTTTGTTTTACAAAATTGTATAAATTCTGTTTGTTCAGCGGCGTTCTCTTACTAGAACGTCAGCCTCTTGTACAAAAACGCCTATTTACTGGCCGACTTCAAAATCAATACAATTCATTTCCACAAAGAAGTTTCAAATTGTTTTCCTTTTTCTGTTTTATTTTGCAAGAACGTCCAACGTTCATTTTTGATATATGCATTTGACAATAATTGTTACTCATAAATATTTACATGCGAAACAAAAGACGATTACTCGTAATCTCAGGAATAGGGGCAAACAAGAAATGTCTAAACCTTACATTTGCTCTGTCCACCAGGTATAGGGATAGACCTAGCTGGAGAACACGACTAAAGTTACATTCATTCCCCGCAGAGTAAAAGGTATCTAAAAATGGTGATTCTTCCCAAGCAGAGTTTCTCCATCACCAGCACTAGAAGACTATCCCTAGTGGAGTCTATTTCTTCCACAAGCAGAAACCTAATCCCCAATAAAGGTTCATTATCGCTAGCAACGGTAATTCATTCCCAGCCAAGATTATTCCTCTGAGTCAGCAGATCTTCTAGCAGAGTATCTCTTCCCCACAGAGTCATTTTCTCGTCAGTTTATTCTCTAGCAGAATATTCTCACAATCATCTTCACTCACTATCCCCAGCGAGAACGAAGAGTTCAACTCTTTTGCTCCAGCAGCAGTCCGGGATTTATTTTCCCCCAGCTAGAGAACATCACAAGCATTTGCATATCCATAAATCATGACATATGCATACGCACCATACAGCACAATCTCATTTATATTGAGAACATCATTACTCGATACATGCCATGCATTACATACGACTAACCTGTACCTTTCAGGAAAAATACAATCAAAATTCTCACAAAGTTCAAGCTATGAAGCCCGGATTTGACCAGATAGTACCTTGATTTCTACAACATATTGTGAAGCCCGGATTCGACCGGATAGCAGTATCAAACACCGCGAAGCCTGGATTCGACCAGATAGTGGTTTATCTTTAAGCTATGAAGCCTGGACTCGACCGAATAATAGTTTAACCCCCAGCAGCCGTGAAGCCTGGATTACAACAGGATAACAGCTCAGCAAGTTACTGTGAAGCCTGGATTACAACCAGATAGCAGTGCGAGACACCATGAATCCTAGATTCAACCAGATAGTGGTATGTCATAAACACAAGCCGTGAATCCAGGATTACAACCGGATAACAGCTCAACAAGTTATTGTGAAGCCTGGATTACGACCAAATAGCAATACAAGACCATGAAGCCTGGATTACGATCAGATAATGGTAGAAGACGTTGCGAAGCCTGGATTACGACCAGATAGCAGCCAAAGACATCGTGAAGCATGGATTACGACCAGATAGTGGTATATCTTTAATATAAGTTATGAAGCCCGGATTACGATAGAATAGTATCTTGATTTCTCCGAACACCATGAAGCCTGGATTCGACCAGATAATGGTATGAGACATCGTGAAGCCTGGATTACGACCAGATAACGATAAAAGACACTGTGAATCCTGGATTACAACCAGATAACAGTACAAGACACTGTGAAGCTTGGATTTCAACCAAATAGCAGTTTACCTGGACAATTACTAAGAAGCTCGGATTCGACCAGATATTAGTTTGCCCTAAGTTCAAGTTGAAGCCCGAATGCGACCGGATAACAACTTAATTCCTTTTGAAGCCTGGATTACGACCAGATAAGAATCGAGAAATTGCGAAGCCTGGATTACGACCAAATAGCAAGTTTAATCTCATCTCCCCTAGTAAGTCACTGTAAAGCCTGAATTACGACCGGATAGCAGTTAGCCTTATCACTATGAAGCCTAGATTACGACCAGATAGTAGTTCATTTTCACCTCCACGACTAAGAGACGATTCTCCAGTAGAATAACGGACGACCGAAACTCCTAAAATTCTATTTTCTCTCAATCCAGAGACCAGCACTCCCCAGCGTAGTCTTCGTCAACAACAGGTATACAAACTCTCGCTAAGGAATCTCTTATGCGATCGACACTCCTTCGAATGTCATATTTCAGCCCATCTCCTTTCGTTCATTTCAAAATGGCATCTGTAAGCCCATTCCCGATATCGCAAGACAAATATCACTTCATGCGAGTGCAAATTTCTGGACACTCTAGTTTTCAATCCTCTTCCACCCTCAGATCATGAAAGACAGACAAGCCAATCTACATCCTCAGGTTTAAGAAGATTGAACAGGGGCAGCTGTTGTACCCCAAAATTTGCCCTCCCATATTTCTCAAAATATTTCAAGAAAGATTCTCAATTTGCTCAAGGAAGTCCAAGGATTGACCAAACAAGCTCTCTCCTAAGGCAGTCTACCTCAAATTAGGGTTTCATGTTGCATCAAGATACTTGAGTCCAAGGGATCCCAAATTCTCACCATTGCCCTAATATGTTCTCAAGATCATTCATGTCATGTTTCAAGCCCTACAGAGAAAGTTTGCTCAGTCAATTGCTCAAAGGCCTGAAAATCGACTGTGTTAGGGCAAAAGTCAACTGTGGCCCACATACAGTCAAACCTCAAGATTTTAGGTCAGCATCCTCATTTTGAAGTATATTTCATCATTTGATCAAGGTTTGATCATGATTCATCAAGGATTGCTCACAATTCATCAAGAACCAAAAGTTGCTAAATTAGGATTTTGCAGGAAAAGTCAACTCAACTTTGACCAAGCATAACTTTCTCACACTTTATGAGAAATGACCCATTCAAAGCTCATTTTTAAGAGGATGTAATTCTATACAATCCATCTTCAGCTCACAAGTTCAAAATATGCACTCACAAGAAGTTATGAATTTGGACATTATAGGTCATTTTGTAAAGTCAACAAAAACACCTTTTTTGTTAAAGCTTCATACATGGACATGGAATACCAAATTGAGATCCTACCAAAAGGGTTGCTTAAAGGACATCTCAATCTTTCTAAAAAGTCCAAGAACACCTTCAAAGAGTCAAAATTGAGGAAGTTATGCATTGGTGAAGTTGACCCTTTTTGCAAAATTGTCAAAAGTCAACTATGCCTAAAATTGCAATTTTTGCTAAATGGGCCTAACTTTTTGCCCTTGTTTTGAGTTGTTAGCATGGTCCACGAGCCCTAGCTCTTGCCACTTGTCTTTATCTTATTTTGATTATTTATCTTGATTTTTATTTCAATTAAATAAATTTTAATCAAAACAAATCATGAAAAAATCTAAAATATTGAAACCTCAAGATATTGTGCATGTTTCAGGTCTTATATCCAGTTGGCAAGTGATTGAATTCGTGCAAGGCCTTTGTGTTCACAAAAGGATTGAGTTTGACCTATTTTTAGAAAGATTTTCAAGTGAATCAAATCCAAATCAAAAGCAATAATGGAGAAAGATTGAGATCATGTTTGCAACCGAATCCAATCTTCAATACATAAGGAACATTTGCAGACAAAAAGAGGAAGTTTTTGAAGCGTGAGAAGGCAGGAACAAACTTGGAAAAAACAAAGAAAAGTGGTAATTCGTTTTTCTAGTTCCAGGCATTCTCAAGACCCTCTAGCCATCCCAATCACTTCCTGGGATCTCAAGCAAGCGAAACCAATCAAGAACAAGCATTTTCAGGCGCTAAAACCCACTGTAAGTCAACCACGACTTTGTTTTATTTTTGAAATCGAATTGCATGATTTTGGCATTGATAGCATGAAATAATTACATATTCTTGCTCCTTGAAGCATTTGCAAACTATCTGTAACGTTTAATTGCATTTTTTTGAACTGTATTAAGATTCACCATTGCTAGGTTTTGTTGCTTCGTTTTAGGGTTTTTGTGTGCAGGCAAAATTGGCCCATAAAAAGGGCATCATGATACTCAACAGGTCTAGACGAGTTGATTCATGGCATTAGATGTCATTTATCATGCCCATGGAGGAATTTGAGATAAGCCAGGGATGTAGCTACGAACTTTGTCCGTAGGTAAAAGTTTTTGACTTTTACCAACGGAGCGAGGTTGGGGATAACCTGCGTGGCACTGTCTTACTGGGCCATTTGAATTCTGGCGCCTTTTCCCACTAACTTGCATATATTGTATATTATCATTATTTATTATTCTATGAACAAATTGAACACACAGCGCAGTTGGTAGCCAGGTGGTTGGAAAGTGCTTTGGGGTCTGGGTTCGAATCCCAGATCCCCCCATTTCTCTCATATTATTTTCCTTCATTAATCAGGCGTGCATACAAGGCCAAGGACCACCATACATCCTCATAATCCAACCAGCCAGAAATCAGGAAACCAGATCTGATGGCTATCAGGTGATGATCCATCAAAGGCGTTGGTCAACACGTAGTACTGGATCCAGCAAGTCAACATGGACTAACTTGCTTCTTGGGCCAGATTTCTATCCACACTCCCTCAATTTACTTTCTCAGGCCCATTCTCTTTCCTTTTCATATTTCTTAATTAATTTCTTTATTTATATTTACTAACCCAAATTAATTTTTCTTTTTATCAAAAAATCACAAAAAATAATGTTTTTTCACCCAATTAGATTTAGGTTTATTTTTTACCCAAAAAAAATAATTAATTTAATTAGGTTATTTAATTTTAGGTAACTTAAATTATTTTGTAAATAAATTAAAAAAATTAGAATAATTAGGGTTTTGTTTCTAACTTAATTATATTTTCTATTTCTTAAAATAACCAAAACACAAAAATAGGTTAAATTTAATTATTTTCTTTAATTAATTTAATTACTAATTAATTTTGCATTTAATTTTAAAAACCTAATTCTTTTTTCTCTTAAAAATAATTAAAAACAACAAAAACAATTTTTTTTCTTCCAATTAGGTTAGAAGGGGTCAAAACCCTAGTTCTCTCTCGTTCGTAATTTCATCGCGCGCGCTTTATTATTTTTATTTTACCATATTAATGTAATTGCTCACAAGTTGTAATAGATTAATTAGGACTTTTACTTTCATTTACCTTTTTTTTACGGGTTTGTTTTTGGCTATGTAAATACCCGAAGCCTTGTAATAGCGTAGCTTTACTTTCCGCACTTTAAATTCCGCAAATATTAAACTGTTAGATGTATGATATTAGGGATACATGGAAATAATGTATGATTAAATTTAAAACAGTTAGAAAACCCTAAATGTGCAAACATAATAAACTTGAAATTGAATTACTCGCACATGCGAACTCCTAGGGTACACTCCCACTTCGGTTGCCTTCGGTAAACGGTCATTAAGTATAGGATGATTTAGTGGTCGCTCTCTTGTCTAAACAAAAGATCAAAGTCTCGTTCGGAAAAGTTGCCTCGAAATGGTTGCCTCGGATGTTGTTGCCTCGAATAATTGATCTAAGACATTAGGGTTATTACTAAGACGTCCTAACATTGCTTTATTGATCGTACGTCCCTTTCGAATTGACCCTCAAAACTCCAACGACGGTGCTACCTACTTACTAATAGTAGGATAGCATTGTCTAAAGGAAACAAGAATTGAACAATTATCTTTTTCAAGTAGGTAGATTAGTTCCTAAGTACTTGCTCAAACGAACAAACTTTTTCACACCTACACTCTCTTTCAAACAAAGTTTTCAAAATGATTTCGTAACACTCTTGAAGACAGAAGCAAGGGTTAAATCGAAGTAAAACAAAAGCTTTTCAAATCACAAACACAAAGCAAATTTTGAAAATGATGAGCAAGTACCTAAGAGCCCGTAGAAAACTACGGATAGAAAGGGTTCTAATACCTTCCCTTTCTATAATCTACCCCCCGTACTCAAAATCTTGAAAAAGGAATTTTTCTGTGCTTTTTTCCTTTCCAGTTGGATAAAATAAAAGTCGGTGGCGACTCTTGCTTACCGCGACATTTTGCAAACACAAATGCAAAACGCAAACCAACATTTTCCTAAAACAGCCGGATTCTGGCCACCGTATCACACTACTGGAAATTGCGAGACCAGCCTCAAATAAAGCAGACTGACGCCGACACAACTAAACCTCATTGAGGGATTCGAGCCTACCTCCTCAGAGAAAACTTTCATACGATTACTCATTCCAACAAGAGATTCCCTGGGATAATCTTCCCGGGAAGTCAAGAAGTCAATATTAATGCCAAAACTGCAAAAAGAGCAACATCCCAGCACACCAAAGGAATAAAACCTTTCATTATATAAGGGAAGACTTTGCTGGGGAATCTGGGACAGAGGCTTCTGACCATGCAAACCCAAAATCAAGAGCGAACCAAGACTTGACTGGTGATAATGGGATCATAAACCCAATACTGTACCTTGCACCCACTGATATCGTCTTTAACTATCTGAGAAACACACAAAGATTGCGCATCTACCAGCAAAATGACCTGAGAAAACTTTCATGAAGGGAGTAAATCTTCTTAAAACAACAATAGTTTGTTCATTCTTGGGACCACCATTCTTTTTGTCATTGTTTCATCACAAATCCCAAAGTAAATTGAATTTGTAAAGATCTCTCTTCTTTTTGAAAAGTCAATTTTGCTCTTTTTTTTTTATAATCTTTTTGCTTTAGCAGTTATTATCAGTAATAAATGAAGTCTTTGCAAGCTAAATAAAAATAAGAATAGAAAGAGTTGGGCAAAAGCTCGAATTTCATTAATAGAATGGTAGTCTGCGAATGGCAAGACTCCATGGATGATTACAAAGTTTGGGAAATGGTAATACATAATGGAAAAGATACATTGAGATACAATGACCATTATCCCCCCTAACAACTTTTGAAATCCTGGGCAGCAGCTTCTGTTGAAGTATGGTGAGGATCCGAGAAGATTGTTGCTTCATCGATCAAGTCTCGTCTGACGTAGTTACTTGCCAAGAAAGTCCTTAACTTTTTCCTAAGCTACCCTTGCGGGTTTTCAACTTAGCGAGAAATTTATTCTGTTTATGTCTCTAATTTTTTCCTAGACCTCCCTTTCGGGTTTTCGGCCTACCAAGACGCTCTTTTTTTCCTAAGCCTCCCTTTCGGGTTTTCAACTTAGCGAGCTGTTCTTTTATTTCTTTAGGAGAAGTATTTCTTGACTACATCATCATTCATGGGACGTGGGAACTCCTCGCCATCCATAGTTTCAAGAATTAATGCACCACAAGAGAAGGCTTTCTTGACAACATACGGGCCTTCAAAATTGGGAGTCCACTTGCCCTAAGAATCAGCTTTGAAAGACATGATCTTCCTGAGCACGAGGTCGCCTTCTCTGAATTCAAGAGGTTTTACCTTTTTGTCAAATGCTTTCTTCATTCTTTTCTGATATAACTGCCCATGACACAAAGCTGTCATTCTCTTCTCTTCAATCAAGTTCAATTGGTCAAACCTATTCTGAACCCATTCAGCCTCTGTCAATTTGGCTTCCATTATCACACACAACGAGGGAATCTCTACCTCGACAGGGAGTACAACTTCCATTCCCAACACTAGAGAAAACGGGGTTGCTCCTGTTGAAGTGCGGACATATGTTTGATATCCATGTAGAGCAAAAGGGAGCATTTCATGCCAATCCTTATAAGTAACAACCATTTTCTGGATAATTCTCTTGATATTCTTATTAGCAGCTTCAACAGCCCCATTCATCTTTGGCCTGTATGGAGATGAATTGTGATGGACAATCTTGAATTCTTCGCACAATTCAGTCATCATCTTGTTGTTCAAATTCGAGCCATTGTCGGTAATGATTCTGCTCGGCACACCATACCGGCATATAAGATTGTTTTTGATGAAACACACAACCACCTGCTTGGTAACATTGGCATACGAAGCAGCCTCTACCCATTTGGTAAAGTAGTCAATTGCTACCAAGATGAAATGGTGTCCATTCGAAGATTTGGATTCTATCATCCCGATCATGTTAATACCCCACATAGAGAAAGGCCACGGGGAGGAAATCACATTGAGAAGTGTCGGAGGTACATGGATCTTATCTGCATAAATCTGGCATTTATGGCACTTCTTTGCAAATTTGTAACAATCAGATTCCATTGTCAACCAATAATAACCTTCCCTTAGCATCATTTTAGCCATTGAATGTCCATTAGCATGAGTGCCAAATGAACCTTCATGGATCTCATGCATCAACATGTCTTCTTCGTGTCTATCCATGCATCTGAGCAAGACCATGTCAAAATTCCTCTTGTATAACACATTTTCACTGAGGAAGAAACTGCCTGCCAATCTTCTCAGTGTCTTTCTATCTTTCTTTGACGCACCAAACGGGTATTCCTGAGTCTGAAGAAAATGCTTGATATCATAATACCAAGGTTTTTCATCTGCTACCTCCTCTGTTGCAAACACATGAGTGGGCCTATCTAACCGTCGAACTGTAACTCAGGGTATATCATTCCAAGCATTTACTTGGTACATGGAAGCCAGAGTTGCCAGAGCATCTGCCATTTGATTTTCATCCCTAGGAATGTGATGGAATTTAACTTTATTGAAGAAGGGTAGTAATCTTCTAGCATAATCTTTGTAAGGGATCAAGCCAGGGTGACGAGTGTCCCATTCTCCGTTAATCTGATTTATTACCAAGGCTGAATCACCATAAACATCTCGAATCTTGATTATGAGATCAATAGCTTCTTCAAGACCCATGATGCAAGCCTCATATTCTGCCATATTATTAGTGCAATCAAATGTTAACCTTGCAGTAAAAGGAACGTGCGGTCCATGAGGAGTAACAATCACAACACCAATTCCTTTACCATAAGCATTCACAACTCCATCAAATACCATACTCCAATGAGATTCAGGGTCGGGGCCCTCCTCAGGCAATGGTTCATCATAATCTTTCACTTTCAAGAACATCACATCTTCATCAGGGAATTCATATTCTGCAGACTGATGATCTTCCATCGGCTGGTGAGCAAGGTAATCTGCCAACACACTACTTTTGATAGCCTTTTGAGTGTGGTAATCGATATCATATTCAGATAACAACATCTGCCAGCAGGCAATTCTCCCAGTAAGAGCAGGCTTTTAAAAAATATACTTGATTGGATCCATTTTTGAGATCAACCAAGTAGTATGATTCAACATATACTGCCGCAAACACTTTGCCGCCCAGGCCAAAGCATAACATGTTTTTTCTAGCATAGAATACCGCGACTCACAATCAGTGAACTTTTTGCTGAGATAATAAATGGAGAACTCTTTCTTTCCCGTTTCATCCTGTTGTCCCAGAATACAACCGATGGATTTATCTAACACTGTTAGATACATAATCAACAGTCTTTCTTCTACGGAAGGGAGAAAGATAGGAGGTTCAAGCAGATACTCTTTAATACTTTCAAATTCCCTTTGGCAGTTATTTGTCCATACACAACCTTGATCTTTCTTTAACAACTTAAAGATCGTTTCACACGTTGCAGTCCTGTGGGAAATAAATCTGGAGATATAATTCAAACGCCCGAGGAAACCCCTGAGTTGCTTTTCAGTTCTTGGTGCTGGAATTTCTTGAATTACTTTGACTTTATCAGGGTCAACTTCAATTCCTTTTTGGCTAACAATAAAACCAAAAAATTTCCCCGATCTAACTCTGAAGGTGCATTTTTTTGGATTCAAGCGGAGACGATACTTCCCCAAACGCCGAAACAACTTCAACAGATCTTCTATATACCCTTATTAAGTTTGGGATTTAGCAATAATATCATCAACATATACTTCGATTTCTTTGTGCATCAGATCATGGAATAGGGTTGTCAAAGCCCTCTGGTACGTTGCACCAGCGTTCTTCAACCCGAAGGGCATCACTCTGTAACAGAATGTTCCCCAGGGTGTGATAAACATTGTTTTTTCCATGTCCTCTAGAGCCATTCTTATTTGATTATACCCAGAAAATATGTCCATGAACGAGAATACCTTGAATTTTGCTGTGCTATCCACTAACATGTCAATGTGAGGCAATGGGAAATCATCTTTTGGACTAGCTTTATTTAGATCTCTGTAATCTACGCACATGCGGACTTTTCTGTCTTTTTTTGGTACTGGGATAATATTAGAGATCCATTGAGGATACACTGATGTCACAAGAAAACCATCATTAATCTATTTTAGGACCTCCTCTTTGATCTTTATTGCCATATCCGGGTGGGTTCTTCTCAACTTTTGTTTAACCGGCGGACACTCTGGCTTCAACGAAAAATGATGCTCAACAATGTCTGTATCTAGACCAGGCATATCTTAATAAGACCAAGCAAAAATATCCACATACTCTTTCAACAACTTAATCAACCCGCTCCTTACATCAGGATGCAACGATGCTCCAATCTTGACTTCCTTCGGATCTTCTTCTGAACCCAAATTAACCATTTCCAAAGGCTTCTTATATGGCTGAATGGTATTTTCCTCGTGTTCAAGCAATCGTGAGACCTCTTCTAGAATCTCATCATAATCTTCTTCTTCAGCCCCAAACACAGGACAATCAAAGTTGGGAGAGGGTGCAGGGTCATTGTATTCAACGGTTTTTTTTAATTAATCTGCACATATGATTTATGATTGTTTTTAGAAACTGACACATATAACAAGTGATCATGCAGATTAATTTTCAGTTATTATTTATTTTGAGATTTTTTTTTATTATTACCATTTCCCAAGAAAAAGGCAGAAAATAAAAGATATAATTTTTTGGAAGCAAAGACAACTTTTATTAATGATCTTAACAATTATAGCAAACAGATAAGCCCTACAACATTAATACTTCCACTTTGGACAGAGTGAAAGCTTTTCAAAAGAAAGAAGCAGATTAACAAAAAAAATTACTTTGAAACATGTATGCAAGAAGGAACATCAATGGTGACCCAGTTCTGAACTCGGACTTCATGCGTCACATAATTCGGTGCTTCCTGCTCTGCTTTATCCTCTTCAACAACATTAATTCCAGAACCAATCGGATGGAGGTAGCCTCCGCTGCGGAAAACATCATGATAACTGTTCACATAAGACTTTGACTTCAAACTTTCGCCTTCGCCATTACTCGAAGAGAAACCCAAGCCAGTTCTGTTCTTGTTCACAGGTGGATCCATAAGTCGTCCCTAAACTGCATTATGACCATTGCGCACCACCTGCTACGCATCCTTCAGAGAAACCATCGAATTCTCATTCTTCCTTATGTTATCAATGGATAGGGCTTGGAACTGGGTTCCAACAGCAGCCTCGTCCGCTTCTACAATACTGAAAGAGGATAGATGGGATATCAACAACGCCTGCTCCCCATTTATGATCACTACCTTCCCTTCACGCACAAATTTTAGCTTCTGATGCAGAGTTGAAGTGACAGCCCCTACTTCGTGTATCCATGGCCGTCCTAGCAAACAACTATACGTGGGAATAATGTCCATTACCTGGAAAGTTATCAAGAACAAGTGTGGTCCTATATGGATGGGTAAGTCCACCTCACCGATGACATATTTTCTCGACCCATCAAAAGCCTTCACAATGATGCCACTCGGGCGCATAGGTGTTCCCTAATACTTTAACTTCATGAGTGTACTTCTCGGTATAACATTCAACACGGATCCGTTATCAATTAGCACATTGGATAGCGAATCATTCTTGCAGTTCATAAATATGTGGAGGGCCAGGTTGTGATTCCTCCCTTCATCTGGTAACTCATCATCGCCGAAACTTAAGTTGTTACATGACGTAATGTTTCCAATTACGCTACTGAATTGATCTAACTACATGTCATTCTCTACAAAAGCTTGGTCTAGTACTCTCATCAGTGATTCTCTATGAGCGGAGGAATTCATCAATAAAGCTAGGATGGATATCTTTGAAGGAGTCTGCAATAGCTGGTCCACAATTTTGTAGTCGCTCATGTTAATTATCCTCAAGATATCATCCACTTCTTTCTCTAATGTAGCTCCACTAGTATCTCTTACATCCTTCTTAGGCTCATCGTTCTCAGTAATTTTCTTTCCAGCAACAACGTCTCTTCAAATAATCAGTGCAAACACGCGACCACTACGGGTCACCCTGCTATTATCAGCTATATTTCCAACGTCTAGCATTGGCTGGATGGGAACTTCCACCCCATCCTTTAAGATTGTAGCGTTGTATTTGTAAGGCACAACCTTATCTGATTTAAAGGGAACAGGTCCTGGCAGACTAATTACCAATGGGGTAACAGCTGGTTTGCTATGGTACTCCACCTCAAGATGAGCGGGTGCACCAAAACAAGGTTCAATGATGTTTACACCTTCCTCGACACAATCAGCCCTCAAAAGACTATTTCTGGCAAACAAATCTTTGTCTGAAGAGAAATACTCATCCGCTGAGGCATATTCTTCTTCTGACTCTTCTCCCATCAAACAAACTTCAACCATATCAATCTCGTGATAATCATCTCTCTGACCTTTGATCTTGATAGTTCCATTGTCTAACAGCAATTGAACACCCTCTCTCACAATAGAACATCCTTGGGGTCCTGACAACAAGCTACGCATGATCCATATTGGTGTTCCACCTGACCAGCAGTACGACAGAAGGTAGCTTGCAACTGTACGAGATCTTCATTCAAATTCTCTACTTCAAAAATTCTGAATTCACCCGGACATCCAGAAGCCATGTTAACTTCCTCTTCATATTCTGCCCTAGGCCTGATTATATGAATTATACCTTCATCTATCATCTCCTATAAATCAGCCTTTATCTTCTCGCAACCCTGTATGTTTGTACTGCAAATAGCACAACCGGCGTGGTCATGCGTATAATAACTGAATTCACAGAGGTATGCATGCATCTTTACCAAATCTCCTCTAACCAAATTAATGTCAAAAATCCGGAAGTCACCTGGACAACCGACCACCATATTCACAACATTCACTCCCCCGTGCTTAGGTAGAGGATTTTCTTTTACATTAGGTCCCATGTCTTTGAAAGATGAAATTCCGAACTTCACCAACCTTTGCACTTCAGTTCTCAAAGGATAACAATTTTCAACACTATGCCCTGGTGCTCCCTGATGAAAGGCACACGCCTGGTCTGCTTTGTAATACCAAGGCAATGGTGATGGTACTGCTGGAGGTGGTCGTGTTTGGACCAACTTCTTCTGAATCAATGTTGGTAGTAGCTCTACATAACTCATGGGAATAGGGTCATAGTTCTCCCTTCTCTGATTATTTCCTTGGTTCCCCTGCTGGGATTGTCTTTGATAAGCAGCGGTAGTTGGAGCGGCATTCATAATAGGGGTCACTGAAGCAACTTGCTGGTGACGCTGATAATTCCTTCTAGGAGAATTTATTCTCCTCTCTTGTATAACAACGTTTGTATCCCCCTATTTCTTCTTTGTGAACCCATAAGCTGGCTTTTTCACACCTCCGGATCCTTCACCCTTTGCCAAATGGCCTTCTCTTACTGCCCCTTCTAGGCGGACACCCATTCCTATCATCTCTGTAAAATCACTTGGGGCACTTGCTACCATTCTTTCGTAGTAGAAAGCGCCTAGCGTCTTCAGAAATTTTATAGTCATTTCCTTCTCCTTCATGGGAGGAATCACTTGTGTAGCCACTTCACGCCATCTCTACGCATACTCTTTGAATGATTCTCTGTCTTTCTGAACCATGGCTCTAAGAAGGTCACGATCGGGAGCCATGTCCATATTGTACTTGTATTGTTTTATGAATGCTTCTCCCAAATCATTAAAGGTATGAATGTTGGCGTTGTCTAAACTCATGTACCATTTCAACGCTGCGCCGGTCAAACTATCCTGGAAAAAGTGAATCAGCAGACGCTGATCATCGGTGTGGGTAGACATTCTCCTTACATACATCACCATGTGAGCACGAGGGCAAGTGTTGCCTTTTTACTTCTCAAACTCTGGGACCTTGAACTTAGTAGGCACTTTGACATTCGGGACCAAACACAGCTCATTCACATTCTGCCCAAATAACTCTTTTCCCCTAAGATCCTTCATTTCTCTTTGCATTCTATCAAACCGCTCTTGGAAATCATCCATTTTGTCATAAAGACCCAAGTCTTCACTCGGCAGAGGGAAAGGACGACATACATCTTAATTAAAAAACAGAACCAAATTCACTGAAGGAGGTGCAGCAGGAACAAAATTTGGAACCACTAGAGCATCTTGGGGGTCCAAATTGAAACCTTCAGGTGCAAAATTCTCCGGCATTCCCCACGGATAACCCTGAAGCATACGGTTTTGAATAACAGTCAGAGTAGCGGATACAGGAACAGCGGGAACTTCAACATTTGCCCTTGTTGGTTGAGGTTGAACACTCAGTGGCTGATTCTGAGCAACCACTAGAGCTTCTATCAGAGTAGTCAAATTCGCCAAGCCAGCCTTCAAAGCAGAAACTTCTTCACGTGGCTCGCGATTCTCCTGTTCCAAGTCGTCCATCTTCTTTTTGAAGTTAGCCCGAGTGTTGTAGTGATGAGTCAGCTTGCTGAACGAAGCAAAAATCTGGGTAAGGCACCTGGATATGCATAATAAATGCAAGAAATATGTGAAATATGATGCATGATACGCAATGCATATGATTGTTTTTACTTTATCATTTAATATATCAAGGGATTTAACGTTTATAGACATATTACAAACATCAAAATAATAACGCATTTGAAATACTGAAAACTTTTATTATAATAACTTCAAAATGGGTTACAAGTTTCAATGATCCCAAGTACAAGATGAAAATACAATCTAAAAATCCCGAGAGAAAGAAACTGATAGAGATCAATCTATACGTTGGTGCTTCCCTGTGAGCCTGGCAATCTGAGCTCTCAACCTCTGGTTTTCTTCCACATATCTGATGGAAACCTCCTTTCAATCATTCGGATCAGGAAATGAGCAATCAACACCTGTTTGAGGCTTAGGAGAAAATAAATCCCCTTGCCTCTCCATAGACTCTACTACTCGACTCTCAAGGATCTCAATCAAATCATCTTTCTCCTTCAAGTCTACTTTATAGGAACTCTCTAAAGTATGGAACATGTTCTTCCAAGCATCTCTTTCCTGTTGCATCCTAACTAAAGCAAGCTGTGACTCTTCTAGATCATCTAATAAAGGAGGAGTGGTCTTCACGAACAGATCAGGCATGGGTGTCTCCCGAGTATACGACATCTTCAACTGGATGGCTCTCGATCAGACCCAATGAAGATATGGCTCCAAAGAAACAACACCCCTAGATCCAAAATCTTTCCTACTTTACTTATAAATGTGACGCCAGGCCTTCGCAATCTGCTCCCTAGCTTCCCTGTGGTATTCTCCTTCCTTCAGAAAGAAACTACTCAAATGAATACTGTTTGGTTTATCCCTCATCGGATAACCAAGCTGTCTCCGTGCAAGAACCGGGTTATAATTAACTCCTCCCTTAGTACCAAGAAGAGGTACATTGGGGAAACTACCACAACTGTCAATAATCTCTACATCCTGATAAGCTCGATGATACCAATCAATATCCGAGTGAGTAAGTGCCATGATCTTAGGAGCCCAACGAGGTTCCTTCTTGACATCCCAAAAAGCATCAGACTGAGGCATATGAGAGATGAACCACTGGTACAACAAAGGCGTGCAACAGATAATCATTCCCCCATGATAAGAACTTCGAAGATGAACAGAGTAATAAGCATCACCCAACAGTGTAGGAACTGGGTTTCCAATCATGAAAATCCTGATAACATTAATGTCGACAAACTTGTCCACATTAGGAAATAAGAATAATCCATAAGCAAGTAAAGCAAAGATGGTCTTAAAAGCAACCGTACTCTTCATTCTGGCAAAGTAACGAGCTTTCTCCAATAAAAAATGAGCTGGTAACCCTCTAATACCTCCTTTAGTAGTCATATGGGCTTCCACCTCAAACTTCCCCAGATGAATAAAAGCAGCAACCTCATGTGGTTTTGGCTCACCCTCCAAACGATTAAAAGGAACACGATTGGCAACAGGTAAATCCAATAGATAAGAATACTCCTCCAGTGTAGGCATCAACTGATAATCGGGAAAAGTAAAACAGTGATACATCGGATCATAGAACTGGACCAAGGTCGAAAGAATACCCTCCTTCATCTTCAGCTTCATGAGAGGAATGATGGATCCATACTTCTTCTGAAAGTATGCAGGACACTCAATCTCTGGAATTAGACTGATCAACTCATCTATCTTGGGATCCTTGAAACTATATTTCCCGATCTTTTTCTCTTTCCAGAATCCATGGTTAACAGTACCTGAGATATTCATGAATAGTCAACCTTTAAATCCCTTTAAATATTATTTTCTTTAAGAGATGCTTATGAGTGCATGGATGCATGATGCAGTAATCACACACAAGATCACACATATAGGGTTCATAGGTTTAATGTCACGAGCATGAGGTAGAAGGTACTACCCATAAGGTGTTGGTCTAAGAAGTTATCACCTGCCGAACAAGGTTCTAGAGGTTCCCAGAGTCTACATCCTTCCTTCGGATATTACCAACTTTCCGATTAACTCGATAATTAGTAATATTCTCAAGAAAGACTCCTCCGAGTGTAGTATTGCGTGACAACTATTTCCGGACTACTCCGGCATAGCTTCCGCACTACACCTAAAAGGCCAAGATGGGTTTGGTATTCTACGGTCCTCAGTTTCAGTAGGCTCCCAGGTCAAAAGCAGTACGTCTTCCCGATTACTCAGTAAACAACACTACAATCAAAGGGGCCTCCACTGAGTGGGGGATCTCATGCCTCATTTTTTGGGATTACTCCCTCAAAGTTAACATGACTATACCTCCTGTCCTATCTTAAAGTTTTCCCAAGTCCGGGTATAGGACTTATGAGTAATCACCAAGCACTCTGAAAACCAGGAAAATCCTGACAAACATATATACAAAATATAACACATAAACAGCAATATCACATATACAGATATAAACAAAGATAAGATTAACCCAGTGAAGTCGCCATTTTTCTGTAGCGGTAGATATGTTCAAGACTAAGCCATTGGATTGACTAGATTTTATATAAATCAAAATAATAATCTCCACTGCACTTTATTGTTTCCAAAGGAATGGAAAAAGAGAGAATAACCCAAAAAGAGGGGGGAATGATTCAAGGTAAGGGGGTTGGTTATGCAAAGGGAAGGTATTAGCACCCTAAACATCTACGGTACTCCGCAAGAACCTTTTTGTAAAATCTGTATATTTTGGCTATAAAATATGTGTTATATGGAAAATGGATAGTGGAGGTGAGAAGAGAAGTAATTTTTTTTGCACCCGTCGCGGTTGCGAACCTTTAGTGCCTACGTACCACCTTTCATGCAATAGGGGATCAGGGTACACGTAGTTCCTCTTTTAAAAATTTGAAACACGAGTGTGTTGGTTAATTTTATGAGATAAGACGTCATCTTCATTGTCCGTGTGGAAAACATACTTACTACCCACAATCATGAGAAAGGAGAATTTGCATCATCTCAAAGTAGAGGATATGGCTTGGATTTTAAAATCAACAATGCCTCACTCAACACCCAAGTGGTAAATATCTCACTTCACTACATATTGTAGAAGTATAGTTGTTTGCATCACTACAACGATTGACAAGAGCCTAATATTTTAAGAAAAGTTTAAAGTTAAAATCCAAAGTGGCAAAATGATTTGAAATGAGATTGATTGACTTTTAGTCTTTTCACAAAAAAATGTCAAGATATTATTAAATTGATTGAATTTTATTTATGAAAATGTTTTTTTGAAAATGCATGGACATAAGTCCAAGTTTATTATGAAAGTGTTTAAGTTTCAAAACAAGAAGGGTTTTCAAAAGGAGGGAGAAGATTTTTGAAATTAAAGAAGATGAGAGGAGAAGAAGAGGCTATCCTAAAGAATAAGGTAAAAGCTAAGGATAAGGACCATCTAACCAACAAGAAGCCAAAACTTGACATTATGAGACAAGATAAAATTCCCATTCTTTGGAGTGAAACCAAGAAAGCAAAGATACTAGACCTCTTCAAATGTATTAAGACTTCACAAAAATTGGGCAGAGTAACAGCTGTATGCGGGTGAATTCCAAATTACAAACAGAGAGTGTAATCACAAAAACCTGCACACAAAAACAAACAAGTAACCCAATGTCTTGAGGTAAACCTCAAGAGCTCTATACAAAATAATCAGATAAGATTACAAGGTATCCAAGATAGGCCAAGGTTTCTAATCCTAAGTCCAAGAAAAAGTCCACTGCTCCATCATGCCAAGGATAGTAACCAAATAGTCCAAGTACCATTAAGAGTTTTTTAGGGTTTAAGTTGGTTATTAAGTATCTTAGGAAAAGGAAAAAGAAAAGATCAAGTGTGCAAAGTAAAAATGATAAAAAAATAAATGCTCAAATGAGCAAAGATGAAAATGGCATGAAATGTAAAAATGCTAAAAAAATAAATAGTGCATAAAGCATAAAAGAATAAAAGCATAAAATAAAACAAGTCAATAATTAGTGGTTAGTTGGATGACCATCTTGAAACTTTCATTTGGAACTCATTAGAGGATTGGCATAACCAAAGCCTCCACACAACAAGTTGCATTTTCTTTTTGTCAAGTATATCATCCATTTGGAATTCTCACAAGTACCATTTAATGATCAACGATGTTTAAGTGATCCGCGTTGACCAAAGGTGTTGTAGATCCATTAGAGGATTGGTAGAACCAAAGCCTCCACACAATGAATCTCAAGGTTATTGGATCAAAGAGATCAAATTAACATACTTGGGCTTGGAATCATAAGTTTGGGCCACGAATGGTCATTTATTCGGATCGAGACAAAATTTAGCGCTATGTTAAGCAATCGTAAGTGGACTTATATAGAAGTCGCACCTATTTTGAGGTTGGTCAATAGAAATCTATGCACCATTTGTTTTGAGACATGATATAGAGATCATGCTCCAACAACATTTAGTGCAATGAGAATGGGATGAGATGAAGTTGGCCAAAAATCATGAAATTACCTATAATCTCTTGCATTCTTAAGGAAACTTCCATCCATTTTCTTACGTTGCACATAAAATAAGGCATGAAGTACACATCCTTAGGGTCATCATGAAAAAAGAATAGGCTCAAGGTGATAAAAATTGACCAAGTTATGACCATTTGAAGTTACATATGGAAAATGAGGGATTCATCTGGATGACTTGTAATCTTTCTTCTTCACGAAGTTCCTTCCACATGAAAACTCCTTGGAACTTTTGAAGTGATTTGTTGGTAACTCTTTGAAGCTAAGAATGTTTTTGGAATAACTCAAAAATACCAAAAGATGAGCAAGATACGCCCCTCTGAAGTCCAAAACCCTAGAATTTATTGAGGATGGTGGAACTTTGCCAAGTTTGGACAAACTTTTTGTGCCAATATTCTTCCTTTGTGAATAGAATTTGTTGAGGATGATGATGAGGACTCATGGCCATCAAAACTACTTCTATACCAACTTCAAAACAACTTCAATGGTGAGGTTTGAATCTCTCAAGACTTTGACTAGGGCATGGAAATAAACTCATGAACCCATGATGCAACTTGCTAAACCTCGTTGCCTTTACCTAAATTATTAACAAGTAAGACAAACCAATATTGTATTTTGTTAATTTAGAGAGAAAATTGAAGCAAAATATCCATGATCACCAAAGAAAACAACTCAAGGTGCTTGGTAACTCCTCAAAGATCAAGGCTAAAGATAGGGAGAAGAACCAAAAGCCCTAATATGATTTTGTGGTGACTGAAACAATATGGTATGATGAAGGGTTCTTAGGGGCAAAAATTGGGCTACAACAGCTTTCTCCAGATTCATGCCAACATAAAGGAGTACTACATCTTCGACCATACAACGCTTCAAAAGGTGCCATTCCAATACTAGAATGGTAACTGTTATTATAAGTAAACTCTATTAACAGAAGATAAGTATCCCAGGAACCTCCCTGTTCAAGAACACATGCTCTCAATAAATCTTCTAACGACTGAATAGTCCTTTCAGTTTGACCATCTGTCTGAGGATGACACGCCGAACTCAACCTCAACTTAGAACCTAATTCCTTTTGCAAACTCTTCCAAAAATCAGACATAAACCTCAGATCATTATCCGACATAATGCACAAAGGAACACCATGCAACTTTACAATTACACTAGTGTAAATCTCTGCCAACTTTGATACTGGAAAACTGATGTTAATACGGATAAAATGAGCCAACTTCGTAATCCTATCAACAATCACCCAATTGTATCATGTCCCCTTGAAGTATTAGGTAACCCTGTCACAAAGTCCATCGAAATGCTATCCCATTTCCATTCTGTAACTTCTAACGGTTACATCAACCCTGCAGGCTTCTGATGTTCAACTTTCAACTTCTGACAAGTCAAACATGCATACACAAACCGAGCCATATAAATCTTCATCCCAGGCCAAGAAAACAAATTTTTCAAATCCTGATACATCTTTATAGCTCCCGGATGAATGCTTAACTTGCTTCTATGACTCCCTTCAAGAATCACTTTCTTCATTTCTGCATCATCAGGAATACAAATCCGATTATGAAATCTCAACACAACTTGCGCATTTAACTTAAAATCACTATTCTCAAATTTATCGATTCCAATCATTGAATCCACCAGTTTCACATCCAACTTCTGAGCTTCTTTGATACTATCCAGAAAATCATTATTAATCTTCAACATTCCCAACATAACTCTCCACAGTGTCACTTTGCAAACTAAACTCATATCTCTGAACTCCTCAATTAATTTGAACTCTTTAACCATCATTGCTGACATGTGTAAAGTCTTTCGACTCAATGCATCAACTACCATATTCTCTTTTCCTGGATGATAATTCAAACCGAAATCATAATCCTTTAACAACTCCAACCATCTTCATTGTCTCATATTCAATTCCTTCTGATAAAATAAATACTTTAAGCTCTTATGGTCACTAAACACTTCAAATCTAGAACCATAACGATAATGCATCCAAATTTCAACACAAAAACAACTGCAATAAGCTCTAAATCATGTGTAGGATAGTTCTTCTCATGAGTCCTCAACTGCCTTAACGCATAAGCAACTACCTTCTCATTCTGCATAAGCACACCTTCTAAACCCATCTTAGAAGCATCACAATATACCACAAAAAGTTCTCCTGGATTAGGTAATGTCAAAATTGGAGCCGACGTTAATCTCTTCTTCAATTATGAAAAACTTCTTTTACGCTGAATATCCCACACAAAAGCTCTACCTTTATAAGTCAACTTAATTAACGGAAGTGCCAACTTAGAAAAAACTTTGATAAACCTTCTATAATAACCAACTAATCCCAAAAAGCTTCAAATCTCGATAGCCAACTTTGGAGTTTCCCATAGCAACACAACATCTACCTTCGATGGATCTACAACAATGCCACTACCTGAGATCACATGACCAAGAAAACTAACCTCCTTTAACAAAAATTCACACTTAGACAGCTTTGCATACAACTTCTTCTCTTTTAAAACTTGCAATATTATTCTTATGTGTTCTGCATGCTCTTCTTCCAAATTAGAATAAATCAAAACGTCATCAATGAACACCACTACAAACCGATCCAAATAAGTATGAAAGATACGGTTCATGTACTCCATGAATACTCCTGGCGCATTAGTAACACTGAAAGGCATCACCGAATACTCATAATTTCCATAACGCGTTATGAAAGCCGTCTTTTGGATATCTTCATCCTTCACTTTAATTCGATGATAACCCCACCTCAAATCAATCTTACTAAACACACGAGCATCAACCAATTGATCCATCAAGTATTCTTGGAAGCGGATACTTGTTCTTAATCATCACTTTATTCAACTGTCTATAATCAACACAAAACTTCATACTTCCATATTTATTCTTTACTAACAACACTGGAGCTCCCCACGATGATACACTTGGTCTCACAAACTTATTTTCAAGTAACTCTTCCAATTTCTTCTTTAATTCTGACAATTCAGATGCAGACATCCTGTATGGTGCCATAGACACAGGTCTGGTACTAGGTTAAAGATCAATAGCAAATTCAACTTCTCTCCCTGGCGGTACATCAATAATTTCATCAGGGAAAACTTAAGGAAATTCAAGTACTACCTGCAATTCTTCAATTATAGCTTGATTCTCGACAGATAGCGACACCATCAACGAGAACATCTGAGCCTCTTCTTTCATCAATTGCCGCAATTGTCTAGCAGACAACAAACTATCTTCCTCTTCTTCAGGAGTAAAAAACCTCACAGACTTGTTATAACAGTTAATATGAACATAGTTATGCTCTAACCAGTTCATACCTAGAATCACATCCAACCCTCTTAAAGGCAAATAAACCAAATCAACAACAAATTCTTTGTCAAAGATCGACAAAGGACACTTTAAACACACAAAAGAAGTAGTCACCGACCCCTTGGCTGGAGTGTCGACGACCATCTCTCCATTCATAGAAGACAACATAAGACCCAATATTTCAACACAATCAGTAGCAATAAAGCAATGATTAGCACTGGTATCAATAATAGTAATTAAAGGAGTACTATTAATGAAACATGTACCTCTGATGAGTTTGTCCTCAGTAGCTGTCTGATCCTCAGCCAAAGCGAATACCTTACAACTGGTTTGTGCCTTCTTTGGTTTCTGACACTGACTACCAATATGTCCTTCTTCACCATAATTGAAACAAATCAGCTTCTTATGCTTCCACTCAGATACAACATGTCCAGTCTTACCACAATGGAAACACCTCTTCACCTTAGAAGTACACACGTTACTCTTATGCCCAGGTTTTCCACATTTGAAACAAACCACACCAACAGGAGCATCTCCCCCACTATTCCTCTTACCCTGAGAAACTTTCTGTTTACCTTTACTAGCTGGGACATCATAAGGCTTACCATGATTTTGTTGGTGCTTATCCCTCTTCTCACTGATAATATTATAGTGAGCATTATTATCCTCTTCCTAAATTCTACAACTATCAATCAAATCAGCAAAGACACGAATCTTCTGGTATCCAACTACCTTCTTGATCTCTGGGTGCAACCCGTTCTCAAACTTGATACACTTTGAAGACTCAGGATTTGCCTCGCTATAGTGCGGATAAAACTTAGCCAACACAACAAACTTTGTAGCATACTCAACAAACGACATACTCCCTTGCTTCAGCTCAAGGAACTCAATTTCCTTCTTACCGTGAACGTATTTAGGGAAATACTTCCTCAGAAATTCCCTACGAAACGCAACCCAGCTGAAATTTCCATCTGCAGATTCCAACCTCTGACACGTCTCTAGCCACCAGTCATCAGCTTCAACTATTAGCATATGAGTACCATATCGAACCTTATGCACTGGAGTTCATTCCATCACACGAAAGATTCTCTCGATCTTTTTCAACCAATCCAACACTCTGTCAGGATCATACGTACCCTTGAAGGTAGATGGATTTTCCCTCGGGAAGGTTGCTAAACTACGAGATCCAGCATTCCCGTCCGTGTTCGGCTGATTCTCCATAGCACGCGCCATTACTTCTAAAGCAGCAGCAAGTGAAACATCATTCCTTCCAGCCATCTCAACTTATCACTATAACATAAACAACGGTTAGAACTCAAATTAACAATACTCGATTGTTAAACAAAACTATGACTCGATAACTTGGTCGGACGGACCGACTTGCTCTGATACCAACTTTGTAACACCCAAATTCTACCTGACAATATATAAATCAGAGTTATAAAAATTCTACAACTGAATCAGGATGCCACAAATTCAACTTAAAACAACGACATTCATTACCAATACATAACACATTAAACTTGGATGAACCAACAAAAAACATAATTCAATCTTAAAAAGAAACATCAACTTTCATAACTACGCAGCAGAGTCATAATATTCAACTTAAAGGAATGTAACATCTTTCTCCCACTAAGACAACTTCAAATAACAATTATTTAAAGAAAAATAACTTAAAGTTCAATCAACTGAAATAATAACAATAATAAAACAACAAGCGTTCATCCCCCCGAGTGTTACGTATCAGAGCAATGACACTGACTCAAACTACTGAAGGTAAACCACCTTCACTCAGGATTACCTGCACGTTACCAACATCGGGGTAACATTCAAATAGAAGGGGTGAGATATCGAACATTATAATAGAATACATGATAAATAAAAACATTAGAATTAGTTCATACATATTCACCACTTCTCAGTTTTTTAACAACATAAGCATAATTAGATCACCATGCAACGACTCAGAATGCAACACATCATGCAACTCATCTTTATGCAAATTCATGTGGTACCAATGGAGCCGAACTCCCATATTAAAAATTCTTCCAATAAATAGATGCATCAACAAGGCATAAGCCTTCTTTGTAGTTTGCCAATCCAGGCCGTCGCAGAGTATGCAAATTTATATGACTCAATGAATGCACTATCACATACTCACAACAATCATCATTCATCTCAAGGCATAAGAATATATCACCATTATTACCAGTAAATAGAGGTAATTCATCATCATTTAAAATTCACTACAGCTTCGCATTATCAACAAAAATTCACAGCGACAATCACAACATCAAAACAACTCAACATAAATCAATATTGGCCATAAGCCTAACACATCAATCAACGATTCAATCATTAACATAATCAGACGGAAACATAATAATAATTC
This sequence comes from Vicia faba, assembly GCA_948472305.1. Classification (NCBI taxonomy): domain Eukaryota; kingdom Viridiplantae; phylum Streptophyta; class Magnoliopsida; order Fabales; family Fabaceae; genus Vicia; species Vicia faba. The sequence continues at coordinate 1,331,887,266 of OX451739.1, forward strand.
ACACAATACTGGTAACGACCAAAACATAGCATTTACGGGAAAAAGGGATAGCGAACTACGTGCCCCTCGACATGCATAGCAACTAGGACAACATAACAACTAATCCATACTCTTCGACATGAACAGAGAACCAGAATAACAACTAACTTATGCTCCTCGGCAAGTCCTGCAACCTAATACCGCTTAACAATCCAACACATAACCCTAACACACCTTGCATCCTAAATGCCGCTCGGTACCTAACACCATCAGCATCATCCTCGACCACTAGTTCGGCCAATAGCACAAACACAATATAATGTCTTAACGACCGTGCCACTACAATTCATAATTTATGGCCAACCGCTCAGAATAACACAGCAACGGGCCACTATATTTCCTATCAACAGATTCATTAATCATACAAGACATGTCCCGCAAAAACCTCCCTAAAACTACCACTTCAGCAATTTACTAATTTTCCTGCCAATACGCTAGGAATATCCTAACGTCCTAACGACCACCCCGACCAGTGATCAACTATCCTAACCTATCCATCGATTAAACTGGGCAGTCACACAGATAACTCAAACGTCCACAACAAACAACCGGAAAACTTCCTATAACATGTCCATTAAACAGTCGTATGATACTTCTCAATGACCACAACATGAATAGATGGGAAACTTCGATAGCAAATTCAGAAACATCAATGCACAACAGGCCTACAATGACTAATTCCCACGTGATACGCATCATAAATCCCATTATAAGGTCTGAACCCCACCCTTACATGGATTGAAGGCCGCTCCACCAAAGCTCTGGCCGTAATCCTTGATTTGCTCTGCTCGACACCGGGCAGCTTGCTCCTCTTCTGTGCAGCTCTTCTGGTTAATGTACAGAACTTCTTATTCTCCAACTAAAAAAAATTCTTGTGTCAGCTTAACCTTATATATCAATCCTATTGAGCCTAACCTACACACCTCCACTTTACTACTTCCAACCAATAACGTAAGTCCAACACTATATATTCCCTTAATTCCAATATTATTATTATTATTATTAATCAACTAATTAATTAATTAATAATAATCCAACAACTTATACCAATAATTCTCAACATCTCGCAACTTCGACAAATAATCCAAAAATAATTTAATTAAATAATTAATTAAATTAACAAAATTAAAGGGTGTTACACATGTCCATTTCAAAAATCCAAATACTCATACCTTCTTTTCATCCAAAACAGTTAACAAGGCAGGCTGATTCAATGACATCCTTATGTGACGCGTAGTGTTTCCCAAAAAAAGATGTAAAACCTTGAACAAAGAGAGTAGAAGATGAAAGGAGATATCAATGAGCTCCAAGGATCTGTGGCCAAGATCATCGAAATTCTTCAACAAGTACTGACTACCAAAGAAGATCCACCTTAACACACTGTGATCTCTCAAATTTATGGTCTCACTATTGAGCCATTGCTTACTCATATGATGAATACTTCTTGGCTAGAATTTCGTTTACCTCCCAACTATTCTCCACCATACTTGAATGCATCTAGAATAGGGCATTCTACACTATATGTGCAGATACCAGTAATTACTGAGTAGTAACCAACTATCCATATGATGCCTCATAGTCTTTTTGATGATCATCATTTTGTGTACCATGTTGGTGGCTCCAAATATGGTAATTGAGAGCAGACTAATATAGTGGAGGAGTTGAAATAGAAATCCAATGTCCTTTAAAAGCGGTTGAAAGATGTGGAGGGAAATGACATATTTGTCTTTGACACCGTGAACTTGTGCTTGGTCTCTGACTTTACTGTTCTGTGAAGTTTAAAGTCCAAAGGATCACCTCCTCATGTACTTCCACAAAATGGCTGCCCATGCAAAGAATGATAAGCTATTGATTCACTACTTTCAAGAAAGTCCAACTGAAGACTCTCTAAAGTGGTACATGAGCTTGAAGAGGGACTATATCCAAACATGGATGGACTTGGCTAAAGCCTTCATAAAATAGTATAAGTACAACATGCATATGGTTCCTGACCATAGACAACTACAAACCATGACCATGAAGGACAAAGAAACATTTAAGAAGTATGCTCAACATTGGAGAGAGTTAGATGCTCAAATAGATCCTCCTCAAGCTAAGAAGGAACTCACAAGCATGTTCATTGACACATTGCATTCGATATTTTATGATAAGATGGTTAGAAGTATATCTTTAAGCTTTACTGATCTAGTCACCATTAGTGAACATATTGAAGAAGGCTTGAAGGTTAACCCAACAACAATAATGCCAAGAAGTTTCATGGAAACTTCTAGAAGAAGAAAAAGTATGAAATAAATGCTATCATGACTGGCAGTGGAAGATCTTATAACAAGCAGCTAATTTGCCATATTATAAATATCCATATGTGGAAAATGCATAATACCAGCAATTATACTTCCTTGTGCCTCCATAGTAATGGCCATGGGTAAATCCTACGTAAAATCTTCCTCAGAATTGCCAAAATCAAAACATTCGGTAGAATCAACAAAGGCAGAAGAAACTAGATAGGAAGTTTAACACAATACACATGCCTTACATCCACTTGTTTCCATACTTGATCAAAGGAAACTTGGTAGAGATCAAAGAGCTCAACCACCTCCTTTCCCGTACCCACATAACTATGACGTGAATGCTGAAGAAGTGAAAAATACAAGAAGGGGGGGTTGAATTGAAAACTTGAAATCAAATGCGCAAAGACACAATATTTTTATCCTGGTTCGTTTGATCTTAAACTAATCCAGTTCACCCGTCAAGGTGATTTTTCCTCTGTCCAACAAGGTCTTAATCCACTAATCACAAACAGATTACAATCACTACTTTGACAACTGTCAAAGTCCTCTTGAGTACAACCACAATCCGGTTAATCTCAAGTAAAACTGTTCTTAATCAAAGATACAAGAATTCTGTGTAGATGTTTTTCGTTACAAAAACAGTTATCACAATTGTGATAATTTACACAATTTTAGAGCGTGGAAAATACTAGAGAAAGCTTGCAGCGTTTTTGAATTGTATTGCAGTAGCATTGGAAAATTGTAAACGATTTGATCTCTTAGCTTGTATTCATAGGAAATGGAATCTTGTCCAACTTTAAGTGTGATAATGGTCATTAACGCAGTTTCCATTTTGAGAAGATCTTGTCTTAACGAAGTCGTTGTAATTGATGTTGTCTTGATTGAATAGTAACGCTTCAGAATCTTACATCCTTGCCTGTTGCTGATGCTTCAGAACATTGATGCCTTATATTGTAATCCTTCTGTTCAGAATCAGAGTTTACTTCACTTAAGTGCAGGTTCTGATCATCATTCTTCAGCGTAAATTCTGATTACCTCAGCGTGTAGCTTCTATAGCTTAACTTCTGATGTTGCTTTGGTCAGAACTTCTGCATACAAAATAACATAATTTTAGGGTGCATATTTGTTCTTTGTATTTGTTATCATCAAAACTGTAACTAAGGGTTATAGAATCAAACTATGTTTTAACAATAAAGTTGATCAGATGTTCACAGAAAATAATAAAGTTCTGAGGGTTAAGATATGCAAATAAAACATTTTATTCTTGGAATAACTTCATGGTGAGATGTTTCAGAATGAAATTGAATCTATATTCGGAAAGAGGTTTTGTAAATACATAATCCCATTGATGGTCTGTGTCAATAAATTTTAAGGTAAGAATTCCTTTCTGAATATAGTCCCTAATAAAGTGATGTTTTATTTCTATATGCTTAGCCCTAGAATGCAAAATAGGATTCTTATTAAGACATATTGCTGAAGTGTTATCACAGAAGATACAAATGTTACTCTCAAATATGTTGAAGTCTTCAAGTTGACTTTTCATCCAGAGCATTTGAGTGCTACATCCAGCAGCTGCTATGTATTCAGCTTCTGTTGTTGACAATGCTATTGTGGACTGTCTCTTGCTGGTCCATGAGACCAGATTCTCTCCCAGAAACTGGAAGCTTCTAGAAGTACTTTTACGTTCTACTCTGTCTCCAGAAAAATCAGCGTCACAATATCCTACTAAGCTGTATTCATTGGATTTTCTATAAAACAAACCCAGACTAGTAGTACCTTTCAGATACTTGAAAATTCGCTTAACTGATGCTAAGTGAGAATCTCTAGGATCTGATTGGAATCTAGAACATAAGCAAACACTGAATAAAATGTCAGGCCTTGAAGCCGTCAAATAAAGGAGAGAGCCAATCATACCTCTGTAGACTTTCTGTTCTACCTTTTTACTTACCTCTTCCTTTTCCAGAATGCATGTGGGGTGCATTGGAGTCTTTGAGAGCTTACATTTTGAGAGATCAAATTTCTTCATAAGTTCTCTGACATATTTGCTCTGATGAATGTAAGTTCCTTCTGGAGTTTGGTTTATCTGAATGCCCGAAATGAATTTGAGTTCCCCCATTAAGCTCATCTCAAACTCTACCTGTATGCACTTAGAAAACTCTCTTCCCAGAGATGGTTTAGTGGATCCAAAGATGATGTCATCTACATAAATCTGACACACTAAAATGTCATTCTTAAATGTCTTACAGAATAAGGTTGTTTCCATTTTCCCTCTGGTGAATTCCTTTTCTAACAGGAAGTTACTTAGTCTTTCATACCAAGCTCTGGGAGCTTGTTTCAGACCATAGAGTGACTTATTTAGTTTGAAAACATATTCTGGGTGTTTGAAATTCTCAAACCCAAGGGGTTGGTGCACATATACCTCTTCATTCATGTAGCCATTTAGGAATGCACTTTTGACATCCATCTAATACAGAGTGATGCCATTGTTTATAGCAAAAGAGATTAAGAGTTTGATAGATTCTAACCTGGCGAATGGAGCAAAGGTTTCTGTGTAGTCTATCCCCTCTTGCTGACTATAACCTTGTGCCACAAGTCGTGCTTTATTTCTGATGATTCTCCTTGTTCGTTCAGTTTGTTTTTGAACACCCACTTTGTTCCAATGACGTTGAATCCTTTTGGTTTGGGAACCAGATCCCATACGTCATTTCTGGTGAACTGATTTAATTTCTCCTGCATTGCCTGAATCCAGTCATTTTCCAGAAGAGCTTCATCAATAGTTGTTGGTTCAATCAAAGAGACCAGTCTCATGAGGGATTCTTCAGAGTTTCTGAATGTTGATCTTGTTCTGATTGGATCATCCTTCTTTCCCATAATTTTATCTTCTGGGTGAGCTATGCTTCTTCTAGAAAACCTTTTATGGAGTTGATCAACAGAAGGTGCTGGATTGCTTGTTACATTTCTTTCTGAAGTTGTTGGAGCATCTCTGTTAAGAACTTCTGATGATTTGTCTTCAGTGCTTGTGAATTCAACTTTTATATCTGCAAAGAATTCATTCTGCTTTGACTTTTGAGGGTCAAGCTTATCATCAAATCTAACACTAATTGACTCTTCAACGCTTTGTGTTTCTGTATTGTATAATATGTACCCTCTTGAGTGTTCAGAGTATCCTAACATAATACACTTTTGTGCTTTAGAGTCTAACTTGTTCAGATAATTTTTAGTATTCAGAATGAAACAAGTGCATCCAAACGGATGGAAATAAGAAATATTGGTCTTTCTGTTCTTCCACAATTCATATGGAGTCTTTTCCAGAATAGGTCTTATAGAGATTCTATTCTGAATGTAATACGCTTTGTTAATTGCTTCTTCTCATAAGATCTTAGCAATGTTAGTCTCATTGATCATGGTTCTGGCCATTTCTTGCAATTTTCTGTTCTTTCGTTCTACAACTCCATTTTGTTGGGGAGTTCTAGGATAAGAGAAGTCATGCAAGATGCCTTTTTCATTAAAAAATGATTCAAAATATTTATTTTCAAATTCTCCACCATGATCACTTCTGACTTTGACAATTCTAAGATCCTTTTCATTCTGAACTTGGTTACAGAATGCAACGAACACAGAGTGTGACTCGTCCTTGTGTCTTAAGAACTTTACTCATGTACATCTGCTATAGTCATCTATGATCACTAACCCATACTTCTTTCCACTAACAGTCGCAGTTTTTACTGGTCCAAATAAGTCTATGTGAAGAAGTTCTAATGGCTTAGAGGTGGAAACAACATTTTTGGATTTAAAAGCAGATTTTGCAAATTTTCCTTTCTGACATGCTTCACGCAGAGCATCTGAGCTGAACTTCAAATTAGGAAGTCCTCTGACCAGGTTGAGTTTGTTAATTTGAGATATTCTTCTCATACTAATATTCCCCAATCTTCTGTGCCAGACCCATTGCTCGTTGTTAACAGAGAGAAGACATTTTACATTCTGACTCTTTAGTTCAGAAAGTTTTATTTTATAAATGTTGTTTTTCCTCTTTCCATTAAAAAGGATAGTTCCATCTTTCTGACTAACAGCTTTGCATGAATTTTGATTAAAGATTATATCATAACCGCTATCACTAAATTGACTTATGGATAAAAGGTTATGCATTAATCCATCAACTAACAGCACATTATTTATAGAGAGAAGATTTCCATTACCTACTATTCCAGAGCCAATGATCTTTCCTCTTTGGTTGCCTTCAACGCCCACGTAGCCTCCAGGTTTAAGTTCTAGGCTTTATAACATATTCTTTCTTCCCGTCATGTGTCGAGAGCATCCAGATTCTAGGTACCATGACTGGTGTTTTAGCCTTGCTGCTAAAGATATCTTCTACATATATAATTTTATCCTTAGGTACCCATATCTTCTTGGGTCCTGTTTTGTTAGTTTTACCAAAATTCTGGTTGAATTTTGGTTTGACAGAGTAATCATTACTAGGGTATATGTCATGTATGTGCCCATATATGAAGTGTGATTTCAGTGGTGTGCGTTTTATGACTAAGTCCATGGCTTTCTTAGGTGTAGGTACCTTACCTTGATATCCTATCCCTTTTCTGCCATTTCTGCTAACTCCATAGGTCATTGAAGCCATCTTGCTTTTATCTATGTTTTTAGCCATAAACTTCTGAAAGCTGTGATCATTCTCTTTGATGATCTCATCAGTATTACTGGGAGTCTATGAGATTATTTCCTTTTTGAGAGTTTTGCAAATCTTTTTCTAATTTTGAAACTTTTTCTTTTAACTCAGAATTTTCTAATCTGAGACTCTCAGTCTTTTCAGATTCAGAGACAAGTTCCTTTTTTTAGGTTCTTGAATTTGACCCTGATTTGCCGATACCTTTCCAAAATTTCATTTAGACTTTCTGCAAGTTCAGCCTTAGTGAAATTAATAGTGAAGTTAGGGAATACCTCTTCAGTATGTGATTATGAGTCTGAACCAGAGGCTTCACTGTCTTCTGACACGTTTTCCATGAGAGCTATGTTTTCTCTTTCATCATCTGACTCTGAGTCAGCATCAGAAGTGTCTGAATCATCCCATGTTGCCATGAGGCTTTTCTTCTCCTCCTTGAAAAGCTTCTTTTTGGGCTTCTCCTTCTGAAGATTTAGACAATCACTTTTGTAGTGCCCTTGCTCATTGCACTCATAGCAGATGATGTCCTTGTTATTTGGCTTTGTGTCCTGAAGAGCCTTCAGATCTTCTATGTCCAGAGAAAGACTCAGAATTTCTGTATCTAGAAGAGGATTCATTTTGATTCTATGATCTTCTAGGGTTTCTGAATTTCCTTTGTCTCTGCTTCCATAGTTGATTCACCCTTCTGGAGAGGAGAGACAGTTCATCTTCTTCTGATGAGGATCCATCAGAAGTTTCTTCCATAGCCTGCAAAACCTTAGAATTGGATTTTCTGTTAGAGTTTAAAGCTAGTGGCTTACCTTGCTTTTGAGACTCATCTTCTTCTAGCTCTATCTCGTTACTTCTGAGGGAGCTGACAAGTTCCTCCATAGATATCTTGTTGAGATCTTTGGCTAGCTTAAGTGATGTGACCATTGGCCTCCATTGCTTAGGTAGACTTCTGATGATCTTCTTTACATGATCAGCAGTAGAATATCCATTGTCAAGAACCTCCAGCCCAGCAACAAGGATCTGAAATCTTGAGAACATTTCTTCTATGGATTCACTATCTTCCATCTTGAATGCCTCATACTTCTGAATGAGCGCAAGGGCTTTGGTTTCTTTGACTTGAATGTTGCCTTCATGAGTCATTCTCAGAGAGTCAAACATATTTTTAGATGTCTCTCTGTTTAAGATTTTCTCATATTCTGAGTATGAGATAGCACTGAGAAGTATTGTTCCGGCCTTATGATGATTTCTGAAATCACATTTTTTCTGGTCAAACATCATTTTTATGTCTATCTTCTGACCACTTCCATCCACTGGATGTGTGTATCCATCAATTACCATGTCCCATAGATCAACATCATGGGCCAGAAAGAAGCTCTCATATCTTTCTTTCCAATAGTCAAAGTTTTCTCCATCAAAGACTGGAGGTTTGCCACTGATTCTGTCTTTGTCTTCATGATAGTCATTGCTGATGTTTTGGCTTGGTCCCACCATAGTGTTTTTCTGAAGCTTGGATCTTGTACTGACACGGTTAAGTGTATGAACTCAGAACCAGGCGCTCTGATGCCAATTGAAGAATTGAAAAACACAAGAAGGGGGATTGAATTGAAAACTTGAAATCAAATGCACAAAGACACTATTTTTATCCTGGTTCGTTTGATCTCAAACTACTCCAGTCCACCCGTCAAGGTGATTTCGCCTCTCTCCAACGAGGTCTTAATCCACTAATCACAAACAGATTACAATCACTAATTTGACAACTGTCAAAGTCCTCTTGAGTACAACCACAATCTGGTTTATCTCAAGGAAAACTGTTCTTAATCAAAGATACAAGAATTCTGTGTAGATGTTTTTTGTTACAAGAATAGTTATCACAATTGTGATAATTTACACAATTTTAGAGCGTGGAAAATACTAGAGAAAGCTTGCAGCGTTTTTGAATTGTATTGCAGTAGCGTTGGAAAATCTTAAATGATTTGATCTCTTAGCTTGTATTTATAGGAAATGGAATCCTGTCCAACTTTAAGCGTGATAATGGTCATTAACGCAGTTTCCATTTTGAGAAGATCCTGCCTGAATGAAGCCGTTGTAATTGATGATGTCTTGATTGAATAGTAACGCTTCAGAATCTTACATCCTTGCCTGCTGATGATGCTTCAGAGCATTGATGCCTTAGATTATAATCCTTCTGTTCAGAATTAGAGTTTACTTCACTTAAGCGCAGGTTCTGATCATTATTCTTCAATGCAAATTCTGATTACCTCAGCGTGTAGCTTCTATAACTTAACTTCTGATGTTGCCTTGGTAAGAACTTCTACATACAAAATAACATAATTTTAGGGTGCATATTTGTTCTTTGTATTTGTTATCATCAAAACTCTAACTAAGGGTTGTAGAATCAAACTATGTTCTAACAAATGCTCGATGTGAGTATCATGTTGGATCCCCAGGTCACACAATAGAAAATTATCGGGCTCTCAAGCATAAGGTTCTATAAGTGATTGAGGCAAAGGCAATGTGCTTCATACTTCACGTCCCGCACATCCAGAACAATCTCATGTCATTGCACTTTAATCCATCTTCCATCACTTTTGAGAAACTTAGGGGATAAGATCTGACCAACTGAGCAAAAAATAAAGCATGAGAGCATCATCTAAGCATTTGCAACCTATAGGCTGTTTCTAATTATTTTCATTTATAGTGTTTCTTGTTGTTAAGTGTTTTTTTACTTTCAGACTTGTTATCATTAAATTATAATTTTAATGAAATGAGCATTACATTTGTTTTGAATCAATCGTATCATATCTACCCACTTTTCTTTCCGTTTGTATTGCAACAACATTAAGAAACAAACAAAAGCAAACAAAAACTTCTCCCATTCACTTGTCTTTATTAACTTTTTGTTTAAGAAAAATTGGATGGAGAATGATGAAAAATAAATACCCAAATTGAAACAATATGCTTTCAAATAAAACGTTGTTGATAATGTACAAAAATTGCTTCAAATCCCCCAAAAGTGGAGATATAAGGAATATAATCCCTCGTCAATCCATTTGAGCCTGGAAGTTGGTGTTTATTTTTGCATATAAATGGAAACCTTAATTTTAAGAGAATCATTTCATCTCTAAGGGAACCATTCCAGATACCATTCAACAAGAGGTTCAACCATATCCTCTCTTCGTACACAATGTTGAAGAAGTAGTGAAAATTCAAAGCATATAACCGTTGTTTCTCTGGAGCCATCAATGTGTCTGTCACAACCCTTTCAACACAAACATCAAGTGAATAAACGTCACACAAGTTGTTCCAAAAAATCAAAATATCGCTAAGTCGAACACCAAAATAGAAAGTTAGGAAAAAAATTAGGGCATCCCACTGGACTAAAAGCTCAAAAGAAACAGTCCAGGCAAAAATTAGGGCTAAAAAGTAGAAACATTAAATCAAAGAAAGATCACTAAAGACCCTCAATAAGTTAAAAGAAAGTACAAGCTTATGTGACTACCAAACAAGAATAGGTGACTGCCACCTCAAAAACCTCATTGATTCCCAAACCATCACAACTTTACCTGGATATCCTCTAGAAAGTTGAAAGTGTGTGTCAATTAACTGGACATAAGACTTGAGAACATCATGAAGAATGAGGTGGGTCAAAATCAAATTTTGAGCCTCTGATACGGTGGCAGAACCGACTGTTATATTGATTTTGCATTTTGTATTCGTAAATGTGTGGTAAGCAAGAGTCACCACTGACTTTTATTTTATCCAACAAAGTAAAGGGTGAAAAGAATATAAAAAAAGACCTTTTTCGAGAATTTATGAGTAAAGGGGGTAGATTATGGAAAGGGAATGTGTTAGCACCCTTTCCATCTGTGGTTTTCCATGGGCTCTTAGGTACTTTCTCATTTTTTAAAGTTTCTTTCGTGTTTGTATGTTTTGAAAAGTTTGTTTGCTTTATGATAACTCTTGTATCAGTCCCTAAGAGTGTTGGTAAAGAGTTTGTGAAAAAAGGTTTTGAAAGTGTAGTGTGAAAAAGGTTATTTTTGAGCAAGTACCTAACAGTTATCTACCTACTTGAAAAAAGCGTTCTTTTCCTCCTTTCCTTTAGATAGTGCTATCCTACTATTACTGAGTAGGTATCCCTATCGTTGGATGTTGAGGGACTATCGAAGGGACGTTTACAGTCACTAAGGCAACTGGGCAAGAACCTTTAGTAATTGTCCTAAAGTTCTAAGGTCACTTTTTATCCGAGGTGGCGTTGAAAGGGTCATCGAGGGACTTATGATCTCTTGAACTAAAGGACATCCACTAAAATTTCTCACATTTCGAGAATTGTGACCATTTTCAAAGGCAACCAGAGTGGGGGTACCCTAGAGGTGCGCATGTGCGAGTGTGTTGAGATTAAGTTATTTTTGGTCTTTTTGTTAGGTTACCTAACGTTTGATTTTAGTCTTTTCATACAAGCCTATTTACTAACAGTAATATAGTAAAATAATTAAGCAATAAATGTGCCAAAAATAAAATGCAGAAAAGTAAATCCTAAGTTATTACACGGCTTTGGGAGAGATGCATTATAAAAATACGGAAAGTAAAATCCTAATTATTATTATAAACCAGTAGGTAGTTACAATAATAAAAAAAAGAGCGAAAGTAAATAAACGCGCATGAATTGAAAATACGTCTAAAATCCTCCTAAATGAAAGGAATTTTGTTTGTTTGTTTTTGTTATGAAAAGAAATTGAATTAAAAATCCTGAGTCTATTCAATTTTAGTTTTTTAAGAAAATATTAAAATAATTAATTAATTGAAAAAATTAACATTAATAGTAAAAACTAAAACCTAATATATATTTTTTTGTGATTTTTGACTTTTAATGTTGATTAAAAACTAGAAGAAACAAAGTAATGAAAGAAGATAAACTAAATGGAACAAGCAGTAAAAAGAAAAGGGGTAATCTGCAGGATGCAGGCCTGAATCGAAAGGCCTAAGGCTGCCTTTCAATCCAATTGAAAAGGCTAATCGAAGGTGCCTAATGACGGTACATGATATACTCTTTCGATCTGGGACATTGGATCTGCAAGCAAGTTTGTTAGAAAAAACACAAAAATGTATGACCTGGGTGTCGAACCAGGTCCTTCGATTCCCTCTCTAATTTGAATCTGAAGTTATTTCGTCCTGCAATCCCAAGAATCCTGAGATTCGAATCTGGCTTTAGATTTAATGGATTGTCATTATATCAAGCGTTCCGAGCGCATTTTCAGATTATTCCCTAGAAATGGAAATCTGAGATTCAAGCGTTCAAGCTTATAGGCAATATGTTAACCTGCTTTATGCAATGTCATGAACACATATATGAACATTAGATCTGTTAATAACACATATTTAGCAAGATTTAAATAAAAAATAATATACCAACGATGATAACAGGTTATGGATCTTTTGGACGTGGAGGCGCTTGACTACGGTCCTGGTTTAACTTCTGGGAGTCTCAGGGGATAAATGTTGGACTCGTTTTTAGCCTGGAACTGGCTAGAGAAAGAGAGATTTCGAATTGCACTACTTTGAAGAAAATTGGAGCTTTTTGCTAAGGTTTGTTTGAGGTAGTTGCGCGTGTGTTGTGAGGCAGTATGTGTGTGTCCTTTTTCTTGAGATTATGAGGTTTATATAGGAAAGGGAATTTAGGTTAACATTTGAGTATAAAATCTTGGTCCATTATGATGAAGATATTTGATTTGATTTCTTCATAAAAACTTGCTATATTTAATTCAATCAGGTGCCAATCTATTTTTGTGCGTTACTGCCAGCCTGTTATGAGTTGTTTGGGCCTCCAATATGATGGAAATTTAAAGCTGACATGCCCCTACAGATCCAATTCCCTTTGAATTTGTTCTCTTTAAAAGCACTAAGCTCCAATTCGAATTACTCAGAGCTGTCCTCATCAGAACATTGTTTCCTTTGAAAGCTCTGAATTCTAATTCGAATTACACCAGCTTTATTGTCATGGCTCCTTCGATTGATCCACCTCTACTTCGACTGCTTGAATTGAAGAAAATCACCCTTTTCAAATCAGCTCTTGTGGAGTTAGGAACAAATAAGGAAATAATCTAGCCTTTAACTTAGGAATTGAAGCCATGATCAAAATTGAATTCTTGCCATATTTGCAAGGAAAACATGCCATTTTGAACTTTGGGTGAACTTGGAAAGGTTATGATAGGTCATGGCTTTCATCATGGTTCCTTCGATTAAGTTTCAAGCTTTGATCTCTTTGATGGCTTTGAAATTGACCAATCGAAGCATTATCATATTGATTGGTCGAAGTGTTGTTCTGCTCTCTTCAATGGCTCTAAGTCCTGATTCAAATTGTTCAAGGCTATCCTCATCAGAGCTTCTTCATTTGAGCCACGGTCTGCATGAATTCGCAAGGCTCAGAGTTTTCCTTATCAGAGCTCCTTCGATCAACCCTTGTTCTCTTTGATGGTTCTGAGTTTTGATTCGAAGTGTTCATAACTTGCTTCATTAGAACATTTTAGATCAAGACACCTATGCACTGATATGCCATTCAAAGGATACTTTGCTCTGATATGCCAATCAAAGGCAATTCTGATGTTCCAATCGAAGGACCCTCTGATGATCCAATCGAAAGACACCCTGATGTTCCAATCGAAGGACACCTTGATGTTCCAATCAAAGGAAACTCTGATGTTCCAATCGGAGGACATTTCGTTCATCTTCAAATTTTACTTTCCTCAAGCCAAAGTTTGAAACCATCCATGTAAAAAAAAATCTTGAAAGAAAATGAGAGGGTGAATTTTGGGATACAACATCTTCCCCTTTTCAATCTTATTAGACCTAAGGATGTAGATTGGCTTGTATGCCTTTCGTGATCTGAAGGTGGAAGATGATTGAACAATAGAGTGCCCTAAAATTTTCACTCGTCTGAAGTGATATTGTTGGTTGATAATATCGAGAATGGGCTTACAGATGCCATTTGGAAAGGATGACGGAGAGTCGCCGGAGATTGGCCTAAAGATGACATCTAGAGAACATGTTGATTTCATGAGAGATTCCTTTGTGGGGATTCCGGTTCCTGTCGTTTAAGGAGGACTCCGCTGAGGAGTGTTGGTCTCTGTCTTGGGAAATAGAGTCTAGGAGCTTCAATTGTCCATTAATCTACTAGGGAGTTATCTCTTGACTAAAGAGATGAAAGTGAGATGTTATCTGGTCAGGATCCAAGCTTCACAGTATCTTTAACTAGATAAGAATCAGAAAATCTTAGTGTCAATTTAACTGAACCAGAGAAAGGTCTTGAATCATCTTTAACTGGAGTAGAATCATAGAAATCTTAGAGTCGATTTGACTGAACCAGAGAAAGTATCTACCGGAAAAGAATCAGAATAAATCATTGGTCGATTTAAATTGAACCAGTAGAGGCCTTGAGTTATCTTTAACTGGAGTAGAATCATAGAAATCTTAGGATCAATTTGACTGAACCAGAGAAAGTATCTACCGGAAAAGAATCAAAATAAATCATTGGTCGATTTAAACTAAACCAGTATAGGCCTTGAGTTATCTCTAACTGGATAAGAATCAGAAAAATCTTAGGGTTGATTTGACTAAACCAGAGAAAGAGTATTTACCGAAAAAGAATCAGAATAAATCATTGGTCGATTTAAACTGAACCAGTAGAGGCCTTGATTTATCTCTAACTGGATAAGAATCAGAAAAATCTTAGGGTTGATTTGACTGAACCAGAGAAAGTATCTATCAGAAAAGAATCAGAATAAATCATTAGTCGACTTGAACTGAACCAACAGAGGTCTTGAGTTATCTTTAACTGGAATAGAATCAGAGAAATCTTAGGGTCGATTTGACTGAACTAGAGAAGTCTTTAATTGTCTTTGACTGGACAAGAATCAGAAAAATCTTGGGGTCGATTTAACTGAACCATAGAAAGTGCCTATTGTAAACGAATTAGAATAAATCATTGGTCGAATTAAATTGAACCAGCAGGGGTCTTGAATATGATCTCTTGAAGAAAATGCTAGAATAGCCCTTCGTCAGAGGTAACCTTTGAAAAGACTGTCAGGTCATAAAAGTATTTTATGATGTTTGTTGATTGATCTTTCCTGAAAAGGTAGAGAGTTAGTCATATGCAATGTCATGATGTATGAAATGCATTATGTAGTGACGTTCTCAAAATAAATGAAATTGTGTTGTATGCAATATGTATGCTCATGCCATTATGTATGAATATGAAATGTTGTTGCAAAATTTCCTAGTCTAGGAAAATAAATCCTTGACTGGAGCTGGAGAGTATTGGGAAGTTGAATCTCGGACTGCTCTTTGGTAGATAAGGAAAGTGGTTATTTTGTTTCTGCTGGGGATGATGAATGGAGATGATTTACCAAGGATCTTTGACTTCTTCTTAAGAATGCTCCTCCGGGGAGAAGATGCTATGTTGGAAGATCTTACCAATGTAGAGAAATATACTCTGTTGGGGGATGAACTTCCGCAGCTAGAGAAATAAACTTTACCGGGGATGAGGCTTTATAAACTGTTTGAGATTATAAAACTTAGCTGGGGAACATGGATTTCAGCTCTCTAAGGGAACTTTGTTGGAGGAGGTAATTCCTGTTTGGGGAAGAAGAGGTCAAAACTTTGGTTGTTTTCACTCTGCGGGGACATAGACATCACTAGGATGTATGCTGAGGATGTGGTGGTGACTTTGCATCAGGACATCTCTGCCCCTGTACCTACTAGAGAAAGTAACTACGGGGACTGCATATGGCTTTTTAGGCCTTGTCCCGTTTCTTAAAGTCATTAGATACTATCTTTCTATTTTTTTATGCAAGTATTTGTAAACAATAATCATATTCAAATGCATATGTCAAAATAATCACTGGATGTTTTTTGCAAAACAAAACAGAAAAAATGAAAACAAAAAGTTTTGTACTTTCAAAGAAATTATTTGTATTAATTTTGAAGTTTGCCTATAATAGGCGTTTTTTATTTTGTACAAAGAGACTGATATTATAGTAGGAGGATGTCGTCGTGAAAGATGGAAACTATACAAAATAGTATACAAAGAGAAAACAGCTATGTGTAATAATCCCTATTGAGTTTCAACTATGCTATTTCCCTTATGTCCTCGAGCGTCTCATCACTTTGCTACTTGTCTGAAGTTGACTAGATTGATTGGTACTGTTTGAGCTTGATAGTTGATACTGAAGTCTGGTCGCAAGGTGATCCAACGGGACAAAGTTATACGCTTTTAAATCCCTAACTTTTGCTTGGACCTCCCTTTCAGGTTTTAGTCCACCGGGATACCCTTTTTTTCCCACGCCGCCTTTTCAGGTTTTTGACATGCCGGGTGTACAAATTCTTTTGTATTTATCCCTAATTTTTGCCCGAACCCTTTTGGCTCACCGGGATGCCCTTATTTTTTCATAGGCCAGTCAACCTAGTGGGTATTTATTCATGCGTAGTATCTTTTAACTATGTTCGCATTCATAGGGTGAGGAAGGTCGTCACCGTCCATAGTGGTTAAGATCATGGCTCCACCAGAAAATATGTTCTTGATCACAAATGACCCTTCGTATGTGGGAGTCCATTTTCCCTTGGGATCACCTTGCAGAAAAATTATGTGTTTGATTACCAGATAACTAACTTGATATACCTGATGTCTGACCTTCTTGTTAAAAGCCTTGATCATACGCTTCTGGTACATATGACCATGACAAATAGCCGCTAACCTTTTCTCGTCAATCAAACTCAGTTGGTTAAGTCGAGTCTGAATCCAATCATCTTCGTTCAAACCCGCATCCTTCGTGATTCTTAAAGAAGGGATCTGGACCTCAATAGGTAGGACAACCTCCATACCATACACCAGATAAAAAGGTGTTGCTCCTATTGACGTACGTGTTGAGGTGTGGTAACCATGAAGATAAAATGGTAACATCTCATGCCAGTATTTATATGTCACCTTCATCTTCTGGATGATCTTCTTAATATTCTTATTAGCAGCCTCCACGAAGCCATTCATCTTCGACCGGTAAGGAGAAGAGTTATGATGCTGGATCTTGAATTGCTTACAAAGTTCGGTGATCATAGTGTTGTTGAGATTTGTACCATTATCTGTAATGATTATTTCGGGAATACCATACCAACAAATAAGGTTATACTTAATGAACCGCGCCACAATATTCTTGGTAACAGTAGCAAAAAAGGCAGCCTCAACCCACTTGGTGAAATAATCAATGGCGACTAGGATGAAGCTATGCTCGTTTGAAGCAGTAGGTCTGATTTCTCTGATCATGTCAATGCCCCACATTGCAAACAACCAAGGAGCAGTCAAGATGTTTAGAGGAACCGGCGGTACGTGCACCTTATCAACATAAATCTGGCATTTGTGACAAGTCTGTGAATGTTGATAACAGTCTGTTTCCATAGTGAACCAATAGTATCCTGCCCGTAGGATCTTTTTAGCCTTGGTGTGTCTACTAGAATGGGTGCCAAAGGTACCTTCATGTAAATCCTCCATAATCCTCTCTGCTTCGCTCTTGTCTACACGTCGAAGTAAAGTAGAGTCGTGGTTGCACTTATAGAGGGTTCCATTACTAAGGAAAAACTTCGCAAAGAACCTTCTCAGAAACTTCTTATCTTTGACAGATGCCCCCTTAGAGTATTCTTGAGCTTCGAGATACCTTTTCACTTCATAGAACCAAGGTTTGTCCGTTACACCTTCAGTATCGATCTCATAGCAGTAAGTTGGTTCGTCCAATCTCTCAATGGTGATTTGAGGAGCCTCATTATCCCACCTGACTTTGAACATGGATGATATAGTGGCTAGCGCGTCCACCAATTTATTTTCCTCTCATGGAAAATGTTCAAAAGTAATTTCTTCAAAGTATGGGATTAATTTCAACACATGCTCTTTGTACAGGATGAGATTAGGGTGCTTCGTATTCCACTTTCCTTTGATTTGACTTATTACTAAGGCTGAATCTCCGAAAATATTCAAGAACTTGATTCTTAGGTCAATAGCAGCTTTGAGACCCATGATACATGCTTCATATTCAGCCCTATTGTTGGTACAATTGAAACATAGCCTGGCAATGAAAAGAGTATGGCATCCCTTGGGAGATATGATTTCAGCACTGATGCCATTGCCAAGTGCGTTGGAAGCTCCGTCAAAAACCATAGTCCATCGGGATCCTTTCTTAGGTCCTTCATCCGGTCCAGGTTCTTTATAATCAGTTACTAACATGATGTTCACATTTGGGAACTCAAAATTCGTGGATTGGTAGTTGTCCACAGCCTAATGAGCCAAATGATCAGCTAGTACACTTACCTTTATTGCTTTCTGGGTTGTTTATTGAATGTCGTATTCAGTCAGGATCATTTGCCACCTTGCTATTTTTCCGGAGAGAGCGGGCTTCTCAAAGATGTATTTGATAGGATCCATCTTAGATATCAACAAGGTAGTGTGAGTCAACAAATATTGTCTTAGTCGGCGAGCAGCCCATGCCAAAGCGCAGTTTTCTCGAGCAGTGAGTATCTTGTTTCACAATCGGTAAAATTTTTGCTAAGGTAGTATATTGCATGCTCTTTTCGACCAGACTCGTCATGCTGCCCCAACACACACCCCCATTGAATTATCTAATACTGTTAAGTACATTATCAAAGGTCTTCCTTCAATCGGAGGCATCAAAATTTGAGGCTCTTGAAGGTATTCCTTGATCATGTCAAAGGAAATCTGGAATTCGTCGTTCCACTTTACCACTTGATCTTTCTTCAGGAGTTTGAAGATTGGCTCACAAGTAGCAGTTAGATGGGAAATGAACCTGGAAATGTAATTTAAACGTCCCAATAAACCCCTAACTTCCTTCTCAATACGAGGATCTGACATCTCTTGTATAGCTTTAACCTTTATAGGGTCTACCTGAATACCCTTGTCAATGACAATGAAACCTAAGAGCTTACCGAACCTTACCCCAAAGGTGCACTTGTTTGGATTCAGCCTCAACTTGTACGTCTTCAGTCTATCAAACAACTTTTGCAAGTGATCAAGGTGCTTTTTTTCGTTTGAGATTTGGCTATCATATTGTCAACATAAACCTCTATCTCATGGTGAATCATATCGTGGAACAAAGCTACCGTAGCTCGCTAATAGGTAGCCCCAGCGTCCTTCAACCCAAATGGCATCACTTTGTTACAAAAAGTTCCCCACTGTGTGACGAAGGTTGTATTCTCCATGTCTTCAAGTTCCATCTTGATCTGATTGTAACCAGAGAATCTATCCATGAAGGAGAATACCTTATGATGTGCGGTGTTTTCAACCAGAATGCCAATGTGGGGAAGCTGGAAGTCATCCTTGGGGATTGCCCTGTTCAAGTCTCTAATCCATGCACATACGTACTTTACCGTCCTTCTTAGGTACCGGCACTATGTTGATAACCCATTGTGGATAGGATGTGACGGCTAAGAAACCAGTGTTCAACTGCTTCATAACTTCAGCTTTGATCTTCTCTGACATTTTAGGGCGCATACAATGAACCTTTTGTTTTACTGGAGAGCATTCCTTTTTAGTTGGCAGACGATGAACCATAATATCAGTGTCTAGTCTTGGCATGTCTTCATATGACCAAGCAAAGATCTCAACATAATCATGCAACATCTAAATCAATCGCTGTTTGACACTAAGCTCCAAATTTGCACCTATCTTGACTTCTTTTCTGCCCTCTTTTATACCCAGATTCACTGTCTCAACTGGCTCTTCATGAGGTTGTATATCATTTTCTTCCTGTTGTAACATTCTAGAAAGTTCTCTTGGTACCTCACAATCTTCCTCACCTTCGTCCTCGGCTTGGTTGATCGGATTTTCAAAGTCATAACCGGCAATAGCAGAACAGTTATCAATGGGATCCAGAGGGGATATGGATTTGCAGCTTTATGCGTGAGTGTGTGTAAGAGCATAGCTGTATTGGTAAAGTAAAAAGTAAAAGAAAGACATAGAGCGCTAAATTTGTATGCAAAAACGTCCAATATTTTATTAATGACATATGAGATTGAAATAATGATAACCCTCACAAATAAACCATTGTGCCTCGGGTAAGACACAAGGCCATAGAGTTTAAATTATTCATTTATTACATATCCAAAAACAAGAAAGACAATTACTCCTGAATAAAAGTAATTGGCACAAAGTCTTTAGCTGTCCAGTTACTGGGTCCACCGTTGGTCGTAGGGAATTTCCAGTTGTGCATATCATAGTCACCATCATTGTCTTCGAAAGCATTGACCCTATGATTGTTGATGCATAGGGGAGGTCCTCCGACACGAGCATGACGAACAGCCCTTTGAGCCCCTGAAGTGAAACCCAAACCAAACTTATCAGATTTGTATGGAATGTCAGGGAGCTGGCCCCAAATGGTACACCCACCTTCTTCAATTACTGCTTTGGAATCTTTAAGTGACGCCATCTTCAATGGAGGTCTGGTGATCTTCGACATACTGGTAACCGTCTCGGTTGTAGCCATGGTCTGAGGCGCCTCTTCAAAGTTCTGACAAGGGGTATCGATGAACTCGTCGTCCATTTCTACATATCTGAAAGAGTTCAGGTTACTTGCCATGTATTCCTTCTCACCATGAACTTTGACAATCTTTTCTTTCACTGGGTATTTCAACATCTGATGCAGAGTAGAAGTAACAGCTCCATCCCCATGGATCCAAGGGCGGCCCAACAAACAAGAATAAGATGGTCGGATATCTATCACGTAGAAGGTGGATCCAAAGGTTTGGGAACCAACTTTGATAGGGATATCCACCTCCCCGTGTACCATTATTTTTGAACCATCGAAAGCCCTCCCCACAATGTTGCTGGGCTTCAGAGTGAAACTTTCACAATCTAATCTGCAGAGAGCCTTCTATGGCAGAACATTCAGCGATGAACCAGTATCCACTAAAACATAGGCCAAAGTGGTGCCCCTACATTTGATGGAGACATACAGCGCATCATTGTGTTTTCTTCCTCTGGGTGTCAAATCAGCATCAGAAAAACCCAGTCCATTATCAGCGGTAAAGCTAGCCACACAATCTTCGAATTGATCAGCAGAGGTTTCTTGTGGCACATGAGTTGTCTTGAGGAATTTTACCAAAGCCTTTGCATAGGCTTCAGAGCACAATAGTAGGGCCAGCATTGAGATCTTGGAAGGAGTCTTCCCCAGTTGTTCAACCACATTGTAGTCGCTCTTTTTAATTATTTTCAAGATTTCTTCCATTTCCTTCTTAGAAACCTCCAGAATGGATTCTGAATGCGCCTTCTTCTGGACAGGCTTAACCAATATCTCTTTACCCTGAGTCTCGGTCGACTCGGTGACAAGGGTGGCAACAGGGCTAATCATAGGAGTAGTAGTGGTAGTATTAGCAGGAGCAGCAGAAGGAATGATCATAGGAGTAGTAACGATTTTATGAGGAGAGATCTCGGGAGAGAACACTCTTCTGCTTCTTGTTATTTTACTGGTCCCAACGATATTCTCGATGTTAGGATCATTACTTCCAGTAACTTTGTCTTCAGCAGCCAAAAGGTCTTGCTTGATGCCATGGTAATAGACGTCAGCCCCATAATTCCAGGGAACAGCTTTGTCCGAGGAATATAGTATTGGCCATGGCATAGTGATGATCCGGGGAGCCAACTTTGGAGCAGATGTATTCCTGACGGGTGTTTTGGTGGAGAGCCTGGAAGGATTGGCGAAAATGGTTATAGTAGAAACATATTTACATGAAACAGTTTTGACGGGAGTCTTCTCAAATAGAATTTCTTTATCATTTATCAGTCACTGAACACCTTCTTTTAACAAATAACAACCAATTGGTAGAGATAAACATAAGTGACAACCTTCACCACAGCCCGGAAATAAACCGGCTAGCAACAGATTCCTTTTAACAGTCATGAGAGGAGTAACAAGTTCCTCAACGGAAGCAACAAACATATCATCGTCAACAACATTAACACCATGGTCGTGCTTGGGCATGGGGGCAGTTAAAACATTAGGATTTTCTGGAGCATCGAATTCAATCTCCTTTGCCTCGATCAGATCCTGCACCTTGTTCTTTAAATCCCAGCAGTCATTTGTATCATGGCCTGGACTTTCAGAATGGTAGGTGCACCGAGCCTTTGGATTATAGTTAGGAGATGCAGTGTTGGGATTTTTGGGAGCTTCCCTCAAAGTTACCATATTGGATTTCAGTAAGTGTGGTAAAACTTGAGACAAGGTCATCTTGATCCGGGTAAACTGTCTCATAGTCCTTTCTGCTCTGGGCTGATTGTTCCGCTGTTGAGTAGCTGCAGGTTTGGATATCATTACAGCCCCTACCGTTGGACGGAGTTCGGTTCTTCCCTGATTTCTTTGGATGTAAGCAGCACCGACCTCTTTCTTTCCCATGAAAGGTCTCTTTCCTGCACTTGAAGAGGTATCTTTTTGAATCCTGCTACTTCTAATACCAGCTTCCACTCTTTCTCTAGTTAAGATTAGCTCAGTAAAACCAACTGAGAAGCTTCCAATCAGATGGTTGAAAAACGGACCAGATAGAGTACCCAAAAACATGTCCACCAACTCCCTATTAGACAGAGGGGGTTAGACTCTTCCTGCTAGGTCTCTTCATTTCTGGGCATAGTCTTTAAAACCCTCACTAGAACCCATAGTCATACTTTGGAGTTATGTACGAGTCGGATCAAGGTCAGCATTATATTGGTATTGCTTATAGAAAGCAGCATCCAGGTCTTCCCAGTTACAAATATCGGTTCCCTCCAGCTGATAGAACCACTCTAGCTAAGTCTCAGATAAACTGTCTTGGAAGAAATGGACCCATAAATCTCTGTCAGTGGTGTGAGGCTGAATCTTCCTCACATAAGATCGGAGATGCATTTTGGGACACGAGACCCCATCATACTTAGCAAGCACCAGAACCTTAAACTTCTGCGGGATGACAACCCCAAAAGATTCATTATAGTCAACAGGAGGGTATTGCTCCTCATTATATTCAGATTCATTATCAGATCCCCTCGGGATGAGGTCTTCTTCTCTTATCTCCCCTTCCCGATTGTCTCCTTCTTTTGAAGAAGTTACTAGTTCTGAAGCTCGTCGCACTGGTCCTCTGATCCTTCTTCCTAAATTCAATACACCAGCTGGTTTCTTTGGCTTCTTAGTCTTTTCTTTGACGATCAAGGCTTTCAGCTCCTCTTGCCTCTTGGCCAGAGCCATGATCATTCGTTGAAACTGAGCATTTTGAGTTTGGAGATCCTTCACTGTTTGTTCAAGAGCCATTTCTTTACTGCTGAAATAAACAGCAAAGAGGATGAGAAACCTGCTTTTGCAATGAGATGTATGATATGCTTATGCAATGCTTTCAATGACCTTATTGGATTTAAGCTCTTTTAAACAAAACAGGAAACAAAACTCTTTATTAGTAAGTTTTTAAGGAAACAAAAGATTGCACAGGAATAAACATTGAAAGGAAATCCTAAACTCCTAAGTCTCCCATGGGGATTCCTCTTGGTGTTGAGGTAGGTATTGAGATTCTTCTCTTCATGAAGCTGCTTTGTTAATTCCAGCACTTTCTTCTCACTTGCACAAAATTGAGCCTCAAAAGTATCCTGTTCTTTCTTGAGCTGGATCCAATACTTTTGCAACTCTTCGAAGTTGGTTGGCATATCAGGATGGAGAATAATGCAGGACTCGCCCCCTTGAACAACAGGTTCTAAGATCACTGGTAATATGGCATCGTATGGCATCATAATACTTTGTGCTCGAGCTTGTACCCATTTGAGGTAAGGTTCCAAAGGGATGGAATTATTGCGCCCCAAAGTCTTACTATCAGTCTTCTTAATAATGCCCCAACCGCGGATGAACCTCTAATGATAACTTTGCAGATCATTTGAGTAGTTGAACACAATACCTTGGATGAGAATATCCGGTGGACCCTCTCTCCGTGCATAACCAAACTGACGTAGTTATAAAGAAGGATTGTAGGTGATGCCTCCCCTAATGCCCAAGAGTGGCACATTAGGAAATTCTCCACAGCGATCAATAAAAGAGATGTCTTCTTGAGAGCGAGGACACCAATGGATGTCAGAGTGAGAGAGACATTAATCTTTGACTCCACCTTAAGCCTAAATCATTCTGCATTGTTGACCGAGGAAGGTGCGAAATAAACCACCTATATAGCAGAGGGGTGTAACACATGAGAGTTCCTCGCTTCTTCAGAGTACGAGTATGGAGAGAATGTAGGATATCCCCGAGCAATGTAGGAACCGGATTCTAAGCAAGGAAGATGTTAATGGAATTCACATCTATAAATTGATCTGAATTAGGAAACAGGACCAACCCATGGATCAAGAGAGCTAAAACATCTTCGAAGGCATGGTAACTCATTGCATCTAGGAAAATATGAGCTTTCTCCATTAGAAAATTTGTAAGAAGGCCCTTAACTCCGCTTCTTCTTTCCCAATGAGATTCAATATCAGATGGCTTCAAGTGAAAAGCTACGGCAATATATTCAGCAGTTGGATCTTGTTCTAACATAGTGAAAGGTACTCGCTCCAATATAGGTAAACCAAGTAACTTATAGAATTCTTCCAGTGTAGGTACCGGTTGATAATCGGGAAATGTGAAGCAATGGTGCTTGGGATCAAAGAATTGGAATAGAACACTCATCAAAACTTCGTCAAATCCAGTGGTAACCAAGCTGAGCATATGACCATGTCTTTTGTTGAATGGTGATTCCTCGGGAACTTTCAAGATCAATTCCTTGAACTTGGGAGGGATTTCTGTGGAGTTAATCCAGATGGTTTTTCTACGACCTGAATTCATACCCTATAAAACAGCAAATAGGTAAATCCAACAGGCCCTTGAAATGGTTAGTATATATGAATGTCATGATGTTTATGATGTTATGATTATGCATAAATCATAGACAAACACAAAAAAACCACACAATAGACCTTAGGTTCAAAGGCTTTCATGAGAACTAAGGTAAGTACCCTCTTGAATGTTCAGATGGCTCAACATGTCCTATTAATAGTAATCGGGTTCTAAGGAGTCTCAAAATCATTGACCTTCCCATCAAGAATTGTTTCAGCTCACGCACCGAAGTATTGCAGCCAAAAAATCCCAAAAGTCCAGTCTCAATGAGTGTATCCTCGAGTATCAACCAATATTTGTTCGGAACCAAAGTCGGTTATCTCACTACTTTCTAATGGCTAGGATGAGTCGATTAAAGGTTCTAAAGGTCAGTTAGCGCTTAGTGACACTATGATAAAGCCTAGTGTTATCCTTGACTTACTCAAGGAACATTAGTACAATCCAGATTATTGCGCTAACGTAGCCACCATTTTGTCCGTATCGATCTATGTCGTACAACCTCCATGATTTATTGCTACTTACCTAAAAGGTGCCCCAGATCTGGGTGTAGGATCTTTACAAGAATACACCAACAAACCCTCAAAGATAAAGCAATAAAACACACAATAAAGTATTTAAAAATGATTAACTAAAACTCTAAGATAACTCCACTGTATAATCTCCCCAACAAAGTCGTTAGTTTTGTGATACGGTGGCAGAACAGACTGTTATACTGGTTTTGTGTTTTGTATTCGCAAATGTGCGGTAAGAAAGAGTTGCCACCGACTTTTCTTTTATCCAACAAAGGAAAGGGTGAAAAAAACATAAAAATACCTTTTTCGAGAAATTATGAGTAAGGGGGTAGATTATGGAAAGGGAAGGTGTTAGAACCCCTTCAATTTGTGGTTTTCCACGGGCTCTTAGGTACTTACTCATTTTTGAAAATTTCTTTCGTATTTGTGTATTTTGAAAAGTTTGTTTTCTTTATGATAACTCTTGTATCGGTCCTCAAGAGTGTTGGTAAAGCGTTTTTGAAAAAAGGTTTTGAAAGTGTAGTGTGAAAAAGGTTATTTTTTAGCAAGTCCTAACAGTTATCTACCTACTCGAAAAAAGCGTTTTTTTTTCTTCTTTCCTTTAGATAGTGCTATCCTACTATTAGTGAGTAGGTAGCCCTATCATTGGATGTTAAGGGACTATCGGAGGAACGTTTACGGTCACTAAGGCAACTGGGCAAGAA
Organism: Vicia faba; assembly: GCA_948472305.1. Classification (NCBI taxonomy): domain Eukaryota; kingdom Viridiplantae; phylum Streptophyta; class Magnoliopsida; order Fabales; family Fabaceae; genus Vicia; species Vicia faba. Next base: position 1,331,913,384 of record OX451739.1, read on the forward strand.
CCTTTAGTAATTGTCCTAAAGTTCTAAGATCACTTTTTAACCGAGTCGGCGTTGAAAGGGTCATCGAGGGACTTGTGATCTCTTGAACTAAAGGACATCCACTAAAAATTCTCACGTTTCGAGAATTGTGACCATTTTCAAAGGCAACCAGAGTGGGGTACCCTAGAGGTGAGAATGTGCAAGTGTGTTGAGATTCAGTTATTTTTGGTCTTTTTGTTAGGTTAGCTAACGATTGATTTTAGTCTTTTCATACAAGCCTATTTACTAACAGTAATATAGTAAAATAATAAAGCAATAAATGTGCCAAGAATAAAATGCAGAAAAATATATCCAATGTTATTACACGGCTTTGGGAGAGATACATTATAAAAATGCGGAAAGTAAAATCCTAATTATTATTACAAATCAGTAGGCAGTTACAATAATAAAAAAAATGCGAAAGTAAATAAATGCGCATGAATTGAAAATATGTCTAAAATCCAAAGTGAAAGGAATTTTGTTTGTTTGTTTTTGTTATGAAAAGAAATTGAATTAAAAATCATGAGTCTATTCAATTTTAGTTTTTTAAGAAAATATTAAAATAATTAATTAATTGAAAAAATTAACATTAATAGTAAAAACTAAAACCTAATATATATTTTTTTTGTGATTTTTGACTTTTAATGTTGATTAAAAACTAGAAGAAACAAAGTAATGAAAAAAGATAAACTAAATGGAACAAGCAGTAAAAAGAAAAGGGGTAATCTGCAGGATGCAGGCCTGGATCGAAAGGCCTAAGGTTGCCTTTCAATCCAAGTGAAAAGGCTGATCGAAGGTGCCTAATGATGGAACATGATATACTCTTCCAATCTGGGACATTGGATCTGCAAGCAAGTTTGTTAGAAAAAACACAAAAATGTATGACCTGGGTGTCGAACCCAGGTCCTTCGATTCCCTCTCTAATTCTAATCTAGAGTTATTTCGTCCTGCAATCCCAAGAATCCTGAGATTTGAATATGGGTTTAGATTTAATGGATCGTCACTGTATCAAGCGTTTTGAGCGCATTTTTAGGTTATGCCCTAGAAATGGAAATCTGAGATTCAAGCATTCAAGCTTGTAGGAAATATGTTAACCTACCTTATGCAATGTCATGAACACATATATGAACATTAGATCTGTTAATAACACATATTTAGAAAGATTGAAATAAAAAATAATATGCCAACGGTGATGACTGGTTATGGATATTTTGGACGTGGAGGCGCTTGACTACGGGCCTGGTTCAACTTCTGGGAGTCTCAGGGGATGAATGGTGGACTCGTTTTGGCCTGGAATTGGCTGGAGAGAGAGATTTTGAATTGCACTACATTGAAGAAAATTGGAGCTTTTTGCTAGGGTTTGTTTGAGGTAGTTGCGCGTGTGTTGTGAGGCAGTATGTATGTGTCCTTTTTCTTGATGTTATGCGGTTTATATAGGCAAGGGATTTTAGGTTAACATTTGTGTATCAAATCTTGTTCCATTATGATGATGAGATTTGATTTGATTTCTTCATAAAAACTTGCTATATTTAAGTTAATCTGGTGCAAATCTATTTTCGTGCGTGTGATCGGTGGAAATAGAACTGACTGTTTTTAAATGCTGGTTCGCGAAATGTCGCGGTAAGCAAGAGTCGCCACCGTCTTTTATTTTCTCCAACATGGAAAGGACAAAAGCACAGCAAAATTCCTTTTCGAGATGTTTCTCGGTTCGGGAGGTAGATTATAGAAAGGGAAGGTGTTAGCACCCTTTCTATCCGTGGTTATCCACGGGCTCTTAGGTACTTGCTCACTATGTTTTCAAAATTTTTTGCTTTTCTTGTGTTCGTGGGTTTTGAAAAAGTTTGTTTTGAAAACTTCTAGGTAACTCTTGTATCAGTCCTCAAGAGTGTATGAAGTATTTGTTTGAAAACTTTTGTCAGAAAAGTGTAAGTGCGAAAAGTTTGTTTTGTTTTTGAAAGAGCAAGTACCCAAGAGAAATCTACCTACTCAAAAGAAATTAAGTTGTGTAAATGTCCTTTAGACAGTACTATCCCACTATTGAGAAGTAGGTAGCACCGCCGTTGGAGTTATTCGGGTCAATTCGATTATAGGGACATATGTGGTCACCAAAGCAATAGTAGGACGCCTTAGCGGTAACCCTAATGTCCTAGATCCTTTTTATCCGAGGCAACCGTTTCGAGGCAACTTGGATCTTTAGACAAGAGGGCGACCTCTAAAACACCCTATACTCAATGACCACGTCGAGGCAACCAAGTGAGGCGTACCCTAGGAGTGGCATGTGCGAGTGTGTCAAGTTTCAATTAAGTTATCTTTGCACATGTATTATGGTGAGCTACGAGTTGGTTTTATTTTTCAAGCAATGTCTTGTCATGCATAGTTAACAGTTAATAATTGCGGAAAATAAATTGCGGAAAGTAAATCTACGCTATTACAAGGCGTCAGGTATTTACATCGCCAAAAACATAACCCTTGAAAAGTAAATTGCGAGAAAAAAATAAAGAAAGCGATAAAAAGGGTCCTAATTATGCTATTACATTCTCGTAGCAATTACATCAATATAATCAAAAATAATATGCGCGAAATGGAAATTGAATTAGAGAAGTCTTAGGGTTTTGACCCTTTTTTGAGAAAAGAATGGAATTTTGGTCCTTTTGCATTTAATTAAACCTAATTCTAATTAATTAAATAAAAGAAATGTTTTTTTATGTTTTTTAATGTTTTAATGAAAATAAAAGAAAAGAAATTAAAATTGTCAAAAGAAAAACCCTAATTCTATGTTGATTTTATTTATGGTGAAAAAGATTAAAGTTAACCTAATTAACTAAATTAATTACATTTAGAATTTATTTACAAAAAATAATAAATTAAGGTGAAATTAATAATAATAATAATAATAATAATAATAATAATATTAGTTTTCTGAATTTATTATGAAAATAATTAATTTGTTAATTAAATATTAATAATAATAATAATTAATAAAAAGATTAAATGGAAATTAAAAAGGAAAAGAATAAAGAAACCAGGGGGTGATGGGCCTAACAGAGGGGTACGTTTGGCAATTCTGGTCCATTAAGCTGTTCAGTCCATTGACTTTTTGAGATCCTCCATGGCATGGTTGACTGGGAGCATGGTGGTCTTCCCATCCTGACCATTAGATTAATGCCTGAACACACATGGCGCTGGGATGTTAGAAGTGTATGGTGGACATCATTTAGGAAGCCTGCATGTGAATAGGTAAAGAAAAATAGAAACAAGTATTTGGGGGACCTGGGATTCGAACCCAGGTCCCAATGATCACCAGCCAGCTCATCTTCCACTACACCATGTGCCTGCATTTGTTATTATGATAATGAACAAATATTATATTGGACAATTAATACATATGCTGTAAACAACATAAAAACGTGCGCTCATTTGAATGGCTCAACCATGCGCTTACACGTCCTTCGTCTTCCTCGTTTTCCTGTAAAAACAAAGTCAGATAGCGGGGGTTTTTAACCCCCACAAAACATGATGACCAAAAATAGCGATTAGGGTTGTGAGCAACATAAATATTTCGCAATGGTCCCCTTAGATTCGTCTGGTCTCAACGATTCTAACCATGGGTCTTAAAGGTTCCAATTTTTCCTGGATAATAAAGCCCCAAATCCAAAGCTTATGAACCCTAAAATTTGTCAATGGCAACTTTCGATTCTGCGCATTTTAATCCAATTAGCTTATGCCATTAGCTTTATATGAGTGTTAACAATACAAAACAATCAATAAAACATGTTAATTATGCATGAAATAGCCAATGCGATTCTGAAAAAATCAAGCAAATCGTGGTTCTGTTCTTGAGGATTCCTTGAGCTTTAAGGCTTGATTTTGATTCCTACACGTCCCTGACACTTCCAGCAATGTGTTAGAATCCACAAATTGCTTTGAATCGTGCTAGAATGCAGAAAACAGTTTTCAAGTTTTCTTGATTTTTTTTTAATGTGGTTATGGCTTTCTTGCAGAAAATTCATGTGTGTGGAATCAGGGTTGGCTTGTATACTTATAGTAGAATAGAATTAGGTCACAATCTTGCAAAGAAATCCATGGAATTGATGTTTCAATATTTGATTGAAAATCAAATATTTTTGAATCTTTTTGATTGAAGAAACTTGCTAAATTTGGAGATTTTGATATCCTTGATTGGTACACGAAATTGCCAGCATGATTAGGTCATTCTTGCTTCATAAAAAGATTGAAAAACCATATCTTGATATTTCCTACAATTTAAATTAATTAAATGAATTAAAATCAATTAAAAATCCAATTAATTAATAAAAAATAAGAAAATAAATTCAAATAATCTTAATGGGTCGTTCATAAGTCTTGGATAAAGTTTCAAGAAGAAATTTGAGGCCCATTAGCAAAAACAAGGTGTTTTGAGCAAAGTTGACTTTTGCAAATTCATGAAAATTTCCCAACTTCTCCAATGCATATCTTGCTCAAATTTGATCATATGACCATTTTCTTGGACATTTTGGAAAGGTCTTGAAGTCCTCTACCAATGCCTCTGGTCCCATGTCATTTGGATTTACCAATCTCAAGTTATGGTCTTTGACTTAAAGTGCACTTTTGTTGACTTTTGAAATTGACCTATAATGTGGAAATTGATAACTTTTTGTGAGAGCATTTCTTGGACTTGGAGTGTGAAGATGAGTTGTAGGAAATGTCATCCCCTTCAAAATAAGCATTGGATGGGATTTTTCTGATGAACCATGAAAAAGTTATGCCTTGGTCAAGATACAGTTGACTTTTCTTCTGTCCAAAAATAGCAACTTTTGCATCTTGATGATTTTTGAGCCATGCTTGTGGAATCATGATCAAGACTTGATCAAATGATGATTGTGGGCTCAAAATAAGATGTTGACCAAAAATTTTTACTTTTGACTGCAAAATGACCATTTTGCCCCTGTAGTTGACTGTAGGTCAAATGAGGCTTTTGTCTGTGCAAATTGGCACTGTGAGTCTTGAGACTTGGCATGTAGGTGCTTGAGGATGTATAGAGGCCTATGAGACTTTATTGAACCATCTAAAACCTAAAATTCCTTGAAAGAACCAAAACCCTAATTTCAGCTGTCTTAGGAGATGGTTTGGACTGTGCAATCCTTGAGCAAATCTTGAACCATTTGAAGATGATTCTTGACAAATATTGAAGAATATGGGAGGGAAAATTTTGGGGTACAGCAGTTGCCCCTGTTCAATCTTCTTAAACCTGAGGATGTAGATTGGCTTGCGTGCCTTTCGTGATCCGAAGGTGGAAGATGATTGAACACTAAAGTGCCCAGAAATTTGCACTCGCATAGTGTAGTATCAACAATGTGATGTCGGGAATGGGCTTACAGATGCCATTTGGAGAGATGATGGATGGGAGGATGGGCTTATAGATGCCATCTGAAGATGTGACAGAATCTTGCTGGGGACTGGCTTATAGATGCCATACGGAGATGTAATGGATAGTTGTGGAGATGGGCTTAAAGATGCCATCCAAGGGTGTTTGTTGAATTGTTCGAGCTGGTCGAGTAGACAGTTGTCCTGTCTAGTTTCAGGTATTAATCTACAATCAGTTGTTCACGGATATTTCCTGGCTAGTTACAGGTGTTGATCTAGAACTTAAGAAATGTGGTCGAGATAGCTTTCCTGGCTGGATTCAGGTATAGATCTCTGACCTGAGAAATAAAGATGACTTCCTGGCTTGCTACAGGTATTGATCTTCAATCTCTTCATGTAGATAACTTTCCTGGCTAGTTACAGGTATAGATCTACAATCGATCGTCCATATATACTTCCTGGCTAGATACAGGTATTAATCTGGAACTTAAAAGAGGTGGGTCAAGGAGATAGCTTTCCTGGCTGGATACAGGTGTAGATCTCTGACCTGAGAAATAAAGATGACTTCCTGGCTTGCTACAGGTATTGATCTTCAATCTCTTCAATGTAGATAACTTTCCTGTCTGGTTTCAGGTATAGATCTACAATTAGTCGCTCACAGGTATGCCCTGGCTAGATACAGGTATCAAATCTGGAACTTCAAAAGGTTGGTCAAGATAGCTTTCCTGGATGGATACAGGTGTAGATCTCTGACCTGAGAAATAAAGATGACTTCCTGGCTTGCTACAGGTATTGATCTTCAATCTCTTCATGCATATAACTTTCCTGTCTGGTTTCAGGTATAGATCTACAATCAATCATCCACAAATATGCCTTGGCTAGATACAGGTATCGAATCTGGAACTTCAAAAGGTTGGTCAAGATAGATTTCCTAGCTGGATACAGGTGTAGATCTCTGACCTGAGAAATAAAGATGACTTCCTGGCTTGCTACAGGTATTGATCTTCAATCTCTTCATGTAGATAACTTTCCTGGCTAGTTACAGGTATAGATCTACAATCGATCGTCCACATATACTTCCTGGCTAGATACAAGTATTAATCTGGAACTTAAAAGAGGTGGGTCAAGGAGATAGCTTTCCTGGCTGGATACAGGTGTAGATCTCTGACCTGAGAAATAAAGATGACTTCATGGCTTGCTACAGGTATTGATCTTCAATCTCTTCAATGTAGATAACTTTCCTGTCTGGTTTCAGGTATAGATCTATAATTAGTCGCTCACAGGTATGCCCTGGCTAGATACAGGTATCAAATCTGGAACTTCAAAAGGTTGGTCAAGATAGCTTTCCTGGCTGGATACAGGTGTAGATCTCTGACCTGAGAAATAAAGATGACTTCCTGGCTTGCTACAGGTATTGATCTTCAATCTCTTCATGCATATAACTTTCCTGTCTGGTTTCAGGTATAGATCTACAATCAATCGTCCACAAATATGCCTTGGCTAGATACAGGTATCGAATCTGGAACTTCAAAAGGTTGGTCAAGATAGATTTCCTGGCTGGATACAGGTGTAGATCTCTGACCTGAGAAATAAAGATGACTTCCTGGCTTGCTACAGGTATTGATCTTCAATCTCTTCATGTAGATAACTTTCCTGTCTGGTTTCAGGTATAGATCTACAATTAGTCGCTCACAGATATGCCCTAGCTAGATACAGGTATCGAATCTGGAACTTCAAAAGGTTGATGGTAATCATCTTTGGATTGACCTCTTCCTGAAAAGGCAAAACATTAGTTGTATGCAATATCATGATGTATGGAATGCATGATGTCATGATGTTCTCAAAATAAATGAGATTGCGTCGTATGCACTTTATCATGTATGTAAATAGGAGGTATGAGATGTGATATGTTTATGAATGTATTTTCGTCTAGGAAAATAAATCATTGACGAATGCCGGGAGCTTGTTGAATCCTGGGCTGATGTGGAAGAGTAGAGTTCTTCGTTTCCGCTGGATATGATGAACGAAGATGGTTGCAAGAATGAACCAGTAGGAGAAGATGACTCCGTTGGGGAATAAACCTAGGGAAGAGATGACTCTGCGGAGAATTACTCTGTGGGGAAGAGATGCTTCGCTGAAGATTTTAATGATAACTCCTGTTGGGGATACCGTTGTTAAGCTCTGTTGGGGAATTTGATGATAAACTCCGCTGGGGGATAGAAAGAACTTCGCTGAGGATGATCTTTCCGTTGCAATTTGCTGAGGATAACCCAGTTAGACTCTGGTGGGGAATAACCTTTGAAGATGGCGGGGAAGAGATATTTGTACTCTGCAGGGGACAAGCTTCCAGAATCTACTGGGTAAGATGATTCATCTCTCCTGTGGAAACTCTTGAGGAAATGGCTCCACTGGGGGTATCTTGTATTCCGCCGGGGAACAATCTTATATTTCTGTCGAGGAATATTAAGACTGTCGGGGATGCTTGCTGAGGAATATCTGTATACTCCGCTGGGGAATATTAAGATCTTCTGGGGGTACCCAACTTTTCCAGGACTGGTGGTAGACCAACTTTGCTCGGGGGAGAGTATTGCTGACTTATTGGTGATACTGTGCCTTTTTAGGGCTGATGGGAGACCAACTCTGCACGGGGAGTGAAGGTCATATTCTTCAGCTGAACTTACCTTGGTACCTTAGTGGACAGAGCAACTAGATCACTTAGACAATGTTTATTGCCCCTGTTTCTGATATCACCTGTAATTAGTCCTTTGTTTCGTATGAAAATATTTGTGATTAGCAATTAATGTCAAATGCATATATCAAAAATGAACATTGGACGTTCTTTGCAAAACAAAACAGATAAAGGAAAAACAGTTGGCAATTTGTCTGAAAAATGAGCTTGTATTGATTTTGAATTTTGCCTGTAAATAGGCGTTTTTGTACAAGAGGCTGACGTCCTAGTAAGAGAACGCCACCGAACAATAGAGTTTATACAATTTGTGAAAAGAAAACAAAACAGCTATGTGAAAAATCCCACTGGGTTCCAACTCTGCTATCGCCTTTATGTCTTCAAGTGTCTCATCACTTTGCTGCTTAGTTGAAGATGAATCTGATTGATTGGTGTCGTCTGAGCCTGATGGTCGATACCTAAGGCTGGATGCAGGGTGATCCAATGAGACATAGTATTACGCTTATCCCTAATTTTTGCCTGGACTGCCCTTTCGGGTTTTCAGTCCACCGGGATACCCATTTTTGCCCAAGCCGCCTTTTCAGGTTTTCGACTTGCCGGGTGTACAAATTTTTTCATTTTCATCCCTTATTTTTGCCCGAACCCTTTTGGTTCGCCGGGAAGCCCTTATTTTTTCCTAGGCCAGTCGACCTAGTGGGTCTTTGATCATGCGTAGTATCTTTTTACTATGTCTGCATTGGCGGGGTGAGGAAGGTCGTCACCATCCATGGTGGTTAGAATCATAGCTCCTCCTGAGAAGATATGCTTAACCACAAATGGCCCTTCGTACGTAGGGGTCCATTTGCCCCTAGGATCACCTTGAGGTAGAATGATGCGCTTGATTACCAGGCCCCCGACTTGATACTCTTGTCGTCTGACTTTCTTGTTAAACGGCTTGATCATCCGTTTTTGGTACGTCTGACCATGACAAATAGCAGCGAGTCTCTTTTCGTCGATTAGGTTTAATTGATCAAGCCGAGTCTGGATCCAGTCATCTTCGCTCAAACCTGCATCCTTCATTATCCGGAGAGAGGGTATCTGGACTTCAATAGGCAAGACTGCCTCCATGCCATGGACCAAGGAAAAGGGAGTTGCCCCTGTTGATGTCCGTGCTGAGGTACGGTACCCATGAAGAGCGAATGGTAACATCTCGGGCCAATCTTTGTAGGTCACTGTCATCTTCTGCACAATTTTCTTAATATACTTATTAGCTGCTTCGACAGCCCCATTCATCTTCGGCCGGTAAGGAGAAGAGTTGTGGTGTTGTATCTTGAATTGCTCGCAGAGCTCAGTGATCATCTTGTTGTTAAGATTGGTACCATTATCCGTAATGATCCTCTCTGGTATTCCGTATCGGCAAATCAGGTTGTGCCGAATGAACCGTGCCACGACATTCTTGGTTACGGTGGCAAAGGAAGTTGCTTCAACCAACTTCGTAAAGTAATCAATCGCTACCAGGATGAAGCGATGCCCGTTGGATGCCGTAGGTCTGATCTTGCCGATCATATCAATGCCCCACGTTGCAAAAGGCCAAGGTGCTGTCAAGACATTCAAAGGAACTGGAGGAATGTGCACCTTATCAGCATAGATCTAGCATTTATGACATGTCCGAGAATGTTGATAACAGTCAACTTCCATTGTGGACTAGTAGTATCCTGCCCGAAGGATTTTCTTTGCCATGGTATGTCCACTGGAATGAGTTCCGAAGGTACCTTCATGCAGCTCTGCCATGATTCTTTCCGCTTTAGTTTTATCCACACAACACAGTAAGGTTGAATCATGGTTTCGTTTGTAGAGAATGTCATTACTGAGGAAGAACTTTGCCGCAAACCTTCTCAGAAACTTCTTATCATTAACGGATGCACCCTCGGGGTATTATTGAGTTTTGAGGTACCTCTTCACTTCATGATACCAAGGTTTTTCTGTTACCTCTTCAGTCTCAAGATCACAGCAATGTGCAGGTTCATCCAATTTCCAAATAATGATTCGGGGAGCCTCGTTGTCCCATTTGACTTTGAACATAGAAGACATCATAGCTAACGTGTCTGCCAACTGATTCTCCTCTCTTGGGAAGTGTTTAAAGGTTATCTCCTCGAAATGGGGAAGCAACGTCAACACATACTCCTTGTAGGGAATAAGATTTGGGTGTTTCGTATCCCACTCGCCTTTGATCTGACTGATCACGAGAGCGGAATCTCCGAAGACACTCAGAAACTTGATCCTTAGGTCAATTGCAGCTCGAAGACCCATGATGCATGCTTCATACTCCACCATGTTGTTGGTGCAGTTGAAACATAGTCGGGCGGTAAGTGGAGTATGAGAGCCCTTGGGAGATATGATCACGGCGCCAATACCATTACCCAAAGCGTTTGAGGCTCCATCAAAGTGCATAGACCATCAGGATCCTTCCTCAGGTCCTTCATCCGGTCCAGGTACTTCACAATCAGTCACTAGCATGATATTCTCGTCTGGAAATTCGAAGTTCATGGACTGGTAGTCATCCACTGCCTGATGTGCCAAATGGTCTGCCAATACACTTCCCTTGATTTCTTTCTGAGTCGTGTACTGGATATCATATTCAGTCAAGATCATCTGCCATCTTGCTATTCTTCCGGACAAGGCAGGCTTTTCGAAGATGTACTTAATCGGATCCATTTTTGAAATCAACAGAGTAGTGTGAGTCAACATATATTGTCTTAGCCGGCGAGCAGCCCATACCAAAGCGCAGCAAGTTTTCTCGAGCAGTGAGTATCGGGTCTCACAGTCGGTAAACTTTTTGCTAAGGTAATAAATAGCATGCTCTTTTCGGCCAGACTCGTCATGCTGCCCCAGCACACACCCTATTGAGTTGTCAAGCACTGTCAAGTATAAGATTAGAGGTCTCCCTTCAACCGGTGGCATAAGAATGGGTGGCTCTTGGAGATACTCCTTGATTCTTTTGAAAGCGGCCTGACATTCATCGTTCCAACGTACTACTTGATCTTTCTTCAGTAGCTTGAAGATTGGTTCACATGTAGCAGTTAGGTGCGAGATGAATCGGGCAATGTAGTTCAGCCGTCCTAGAAAGCCTCTGACTTCCTTCTCTGTCTTGGGAACTGGCATCTCTTGTATGGCTTTCACTTTGGCAGGGTCCACTTGAATACCTTTGTCGCTCACGACGAAGCCTAGTAGTTTTCCAGATCTCACCCCGAAGGTCCACTTGTTCGGGTTTAATCTCAGCTTGTACAACTTCAACCGGTCAAACAGCTTCTGTAGATGGTCAAGGTGTTCCTCCTCAGTTTGGGACCTTGCAATCATATCGTCGACATATACTTCAATTTCATGATGGATCATGTCATGAAATAGAGCAACCATGGCACGCTGATACGTTGTCCCAACATTTTTCAACCCAAAAGGCATGACCTTGTAGCAAAAGGTACCCTACTGAGTAACAAAAGTGGTCTTCTCCATGTCTTCAGGAGCCATTTTGATTTGATTATAACCGGAGAAACCATCCATGAAGTAGAATACCTTATGCTGGGCAGTGTTGTCAACCAGAACGTCGATGTGAGGCAGAGGGAAGTCATCCTTAGGGCTCGCCCTGTTCAAATCCCTGTAATCAACACACATTCGGACCTTACCATCTTTCTTCGGTACTGGAACCACATTGGCGACCCACTAAGGGTAAGAAGTCACTCCTAGAAAACCGGCGTCGAATTGTTTCATAACCTCAGCTTTAATTTTCTCGGACATCTCTGGACGCATACGGCGGACCTTCTGTTTTACCGGGGGCAGTCTTCCTTGGTAGGCAAGTGATGAACCACAATATCAGTATCTAACCCAGGCATATCCTCGTAGGACCAAGCAAATATTTCCACATAGTCATGCAGCATCTGAATCAACCGTTGTTTCACACTAGACTCCAGATTGGCACCAATCTTGACTTCCTTTTTGTCTGTTTCAGTACCCAGATTTATCGTTTCCACTGGCTCTTCATGTGGCTGAATGGCCCTCTCTTCCTGGAGTAATAGTCTTGCAAGCTCACCAGGCACTTCGCAATCATCTTCACCTTCGTCATCGGCTAAGTTGATCTGATTTTCAAAGTCATAACTGGCAATAGCAGAGTCGTTACCAGTGAGATCCAGAGTGGATTGGGACCTGTATATGTGAGTGTGTGTAAATATAGCTGTTTTGCAATATATAATAAAGAAAGACAAGGAGCGCAAGATTTGAAATGCAAAAAACGTCCAATGCTTTTATTAATGATATATGAAAATGACACACAAAAGCCCTCACAAATGAAGCCACGGTGCCCCGGGTAAGACACCGGGCCATAAAGTTTAGTAATATTGTTTGTTACAAATTCAAAACAAAGGAGTTCATTACTGAGTGACAAAATTAATAGGTATGAAGTCTTTCGCAGTCCAGTTGCTTGGTCCACCATCAGTCGTAGGGTAGATCCAGCTGTCGAATTCAGATTCTTCCACGTCATCATCATCCCTAATAGCATTTACTCCATGATTGGGCATGGGGGCTGTTACAACATTAGGCCTCTCGGGCGCCTCGAACTCAACCTCTTTAGCATCAATAAGGTCCTGGACCTTATTCTTCAGAGCCCAACAATCATCTGTGTTATGCCCCGGGATGTCAGAGTGATAAGCACAGCGGGCGTTGGGATTGTACTTTGGAGAGGTTGTGTTCACAATCTTCGGAGCTTCTCTCAGATTCACCAGATTGGTTGTTAATAACTGCGGAAATATCTAGGACAAGGTCATGCTGAGTCGAGTAAACTGCCTTTTAGGTCTCTCACCCCTTGGCTGATTATATTGCTGAGGAGCAGCAGCAGGCTTTGAAATAACCACCGCATTGACAGCTTGGCGGCGTTCCGGTTTATTCTGTCTCCTTGAACCATAGACAACACTAGATTCCTTCTTGAACAATTTTTTCTCAGAGCTCGAAGAAGCACCCTTCTGTATTTTCCCAGACTTGATACCGGCTTCTATTCTCTCACCAGTCAGGATAAGGTCTGTAAACCCGGCAGAAGAATTCCCAATCAAATGGTTGAAGAATGGACCAGACAGGGTCCCCAAGAACATATCCACCAGTTCACGGTCAGTCTGAGGTGGTTGCACCCTTCCAGCCAGGTCTCTCCACTTTTGGGCATATTCCTTGAATCTTTCACCCGTCCTAAGTGACATAACCTGGAGTTGGGTACGCGTAGGAGCGAGGTCGGAATTATACTGATACTGCTTATAAAACGCAGCAGCCAAATCCTCCCAGTTACGAATACTGGCTCCATCCAGTTGATAGAACCATTCGAGTTGAGTCCCTGAAAGACTATCCTGGAAGAAATGGATCCATAAATTCTTGTCAGCTGTATAAGGTTGGATCTTCCTTACATACGATCGGAGGTGCATCTTAGGACAGGAAGCTCCGTCGTATTTTGCAAAAGCAGGTGCATTGAACTTATGGGGAATCACCACCCCAGAGGATAAGCCTAGATCTCCAAAGTCCAACCCGGGCACATGTTGAATCTCCATAGCACTTAAGCGGTCCTCTAGCTGCTTGTACCTATCCTCAGCAGGAGGGTACTGTTCATCATTATAATTCGTCTCGTTGTCGGAGACCACGGGACTAGGAACCCCTCTCTCTTGGGGACTATCTTTCCCTACAGATGGGGTCGTCAGCTCAACCTCATTCTGCAGTGAATTCCCATATCTGCGTCCAGTATTGAACAAGACAGTCCTCTTCTTCTTCTTCATAAGCAGGGTTTTCAACTCTTGTTGACCCTGGGCTAGGCTCATAACCATCTCTTGGAACTGGGCATTCTGGGCCTGGAGAGCCTTGATAGCTTGTTCATTAGTAGGTTCAGAAGTCATGATGATTGCTGAAATAAACAGTGACGAAGATAAGTGACCTGTAAAAAGAGTACCTGTTATGCATATGATGAATGGAATGTGTATGATTTATGTTTTCAAAGACAATCAGGATTCAACTTTGTAGACAAAAGGAAACAAACTTTATTAGATTCAACTTTGGAATTTAAATTGTTCAACAAATTTCCCTTAGGCGTTACAAGAATGAAAATACTAAAAAGTAAATAGAAACTGTAAAAGAAATCATCAATAGGTCTATCAGTGCTCCCATGGCCTCCTCTTCTCGGTACGGATATAGTCATTCAGGACCCGCTCGTTTTCAATTGCTTAGTCAGCTTCTGGATTTTCTGTTCCTGTTCATTGAACCTTTCCCGATAAGAATCCCGTTCTTCTTGTAGTTGCGCCCAAGATCTTTTTAGTGTATCAAAATAAGTGGGTATCTGAGGATGAAGAACAGTTGGAGGAACCCCGTCTCTATCAGGAAATTCAAGAGTAATAGGTCTGACAGCTTCGTATGGCATACCTAACTTCTGAGCACGGATGTAGACCCATCTGAAGTAGGATTCCATTGGTAGAGAAGTCTTCGGTCCCAACTCATGTGGGTCAGCTTTGTGAATTCTGTCCCAAGCCTTGATGAATCTACGACGCAGCTCGTCACTATCTACCTGAAATTCAAAACTGATGTGAGGTACCAACATCTCATGAGGCCCTGCTCTTCTGGCTCTTCCAAACTGACGGAGAGCTAAACATGGATTATAAGAGATTCCTCCCTGGGTACCGATCAATGGGACATTAGGATATTCTCCGCAACGATCAATAACAGCCACCTCATCTAAACCTCTGAGAGTCCAAATGATGTCATTATCAGTAAGAGACATTATCCTATGAGCCCAGCCTCTTCCTTCTTGGTTCTTTAGTACAAACTTAGGGAGGTGCGAAATAAACCACCTTACCAACAAAGGAGCACAACACCACAGAGTTCCCCGTCTTCGGGCAGTACGAGCATAGAGTTGTTGCAGGATATCACCCAAGAGAGTGGGCACAGGGTTTCGAGAGATGAAGATCCTTATGGCGTTGACATTAACAAAGGTATCAGGATTTGGAAACAATACCAGACCATAGATTAAGAGAGCCAGGATGTCTTCGTACGCCCTGAAGTCTAAGTCATTCCAGAAACTATTAGCTTTGCCAACCAGAAACTTATCCAAAAAGCCCTTAACTCCGCTTCTAGTCTCCCAGTTAGCTATTACCTCTTCTTTGATCAAGGGAAGGGCTGCAGCAATCTCTTCAAGCCTAAGAGTACTTTCCCAACCAGTGAATGGAGTCTGTTCCAAAACAGGGATACCAAGCAAATCAGAGAATTCCTCCAGGGTAGGGACCAGCTGGAAGTCTTGAAAGGTGAAGCAATGGTATAACGAATCATAAAACTGGGTCAGGACGCTCATCAAATGTTGGTCCCACTTTGAAGTGACTAAACCGAGAAGAGAACCATGCCTCTTGATGAAGGAAGTAGTATTTGGAATTCTGTCAACCAATTCTTTAAGCAAATCAGGTGGGTGAACAAAGTTGATCCGGATAGTATTCCTTTGCATAGGCATCATGATGTCCTACAAAACAGAGCAAAGATGAAACCCTCTTGTCTTTGAAATGGGTTAGTCCTTATGCAGGATGCATGCAATGTTATGATGGTATGATGTTATGATAAAGGCACACCACAAGTATTCACAAAAGGCAAACATGGTAAAGGCACACAAGTCACACAAAAGAACCCTTAGATTTTAGGCCAGCATGAAGTTTAGGTACTACCCTATTTCCGTTTCAGTTGGTTAAGACCTGTCCTAGAAAATAGTAACCGGGTTCTAGAGGATCTCAATATCACTGACTACCCTCAACCGGTCATAACTCCAGCTTTGCAACCTTTTCTTGCGGCCGAAACCATCGCGGGAGTTTAGCCTCAATGAGTGTAGCATACTGCTACTGTTCTATGGCCAAGTTGGGTCGATTTAAGGTTCTAAGGTCAGTTGGTGCTTAATGACTCCTCAGAAGACCCATATTCTCCTCGTTCCAACACAAGGGATATCGGTACAGACCAAGGTGTCACACCAACGTAGCTACTGCTTCACCCATGTCGGTCTACGCCGGACAGGTCCCTCACAGCTTATTGCTACCTAAAGGGTATTCCCCAGATCCGGGTTAGGATCTATGAAACTCTGATGCAAGCCCACAAATATTTAAAGCAATCAAGGCATACAATTGAAAACATAGAATGATCTAATCCTAAGGTACACCTCACTTATAATATTCTCCCCAGCAGAGTCGCCAGTTCTGTGATCGGTGGAAATAGAACTGACTGTTTTTAAATGCTGGTTCGCGAAATGTTGCGGTAAGCAAGAGTCGCCACCGTCTTTTATTTTCTCCAACATGGAAAGGACAAAAGCACAGCAAAATTCCTTTTCGAGATGTTTCTCGGTTCGGGAGGTAGATTATAGAAAGGGAAGGTGTTAGCACCCTTTCTATCTGTGGTTATCCACGGGCTCTTAGGTACTTGCTCACTATGTTTTCAAAAATGTTTTCTTTTCTTGAGTTCGTGGGTTTTGAAAAAGTTTGTTTTGAAAACTTCTAGGTAACTCTTGTATCAGTCCTCAAGAGTGTATGAAGTATTTGTTTGAAAACTTTTGTCAGAAAAGTGTAAGTGCGAAAAGTTTGTTTTGTTTTTGAAAGAGCAAGTACCCAGGAGAAATCTACCTACTCAAAAGAAATTAAGCTGTGTAAATGTCCTTTAGACAGTATTATCCCACTATTGAGAAGTAGGTAGCACCACCGTTGGAGTTATTCGGGTCAATTCGATTATAGGGACATATGTGGTCACCAAAGCAATAATAGGACGCCTTAGCGGTAACCCTAATATCCTAGATCCTTTTTATCCGAGGCAACCGTTTCGAGGCAACTTGGATCTTTAGACAAGAGGGCGACCTCTAAAACACCCTATACTCAATGACCACGTCGAGGCAACCAAGTGAGGCGTACCCTAGGAGTGGCATGTGCGAGTGTGTCAAGTTTCAATTAAGTTATCTTTGCACATGTATTATGGTGAGCTACGAGTTGGTTTTATTTTTCAAGCAATGTCTTGTCATGCATAGTTAAAAGTTAATAATTGCGGAAAATAAATTGCGGAAAGTAAATCTACGCTATTACAAGGCGTCGGGTATTTACATCGCCAAAAACATAACCCTTGAAAAGTAAATTGCGAGAAAAAATAAAGAAAGCGATAAAAAGGGTCCTAATTACGCTATTACATTCTCGGAGCAATTACATCAATATAATCAAAAATAATATGCGCGAAATAGAAATTAAATTAGAGAAGTCTTAGGGTTTTGACCCTTTTTTGAGAAAATAATGGAATTTTGGTCCTTTTGCATTTAATTAAAGCTAATTCTAATTAATTAAATAAAAGAAATGTTTTTTTATGTTTTTTAATGTTTTAATGAAAATAAAAGAAAAGAAATTAAAATTGTCAAAAGAAAAACCCTAATTCTATGTTGATTTTATTTATGGTGAAAAAGATTAAAGTTAACCTAATTAACTAAATTAATTACATTTAGAATTTATTTACAAAAAATAATAAATTAAGGTGAAATTAATAATAATAATAATAATAATAATATTAGTTTTCTGAATTTATTATGAAAATAATTAATTTGTTAATTAAATATTAATAATAATAATAATTAATGAAAAGATTAAATGGAAATTAAAAAGGAAAAGAATAAAGAAACCAGGGGGTGCTGGGCCTAACAAAGGGGTACGTTTGGCAATTCTGGCCCATTAAGCGGTTCAGTCCATTGACTTTTTGAGATCCTCCATGGCATGGTTGATTGGGAGCATGGTGGTCTTCCCATCCTGACCATTAGATTAATGCCTGAACACACATGGCGCTGGGATGTTAGAAGTGTATGGTGGACATCATTTAGGAAGCCTGCATGTGAATAGGTAAAGAAAAATAGAAACAAGTATTTGGGGGACCTGGGATTCGAACCCAGGTCCCAATGATCACAAGCCAACTCATCTTCCACTAAACCATGTGCCTGCATTTGTTATTATGATAATGAACAAATATTATATTGGACAATTAATACATATGCTGTAAACAACATAAAAATGCGCGCTCATTTGAATGGCCCAACCATGCGCTTACACGTCCTTCGTCTTCCTCGTTTGCCTGTAAAAACAAAGTTAGATAGCGGGGGTTTTTAACCCCCACAAAACATGATGACCAAAAATAGCGATTAGGGTTGTGAGCAACATAAATATTTCGCGATGGTCCCCTTAGATTTGTCTGGTCTCAACGATTCTAACCATGGGTCTTAAAGGTTCCAATTTTTCCTGGATAATAAAGCCTCAAATCCAAAGCTTATGAACCCTAAAATTTGTCAATGGCAACTTTCGATTCTGCGCATTTTAATCCAATTAGCTTATGCCATTAGCTTTATATGAGTGCTAACAATACAAAACAATGAATAAAACATGTTAATTATGCATGAAATAGCCAATGCGATTCTGAAAAAATCAAGCAAACCGTGGTTCTGTTCTTGAGGATTCCTTGAGCTTTAAGGCTTGATTTTGATTCCTACACGTCCCTGACACTTCCAGCAATGTGTTAGAATCCATAAATTGCTTTGAATCGTGCTAGAAAGCAGAAAACAGTTTTCAAGTTTTCTTGATTTTTTTTGAATGTGGTTATGGCTTTCTTGCAGCAAATTCACGTGTGTGGCATCAGGGTTGGCTTGTATACTTATAGTAGAATAGAATTAGGTCACAATCTTGCAAAGAAATCCATGGAATTGATGTTTCAATATTTGATTGAAAATCAAATATTTTTGAATCTTTTTGATTGAAGAAACTTGCTAAATTTGGAGATTTTGATATCCTTGATTGGTACACGAAATTGCCAGCATGATTAGGTCATTCTTGCTTCACAAAAAGATTGAAAAACCATATCTTTATATTTCCTACAATTTAAATTAATTAAATGAATAAAAATCAATAAAAAATCCAATTAATTAATAAAAAATAAGAAAATAAATTCAAATAATCTTAATGGGTCGTGCATAAGACTTGGATAAAGTTTCAAGAATAAATTTGAGGCCCATTATCAAAAACAAGGTGTTTTGAGCAAAGTTGACTTTTGCAAATTCATGAAAATTTCCCAACATCTCCAATGCATATCTTGCTCAAATTTGATCATATGACCATTTTCTTGGACATTTTGGAAAGGTCTTGAAGTCCTCTAACCAATGTTTTTGGTCCCATGTCATTTGGATTTACCAATCTCAAGTTATGGTCTTTGACTTAAAGTGAACTTTTGTTGACTTTTGAAATTGACCTATAACGTGGAAATTGATAACTTTTTGTGAGAGCATTTCTTGGACTTGGAGTGTGAAGATGAGTTGTAGGAAATGTCATCCCCTTCAAAATGAGCATTGGATGGGATTTTTCTGATGAACCATGAAAAAGTTATGCCTTGGTCAAGATACAGTTGACTTTTCTACTGTCCAAAAATAGCAACTTTTTGCATCTTGATGATTTTTGAGCCATGCTTGTGGAATCATGATCAAGACTTGATCAAATGATGATTGTGGGCTCAAAATAAGATGTTGACCAAAAATTTTGACTTTTGACTGCAAAATGACCATTTTGCCCCTGCAGTTGACTGTAGGTCAAATGAGGCTTTTGTCTGTGCAAATTGGCACTGTGAGTCTTGAGACTTGGCATGTAGGTGCTTGAGGATGTATAGAGGCCTATGAGACTTGATTGAACCATTTAAAACCTCAAATTCCTTGAAAGAACCAAAACCCTAATTTCAGTTGTCTTAGGAGATGGTTTGGACTGTGCAATCCTTGAGCAAATCTTGAACCATTTGAAGATGATTCTTGACAAATATTGAAGAATATGGGAGGACAAATTTTGGGGTACAACAGTGCGTTATTTCCATCCTGTTATGAGTTTTTTGGGCCTCCAATATGATGGAAATTGAAAGCTGACATGCCCCTACAGATCAAATTCCCTTCGAATTTGTTCTCTTTGAAAGCTCTAAGCTCCAATTCAATTTACTCAGAGCTTTCCTCATCAGAACATTGTTTCCTTCGAAAGCTTTGAATTCTAATTCGAATTGCATCAGCTTCATTGTCATGGCTCCTTCAAATGAGCCACCCTCTGCTTTGACTGCTTGATTTGAAGAAAATCACCCTAGTCGAATCAGCTCTTGTAGACTTATGAACAAACAAGGAAAGAATCTGGCCTTTAACTCAGGAATTGAAGCCACGATCAAAATTGAATTCTTGCCATATTTGCAAGGAAAACATGCCATTTTGAACTTTGGTTGAACCTGGACAGGTTATGATAGGTCAGGGCTTTCATCATGGTTCCTTCGATTAAGTTTCAAGCTTTTCTCTCTTCGATGGCTTTGAACTTGACCAATCGAAGCATTATCTTGTTGACTGGTCGAAGTGTTGTTCTGCTCTCTTCGATGGATCTGAGTCCTGATTCGAATTGTTCAAGGATCTTCTCATCAGAGCTTCTTCGTTTGAGCCACGGTCTGCATTAATTTGCAAGGCTCATAGTTTTCCTTGTCAGAGCTCCTTCGATCAGCCCTTGTTCTCTTTGATGGTTCTGAGTTCTAATTCGAAGGGTTCAGAACTTCCCTCATTAGGACATTTTAGATCAAGACACCTATGCGCTGATATGCCATTCGAAGGATACTTTGCTCTGATATGCCAATCGAAGGCAATTTTGATGTTCCAATCGAAGGACCCTCTGATGTCCCAATCTAAGGACACCTTGATGTTCCAATAGAAGGACATCCTGATGTTCCAATCGAAGGAAACTTCGATGTTACAATCGAAGGACATTTCGTTCATCTTTAAATTTTAATTTCCTCAAGCCAAAGTTTGCAACCATCCATGTAAAAAAAATATTTAAAGAAAATGAGAGGGCGAATTTTTGAGTACAATAGAGCCTTATAACCTTTGTTTCATAAATCATAAAATAGGCCTTGTTACAACCCTTAAATGACCTAACTGAGGCAAGGTTTCTTTTGAAAGCATACTACAACAATGTTGTTTTAATATGACTCCTAAATGTTTTACTAAATCATTTATGTTGGGATCATACCCTCATATCATATTTCATACTCCAAATTTCAAAAACACCATTGCACCCTCATTTGGGTTCATCCATTGTACACCACAACATCATTTCAATAAATGATTCAATTTCAAAATTTGCATGCACTTTGCATTAAAATTACCATTTTTTAAATAAATAATTTCATTTATAAGCCAGCACGAAGCATCAAGGAATTTCCTACAATGGAAATCATTTTAAAATCCTAAAGTGGTACAATCAGGGTCACTTTGCTTCAAAAGTCCATCACTCAGAGGCAAGACATTTAAAAAAATGGTCTAACAAGTGTAAGACATTCAAAGAATCGATTAGTCAGGGGAAATCCATTTCAAAATTCCAAACACTGGGACACGTTGTCTTAAGATCACCAAATTCCTGTCAAAACACAATTCCTTAAACCCAGCAGGCTAGGGAAAGACCAAGATCCAAGTTCTCTCTGTATATGCATGGTTTCTCACCCCGTCACATAATTATAACTTTTGAGTTCGACACAGGTGTCACAAGATCACGCTTGCACAATATCCTACCCAAGGAACCTTCACCCTAAAAACCTTACAAAAACATACCCACCACAGAGGCACCTACCCAAACATTCAGACATTATCCTCATTCGTATCTGCATATGTCATGCATCGATCATGTCGCTTCATTCTAGCCTCATATCCTGCATATTCATCTAGCATATTCCCATAGCATGATGCTATATTCAAACAAATCTAGAAAACAAAAATCCAGACTCGTCCGAAACCTTAAAAAAAAACAAGCCTCGTCAGGTATCTCCATAAATCCAGCCTCGTCTAGAACCCTATAAAAACAACCCTTCAGAATCTAGCCTCGTTTGGCACCTTAAAAGGACCTTACCTTGTTTGGTAACACTACAGAAAGCTAAACCCATCTTCCCATGACCTTTCCAATAAACAAAATCCCAAACTCGCATAGCCAATGTCATCATGTCTCATGCATCATTCCCTACATACATAAATCTTATCTTCTAACACTCATCTGTGTTAATCTTAATTTTGTCCTGTAACATTCATTTGTGTTGATATTAATTCATCCTCTAACACTCGTTTGTGTTAATCTTGAATTTGTCCTTCAACACTCGTCTGTGTTGATATTTACTTCTTCCCAACACTCGTCTGTGTTGTTTCTTTTTCTAACACTCGTCTGTGTTGATTCCTTCTTGACACTCGTCTATGTTGATTTCGTATCTTCTAAGACTCGTTTGTGTTGATTTTAATTTTGTCTTCAAACACTCGCTCATGTTAACCTTATCTTTCCAACACTCGTTTGTGTTTCCCTTATATTTCTAACACTTGTCCATGTTGACCATATCTTTGCAACACTCGTCTGTGTTGACCTTTTACTTCCCAACACTCATCCATTTGACCTTTTCTTTCCAACACTTATCCGTGTTGACCTCATATTTCCAACACTCGTTCGTGTTAACCTTATTTTTGTACTCCAAAATTTTCCCTCACATTCCTCAAAACATTTCAAGAAAGAACCCCAAGTTGCTCAAGATAGTCCAAGGGTTGGCCAGACAAGCTCTCTCCTAAGGCAGTCTACCTCAAATTAGGGTTTCATGTTGCATCAAGATACTTGAGTCTAAGGGACCCCAAATTCTCAGCATTGTCCTAATATGTTCTCAAGATCATCCATGTCAAGTTTCAAGTCTTACAGAGAAAGTTTGCTAAGTCAATTGCTCAAAGGCCCAAAAATCGACTATGCTAAGGCAAAAGTCAACTATGGCCCACATACAGTCAAACTTCAAAAAATTTGGTCAACATCCTCATTTTGAAGTATATTTCATCATTTGATCAAGTTTTGATCATGATTCATCAAGGATTTCTCATAATTCATCAAGAACCAAAAGTTGCTAAATTAGGGTTTTGTAGGAAAAGTCAACTTAACTTTGATCAAGCATAACTTTCTCATACTTTATGAGAAATGACCCATCCAAGGCTCGTTTTTAAGAGGATTCAATTCCCTACAATCCATCTTCAGCTCCCAAGTTCAAAATATGCACTCACAAGAAGTTATGAATTTGGACATTATAGGTCATTTTGAAAAGTTAACAAAAACAACTTTTTTGTCAAAGCCTTATACATGATCATGGAATATCAAATTGATATGAGACCAAACAGGTTGATTAGAGGACATCTCAAGCTTTCTAAAAAGTCCAAGAACACCTCCAAAGAGTCAAAATTCATGAAGTTATGCATTGGTGAAGTTGACCCTTTTTGCAAAATTGCCAAAAGTCAACTATGCCTAAAACTTCAATTTTTGCCAAATGGGCCCAATCTTTTTCACTTGTTTAGAGTTGGAAACATAGTCCACGAGCTCTAGCCCTTGCCACTTGTCCTTATCATGTTTTTATTATTTATTTTTATTTTTATTTGAATTAATTCAATTTAAATCAAAACAAATCATATAAAATCCAAAATATTGAAAACAAAAGATTTTGTGTTTGTTTCAGGTTTTATTATACAGCTAGCATCAAATCAAACTCGTATAAAGGCATGTGTGCACAAAAAGATTGGATTTGGATCATTTTTGGAAAGATTTTAAGGTGAATCAAATCAAGATCAAGGACATTGATGGAGGAAGATTGAGGCCAGGTTTTCAAACCTAATTCACTCCTCAATACATATAGAGTGGAGGCAGACCCAAAACGAGGTTGAGAAAAGGCGCAACATCAAGAACACAAACTTGAAAAATCATGAAAAAGTGCAAACTCAAATTCAGTGTTCCAGGCATCCTCAAGGCATCCTAGCTATCTCAATCACTTCCTGAGATTCCCAGCAAGCGAAAGAAATCGAAACCAAGCATTTTCAAGCCCTATATCTCACTGTAAGTCAGTCACGATACCTAACATTTCTTGAATTCGAATTCCATGATTTAGGCATTGATAGCATGAACTAATGATATATTCTTGACCCTTAAGACATATGCAAGCTTTCTGTGTTGTTTAATTGCGTTTATATGGCCTATAGTAGATTTCACCATTGCTAGGGTTGCTTGCTTCGATTTGGAATTTTCTTTTACAGGCTAAATTAGACCATGAAAGGGCCATCACTGTACTCAGGAGGTCCAGACGAATCGATTGGTGGCCCTAGTTTTCATTTATCGTGCCCATGGAGAATTTTGAGAAGAACCAGGCTTGTAGCTACAGAAAAATATCCATAGGTAAAAGTTTGGAACTTTTACCCACGGAGCGAGGTCAGGGATGACCTATGTGTCACCTTTCCATTGGAGTGTTTGAATCCTGTCGCGCTTTTTCTTTGTGCCCCACTAACTTCTTTTAATTTCCATATTATTATTACTTATCTTATGTACAGAAAGAACAAGTGGCACAGTTGGTAAGCGTGGTGTTGGATAATGCTTCAGGACCTGGGTTCGAATCCCAGGTCCCCCACTTTTCTCAATATTATTTTCTTTCAGATAATCCAGCGCGTTTGCAAGCCTAAGGACCATCCTGTGTCCTCATCATTCAGTCTGCCAGATGGCCAGATGGCCAAATCTAAAGGCCATCACTAGAGGAGTACAATAGACCAGGGTCAACGCATGGCATGGGATTACAAAGTCAACAAGGACCACCATGTTTTGGGCCCAGATTTAGCTCTTCACACCTCCCCAAGTTGCTATTTTCAGGCCCATTTCTTATTCTTATTCTTTTTATATTTCATTTAATTAATTAATTTAATTTACTTTACTAACAAAAATTAATTTTCTTTTTATTAAAAAAATCACAAAAAAATATTTTTCTATCCAATTAAATTTAAGATATTTATGTTTATTAAAAAAATTAATTAATTTAATTAGGTTTGATTAATTTAGATAACTTTGATTTCCTTTTGTACATAATTAAAATTAATTAGAACAAATAGGTTTTATTTCTAATTTAATTATTTTCTTTTCTTAAAAATAACCAAAAACATAAAAATAGGTCATGTAATTATTTTTCATTAATTAATTTAAATTAGCTAATTATTTATCTTTAATTTTAAAACTTAATTCTTTTCTTAAAAAAATAATTAAAAACAACAAAAATAATTTTTTCTTTTAATTAGGTTAGAGGGGTCAAAACCCTAATTTCTCGACGATCTTAATTTTTTCTCGCGCGCTTTATTTTTCTATTTTTACCCTATTGATGTAACTGCCTACAGTTTGTAATAGTTAATTAGGACGTTTATTTCCATTTATCGCTTTATTTTCAAAGGGTTTGTTTTTGGCTATGTAAATACTCGAAGCCTTGTAATAGCTTAGTTTAAATTCCGCATTTTAAATTCCGTAAATTATGAACTGTTAGATGTATGATATTAGGATGCATGACAAGAATGTATGATTAATTTTAAAACAGTTACATCACCCTAAATGTGCAAAGATAAATAATCTGAAATTGAATCACTCGCACATGCGCACTCCTAGGGTACACTCTCACTTCGGTTGCCTTGGTAAACGGTCATTGAGTATAGGATGCTTTTATGGTCACCCTTTTGTCCAAAGATCAAAGTTGCCTCGGAATGGTTGCCTCAGAATGGTTGCCTCGAATAATTGATCTAAGACATTAGGGTTATTACTAAGACGTCCTAACATTGCTTTAGTAATCGTACGTCCCTTTCGAATTGACCCTCAAAACTCCAACGACGGTGCTACCTACTCACTAATAGTGGGATAGCGTTGTTTAAAGGAAACAAACATAAAACGATTCTTTTTTCGAGTAGGTAGATTAGCTCTTAAGTACTTGCTCAAACAAAAACAAACTTTTTCACACTTACACTCCTTTTCAACAAAGTTTTCAAAAACACTTCATTACACTCTTGAAGACAGAAGCAAGAGTTAAATCGAAGTCAAAACAAAAACTTTTCAAAGCACACAAACACAAAGAAAACAATTTTGAAAATGATGAGCAAGTACCTAAGAGCCCGTAGATAACTACAGATAGAAAGGGTGATAATACCTTCCCTTTCTATAATCTACCCCCCATACTCAGAAATATCTCGAAAAATGAATTTTTCTGTGATTTTTTCCTTTCCTAGTTGGATAAAATAAAATTCGGTGGCGACTCTTGCTTACCGCGATATTTTGTGAACACAAACGCAAAACACAAACCAGCAATTCCTTAAAAAAGGGAAACACGTCTCGGTTCTGGACACCGTATCACACTTATCTTTCCAACACTTATCTGTGTTGACTTTATCCTTATAACACTCATTCGTGTTGATCTTATCTTTACAAAACCCGTTTGTGTTGATTTTATCTTTCCAACACTCGTCTATGTTGATTTTATCTTTCCAACACTCGTATGTGTTGACCTTACTTTCCAACACTCATCCGTGTTGAATCTTTACTTTCCACTTGTCCGTGTTAATCTTTACTTTCTGACACTCGTCCTTGTCAATCTCATATTAGCTCTACTTTTCAAACAAATTGTCCATCAACTTATATTTCCAAAATTCATCTGTGTTGATTCCTTGTTCCAATACTCGTCTGTGTTGATCATTTACTTTCCCGCAATCCTCCGTGTTAACATTGGTCCTTCGCTAATCTTTAGTTTTTTTAACACTCGTCCATATTGATGTTTTTTAACCATATATCAACTACCCTGTTAATGTTAACTTTTGTTTTGGATTTCTATCAACACCCATCCTTTTTGAATTTACCTTTCCCCATCGAGTATTTCCTTTAGATTCCTTCACAAAATCATTGCATTAATCCCCACAAAGTCTGTTGCGTTACGTTTTCATATCCCCAGTAAGAATCCATACAACATGCATATCATTGCATCCATACTCACGGGATAAAATTTAGGATTTATTTTGTATTTAACTATCTTCCACCACGGTTATATGAAGATTGATCACCTTCTTACACCCAGATTGAAGATACTTAAATATGAGCAACTGTAATACCCTTAATTTTGCTCTGATTTCTTTTCATCTATTAAGAGCATCTAATTCATCCTTTATACGAGTTGACTTTCCTTTAAACCATTTAAATATTGTTAGTTCATTTCGCAAGTTCCATTTCAATCACTCAAATTATTCATATTTCATAGGCATTTTTGAATTTTCATCTTTTTATCTAATTTGCATTTTAATGTTTTAGATTATCATTTTAATTAAATTTGCAATTTTGATTATATTTTGCATTTTATTAATAAATGATTTGTCTTCGTAAAACATTTTCAATTTTGATAGCATTTAATTTGTTTTGTTGCAAAAAACAATAAACTTTCATTTTTATAGTCCACAAATCCATTTTTATAGTCCACATCTAATCCTTTTCCAAATCCATTTATCTATTTATCCAAATCCATTTATTCAAATTTTAGTAACACATTACAAATTAATTACAATAAAAACCGAAAAAAGAAAGAAAAAGACAAATCAATATCTTCATTACAGGCTTAGCATCATTTATATAGTTCACGTTGCATATACAAAATACGTAGAAAATTAGTACAAAAAACAACAATAGGGTATGCATCTTCTTTTCAACCATCATATCATCATACAAGTTTCGAATCATCACCAACAAAATGTGAAACCAAACTAACATATACATACAAACTCATACGTGTACCTCATACACACAGCCACATAACAAATCCAATCTAACAAATCTGATCCATACAAAAATTGAAAGCTCACATAAATTCATAACAAACTCACAAAACAAATCTCTCTAAATCCTCTCACCATCCTTCATTCACTCAAAATAGATCCAACAGAATTATCCTCTCACCTCTAATTTTATATCATCACCCTATTCCTCTCATTCATATATAAAAACACCCATTCGCTCTATTATTTCACCAACAAGAATTTTAACGAATCTCTTCTCAAACTCCTCACAAACATTCCCCAAAACTTTGCTAAAGCCACCCTCTCAAAGCACCACAAACCTTCACCTCACTACAAATCTTCAACATACCATTTATCATCACCTCAATTTCAAATTATAGCATCAACAATAACTTTCATACTCAAACACTAAGAATCTCACTCAACAAAGATAACACAATCTTCATATGCTCAACATGATCTCCTTCACTTTTAAAATAGATCAAAATATCATTAATGAAAACAACAATAAACTTATCCAAAAACTGATAAAAAATCATGTTCATATATTTCATAAATACACCAGGTGTATTGGTAACACCAAACGACATTACAGAATACTCATAATGACCATACCTTGTTCTAAAAACAGTTTTCTGAATATCTTCAACCTTCACACGAATCTGATGATACCCAAACCTCAAATCTATCTTACTGAACACACAATCACCAACCAACTAATCCATCAAATTATTAATCCTCGAAATTGGATACTTATTCTTGATAATCACCTTATTCAATTGTGTATAATCCATACATAATCTCATAGTACCTTCTTTCTTCTTAACCAATAAAACAATTGCACCCCACGGTGACACACTAGGACGAATAAGCCTCTTCTCAAGCAAATTCTCAAGTTGACTCTTCAACTCTTTTAGTTCATATGCTGACATCCGATACAACGCCATCAATATCGAACTAGTTCCAAGAACTAAGTCAATCCTAAATACCACCTCACGCTCAAGCGACAAATCACTTACATCTTCAGGAAATACCTCAGAAAAATCACGAACTATTTCTAATTCACCAATCGTTCGTTTCCCACCAACATCTAATGTTTCCATCAATGCTAACAATACAGTGTTATCTTGCACAGACTCATTCACTTTACATACTATCAAGCCGGCAAGACAAGCCTATCTCATCCAATATGATTTCGTCTATTATCAACAAGAGATTAAGAGTGATCAGTTCCTCAATTTGTCAATAGATAGACGACAACCATGATGGTGGCATAAACCATCATTACCCAATTGTTTCCAGTGATTTCTGGTAAACAACCGCTAGTCTTCCAAACTATCGAATAAACTTACTGACTGTTATTCAATTTCTCTGGTAACTCGCAGGATCGACTAGATTGATCCTAGGACTTGTTGGTCATTAGGGTAACTCTCATGATCGAACAGCTATTCATGGTTGGTATTTAGAGTGTTGTGTAGGTGTTTGACTTATTTCGATTTCTCTCTTAAAGACCTAAAGGTGTAATCAAAATATATGTGCGCGAAACTAAATTGCATGAATAAATGTTAATTGTAAAGACATGTAAAATTGCATAAAAGATAAGTAAATGGCTTCGAAACGTAAAACAAAACAGTTAATGTAAAAGATTCGAAATGCGAAGAAAGCGTTTAATGCAAGAAATCTGTAAAATGACTTTAAGTAAAAATAGGTGTTCGAAGGATAAAACTTGAAGATAAAGACATGAAAAGTATGACAGTTTTCTGAAATGTAAAGTGTTTGAAATGGAAAGAAAGCATTTAAATGTAAGGCATCAATGAAAAGATTTCGAATAAAAAAGACTTTAAATGAGAAAACTTGTAAATGGTATTTGACAGAAAGATAAAGGAAAGTACTGGAAATGATAAAGGGTTTTCATTAAATCATAAACATGTGGTGCTATCATACGTACATTGCTCTTGCATTCGTTTCCCTAGCCATGTGGTAATTTGAATGTTTACTGAGTATTTAGTACAATAGATATGACACACGAAATCCTAATGCTAAGACTTCTATTTATACTACTTCGACCATAACGGTCTTGCTATAAGATTATGCCACGTTCAGAACATGCAGAGCAATGCCTCTCTCTTACTTCCACGTGTCTTCAAATGCTCCAGCACATAAATTTCAAACTTCGAATGTCCCGCTTGCATTTGAATTTCAAATATTTTGGCACTTCTTCGCTTCGAACGCATTCCTTAGATACAGCCTTGTTGTCATTTTGAGACTTCTTTAGATATGTTCCCATAATTACAACTCGAAGCTCCAAGCTTTGATATGCTCATTCGAAACACTGCTTCTGCTATTTCGAAACATGACACTTTGTTTCATTTCGATCGAAATGTTCAATTCACTTGGCTTCTAATAATATTATCAAAATCTTCAGCCAACAACATGCCCCTTTAAAATATGTATTTCGATCTCTCTTGAGAAATACTTATTTTAAACATATACACAAGATTTTGATGCGACCTTCGAATCATCGTAACATTTAATGCATTTGACTCCAGTCACGTCAATCATAACACTTTTTAGATTCCTTAACCGCCTGGAACCACTTCACAGTATGGTGCAGTTACAAAATAATGATTATCTTTAATCACGCTTACTACCAATGTTAACTTTACGCCACCTCTTCATCAAACCAACCCACGATTTCCACGCATCACAACCTTATTCAGTGGATGCTTAAACTTCCACACTATAAAAACCATCAACTTAGTCTTTTTCTTTTCTTTCCATATTCTGAATCTTTTATCCTTCTTCTCTCACCGAAAAACCCTAAGCTTTCAACATTCTTCAAAAATGTCTTCTTCTACCTCATCCCAACTAAAAAAGGTTTCCAAGAAGAAAGGAAAGACCGCAGGAACTACCATGGAAAGTAAAGTTATCACTCACCAAGGTCAATCCGTTCTTGCACCCCAGATGATCTCAAAGGAGAAAGAAATGCTTTATGCATCTCAGGTACTCATTCATACCATCGCTGCTGGTAAGAGGTTAGCTTTAATGGGCCCTCTTACGGTTTTTGAAATTTTAAAAGATACTAGGAAAATTTTCCCTGTTTGTTATAGTTTCAAACCCTTGTTTAACAAAATGGACGCCCCTAATGCAAAAGAATCTTCTGGCTCAAACACCATGGAAAATCCAACTGTTCCTCCTAAGGACCCTTTTGTATTAGACTATGTAAAGAGTAATTTTAAACCGTTTCGATCTTGCCCCACCTCCGACACTGCTTACCAAAATTGGTTCAATAAGATAGAAGCTAAGAAATCCCAGCAATGGGAAGAATTAGGTATCTACAACTTGATTAAGCTGTCGAAACCTGGTTTCACTTACAGCCACCCTTTGTTATTCGCGTCCCTCTATTTCTGGGACAGTACCTATAATACTTTCCATCTCCCTGGTGGAATGATTACCCCTACCTTCTTTGACATAGCGGCCATCACTGGGCTATCGCCAGTAGGAGAAACATATATCCCTGACAACGAAGAACATTCGAGTATAATCGACTTCGACGTCAAACTAGCAAGCTTTTCCAAGTTTATCAGTCACTATCATGCTGAAGGAGACAGTGTGTCTGATGTAGAACACATTGCTTTCCTTACCCTATGGCTGTCAAGATATGTTTTCTGCAGTAGATCCCTACAGGTAGCCAGTAGGTTTATTCCTCTAGCTAGGGATTTGCACGAGAATCGAAGAGTGTGCTTAAGTGAACTTCTCTTAGTTGACCTTTATGAAAGTCTAAGGTCAGCTGTTTCGAGCCTAAAA
This sequence comes from Vicia faba, assembly GCA_948472305.1. NCBI lineage: Eukaryota > Viridiplantae > Streptophyta > Magnoliopsida > Fabales > Fabaceae > Vicia > Vicia faba. The sequence continues at coordinate 1,331,944,925 of OX451739.1, forward strand.
TCTCATACCTCCAAGAATATCTTGTTGGCTGGCCCTTTTTGGTTACTTCAGCTATGGCTAAATGCCATGTTCGAACCCTCCTTGTCAACTGCCAACACCATTGATGAACAAGAACCTGAGATAACTGATAGAATAGTCGAAGGCACTAGGCTGCGAAGATTAACTCCAAATGACGACAAAGATGGCTTCAAAGTCCTATTCTCGAAGTACATCATGATATTCTCCAAGAGGCATAAGTTCGAAGAGACCATGGCGCCTTTTGCTTCGAGGGCTCATGGACCTTCCTGGTTCACCATGGCTCTCTCAGAAGCTGTCAAGAGCAAGGAGATCCAAGATGTATGGAGAGCCTTTTTGCTACCTAGACTCATTTCTTCAAGAATAACTCCTGCCAAGAATCAGATTTTCCTTTTCTCTTACCAGCCAAATTTTGTTTCGAGACAGTTTGGCTTATGCCAACTAATTCCTGAACCCTTATTTCAAACTGAGAGTGCCATTACCTCTGGGCGAACTTTCAAGGCACGGGAAGCAAAATTACAGCAAGAAAAATACCAAGGCTTTGCCTAGTTTGAGCTAATAACCTTCGAACCTACCCATCTTACAGCTAAGGGGTTTCTGGAATGGTGGACCAAGGTTTATCAAACTTATATGTTCGATACTCTTACAATTCAGCAGAAACTAATTGATGCCTTCGATGTGCAGGTACCAGCCAAGAAAGGTATGTTTACTCATGCCAAAGAGATTAAAGCTTTTCAAAATTATTTTGAAACTACTTATGACCCCACACGCTTGGAATCCACTGTGCATCAAGCGGCTGAGACCTTGAAGGAAAAATTCAAACAAAAAGTTTCTAAGTTAAAACTTCCTTCAGGGTTGTCACCTGAGGATAGGTATAGGTTGGCATTCGAAATGCATCCACCTAAATTCCCTAGATTACCTACCTCAGAATTGGCTCTGGCTTGGTTTCCCCCATATCCTTGGTGGTTCACTTGCAAAGAGATGTTCAAACATCTTCAAAAGAAACCAAAGCCATCTGAGACTGTGACATGGGCTCGACACTGGCTCCACGATTTCCCAGGACACCTTCGATACGACCTTTCTGCCATGTCGATTAAATCTGATCAAGGCACAGGTGTGAATGCTTGGGAAAATCCCAACGTTTTTCATTTTCTATATCTTTAACCTTTGCTTTAATTGTTTCGATTTTCAGCCATCAGGATAAAGACAGCCGCTTCGAAGTCGAAATAAGGGAGCGCCTCTCGAGCCTCTATCGAAACCACTGACAAAGTGACTCCATCCGAAACAACAACCATTGCTGCAACAACCACAACAACAATACCAACAACAACCAGTGTTCCAACTCCAACGGTAACCACTTAGCCTTGATGTTTCGAATTCACCAATGTTTTATGGTTTGCATCTAACTCTTTGTTTAAATCTTTTCAGACCAACAAACTTCCTCCTACTACTCCAAAGAAGCGAAAATCAAACACCACTGGGGAAGACCCCAAGGCTGGAGGAAACTTACCAACTGCTTCGAAGAAGAAGCAGAAGAAGGATATTTCGAAAAGTACCGTACCAACTAGTGTCTCTGGACTCGATTCCAGGGATGCTGCTCCCTCACCCAAATCCAAAATTCCACCTTTGACCTCCAACGTAATGTTGGAACACATAGCTAGCAACCTCTCCTCCGAGAGTCCACAGGTAAATTGAACTTTAAACTTTTGACAAAATTATTATTTATTACCTTGGTGCATGCTTTTGATGTTCTTTCGCTCCTTGCATAATATCTTACGTCCAACTTCTACCACTTCGACCTCACCATCCAAAGCTGCTGCTCCACTCAATTCCTCTCCTCAAGGAGATTCCAGCAACCTTGTACAGAACAAAGGTTCCTCCAATATGGCGGTTCTGGCTGGGGCTTCTGAGCAGCAGGATGATCAGAGTACTTCCCCTCCTGTAAAAGAGACAACTGAAACACCACTTCAAACATCTGCAGAGGATTTACAAAGAGCTTCTCTCCAAAAGTCCCCTCTTGAAACCCTTCAAGAGGACCCAAAGGACACTCAAACTGAAGGAGAGAAAGCTGATTCTGGCCAAAGAGACGAAGAATCTGCAGAAGAAGAGTCTGAGGAGGAGGATGCCAATGATGGCTCGACTGCTGGGACAGAGTCCAATGCAAATAGCAGCGAAAAAGAAGACATCGAAGTGGTGGACTTGGATGACGATGAAGAAGATCATGAGCACGGAACGAATGAAGGGGATGGTGACACAACCAACAAACCCATGGAGGTTGAAATGGACGTGACTCCCCTAAGTGTGGAACTCCCTCAATCCTCTTTGTCTCGAATGACTGACGAGGAGCTTGCACTCCTGAGACGAAATGACCCTATTGGGTACATGAAGGCGAAGCTGGCTCAAAGGGACATTCCACTTGCTAGGGATGGCACAAGTTCGACTAGCTATCCTCTTCCCACAGATGAAAGAATTGTACTTCTTAATAAGATCAGGAAAACAATTCTCAATGTGGATATATTCGAAGTGCTCAAACAAGATAGCACTGCTTGCTACACTATGAAGGAGTTGCTTAAAAAGCTCAATCTTGCTACCTGCTCCTTGCCAGTTAGTACTATCTTGTTCGATCTTCAGTCTTTGCTGGACAATGTAACTGGTTACCTTCTCCAAGATGAATCTGTTGCCAAGAAGGTTCAAGAAAAACGCATTGCAATGGATGCTGCTTATGAACAAGCTTTGAAACTTTCTCAAGAAGCTGAGGATCAAGCTATGCATCTAAAGCAAGCAAAAACTGATTATGAGGCTCGAGCTGAGTCCATACTTCTCTGGGAAAGGCAGATTCAGGAGCTTCAACAGAAGGTTAAAGAGGCTAAAGAACAACAAATAGCCTTCGAAACCAATACTGCTGGTAACCAATTCGAAGAGCTTCTCAACCAGGGGCTTGTAGAAATGGAAACTGCAAAACAACTCAAGGGAGAAGTGGCAACCTTGGAAGGAGCCAGGCGTTTCGCTCAACAGAGACTTGAATCTTTTCAAAGCACTTTCAACAGACTGAAGAATAATTTTTATTTCTAAATTTCAGTGTTTATTTGATTACAATTTGGTTTTTTATATGTAATATTCGAACAACGCCATTTTGGCATCTCATCTTGCCATTTTGGCCTTTTTATAATATCTTGGTTACGTTGTTACTATTCGAATCTCCTGCAGGCGTGGCTTATATTTCTTCAAATATTTCCCATTAACCTTTAGGATACGCTTATCATCCACCAGTTCTTCGATTTCGTATGCATTGTTTGAGAATACTTTTAATATTCGAAAAGGTCCTTCCCAATGAGGTGACCATTTACCTAATGCTTTATTTTTCTTGTCCATGGGCAATATGACTTTCCAGACTAAGTCATTAATAATGAATACTTTTTTCTTCACCCTTTTGTTGTATGTCCTGGCCACTCTTTCTTTTTGTCTCATCAAAATTTCCAATGCATGTAATCTAACTTCGTCCAACTCAACTAATTCATTCATCATCATTTCCCAATATAATGCAGCTGGGATTTCGTTTTGTCTCTGAATTCGAACTGATTGTAGATGAATTTCTACTGGTAGCACTGCATCATGACCAAATGTGAGTTGGAAAGGCGTAGTGTTAGTAGCTTCCTTAGGAGATGTTCTACATGCCCATAATATTTGGTCCAAAGTTTTGTGCCAGTTTCTTGGCTTTTTACCAAAATGTTTCTTGATTAATCCTATTATCACTTTATTGGCTGCTTCGACTTGACCGTTTGCTTGAGCATAATATGGAGTTGATGTTAGCAATCTAAACCCCATTTCTTGGGCAAATTCTTGCATCTTTCTACCAGTAAACACAGAGCCTTGGTTTGTGGTTATGCTCTCTGGCAATCCGAACCTATAGATAATGTGTTTCTGTATAAACTCAATAATAGCCTCTTGATCAGCGACTATTAATGGTATAGCTTCGATCCACTTGGTAAAATAATCTATTCCTACCAAGATATATTTCTATCCTTTGGACGAAGCAGGATTTATTTCTCCTATCAAATCCAATGCCCATCCTCTAAATGGCCATGGTTTGATGATCGAATGCAACTCACTTGCCGGGGCATGTTGAATCCCTGCATGTTTCTGACATTCCTCACATCCTTTAGCGAAGTCTATGCAATCTTTGAGCATGCTAGGCCAATACAAGCCGTATCGAAATAACATCCATTTCATTTTATGGCCTGCTTGATGTGCCCCACATGCCCCATTGTGGACTTCTGACAATGCTGAGTATGCCTCACTTTCTCCTAGGCATTTCAATAATACACCCTCTTGGGTCTTTTTGAACAATTCGTTCCCCATGAGGAGATATGACAATGCTCTGTATTTTGTCTTTCTATCCACATTCAGAGTTGGGTTTGCTAAATAACTCATCAGTGGACTTCGCCAATCTGCATCTGATAAAGTGTTTATGGCTAATATTTCGAATCCCTGTTTCTCAGCATATCCCAATTTCATACTTTCTAGATCTGATGGTGTGAATCTAGTAGCCATAACTCTACCCCTTAATTCAACTAAATCCTTAAAGTTCCTGGTGGAAACTTTATAACCCGAAGCCAACTGTGTTAGGTCATTTGCTTCTTGGTTCTCTATTCTTGGTATGTGTTGAATATCCATGTATTCAAATTTCCTTAGTAGCCTGTTGACTATGACGAAGTATATCATCAAGTTTTCTTTTATGCATTTATATTCCTTTGTAATTTGTTTGACCACTAATTCTGAGTCTCCTTTAATTTCGACTCTAGTTGCCCCCAATTCCAACAAAGCTTCAAGTCCAACAATGAGGGCTTCATACTCAGCTTCGTTGTTCGAGCAACGAGGACCATCTAATTTATACTTGAATTTTGTTGGAATTCCTTCAGGAGAAATTAGAAGGACTCCAACACCACTTCCATTCCTGTGGGTTGAACCATCAAAGTATAATTTCCATGGTTGCATTTCGACGTAGCTCATGACAGTCTGATCAACCAATGAATGGTCCACAATAAAGTCAGAAATCACTTGGCCTTTCACAGCTTTTAAAGGCATGAAAGTCAAAGAATATTCTGTTAAGGCTAAAGCCCATTTACCAACTCTGCTATGCATTATTGGTTTTGAAAGCATGTGTTTAATGACATCGAAATGAGATGAAACATAAACATCAACAGGCTTTATATAATACTTGAGTTTCATACAAGAGAAATACAAACAGAGACATAGCTTTTCTAAATGGCTATATCTGGTCTCTGCATCATTTAGTACTCTACTTAAATAGTATATGGCTCTTTCGATACCATTGCTATCTTCTTGTGCTAACATACTACCTAGACTAACTTCAGAGGCAGATATGTACAATCTCATGGGCTTCCCCCATGAAGGTGGAGACAAGATAGGAGGTTGAGAGAGGTATCTCTTTATCCTGTCAAATGCCTCCTGATGGGCTTCGTTCCATTCGAAGGCTTGGCCTTGCTTTAGACGAAGCAACGGAGAGAAAGCTTGGGTTCTTCCACTCAGGTTCGAAATGAATCTTCTGAGGAAGTTAATTTTCCCTAGCAGAGATTGAAACTCCCTTTTTGACGTAGGTGCTTTCGTCTCCATTATGGCTTTGGTTTTGTTCTGGTTGATTTCAATCCCTTTCTTGTGAACCACAAAACCAAGGAAATCTCCAGCCTGCACAAAAAATGCACATTTAAGGGGATTCATCTTTAAGGCATGTTTTCTCATTCGTTCGAATGATTGGCTCAAATGATGCAAATGTGTTTCTGCAGATATAGATTTGATGACTATATCATCAATATACACCTGCATGAAGGTTTCAATGAAATCATGAAAAATTGAATTCATTGCCCTTTGATAAGTTGCCCCAGCGTTCTTTAAACCAAAAGGCATCACCACCCATTCGTAGGTGCCTAAGGCTCCTGGGCAACGAAATGCTGTCTTTGCAACATCTTCTTCAGCAATGAAAATCTGATTATACCCAGAGTATCCATCTAACATACTCAAGTATTCGAACCCTGTAGCAGAGTCTACTAGCATTTCTGCCACAGGAATGGAATGCTCATCCTTAGGGGTTGCAGTGTTTAAATCCCTAAAATCTATGCAAATTCTTAAAGAACCATTTTTCTTAATAACAGGTACTATATTTGCTAACCATTCAACGTACCTTGTGGTTCTGATGAATTTGCAACGCAACAACCTTTCGATCTCAGCTTTAATCTTCGTGAGAACCGTTGGTGCGAATCTTTTGGGAGTTTGTTTGATGGGCTTCTTGCCATCTTTGATTGGCAGTCTGTGTTCGACTAACTCCCTCTTTAAACCAGGAATTTCGTCATAATCCCATGCGAAGCCATCTTTGTTTTTCTTGAGGACTTCGATTACTTCCTTCTTGAGGCCTGGGCTAAGTTTTGCACTTATGTAGGTTATTCTTTTCGTGTTTTCATCCCCTAAGTTGACTTCTTCGAGTGGATCCTGTGCCAACATTTTGGCACCTGAGTCTAAGGGGTCCCTTTCGAAGCCTAAGGGTTCTTTGTCGTAGATGGCGTCCAACCTTTGATCCATCTCAAATTCTTTGAAGGGTGAGCATTTCGAGCCATCCCCACTTACTTCTTTCATCTTTACAGTTAATTTGTTTATTTCAGCCTCTAAGGCCGCTTTTGATTCGTTCTCAGCCATATAGGCTAAAATCCTTTTAAAAAAGGTGGACTCAGTCATGGATAAGGTTGTCGAAGTCCCAGCCTGCTGGCCGTCTTTGTATAGTACTTTCGACTCCCTCTTCTTCACTGATTATTGTTCTATCCCAGTAAAGGCCGTCATGGTGAAGGGTCATGTAGTAGTGGGCATTTCTGGTTTTGTTGATCTCATCATTTGGAACACACGGAGCAATCTTTGCCAGATTTTTATCATAATCCCTCTTGTCAACTAAATTGACTGTTGACATAAAGTAACTCTGGTATGCTTTGATGTTTTCCACGATCCCATCATCTCTCCATAGAACTAGTCGCTGATGCATTGACGAAGGAACTTCCCCCACGCCATGGATCCACTCCCTTCCCAGCAATAAGTTGTAGTTGGCCTTGGCTTCAATCACCATAAACATGGTGGGCCTACAGCTTGAGCCTATTGTTAATTTCAACTGGACCACTCCCAGTGTTTTGCCCACTTTCCCCTCATAATTGGACAGAACCATATTATGGGGCTTGATGTCTCCTTCGCGGATCTCTAATCTTTTCAGCATGAAGTGGGGTATCAAATTGACTGCAGCACCCCCATCCACTAGAACCTTATTCACACCATGGGCACCAACTTTTGCCCGAATAAATAGTGGCTTAAGATGGTTCTTCATAGCAGGTTCTGGACGTTCGAAGAATGCATTTTGTTCCTCGACCGCCCCATTGTCCATCACATAGTAGCACACAGGCCTATGCTTCATCAAATCTGTGGTATCTTCTTCCTCATATTCATCAATTTCGGTTTCCTGCCCAAATTCACAGGGAAGCACAGATACCACGTTGCAGTTTAGGTTGAAAGAAGACTCCCCCTCCGATTCGAAGTTATCTATTATCATATCTTCGTCTTCTTCTGGGCCTGGAGTGTATTCCTTTGGTTCATCCAGTTGCACTTCAGAGAAAAGCCTCATATTAACTGGAGGTTTGTCTTCAGTTTGATTTTTTGGTTTGTTGGTGCTAGATTCACCTTGGTTCTTTGTTGAAGTGACCCCTTTGTTTGCCACAGCTTCCCTCTCAGCCTTTCGAATCCTTTGTTTCCTGCGCCACTGGGATCTCGACATGGGGTTCCTTCCTTTGTAGTTTTCTAATCTTACCTATTCCTTTTTTGCTACGTTGAATTGCCTTCTGTATGTCATAGCATGGCGTGCATTTCGTTCGGTGTTTCTCCATCTGTCTTTGCCTTTGTCATTTCTGACTTGCAGCCATCTGTCGGTTGGCACTTCAGCAGGGAGTTTGAAAGTCACTCTTCGAGCAGCCTTGGGGTGAGGGCTATCAGGCCTTCGTTATTTGTACCTGCTGTCGAAACGTGGGCCCATCTGGACAGTTTCTTGATGGTTCCAGCAAGGGGCAAAGGGAATCGTCTCGAAGGCTCTGGCCATGCTTTGATCATACACGGCAGAACACCTTGGGCAAATCAAGCACTTGGTTTCCCCTTTGTAGCAGCGAAACACAAATTCTAGCAAACTTTCTCCAGCCTTAGGATAACACCTGAACAGCTGGTTATCCTGGCGCCAATTGTTGCCAGTTCGAGCCCTTTGTACCCTTTCAAAATTCGCAGCGATTCTCTGATTGCAGAGGATGCTGCACCTAGGGCACAGTATCATGCCTGTATCTCCCTTGTGGCATGTCATGAGGTAATCCTTGAGACTAGCATCTCCAGTGTGATTATCCTCCATTTTGTACTTCTCTTTTTCTAAGTATCTTTCTACCTCCTCCATCTCAGAGCGAGGCCTCTCCATATCCACCATATTTATCTCAACATCTTCCCCCTTAGCTTCATTATCTCCCCATCCTGTGGGCTTTATATCTTCAATGTGAACCTTCGAACTCTCTGGGGAAGAATATTTGACCAAATAGTCAAATTTTCCACTGGGTTCCCCTAGAGTGTCCTATATTTCCTTCTAAGGGCAAGTTGGCTTCGTGATTTGGACTTTCTCCAATTCCAGCCTCAGGCCTTCAGTGACCTGTGTTAGTTCTTGGTTTTGATTTTCCTGGCCTTCAGTAGCCTGGGTTTCTTTTGCAACAGCTACAGGTGCTGCTTCAATCGAAGTCTCTGGTATCTTCTGGATGTCTTCAGTGACCTCCTTATCGACTTCGACCATCACCTAGCTTTCGTTTTCAGTATCTTTCTTTTATATTGGGACATCAATTTGGTTAGCTTCCACCATGTTAATCTCTCCAATGCATGCAGGCTCGGAGTAGTTGGTGTCTGCCACGTCCAAGGGATCTTCGTCCACTTTCATCTTTGCCTTATCAACAAACTTCAGTCTGCCATCTTTGATTGCATTCTGAATTAGGTCCCTGAAAAGAAAACACTGTGAGGTTTTGTGGCCTAGGAAACTATGATATTTGCAAAATCCTCTCTTCTTTCTTTGATCTAAAGGAGGTATTTTGACATTTGATGGCACAATGAGTTGGCCATCTTTGACAAGTAAATCAAAAATCTCGTCACATTTAGTGACATCGAAGGTATAAACCTTCTTTGGGAATTTGTCACTTTTCTCATTTTCAACAATCTCTTTCCCTTTTGTGGGAACTAATAGCTTGCAGGAGTAAGGTGGTGCCTGTTTTAATTCAACGAGGTCGATTTCGACCTCTTCGAATTCGAATTCAGGATAGTCCTCTGCTTCCTCAGTTCCAATGTAGGAGATCCTTTCCTTCTTGTTATTTTTGAAGACTCTGGCCTTTTCGGCCTTTAGCCTTTCGACCTGTCGAACCCTATCGGCTAACTGAGCCATGTCCTCAAATATTGAGTGTCTAGTTTCTTTCGAATAGAGTAATCCAAGCCACCAGCGGCCATTTCGACTAACTCATGTTCAGGCACTACTGTGTAACATCTGGATTTCAAGAGCCTAAATCTATTCAGATAATCATCTATGGGTTCAGTGAAATTTCTCTTGACACTGGCTAATTCCTTCAAGCTTATTTTCGACTGATCCATGTAAAATTGTTCATGGAATAATCTCTCCAAAAGAGCCCAAGTATCAATGGACCCAGGAGGCAAAGTGGTGAACCATGTGAAGGCGTTTTTAGTCAGGAAACTTAGGAAGTATTTGAGCCTGAGATCTTCATTATTGGCTATATCTCCCGCTTCGGTTAGATATCTGGCTATATGTTCGACTGTTGACTCATTGGTATCCCCAGTGAACTTTGTAAACTTAGGGACTTTATATCCCCTTGGCAAATCAGTATGCATTATGCAATCTAATATAGGAGAAGCATAATTTGGCCTTCTCATTCCTGTGTTGAGGCCATTATGGGCCATGACTCTCTCTATCATGGTGGTTAGATTGTTTTCTGCCAAGATGTTATCGTTTCGAATTCTATGAACGACTGCATCAGCATCTTGATTTCAACCCACCATGACAACCCCCCTAGGTTGTTCTTCTCGAAACTCTGGGACTTCCAGCCTTTCGACCCTTGCCCCTGGTTCCATAATTTCTCTTTGTGGGCCTGGGATTATTGGGGCTTCTAGCCTTGGTGCCCTTGCCCCCAAGTTAACTTCTTCTCTAGGTGGTCTATAAATTGGGTCGTTAGCAACTTGTTCCATAATAGGCATGTTTGCTCGAACTCCCGCCTGATTCTGCCTACGCCTTTCTGGGGGAGCAAAGAAATCTGCTATTCGACTCATGTTATCAGCGTTTTCTCTGTTTGTCACAGTCACATTCTGTACTATTGGGGCAAATATTTCCTGCATAGTTTGTGCTAACACCCCTATCATATTATGGTTACTGTCATTCATCAATTGCCTAAAAGCCAACTGGTTTTCTGTGGTTAAAATAGGCATTGTGCTATAACCCACTGACCCTTGGTTATTTGTCATAAACTGATTCGCCCCAGACCCTAATTGTGGTGATGAATTCGATGTGGAATTGTGTAAACCTGCCATAAAAGATGTTGGCATTCCGTAAGAGGAATTTCTGGTTCTATTACCATCGAAACCGGGTGGTCTAGTTAGTGGAGTGGCGAAATGGGATTGTGTCCCTGATGGTGGAACAAATCCCCCAGGATAACCAATGGTTCCAGTATTTCCTAAGATCGAACTATTAGTTGATATGCCACTTACTCCATTAGTGGCTATATTACTGGTTGAAGATGCAACATACTGTGCATTCGAAGGGATCACATTAGATGTTCCCATCGAAGTGGACACATTAGTGCCTGTTGTATGTGGGGCATTTTGTTCCCCTTGTTGATTGTCAGAATTAGACATCTTGTTCAAACGTTTTCTTCTGGATAATGGTTGGTTACTGTTGGTTATTTTACCACTTCTTAGGTTCATAAAACAGCAAACTTCTTAGGTTCCAACGTCTTTTATAATGGTTATGTCTCAACAATATTTATTTCTAATGTCCAACGATTGGTCCCACCGGGTGTGTCAATTTGTTTCCAGTGATTTCTGGTAAACAACCGCTAGTCTTCCAAACTATCGAATAAACTTACTAACTGTTATTCAATTTCTCTGGTAACTCGCAGGATCGACTAGATTGATCCTAGGACTTGTTGGTCATTGGGTAACTCTCATGATCGAACAGGTATTCATGGTTGGTATTTAGAGTGTTGTGTAGGTGTTTGACTTATTTCGATTTCTCTCTTAAAGACCTAAAGGTGTAATCAAAATATATGTGCGCGAAACTAAATTGCATGAATACATTTTAATTGTAAAGACATGTAAAATTGCATAAAAGATAAGTAAATGGCTTCGAAACGTAAAACAAAACAGTTAATGTAAAAGATTCGAAATGCGAAGAAAGCGTTTAATGCAAGAAATCTGTAAAATGACTTTAAGTAAAAATATGCATTCGAAGGATAAAACTTGAAGATAAAGACATGAAAAGTATGACAGTTTTCTGAAATGTAAAGTGTTTGAAATGGAAAGAAAGCATTTAAATGTAAGGCATCAATGAAAAGATTTCGAATAAAAAAGACTTTAAATGAGAAAACTTGTAAATGGTATTTGACAGAAAGATAAAGGAAAGTACTGGAAATGATAAAGCGTTTTCATTAAATCATAAACATGTGGTGCTATCATACGTACATTGCTCTTGCATTCGTTTCCCTAGCCATGTGGTAATTTGAATGTTTACTGAGTATTTAGTACAATAGATATGACACACGAAATCCTAATGCTAAGACTTCTATTTATACTACTTCGACCATAACGTTCTTGCTATAAGATTATGCCACGTTCAGAACATGCAGAGCAATGCCTCTCTCTTACTTCCACGTGTCTTCAAATGCTCCAGCACATAAATTTCAAACTTCGAATGTCCCTCTTGCATTTGAATTTCAAATGTTTTGGCACTTCTTCGCTTCAAACGCATTCCTTAGATACAGCCTTGTTGTCATTTCGAGACTTCTTTAGATATGTTCCCATAATTGCCACTCGAAGCTCCAAGCTTTGATATGCTCATTCGAAACACTGCTTCTGCTATTTCGAAACATGACGCTTTGTTTCATTTTGATCGAAACGTTCAATTCACTTAGCTTCTAATAATATTATCAAAATCTTCAGCCAACACCAACTGCAATAGCATCCTATATCTTATACTCAAAGTTACCTAAGCACCATAGTTTAACTCTTCACACCATAAACATCTCAGGGAAGTAATGCTTCTCCCCCACTTGTTTTAAACCCACTCGTGCAACAATGTAGTTAGAAAAACAAGTAAGTATCAACAGTGTTTCACACATAGATCGCGTACTAAGGAATAAACAACATTGACAACCTGGCCGAACGAACCAACTAAGTTCTGATACCATTAATGTAACACCCTCTAATTCCCTGCGCAAATATATTGCATAATCAGAGTAATTTAACATGCATATTGATTGAAAAAATAGCAAGTGTACTATTTTTGCCTTGCAGTAATAATGGAAATTCCCAAGATATCGATCTCAAAGACTGCTTGCAATTATTGATTTAAATTCGTAGTTCAATTAAACAAAAACTTAATTTGGGGGATTGGTTTTGATATTGTCACTTAACAAAAAGCATAAATATAAAATGAATTTTTCACAGATATGAGGAGCATGCTAGGGTAAGGTGTATAATTTGTTCTGTAACTATCTTGAATCTTGACCTCTTCAACAAGTTCATATCCTTAAATTACTAGCCCTTTAGATTATTTTCCCCTAAGTCCTTAGTGGGAAAATCTTTAACCATCCATCCTACATCCTAAGTCCGTAGAGACATCTGATGAAGTCAAATCTTTATTTTATCAAGGGTTAAATCTGGTCACTATAACGTATCCCTAGTCCTAGGTAATATCTACTATAGTCTAATTGTACAAAAACCTTCACAATCGCGGTCCAGCTGGTTGTTAACCGCAAATCAATCCTAATTTGTCCGATCAGGAAGACATAAATACATTATACAAATAAATTGAATAGAGAATACTTTATTAAAGAACTCAGGAATTCATAATCATTACAGATTCAAATCAGGGACACTTCCTAGCATTGGAGAATTTAGCTACTCATACTATTCAAAGAAAACAAAAGATAAATTGTAAACATTACAAGTATTTGGGAGAAATTTGATCTTTAATCCTTTCAGTTCATGAAAATCTCCTTCCACCGAAACCCTTATCTTCTCCAATATTCTCCTGTAATTCCCCCCCTCTCTTTTTTTTTTGGCAAATCAAAGTCTTATAAACCAAATAAGGGTTTTCACTCCTAACTCAAACTGGGTCGGAAACATAAACCAGGCCCGTAAAATGACCTGCAACAAGTAAAGTTCTAAAGTCTGCAATTTTAATGAATTTTTTGAGGCTTCTACAATCCGAATCAGCTTCTGACAAAAACATGAAAGTTGTATCTCTTTCTCTCATCTTTCTAACGAATATTAGAACGTGGTAGCTTCAATTATGAATTTTTTAGTGAAAACTAATCAATCAGCGCATTGGCTGACACGGCACATGTCAGGTGACACAGGTGGCCATGTCAGGCCTCCTGAAGCGTGATGGAAACTTTTCTGAAACTCTAATTTTTCACTTTTTTCGCAATGATTTGTCTCGATTTATTCCTGTGAACCTGAAAACACTAAAACATACAACTGAAGCATAAAATGCAGTAAAATGAAATAAAACACCCAACAATTAAAATAAAAGATAACTGCAAGTAATGCTAAATAACCGTGTAAAAACCACTGATCACATATCAATAGGGCATCACATATATCTCCAAAATCAAATAACACATAGAATGGTCATGCTCAAATAACACGTATTTAAATTTATGTTTATATACATTTAACAATTATGCATGTCACATCGAAATACTAACATCTCTACATGATACCAACACTTGAATCTCAAAACAACATCATATAATAAATCATTAGGCACTAAGGCCATCTATCTCAATATCTCCACATACAATGTCAAATACGAAATGATAATATTTGTGTCATGTTCCTAATACATCATAACATAAAAAAATAACATAAAGTATGTCAAATATCTCATACAAATCAAACTTGAACTAAGCGATCCTCGTGCTACATGACCAGAGCATGATACACTACCTGATAAAGAATAACAAGCTACTAATCCTTCCGACTAGTCCTTGCGAGAACCACCGATATCTTGAGTACCTGAGCGATGTCGTATAAAACATCATTCCAACAAAAGGGTGAGAATTCACATAATTATCAAGAATGATATAATAATATATAACTTTTAGCATACATGCAATAAGATAAACATTCTCACACCTCATATGCTTTATAAAACATAACATCACCCAATTCATCATATACTATTCCCAAGTATATACCAACAATTCATAATTTTACATATACAACATTACTCAACAATTCAAGATATAAAGATAACCAATCACAAATATCATAAAATGTAACATTCACATCCATATCACATATTGCACACCAATTCAACAATTTCACATCGACACATGTGACTCGAATGCAAATCAATACTATGCATGATTAATGTGGTACCAACTCAATATTTGATTCCCTTGGAATCATATAACCTATATGAAACCATAAGCTCCCTCTCTGAGCTTCAAGCCCCCTCTCTGAACATGGGACAAGTCACTAGTCCCCTCTCTGAACTAACGAACATGTCTCTTGACACAATAAATGATGCATGTGCAATTATAACAACCATATGAAATTAAGATCATTCTCTAATCTTAATACTCGTGCATATTTCACATAATTCAACACCTTTGAGTTATCTCACAAAATTTCACAACATACATACATCATTTCAACACATTACAATAACGCATAGCAAACAATATCAAATAATGTTATTCACATCCAAAACAAATTCAAGAACCAAATAACACAATTACATATCATTTATATGTGCTTTCTAACGCTTCTAATGGGGACTCAAACAGAGTTACAGTTCAAAATTATAAATTTTACAAGTTTTTCAAAGATTGCAAACACCAGCATCATACACTAACACCATAAAATCTCATCACACACTAATTTAATTTATTTCCTGAACATGAAACTACTTTCACAAGAAAGTACATTGTATTAGTTTTTCCCAAGTTCAAATGGTGCGTCAAACGGACACCCGAAGATCAAGTTATGAATTTTACAAGTTAAAAAAAAATGTTGTCAGCTTCAGAAAATCGAATACCCCAAAATGGGAAATCGATTTCCTCACTTCTAGAGGCTAATTTTCGCTATTTTTGAACTGGAAATCGATTTTCCAAAAATGAGTAATCAATTTCCACTGTCCAAAAGCAGTTTTTCTACTGTTTTAAACACGAAATCACTTTCTTTCAACCCCAAAACCCCGTATTTGAAATCGAAATGATAGTTCTCTATACATCAATTCATACCCACATATCACATAACATTATAATGCTTTCTCTAACACCAATTTCATCAACTTGAGTTCATATATAACATCAATTCATCAATTAATTTCAATTGTAAAAGAGAAACAATTCATGAACAAACTGACATCAAGATTTCTCATCAAAAACCCCAAACAATTTGCAAAACCTAAAAATTGAGAAGTTTACATCTTAAGCATGCATCTAACACTTACATAATCGTCATACAATCCCATAACCATGTAAAAACCCACCCTTACCTTGAATGTAGAATTTATAGGGTTATATCTTCTCTTCTTCTCCTCTTCTCGTTTCTCCCTTTTCTCCTCTTTCTTCTCTTCCTTCTTTTTAATTCTATTTCTCTTTGTTTTATAATAACCCTTACTAATTCTTGTTTTATTTAATTGAGTTTATCTCACCCACTCACTCTAAACCAATACCAAGGCCCAATTAATAATAATTCTATTTTCACACCTACGAACAGAACACACATATAACACATATTCCCAATTTATAAAATAAACCATATATCACATATCACACCAATTAATCCAAATAACTC
Source organism: Vicia faba (assembly GCA_948472305.1). Classification (NCBI taxonomy): domain Eukaryota; kingdom Viridiplantae; phylum Streptophyta; class Magnoliopsida; order Fabales; family Fabaceae; genus Vicia; species Vicia faba. The sequence continues at coordinate 1,331,961,089 of OX451739.1, forward strand.
ATATATCACAAAATCACATAATTTAATTAATTACTATATCAAATAATAATTAATAAAATAAATAGCTAAATAAAATAACTAGTAAATAAAATCACGGTGTTACAACTCTCCCCCACTTAAAAGATTTTCATCCTCAAAAATTACTTATGACAAACAACTCAAGAGTTCGTACCACCTGGTCGTGCAGATAGTTTCCCCATCTTGTTTCGGGCATTAATCTTTGACATGTTGTAAAAGTTGATAACATTTGTCTATTTGTTAATTTAACCTGAAAAGGTAAAATCAGTTTCATGCGATGTCATGATGTATGAATTGCATGATGATCCCAAAAAAAATGATATTGTGATATATGTATTTGTATGCACATGCCATGATGTATGAACATGTAATGTTGTTGTGTAGGATCTTTGTCTGGGAAAATAAATCCCTGAATGCTGCTAGTGAGTGGAGAAAGTGATTCTTCAATTTCTGCTGGGGATAATGAATGAAGATAGTTTTGTTGGCAATTTTCTTTCTCTGTCGAGGATCTTCAACTTTTATTTGAGAATGATTTTGGCGAGGGGAAGAGTCATGTTGGAAGATTTTACCAATTTGGAGAAATAAACTCCGCTGGGGGATAAACTCCCGTAGTTAGAGAGATAAACTCTACTGGGGATAAGGATTTATAAACACTTGAGATTTATAAAACTCGCTTGCAGGAGGTGAACTCCATAAACTGCTCGGGGATTTTATTGGAATCCTGTTGGAGAATTTTGAGAAGCTTGGTGACTTCACTGGGGAATTTTTGTTGTTGGAGCAGTAATTGGAGATTTTTCTCTGCCGGGGATGTAAGAACTCCTGACATCACTAGGCTGTATGCTGGGAATATGGCAGTGTCCTTGTAGTAGGATGTCTCTGCCTCTGTACCTGTTGAAAAAGGTATATGCTAGAGGAAATATATGAGGGGATCTTGTGGATGGCCCTTTGATATTGTCCCATTTCTTAAATTCATTAGCAACTGTCTTTCTATTTTGAGGTGTATATTCGTAAGAAGTAATCACATTCAAATGCATATGTTCAAAAGTAATCACTGGACGCTTTTGCACACAAAATAGAAATATAAAAAACAGGAGTTTTGAATTTTCAAAGGAATAACTTTGTATTAACTTGAATAAATGTTTTTGTACAAGGAGACAGACATCCTAGTAAGAGAATATCTTCGTAAGAATGAAAACTATACAAAAATAGTATACAAATAAAAACAGCTATGTGAAATAATCTCATTGGGTTCCCATTCTGCTATTGCCTTTATGTCTTTGAGCGTCTCATCTCTTTCGTTGCTTGTCCGAAGTTGACTAGATTGATTAGTAACACTTGAGCTTGGTAGTTGATACTGAAGATTAGTTGTCGGGTGATCCAACGCGACATAGTTATACACTTTAAATCCCTAAGTTTTGCCTGGACCGCCCTTTCGGGTTTTCAGTCCACCGAGATACCCTTTTTTGCCCAAGCCGCCTTTTCAAGTTTTCGACTTGCCAGGTGTACGGATTTTTTTCATGTATATCCCTAATTTTTACCCGAACTCTTTTGGTTCGCCAGGATGCCCTAATGTTTTCCTAGGCCAGTCAACCTAGTGGGTCTTTATTCATGCATAGTATCTTTTAACTATGTCCGTGTTTACCGGGTGCGGAAGGTCGTCACCGTCCATAATGGTTAAGATAATGTCTCCACCAGAAAATATGTTCTTGATCACAAAAGGCCCCTCGTATGTGGGACTCCATTTTCCCCTTAGATCACCTTGTGGTAGTATGATGCACTTGATTACCAATTCATCAGCCTGATATACATGACGTCTGACCTTCTTGTTAAAAGCCTTGATCATACGTTTTTGGTACGTCTGACCGTGACAGACATCCGCGAGCCTCTTCTCGTCAATTAGGTTTAATTAGTCAAGTCGAGTTTGAACCCATTCATATTCACTCAACCCTGCATCCTTCATGATTCTCAAGGAAGGTATTTGGACTTCAATGGGTAGGACAGCTTCCATACCTTATACAAAGGAGAAAGGAGTTACCCCTGTTGATGTGCGCATTGTGGTGTCGTAACCATGAAGAGTAAATGGTAACATCTCATGCCAATCTTTATATGTCACCGTCATCTTCTGGATGATCTTCTTGATATTTTTATTAGCAGCTTCTACAGCGCCATTCATCTTCGGCCGGTAGGGAGAAGAGTTATGATGCTGTATTTTGAATTGCGTGCAGAGCTTGGTGATCATAGTGTTGTTGAGATTGGTACCATTATCTGTAATGATTCTTTCTGGAATACCATACCGACAGATAAGGTTATGTCTGGTGAATTGGGCTACAATGTTCTTGGTAACATAAGCGAATGAAGTTGCCTCGACCCACTTCGTGAAGTAATCAATGGCGACCAGGATGAAGTAGTGAACATTAAAGGTCGTAGGTCTGATTTCCCCAATCATATTGATGCCTGACATTGCAAATGGCCAAGGAGAAGTCAACACATTTAAAGGAACTAGAGGTACATGTATCTTATCAGCATAGATCTGGAATTTGTGATAAGTTCGCAAATGTTGATAACAATCTGCTTCCATAGTGGACCAGTAGTATCCTACCCGTAGGATCCTTTTAGCCATTGTGTGTCCACTAGAATGGGTGCCAAAGGTACCTTCATGTAAATCAACCATAATATTTTCCTCTTCAATCTTGTCTACACACCGAAGAAAGGTAGAGTCATGTTTGCGCTTATAGAGGATCCCGTTACGGAGGAAGAACTTGGTAGAGAACCTTCTTAAGAACTTCTTATCATTGACGGAAGCTCCTTCAGGATACTCTTGGGCTTCGAGATATCTTTTGACTTCATGGAACCAAGGTTTGTCCACTACTTCTTTAGTATCAATCTCGTGACAATATGCTGGTTCATCCATTCTCTCAATAGTGATCTGAGGAGCCTCGTTATCCCACCTGACCTTGAACATGGATGACATAGTGGCTAGCGCGTCTTCTAATTGATTTTCCTCTCGTGGAAAATGCTCAAAAGTAATTTTTTTAAAGTATGGGATTAATGTCAACACATGCTCTTTGTACGGGATAAGATTAGGATGCTTCGTGTCCCATTCTCCTTTGATCTGGATGATTACCAAAGCCGAGTCTCCAAAAACACTTAAGAACTTGATGCTTAAATTGATTGCAACTTTGAGACCTATGATACATGCTTCATACTCAGCCATATTGTTTGTGCAATTGAAACATAATCTGACACTGAAAGGAGTATGACAACCCTCGGAAGATATGATCATAGCATCGATTCCATTGTCAAGTGCATTAGAAGCTCCGTCAAAAACCATAGTCCATCGGGATCCTTTTTCAGGTCCTTCATCTGGTCCAGGTTTTTTGCAATCAGTTACTAACATGATGTTCTCATCTGGGAACTCAAAATTCATGGATTAGTATTCGTCCACTGCCTGATGAGCCAAATGATCAGCTAATACACTTCCCTTAATTTCTTTCTGGGTTGTATACTGGATGTCGTATTCGGTCAGGATCATTTGCCATCTTGCTATTCTTCCGGAGAGAGCGGGCTTCTCGAAGATGTACTTGATAGGTTCCATTTTAGAGATCAACAAGGTAGTGTGGGTCAACATATATTGTCTTAGTTGGAGAGATGCCCATGCTAAAGCGCAACAAGTTTTCTCGAGCAGTGAGTATCTTATTTCACAGTCGGTAAACTTTTTGCTAAGGTAGTATATTGCATGCTCTTTTCGACCAGACTCGTCATGATGCCCCAACACACACCCCCATTGAGTTTTATAATACTGTTAGGTACATGATCAAAAGTTTCCTTCAACTGGAGGCGTCGGAATTGGAGGCTCTTGAAGGTATTCTTTGATTTTGTCAAAATCCTATGGGCAATCATCATTCCACTTCACTGCTTGATCTTTCTTCAGCAATTTAAAGATTGGTTCACAAGTAGCTGTCAGATGTGAAATGAACCTGAAGATGTAGTTTAAACGTCCCAAGAAACCCCTAACTTCCTTCTCAATGTGATGAGCCGACATCTCTTGTATAGCTTTAACCTTTGCAGAATCCACTTAAATGCCCTTGTTGTTGACAATGAAACCTAAGAGCTTACCAGATCTTACTCCAAAGGTGCACTTATTTGGGTTCAACCTCAGTTTGTACTTCTTCAACCTTTCAAATAGCTTCTACAGATGATCAAGGTGTTCCTATTCAGTATGAGACCTGGATATCATGTCATCAACGTAGACCTCTATCACGTGATGGATCATATCATGAAACACAGCTACCATGGCACGCTAATAGGTTTCCCCGGTGTTCTTCAACCCAAATGGCATAAAATTGTAACAGGAAGTGCCCCGCCGTGTGACGAAGGTCGTCTTCTCCATGTCTTCAGGTGCCATCTTGATCTGATTATACCCTGAGAAACCATCCATAAAGAGAATACTTTATGTTGTGTGGTGTTATCAACAAAAACATCAATGTGGGGAAGCGGAAAGTCATCCTTGGGGCTTGCCCTGTTCAGGTCTCTGTAATCTACACACATACCTACCTTACCGTCCTTCTTAGGTATCGGCACTACGTTAGCAACCCATTATGGATAGGAAGTAACAACTAAGAAATCGGTGTTGAATTGTTTCATGACTTCGGCTTTAATCTTCTCTGACATTTCAGGGCGCATACGACGAACCTTCTGTTTTATGGGAGGGAAGTCTTCTTTTGTCGGCAGACGATGAACCACAATATTAGTGTCAAGTCCTAGAATGTCTTCGTATGATCATGTAACATTTGTATTAAACGCCTCATGACACTATGCTCTAGATCATCACCTATCTTGACTTCTTTCTTGTCCTTTTCAGTACCCAAGTTCACTGTCTCAACTGGCTCTTCATGGGGCAGTATTGCCCTTTCTTCCTATTGTAACAGTCTGGCAAGTTCTCCTGGTTCCTCACAATCTTCCTCACCTACGTCTTCGGCTTGGTAGATCGGATTTTCAAAGTCATAATGAGCAATAGCAGAACCGTTACCAATGGGATCCAGAATGGATGTGGATCTGCATTTTGATATGTGGGTGTGTGTAAGAGCATAGCTGTATATTTTTGATAAAGTAAAGAAGCAGAAAAGAAAAACAAAGAGCGTAAAATTTGCATGCGAAACGTCCAATATTTTATTGATGGCATATGAAAATGAAACAATGACCCTCACAAATAGACCATTATGCCTCGGGTAAGACACAAGGCTTTAACATTCCAATTGTTCAAATATTACATTTCCTTAAAACAAAAAGACAAATTACTCTTGAATAAAAGAGATGGGAACAAAATATTTGGCCTCCCAATTTCTAAGTCCATCGCCGCTGGTTGGGAAGATCCACTTGTCCAGGTCATAATCACTATCATCGTCCTCCAAGGAACTGACTCCATGGTTGCTGATCCACAAAGGTGGTCCCCCGGTGCGAGCACGACGAACAGCTCTTTGGGCTCCTTCTTCAATAACAACTCTGGCATCTTTCACAGAGGCCATCTTCTATGAACGTCTAGAGGTCTTTGGAACATTGGTAGCAGTCTTGGTTGTAGAAACTGTTTGTGGAACCTCCTCAAAGTTCTGACAATGGGTCTCAATGAACTCGTTATCCATTTCAACATACCCGAAAGAGTTCAGGTGGCTTACCATGAACTCCTCCTCCCCATGGACTGTGATAATTTTCCCATTGACTGGGTATTTCAGCATCTGATGTAAGGTGGAAGTCACAGCGCCAGCCCCATGGATCCAGGGGCGACCCAACAAACAAGAGTAAGATGGAAGGATGTCCATCACATAGAAAGTGGAATTAAAATTATGGGTACCCACTCTGATAGGGATGTCCACCTCCCCATGCACCATTCTTTTGGAACCGTCGAAAGCTTTCACCACAATATTGCTAGGCTTCAAGGTCAATCCTTCACAATCCAACCTGTCCAGGGCCTTCTTGGGCAGAACAATCAGTGATGAACATGTATCCACTAGAACATGGGCCAAAGTAGTGCCCCTGCAATCGATGGAGACGTGTAGGGCATCATTATGTCTCCTTCCTCTGGGAGTCAGGTCAGCATCAGAGAAACCTAGCCCATTGTCAGCAGTCAAACTTGCCACACAGTCTTCGAATTGATCAGCGGAGGTTTCTTGTGGTACATGAGCAGTCTTGAGGAATTTTACTAAAGCCTTGGCATGCGCTTCAAAGTACAATAACAAGGTCAGCATTGAGATTTTGGAAGGGATCTGCCCTAGTTATTCAACCACATTGTAGTCGCTCTTTTTAATTATTTTTAAGATTTCTTCCATTTCCTTCTTAAAAGTCTCAAGGATGGCTTCTGGATGCGCCTTCTTCTGGACAGGCTCAACCAATATCTCTTTGCCCCGAGTCTCGCCCAACTCGGTCGCAAGGGTAGCAGTAGGCTAGAAGCAGGAGTAGTCATAAGAATACTGACAGGAGTAGCAGCAAGGACAATCACAGGAGTAGTGAAAGTTTTAGGAGGAGAGATCTCGGGAGAGAAACTCTTCCGCTTCTTGTTATTTTACTGGTCCCAACGATATCTTCGACGTCAGGATCAGTACCTTCAGTAACTTTGTCTTTAGAAGCTAACAGGTCTTGCTTGACGCCATGGTAATAAACGTCAGCCCCATAATTCTAGGGAACAACTTTATCTGAGGAATGCGATATTGGCCTTGGCATAGTGATGATCAGGGGAGCAAACTTTGGAACAAATGTAATCCTGACGGGTCTTTTGGTGGAGACCCAAGGTGGATTGTCAGAAATGATGATTATAGAAACATCTTCACAAAAGCTTGTAATTGGAGTCTTTTAAAATATGGTTTCTTTATCATCCATCAGGCGTTGAACGCATTCCTTCAATAAATGGCAATCGTTAGGTAAGGACAGACACGAGTGGAAACCTTCGCCACAACCCAAAAATAAATCGGCCTGTAAGAGATTATTCTTAATAGTCAAGAGTGGAGTAGTTGTGATACGGTGGGAGAACTGACTTGAGGTTTTTGCGTTTGTATCCGCAAATGTTTCGGTTTAGCAAGAGTTGCCACCGACTTTTTATTTTATCCTAAGGAAAGGTCAAAAAGCACAGGAAAGACCTTTGATATGTTTTCTTGGGTTTGGGGAGTAGATTATGAAAAGGGAAGGTGCAAGCACCCTTTTCATCCATGGTTATCCATGGGCTCTTAGTTACTTGTTTAGATCACTTGCTTTTGCTTTTCAATTGTTTGAAATGGTGCTTTGTATGTGGTTTTGAAAGATGTTTTGAAAAGAGGCCATCTTTGTGGCAACCTTTGTAATGATTCTTGTTTGAATGTATACAAAGGTGTTTTTGTCTTTTGAAAAGATTTCAATGTTTGAAAGTTTGATTTGGGAAATGTTTTGAAATTGTGTTGTAAAGTGTGTTTGAAAATAGCAAGGATGTTTTGCAAGCTTTTGATCAAGTAACTAAGAGTGATCTACCCTAATTTACTCAAAGATCTTTCCTATATGTTTTTAACCCTTTTGACAGTGTTATTTCACCATTGCATTTGGTGAATAACCTTGTGTTAGGATGTTAAACGGGACAGGTGCGGGTCATCGTATAGACCATGATAGCAATTGTGTCAAGTATATTTGGCAAATTTTTGAGGGACTTGATCATTTTTGTTTAGGCAACCAAGATAACGTCATCGAGGGACTATGATCTTTTGTTTTGTTTTTGTTTTGCCAAAGTACCCAACATGCATAACATGGCCCATTTTTGAAGGCAACAAGTGGATTGTAACCCTAGGGGTGCAAGTGTGTATTGTGTTTGATTTTCATGCATTTTGTCCTTGATTAGGTCAAACTATTTGTTGATTGAGATTTTTGCATACAAACCCTAATTCTCTAATCATGGCATAATTGAAAGTGTAAAGTGCGAGAATTTAAAAGTCTAAGCTATTACAACATGATTATGGGGATGGGGGTACAATTTTTGAATGGGGGTATTTGACAAGAAATATAAACTCTAATTTACTATTACATCCAAATTGAATTCACAATGCATAAATATTAAATGGACAATATTTAAATAAACAAAATAAATAAATATATCAAATAATATGAAGTATGCAAAAAGGTTTTTGTTCATTTATGTATGTAAAATATTTAATGTAAAAAATAAAGAAATAAATAAAAGATTTATTTTATTTGTTTAAGGGTTAAACCCTAATTTCTTTAAGAAAATAAATACATTATATTATTTATATACAATAAAATATATTAGTATATGTAAAAATAAAATATACTTAGAAAAAAATATTTTTTTAGTATAAATAAAATAAAAGTAAAAATGTAATATTTTGTATTTTTATTCTAAGGTATTTAATAAAATAAAAGTATATATGTATATATATATATATATATATATATATATATATATATATATATATATATATATATATATATATATATATATATATATATATATATATATATATATATATATATATATATATATATATATATATATATATATATATATATATATATATATATATATATATATATATATATATATATATATATATATATATATATATATATATATATATATATATATATATATATATATATATATATATATATATTAATCAAATTAAATATGTACAATATAAAATAAAATATGTACAAAAATAAAATATATTTAGGAAAATATTTTTAGTATGAATAAAAATAAAAGTATAAATTATATATTTTTCAAGTCTTAATAAATAATATAAAAGTATTTAAATATTTTTTTCATGTTAGAAAAATTAAAATAAAATGCCAAATAAATGTAAAAAAATTATGAAAATATTTTTGAGCATTTTTTATATTTGGAAATAAATAAACAAAATCAGAAATAAAAACAAAAATGCAAAAATATAAAAATACAAGAATTGGGCCAGGGGGTGCATAAAGGAAAAGAGGGGGTGTCAAGAGTGAGCTAGGCCAAGCCCAGCCCACCACTTCATCTTCAACCTCCAGATTTGAAAAAACGCGCGCGCCTATACAAACTTGGGACATCCTGCATATGAGCTCTATTGCAAAAACTGACAACATCAAACTTGTAGAGAATTTCAAGACGATTTAAACCATATAAACAACTTGTTTAATCTCTCAAAGACCAAAGAGAATTTCTCTGGCCCTAAAATCTGACCTAGTTTTTTCAGCATGTTCATGGATGAAATTCTCCTAGCATACTTAATATAAATGAAAACTGAGCATATGTACAACTTCATGGCAATGAACACTACATTTTTTATTCACAAACCTAAGGCTAAATGTTCCTAAATAGAGAGATAGAGAATGGAGAAAAACCTGTTTCAGTTGGATTCGTGAAGGGCAATGTAGTGCTTTTCAACAAGGCTTGAGATGTCTGGTAGCTTGCCTGAAATTCACTTGACCTTTTTCCAATAGCTAGCTTGCCTTGAATGTCCTTGAATCAGCCTATAGAACTCAACCTGCACAAGCTCAAAATGAAAATGGTGAACACTGTAAATGGAGTTACAGTTGGTGTGTGAGGTTTGGGATAGCTTGGGTGAGTTGAATGGAAGGTGTTTGAAGAAACTTGGGGCAAAACGCACGAGCCAAATGAGCTATAGAACTCAAGTTGCAAAACCTGCCCTGTTTTGCCAAAGGAATGTGATTTCTGGCTATGGGGTGTTTAGAGGCTCAAGCAATCGTGTTTCTAGCTCAAAGGGGTGTGAGAAAAATGTTCAAATTGTTTGTGTAAGTAAGCCTTGGCTGGTTTTCATGTTCTAAGGTTTTTGACAAGTTTCTTGTTTTTGAAGTAAGAATGTGGAAGTCGTTGTTACAGGCCTGTATAGGCTATCAAATATGCTTGGATACATTGCTCTTGGCCCCTCCAACTTGTGGACTTGATTTTCCCTCTGAGATATGGACCAATGCTCAAGGGATAGTGGTTTGACATAAAGCACATTATGGCAAAAATGGAAATGTGCCTTTTTCAACTTAGGGCCTAATCTTGTGTACAATGTCCAAATGACCAAAACAAAAGCTTAGACTGATGGATTTGCATTTAATTATGGATTGTGAAGTGGTTTAGAGGCCTGCAAGCTAGTGTAAGGCATGCTGACCTGAAAATGCAACTTGTATGAACATGAATATGCCATGGATGAAAAATGAGTTTTTGCCAACTTCAAGCCTTCGATTCTCTCTAACCACAAATGTGTTTGAGGAGTTCTTGGATAATTTGGAAAGCTTGAAACATGCTATATAATCCATATTTGAAATGCAACTAGATATTCCAAGTGGAACTATGTGAAAAATGGCCAAGAAGATAGGTCAAAATCCTGCCTAAACTAGGGCAAAATTTCACTAAGTTAAAAGTTTTAGGGACCCTTGTTCCAAAAATCATAACCTGAGATCCAAGATTATTTTGAGAAAACTTTGTGTATAAAAGTTGTATACTTTGTGGAGTAATACAACTTTCATGTTGGAGGTTTTGTTTGAATCCATTTGCATCATGGTGAAAATATTGGGCAAAGTTAGAAAAAATTAAGAAAATTTCATAACTTAGAAAAATTCTAAGTTAAGAAAATTTTCAACTTTAAACCCTAATTTGCAATTTTGGGATTCTTGATGAACAAGTTTCATATTTTGACACATCTTGATGAAAAATGACCCTTGGCACTTGATTTTGACCAAAAAGTCAAAGTTTGACTTTTCAGTGTACAGTCAAATTTTGATCAGTTGACTGAAAAATTCATCTGTCAATCCAATGCAATTGAGGTCTTTTGAACTTGTTGAATAGGTCAAGAAGATTCCATTGAGTCCTAGAGTCCATGGTTGAACCTAATTTGCCATTGGATAGGTCAAAAAGTCAGAAATTGCCTTTGTACAGTCAAAACCCTAAAAATGACCATTTTGCCCTTTTGGTGATCTGATCAAATTTCTTGTGGAGTTGTGGTCCAAACTTGATCCAATTGTTCATATGAGTTCATAATGTTGATGTGGGTCAAAATTCATGAGGTTTGACTGTAAATTGGCCACAGTTGACTTTTTCCCCAATACAGCTGATTTCTAGGTCAACTGTCCAATTGACTGGACAAAAATTTGATTCAAGGCTTGAAACTTGGTATAGACAAACTCATGAGTCCAACATGAAGCATAAAAGTCAATTTGAGAATTGAAGGTCCAAAAATCCCTATGCAAACTCAAACCCTAATTTAGGTCATCAGTGCAAGGAGATGTCTTGAGCAGTGCAAACCCTAGCTTAGTCTAGAGTTCAAAGATCCTTGTGAGGGGAAATTTTGATAAAATGAGAGGGAAAATTTTGGGGTACAACATTTGACCTTGTTCAATCTTCTTGAACCTGAAGAGTTAGATTGGCAAGTTTGCCTTTCGTGACTCGAAGGTAAAAGAGGATTGGACACTAGAGTGCCCGTAAATTTGCACTCGTCAAAATGTAGGTTGAGGGAATGGGCTTAAAGATGCCATTTGGAGATGGTAGAATCTTGCTAGAGATGGGCTTAAAGATGCCATCTAGGATTGTTTGTTGAAAATCAGGAGAATGAACATCAGAATGGTACCTGTGTTTGGAACGTATCTGAGTTGTATCTGGAGATTTGATTCGTATGAGCAAAGGAATGGCATCCGTGTCTGAAGCTTATCCGAGCTGTAATTGTATTTGATTCTTGAATGAATATCAGAATGACTGCCGTGTCTGGAGTGTATCTGTATTCTGAATGGGTGACAGAGAAACATCTGTGTATGGAGCAACTATGTGCTGGGGATAAATTTTGAATGAGTGACAGAATGGCAACCGTGTCTGGAGGGTATCTGGAATGTATATGAAGTTGAGATCTGTATAAGTAGCAGAATGACTTCCGTGTCTGGAGTGTATCTGTACTGTAACTGGGATCTGGACAAGTGACAAAATGACTTCCGTGTCTAGAGGGCATCTGATCTTGAAGTTGATAGATGAATCTGAATGAGAAATAGAATGGCTTCCGTGTCTGATGCGTATCTAGTCTGTATTTGATTGCTGAAGTCTGAACGAGTAATAGAATGACTGTCGTGTCTGGGGTGTATCCATATTGTATCTGAATAAGAGATCTGAATGAGTAACAAAATGATTTCCATGTCTTGGAGCGTATCTGTACTGTATCTGAAATCTTTGAATATTTGTTAAAGGTAGCTTTTAATCTTATCCTGAAAAGGGTAAAATGTTAGCTAAAACACAAAGTTACGTTGCATGACATGTATGATGCAGGTAAGCTGATTAGCTGCCTTGCTGAGGAGAATATATCCTTGATAACTGGAGATAATGAAATCTTCGACTGCTGCCGGGGAAAATAAATCCTTGCCCGTTGTTGGAGATGATGAAATCTTTGACTGCTGCTGGGGAAAATAAATCCTTGACCGCTGTTGGAGATTCAACATCTTTGATTGTTGAGAATGAGAAATCCTTTAGACCACTGTTGGGGATTGAAAAACCTTGGTGACTTGTGGGGATTAACAGGAACTTTGACAACTTCTGTGGGGATGTGAGAATCCTTCATGACTTTCCTGGGGAATAAGGAAAACTCTGACGATCTCTACTGGGGAATCAAAACCTGGGAGGCTTCCACTGGAGAAATGAGAACAAGAAAATTTGTTCTGCTGGGAAATAACTCTGTGGGGAGAATACTCATCCTGCCGAGGAAATCAGAAGCTTGGATTATATGCTAATCTAACTGGGGATTCCTGTTTTATGGAGAACTCCACTGGGAATCAGGAGAAGTTGGATAGTATTCCACCAGGGTTTAAGATTTAAAGTTTTAGACTCTGTCGGGGATGAAAGTTTAGAGTATTCTAGCTCCGCTGGGGATCGGGAGTTTTGAACCTTAACTCCGCCGGGGATATGCATTTCAAGGTTTTAACTCTGTTGAGGATCTGAATGACATACTATAAGGGATTTCAACTGGAATAGCCCAAAGACATTTCCCTATACTTTCGACCTATCAGTAATTATCCTTTCTTATTTTGTTTTATTTGTAAGCAGTGATTATATTCAAATGCATATGCTCATTTAACAAACCATTGGACGTTTTCAAGTAAAAACCAAAGTGTAAAGAGAAAGGAAAGGCAAGAAAATTTCTGCACTTTGAAGTATCTTTGTATTAAATTTTGTAAGTATCTTTGTACAAAGGAGACAGACATCCTAGTAAGAGAATGTTGTCGAACAATTTGAGAAAAAATTTTATACAAAAAGAAAGATGGCTATGTGTAACAATTCCATGAGGTTCCCATTCTGCTGTAGCCTTCACCACTCTGAGTATCCTGTCCATTCGTTGCTTCGTCTTCGGATGATTGGATTGATCATGAGCCTGGAGTTTGTTCGTGAAGAGATTGTCCTTAAAGTGATTCGACGAGACATAGTCATACGCTTTTGATTCCCTAACTTTTGCCTGGACCGCCCTTTCGGGATTTTGATCCACCGGGAAACCCTTTCTTGCCCAAGTCGCCCTTTCGGGTTTTGAACTTGTCGGGTGTACAGATTTTTTTTATTTACACCTAATTTTGCCTGAAACGCCCTTTCGTGTTTTCGATTTCGGGATGCCTATTTTTGCCCAAGTCTCCCTTTCGGGTTTTCAACTTGTCGGGTCGTTTTATGCGTAGTATCTTTTGACTATGTCTGCGTTCGCAGGGTGCAGCAGGTCGTCGCCGTCCATGGTGGTCAGAATTATTTCCCCACCAGAAAAGATGTTCTTGATCACAAATGGTCCTTCATAAGTAGGGGTCCACTTGCCCCTGGGATCACTTTGCGGCAAGATGATCCGATTGATTACAAGATCTCCGACTTGATATACCTGACGCCTGACTTTCTTGTTGAAAGCCTTGATCATCCGTTTTTGATACGTCTGACCATGACAAATAGCAGTAAGTCGCTTCTCGTCGATCAAATTAAGTTGATCAAGCCGGGTCTGAATCCAATCGTCTTCACTTAAACCAACATCCTTCATAATCCTTAAGGAAGGAATCTGAACTTCCATAGGTAAAACAGCCTCCATGCCATATACCAAAGAAAAGGGGGTTTCCCCAGTTGAAGTACGCACCGTGGTACGATATCCGTGCAGAGCAAACGGTAATATCTCATGCCAGTCCTTGTATGTGACTGTCATCTTTTGAATGATCTTCTTGATATTTTTGTTCACGGCTTCAACAACACCGTTCATCTTTGGCCGATAGGGAGATGAATTGTGATGTTGAATCTTGAACTGCTCGCACAGAGCAGTGATCACAATGTTGTTCAAATTTGTACCGTTGTCCGTGATGATCCTGTCGGGGATACCATACCGGCATATGAGGTTCTTCTTGATGAATCGGGCAACCACATTCTTTGTAACGGAGGCAAAGGAAGCTACTTCGACCCACATGGTAAAATAATCAATAGCGACCAAGATGAAGCAATGTCCATTGGATTCCGTAGGCTTGATCTCTCCAATGATGTCGATTCCCCACATCGCGAATGGCCAAGGAACTATCAGAACGTTGAGAGTAACTGGAGGAATATGTACCTTGTCAGCATAGACTTCGCATTTGTGACAAGTACAGGAATATTGATGACAGTCAGCTTCCATGGTAGACCAGTATTAGCCTGCCCTTAGAATCTTCTTAGCCATCGTATGTCCGCTTAAGTGGGTACCAAAGGTGCCACTATGTATTTCGGTCATGATCAACTCTGGTTCAACCTTGTCCACACAACGAAGTAGAACACAATCATGGATGCGCTTATATAAGATACCATTGCTCAGGAAGAACTTGCAGTAAATCTCCTTAAGAACTTTTTGTCATTGACGGAAGCTCCTTCAGGGTATTCTCGAGTCTGGAGATACCTTTTGATTTCATGAAACCAAGGTTGTTCCACTATTTCTTCAGTATTAATCTCATGACAGTGCGCAGGTTCGTCCATTCGTTCGATGGTGATTTGAGGAGCCTCATTATCCCAGTTGAGTTTAAACATGGAAGACATTGTAGCCAGAGCATCTGCTAGCTGATTTTCTTCTCGCGGTAAGTGCTCAAAGGTAATCTGCTCGAAATGAGGCACAATGTCAAGACATGTTCTTTGTATTGGATAAGATTAGGATGTTTAGTGTCCCACTCTCCTTTGATTTTACTGGTAACCAAAGCTGAGTCCCCAAATACAACCAGAGATTTGATTCCTAAGTCAATAGCAGCTTTGAGACCAAAGATACAAGATTCATACTTGGCCATGTTGTTGGTACAGCTGAAGCAGAGTCTAGCATTGAAATGGGGTATGGCAACCTTCTGGAGAAATAAGTACTGCGCCGATACCGTTTCCAAGTGCATTTGAAGAACCATCAAAGTACAGGGTCCATCGGGATCCTTGTTCAGGTCTGTCATACGGTCCGTTTACTTCAATGTTGTCAAATGTCATAATGTCCTCATCAGGGAAGTCGAACCTCATAGATTGGTAATCTTCGATGGCTTGATGAGCTAGATGGTCAGCTAGTACACTCCCCTTTATAGCTTTTTGAGTTGTGTACTGGATATCATATTCAGTCAGGATCATCTGCCATCTAGCGATTCTTCCGGATAAAGCGGGCTTCTCGAAGATGTACTTAATCGGATCCATTTTGGAAATCAGCAAAGTGGTATGTGTCAACATATACTGCCTTAGCCGGCGAGCAACCCATACCAAAGCGCAACAAGTTTTCTCGAGAAGTGAGTAGAGAGTCTCACAGTCGGTAAACTTTTTGCTAAGATAATAAATGGCATGCTCTTTTCGGCCAGACTCGTCATGTTGGCCGAGTACGCACCCCATTGATTTATCCAAAACAGTCTGATACATGATTAAAGGCCTTCCTTTGACGGGTGGCATCAAGATAGGAGGTTCCAGCAAATACTCCTTGATCTTATCAAAAGCAACTTGACAATCATTATTCCATTCAACCACCTGATCTTTCTTCAACAGCTTGAAGATTGGTTCATAGGTAGATGTCAGGTGAGAGATGAACCTTGCAATATAATTTAAACGTTCCAAGAAACCTCTAACCTCATTTTCAGTGCGGGGGGCAGGCATTTCTTGTATAGCTTTAACTTTGGAAGGATCAACCTCGATGCCTTTGTTACTGACGATGAATCCCAAAAGCTTACCGGACCTGACTCCGAAAGTGAACTTGCTAGGGTTCAGTCTGAGCTTATATTCCTTTAACTTGACAAACAGCTTCTGCAGATGGTCAAGGTGTTCTTCTTCTGTCTATGAACAGGTTTTCATATCGTCTACGTAGACTTCAATCTCATGATGTATCATGTCATGAAACAAAGCTACCATGGCTCGCTGATAGGTTGCCCCAGCATTCTTCAGTCCGAATGGCATCACTTTATAGCAGAAGGTACCCCACTGCGTAACAAAAGTAGTCTTCTTCATGTCTTCGGGGGCCATTTTGATCTGGTTGTATCCCGAGAATCCATCCATGAAGGAAAATACCTTATGTTGAGCTGTGTTGTCAACCAAGATGTCAATGTGTGGTAGTGGAAAATCATCTTTAGGGCTAGCCCTGTTTAGGTCTCTGTATTCCACACACATTCTGACTTTGTCGTCCTTCTTAGGCACGGGCATAATGTTAGCAACCCATTATGGATAGGAAGTAACATCCAGAAAGACAGCATTGAACTGTTTCATCACTTCAGCTTTGATCTTCTCAGACATATCGGGCCTCATCCGGCGGACTTTCTGTTTGATTGGTGGATAGTCTTCTCTTGTAGGGAGACGTTGAACCACAATATTTGTATCCAGTCCCGACATGTCTTCATAGGACCAGGCAAAGATCTCAACATATTCATTCAACAGCTGAACTAGACGTTCTTTGACATTTGGCTCCAGGTTGGCACCCACTTTAACCTCTTTCTTGTCTTCCTCTGTTCCCAAATTGATAGTCTCTAGCAATTCTTCATGGGGCAGAATAGCCCTTTCCTCTTGTTGCAAAAGTCTAGCTAACTCTCTAGGCACTTCACAGTCTTCATCACCTTCGTACTCGGCATGATTGACCAAATCTTCAGATTCACCGAAGGCCAAAGCAGAATAGTCACCCATGGAATCCGGAGTGGATGGGTACCTGCATTTTATGAGTGTGGGTGTGTGTAAGGGATAGCCATCCTTAAACAAAACAAAATGTAAAAAGGAAAGAAAATTAACACAACAGTTTATAGATGAAAACGTCCATGATTCATTAAAAATGGCATATGAAAATGAAGAATCAAATCCCTTACAAATGGACCTATATGCCCCGGGTAAGGCATAAGGTGAAAAGAGTGTACGGATTGTTTAATTATTACAGACCAAACAGGAAATTGTTCAAAGATAAATTACTGATTGATGAAAGTGATGGGAACGAAGTCTTTTGCTTCCCAATTTCTTAATCCTCCTTCAATGGTTGGAAAGATCCAATCTTCAAAGTTTTCTTCTCCATCATCATATTCTAAGGCATGAATTCCATGGTGAGTGATTTTTAAGGGTGGTCCTCCAGCCCGGGAGCGACGCACAGCTTTCTGGCTAGCGGCAGTGAAACCCAATCCGAACTTATCAGTCTTGTAAGGAAAATCTGGCAGTTGCCCCCACACTGTACTTCTTCCTTTTTTGATTACAGCCTCCGCATCTTTAAGGGATGCCATCCGAGACACAGGCTTGGAAATGATAGGTACATCAGTCATTGTCTTTGCTACTGCGACTTCAGGAGAAACCTCTTCAAAGTGTTGGAAAGGTGTTTCTATGAATTCGCCATCTAACTCCACGTAGCGGAAAGAGTTAAGGTGACTTATCATATACTTCCCTCACCATGAACCGTTATGATCTTACCCTGGACCGAATATTTTAGCATTTGGTGTAGAGAAGAAGTGACTGCCCCAATGTTGTGGATCCATGGCCTTCCCAACAAGCATGAATATGAAGGATGAATGTCCATCACATGAAAAGTAGAGTTGAAAATTTCTATACCCACTTTGATTGGAATGTCCACTTCTCCGTGAACCATCCTCTTAGAACCGTCGAAGGCTCTAACAACGATGTTACTGGGCTTTAGGGTCAAACCTTCGCAGTCCAATTTGTCCAACGCCTTCTTTGGTAGAACATTTAAGGATGAACTGGTATCTACCAGAACATGAGCAAGTGTGGCCCCCATGCACTCTACAAAGACATGCAGTGCATCGTTATGCTTTCTTCCTTTAGGGGTCAAATCAGCATCAGAAAAGCCAAGACCATTATCGGCTGTAAGGCTAGCGACGCACTCTTGAAATTGGTCCGCAGAAGTTTCTTGAGGAACGTGTGCCGTCTTCAAAAATTTGATCAAGGCTTTGGCATGAGCCTCGGAGCAGAGTAGGAGAGCCAACATGGATATTTTTGAAGGGGTTTGCCCTAGCTGCTCCACGACATCGTAGTCTCTCTTCTTGATTATCTTTAAGATTTCTTCCATCTCTTTTTGGGTGGTCTTGGGGATAACCACAGTCTGAGCCTTCATCCTGAAAGGCGCTTCTTGGATCCCCTTACCTTTATTGGTAGTAACATCAGAGGGTCTAGCTTCGGGTGCGTCAATTTCTTCAATTACCAGACTTTGCACAGATGGCTTGACAGGCACAGAAACTCTCGAGGGTCCGAAGACTGCCCGTGGAGGAGCAATCTCCGGAGAGAAGATCCTTCCGCTACGAGTTATCTTGCTCGTTCCTGCAATATTCCCTATATCAGGGGTTTCTTCATCGGAATTCCCTTCGGCTGATTCGATCTGCTTGATACCATGGTAGAAGATCTCTCCTCCGTAATTCCATGGCATCATCTTGTTGGACTTATACGGGATAGGCCCCGACATGGTGATTTTCAGCGGCACAAACTTAGGATCAGGCGTAATCTTAACAGGCCTTTTGCAGGTCTTTGAAAGATTTTCGGAGATGGTTATTATAGCAATGTCATTGATTGGAGTATCAAAGGTAATAGGAGTAACATAAGTGATAGTAGCAACAGGGGTTTTCTGAAAGAGGATCTCTTGGGTATCCATCAGGCGTTGGATGCCTGATTTCAACAGTGGGCAGTCAGTTTGCAAGTTTGAACAAAAGTAACAGTCTTTTCCACAGCCTGGGAATATCCCGACTTTCATAAAATTTACTTTAATCATTGGTAACAGAGTCATTAATTCATTAACGGCGGTAACATGAAGATCTTCCATAACGGCATGGACATTATGACCATGTTTTGGCATAGGAGCGGATATCACGTTGGGTTTTTCGGGAGCATCAAACTCTACCTCCTTGGCATCTATCAGTTCTTGGATCTAGTTTTTAAGAGCACAACAGTTGTTGGTATCATGCCCTACACTGTCCGAGTGGTATGCACATTTTGCATTGGAGTGATAATAAGGAGAAGAGGTATTGGGGTTTTTCGGCGCTCCTTTCAAGTTGGTGAGGTTCAGCTTTAACAGATGAGGGAGGACTTGAGCCGGTGTCATATTGATTCGGGTGAATTGCCGTTGTGGCCTTTATACCCTTTGCTGATTAGCTCTTGGTTGATTGCTGCGAGGTTGATCGGCTGAGGAGTTTTGGATCATAACAGCCCCCACCGTTGGTCGGCGCTCTGTTCTCCCTTGGTTTTTCTGGGTATGAATAGAAGAAACTTCCTTCTTAGCTAGGAAGGTCTTCTTAATAGCAGTGGAAGCGGAGGCCTCCTTATGAATTTTACCACTCTTAATTCCAGCTTTAACCCTTTCCCCGGTTAGAATTAATTCGGTGAACCCCGCAGAGGAGCTCCCGATCAAGTGATTGAAGAATGGACCTGACAGGGTCCCCGAAAACATATCAACCAGCTCTCTATCCGACAATGGCGGTTGCACCCTTCCAGCCAAATCCCACCACTTTTGGGCATACTCCTTAAATCCCTCATTAGAGGCCATACCCATACTCTATAGTTGAGTACGAGTAGGTGCTAAATCTGTGTTGTATTGGTATTATCGGTAGAACGCAGCAGCCAAATCTTCCCAGTTATGAACATTGTATCTCTCAAGTTGATAGAACCAGTCCAATTACGTTCCTGACAAACTATCTTGAAAAAAGTGGACCCAAAGATCCTTATCAGACGAGTGATGTTGGATCTTTCTGACGTAGGACCTCAGATGCATCTTTGGACAGGAAAAACCGTCATACTTAGCAAATGTAGGTACCTTGAACTTGGGAGGAATGACGATCCCAGCAACCAACCCTAGTTCTTCGAAATCTAAACCAGGTACCCTTTGCAACTCCATGGCTGCCAATCGATCCTCAAGATTTTTATACTTTTCATCCGCCGGAGGGTATTGCTGTTCAAAGTAATCTTCATCTTCTTCCTCTTCTTCTTCTTCAGCTTCAGATTCGGAGGGCATTGCAACTCCTTTTCCTTTACCAACTCCTTCGTCAGACGTCGAGGGAAATTCCATAACTCTCCTAGCCTGATGCTCAAATCTCCTTCCCATAGTGGCTACCCCAACTCTTTTCTTTTTCTTCCTTTCTGGTTCCTTCTCTTTCTCTAACAGTGCTTTAAGGTCCTCCTGACCCTTTGCAAAGGTCATGAGGAGTTGTTGGAATTGCGAATTTTGTGCCTGCAGATCTTTAACTGTCTGCTCTATATCCATCTTGCTGAAATAAACAGCAGAAAGATAAGGAAACCTGGTGTGAAGACCTGTTTATGCATATGATGAATGATATGTTATTCATGTAATGCATTCAAGGATTCAGAAATACAAATTCGTTGCAAACAAAAAGAACACACGTCATATTAAGAAGAAATTTATTAGTACATAAATGCCCCATGGGAAAAATATTACAAAATTCTTAATGTAAAAAGACATTGCGCATCCTCTTTGGCGCAATGTAAGTGTTAAGAGTTTCCTCTTCATGAAGTGGACGGGTAAGTTCCAAAACCTTCTTCTCACTGGCATAGAAGTTGGCTTCAAAAGTGTTCTGTTCTTCCTTGAGTTGTATCCAACTCTTTTTCAACTCTTCCAATGATGTTGGCATGTCTGGATCTAGGAGGGTGTATGGAACCTCTCCTTCCATAACAGGCTCTTTGATCACGGGGAGAATGTGACGATAAGGCATCATAAGATTCTGGGCGCGGGTTCGTACCCAGTTGAGATAAGGCTCAAGGGGGATGGATTTCTTGTGCCCCAGTGTCTTACTATCCACTTTGTTGGGAATCCTCCATGCTCGGATAAAACTTTGTCGAAGTCCTTAAGCGACATCGTCGAAGTCAAAAACCAAGTTAGGAATCAGCATATCATGAGGACCATCTCTCCGGGCATATCCAAACTGCCTTAGAGCTAAACAGGGGTTGTAGGTAATGCCTCCCCTAATGCCAAGTAGTGGGACATTAAGGAACTCTCCACAACGATCAATGATGATAACATTTTCTCTGGACCGAGAACACCAATGAACATCAGAATGTGTGAGGGTCATCAACCGTTGTGACCACCTTAAACCCTGCTCATTCTTCAAAACTGATTGGGGAAGGTGAGAAATAAACCACCTTGATAGAAGAGGAGTACAACACATGAGAACACCCATTTTCCTTATTGTTCGTGTGTAAAATGAGTATAGGATGTCCCCAAGCAATGTAGGTACCGGATTCCGAGATATGAAAATCTTGACAGCATTCACATCTATAAGTTGATCAGGGTTTGGGAACAAGACCAACCCATAGATGAGAAGTGCTACAATCTCCTCAAAAGCTTGTAGATCCAAAGAATTCCAGCAGTCTTGTGCCTTCTCAAACAGAAACTTTGCCAAGAAACCCTTGACACCACTTCTGGTTTCCCAATGACCTTTGATATCAGATGGTTGCAAGTGTAAGGCTTGAGCAATATCTTCAGGCTTTGGTTCTCTTTCCGTACCGTTGTAGGGTAGTTGATGGAGAATAAGAATCCTCAAGAGTTGAGAAAAATCCTCCAAAGTAGGTACTAACTGGTAATCAGGAAATGTAAACAATGGTGTAGGGAGTCAAAGAACTGGAAGAGAACTTTCACCATGTCTTCTTTAATGTTGGAGTTGACCAAGTTGAGAAGTCTACCATGTCTTTCACTGAAGAGAGAATTCTCTGGAATCTTGGAAGTAAGCTCCTTGAGTTGAGGAGGGATTCTCACAAGGTTGACTTGAATTGTTTTCCTGCGAAGAGATTCCATGACCTACAAAACAAGAACAAAGATGAAGATCCAAACCCTTGAAATGGTTAGTGGATGCATATGATGTTTTATGATGTTCATGATGTATGCACAAGCATATGTACAAACAAGTCACACAAGATCCTAGTTTCAGGCTTGCATGGGGTTTCATAGGTAAGTACCCTCTTGAAGCTAGTTGGCTCAACTTGTCCTATAAATAGTAACTGGGTTCTAAGGAGCTCAATATCACTGGATTATTTTGTGTTCATTGTTTCAGTTTAGCCACTTAACTGGCGACTGAAATATTCCAAGAAAATAACCCTCAATGAGTGTAGTATCGAGTATCTACAAACTTCAGACTGCACCAAAGACGGTCTTCTCACTACCCTTAAAAAAGGCCAAGATGGTCAAGTAAGGTTCTAAGAGTTCATTAGTGCTTCATGACATCACTCAACGGCCCCGTATTCTCTTTTATTGGCTCAAAGGCTACCAGTACTCACAAATATGTCGCACCAATATAGCTATTGCTTCAACCATGTCGGTATATCCCGCACAGTTTTCACAACTTATTGCTATTTACCTATGAATGTTTCCCAAAATTATGGGTGGAGGATTCGAACCCAAACATTAGAACCAAATGTAAAGCAATCAAAACAAACAAGTTAAGCATGCAAAGGTGATCTAAACCCTAAGGTTACTCCACTTTTAGTTTCATCCCCAGCAGAGTCGCGAGTTCTGTGATACGGTGGGAGAACTGACTTGAGGTTTATGCGTTTGTGTTTGCAAATGTTTCGGTTTAACAAGAGTCGCCACCGACTTTTTATTTTATCCTAAGGAAAGGTCAAAAATCACAGGAAAGACCTTTGAGATGTTTTCTTGGGTTCGGGGAGTAGATTATGAAAAGGGAAGGTGCAAGCACCCTTTTCATCCATGGTTATCCATGGGCTCTTAGTTACTTGTTTAGATCACTTGCTTTTGCTTTTCAATTGTTTGAAATGGTGCTTTGTGTGTGGTTTTGAAAGATGTTTTGAAAAGAGGTCATCATTGTGGAAACCTTTGTAATGATTCTTGTTTGAATGTATACAAAGGTGTTTTTGTCTTTTGAAAATATTTCAATGTTTGAAAGTTTGATTTGGGAAATGTTTTGAAATTGTGTTGTGAAGTGTGTTTGAAAATAGCAAGGATGTTTTGCAAGCTTTTGATCAAGTAACTAAGAGTGATCTACCCTAATTTACTCAAAGATCTTTCCTATATGTTTTTAACCCTTTTGACAGTGTTATTTCACCATTGCATTTAGTGAATAACCTTGTGTTAGGATGTTAAACGGGACAGGCGCGGGTCATCGTATAAACCATGATAGCAATTGTGTCAAGTATTTTTGGCAAATTTTTGAGGGACTTGATCATTTTTGTTTAGGCAACCGAGATAGCATCAGCGAGGGACTATGATCTTTTGTTTAGTTTTTGTTTTGCCAAAGTACCCAACATGCATAACATGGCCCATTTTTTAAGGCAACAAGTGGATTGTAACCCTAGGGGTGCAAGTGTGTATTGTGTTTAATTTTCATGCATTTTGTCCTTGATTAGGTCAAACTATTTGTTGATTGAGATTTTTGCATACAAACCCTAATTCTCTAATCATGGCATAATTGAAAGCGTAAAGTGCGAGAATTTAAAAGTCTAAGCTATTACAACATGATTATGGGGATGGAGGTACAATTTTTGAATGGGGGTATTTGACAAGAAATATAAACCCTAATTTACTATTACATCCAAATTGAATTCACAATGCATAAATATTAAATGGACGTATTTTTTTTAGTATAAATAAAATAAAAGTAAAAATGTAATATTTTGTATTTTTATTCTAAGGTATTTAATAAAATAAAAGTATATATATATATATATATATATATATATATATATATATATATATATATATATATATATATATATATATATATATATATATATATATATATATATATATATATATATATATATATATATATATATATATATATATATATATATATATATATATATATATATATATTAATCAAATTAAATATGTACAATATAAAATAAAATATGTACAAAAATAAAATATATTTAGGAAAATATTTTTAGTATGAATAAAAATAAAGAACAAAAATAAAAATAAAAATAATATATTTTTCAAGTCTTAATAAATAATATAAAAGTATTTAAATACTTTTTTCATGTTAGAAAAATTAAAATAAAATGCCAAATAAATGTAAAAAAATTATGAAAATATTTTTGAGTATTTTTTATATTTGGAAATAAATAAACAAAATCAGAAATGAAAACAAAAATGCAAAAATATAAAAATACAAGAAATTGGGCCAGGGGGTGCAAAAAGGAAAAGAGGGGGTGTCAAGAGTGAGCCAGGCCAAGCCCACCACAACATCTTCAACCTCCAGAAAAGAGTGGAGTAACCTTAGGGCTTAGATCACCCTCTTGCATGACTAATTGTTTGATTTGATTGCTTTATATTTTGGCTCTCTTGTTTGGGTTTGCAATCCTATACCCGGATTTTGGGAAACATTCATAGATAGCAATACATTGTGGAAACTGTGCGGGGTATACCGACACGGTCGAAGCAATAGCTATATTAGTGCGACATATTTGTGAGTACCGGTAACCCTTGAGTTCAATCAAGGAGAGTACGGGGCCGCTGAGTGATGTCACTAAGCACTAATGACCTAGAACCTTACTTGACCATCTTGGCCTTTTATTAGGGGTAGTGAGATGACCGACTTTGGTGCAGTCCGAAGTTGGTAGATACTCGATACTACACTCATTGAGGGTTGTTTTCTTGGAATATTTTGGTCGCTAGTTAAGTGGCTAAACCAAAACAATGAACAATGAAAACAATCCAGTGATATTGAGCTCCTTAGAATTCGGTTACTATTTATAGGACAGGTTTTTTAAGCCAACTACACTCAAGAGGGTACTTACCTATGAAACCCCATGCAAGCCTAAAACTAGGGTTTGGTGTGATTTGCTTGTACATATGTTTGTGCATACATCATAAACATCATAAAGCATCATATGCATTCACTAACCACTTCAAGGGTTTAGATCTTCATCTTTGTTCTTGTTTTGTAGGTCATGGAAATTCCTCGCAGAAAAACCATCCAAGTCAACCTTGTGAGAATCTCTCCTCAACTCAAGGAGCTCACCTCAAGAATTCCGGAAAGCTCATCCTTCAGTGAAAGACATGGTAGACTGCTCAGCTTAGTCAACACCAACATTGAAGAAGACATGATGAAAGTGCTATTCCAGTTCTTTGACCCTCTTCACCACTGTTTCACTTTCCCCGATTACCAGTTGGTGCCCACTTTGGAGGAGTTTTCTCAACTCCTGAGAATTCCTATCCTTAATCAACTACCCTTCAACGGTACGGAAAAGGAACCAAAGCCGGAAGATGTTGCTCGAGCATTACATCTACAACCATCCGACATCAAGGGGCATTGGGAAACCAGAAGCGGCGTCAAAGGATTCTTAGCAAAATTCTTTTTTGAGAAGGCACAAGAATGTTGGAATTCATTGGACCTACAAGCCTTTGAAGAAATTGTGGCACTCCTTATCTATGGGTTGGTCTTGTTCCCAAATTCTAACCAATTGGTAGATGTCAACGCCGTCAAAATCTTCTTGTCCAGAAATCCAATACCAACATTGCTTGGGGACATCCTTCACTCATTTTACACACGAACAATGAGAAAGAGGGGTGTTCTCATGTGCTGTACTCCTCTCCTTGCAAGGTGGTTTATTTCTCACCTTCCACAATTTGTCTTGAAGAATGACCAAGGCTCAAGGTGGTCCCAACGGTTGATGACTCTTACTCACTCTGATGTACATTGGTGTTCTCGGTCCAGAGAAAATGTCATCATCGTCGATCATTGTGGAGAGTTCCCTAATGTCCCATTACTTGGCATTAGAGGAGGTATCACCTACAACCCTTGCTTAGCTTTGAGGCAATTTGGATATGCACGGAGGGATGGCCCTCATGACATGTTGATTCCTGACCTAGTTTTTGACTTCGACAACGATGTGCAAGGACTTCGCCAAAGATTCATCAGAGCTTGGGGGAGGCCCAACAAGGTTGATAGCAAGACTCTGGGACACAAGAACTCCATCCCTCTTGAGCCTTATCTCAAGTGGGTACGAGCCCGAGCCCAAAGTCTAATGATGCCTTATCCTCATGTTCTCCCTGTGATTAAAGAGCCCGTCAAGGAAGGAGAGGTTCCCTACACCATCCTACATCTTGACATGCCTACATCGTGGGAGGAAATGCAGAAAAGTTGGATTCAGCTCAAGGAGGAACGAAACACTTTTGAAGCCAGCTTCTACGCTAGCGAGAAGATGGTTCTAGAGCTTACCCGCCGACTCCATGAGCAAGAGGCCCTCAACACCTACATCGCACCAAAGAGGATGCGCAATGTCTTTTTACCTTGAGAAGTTGTTTTTGTAATATTTGGCCCATGGGGCATTTATGTACTAACAAATTTCTTCTTATTAATATGACGTGTGTTCTTCTTTGTCTGCAACAATTTTGAATGTTCTAAATCCTTGAATGCATTGCATACATAAGCATATCATTCATCATGCACATAAGCAGGTCTCACTCCAGGCTTCCTTATCTGTCTGCTGTTTATTTCAGTAGGATGGATCTCGAGCAAACAGTCAAAGACCTACAAGCTCAAAATGCACAGTTCCAGCAACTCCTGATGACCTTGGCTAAGGGTTAGGAGGATCTCAAGACCTTGCTGGGGAATAAAGATCCAGTGAAAAAGAAGAAAAAGAGACTCGGGGTGGCTACTTTAGGGAGAAGATTTGAAGGAGAGGCCAGGAGAGTGCTTGAATTTCCTCCTACTTCTGATGAAGGAACCAGTAAAGGAGGTGGGGCTGCGGTACCTTCTGAGTTCGATGTGGAAGAAGAGGAGGTCGAAGAGAATGAAGACTATTCTGATCAACAATACCCTCCGGCTGATGATAAATACAAAGGTTTAGAAGACAGGTTGGCCGCCATGGAGTTACAGAGAGTACCAGGTTTGGATTTCGAAGACTTGGGTTTAATTGCCGGGATTGTGATTCCCCCAAAGTTCAAAGTGCCAGTTTTTGTGAGGTATGATGGGCTGTCTTGTCCAAAAATGCATCTCAGGTCCTACGTAAGAAAGATTCAACCTTATACAGCAGATAAGAACCTTTGGATCCATTTCTTTCAAGACAGCCTTTTTGGGGCTCAACTGGAGTGGTTTTATCAGCTAGAGGGAACCAGTGTCCAAAACTGGGAAGACTTGGCCACCGCCTTCTACAAACAATATCAGTACAATTCTGACCTTGCTCCTACGCGTACCCAACTTCGGGGTATGTCACTGGGAACCGGCGAAGGATTCAAAGAATATGCACAAAAATGGAGGGATTTGGCTGGCAGGGTGCAACCTCCTTTAACCGACCGTGAACTTGTTGATATGTTTCTAGGGACCCTATCTGGGCCATTTTTCAATCATCTGATTGGTAACTCTTCTGCGGGGTTTACAGATTTGATCTTAACAGGCGAAAGAATAGAAGCAGTCATCAAGTCGGGAAAGATTCAGAAGGGTGCCGCTGCAAGTGTTGAGAAGAAACCTTTCAAGAAGGAAACGACTGTTGTATACTCCCAAAGAAGAGCAGGGAAGACTGAGTGCCGGCCAACCGTGGGGGCCGTAATGATTCAAAACCCTTCAAGTGAGCAGCCTCGCTATAACCAGTCCAGACCAAATTAGCAACGGGTGGAACAGCCACAACGGCAGTTCACCCGCATTAATATGACGCCAGCGCAAGTGCTTCCCCATCTGTTAAAGTTGAATCTCGCCACTATCAAAGAGGCGCCAAAAAATGTGAATACGTCCTCTCCGCATTACCATCCTAATGCTAAATGCGCCTACCATTCTGACAGTGTCGGGCACGACACCAACGATTGTTGGGCACTCAAGCATAAAATCCAAGACCTGATAGAGGCGAAGGAAGTGGAGTTCGACGCTCTGGAGAAGCCTAATGTGATATCTGCTCCAATGCCGAAGCACGGCCGAAATGTCAATGCCATTGAAGAAGATTTGTATGTTGCTGATGTCAATGATTTGATAACTCCGTTGCTAACCATCAAATTGAATCTGTTAAGGGCCGGGATCTTCCCGGGATGTAAAGAAGACTGCTATTGTTGTTACTCTCTGCCGTTTGATTGTCCGTTACTGAAGAAAGGCATCCAAGGCCTAATGGACAGTCGACAAATTTTGTTTGAAAAAGTTTCCGCTATTCCAACCCCTACTGAAGATGTCTCAATCATAACCATTCACACCAATCTTTCCAAGGCCGTCAGAAAGCCTGTTAAGATTATACCAGCTACGAAATCTGTTCCTTTGAAGATGACAATGCCAGGGCATGTCCCCTATGTTTCTGAGAAGTCAATACCATGGAACTATGGCGGTGACGTCTACTACCATGGTATTAAACAAATCGAAATAACTGAAGAAAGTTCGGATGATGAAGAAGCCAGCATTGGAAACATTGCAGGCACGAGCAAAATCACTCGGAGCGGGAGAATATTTTCTCCAGAGATTGCCCCTCCAAGAGCAATCTTTGGACCCTCATCTGCTGACAAGGTCATCCCTGCACCAATAAAACTCTCTGCTAGAACCCCTTTGATTGAAGATGTTGTTGTTCCTAGTATTGTCCCTCCTTCCGCTGCAGATAAAGGTAAGGGAATCTAAGATGAGCTCGTCAGGACGAGGGCTCAACCCTTGGTCATCCCGGAAACCTCCAAGAAAGAAATGGATGAGATCTTGAAGATAATCAAAAGGAGTGATTACGATGTGGTAGAACAACTGGGGCAAACCCCCTCAAAGATCTCCATGCTGGCACTACTACTTTGCTCGGAAGCGCACGCTAAAGCTTTGATAAAATTCCTGAAGGCAGCCCATGTACCCCAGGAAACCTCTGCAGATCAATTCCAAAATTGCGTGGCCAGCCTTACTGCGGACAATGGATTAGGTTTATCTGATGCCGACCTAACTCCTAAAGGTAGAAACCACAATGATGCGTTGCACATTTCAGTCGAGTGCCGAGGAACTACTCTCGCACATGTCTTGGTCGACACTGGTTCGTCACTGAATGTACTGCCTAAGAAAGCTTTGGACCGACTAGATTGTGAAGGGTTGGAGTTGAAGCCGAGTGATATTGTTGTCAGAGCTTTCGATGGTTCGAAAAGGATGGTCCATGGGGAGGTTGAAATTCCCATCAAGATAGGCACTGAGGTGTTTAAATCTACTTTCTATGTGATGGACATCCGTCCGTCATACTCTTGCTTGTTGGGTAGGCCTTGGATACACCATGCTGGGGCAGTCACCTCCTCCTTACATCAGATGTTGAAGTATCCTGTCAAGGGAAAGATTATAACCGTCCATGGCGAAGAGGAGTACATGATCAGCCACTTGAACTCCTTCCGGTATGTGGAGGTAGAGGGGGAGTTCATTGAGACGCCTTTTCAACATTTCGAAGAAGTCCTCCCTGAAATAGAAGTAGCGAAGTTGGCAGCTGAAGTACTGAGGCAGATGGCCAGGATGGCATCTCTGGAGGACGCAAGGGCCGCAATAAAGGAGGGGAAGAATTCAGCATGGGGGCAGTTGCCCGATATTCCACATAAAACAGACAAATTTGGATTAGGGTTCATAGCCGCGGGCCAGAAAGCTATGCGCCGTTCGAAGATTGAAAGAGCGCCAGTCAAAATTTCTCCCTACGGAATCAATGCTTTGGAGGATGAAGACAAAGAGAGCAACATCGAAGAGTGGATTTACCCGACTGTCAGAGGAGGATTGTGCAACTAGGAGGCAAAAGACTTTGTCCCCATCACTTTTATTCATCAGTAATTTATCTATCAAACATTTCCTATTTGGTCTGTAATATTTATTTTCGAACAATCCGTACACTATATTTTCACCTCATGCCTTGCCCGGGGCATGTAGGTCCATTTGTAAGGGTTTTGATTATTCTCATATCCATATGCCATGTTTAATGACTCATTGGACGTTTTTTATTTAATAAACTGCTGTGTTCATTTTCTTTCCTTTTGCATTTTTGTTTAAGGATGGCTATCCCTTACACACACCCACACTCACAAAAGCAGGTACCCATCCACTCCGGATTCCATGGGTGACTATTCTGCTATATCCTTCAATAACTCTGAAGATCTGGTCAATCAAGCCGAGTATGAAGATGACGAAGGTTGTGAAGTACCAGGGGAACTAGCCAGACTCCTACAGCAAGAGGAAAGGGCCATCTTACCGCACGAAGAGTCATTGGAAACTGTCAACTTATGGACCGAGGAAGACCGGAAGGAGGTGCAAGTGGGTGCCAATCTAGAACCAAGT
Source organism: Vicia faba (assembly GCA_948472305.1). Classification (NCBI taxonomy): domain Eukaryota; kingdom Viridiplantae; phylum Streptophyta; class Magnoliopsida; order Fabales; family Fabaceae; genus Vicia; species Vicia faba. The sequence goes on from OX451739.1 coordinate 1,331,991,713, forward strand.
GTCAAGGAACGCCTGATACAGTTGTTGAATGAGTATGTTGAAATCTTCGCTTGGTCTTATGAAGACATGCCGGGTTTAGACACAGACATCGTGGTTCACCGTCTCCCCACAAGAGAAGATTGTCCACCGATCAAGCAAAAAGTCTGCCGAATGAGGCCTGACATGTCTGAAAAAATCAAAGCAGAAGTGATGAAGCAATTCGACGCTGGCTTTCTGGCTGTTACGTCCTATCCTCAATGGGTCGCTAACATCGTGCCAGTACCTAAAAAAGATGGCAAAGTCAGAATGTGCATGGACTACCGGGATTTGAATAGAGCCAGCCCCAAAGATGATTTTCCACTTCCACACATTGACATTTTGATCGACAATACGGCTCAGCACAAAGTGTTTTCCTTCATGGATGGATTCTCGGGCTACAATCAAATCAAAATGGCCCCCGAGGATATGGAGAAAACAACATTTGTCACACAATGGGGCACTTTCTGTTACAAGGTGATGCCGTTCAGACTGAAGAACGCTGGGGAAACTTATCAACGCGCCATGGTAGCTTTGTTTCATGATATGATACATCATGAGATTGAAGTTTACGTAGACGATATGATAGCTCGGTCACAAACAGAGGAGGAGCACCTTGAACATCTAGAAAAGTTGTTTGCCAGGTTGAAAGAATACAAACTCAGGCTGAATCCAAGTAAGTGCACTTTTGGAGTTAGGTCTGGTAAACTTCTAGGATTCATTGTAAGCAACAAAGGCATTGAAGTCGATCCAGCAAAAGTGAAAGCAATACAAGAGATGCCTGCTCCCCGTACTGAAAAGGAGGTTAGAGGGTTCTTGGGGCGCTTGAACTATATTGCCAGGTTCATCTCTCATCTGACTTCTACCTGTGAGCCAATTTTCAAACTCTTGAAGAAAGATCAGGTAGTCAAATGGAACGACGATTGCCAAGCTGCTTTTGATAAGATCAAGGAGTATTTGCTAGAACCTCCTATTCTGATGCCACCCGTCGAAGGAAGACCATTGATCATGTATCTGACCGTCTTGGATAACTCAATGGGGTTTGTTTTGGGCCAGCATGACGAGTCTGGTCGAAAAGAGCATGCTATTTATTACCTTAGCAAAAAGTTTACCGACTGTGAGACTCGCTACTCACTACTCGAGAAAACTTGCTGCGCTTTGGTATGGGCTGCTCGCTGACTAAGGCAGTATATGTTGACTCATACTACCTTGTTGATTTCCAAAATGGATCCTATCAAGTATATCTTCGAAAAGCCCGCTTTATCTGGAAGAATAGCTAGATGGCAAATGATCCTAACTGAGTATGACATCCAGTACACCACTCAAAAAGCTATAAAGGGGAGTGTACTAGCTGACCATCTGGCTCATCAAGCTATCGAAGATTACCAACCCATGAGATTTGACTTCCCAGACGAGGACATCATGAATTTGGACAACATTGAAGGTAACGGACCGTATGATGGACCCGAAAAGGGATCCCGATGGACCCTGTACTTTGATGGTGCCTCAAATGCACTTGGAAACAGTATCGGTGCGGTACTCATTTCCCCGGAAGGTTGTCACACACCTTTCACGGCCCGACTTTGCTTCAGCTGCACAAACAACATGGCTGAATATGAAGCTTGCATCTTTGGTCTCAAGGCTGCTATAGACTCGGGGATCAAATCTTTGATCGTATTTGGGGACTCGGCTTTGGTTATCAGTCAAATCAAAGGAGAGTGGGATACCAAGCATCCTAATGTTATCCCATATAAAGAACATGTCTTGACATTGTCGCCTCATTTCGAGCAAATTACCTTCGAGCATTTCCCGCGAGAAGAGAATCAGCTAGAGGATGCTCTAGCTACAATGTCCTCCATGTTTAAACTCAACTGGGATAACGAGGCTCCCCAAATCACCATCGAACGAATGGATGAACCGGCACATTGTCACGAGATTAATACCGAGGAAGTAGTGGAACAACCCTGGTTCCATGAAATCAAAAGGTATCTCCAGACTAGAGATTATCCCGAAGGAGCTTCTGTAAATGACAAGAAGTTCTTAAGGAAATTAGCTGCCAAATTCTTCCTGAGCAACGACATCCTTTACAAACGAATCCATGATTGTGTATTACTCCGATGCATAGACAAAGCTGAAGCAGAGTTGATCATGACTGAGATACACAGCGGCACATTTGTCACTCACTTGATTGGGCATACAATGGCTAAGAAGATCCTAAGGGCAGGCTATTACTGGTCTACCATGGAAGTTGTCTGCCATCAACATTCCCGTACTTGCCACAAATGTCAAGTCTACGCTGAAAAAGTTCATATCCCTCCGGTTCCTCTCAACATTCTGACTGCTCCTTGGCCATTTGCAATGTGGGGCATTGACATGATTGGAGAGATCAAGCCCACGGCTTCCAACGGACATCGCTTCATCCTAGTTGCCATTGACTATTTCACCAAATGGGTCGAAGCAGCTTCCTTCGCCTCTGTTACTAAAAATGTGGTTGCCCGCTTCATCAAGAAAAATCTCATATGCCGGTATGGTGTTCCAGATAGGATCATCACAGACAACGGTACAAATCTGAATAACACAATGATCACCGCATTGTGCGAACAGTTCAAGATTTATCATCACAATTCATCTCCCTATCGGCCGAAGATGAATGGTGTTGTTGAAGCTGCGAACAAAAACATTAAGAAGATCATTCATAAAATGACAGTCACTTACAAAGACTGGCATGAGATGTTACCGTTTGCTCTACATGGATACCGTACGACGACACGTACTTCAACCGGGGCAACACCATTTTCCTTGGTATATGGCATGGAAGCTGTCCTGCCTATGGAAGTTCAGATTCCTTCTCTAAGGATTATGAAGGACACAGGTTTGAATGAAGATGATTGGATTCAGACCCGACTTGATCAACTCAATTTGATCGACGAGAAGTGACTTGCTGCTATATGCCATGGTCAGACGTATCAAAAACGGATGATCAAGGCCTTCAATAAGAAAGTCAGACGTCAAGTGTATTAAGTCGGAGATCTCGTAATCAAGCGGATTATCTTGCCGCAAAGTGATCCCAGGGGAAAATGGACTCCTACATATGAAGGACCATTTGTGATCAAGAGCATATTTTCTGGTGGTGTGATGATTCTAACCACCATGGACGGCGACGATTTGCCGCACCCTGCGAACGCAGACATAGTCAAAAGATACTACACATAAAATAACCCGACAAGTCGAAAACCCGAAAGGGCGGCTTGGGCAAAAATGGGCATCCCGGTGAACCGAAAACCCGAAAGGGCGGTTCAGGCAAAAATTAGGGATAAAAACAAAAAAAAAATCTGTACACCCGGCAAGTTGAAAACCCGAAAGGGCGGCTTGGGCAAAAAGGGGTTTCCCGGTGGATCGAAAACCCGAAAGGGCGATTCAGGAAAAAGTTAGGTAATTAAAGCGTATGACTATGTCTCGTCGGATCACTTCAAAGACAATCTCTTCATCAACCAGTTCCAGGTTTCTGATCAATCCAGTCATCGGCAAACGAAGCATTGGATGGACAGATATTCAGAGTTGTGAAGGCTATAGAGGAATGGAATCCCATTGAATTATTTCACATAGCCATCTTTATTTTGTATAAATCTTTCAATATTTACGACAAAATCCTCTTACTAGGATGATTGTCTCCTTTGTACAAATATACTCAGAGAAAGTTAATACAAATACTCTTCCCAGAAATTTGTGTCATTTCCTTTTTCTTTTTCTCTTGCACTAATTGTTTTATTTTGAGAAACGTCCAATGTTTTGTTAAATAGGCATATGCATTTGAACATAATCATTTCCTTATGAATCAAGAAAGAGGATTACTGATAGGTTGAAGGTGCAGTTGGATATCTTGATACCCTTTCAAAGGAAACCCCCAGGAGATTTGGAATCCATATCCCCAGCAAGTCTTGAAGCTTATCCCCAGTAGATTCTGGAAGCATATCCCCTGCAGAGTACAGACGTCTCTCCCGAGCTTTATTCAAAGTTACTCCTCACAAGGGCTTATAACTGGGTTATCCTCAGCTTATTGCCACGGAAGATCGCACTCGGTAAATTTCTTCTTATCCCCAGCGGAGTTCATCAAAGTTCCCCAACATAACTTATCAATACAATCCCCAGAGGAGTTTATCTTTGTTATCCCCAGCCAGAGAATCCTCCAGAACTCAATTCCCCTCAGAGTTTAAGTTTCAGTATCCCCAGCAGAGCTAAAACTTCAAACTATCAATCCCCAGCTGAGCCAGACTAGTGAACCTTTTCCCCACAGAAATGCTTCTCACTAGACTAGAGATTCTCAGTCTTATCTCCCCAGCTTAAGTCTACCAGGTTCTAAAATCCCCAGTAGAAATCATCAGAAATTCTTTTACCCTGCAAGTCATCAAGGAAATTCCAAATCCCCGCAAGTGGTTCTAAGGCCCCTCGACGATTGAAGGTCTGGTATTCCCCAAGCAAATCTGAAGACTCTCAGTTCTCAGTTCCTCATTGTATATTCGAAAATTCTCCAGTGAAGATCTCCTTAAGACAGGGATTCCCCAGAAGATTGGTATACAACCCAAGCTCCTTATTCCCCATCAACAGCCAAGGAATTATTCTTCCCGGCAGCAGTCAAGATACTTTTATCTTCAGCCATCTTGGATTCATCTATCTTTCACAAGACAGCTCTTCAGCTTACATGCGCATTCATTTACATTCATATCATATAACATACGTTGCATCATGCATCATGACATTGCATACAACTAACTCTTTACCTTTTCAGGTAAGATCAGTCGACAGACAAAAATCATTATCTTCCGAGGCACTTTTGAAAACAGTTTACGGACGCTTCCCAACAACGGATGCTGCTCTATTGCTTATTCAACTTCAAGATTTCTGAAAACAGTTCACGGGTTCTCCAAGTAACGGATGTTGACCTATCGCTTGTTCAAATTCTTCTCAAGACTTCTGAAAACAGTTTATGGATTCTTCCCAACAACGGATGTTAATCTATCACTTGTTCAGATGCAAACTTTTGAAAACAGTTTACGGACACTTCCCAACAACGGATGCTGCTCTATTGCTTATTCAACTTCAAGATTTCTGAAAACAGTTCACGAGTTCTCCAAGTAATGGATGTTAACCTATCACTTGTTCAGTTTCTTCTCAAGACTTCTGAAAACAGTTTATGGATTCTTCCCAACAACGGATGTTAATCTATCGCTTGTTCAGATGCAACTTTTGAAAACAGTTTACGGACGCTTCCCAACAACGGATGCTGCTCTATTGCTTATTCAACTCCAAGATTTTTGAAAACAGTTCACGGGTTCTCCAAGTAACGGATGTTAACCTATCGCTTGTTCAGTATCTTCTCAAGACTTCTGAAAACAGTTTATGGATTCTTCCCAACAACGGATGTTAGTCTATCGCTTGTTCAGATGCAACTTTTGAAAACAGTTCACAGATTCTCCAGATACGGATGTCAATCTATTGCTTGTTCAGACCCCCAGTTCAGAGATGGTCCAAAGTATGGACACCTTTCTGATTTTCATTCCAGATGGCATCTTTAAGCCCATCCCGACAAGATTTTGTCACCCTTCCAGATGGCATCTTTAAGCCCATCTCCAAATGGCATCTCTAAGCCCATTCCCGCATCCATTTCTTTGACGAGTGCAAATTTAAGGGCACTCTAGTGTCCAATCTCCTTTTACCCTCGAGTCGTGAAAGGCAAACTTGCCAATCTAACTCTTCGAATTCAAGAAGATTGAACAGGGGCAACTGTTGTACCCCAAAATTTCCCCTCCCATTTCTCAATAATTTCTCATCACAAAGCCCTTGGAGCTCAAGATCCAGTTAGGGTTTCATCTGCTCAAGACTTCTCCTTGCACTGTTGACCCAAATTAGGGTTTGTGTTTGCACAAAGATGTTTTGACCTAAAATGCCTAAGATGACTTTCATGCTTCATGTTGGACTCCCAAGTTTATCCACATCAAATTTCAAGCATTGATTCCAAGTTTTGCCCAGTCAATTAGACAGTTGACCTAGAAATCAACTGTATTGGGGAAAAAGTCAACTGTGGCCAATTGACAGTCAAACCTCATGGAAATTGACCCACATCAACATTATGAACTCACATGGACCATTTGATCAAGTTTGGATCACAATTCCACAAGAAATTTGATCAGATCACCAAAAGGGAAAAATGGTCATTTTTAGGGTTTTGACTGCACAAAGGCAATTTTTGACTGTTTGACCTAGCCAATGGCAAACCAAGCTCACATATGGACTCAAGGACCCCATGGAATTGTCTTGACATACTCAACAAGTTCAAAAGATCCCAAATGCACAAGATTGACAATTGAATTTCCCAGTCAATTGATCAATTTTGACTGTATACTGAAAAGTCAAACTTTGACTTTTTGGTCAAAATCAAGTGTCAAGATTCATTTTTCATCAAAACATGCCAAATCATGAAACTTGTTCATTAAGAAATCAAGAATTGCAAATTAGGGTTTGAAATGAAGATTTTTCATAACTTAGAATTTTTCTAAGTTATGAAAAACCCTAATTTTTTCCTAACTTTGACCCACTTTCTCTCCTAGATTCATTTGGATTCAAGCAAAAGTCAAAACATGAAAGTTGTAGCCTATTGCAAAACCTACAACTTTGATTCACAAAGTTTTCACAAAAGGAGCTTGTATCTCAAGTTACAATTTTTGGAACAAGGGTACCAAACCATTCTTAACTTAGAGAAAATTTGACCTATTTTAGGTAGGATTTTTGCCTAACTTCAAGACCATTTTTCACATACTTCCGCTTGGAATTTCAATTTTCACTTCAAAGATGGATTATAGTACACATTCCAAGCTTTCCAAAATGTCCAAAAACTCATCAAACAACCTCATGGTTAGAGAGAATAGAATTTGGCAATATGGAAAAAACTCACTTTTGTTATGGCCAATTTCCATGTTCATACACTTAGGCAATTTTCAAATCAGCATGCATTTCTTGATTACATGCCCTAAATCTCTTTTACACTCATAAATTTAATGCAAACTCATTGTGCCAATACCATATTTTTTGTGTTCAAGCATTGCATAATGGTTTAGTCCCAAAATAGATAAAGCATTTTATCCATTTTTGCAAAAGTGAACTTTATGTCTAAAGCAAATCCAAGCAAGTACAGTTAAGATCTCTTTGGCACAAGTTTATGGACTAATTGCACTGATCAAGACTAAGTTGTGCAGCATAGATTGGGGGCCTCTACCTGTCTAGAACACCAACTTGCCATCTCTTGCTTAAAGTGTAAGAAAGCTTACATTTTGTACAACAACTCTCATTTCCTGTAAACCAAGCTTAAGCAAACTTGTCAAACACTTTCTAATCATCAAACCCAAGCTGAAACACGAGCTATCCACCTCCATTGCCCTCTAAAAACACAGAATCACTCTCAAACTGTCCAAACAGAGCACCTGCTGCAGATTGAATCCCATAACTCATTTCCATCGTGCATTCTTGCTAAAACCAGTTCAAACACCTTCCCTACCATCAATGCAAACTATCCAAAGCATTAGAAGTGGACTGTAACTCCTCTAATCAGTTTGGCCATTTTCAATTTTTTGTTTTGCAGGTGGAGTGCTATAACTCGATTAAGCTAGTTTCAAAGCAAAGTAAAACTTGGAATAGCATCCCTGGACATCAAGGAAGCTGTACCAATCATCACCTTGCTCTGAAAGTACCTCCATCATCAGATACAACTTCAACTGAACAGGTAAGTTCATGAACTCGTATCTCTCTATCCAGGCATTGTTAGCTTTAGGTTTGTGAAGAAAATATGTCACATTCATAGCCCTGAACATGCCCATGTAATTAGTTTTCATTTATGTTATGTGTGCTGTGAGAATTTGATGTCTAAACATGGAACAAAAACTAGGTCAGGATTTGGGAATGGAGAAATTCTCTCTCATTTCTGAGAGTTAAATCATGTTCTTTATATGTATGAATTCGTGATTTAATTCTCTACATTGTTTATGTTATGAGTTTTGGCTGAAAATCAAGGAATCAGGAGTTTGATGGAAGCATGGAAAACGCGCGTTTTTCTGTTTTGAATGGCTGAAGGTTGAAGACAACAACCTTTGGGCTGGGCCTGTTTTGCTATTTCTTTTCACACCCGATTTTTGCTTTTACACCCCCTGAGCCCATTTTGCTTATTTTAATTATTTTTTGACTTTTCTTTTTTTATTCTGACTTATTTATTTTTGCTAATAATATTAAAAATATAAAAAATATTTTTCACACCATTTTTGAATTTATAGGCATTTATTTGTTTAGAATAGTTTTTTTGTATATAAATAAATAAATAAACACTTTTATTTAAAAAATACCAAAAATAATGCAAACTTAGTTTATTTCTTATTTTCATTTTATTTCTCTCTTGAAAATATTTTATATAAAATATACTTTTTTTATAAATATTAAATATTATTATTTTGTATATATAATACATATTTAGTAAATAATACAAATGTCTATATATATATTAGTATATTTAGGTTAAAAATGCAAAATATATACATTTTTATTTTTATTAATATTTGACATTAAAAATACATTTTTATAAATATACTTCATTTTTATTTTTATTTTTTGTACATAATTATTAAATATTGTACATATTAAATAATTAATGCATTTACTTAATAAAATTAGGGTTTTGCCCTAAATACATAAAAACTCCAAAAAAATTGATACTTTTTATTTTGTTTACTTGACATATAAAAATACTCTTTTTCATACACATAAAAACATTTTTTTTGCATCTTGCATATTTATCTTATTTCTATTTAATTTGTGCAATTGATTATCTTGTAAATAATTCCAAATTGATGTAATAGTCTAGATTTAAATTCCTTGTCAAAATACCCCCCATTTGAACATTTGTACCCCCCTTCCCATATTGTGTTGTAATAGCTTAGGAACTTTAATTTTCGCACTTTAAAGTTTTCTAAATATACCATGATAGAATTAGGGTTTGTATGCAAATAAAAACAACAAAAATAGTTTGACCTAATTTCAAGAATAAACAAGCATGAAAATGGACAACACTAATCACACTTGCACCCCTAGGGTATTCCACTTGTTGCCTTCAATAAATGGGCCATATTGCATGTTAGGTTTCTTTGGGCAAAAACAAAACAAACAATCAAATGATCATAGTCCCTCGATGACGCTTTCAAAAGTTGCCTAAAAATGATCAAGTCCCTTAAAGAAAATTGCCCAAAGATACTTGGCACCATTGCAATTATGGTCTTAACGATGACCCGCGCCCGTCCCTTTCACATCCTAACACAAGATTGTCCACCAAATACAATGGTGGAACAAAATTGTTAAAAGGGTTAAAACATAACAATAATCTTTGAGAAATTTAGGAGTAGACAACCTCTTAGTTACTTGAATCAAACTTGCAACACAAAACACTTGCCTATTTTCTAAACCACACATCACTACACTTTCAAAACAACTTTCAAAAACAAATGAAAACCTTTTCAAAAGACATACACCTTTGTATACATCCCAACATGGATCATTACAAAGGTTGCCACCACATTGGCCTCTTTTCAAAAACATTTTCAAACCCACACACAAAGCACCATTTCAAACAATTGAAAATTAAGGCAAGTTGATCTAAGCAAGTAACTAAGAGCCCATGGATAACCATGGATAGAAAGGGTGCTAATACCTTCCCTTTCTATAATCTACTCCCCGAACCCAAGAAAACATCTCAAAGGTTTTTGCTGTGCTTTTTAAACCTTTCCTTAGGATAAAATAAAAAGTCGGTGGCGACTCTTGCTCAACCGAAACATTTGCAAAAACAAACGCAAAACCATAGTCAGTTCTCCCACCGTATCACACATCCCTTTATATCTTACTACTTTTAATGCCAGATTCCACTCTTTCTTCTGTCAAGATCAGCTCAGTAAACCCAGTATAAGAACTCCCAATCATATGGTTAAATAATGGCACGGATAATGTGCCCAAGAACATGTCCACCGGCTCTCTATCAGACAACAGAGGCCAAACTCTTCCCGCAAGGTCTCTCCACTTTTGGGCATAATCTTTAAATCCCTCTCCTGAACCCATAGACATACTCTACAATTGCATACGAGTTGGGGCGAGGTCAGCTTTATATTGGTACTGCTTATAGAAAGCAGCAGCCAGGTCTTCCCAATTACACACATTGGCTCTTTCTAGTTGATAGAACCATTCTAGCTGTGTTCCATAAAAACTCTCCTGGAATAAATATACCCACAGATCCCTATCAGTAGTGTGGGGTTAAATTTTCCTAACATACGACCTTAAATGCAACTTAGGACAGGAAACACCATCGTATTTAGCAAATGCAAGGACTTTGAATTTTTGCGGGATGACCATCCCTGATACCAGCCCTAGCTCCTCAAAATCCAGTCTGGGTACCCTCTGTATCTCCCATAGCATTGAGGCGATCCTCCAGCTGTTTGTACTTATCATCAGCAGGAGGATACTGCTCGTCAGTATAGTCTTCTTCTTCTTCTTCAGACCCAGGGTTATTGTTTTCTTCCATGGACTTTTCTCCTTGATTTTCCCCTTCTTCCGACGTAGTTGCGAAATCTATAACTCGCCTAACCGGACCTCTGATCCTTCTTCCCAAATTTACTACACCATTTGGTTTCTTTGGCTTCTTGGTCTTCTCTTTGACAATCAAGGCTTTCAGCTCCTCTTGCCCCTTGGCAAGGGCCGTGATCATTTGTTGAAATTGAGCATTCTAAGCTTGAAGGTCCTTCGCTATTTGTTCGAGAGCCATTTCTTTTGCTGAAATAAACAGCAAAAAGAAATAAGAAACCTGTATTGAAGACCTGCTTATGCAATGAAATGTATGATATGCTTATGCAATGCTTTCAAGGACCTTATTGGATTTAAGATCTTTTAAACAAAACAGAAAACAAAACTCTTTATTAGTAAGTTTTTAAGGAAACAAAAGATTATGCAGAAATAAACATTGAAAGGAAATCCTAAACTCCTAAGTCTCCCATGGGCGCTTCCTCTTGGTGTTGAGGTAGTTATTGAGATTCTTCTCTTCGTGAAGCTGCTTTATTAATTCCAACATTTTCTTCTCACTGGCATAGAATTGAGTCTCAAAAGTATCCCATTCTTCCTTGGAGAATAATGCGGGACTCGCCCCCTTGAACAATAGGTTCCAAGATAACTGGTAATATGGCATCGTATGGAATCATAAGACTTTGGGATCGAGCTTGTACCAATTTGAGGTAAGGTTCCAAATGGATGGAGTTCTTGCGCCCCAAAGTCTTACTATCAGTCTTCTTAATAATTCCCCAAGCACGGATGAATCTCTGACGATAATTTTGCATATCATTTGAGTAGTTGAACACAATACACTGGATGAGCATATCAGGTGGACCATCTCTCCGTGCGTAACCAAATTGACGTAGTGCTAAAGAAGGATTGTAAAGTGATGCCTCCCCTAATGCCCAGGAGTGGCACATTAGGAAATTCTCCTCAACAATCAATAAAAGATATGTCTCCCTGAGAGCGAGGACACCAATGGATGCCAGAGTGAGAGAGACATTAATCTTTGACTCCACCTTAAGCCTAAATCGTTATGCATTGCTGATCGAGGAAGGTGCGAAATAAACCACCTATATAGTATAGGGGTGCAACACATGAGAGTTCCTCTCTTCTTCAGAGTACGAGTATGGAGAGAATGTAGGATATCCCCGAGCAATATAGGAAACATATTGTGAGTAAAAACAATCAGAGTTTTGACCTCTTCTTCCCCAAGCAGGAATTACCTCCTTCAGCAAAGTTCCCTCATAGAACTAAAATCCATGTTCCCCAACTAAGTTTTATAATCTCAAAATAGTTTATAAAGCCTCATCCCTGGTAGAGTTTATTCCTCTAGCTGCGGAAGTTCATCCCTCAACAGATTTTATTTCTCTACATTGGTAAAATCTTCCAACAGAGCATCTTCTCCCCAGGGGATCAATCTCAAGAAGAAGTCAAAGATCCCAGAAAGAGTACCCTCAAACGGAAATAGGAAATCCCCAGAAAATCATCTCCATTCATCATCCCCAGCGAAAATGAAAGAATCAATTTGCTCATCTACCAAACAGCAGTCCGGGATTCAACTTCCCAGTACTCTATAAAAGCAGTCAAGGATTTATTTTCCCAGACTAGGAAATTTCGCAACAGCATTCCATGTTCATACATCATGGCATGCACATATATATTGTATACAACACAATCTCATTTATTTTGAGAACATCATTACACAATGAATTTCATACATCATGACATTTCATATGACTAACTATTTACCTTTTCAGGAAGGATCAATAAACAAACATCACAAACTACTTTTATGACCTGACAATCTTTTCAGAGGGTACCTCTGATGAAGGACTATTCCAACATTTTCTTCATAAGATCATATTCAAGGCCTCTATAGGTTCAGTTTAAATCGACCAATGATTTATTCTGATTCATTTCCAGTAAGCACTTTCTCTGGTTCAGCTAAATCAACCCTAAGATTTCTCTGATTCTATTCAAGTTGAAGATAATTCAAGACCTATGTTGGTTCAGTTTAAATCGACCAATGATTTATTCTGATTCATTTCCGGTGGATACTTTCTCTGGTTCATTTAAATCAGCCCTAAGATTTTTCTGATTCTTGTCCAGTCAAAGACAATTAAAGACTTCTCTGGTTCAGTTAAATCAACCCTAATATTTCTCTAATTTTATTCCAGTTGAAGATAATTCAAGACCTCTGCTGGTTCAGTTTAAATCGACCAATGATTTATTCTGATTCATTTCCAGTGGATACTTTCTCTGGCTCATTTAAATCGACCCTAAGATTTCTATGATTCTATTCCAGTTAAAGATGACTCAAGACCTCTATTAGTTCAAGTTAAATCGACCAATGATTTATCCTGATTCTTTTCCGGTAGATACTTTCTCTGGTTCAGTTAAATCGACACTAAGATTTTTTTATTCTTATCCAGTTAAAGATACTGTAAAGCCTGGAGTCCGACCAAATAGCAGTTGATCAGTGCATTTTGATGCACATCCTTCCACGATTTTACTAATTCATTTCTTTAGTTTATTTTGTTTATTTTTATGTTTTAATATGTTTTGCTAATTTATTTTATTTTTGCATTTAATTAATTTTCGTATTTTATTTTCAGCAACTGCAGCTTTCACGGAAAAATTCATAACTGGAGCTACGGGAATTGGATTAAGGCATTCTAATATTGGTTGGAAAGATAAGAAATTGACCTACAACTTTCTAGTTATGGCCAGATGCTGATTCGGGTTGTAGCAAGGTTGAAAAAGTCGTTGAAGTTGCAGCATTTTATATTTAAGTTTGGGTCATTTGTTTTGGGCCTGAGTTTTGTATCCCGAGTTGGGTTGTTTCTTTTTAGTTTTTACCTAGATGCTACAGAATTTTCGGCAGCCATTCACTGTTCACGGAAAAGAGAAAGCTTTGTACGAATCAATGGAGAACTAAAACCTTTCTGACGGATTTACTGTACTCGAGTTCCAACTTTGAGATTGTTATAGCATTTGCAATTTAATTTCGATTCCTTTCAACTATGTTATGAGATTGTTGTTTGCTTAATTCGATTTTCATATAACATTGCTGATTTAATTTGATTGATAAATGCTTCCAAATTTTAATCGCGATTGACTTTGCTTAATTGTTAATTTGCGTCACTTTTAACCGTATGCTTAATCCGGCCACAGGAACATGTATCTCATAGTGTCAATCGCGCTTGTTAATTGATACTGTAATCAAATAGGATAGAAACTTCCCTTAGGAGATTGTAATGTTAGCAGTCGATGATAGGTACGAACCGAGGCAGTGAATCCGTTTGTTATAATCACTCATATCAAAAACAACTTATTTTATAATCACTTTTCGTAATCAGCTTATTTGCCTAAAATCGAACAACTCCCCCCCCCCCCCTTTAACTCGATTTCAGTTAGTTAATAATATTTCAAGAATCCTTGAGAACGATATTCGAGCCATTTATCGCTATATTACCGTTTTACAAAATACTACAGTTTTAAAACCGTTGCGTAAAAACACTCGTTTTTGATCCGCGCGCGACAGCGTATCAAATTGGCACCGTTGTCGGGGATTCTTGGTATTATTAGTTGTTTTTAGATTCATAGGGTCAGTTTCTTTGAGTCTAGGCATTAGTTTCTTCGCGATTTTGTCCAATTCGCGTTGTAGAGTCGAAATAGTAAAAAAAATCGGTTTTTTCGTGTTCAGTTTATTTTTTTGAAAAAAATTTAATTGTTTTCCTTCTTTGTGTTTGTTTTTGCTTTTAGGGACATTGTTGGTATTTTGGGCTTTGTTACCATTGCTGCGTATTAGTCCTGGCTACTAGGTCCTGCAGTCCCGACCTTGTTGCTTTTGATCCTGAGGTAGAAAGAACATTGCACACACAACATAGGAGAGTCCAAGTTAACACTAGTCCACCACCCACAATTGAGTTTGAGTCTGAGTCTGATTCTGATTACTTGCACTATCTGTTTGATTCTGATTCTGAAGTTGTTATTGATATGGCTGACCAAAGAACCTTAAGGCAATTGGCTACCCCTGATGCAAATTATAATGGCATGTGTATTAATTATGATGATGTTGCTTCTCCTTTTGAATTAAAATCGGGTTTAATACACTTGTTGCCCAAGTTTAGTGGTCTTGCGGGTGAGGATCCGCACAAACATTTGAAAGAGTTTCAGGTTGTATGCTCTACACCATCGAAGCCTGAAGGTATCACTGAAGATCACATCAAACTTCGAGCTTTTCCTTTTTCATTGCAGGGTGCAGCAAAGGATTGGTTGTACTACCTCGAGCCAAATTCAATTGCAAGCAGGAATGCGCTGAAAAAGGTGTTTTTGGAGCGATATTTTCCTGCCTCTAGAGCTGTCTCAATAAGAAAGGAAATTTGCGGTATCAGACAAGGTAATGAGTCACTCACTGAGTATTTGGAGAGGTTCAAACACTTGGTATCCAGTTGTCCTCAACATCAGATCACCGAGCAATTACTCATCCAATACTTTTATGAGGGGTTGATACCGATGGACCGAAAAATTCTTGATGCCGCTAGTGGTGGAGCACTTGTTGATAAGACTCCAGCTTCTGCCAAAGCTCTAATAGAGAATATGTCTCTTAATTCTCAGCAATATATCACTAGAGATAATTCTGCACAAAGCAAATGAGTGAATCAAATTCAAGCTTCTTCTTCCAACAAAGCTTTAGAGACCAGAATTGATGAGCTCACAGCATTAGTCAAACAATTAGCAGTAGCAAAAACTCAAACATCAACTCTGTGTGGTATTTGTACTTCCCCTGAGCACCCGATTGATACATGTCCCATTATGAGAGATGAATCTATCACTGAGCTGCCCCAAGCTTATACAGCCAACCTTTACAACTAAAACAGGTACAATAACATCCCTGGCCTATCCACCAACAAATATCATCCGAATTGGAGGAATCATCCCAACCTTCGATATGGAAATCCACAAACCAGCCAACAATAGAACCCACCTCAACCGGATGCCCCTGCACCTTCCGGACCATCCCTAGAGGATCTTGTTAAACAAATGGTTGTCAACAACCTTCAGTTCCAACAAAGGACCGATTCTAGCATTCAGATCTTGAACACGCAAATGGGACAGCTTGCTACTCAAATAAATAACATGCAAGCCCAAGGTTCGAACCAACTTCAAGCCCAAACGGTTGTCAATCCGAATGGTCCAAATGCCAATGTAAGTGCAATTTATTTGCGATCTGGTAAGGTTACAGGATCTACCCCTGAGGTAACATCTGAACCTTCTCTTTGTTTTCCTCCTTCTCCATCTTTTGTCCCTTCTTTTGTTGTTATGAATGAAACTGAAAAAATAAAGAAAGAGAGTATGTTCCACCAGTCCCCTTCCCACATAGAGTTTTGAAAAATAAAAAAGTTGATGAGGGGGACAACGATATTTTAGATGTATTTAGAAAGGTTGCTGTGAATATTCCTCTTCTTGATGTGATTAAGCAGGTACCAAAGTATGTGAAGTTTCTGAAAGACTTGTGTACAAACAAGAGGCAGATGAAAGAAAGTGAGCGAGTAAACTTGGGACGGAATATTTCTGCATTTATTCAGCCCAAGCCTTTATCCGAAAATGTTCTAGCCCTCACTACTCAGCAGTTGCCACAAAAGCAGAAGGATCCAGGAACATTTGCTATCCCTTGTACCATTGGGGATAAGCAATTTGATAACTATATGCTTAATTTAGGAGCGGGCATTAATGTGATGCCCACTTCTATTTATAATAACCTTTGTCTTGGTCCTTTGCAGCATACATGTATAATCATTCAGTTGGCGAACATGAGTAACGCCCGCCCCGTCGGTGTAGTCGAAGATGTCCTTGTTCAAGTTAATGATTTGATTTTTCCTACAGATTTTTACATTCTGGACATGGAAGGAGAAACAAAGTCCAGCAAAGCTCCCATCATTTTAGGCAGACCATTCTTGAAAACGGAAAAAACAAAGATTGATGTTGACGATGGAACCATGTCCATGGAATTTGGTGACATTGTTGTAAAATTTAACATTTTTGATGCCATGAAACATCCATTGGAGGAGCATTCCGTTTTTCATATTGAATTAATCTCTGATTTGGTGGATGAAACTTGTTCTGAATTGTTTTCATTAGATTTTCCATCTTTATCTGCATTTGATGATGTTTATTTGTGTTCTGATTGTACTGACACTAACATATGTGTTGTATGTGCTGAGATTGATGCTGCCTTGCAGGCTGATGTGTTTTCTACAGGTGATGTTGCCGTCAATGAAGTTAAATATGCAGCGGAAGCTCTTGACATCCCGACTTCCCCAATCACTCCATCCATTGAGCAGCCCCCATCCTTAGAGCTGAAACAACTCCCGGATAATCTGAAATACGCTTATTTGGAGAGTGATGAAAAATTACCTGTCATTATTTCTTCTAACCTTGATTTCGAACAGGAAAATAAGCTTTTACAGGTTCTGAAGAAACACAAGAAGGCAATCGGATGGACATTAGCCAACCTCCCTGGTATTAGTCCATCGATGTGCATGCACAAGATTTTACTTGAGGATGGAGCAAAAACAGTAAGGCATCCCCAAATGAGGCTTAATCCTTTGATTCTTGATGTTGTGAAGAAAGAGGTAACCAAACTCTTGCAAGCAGGTATCATTTATCCTATCTCTGACAGTAAATGGGTAAGTCCAGTGCAGGTTGTGCCTAAGAAGTCTGGACTCACATTGATGAAAAATGAGAAGAATGAACTTGTTCCCACTAGAGTTCAGAACAGTTGGAGAGTTTGTATTGATTATAGGAGATTGAACCAAGCGACTAGAAAATATCACTTTCCTTTGTTGTTCATTGACCAAATGCTTGAACGGCTAGCTGGTAAATCACATTACTGTTTTCTTGATGGTTTTTCAGGTTACTTTCAGATCCATATTGCACCGGAAGATCAAGAGAAGACCACTTTCACTTGTCCCTTCGGTACTTTTGCTTACAGGAGGATGCCATTTGGTCTTTGCAACGCTCCTGGCACTTTCCAGCGATGCATGATTAGTATTTTCTCTGAATTTATTGAAAATTGCATGGAAGTGTTTATGGATGATTTCACTGTTTATGGTTCTTCTTTTGATGCGTGTTTGAATAGTTTGAACTTAGTTTTGCAGAGATGCATCGAGACTGGCCTTGTTTTAAATTATGAAAAATGCCATTTTATGGTTGAGCAGGGAATTGTTCTTGGTCACATAATTTCTGAAAAAGGAATTTATGTTGACCCTGCTAAGATTGATGTTATTTCCACAATGTCTTACCCTTCTTGCGTTCGCGAGATTCATTCTTTTCTTGGTCATGCAGGTTTTCACAGGCGTTTCATCAAGGATTTTAGCAAGATAGCTCTTCTGCTCTCAAACTTGTTGAAGAATGACGTCACTTTCAGCTTTGATGACAAATGCAAACAAGCGTTTGACTTCTTGAAGAAAGCATTGACCTCCGCTCCCATCATCCAGCCTCCTGACTGGACCCTCCCTTTTGAGATCATGTGTGATGCCTCTAATTATGCTGTTGGGGCTGTCCTTGCACAAAGAGTTGGCAAGGCTGCCCATGTTATTTACTATGCTTCTAGGACTTTAGATTCTGCACAGTCAAATTACACTACCACTGAAAAAGAACTTCTAGCTATTGTTTTTGCTCTTGATAAATTCAAATCATATTTGCTATGTACCAAGGTTGTTGTTTTTACTGACCATGCAGCTTTGAAGTACTTGTTGAAGAAGTCGAATGCAAAACCGAGATTGATTCGGTGGATGTTGTTGCTCCAAGAGTTTAATGTAGAGATTAAATACAAAAGTGGAGTTGAGAACTTAGTAGCTGATCACTTAAGTAGAATAGAGCGAGATGAAGATCCTTTTACCATCCAGGATGACTTTCCTGATGAGCAACTTTTACTTGTGCATGGTATTACTCCTTGGTTTGCTGATATTGTTAATTATCTTGTTGCTGGTGTTTTTCCTACAGGTGCATCCAGGTCACAGATTCACAAACTCAAGAGTGATGCCAAATATTATGTTTGGGATGATCCATATCTTTGGAAGTTTGGTAGTGATCAGGTAATTAGGAGATGTGTCCCTGACTATGAGATTGAATCTATTTTGAATTTTGCTCATTCATCTCAAGTCGGGGGACACTTTGGCCCTCAAAGGACTGCAAGGAAGGTCCTAGACTCAGGTTTCTTTTGGCCCACTATTTTTAAGGATGCTTTCGAGACTTTCCGCACTTGTAAAGAGTGCCAGATAGCAGGTAAAAACATTACTCGAAAGAGTGAAATGCCTCAGCAACCGATGCTTTTCTGTGAAGTATTTGATGTATGGGGAATCGACTTCATGGGTCCCTTCCCTGTATCATTTGGTTTTCTATATATTTTACTTGTTGTTGATTATGTTTCAAAGTGGGTGGAAGCTATCCCCACTAGGACTAATGATTCTAGAGTTGTTGCAGACTTTGTTAGGTCTAATATCTTTTGTAGGTTTGGAATCCCGCGAGCTATCATAAGTGACCAAGGCACTCATTTCTGTAACCGCACCATGGAAGCTTTGCTCCGAAAGTATGGAGTTGTGCACAGGGTCTCTACTGTATATCACCCACAAACAAATGGGCAAGCTGAAATCTCAAACAGAGAGATCAAACAGGTTTTAGAGAAAATGGTGCAACCAAACAGGAAGGACTGGAGCCGCTGTCTAGAAGACGCACTTTGGGCTCAAAGAACAGCTTTCAAGACACCCATTGGGATGTCTCCTTATCGACTTGTTTTTGGTAAGGCATGTCATCTTCCTGTAGAGATAGAACACCGTGCTTACTGGGCGGTGAAAAGTTGTAATTTGGAGATGCAACAAGCAGGTATTGAAAGAAAACTCCAATTACAACAGCTTGGAGAGCTTAGACTAGAGGCTTATGAGAGCTCTAGGATTTATAAAGAAAAAACTAAGCACTTCCATGATAAGATGATTTCTAGAAAGGAATTCTCTGTAGGGCAATAGGTTTTATTATATAATTCTCGCCTTAAGCTTATGGCTGGGAAACTTCGATCCAAATGGATTGGTTCTTTTGTTGTCACTAATGTTTTTCCTCATGGTGCAGTAGAAATTAAAAGTACAACTACTGACAAAGTTTTCAAGGTCAATGGGCAGCGCCTAAAGCTTTTTCATCAAAGTGCAGTACCTGAAGATGTAAGCATATAGGAGCTTTCTTTGGAAGCGCCTAACTACACTGCAACTTGATCAGGGAGTTCTTATTCCTTTCTCTCAACTTTAATAATTGCGTCCTTTCATTGAGGACAATGCTTGTTTTAAATGTGGGGGAGGGAATCATTTTGTTTCTTTGCTTTTATTTTAATTTCAGTTGTTTTTGTTAAAAAATTAAATAAAATGCATCTATTTGAAAGTTTTGGGTTGCAAACTAATTTGAGGTTATGTTTGTGGAGACTTGGGAAAAGCTCACAAGATCGGTATCGTCTTAACACTGTCTCCTGCATATGGAAATTGATTTGAATTCTTATTATGTATTAGCCTTGAATTCTCACTCTTTAATAGCTCTTGAGTAGTTTATTTCAGCAGTCAGCACCATCTCACACACTCTACGCAAGGAAGCCGATGAATATAAGTGAGTGTTCCGGAAAAAAGTGTTTTAAAAAGAAAAAGAAAAAAAATAATGCACCTTCTAAGTTTGGTGACCCTCACCTGGTCACTTAACCCAACGGTCTTAGTGCCTACAAAATTTTTTTTTTCGAGAATAAGACTCGTTGTTAGTTGGTTCAGCGGTTTCTGGTGCTGAACTTGGTAGGGCGGATTACAGTCCGATCCCGTGCAACTGCAATTGAGTAAGCAAAGGGTTATGCCATGTAAGTACCAGAACCCCGTGCAAAAAGGATCAGAGTCACTAACCGGTCGCTTTGCTATGAATGTGTGGAAATAACGGGCTTAATGTGATTGCGCCTGAATGAAAAAGAGAAAAAAGGAGGATGAGTAAGTTAGGTTTTTGCATAATAATATGATTCATATTGGTTTGTATATTCAGGAGGCAAGACTAGGGTTCCTACGATATCCTTAGTGTACGAGACTAGTACCTGTTGATGCAATCTTGACCGAAGATGAATTTGTAGCCTAGGATGAGTAATTGATGATGCTTTTGCGTTTCTTTTGCATTTTTCTCGGAGTGCAAAAGTTCAAGTGTGGGGGAATTTGATCAGTGCATTTTGATGCACATCCTTCCACGATTGTACTAATGAATTTCTTTAGTTTATTGTGTTTATTTTTATATTTTAATATGTTTTGCTAATTTATTTTATTTTTGCATTTAATTAATTTTCGAATTTTATTTTCAACAACTGCAGCTTTCGTGGAAAAATTCATAACTGGAGCTATGAGAATCGGATTGAGGCGTTCTAATATTGGTTGGAAAGCTAAGAAAAAGACATACAACTTTATAGTTGTGGCCAGATGCTGATTCGGGCTGCAGCATTTTATATTTAAGTTTGGGTCATTTGTTTTGGGCCTGAGTTTTGTATCCGACCGAGTTGGGTTGTTTCTTTTTGGTTTTTACCTAGATGCTACAGAATTTTCGGCAGCCATTCACTATTCACAAAAAAGAGAAAGCTTTGTACGAATCAATGGAGAACTAAAACCTTTCTGACGGATTTACTGTACTCAGGTTCCAACTTTGAGATTGTTATAGCATTTGCAATTTAATTTCGATTCCTTTCAACTATGTTATGAGATTGTTGTTTGCTTAATTCAATTTTCATATAACATTGTTGATTTAATTTGATTGATAAATGTTCCCAAATTTTAATCTTGATTGACTTTGCTTAATTGTTAATTTGCGTCACTTTTAACCGTATGCTTAATCCGGCCATAGGAACATGTATCTCATAGTGTCAATCGCGCTTGTTAATTGATACTGTAATCAAATAGGATAGAAACTTTGCTTAGGAGATTGTAATGTTAGCAGTCGATGATAGGTACGAACCGAGGCAGTGAATCTATTTGTTATAATCACTCATATCAAAAACAGCTTATTTTATAATCACTTTTCATAATCAGCTTATTTGCCTAAAATCGAACCAACCCCCCCCCCCCCCCCCACCCTTTAACTCGATTTCAGTTAGTTAATAATATTTCAAGAATCCTTGAGAACGATATTCGAGCCATTTGTCGCTATATTACCGTTTTATAAAATACTACAATTTTGAAATCGTTGCGTAAAAACACTCGTTTTTTATTCGCGCGCGACAGCGTATAGACACTCGTTTTTGATCCGCGCGCGACAACGTATCAGCAGTTTATTAATTACTATGAAGCCTGGATCTGACCAGATGATAGTATAACCTATGACACCGAAGCCTGGACCCGACCAGATAACAGTATACCTTAGATTTAAGTTAAAGCCTGAACCCGACCAGATAATAGCTTAATTTCTTCAAGTCATTGAAGCCTGGATACGACCAGATAATAGTTCAATATCTACAATTAGTGCGAAGTCGGGAACCTACCAAATAGCAGTTAATTTCATATTCCTCGATAATTTGCTGTGAAGCCTGGAATACGACCAGATAACAGTCAGCCTTATTATCCTCAACAAGTCACTGTGAAGCCTGGATCTTGACCAGATAACAACTCGCCTTCGTCTCTCCATTCAAGAGATAACTCTCCAGTAGAGTAATGGACAACCGAAGCTCCTAGACTCTATTCCCCTAAAACATTCCCCAGCGGACTCCTCCTCAAACAGCAGGAACGAGAATCCCCATAAATAGACTTCTCATGAAGTCAGCATCTACTTTGGATGGAATCTCTAAGCCCATCTCCGACGACTCTCCGTCATATTCCTTGGATGGCATATTTAAGCCCATATCCGACAGTCTTCTGTCATCTTTTCCCAATGGCATCGGTAAGCCATTCCTGATATTATCCACCAACAATATCACTTCAGACGAGTGCAAATTTCTGGGCACTCTAGTGTTTAATCATCATCCACCTTCAGATCACGAAAGGCAGACAAGCCAATATAAATCCTAAGGTTTAAGAAGATTGAACAGGGGCAGCTGTTGTACCCTAAAATTTTCCTTCCCTTTTTACTCAACACATGCCTATTGAGGTCCCTAACTTTCCCGATGATGACTAAGAATTGACCAGACAAATTCTCCTCCTAAGACAATGAACCTCTGATTAGGGTTTCAATTTTCATCAAGATATGAGAGCTCAAATGGTCTCAAATGTTTTCCATGCTCTTAATTTTCCTTCAAGTTTGTCCATGACAAATTGCATGCCTTGCACTACAAGTTTGCTCAATCAATTGCTCAAATGCCTGAAAATCAACTATATTAGGTCAAAAGTCAACAGTGGCCTATATACAGTCAAACTTCAAGAATTTTGGTCAACATCAACAATTTGAAGTGATATCCATCATATTATCAAGGTTTGATCATGATTCCTCAATAAATGCTCCTAATCCATCAAAAGTCAAGAATTGCTAATTAGGGCTTCTATAGGAAAAGTCAACCAAACTTTGACCAGGCATAACTTTCGCATACTTCACCCATTTTTCCCCAACCAAAGCTCATTTTGAAGAGAATCTAATTCCTTACAACTTCTCTTCATCCCATGATTTCAAGAGATGCACCATTTGTAAGATACAAGTTCATACATTACAAGTCACTTTTAGAAAGTCAACAAAAGCCAGTTTTTTCCAAGACCTTTTATATCAAGATAAAATCTTCAAATGCAAAATTTATAAAAAGCGGGATTGAGGTAGACATCTTGGAATTTCCAAAAAGTCCAAGATCACCATCATTACATAATAATTGAGAAAGTTATGGCTTGCCCAAGTTTGGAAATTTTTGGAAAATTTCAAGAAATGTGCAATATGCAAACTTGAACTTTTAAGGAAATGGATAAGCTTTTTGGACTTCAAACACTTTCATGACATTATGAAGGGCCTCTAAAATCACTTTTGCATTCCTTTGATTTTATTTGCATTTATTTTTATTTTTATTCAATTTAAAATTAAATAAATGCAAGATAAATGCATAAAATGATAGGTTATTGTTTTGGACATTTGGGCTAATGTGTTGGGTCAGCCTTGGGCCCATAATTTCTTGCAAAATGTGTCCAGGTTCATGTACCAACTAAAGATGGCAAGAATCACACAAAAATGGATAGTTTTCAAATTGTGATTTTTGTTCTAAAACCATAAGTTAATGCTTGATTCTTTCCATTTAAGCTTGTCTCCTCCCTCTACCCTATAAATACAACTCATGTGAAAGCCAAACGGATGGAACTCACAGCCTGAAAACTCTACATGATTTTGCAAGAAAATATCAAAGTTGTTAAACTCAAAAACACAACTTCATCCTGTTTCAACCCAAAAAAAGGATCAAAACACAGTCCTAGAGGTTCCCTGACACATTTCCAGCCATTATCAAGCTTTGAAGCATTGCCAAACGCGTCAACCAACTCTCACGATTTGCTTCATTTTCTAAATTCGTTTTGTACAATTCACGTAATATCAATGTGTTTTGACCATGCATATTTAATCATTTAAGTATTTGCAAGCTTTTGGTATAGTTGGATTGCAGTTTTGGTGCAGGTATCGCGATTGGCCATTTCTAGGGTTTGAACCTTAAAATTGGGGTTTGTCAGTTCAGTCAAAATTAGGCTTAAACAGGGGCATCATCATGCTCATGAGAGTGAGGCCAGTCGATCCATGGCCTCATATACAATTTATATTGCGTATTTTGTTTGTTTCAGGATGCAAAGGCTATAGTGATAAGCATAAAACGGTCACTATAGGTCTTGTTGTCTAATACGACGGAGGGAGGTAGATGACGAAGTGTGGTAGCCCCTGATTGGCCAGTTTGAACTGCGTGCATTTTTAAAATTTTTTTTCCAGATATTAACATTTTTTGTATATAATATATTATTGTTGTTATATGCATGATTGAATGGGCAGCACGGTTGGTAATGAATTGCGTTTGCGAAGGAGAGGACCTGGGTTCGAGTCCCAGGTCCAACATTTTGTTTTATAACGTTTGTCAATTATAGATTCAGTAGACATGGGCTATGCAAGTTCATCGTATGCCTCCAAGTCACACCCATCAGATCTTGCCTGATCTAAATCCAAGGGTGACAAGCGCTCATATCCACCATGTACCCTCAAGAGCTATCTTCATTGGATCCAGAAACCAGTTTGGGCTCCATTTCATTTGGGCCCAGCGAAATTCACAATGCCCCCCCATTTTGCTTTAAATACGTTAAGCCCATTTAACTTTTTTTTTGTATTGTTTTAATTATTTTGTCTTCTTTTTAACCGAATATAATAATTTAAAAAACTCACAAAAAAATAGGTTTAGATATTTTGATTAAATAGTTAATTTCTTAATAAAATAATTTATCGAATTTTAATTATTTTCTTAATTTTAAATAAACTAGAATTTAGGACTTATTTTAATTTTAATATTTCTTTTCATAGATATAAAAAAAAACCACAAAAAGTTTAGTTTATTTTCTAAATAGACTTTAGGAAAACTAATTTAATTTTTCTCTTAAATAAAAAATAAACAAAAAAGGATTTCTTATTGCCTTAGGTTCTTAGAAGTATTTTCTAACCTTTTGTGCGTTATCATTTTCTCGCTTTTTTTTTTACTGTAACTACCTTCTGGATGTAATAGACTGTAACTAGGTTTTATTTTATGCTTTTAATTTATGTACTCCAAATTTTGTACATTATAAATACCCCATACCCTAAGCCATGTAATAGTCTAGACTTTTACTTTCCGCACTTTATATTTCCTGCAAAATTTAAACTGCTAGTAATTAGGATTGTATGGCAAGTTTGAAATTAAAACGTTAGCAAATCCTAATTTAGAAAGATAAATGAACTGAAATCAATCATTCTCACACTTTCACCTCTAGGGTATCTCCCACTTTGATTGCCTTCGAAAACGGTCACAATTCTCGAAATGTGAGAATCTTTAGTGGCTATTGTGATACGGTGGGAGAACTGACTTGAAGGTTTTGTGTTTGATCGCAAATGTTGCGGTTAACAAGAGTCGCCACCGACTTTTCTTTTATCCAAAAGGAAAGGTGAAAAGTACAGGAAAGACCTTTGAGATTATTTCTTGAGTTCGGGGGGTAGATTATGAAAAGGGGAGGTATTAGCACCCTTTTCATCCATGGTTTTCCTTGGGCTCTTAGTTACTTGCTAGATCACTTGCTTTATGTTTGAAATTGTGCTTTGTGTGGTTTTTGAAAGTATTTTGTAAAGAGGCCATTGTTTAGGAAAACTTTGTAATGATTCTTGTTCGTAAGAATGTATACAAAGTGTTGGTCTTTTGAAAATGTTTTCAAGTTTTGTAAGTTGTTTTGAAAGTGTAGGTGTTTGTTTTGAAAATAGCAAGGATATTCGGTTTTGAAATGAAGCAAGTAACTAGGATAATTCTACATACTCAAAAGTCTTTCATGTTCATTTCTTCTTACCTTTGACATTGTTATCTTACCATTAATTTGGTAAGTAACCCTATCTTTGGATGTAAACGGGACCGGCGTGGGTCATCGTATAACCATGATTAGCAATGTTGCAAGGTATCTCAGCATTTTTATTTAGGGACTAAGATCATTTTGAAAGGCAACTTAAATAGCGTCATCGAGGGACTATGATCTTGAATTTTTGCTTGTTTTTGCTAAGATCCCTCACATGCGTAATATGGCCATTTATAAGGAAACCAGGTGGATTTTACCCTAGGGGTGCTTGTGTGCAAGTGTATTGATTTTCATACTTGTTTTTTCTTGTATTAGGGTTTTCTACTTGTTGATTTTATCTTGCCATACACACCCTAATTACTAACAATTATAATAAAGCGATAAGTTGCAGAAATTAAAATCCTACGCTATTACATCATTTGGGGGATGGGGATACAAATTTACAAATGGGGGGATGAAAGCAAATAAATCCTAATTTACTATTACAACCATATTGAATGAATAAATAATATACAAAAATTAATAAATAAATAAATAATAAAATAATAAAATTGTTTTTTTGAAAAAACATTTATGTATTGAGACATTTACTTATGTATTGATACGAAAATTTTATGTATTCACGCGTGTTATTATGTATTGATACGAAAACAATTTATGTACTGACGCATGCCATTATGTATTGATACGAAAACAATTTATGTATTGACGTATGCCATTATGTATTGATACGAAAACTTCCTTGCCGCTGAAAAATGAAAATTAACTCAGTGTGAGTCGACGCATTCACATTTCGTATCGACTCATGCAACATTTCGTATCGATGCATAATAGCTTGCATAGGCTCATAACTTATTTTGGTCATAAATGTGTGTCGACTCATAGCATTTTGTGTTGATGCATAACTGTTTTTTTTCTTTTATCACTGTTTTGCTACATGTAAAAGTTAGTTCTCAACACATGGTTAGTGAAAAGGAAAAGCAAGCATATGGTTAGCTTCAATGAAATTATATCTACATTTTATCATCACAAATGAACCATTAATGATGCTTGTATGAAGAGTTCAAAGTCAAGAAAACTTACCTTGAAACTGAAATTTGTGCTTTGAGTTTGAGCTGCGGTATGGGCTGTTGTTGAGCTTGGGAAGTGATGATAGTGATGTTACAGAAGTTGTTTTTGTGTTTGAACAACTTATATATGATGTATGTGGAGTGTTTGGATGGTTTGATTGGAGAAAACTTACAAGGTATGAGATTCAAAGATTTGGACTTCAAAGCTCAAAAATGGAGGTTTTGTGGGCAATTCTGGTTTTTGACAGCAAGAATGATTTTAAGTGTTAGTTTCCCCTTCTTTTTTTTCTCTTTAAATTGGCCTCTATATTTATAGAGAAGGTTTGAGACTTCAAACAACTCAGATTTTGAATAACATGTTATGGTTATCTTGTTTGTTTTTGAAGCAAGCATGAAGAACATGTTTCCAATGCTTGTACCAAGCTGTCTAAAGTGGTTGATCAATTTAAACATGTTTTTTCTGACTTGTAGAAGTTGAGTGTGATTATAACAATAAGTTAGAGGCTCAAGAAATTGATTTTATGATTAAAGTGAACTTTGCAAGAATGGCAATGGTGCCTTTGTGCCAAAAATGGAAAGATGCAATGGACAATACTTGAACCACTTGGATAATGGTTTAATCAAATGTGTAAACATCTGATTATGGATAGATTTGCAAGTCAAGAGACCTGCAAAGTTAAGATTATGCAGCATGGCCAAGATTTTTGTTCCTTATTCATCACAAATTTGTCTTGTAAATCAAGAATGAATGTCCCACTTCAAATCCTTGTATCTCCTAGCTCAAATATGATAAATTCATGCTCTTGGATGTTTTGGAAAGCTTGGAACACCCTCTATAACTTTCATGCTGTCCATTTTGACAAAACAATCAGGTAACTATGTGAAAAAATGACAAGAAGTTGGGATAAAATCCTGACCAAAACTTCTGAAAATTTCTCTAAGTGTTTATTCAAAAATGCCATGAATTCATGAATTTATAACTCAAAATCCAACCATTTCTAGAAAAAGTCCTTCCCTATAAAGTTTTAGATCTCATTGAGATCTACAACTTTCATGTTGGAAGTTTTCCTTGAATCATCTTACATCATGGTGAAAAATTGGCTCAAAGTTGTGAAAAAATATGAAGTTTTCAACACTTAGAAAATTTTCTAAGTTTGAAAACTTTGACTTTCAAAAATGAAATATTGACTTTTTGATTTATTAATGAACAAGTTTCATATTTTAACATGTTTTGATGAGTTGTGATCTTTGACACATGATTTTTGAAGGGGTAAGAAAACACTTAGAAGGGGGGGGGGGGTTGAATAAGTGACTCTTTTTCTTTTCAAAACAAAGCTCAACAATAAAGGAATGACAAGGTTATTTTTATCCTGGTTCGTTTGAACTCAAACTACTCCAGTCCACCCGTCAAGGTGATTTCGCCTTTCTCAACAAGGAATTAATCCACTATAATCAACTGATTACAAACATACAACAACTGTTGTGACTGACAATACACAAGTAATCTTACAAGTGACTAACACCACTAAGACTTAAATCTAGTCCTAGTCTACTTGAGAAATATGCCCAAACTTGGTCTCTCAAGGAGCAATTACAAGAGTTTAATCTTTACAGATAGTGAAACAAAATTTGCTTCTAATCAAGCTATATCACAACTGTTATTTTTCACTGAGAATAAATTGCACAAAGTGTATGACCAAAGAGTTTGTGAGCCCAAAATTTTTCACGTAGTTTCTTTCTTCTTTTTTTGAAATATATGATTGATTGGTAGGCTTGCAATAAATGTCCTTCTATTTATAGTAAGAATAAAATGACCGTTTCTGCCTTCAGAAAAATGGAGAGCATTAAATGCTTGCGTGTTTCCTTGCACTATTCCATTTTCCAAGAAACTAGCTTTAGACACTTGAGTGCTTGCAGCCGTCTTTGCATTAATGAGAGAACGACAACTTGTAAGAACATGTTTCCTACGCTTGACAAGACAAGTTGGCTTTATCGTTTGTTTCAAAACATGCTTCAACGTCTTGATTTCAGAACATGCTTTACTTCATCTTCTAGGCATTGCTTTGCTTGCTAAGAACTTGATCAGCGCTTGCTTTCGAGTAATCTTCTGAGAAAGGAAACCTGCTAAATGTTAGAAGATATATTGAAATAAATTGTCTTACCAGAGTCAGCAGGTGCACTTAAAACAAAAAGGTTCTCTCATTAAAGAACTTCTTCATAATTTTTTGTTTAGCACTTCAGAATGCTTCTTGTCAGAACATTATCTAAATCATTCAAATACGTTCATCAGAGTATAAATTATCTAGAATATAATTTATTGTTATCATCAAAACTATGAGATAGATCAGAACTAATCTTGTTCTAACAATCTCCCCCTTTTTGATGATGACAAAAATTATTCAGATATAGAGATAAAATATGATAAGAGATAAGAATCTCCCCCTGAAATGAATATTTCTATATATAAAGTTTCTGAGATTATTTATCAGAGCAAAAAAAAATCTTCTTGGATTTCTTCAAAACTTCTTTACGAAGATAATGTTTAGCTGGAATACTCTTTCAGAGTTAAAGTGATACCTGCAAAAAAATTCTTTTGCACAAGAAGAAATTTTGTATTTTGTTAGAATGTCTAAGACTTTAGTCCCATAACTGTTAAACAGTGATTAGTTCAAGAATACACATTTTCTCCCCCTTTTTGGCATAATCAAAAAGTGTAAAAAGAATAGTTGAAGAGCTGAAATGTTTTCATAAAAAAGCAAAAATACTCAAAAGTACAAAACAACAAACAAAAGACAAGAAATAGAAAGACACTAGGATTTCTTAGTAACAAGAGCCATCAGAAGATTCTTGATCTCAGAGGCAGATTCTTCTTGTTTCATCATCCAGTTCTTGATTTTTTGATTTGTTTGGTCTTGCTTATCCAAGCGTTCATGTATGACTTTATTCTCCCTCTTGAGCTCATTCAGAGTGTCCATGATAAGTGAGGTAGGAGCAGAGGATGACAAAGCTTCAGCAGAAACAGGCTTAGAAGCAGCAACCGTTGAGTCAGAATGCACGAAGGTTGAAAGCAGAGTGCCCAGATCCATTGCAAGAGTTGGCACGGGTTCAGGTTCAGCCTTAACAGAAGATTGATTCAATAGAACAATAGCCAGAGGGTTTGAATCGTCAGAGGCATCTTCAGATTCATCTTCTGATATGTCCTTTGTATCAGCTGGTGTATCAACAATCATTAATGAAGACTTCTTATTCCAAATGTCAGCAGCTTCTGTCTTGAAAGCATGCAGATGTTTGGAAAAGTTGTCCAGCACCTGAAAATGGCATAAGTCATGTAGCTTCAGTGACTCGGCATCAAAAGTTCTTCTGAAGGTTTCCTATAGAAGATCTGTTGCAGCTGTGTTCACGCTTCTGGAGCAATCTTCTTTCCGCAGATTCAACCATACTTGAACATCTGTTAAAAAATTCTGAAACAATGTATTCACATTTGGCTGAACAGGTTTTGGGACAGCCTTCTTGAAAGTTTTGTTTTTCAAGAATTGTAGAGATTCATAATCCACTACAGTTCTTAAAAAGCTAGCAGGTTTAGGATTTTTGGTAGGTTCAGGAGTGGCTGAATGATCAGGTTGGTCAACAAAGTTAGGTGGTGCTGATTGTTCATGAGGTTCGAATGATTCAACAGTTTCAGGTGGTTCAAAAGATTGTTGTTTTGGAATATGAATGGGTGAGAGTGTAGGTGAGTTTGGTGTTTGGTGTTGTGGTGAAGTAGGTGGAGTGACATCGGGTGAAATTATTATTGTATTATCAGGAGTGGGAATGGGGTTCTGAGGCTGTGGTCGATTCATAGCAAAAATGTTTTTAGATGGTAAGTTAAAAGGCGGCTTTATAGTGGCCAGCGGTTCATTTATCCCTGGAATTCTCCAAGAGCCAACATCATACCATCCAGGGGGTTTGGGTGATAGAGGTCTGGGAGGAGGTCTTGAAAAACGTTCAGCAGGAATGGGTTGAAAAACAAATGGTTCAGGGGGTTCTGAGTGTGAGGGTTCTGATTAAGAAGGTTCTGATTGGGTGTTAGAGTGTTCATCAGAGTCAAAATCACTCAAATATGATAAAATTTGATTTTTATGAGGGTTGTCAGCAAGGAGTCAGATGGTAAGGTCAGTTCAATATCAACATATATATCTCCTAAGGTTTGGGAGGGTTCAGCAGATGTAGATACATTGACAGAATCATAAGCAGTGATAGTTTCAGCGGGTTTACCTGTCTTATGTTTCTTCTTCTTAGGAGTGGCAGAAGGTCCTTCTACAACTTTCCTCTTCAAAGATTCCTGGAGAACAACATCTGGAGCAGCTTGATTTCTTCCTTGGAGCCAAGCTAGATCAATAGGTGTTCCAGTCTCTTTGCAGATTTCAATGTAGTGCAGGATGATACGTGGATGATCTCCTGAGTTGAATAGAGGAAAATCAGCAATAGGTATCCTTCTCCTCTTCACAACAGCTGACACATACGGAGTTGGTTCCACCAGCAGTTTGTCAATTATTTTCCTTTTCAATAAATTCTTCCCAGTCATAGTCTTACCACAAGTAGGTTCTAGCTCTCCCAGAAGATTGGCTTCATCTAGGTGAGAAATCAGACCATTCTCAGTCAGAATGTCTGATATTAATCTACCCATAAGAATCCAATTCCTTTTGGATTTGGGGTTTTTCATCCTTTCAGCTTCCCTAGTCTCTTTTACATGATTCCAGAGATGTTCAAACAACAAATAAGGCAAATCAATTTTTACATTTGTTCCAAGGAAGAACAATAAGTATTGTTGATCCGCGTTAATGTAATCAGGAGAGCTGGTGTCCTTCCTATGGTGAATACATCCATGAATAATCCTTTCCCAAACCTTGTATTTATCTTTCAAGTCCCTGACTTTTGAAGATCCTTGGCCATTTGTTAAAATCTGAGTAGACCCTTGGCATTTCTATCCTTCCACTTGGCATACATGTTACTCTAAGTCCTTTAAACCCTAGCAACTTTCTGATTTAGTTTTCTGTAATGGATATTTCCTTGCCCATTACGAAAGAGAGAATAACCTTAGGAGTTGCAATAGCATGTATCCAGAATTCCTTCACCATATTTGGAAACACTGGACCAATGAGACGATCAAAAAAGTTCTCCCAACCTTGAAACTTGACAGCAGGGAACAAGTCAAAACCATTTTCTCTTAAATTCTCAAAATCTACCATTAACTCACTTAAAACTTCCAAAATGTCTACCGGAATGAGAGTTGTTCTTTCAGGCACTATGTATTGCTCAGAGTGGGTAGAAGAAGAAGAAGCCATTGAAGTTCTTTAGAGATGAGAGATTGAAGAAAAGGGTTTAAGAGAAAAAGTATAGAAATGATTGAGTTTGAAAGAGACGGTAAAGAATGAAAAAGGGTTTTTCAAAAAGTATTTATATGCAAAAATTTCAGAAATAGGTTTAGGAATAAAATTAAAAAAGTATTTAAAACAAATTTAAAACAAATTTAAAAACGAATTTAAAACGAATCTCATCATTACGTGCATTTAATGATTTTGCTAAAAATAAGGGAAAACGTGAGATTATGGCTAATCATTAACATTTACCTAGAACGTCATCAGTAGCTTTTGCACGCGTGACCTTTCAGAAACACACCACGTGTTCATCTCCTGAAGGATGCATGTAACAGTTGTTTGTTCTAATGAGTTTCTTAACTATACTTAGAAATGAAGCGTTAGAACATTTCAGAACTTTTCATATAGCTTCTGAAGCAACTTCTCTTCTAACTTCTGAAGAGTTGTTAATCAGAGCATTCATTTCAGAATATTCTGAAGTGAAACACAGAAGATAAATATTTATTTTATTCAGGACATAATTCTATACAAATATTTTTCAAAATGAAATTAAATCTATCTTCTGAAAAGGGTTTGGTAAAAATGTCAGCCCACTGATGGTCTGTTTTTACAAAAATTAAGTTTAAAATTCCCTTCTGAATATAGTCCCTTATAAAATGATATTTAATTTCAATATGTTTGGCTTTAGAATGTAAAATTGGATTCTTAGAAAGACAAATAGCATAAGTATTGTCACAGAAGATAGGAATCTTACTTTCATAAAGATTAAAATCTTCTAGTTGTCTTTTCATCCAAATCATCTGAGAACTACATCCAGCAACAGATATATACTCAGCTTCTGTGGTTGAAAGTGCAATTGTTGCTTGCTTCTTGTTGTACCACGAGATAAGATTGACACCCAGAAACTGAAAGCTTCCAGAGCTGCTTTTTCTTTCAATTCTATCTCCATCAAAGTCAGAATCACAATAGCCTACTAGTATGTAATTTTGTGATCTTCTGTAACACAAACCCAGATTAGTAGTACCTTTCATATACCTAAGAATTCTCTTAACAGCTGTTAAGTGAGATTCTATAGGATCTGATTGGAATCTAGCACACAAACACACGCTGAATAGTATATCAGGTCTAGATGCAGTCAGATAGAGAAGGGATCCAATCATACCTCTATAGAGCTTCTGATCTACCTTCATACTTACCTCATCTTTTCCCAGAATGCAGGTTGGATGTGTAGGTGTCTTGGCATCTTTGCTCTCTGACATCTGAAATTTCTTCAAAAGTTCTTTAACATACTTTGTCTGATGTATGAAAGTACCTTCTGGAGTCTGATTGATTTGAATTCCCAGAAAGAACTTCAATTCTCCCATCATGCTCATTTCAAATTCTGACTGCATGGTCTTAGAAAATTATTTTTCAAGGGAGATATTAGATGTTCCAAAAATTATATCATCAACATAAATTTGGCAAATTAAAATATCATTTTTAAATGTCTTTCTGAAAAGAGTTGTGTCCACTTTCCCTCTGGTAAAATCTTTTTCTAAAAGAAAATTACTCAGACGATCATATCAAGCTCTGGGAGCTTGCTTTAAACTGTACAAAGACTTTTTTTAATTTAAAAACATGTTCTAGATGTTTTGAATCATTAAATCCAGGAGGTTGATGGATATAAACTTCTTCTTCAATATAGCCATTTAAAAATTCACTTTTAACATCCATTTGATATAATGAAATGTTATTTTGTACAGCAAAAGAAATTAGTAATCTTATAGACTCTAACCTGGAGACTAAGGCAAAGGTTTCATTATAATCAATTCCTTCTTGTTGACTATAACCCTGTGCAACCTGTCGTGATTTGTTTCTGATCACCTCTCCTTGCTCGTTTAGTTTGTTTCTGAAAACCCATTTGGTTCCTATAACGTTGAATCCTTTGGGTCTTGGAACTAGATTCCATACATCATTTTTGGAGAATTGATTGAGTTCTTCTTGCATTGCTAAGATCCAATCATTATCTTCCAGAGCTTCATCAATGGAAGTTGGCTCAATCAGAGAAACTAAACCAAACAAATATTCTTTATTGATTCTGAGAGAGGATCTTGTTCTGATGGGATCTTCTTTTCTTCCAATGATTACGTCTTCTTTGTGAGCTGAAGATATTCTAGGAAACCTTTTCTGAGTGGGTTGATCAGAGATTATGAGGTTGTCCAGAGCATTGTCAAGAGGATGATTTGTTGAGTCTTCCTTTGCTTCTGAGTTTTCTTTTGTTTCTGAAGTTTTAGAGTTTGACGGATGATCTTCTGTACCTACAGAAAAATCAATTTGCTTTAGCTTTTGCTGGCCAAGCTTATCATCAAACCTGACTTTGATTGATTCTTCAACAATCATAGTTTATGTGTTGTATACTCTATAGCCTTTTGAGCGTTCAGAATATCCAAACAGGAAACACTTTTGTGCTTTCGAATCAAACTTGTTCAGAGTTTCTTTGGTGTTCAGAATAAAACAAGTACATCCAAAAGGATGGAAATAAGAAATGTTGGGCTTTCTGTTTTTCCACAATTCATAGGGAGTCTTTTTAAGAATAGGTCTTATAGAGATTATATTCTGAATGTAACATGTTGTGTTCACAGCTTCTGCCCAAAAGTGCTTTGCCATATTAGTTTCATTGATCATGGTTATGGCCATTTCTTGTAATGTTCTATTCTTTCTTTCTACAACTCCATTTTGCTGTGGAGTTCTAGGACAAGAAAAATTATGAACAATACCATTTTCTTTAAAATACTTTTCAAAATAATGATTTTCAAATTCACCACCATGATCATTTCTGACTTTTATGATTTTAAATTTTTTTTCATTTTGCACTTGAGTACAGAAGTCAATGAACACATAATGTTACTCATCCTTGTGTTTTAAAAACTTTACCCATGTCCATCTGCTGAAGTCATCAATAATGACCAATCTATACTTCTTGCCTCTGATGGATGCAGTTTTAACTGGCCCAAACAGATCAATATGAAGTAACTCTAATGGCTTAGAGGAAGAGACAACATTTTTGGATTTAAAGGAAGGTTTTGAAAATTTTCCTTTTTGACATGCTTCGTACAGAGCTTCTGAGTTGTACTTCAGATTGGGAAGTCCTCTGACTAGATCTAATTTATTTAGTTGAGAGATCTTTCTAAGACTGACATGTCCCAATCTTCTGTGCCATACCCATTGCTCATTGCTAACAGACAAAAGGCATTTAACGTTCTGAGATTTAAGATCTGATAGATCAATTTTGTAAATGTTGTTCTTTCTCTTTCCAAAAAAGAGGATTGATCCATCTTTTTGACTTACAGCTTTACATGAGTTTTGATTGAAGATAATATCGTAACCATTGTCACTTAATTGACTTATGGACAATAGATTATGAGCTAATCCTTCTACTAATAAAACATTAGAGATAGAAGGAAGGTTACCGTTTCCAATGGTTCCAGAATCAATAATCTTCCCTTTTTGATTACCTCCAAACTTCACATCTCCTCCAGCTTTAAGTTCTAGGCTTTGGAACATAGACCTTTTTCCCATCATGTGTCGTGAGCACCCAGAGTCCAGGTACCATGACTGGTGTCTCAATTGAGCTATTAAGGACATCTGCAACAAATATTATTTTATCCTTAGGTACCCATATCTTTTTGGGTCCTTTTGGGTTAGAGTGTTTAAAGTTCTGTTTGAACTTTGGGTTAGCATAAGAGTTTTCGGAATGTGATGTATATTTTATATCATGTGAGTGTCCAAACATGAATTGTTTATTCAGAGGTTTGTAAGAGAAATTCATTTTAGAAACAGGTTTTGGTATGTATGTCTCCTTACCTTTGGGAGGTTCATATCCAATTCCTCTTCTGTTTTTCCCACTAACTCCATAGATTATTGAATCCATTTTGCTTCTATCTATGCTTTTAGATAGGAAAGTTTGAAAGCTATAGTCATATTCTTTCAGAATATCTTTTGAA
The DNA here is from genome assembly GCA_948472305.1 of Vicia faba. Lineage (NCBI taxonomy): Eukaryota > Viridiplantae > Streptophyta > Magnoliopsida > Fabales > Fabaceae > Vicia > Vicia faba. The sequence continues at coordinate 1,332,028,288 of OX451739.1, forward strand.
CTAGACACAGATTCTGAACAAGAAGTTTTTTTAACATTTTGAATTTCTTCTTTAAGTTTAAAAATATTTTCTAAGAGTTCATATTTTTCTGCTTCATGTTTCTCAGTATCAGATGCAAGACTCTTCTTGATTTTCTTGTATTTGATTTTGAGTTTACTATAGTTTTCCATAAGTTCTGATAAACTAACAGCAAGTTCATTTCTAGTGAATTCAGAAAATACCTATCTTGGTTCTGACTCACAGTCTGAGTCATTTGTTGTGGTAGCCATCAGATCTAGGTTGGCATTTTCATCTTCAAAACCAGATTCATCTTCAGAAGAGTCTGAGTCATCCCAGGTTGCCATCATCCCTTTCTTCTTACCAAACCTTTTCTTTGGTTTTTCTTTTTGAAGCTTTGGACAATCACTTTTATAGTGACCAGGTTCTTTGCATTCATAAAAGATGATCTCTCTACTGTTTGACTTTTTGTGTCCAGAAGATTCAGGTTTATCTTCTAACTTCTTGAAGTTTTTGAACTTCTTTTGTTTGTGCTTCCATAGATGATTGATCCTTCTGGAGAGCAAGGATAGTTCGTCTTCTTCTGACGCTGATTCTTTAGAGTTTTCCTCTTCAGCCTGAAAAGCGTTAGTATCAAATTTCTTAATTGATTTAAGGGCTAGAGACTTACCTTTCTTCAGAGTCTCGTGCTCATCAAGTTCTATCTCATGACTTCTGAGAGCGCTGATGAGTTCCACCAGAGACACGTTGTTCAGATCCTTTGAAACATTGAAAGAAATGACCATTTTTGCCCATCTTCTGGGTAAGCTTCCGATGATCTTTTTAACATGATCTGCTTTAGTATATCCCTTGTTCAAAACTCTTAGACAAGAGATCATAGTTTGAAATCTAGAGAACATTGCTCCTATAGACTCACTTTCTTCAACTTTAAAGGCTTCATACTTCTGAATTAAAGCCAGAGGTTTAGACTCCTTAACTTGAGTGTTTCCTTCATGAGTCATTTTAAGAGACTCAAACATATCATGCGTTGTATCTCTATTAGTGATTTTTACATATTCAACTTTGGAGATAGCATTTAGAAATATATTTCTAGCTCTATGATGATTTTTAAATTCAGCTTTTTGTAGTCTATCCATATTTTTTCTGTCAACTTTGTTTCCTACTGAGTCAGTAGGATGTGTGTAACCATCCAAAACTATATCCCATAGATCACTATCATGACCTAGAAAGAAACTTTCTAGTCTGTCTTTCCAGTACTCAAAATCTTCTCCATCAACAACAAGAGGTTTGTTGTAACTATTGTTGTTTTGTTCAACAGCCATGTTGTTTTCTTCTAGATCTTTTCCTAACACGGTTAAGTGTTGTGCTCAGAGTCAAGCTCTGATACCAGTTGAAGGGGTAAGAAAACACTTAGAAGTGTGGGTTGAATAAGTGACTATTTTTCTTTTCAAAACAAAGCTCAACAATAAAGGAATGACAAGGTTATTTTTATCCCGGTTCGTTTGAACTCAAACTACTCCAGTCCACCCGTCAAGGTGATTTCTCCTTTCTCAACAAGGACTTAATCCACTATAATCAACTGATTACAAACATACAACAACTGTTGTGACTAACAATGCACAAGTAATCTTACAAGTGACTAACACCACTAAGACTTAAATCTAGTCCTAGTCTACTTGAGAAATATGCCCAAACTTGGTCTCTCAAGGAGCAATTACAAGAGTTTAATCTTTACAGATAGTGAAATAAAATTTGCTTCTAATTAAGCTATATCACAACTGTGATTTTTCACTAAGAATAAATTGCACAAAGTGTATGACCAAAGAGTTTGTGACACCAGAACTTTTCACGTAGTTTCTTTCTTCTTTTTTTGAAATATATGATTGATTGGTAGGCTTGCAATAAATGTCCTTCTATTTATAGTAAGAACAAAATGATCGTTGCTGCCTTCAGAAAAATGGAGAGCATTAAATGCTTGCATGTTTCCTTGCACTATTCCATTTTCCAAGAAACTAGCTTTAGACACTTGAGTGCTTGCAGCCATCTTTGCATTAATGAGTGAACGACAACTTGTAAGAACATGTTTCCGATGCTTGACAAGACAAGTTGGCTTTAACGTTTAACATGCTTCAATGTCTTGATTTCAAAACATGCTTTACTTCATCTTCTATGCATTGCTTTGCTTGCTAAGAACTTGATCAGCGCTTGCTTTCAAGTAATCTTTTGAGCAAGGAAACCTGCTAAATGTTAGAAGATATATTGAAATAAATTGTCTTACCAGAGTCAGCAGGTGCACTTAAAACAAAAAGGTTCTTTCATTAAAGAACTTCTTCATAATTTTTTGCTTAGAACTTCAGAATGCTTCTTGTCGGAACATTATCTGAAACACTCAAATACGTTTATCAGAGTATAAATTATATAAAATATAATTTATTGTTATCATCAAAACTCTGAGATAGATCAGAACTAATCTTGTTCTAACAATTTTGACCAAAAAAGTCAAAGTTTTACTTTTTAGTATACAGTTGAATTTTTCCAGTACAGTTGATTTTTTAGGTCAACTGCTCAATTGATTGAGAAAAAATGGGATCCAAAGCTCGAAACTTGACATGAGTAATCTTGGGGGTCCATAATGATCCATGAAAATCATATGGGGCATAGAAGTCCAAAAACCCTTGTGCAAACTCAAACCCTAATTTTGGTCATTAGTGCTTAAGGAGGTTTCTTTTGCTGATCAAACCCTAATGCAGTCTTGAGTCAAGAAGATCTTTGTGAGCAAATTCTTGATAAGTGTGAGGGCAAATTTTGGGGTACAACAGCTGCCCATGTTCAATCTTCTTAAACCTGAAGAGTTAGATTTGCTAGTTTTTCCATTCGTGAATCGAAGATGGAAAATGATTGGACATTAGAGTACCCAGAAATTTGCACTCGATGATGTGATGGTAGAGGGAATGGGCTTAAAGATTCCATTTAGAGAGATGATTGAAAGTTGTTGGAGATGGGCTTGTAGACGCCATCCAAAAGTGATTGCTGAATTGTAATTGGTAAGCTGAAGGAATGAGTATCAGAATGGCATCCGTGTTTGGAGTGTATCTGAACTGTATTTGAAAGCAGAATTTGAATGAGTATTAGAATGACATCTGTGTCTGGAGCGTATCTGAACTATATCTGAAAGCTGACTCTGAATGAGTATCAGAATGACATCCGTGTCTGGAGCGTATCTGGAATGTATCTGAAAGCTGACTCTGAATGAGTATCAGAATGGCATCCGTGTCTAGAACGTATCTGAACTGTATCTGAAGAGTTGAATCTGAATGAGTATCAGAATGGAATCCGTGTCTAGAGTGTATCTGAACTATATCCGAAAGTTGATTCTGAATGCATATCAGAATGGCATCCGTTTCTGGAGTGTATCTGAGCAGTATCTGAAGAGTTGAATCTAAATGAGTATCAGAATGGCATCCATGTCTGCATATCTGAACTGTATCTGAAAGCTGACTCTAAATGAGTATCATAATGGAATATGTGTCTGGAGCGTATCTGGACTGTATCTAAAGAGTTGAATCTGAATGAGTATCAAAATGGCATCCGTGTTTGGAGCATATCTGAACTGTATTCGAAGAGTTGAATCTGAATGAGTATCAGAATGGTATCCGTGTCTGGAGCGTATCTGAACTATATCTGAAAGCTAACTCTGAATGAGTATCAGAATGGCATCCGTGTTTGGAGCGTATCTGAACTGTATCTGAAGAGTTGAATCTGAATGAGTATCAGAATGGCATTTGTGTCTGTAGCGTATCTGAACTGTATCTGAAAGCTGACTCTGAATGAGTATCAGAATGGCATCCGTGTCTGGAGCGTATCTGAACTGTATCTGATGAGTTGAATCTGAATGAGTATCGGAATGGCATCCGTTTCTGGAGCGTATATGAACTATATCTGAAAGCTGACTCTGAATGAATATCAGAATGACATCCGTGTCTGGAGCGTATCTGAACTGTATCTGAAGAGTTGAATCTGAATGAGTATCAGAATGGCATTCTTGTCTGGAGCGTATATAAACTGTATCTGAAAACTTTGAACATTTTTAATGTTAGTGTTGTACCCCAAAATTTTCCCTTTCATATTTCTCAAAACATTGCAAGAAAGATCCTCAAGTTGCTCAAGGTAGTCCAAGAGTTGGCCAGACAAGCTCTCTCCTAAGGTAGTCTACCCCAAATTAGGGTTTTGTGTTACATCAAGATCTTTGAGTCCAAGTGGTCCCAAATTCTCACCAATGTCCTAATATGTTCTCAAAACTATCCATGTCAAGTTTCAAGCCTTGCAGAGGAAGTTTGCTCAGTCAATTGCCCAAAGGTCCAAAAGTTGACTGTGCTAGGGCAAAAGTCAATTGTGACCCACATACAGTCAAACTTTAAGATTTTTGGTCAACATCCTAATTTTGAAGTATATTTCATCATTTGATCAAGGGTTGATCATGATTCATCAAGGATTTCTCACAATTCATCAAGATTCAAAAGTTGCTAAATTAGGGTTTTGTAGGAAAAGTCAACCCAACTTTGACCAAGCATAACTTTCTCATACTTTATGAGAAATTACCCATCCAATTCTCAGTTTTAAGAGTATGAAATTTCCTATAATCCATCTTCATTCCCCAAGATCAAAATATGCACTCACAAGAAGTTATGAATTTGGACATTATAGGTCATTTTGAAAAGTCAACAAAAACACCTTTTTTGTCAAAGCTTCATACATGAGCATGGAATATCAAATTGAGATAAGACCAAAAGGTTTGCTTATAGGACATCTAAATATTTCTAAAAATTCCAAGAACACCTCCAAAGAGTCAAAATTGAGGAAGTTATGCATTGTTGAAGTTGGACTTTTTTGCAAAATTGCCAAAAGCCAATTATCCCCAAAACTTTAAATTTTGCCAAATGGGCCCAATCTTTTTCACTTGTTTTGAGTTGGCATTATAGTCCACGTGCTCTAGCCTTGGCCATGTGTCCATATCATATTTTTATTAATTATTTTGATTTTTATTTGAATTAATTTGGTTTAAATCAAATAAAATCAAAAACATTGAAAACTAAAGACCTTTTGATGATTCCAGGCTTCATTGGACAACTAGCACCATTCCAAACTCGTATCAAGGCAATTGTGTACAAAAAGATTCAAAATAAGCCAATTTTGGAAAGCTTTAAAGGAGCAAATCAAATCAATATCAAAATCATTGATGGAGAGGGATTTGGACAGAGTTTGCAACCCTAATGCATTGTACAATACATAAGGAGGCGAGGAATATCAAAAACAGGGTTAGAGATCAAGCATTGACCAAGAACAGAATTTGAAAAAAGAAGCAAAAAGTGTGAGTTCGAAATCACTCTTAGAGGAAGTTTCAAGGCTCTTTAATGATCTCAATCATTTCCTGGAAGTCTCCACAACCTAAAGCAATCGAGACCAATCATTTTCAAGCCCTCTAGCGCGCAATAAGGCCGTCACAGTATCACTCTTTTCTTGATTTCGATTAACTTTATTCTTGAATCCATTGTGTAAAATAAAGGCATATTCTTGATCACCATGTCATTTGAAAGCTTTTTACAATAGACATTTTCATTTATATAACTTATATCGTGAATCACCATTGTTAGGGTTTCTTGGAGTTTTTTAGGGTTTTTGTTTTCAGGAATAATTGGCCCTAATAAAGGGCATGGTTGCAACCAGGAGGATGAGACGACCTCAACCATGGTCTTAGATACCATTTCCATGGCCTGTAGGAGATTTTTGAATAAGCCTGACTTGTAGCAACGGACAGTGTCTGTGGGTATAGGCCTCAAGGTTTTAGCCACAGAGGGAAGAAGAAGACGATGAAGTGTCGTCCCATCATTGGCTTGTTTAAACAGTGCACGTTTTTTTCTTTTTGTTTTCCATTAATATATGTTTTCTTATATTATTATTATTAGTCTATAATTGTACAAATAGAAACTAGTGCTTCAGTGGTAGGCGTGGCATGAATTTCCCCTTGGGACCTGGGTTCGAATCCCAGGTCCCCCTATTTTCTCCATGGTATTTGTTTTCAGGTAATCATGTGCACGCTCAAGCCCAACGTCCACCATGCGCCTTCAGCATCAAGCATGCCAAATGGCTAGAAGGCCAGATCTGGTGGCCATCATTTAAGGCACACCATAAGCCAAGTCAACGCCAGCGCATGGGATCAGAAAAAGTCAATCTGGACCAGCATCATTGGGCCAGCAAACTGCTATTCATACCCCTAAAAAATCAGGCCCATTCTTTACCCTTTTTTATATTTTGTTTACTTTATTTAATTATTTTATTTTGTTTAATTTAATTACTAACCAATAAACAATTTTCCTTTTATCAAAAAAACACAAAAAAATATTTTTACCCAATTAAATTTCAGAACTTTTTTTTCTTTAACAAATATTAATTAATTAATTAGGTTGATTAATTAGGTAACTTTAATTTATTTTGCAAATAATAAAAAATCAATTAGAATAATTAGGTTTTAACATTAGTTTAATTATTTTATTTTCTTTCCTAAATTAACAAAACTCCAAAAGTATGTCACTTAATTATTTTTCATTTATTAATTTATTTAATAATTAATTTAGCATTTAATTTTAGGAATTAATTTATTTTCTTAAAAATAAATAAAAACAACAAAAACATGTTCTTTAATTTAGAGGGTCAAAACCCTAATTTCGCATTCGATTTAATTTCGCATCGCACGCTTTATTTTTCTTTATCCAATTATTGTATCTGCTCCTGGCTTGTAATAATTAATTAGGACATTTAATTTTCCGCTTTTAAATTTCAAAGGGTTTTGTCTTTGGCGATGTAAATACCCGACGCCTTGTAATAATTTAGTTTAAATTCCTCTCCTTTAATTTATGCAAATATACAACTGCTAGATGTTTGATAATAGGGTTTGCATGACAAGAATGAATGTTTAATCTTAAAATGGTTAGATCACCCTAAAATTGTGCAAAGATAAAAATAACTGAAATCAACACACTCGCACATGCGCACTCCTAGGGTACACCCCGCTTGGTTGCCTTCGTGAACAGTCATTGAGTATAGTTTGTTTTAGAGGTCGCCCTCTTGTTTACAAGACCATAAGTTGCCTCGAAATGGTTGCCTCGGATATTGTTGCCTCGAATAAATGATCTAAGACATTAGGGTTACCGCTAAGACATCCTAACATTGCTTTAGTGACAATATGTCCCTCTTTCGAATTGACCCTCAAGCTCCAACAACGGTGCTACCTACTCACTAATAGTGGGATAGCATTGTCTAAAGGAAACAAACATAGAACGATTCCTTTTTTCGAGTAGGTAGATTAGTTCTTAGATACTTTCTTATCCAAAAACAAAACTTTTTCACACGTACACTCTTTTACAAACAAGTTTTCAAAAACACTTCATTACACTCTTGAAGACAGAAGCAAGAGTTAAATCGAAGTTAAAACAAAAAAAAAATTCAAAACCCACAACACAAAGAAAACAATTTTGAAAATGATGAGCAAGTACCTAAGAGCTCATAGATAACTACGGATAGAAAGGGTGCTAATACCTTCCCTTTCTATAAATCTACCCCCCGTACTCAAAAATATCTCGAAAAAGGAATTTTTTCTGTGCTTTTTTCCTTTCCTTGTTGGATAAAATAAAAGACGATGGAGACTCTTGTTTACCGTGACATTTTGCAAATACAAATGCAAAACGCAAACCAGCATTCCAAAAACAGTCAGTTCTTCCACCGTATCACAGAACTGGCGACTCTGCTGGTGACTAAATAAGTGGGGTGTACCTTAGGAATAGTTCATCATAATGTTTTCAATTGCTTGATTTGTATGCTTTATCTTTGTGGGTGCGAATCAGAGTTACTATAGATCCTAACCCGGATCTGGGGATTCCTTTTAGGTAAGTAGCAATAGACTGTGAGGGAACTATACGGTGTAGACCGATACGGTTGAAGCAGTAGCTACGTTGGTCTGGCACTTTAGTTTGTACCGATATCCCTTATGGTGGAACAAGGAGAATATGGGTCAGCTAAGGGGTCATTAAGTACCAACTGACCTTAGAACCTATAATTGACCAACTTGGCCATAGAAAAGTAGCAGTATGCTACACTCATTGAGACCAAACTCTCACGATGATTCCGGCCGCAAGAAAAGGTTGCTAAACTGGAATTATGACCAATCGAGGGTGGTCAGTGATATTGAGATCCTCTAGAACCCGGTTACTATTACTAGGACAAGTTGAACCAACTAAACTGAAAGAGGGTAATACCTAAACTCCATGCCAGTCTGAAATTTAAGGGCTACTGTGTGACTTGTTTGCCCTTACCATGTTTGCTATTTGTGAATACTTGTGGTGTGTTTCTATCATGACATCATGCATCATGACATTGCATGTATATTTCATTAGACTAAACCATTTCAAAGACCAAGGGGATTCATCTTTGTTCTATTTTATAGGTCATGGCCTCTATGTGTAGAAACACTATTCGGATCAGCTTTGTACAAATTCCTACTCAGCTTAGAGATTTGGTTTCCAAAGTTCCAGATACTTCCTCCTTTATCAGAAGACATGGTCACCTCCTTGGTTTAGTCACTTCTAAGATGAATGAGCAAATGATGAGTGACTTATGCCAGTTATTTGACCAGTTGCACCACTGCTTCACCTTCCCGGACTATCAGTTGGTCCCTACTTTGGAAGAGTTCTCTGATCTACTTGGTATTTCTATTCTAGTGCAGATGCCATTTACAGGTTGGGAGAAAGCTCTTAGGCCAGAGGATGTTGCTACAGCCCTACATCTAACAAAGGCTGAAGTAATGTCTAACTGGGAGACTCGGAGTGGGACAAAAGGCTTCTTGGCTAAGTTCTTAGTTGATCAGGCTAATCAGTTTTGGGACAGTTTGGATTTTCAAGCATTCGAAGACACCCTGGCTCTTCTCATATATGGTCTGGTTTTGTTTTCTAATTCAGATTCTTTCATCGACGTGAACACGGTGAAGATCTTTATGTCCCGTAATCCAGTGCCTACACTCTTAGGTGACATTCTGCATGCTCTTTATGCCCGTACTGCTCGGAAACAGGGAACCCTTATGTGTTGTGCACCATTGTTGGCGAGGTGGTTTATTTCTCACCTCCCCAAATCTGTTTTGAAGAACAAGGAAGGTATGGGTTGGGCTTACAGAATTATGTTCCTGGCTCATACGGACATCATCTGGAGCACTAAAGACATGGAAGAAGTAGCTGTTATTGACCGGTGCGGAGAATACCCCAATGTTCCTTTACTTGGAATTAGGGGAGGAATAACCAATAATCCTTGTCTAGCCTTACGACAGTTTGGCAGAGCTAGAAAGGACGGTCCTCATGACTTGCTGATTTCGAGCATTGTCTTTGACTTCCAAGGGGATAGTGAGGGACATCGCCGCAGGTTCATATGAGCTTGGAATAGGGTTAACAGGTCTGATTCGCATGAAATAGGAGCGAAGACTTCTCTTCCAATGGAGCCATATCTCAGGTGGGTTCGGGCCTGTGCCCAAAAGCTAGGGATGTCGTACGAAGTTGTCTTAACGGTAATTGTTGAGAGTGCTGATGAAGAAGGGGTTCCTCATACTGTCCTCCATCCATACATGCCTACTGACATTGGGGCATTAAAAAGGTCTTGGATCCAGCTAAGGGAAGAGCGGGATACTTACAGAGAAAAGTATCATGAGCAGGAACGGAAGATCCTGAAGCTTACAAGGCAGCTGGAGAATGAGAAGGTCCTCAACGACTATGTCAGCACGGGAGGAAAACGACCATGGGAGCGCTGATGTCTTTTGTTATTTCTAGTTTTGATTTACTTTTCAGTTTTTTCTTTTTGTAACGCCTTAAAGGCATTTATCAAACATTGTTTCAAGTTTTTAATTTAATAAAAGTGTGTTTCATTTTGGTTTACGAATTTGAATCTCCCAAATTGTATGAAATCATATCATATGCATTCCATTCCCATGCACCTCATTACAGGTACCCTCACAGGTCTCTTATCTTATTCGTTGTTTATTTCAGCAGCATGTCTGCTGAAACATCCACTGATCAAGCTATTAAGGCTCTACAAGCTCAGAATACTCAGTTCAGGGAAATTTTCCTAAACCTATCCAAGGGGCAGGAAGAGTTGAAAACACTCCTCGTTGGGGACTTGGTCAAGAAAAGTCCTGAAGACAATAAGGACGAACGGCTGGAACAATTGCAAACTGAGGTAGATGCAATGAGAGCCCACATGCAGGGGCAGATGGCTATTATCCAAGGTTTATCCTAGGAACAAGAAAAGCTGAGAACCATTATCAGCCAGCTTCATCAAGACAAATACGACAGCATGAAGAAAACAGTCGAGACCGAGGACCAAGTCATTGATCAGCCTCCAAGAAGACAAAGATTTGGTTTGGTAAAGAATGGACCTCTCCAGGTTGCTACTACCTCATGGGTTCAACAACAACCTCGCCATAAACAACCGGTCAATCAGAGTAAGCCGGATAGGCCCAAGAAGAAGTTTACCCAGCTCAACATGCCACTGTCCCAAGCTTTGCAATACCTGTTGAGATTGAATCTGGTGGCATTGGTAGGACCTCATCCGAATCCTAAGACTTCTTCACCCAACTACAATCCTGATGCAAGGTGTGCATACCATTCTAACAGCCCGGGGCATGATACTGACGACGTTTGGAAGTTGAAGTATAAAATTCAAAACCTGATTGATGAAGGAACATTGGAATTCACACAAGATGGTCAGGCTGAGTTCTTCTACCATCCCTCCAAGGCACGTCCTCTGAAGTCACAAGACCAGACGAGAACACTTTTTGTTCATTAGAATTTTCAATTTGTAATTTTCTTTTGATTTTTCAAACATTTAGTCATGTTAAAACTTTATTACTTTATCAATGCATTGCATATGTCTGTTTTGAATCAATCCATTTGTATTCACTATATTCAAATTTCTTTCATTTTTGTGATGTTCAACTCTCGATTAAAAATTCTAAGCCTTTAGAGGGAGGATGACGAAAATGATATCAAAATCTCTAAAGTATGCTTTTGAACAGACCCCACTGACGAGGTACAAGCGTTGTTTCAAATTCTAAACAGTGGAGTTATAAGGAAGATAATCCCTAGTCAACCCCTTTGAGCCAAAGAAGTTGGAGTTTTTCTTTTCACACAAATTAAAACCCTTAATCACAACCTGGGGCAGGGTAGTTTTCTTAGTTAATCCAGGTGCACAATGAATGGCATCAAAGACGTTCTCCCAAACTAAAAAATGGTGACGGTTCCCTATAATCGTCAGGACAGGCAGTCATTATCGCTCAAAATAAAAAGCCCATTAAGTCAAAAACCTATGAAGGAGACTTAAGAAAAAACTGGGGCATCCCACTGACTGTAATCACAAAAGAAATAGTTCAGGCAAAAGACAGGGATAATAAAATCAAAAAGAAAGAGATCCTACAAACTCTCAACAAAAGTGACTGCCTGTTCAAAATAAATCGTCAGTATCTGAACCATCACTGGAATATCAGAGCAAAGACTCAAACGGGATCTAAATGCACAATTAACTGAGTTTAGGATCGAAGAACATCACGAAGAGCGGGGGGGTACAAATACATTTTGAGCCTTTATCCTTTGTTTCTTGAACTGTGAACCAGGCCACATTATAACCCTTAAAAGTCCTACATGAAGCATGGGTTAGTTTGAAAGCATACTGTTACAAAAGGTATCCTGACTCCTGTAGGGCTTGCTGTAAATCCTGAGTTGACATCACATTTTATAAAATTTGCTTGTTTTCATGAAAAACGCATTTTCAAAGAACTTTAAAACAGACATAAGCTTTGCATTCTTAAAATAACATTGTTTGCATATGACTATTTGTTCAACAACAGAGAAATTCGCATGACGAATATCTAGTGAACAAAAATCTTCTCAATAAAAAGGATCACCTCAAGTGGAAAAACACTTCCAACCAAGGGGCACGGCATGATCATTGTCCATCATTTGGGGAAGTCAAGTCAAGATTCAAGGAATCTCTCAAAAGATGCCAAATAGCCAGGGGTAAATTTCCGTTTGAATCACTTGGGGCATTGGGCATGAATTCCAGCAACAAATTTTGCATGATCAAATGAACATCTTCTAGTAGTATGGCAACACAACGCTATTGATAGTGATAACTCCCTACACCCTGAGAGCATGGACATAGTCAGAAAACAATGCGCATGAACAAAGACTCGCTAGGTCGACTGGCCTAGGAAAAAATAAGGGCATCCCGACGAACCAAAAGGGTTCGGGAAAAAATTAGGGATAAAAAATGTAAAAATATGTACACCCGGCAAGTCGAAAACCCGAATGGGCGGCTTGGGCAAAAAGGGTATCCCGGTGGACTTAAAATCTAAAAAGACAGTCTAGGAAAAAATTAGGGATCAAAGCGTACGACTATGTCCCGTCATCTTGTCACTTACCTACCAGAAGAAGATTGATCATTTCGATCGAAAGTTTCTAAGAACCTCATGAGTTGGGATAACACTCGATTCACAAGGCCTCCGTGGGCACCTTCTCCAGCAGATACAGGGGCAGAAAAGTCTCGATACGAAGCTATCGTCATATCCTTAGCTCGCGTCTCAGTAACATCTAAACTCCCCGCAGAGTAAGATAAAAAAAGTGGTGTTAGCTCTCCCCAGCTGAGACTCACAACTATGAATGAATCGGTAATATTCTCCCCAAGCAGAGTTTATCCACCATCAGCACTAAAAGGTCTTAATATCCCCAGCGGAGTATAAAAATATCCCCAGTGGAGTTGGAAGAATTGTCCCCAGTAGACTCCGGAAGATCATCCCCAGTAAAGTCTAAAAGGGCTATCCCCAGTAAGGTCGCTGTTGGAAAGTCATCCCCAATGGAGTTCTTTCCTTTCACAAAACAGGAATTCAATCCCCGAAGGGTTTCATCATCACCAGCTACGGTAACTCATCCCCAGCTGAACTTATCAGCGGAATCCTTAGAATAGCATCTCTTCCCCCACAGAGTCATTCTCTCGTCAGTTTATTCCCCAGCGGAGTTATCCTCTCCTGCAGGTTTATTCTCACAATTATCTTCATCCACTATCTCTAGCGGAAACGAAGAATTCAAATCTTTTTCTCCAGCAGTAATCCGGGATTTATTTTCCCAGATAAAAACATAACATTTCCATACATCATGACATGCATACGTATCATACATCACAATCTCATTTATTTTGAGAAAATCATCGCTCGATACATATCATTCATTACATACAACTAACTTTTACCTTTCAGGGAAAATTCTTACAAAAATCAAGCTACAAAGCTTTTGCTTCAGTTGAATTACGGACGGGTTCCTAAATCTAAGCAGAGATGTTTTCTCAGTTGAATTACGGACAAGTTCCTAAATCTCAGCATAATGGTCATCAGTTGAATTACGGATAGGTTCCTAAATCTCAACGAAGATGTTTCTTCAATTGAATTACGTGCGAGTTCCTAAATCTCGACAAAGATGTTCCCAGTTGAATTATGGACAAGTTCCTAAATCTCAGCAGAGATGTTTTCTAAGTTGAATTACGGGCGAGTTCCTAAATCTCAGCATAATATAGTCATCAGTTGAATTACGGGCGGGTTTATAAATCTCAGCGAAGATGTTTCTTCAGTTGAATTACGGGCAAATTCCTAAATCTCGACAAAGATGTTCCCCAGTTGAATTACGGACGAGTTCCTAAATCTCAACAGAGATGTTTTCTCAGTTGAATTACGGGTGAGTTCCTAAATCTCAGCATAATTGTTTCATCAGTTGAATTATGGACGGGTTCCTAAATCTCAGCGAAGATGTTTCTTCAGGTGAATTACGGTCGAGTTCCTAAATCTCGACAAAGATGTTCCCCAGTTGAATTACGGGCAAGTTCCTAAATCTCAACAGAGATTTTTTTCTCAGTTGAATTACAGGCGAGTTCCTAAATCTCAGCATAATTGTTTCATCAGTTGAATTATGGACGGGTTCCCTAATCTCAGCAGAGATGTATTCTCAGTTGAATTACGGGCGAGTTCCTAAATCTCGACAAAGATGTTACCCAGTTGAATTACGGACAAGTTCCTAAATCTCGGCAGAGATGTTTTCTCAGTTGAATTACGGGCGAGTTCCTAAATCTCAACATATTTGTTTCATCAGTTGAATTACAGACAGGTTCCTAAATCTCAGCAGAGATGTTTTCTCAGTTGAATTACGGGCGAGTTCCTAAATCTCGACAAAGATGTTCCCCAGTTGAATTACGGACAAGTTCCTAAATCTCAGCATAGATGTTTTCTCAGTTGAATTACGGGCGAGTTCCTAAATCTCAGCATATTTGCTTCATCAGTTGAATTACGGACAGGTTCGTAAATCTCAACAGAGATGTTTTCTCAATTGAATTATGAGCAAGTTCCTAAATCTCGACAAAGATGTTCCCCAGTTGAATTACTGACAAGTTCCTAAATCTCAGCAGAGATGTTTTCTCAGTTGAATTACGGGCGAGTTCCTAAATCTCAGCATATTTGTTTCATCAGTTGAATTACGGACATGTTCCTAAATCTCAGCAGAGATGTTTTCTCAGTTGAATTACGGGCGAGTTCCTAAATCTCGTAAAGATGTTCACCAGTTGAATTATGGACAAGTTCCTAAATCTCTGCAGAGATGTTTTCTCAGTTGAATTACGGGCGAGATCCTAAATCTCAGCATATTTGCTCCAGTAGTTGAATTACGGACAGGTTCCTAAATCTCAGCAGAGATGTTTTCTCAGTTTAATTACGGGCGAGTTCCTAAATCTCGACAAAGATGTTCTCCAGTTGAATTATGGACAAGTTCCTAAATCTCAGCAGAGATGTTTTCTCAATTGAATTACGGGCGAGTTCCTAAATCTCAACATAATTGTTTCATCAGTTGAATTATGAGCGGGTTCCTAAATCTCAGCGAATTTGTTTCTTCAGTTGAATTACAGACGGGTTCCTAAATCTCAGCGAAGATGTTTCTTCAGTTGAATTACGGGCGAGTTCCTAAATCTCGACAAAAATGTTACTCAGTTAAATTACGGACGAGTTCCTAAATCTCAGCAGAGACGACTCACCAGCAGAATGATGGACGACGAAGCTCCTGAAATTCTACTTCTCCCAACAAAGATCAGGCTTCCCCAGCGGAATCTTCCTCAACAACAGATATACAAGCTCTCGCTAAGGAATCTCTTATGCGATCGACACTCCTTCAGATGGCATCTTTAAGCCCATCCCCTCGTCAGCAATTTCCAAATGGCATCTATAAGCCCATTCTCGATATCGCAAGGCCATCACTACTTCATGCGAGTGCAAATTTCTGGGCACTCTAGTGTTCAATAATCTTCCACCTTTGGATTACGAAAGGCACGAAAGCCAATCTGAATCCTCAGGTTTAAGAAGATTGAACAGGGGCAGCTGTTGTACCCCAAAATTTGCCCTCTCATATTTCTCAAAACATTGCAAGAAAGATCCTCAAGTTGCTCAAGGTAGTCCAAGGGTTGGCCAGACAAGCTCTCTCCTAAGGTAGTCTACCCCAAATTAGGGTTTTGTGTTGCATCAAGATCTTTGAGTCCAAGTGGTCCCAAATGATCACCAATGTCCTAATATGTTCTCAGGACTATCCATGTCAAGTTTCAATCCTTGCAGAGGAAGTTTGCTCAGTCAATTGCCTAAAGGTCCAAAAGTCGACTGTGCTAGGGCAAAAGTCAACTGTGACCCACATACAGTCAAACTTCAAGAGTTTTGGTCAACATCCTCATTTTGAAGTATATTTCATCATTTGATCAAGGGTTGATCATGATTCATCAAGGATTGCTCACAATTCATCAAGATTCAAAAGTTGCTAAATTAGGGTTTTGTAGGAAAAGTCAACCCAACATTGACCAAGCATAACTTTCTCATACTTTATGAGAAATGACCCATCCAAAGCTCATTTTGAAGAGGATGCAATTTTATATAATCCATATTCATGCCCCAAGATCAAAATATGCAATCACAAGAAGTTATGAATTTGGACATTATAGGTCATTTTGAAAAGTCAACAAAAACACCTTTTTTGTCAAAGCTTCATACATGAGCATGGAATATCAAATTGAGATGAGACCAAAAGGGTTGCTTAGAGTACATCTCAGGATTTCTGAAAAGTAAAGAACACCTCCAAAAAGTCAAAATTGAGGAAGTTATGCATTGTTGAAGTTGGACTTTTTTGCAAAATTTCCAAAAGTCAACTATCCCCAAAACTTCAAACTTTGCCAAATGGGCCCAATCTTTTTCACCTGTTTTGAGTTGGAATTATAGCCCACGTGCTCTAGCCTTGGCCATGTATCCATATCATATTTTTATTAATTATTTTGATTTTTATTTGAATTAATTTGGTTTAAATCAAATTAAATCAAATAAAATCAAAAACATTAAAAACTAATGATCTTTTGATGATTTCAGGCTTCATTAGACAACTAGCACCATTCCAAACTCGTATCAAGGCAATTGTGTACAAAAAGATTCAAAATAAGCCAATTTTGGAAAGCTTTACAGGAGCAAATCAAATCAATATCAAAATCATTGATGGAGAGGGATTTGGACAGAGTTTGCAACCCTAATGCATTGTACAATACATAAGGAGGCGAGGCATGTCAAAAATAGGGTTAGAGATCAAGCATTGACCAAGAACAGAATTTGCAAAAAGAAGCAAAAAGTGTGAGTTCGAAATCACTCTTAGAGGCAGTTTCAAGGCTCTTTAACGATCTCAATCGTTTCCTGGCAGTCTCTACAACCTAAAGCAATCGAGACCAATCATTTTCAAGCGCTCTAGTGTGCAATAAGGCCGTCACAATATCACTCTTTTCTTGATTTCGATTAACTTTATTCTTGAATCCATTGTGTAAAATAAAGGCATATTCTTGATCACCATGTCATTTGCAAGCTTTTTACAATAGCCAATTTCATTTATAAGACTTATATCGTGAATCACCATTGTTAGGGTTTCTTGGAGTTTTTAGGGTTTTCGTTTTCAGGAATAATTGGCCCTAATAATGGGCATGGTTGCAACCAGGAGGATGAGATGACCTCAACCATGATATTAGATACCATTTCCATGGCCTGTAGGAGATTTTTGAATAAGCCTGACTTGTAGTAACAGACAGTGTCCGTGGGTATAGGCCTCAAGGTTTTAGCCACAGAGGAAAGAAGAAGACGATGATGTGTAGTCCCATCATTGGCTTGTTTAAACAGCGCGCGTTTTTTCTTTTTGTTTTCCATTAATATATGTTTTCTTATATTATTATTATTAGTCTATAATTGTACAAATAGAAACAAGTGCTTCAGTGGTAGGTGTGGCAGGAATTTCCCCTTGTGGTCTGGGTTTGAATCCCAGGTCCCCCTATTTTCTCCATGGTATTTGTTTTCAGGTAATCATGTGCATGCTCAAGCCCAACGTCCACCACGCGCCTCCAGCATCAAGCATGCCAGATGGCCAGAAGTCCAGATCTGGTGGCCATCATTTAAGGCACACCATAGACCAAGTCAACGCCAGCGCATGGGATCAGAAAAAGTCAATCTGGACCAGCATCATTGGGCCAGCAAACTGCTATTCATACCCCTAAAAAATCAGGCCCATTCTTTACCCTTTTTAAAATTTTGTTTACTTTATTTAATTATTTTATTTTGTTTAATTTAATTACTAACCAATAAACAATTTTCCTTTTATCAATAAATCACAAAAAAATATTTTTACCCAATTAAATTTCAGAACTTTATTTTTCTTTAATAAATATTAATTAATTAATTAGGTTGATTAATTAGGTAACTTTAATTTATTTTGCAAATAATAAAAAATCAATTAGAATAATTAGGTTTTAACATTAGTTTAACTATCTTATTTTCTTTCCCAAATTAACAAAACTCCAAAAGTATGTCACTTAATTATTTTTCATTTATTAATTTATTTAATAATTAATTTAGCATTTAGTTTTAGGAATTAATTTCTTTTCTTAAAAATAAATAAAAACAAAAAAAACATGTTCTTTAATTTAGAGGGTCAAAACCCTAATTTCACATTCGATTTAATTTCGCATCGCGCGCTTTATTTTTCTTTATCCAATTATTGTATCTGCTCCTGGCTTGTAATAATTAAATAGGAAATTAATTTTTCCTCTTTTAAATTTCAAAGGGTTTTGTCTTTGGCGATGTAAATACCCGACACCTTGTAATAATTTAGTTTAAATTCTGCTCCTTTAATTTTTGCAAATATACAACTGCTAGATGTTTAATAATAGGGTTTGCATGACAAGAATGAATGTTTAATCTTAAAATGGTTAGATTACCCTAAACATGTGCAAAGATAAAAATAACTGAAATCAACACACTCGCACATGCGCACTCCTAGGGTATACCCCGCTTGGTTGCCTTCGTGAATAGTCATTGAGTATAGTTTGTTTTAGAGGTCGCCCTCTTGTCTACAAGATCATAAGTTGCCTCGAAATGGTTGTCTTAGATATTGTTGCCTCGAATAAATGATCTAAGACATTAGGGTTACCGCTAAGACATCCTAACATTGCTTTAGTGACCGTATGTCCTTCTTTCGAATTGATCCTCAAGCTCCAACGACGGTGCTACCTACTCACTAATAGTGGGATAGCATTGTCTAAAGGAAACAAACATAGAACGATTCCTTTTTTCGAGTAGGTAGATTAGTTTTTAGATACTTTCTCATCCAAAAACAAAACTTTTTCACACTTACACTCTTTTACAAACAAGTTTTCAAAAACACTTCATTACACTCTTGAAGACAGAAGCAAGAGTTAAATCGAAGTTAAAACAAAAACTTTTTCAAAACCCACAAACACAAAGAAAACCATTTTGAAAATGATGAGCAAGTACCTAAGAGCCCGTAGATAACTACGGATAGAAAGGGTGCTAATACCTTCCCTTTCTATAAATCTACTGCGACGTTGGTACTCAGAAATATCTCGAAAAAGGAATTTTTCTGTGCTTTTTTCCTTTCCTTGTTGGATAAAATAAAAGACGATGGCGACTCTTGCTTACCGCGACATTTTGCGAATACAAACACAAAACGCAAACCAGCATTCCAAAAATAGTCAGTTCTTTCCACCGTATCACATGTAGCTGTTGATTAATCTTATCATGAAAAAGGTAAAATGTTAGCTAATATGAAATGTTATGTTGTATGAAATGCATAGTACAATGCATTCGTGTTATCAATGTTTATGATATATGGGTGTGATGTATGCGCTTGTGAGCTGATCTGTTGTACTGCTGTTGGGTTGGGGAAAATAGATCCTTGTCTGCTGCTGAAGATATGGGGTGTAAGTTTTCACGTTGTGAAGTTGAAGTGTTGATTAATTTCCGATTAGAGAAATGAACTCTGTTGTAAGGGAAATGCTGTGTACTGCTTGAAAAATCCTGCTTGAGGAATCCGGAGAAATTGAACGAATTCTACCGGGGATTGATAAACTGGAAGCTTTGTTCTGTTGGGGATTAAACTGTATACTGTGGGAGATTTTATGGAAATAACTTAGAGAGATTTCCCTTCCTCTTGGAGCCATCAGTTACTATCTTTCTATTTTGTTTATTTGTAAACAGTAATTATGTTCAAATGCGTATGTTCAACAATATATCATTGGACGTTTTTGTAAACAAAACACAATAGTAAAGAAAAACAAATAGTTTTGCACTTTCAAAGGGATATCTTTGTATTTTACTTTGAGTAAGTATTTTTGTACAATGAGACAAACATTCTAGTAAGAGAATGCCGTCGAAAAAATGATAAGTTTAATACAAAGAAAAGATAGTTATGTGCAATAATCCAATGGGGTTTCCATTCTGCTATAGCCTTTGTATCTCTGAGCATCTTGTCTATTTGTTGCCTTGTCTGAAGTTGATTGAATTGATCAAAACCTCTGAGTTCTCAGGTTGTCGGTAAGGTGTTCCAACGGGACATAGTCATACGCTTTAATTCCCTAACTTTTTCCTAGACCGCCCTTTCGGGTTTTCAGTCCACCGGGATACCCTTTTTTTCCCAAGTCTCCCTTTCGGGTTTTCAACTTGCCGGGTGTACAGATTTGTGTTTTATCCCTAATTTTTGCCCTAACCTTTTTGGTTCGTCGGGATGCCCTTGTTTTGCCTAGGTGTGTCAACCTAGCGGGTCTCTTATGCGTAGTATCTTTTGACTATGTCTGCGTTCGCAGGGTGTGGCAGGTCGTCGCCATCCATGGTGGTAAAAATCATTGCGCCACCAGAGAATATGTTTTTGATTACAAATGTTCCTTCGTACGTAGGAGTCAATTTCCCCTAGGATCACCTTGCAGTAGTATGATGTGTTTGATCACCAGATCCCCAACTTGATATACTTGGTGCCTGACCTTTTTGTTGAAAGCCTTGATCATTCGTTTTTGATACATTTGACCATGACAGACAACAGTAAGTATTTTCTCATCAATCAAGCTTAGTTGATCAAATCGAATCTGGATCCAATCTTCTTCATTCAGCCCTGCATCCTTCATAATTCTTAGAGAAGGGATCTGGACCTCAATAGGCAAGACAACCTCCATGTCGTATACCAGAGAGTAGGGTGTTTCCCCGGTTGATGTGCATGCCATGGTACGATATCCGTGGAGAGCGGATGGTAGCATCTCATGTAAGCCTTTGTACGTGACTGTCATTTTATGTATGATCTTTTTAATGTTCTTATCCACGGCTTCAATAACACCATTCATCTTTGGCCGGTAAGGGGAAGAATTGTGATGCTGGATCTTGAATTTCTCGCACAGGGAGGTGATCATAGTATTGTTCAGGTTCGTACCATTATCTGTAATGATCCTCTCTGGGATACCGTACCGACAGATGAGATTCTGCTTGATGAACAGGGCGATAACATTCTTGGTAACGAAAGCGAAAGAAGCTTCCTCCACCCACTTTGTAAAATAGTCAATGGCCACTAAGATGAAGCAGTGTCCATTGGAGGATGTTGGCTTGATTTCCCCAATCATATCAACCCCCCACGGAGAAAAGGGCCAAGGAGCCGTCAAGAGGTTCAGAGGAACCAGAGGTACGTGCACTTTGTCAGTATAAATCTGACACTTGTGGCAGGTTCGAGAGTGTTGATAGCAATCTGCTTCCATGGTAGACCAGTAATAGCCTGCCCGTAGGATTTTCTTTTCCATCGTATGCCCACTAGAATGGGTGCCAAAAGTGCCTTTATGTAATTCAGCCATGATTCTTTCAGCGTCAACCTTGTCTATGCACCAAAGTAACACATAGTCATGGTTGCATTTGTAAAGAATGCCATTACTAAGGAAGAATTTAGCAGAGAATCTCCTTAAGAACTTCTTATCGTTTATTGAAGCTCCTTCTGGATATTCTTGGGTTTCGAGATACCTCTTGACTTCGTGAAATCAAGGCTGGTCCACTATCTCTTCGATATTAATCTTGTGACAGTATGTTGGTTCATACCTTCGTTTAATGGTGATCCGGGGAGCCTCGTTATCCCATTTAAGTTTAAACATAGATGACATTGTGGCTAGTGCATCTGCTAGCTGATTTTCTTCTCGCAAGAAGTGCTCGAAGGTAATCTTCTCAAAATGGGGGAGAAATGTCAAAACATGTTCTTTGTAAGGGATAAGGTTAGGGTGTTTCGTGTCCCATTCCCCTTTGATCTGGATGATAACCAAAGATGAATCTCCGAACACATTCAAAGATTTGATCCCCAAGTCTATGGCAGCTTTGAGACCAAAGATGGATGTTTTGTATTCTGCCATGTTATTTGTACAATTGAAGCAGAGTCTTGCCGTAAAGGGAATGTGACATACTTCAGGAGATATGAGTACAACACTGATACTGTTGTCGAGTGCGTTAGATGCCCTATCAAAAACCAGGGTCCATCGGGACCCTTGTTCAGGTCCGTCATATGGCCTGAATTCTTCATAGTTGTTTACCATCATGATATCTTCATTTGCGAATTCAAACTTCATTGACTGGTAGTCTTCCACAGTTTGGTGAGCAAGGTGATCAACTAGTACACTACCCTTTATTGCTTTCTGGGTAGTGTACTGTATGTCATATTCTGTCAGGATCATCTGCCATCTCGCTATTCTCCCAGAGAGTGCAGGCTTCTCGAAGATGTATTTTATTGGATCCATTTTAGATATCAACAAGGTAGTATGAGTCAGCATATATTATCTTAGCCAGTGAGCAGCCCATGCCAGAGTGCAACAAGTTTTCTCGAGCAGTGAATATCTTGTTTTACAGTCGGTAAACTTTTTGCTCATGTAATAAATAGCATGCTCTTTTTGGCCAGACTCGTCATGCTGCTCCATCACACACCCCATTGAATTTTCCAAAACAGTCAGATACATGATCAATGGTCTTCCCTCGACTGGTGGCATTAGAACAAGAGGTTCTTGTAAGTACTCTTTGATCTTGTCAAAAGCAGTTTGGCACTCATCATTCCATTTGACTACTTGATCTTTCTTCAGTAACTTGAAGATTGGTTCACAAGTAGCTGTCAGGTGAGAAATAAATCTGGCAATGTAATTTAAATGTCCCAAGAACCCTCTGACTTCCTTCTCAGTATAAGGAGCAGGCATCTCTTGTATCACTTTCACCTTGGCAGGATCTACTTCAATACCCTTATTTCTGATGACAAAACCTAGGAGCTTACCAGACCTTACTCCAAACGTGCATTTATTTGGGTTCAACCTCAGCTTGTACTTATTTAATCTCTCAAACAGTTTATGTAAATGATCAAGATTCTCTTCTTCTATTTGAGATCTAGCTATCATGTCGTCCACATAGACCTCTATTTTGTGATGTATCATGTCGTGAAATAGGGCTACCATGGCACGCTGATGGGTTACTATAGCGGTGAAAATCGAAGATCAAGCTATTAATTAACTTGACTCGCAAAAGCAAGAGTCGCCATCGCGCTTTATTATTTCAAAGGGAAAAGGGAAAAGAGCGAAATAAAACCCTAAAACATGCAATGTAAAATAATACTTAAAAGTAATGAAAAATACAATGTGTTTTTGAAAGAGATCGAGAGTTCGGAGGTTGGTTATGCAATGGGAAGGTATTAGCACCCAATGCATCTGCGGTACTCCACATGAACCTTTTGAAATATCTGTTTTTGGTTAAAATTGTTTGTTATATACAAGGGTGTATTTATCTACAACTATGTTTGTTTAAGGGGAAAGAAATGAGTTTTTATTATTGCGTTCGTGAGGGTTTCGTGACCCTTTGCCTACGTATCCAATGAAGGAATCAAAACACTGTAGTTCCTCTAGAAAAAAGGTTGATTTGTTTGTGTTTTTTAGGGGGCTACATTAACGTACGCATTCTAGCAATAGGCACAGTCGGTATCGCGGTAGAACGGAGATAACATGCCCTTGGGGGAGTTTTGATTTGTTGAGTGTTTTGTGAGTTTTTAAAGATATATTCAATTAATGATTAAAGAGTGTTTTTGATTTTTTTGGTTTGTTTACTTGTTGATTTTATCTTGCCTAATTACTAGCATTTGTACAAAGTAAGAAATGCAAAAAGATAAAAACCTACGCTATTACAAACATATCAAAAGGCATAAAAAAATATGAAGGAAAAAATAAAATAAAAGTAAGAAAAGAGTGTATTTCGACCCAGGAAGTAGCATCCTTCGATTTGCATTCTGTTGGCCTCCTTCGATTGGGGCTGGCAACAGCAAAGTCACGTCTTTCGATTGGGCCTTGGCAGGGGCGAGGTCCTGTCCTTCGATTAGGTAAAGGAAGCAACAAGTTGTATCCTTCGACTGGGGGCTAGCACCAGTGAGGTTCTGTCCTTCGATTGGCCTGGAAGTCAGTTCATGGCGAAGTCTTTTGATTCTGCCTTGTTGCCTTCTTCAACTGGAGGTTGAAAGCAGTGAAGGAATGTCTTTCGATGGGCCTGGAAGTTAGTGCATGGTGATGTCTGCCTTGTTGTCTTCTTCGATTGGGCCAGTGAAATCAGTGTGAGCGTGTCTCTGGCTGGGCCTGGAAGTCAGTGGAAACCAAAGGCTTCGTTTCATACTCCTGTTTCCTGTTTCTTTCATTTCAAACATTAAATGACAACATGGCCTGAGTCCATGCTAGTATTTATCTTTCAAACAGTTTAATAGTTAAACAGAAAGCAAAAACGAAAGAGGTACCTTTTAAAAACATGTTAACCGGGTGGAAACAAAAATAAACAAAGGTATATACATGCTTGAAACGAACAAGAATTGTATTTACATGTTATGAAACGAAAAGTTCAAAGGTAAGAGTGACTTACCTTACTTCAGGCCTTGAATGGATGTGGGGCCTTGAGTGGTGGCCCTGGATGCTGGATTCGAAAAAGGGGGCCAATAGTTGCGCTTGGAATGCTGGATTCGAAGGAAGGAAAGAAACAAGTCTTATGTTTATTTCCAAACTGGAATCGAAGGGTAGTCACAGGGGGTTTGCTTTCTGAGTTTAAACAAAACAATTATGTATGGGGTGTTCTTCAGAATCAAAGGAAACTGAAGTGTGTGATTCTGGGTTTTTTTTTTTTTACAAGTATTGAAGGGACTTGAGAGATTTTTGTGTTTGAGAAAGTTTGGGGATTTGTTCCTCTGGTCCTAAAAATCCTCTCTTTTACATGTGTTTGTAGCCTCTTTATTTATAGGCGAGCTTTGATGTGGTTTTAGGGGGGAAATCAAATAATATTTGAATTATTTGGGTATATTGCCCCCTTGTTTGCTTCAATGCAGCTCTTGTGCACTCCTTTTTTGTGCAAGTACAAGACTGAGACAACGCAGGCTTATCAGTATTTTGGAGCTTAGTGGCAGGTTGGTGCAGGACTGCTGCATAGCAGCACAGCTGGCTTGAGTTTGGCAGTATCCAAATCGAAGCTTGTGACTGAAGGGAGACTGTATTGCCCATCGAAGCTTGTGACTGAAGGGAGACTGTATTGCCCAATCGAAGCATGTGGATCGAAACAAACATATTGCCCAATTGAAATTCCGTGTTCGAAGGAAGCAATGTTGCCCAATCGAAGCATATGGATCGAAACAAACATATTGCCCAATCGAAAGCCCGTGTTCGAAGGAAGCAATGTTCCCCAATTGAAGCATGTGGATCGAAACAAACATATTTCCCAATCAAAAGCCCGTGTTCGAAGGAAGCAATGCTGCCCAATCGAAGCAAGTGGATAAAAACAAACATATTGCCCAATCGAAAACCCATGTTCGAAGGAAGCAATGTTGCCCAATCGAAGCATGTTTGCAGGCAGTAAACTTGTCTAGTCGAAAGTAAGCTTACAGGCAGCAAACTTGTCCAATCGAAAGGCTGAATCAAAGGAGACCTGTCAGCACATGAAATCAAAGAAACAAAAAACACACATTTCGTGCTTGATTAGAAGTCAGTGATACATAAGCTAAGAGTGTTCAAAACACTTGACAATTTCTGCATAATCAATGCCCAAAGGTGAGAGGTTAAAACCAACTGTATTTAGTGACCTTGACTTTTGTATGCAAAAAAGAAAAATGGGATCTTAGGTCAAAAATTGGGGTATGACAGCTGCCCCTATTTAAGTTTCTTCTATCTGACGAGATTGAAGGGACTTAAATATAGAATACACAATTTTTGGCCTTAAGATACCGCAATTATGTTTATGATATGATATGAATGTGATATTTTGAATTTAATGAGGAATGATGCCTTACGAGACAAACTAATGCTGGAGAAACCAAGCACATTATACAGTAATCCCACAGGGGAAGAGATTATAACTCCACCGGGGAAACAGAGTCCTAGACTTGAAGTGAGAGACTCTTGAATGATTTACATCAGTACTGAGACTGGAAAAGAAATGATTTACATCAGTACTGAGACTGGAAAAGAAATGATTTACATCAGTACTGAGACTGGAAAACAAAATGATTGACATCAGTACTGAGACTGGAAAAAGAAATGATTTACATCAGTACTGTGACTGGAAAAAGAAATGATTTGCATCAGTATTGAGACTGGAGAAGGAAATGATTTACATCAGTATTGTGACTGGAAAAGAAATGATTTACATCATCACTGTGACTGGAAATAAACATCTCTGACTTCTGAATTTTACCAAGAATTGTAACACAATCCTTTTTTAACCAAGATATCGCTTGAAAAGGATAAAATACAAGCTTCCCCATGGAACTCTTCCAAAGAGGTGTCGTTTGCTGAGTAAACATTATTGTTGGGGATACACAAGCTGCTCAAATAAAGAGGCCACCACTTGCTATCTTTCAAAGGTGTCAATAACATACAAGTTGCTCATGAAGAGACCGCCGCTTGTTGTATTTTTTCAAGGTATCAATAACATACAAGTTGCTCATGAAGAGACCGACGCTTGTTGTTTTTCTCAAAGGTAACGATAACACACAAGTTGCTCATGAAGAGACCGCCGCTTGTTATTTTCAAAGGTGATAATAACATACAAGTTTCTCATGAAGAGACCGCCGCTTGCTATTTTCAAAGGTGATAATAACATACAAGTTGCTCATGAAGAGACCGCCGCTTGCTGTTTTTTCAAAAGGTATCAATAACATACAATTTGCTCATGAAGAGACCGCCGCTTGTTGTTTTTTCCAAGGTAACAATAACATACAAGTTGCTCATGAAGAGACCGCCGCTTGTTGTTTTGAAAGGATACCGACAAAATATCGTGAAGATATTGCTGGAGGTGAGAATCAATAATTTCATCGGGGATGGACAAACTGCTCATGAAGAGACCGCCATTTGTCATAAAGAAATTCATAAATGATCAAACTACTCAAACAAAGAGTCAATCGCTTGTTGTCACGTCGATATTCCAGAAGAAGGTTATGATAACACTACTAGGGAATAAAGTTCATCTTCAATGGGGAACCATAAATAAATCCTTCCTGAGGAGACCAAGTATTTAAATTGCAAAATAAATGCACTCTCCATCTAGGTTTCACAGCCTAGAGAGATCCACAGGGTATCATTCACAAGAGACAAAGCTCAATCCAGGAATAAACTGGAGAGAAAACAGTCAAACAAGACTCCACCCAATGAGGAAACAACTCAAATGGGGATTTATCCTATCCAGAGATGGAAAAGGAAAGCTAAAGTAAGATTCTTCCACGAGAGTTAACTCAGTGGGGAATTAGAAAGGAGGCACACTTTCTACTTAAGTTGACACTCTATTTGGAAAGATCAAATACACTATTTGAATAGACATAACCAAGGTATACAAACTTCAATGACATCAACAAATACAAATGTGCATGCAAGATGCAAGTGTGAATGAATATATGAATCTCATGTATATGCTGACAAAACAAATAGAGGAGATAGACAGAAGATGATAAATCACAGCACAACCCGACATTCGGCTAATCTCAACAAGATGGGAACATTACTGGAGATAGAACACAAGCCATCATTGGAGCAAAGTCCTTTTACAAGGCTTAAATATCTCTGGAGAAGAAGATATTTTCAGGTAGAAAACCCAAAGTCCAGTCTTCTATCATTAACAATCCGTTGAAAAGATAACAACACGAACAATGCTTTAGCTAGAAAGAGTCTTGCTTAGCTGAAGATATTGGGAACACCACCCTCTGATAATGTGTGCAATACATATCATATATCTTGACAAATCTGTATTGCCCCTGAGACTAATTTTGGATGCCCCAAGTTTACTGCTGATAAGCTGCATGTTGCACGACAATTCTTGCGAATAACTTCACTTCTAAAATGCCCCAAGCTATATGGTTGATGAGGAGAAATCGTCTCAAGAGGATTTTACAAAAGACCTGGCATTCACCATGCTCTGGTGTCTTCAAACTCTTAGAGAGATTCATCAAATCTTGACGTGATTGCCCCGGATTGACTGTAGTTGGCACAACAAAGTCTTCAAATTTTGCCCCAAAAGAGTAAACAAGTTGGGAAAGCATTAACTAGGAGAAGAAACATGTTCGTGCTTAAGGTCTTCATGTGACATGCCCCCTGATATGATTTTTTCTTGAAATGATTCTCTAATTACTCAACAGAGTTTCAGGCCTTAAAAGAATAAACTCATCACTATTGCTTATATGTGAGCTTCCTTGATATCAAACAAATGTTTTGCAGTTAGAAAAGTTTATTAGGAGAATGAAAATTCTAATGCAACAGTTATGTAAGTCTTGAAGGTTTTGAAAAGATATCGCACAAATTTTGCGAGTTAGAGCACCATTTATTTTTGTATAGGAAAAACATATGATACCAACATAACTATTTTGAACATTCATGGGAGTCAGGAACACTATCTCATTGAAGTATGCTTTCAAAATAACCTTACTTCAATTAGGACTTTTGAAGGTTGTAACGTGGCTTGGTTCATGGTTTTTTAGAAAAAAGATTTTTTAAGGCTCAAAATTTATAGGTTCCCACCCATTCTTCATGATGTTCTCCAACCCTATGTTCAGTTAATTCAACATGAGTGTTCATCTCTCAAAAGGATTTTGTGACGGTTAAGGAAATGACGAGGCTTTCGGAGTAGAAACCACCCTTATGTCTTCGTGTTTGTAGTCACCAATTTGTTCTTTGCTGAGGACTTTTCTTTGTAGTCCTTTCTTTGCAATTTTTATTTTCCCTAACTTTTGCCTGAACTAATTCTTTTGTATTGATAGTCCTGCGGGGTGCCCTAATTTTTGCCTAAGTCACTTGATTTCAAGTTTTTTTTTTGACTTAGTAGACTTTTTCTTTTTTTTTCTTTTTGAAAAAAAACGTGTGACATTAGCTTGTCTTAACTTGTTGAAAAGATTATGACTTCCTCGTTCCTTGATGAATGAGGGATAACATTATGGCTCCACATCTTCTGGATTCATTTTACATGAAGGATAGCCCTCGTAGTTTCTCTTCAGAAATATCTTCCTTATGAATTTTGAACACTCAATTGGATTAACCGAAAAACTACCCTGCCCCAGGTTAAATTTTGAGGGTTTTTTCGTATAGAAAAAGAAACTCCTACTACAAGGCTCAAAAGGGGTTAGCAAGGGATTATCTTCCTTATATCTCCGGTGTTTAGGGATTTGAAACAATGCCTGTACATCGTCAGCAAGATTTTATTCAAAAGGCATACAACCAGAGATTTTGTGTTTTTTAGATCATCATCCTCCCTTCAATCTCTGCCTAGGCAAGAGAATGAGCAACAAGTTGGTATCATAATGCAAAAGCAATTTAAAATTTGAAAACAAATATGAGTGAGACGAATGAATTTCTTCAAGACAAACATATTCATTGTATTAAGATAATCATTCAGATGCAAACAAGTTCTTACATGCAAACAGCGTTTTGATAAACAAGAAAATTTACAAAAGCAGAAACAAGTTAATAATCTGGGAAGGCTTTCCATCTGGACTTGTGCTGAAGGATACCTCTCCTAAACTTCAAGGCCAAAATCAACAGAGATTCACTTATGCTTTAGAAAAGGGGTTGACTTGAATGTTAAGACTGTTGTCTTTAAATGATAAAATACCACCTCTGACCATCTTCTGAACCTTAATATTCGAAGCAAAGCAACCAAATTTTCAACGAAACAAGTTAAGCGCTCCACACTAGCTTCCAAAATATTCATCTCTCTACGGAGTTCAGAAACCTCTTGCTTAATATTCTCCATTGTTCCCTTAGCGCGAGTGTTGTACTGGTCAGACCAAAGGAAAAAATAAGACTTGGAAAAAGACCTTTGAAAGTGAAACAAAAAATGTAGAATGATGCATGATATGCAAAAGAGAGTTTTTATTTGACTTTCAAGGAACTCAATATATTAAGTTGTAAACATCAAAGCATGAAGATAGAAGATGAGTTTTAAATTGGATCAAAGCGTTGATCAAGTTATCATCAAGATCAATCATCCATTTTGGTGGATTAAGGTTTTCACCCTATCAACACCCAAGATCCATTGAGCTTGACGAAACTTGTGATATTTACAAAGAAAGACCTCTAAATTCCTTAAAAATAAAGTGAAAAGGGTTTCATGGATGCATGAAGGCATTGATATGCAACAACCACAAGCAAGGTCACAAATAAAGTCGAAAGGTTCAACGTCACGAGCATGGAGTCAAAGGTAAAAAACATCCCCAAGGTATGTACTAAGGGTTTAATCACACCTGTAAAACAAGGTTCTAAAATTTCCTAGAGTCTACATTCCTCCTTCGGATATTACCAACGTCCCAATTACTCGGTAATCAGTAATATTCTCAAGAGAAACTCGTCTGAGTGCAGCATCGCGTGACAACTACTTCCGAATTACTCTGTTATAGTCTCCGCACTACACCTAAAAGGCCAAGATGGGTTAGGGTTCTACGGTTCTCAGCTTCACTGGCTCCCAGGTCAAAAGCAATAATGTCTTCCCGATTACTCGATAAACAAATACTACGTTCAGAGGGGCTTCCACTGAGTGGGGGATTTCATGCCTCCTTCTTCGGGATTACTCCCTCAAAGTTAACATGACTATACCGCCCGTCTTATTCCTAAGTGTAACTTAGTCCGGGTATAGGACTTATCCTTTGCAAAAACCCAAATAACCACAATATAAACATATAATCAAACAATCAAATAATGATAAAACAGATAAAACAAATTAGGCTTAACCCACTTAGGGATGGACCAGCAAGAGGTCAATCTTTCCTCAGCAGAGTCGCCAATTCTGTAGCGGTGAAAATCGGAGATCAAGCTATTAATTAACTTGACTCACAAAAGCAAGAGTCGCCACCGCGCTTTATTATTTCCAAGGGAAAAGGGAAAAGAGCGAAATAAAACCCTAAAACATGGAATGTAAAATAATACTTAAAAGTAATGAAAAATACAATGTGTTTTTGAAATAGATCGAGAGTTCGGAGGTTGGTTATGCAATAGGAAGGTATTAGCACCCAATGCATCTGCGGTACTCCGCAGGAACCTTTTGAAATATCTATTTTTGGTTAAAATTGTTTGATATATACAAGGGTGTATTTATCTACAACTATGTTTGTTTAAGGGGAAAGAAATGAGTTTTTATTATTGCGTTCGTGAGGGTTTCGCGACCCTTTGCCTACGTATCCATTGAAGGAATCAAAACACCGTAGTTCCTCTAGAAAAAAGGTTGATTTGTTTGTGTTTTTTAGGGGGCGACATTAACATACGCATTCTAGCAATAGGCACGACCGGTATCGCGGTAGAACGGAGATAACATGCCCTTGGGGGAGTTTTGATTTGTTGAGTGTTTTGTGAGTTTTTTAAGATATATTCAAGTAATGATTAAAGAGTGTTTTTGATTTTTTTTGGTTTGTTTACTTGTTGATTTTATCTTGCATAATTACTAGCATTTGTACAAAGTAAGAAATGCAAAAAGATAAAAACCTACGCTATTACAAACAAATCAAAAGGCATAAAAAATATGAAGGAAAAAATAAAATAAAAGTAAGAAAAGAGTGAATTTCGACCCAGGCAGTAGCATCCTTCGATTTGCATTCTGTTTGCCTCCTTCGATTGGAGCTGGCAACAGCAAAGTCACGTCTTTCGATTGGGCCTTGGCAGGGGTGAGGTCATGTCCTTCGATTAGGTAAAGGCAGCAGCAAGTTGTATCCTTCGACTGGGGGCTAGCACCAGTGAGGTTCTGTCCTTCGATTGGCCTGGAAGTCAGTGCATGGCGAAGTCTTTTGATTTTGCCTTGTTGCCTTCTTCGACTGGAGGTTGAAAGTAGTGAGGGAATGTCTTTCGATTGGCCTGGAAGTCAGTGCATGGCGAAGTCTTCCTTATTGCCTTCTTCGATTGGGCCAGTGAAATCAGTGTGAGCGTGTCTCTGGCTGGGCCTGGAAGTCAGTGGAAACCAAAGGCTTCGTGTCATACTCCTGTTTCCTGTTTCTTTCATTTCAAACATTAAATGACAACATGGCCTAAGGCCATGCTAGTATTTATCTTTCAAACAGTTTAATAGTTAAACAGAAAGAAAAAACGAAAGAGGTAGCTTTTAAAAACATGTTAACAGGGTGGAAACGAAAAGAAACAAAGGTATATACATGCTTGAAACGAACAGGAATTGTATTTACATGTTATGAAACGAAAAGTTCAAAGGTAAGATTGACTTACCTTGCTTCAGGCCTTGAATGGATGTGGGGCCTTGAGTGGTGGCCCTGGATGCTGGATTCGAAAGAGGGGGCCAACAGTTGCGCTGGGAATGCTGGATTCGAAGGAAGGAAAGAAACAAGTATTATGTTTCTTTCCAAACTGGAATCGAAGGGTAGTCACAGGGGGTTTGCTTTCTGAGTTTAAACAAAACAACTATGTGTGGGGTGTTCTTCATAATCGAAGGAGACTGAAGTGTGTGATTCTGGGTTTTTTTTTTACAAGTATTGAAGGGACTTGAGAGATTTTTGTGTTTGAGAAAGTTTGGGGATTTGTTACTCTGGTCCCAAAAATCCTCTCTTTTACATGTGTTTGTAGCCTCTTTATTTATAGGCGAGCTTTGATGTGGTTTTAGGGGGGAAATCAAATAATATTTGAATTATTTGGGTATACTGCCCCCTTGTTTTCTTCAATGCAGCTCTTGTGCACTCCTTTTTTGTGCAAGTACAGGACTGAGACAACGCAGGCTTATCAGTATTTTGGAGCTTAGTGGCAGGTTGGTGCAGGACTGCTTCATAGCAGCACAGCTGGCTTGAGTTTGGCAGTATCCAAATCGAAGCTTGTGACTGAAGGGAGACTGTATTGCCCATCGAAGCTTGTGACTGAAGGGAGACTGTATTTCCCAATCGAAGCATGTGGATCGAAACAAACATATTGTCCAATCGAAAGCCCGTGTTCGAAGGAAGCAATGTTGCCCAATCGAAGCATGTGGATCGAAACAAACATATTGCCCAATCAAAAGCTCGTGTTTGAAGGAAGCAATGTTGCCCAATCGAAGCATGTGGATCGAAACAAACATATTTCCCAATCGAAAGCCCGTGTTCGAAGGAAGCAATGTTGCCCAATCGAAGCAAGTGGATCGAAACAAACATATTGCCCAATCGAAAACCCGTGTTCGAAGGAAGAAATGTTTCCCAATCGAAGCATGTTTGCACGCAGTAAACTTGTCCAGACGAAAGTAGGCTTGCAGGCAGCAAACTTGTCTAATCGAAATGCTGAATCAAAGGAGACCTATCAGAACATGAAATCAAAGAAACAAAAAACAAACATTTCGTGCTTGATTAGAAGTCAGTGATACATAAGCTAAGAGTGTTCAAAACACTTGACAATTTCTGCATAATCAATGCCCAAAGGTGAGAGGTTAAAACCAACTGTATTTAGTGACCTTGACTTTTGTATGCAAAAAATAAAAATGGGATCTTAGGTCAAAAATTGGGGTATGACAGTTGCCCCAGCATTCTTCAGTCCGAATGGCATAACCTTGCAGCAGAATGTGCCCCACTGTGTGACAAAGGTTGTTTTCTCCATGTCCTCAGGCGCCATTTTGATTTTGTTGTAGCCTGAGAAATCGTCCATGAAAGTGAACACTTTGTGCTGTGTCGTATTGTCAACTAGAATGTCAATATAGGGATGTGGGAAATCATCCTTAGGGCTTGCCTTATTCAAATCTCTGTAGTCTACACACATTCGTACCTTGCCATCCTTTTTGGGCACGGGAACAACATTGGCAACCCACTGCAGATAGGAGGTGACGGCTAAGAATCAGACATTGAATTGCTTCATGACTTCAGCTTTAATCTTCTCTGACATATCTGGTCGCATTTGGCGGACCTTTTGTTTTACTGGTGAACAGTCTTCTTTTGTAGGTAGACGATGTACCATAATATTTGCATCAAGTCCTGGCATGTCTTCATACGGCCAGGCGAAGACCTTAACATACTCGTGTAGCAACTGAATCAGACGCTCTTTGACACTAGGTTCCAGATTGGAACCCACCTTGACTTCTCTTTTGTCTTCTTCGGTACCTAGGTTGATTGTATCCACGGGTTCCGCGTGGGGCTGAATGGTTCTCTCTTCTTGTTGTAGTAACCTGGAGAGTTCCCTTGGTACTTCACAATCTTCCTCATCTTCGTCTTCGGCTTGGTAGATTAGATTTTCAGAGTCACAAAAGGCCATAGTAGAACTGTTACCCATGGGATCCCGAATAGATGTAGACCTGCATTGTGAGTGTGAGTGTGTGTAAGAGTATAGCTATCTTTTAAAGTAATAAAATGTAAAAATAAAAACAATGAGCACAAAGTTTGTATGTCTGATACAGTGGGAGAACTGGCTTGGGTATTTTGCATTTGATCGCAAATGTTACGGTTAGCAAGAGTCGCCACCGACTTTTCTTTTATCCAAAAGGAAAGGTGAAAAAGCACAGGAAAGACCTTTGAGATTGTTTCTTGAGTTCGGGGTGTAGATTATGAAAAAGTAAGGTATTAGCACCCTTTTCATCCATGGTTTTCCATGGGCTCTTAGTTACTTGCTAGATCACTTGCTTTTGTTTGAAAATGTGCTTTATGTGGTTTTTTGAAAGTATTTTGAAAAGGCGCCATCGTTTAGGAAAACTTTGTAATAGTTCTCGTTTGCAAGAACGTATACAAAGTGTTGAGTTGTTGAAAATGTTTCAAGTTTGGAAGATGTTTTGAAAGTGTTGGTGTTTGTTTTTGAAAATAGCAAGGATGTTTGTTTTGATATGGAGCAAGTAATTAGGAGAAATCTACCTACTCAAATGTCTTTCTTGTTCATTTTCTTTTCCTTTGACATTGTTGTCTTACCATTGATTTGGTAAGCAACCATATATTTGGATGTAAGCGGGACGGGCGTGGGTCATCGTATAATCATGATAGCAATGTTGTAGGGTATCTTAGCATTTTTTTAGGGACTAAGATCATTTTGAAAGGCAACATTTATAGCGTCATCGAGGGACTATGATCTTGTATTTCGATTGTTTTTGCTAAGACATCCCACATGCATAACATGACCATTTTTAGGCAACAAGTGGAGTTAACCTTAAGGGTGCATGTGTAAATAGTGTGTTTGATTTGCATGCTTGTTTTGTCTTGTATTAGGGTTTTCTACTTGTTGATTTTATCTTGCCATACACACCCTAATTACTAACAATTATATTTGAAGCATTAAATTGCGGAAATGTAAAGTCCTACGCTAGTACATCATTTAGGGAATGAGGGTACAATTTACAAATGTGGATGAAGTAGGAACTTAAATATTACAACCATATCGAATAACCATGAAGGAAACATAAAAACAGTGTAAAAAGAAGGAAAAAATGCATTTTGAACTATTATGTGTCGACACAAGCTCATATGCATCGACACATAATTTTCCTTGCCCCTGTATTGTCAAATCAACTCAGTATGATTTGATACATAATGGTATGTGTTGACTCATACGTGCTTTGTGTCGACTCATACATTGTTTTTTCTTCTGTTTTGGGCCTGTAAAGTAGTATGTATCGACTCATAAGGCTATGTGTCGACTCATACTGTCATTTTGTACACCTCAACATTGTTTTGCTGCATACATGGGTTAGCTCTCAATACATAAAGAAAATAATGGAAGATAAACAAAAGGTTAGCTTCAAGGACAATGGTTACTACACTTCATCTTCAAAAAATGAATTACTAATGATGCTTAAAATGAAGAACTAAAGTGAAGAAACTTACCTTGGAGATGGATCTTATACTCTGAGCTTAAGTTGTTATATTGACTACTCTTGAACTTGGAAAAGAAAACAGGGGTGTTGTAGAAGCTTTTTCTTGAGTTTGAACAATTTATGGGTGATGTGTGTTAGGTGTTTAGATGGTTGGACAAAATTTGCAAGGTATGAGAGGTTCAAAGGTTTGGACTTTAAAACTCAAGAGTGGAAGCTTTTTTGGACAGTTATGGTTCTTGATAGCTAGTTTACAATAAGACTTCTGGCTTTTCTCTCTATTTTTCTAACCTTTTTTAACCTCTTTATCTTGCAAATGCTTCTTCTATTTATAGGCAAGGGGTTTGTGCATATGATCTGATTAGGTTTATAAGACAGCATGTTATGGTTTGGTTGGATTACAAAGATCAAACTAAGTCAAGTACTCCATAGTCACAAGGTGAAGTACAAAAGTTGATGGTATAGAGGAGCTACTTCCCATGATTTATGGTTGAGTATAATCAGCAACAAGCAAGTTATAGGCTCAAGACAAACTTTGTACAAAAAGCTTACTTTTCAAGAATAGCAATGGTGCCTTTATGCCATAAATGGAAAGATCTTTTGGACAATGGTTTAAACACTTAGGTAATAGCTCAAGCTCTTGTGTAAACATTATATTATGTAGATATTTGCAAGTCACAAGGCCTATAAAGTAAGATTATGCTGCACATCATGCCAATTGGATTATGTGTTCTTCAATAGAATGACTTGCAATTCAAGGATGGATGCCCAACTTCAAGCCCTTAAATCTCCTAGCTCAAGTATGATAAATTCATGATCTTGGATGTTTTAGAAAGCTTGAAACATCCTCTATAACTTTAATGTTGGCCATTTTGACAAAATCATCTTGGAACTATGTGAAAAATTTCCAAGAAGTTGGGATAAAATCCTGAACAAAATTTGTTGAAAATTTCTCTAAGTGTTAAATGAAAATGTCATGAATTAATGAATTTATAACTCAAAATCCAAGCACTTCTAGGAGAAGTTGTATAAAGCAATGTTGTAGATATCATGGAGATCTACAACTTTCATGTTGAAAGTTTCCCTTGAACTGTCTTGCATCTTGGTGAAATAATGGCATGAAGTGGTGAAATTATCATGTATAAAAACACTTAGAAAATTTCTAAGTCTTGGAAATCTTGACTTTTCAAGTTGACTTTTGACTTTCTTGACTTCTTGATGATAAATCTTGATATTCTTGAATGTCTTGATGAAATTTGATCTTTGGAATGTAATGTTGACAAAAAAAATCAAAGTTTGAGTTTCCAGTATGCAATTGACCCTTTTGCCCTTGTGCCAATTCTAAGCCTAAATTGAGGTATCAGTGTTGCAACCTTGACGTCATAGAAGATCTTGTGATAGAATCCTTGAGAAGTGAGAGAGCAAATTTTGGGGTACAACAGCTTCCCCTGTTCAATCTTCTTAAACCTGAAGGGTTAGATTGGCGAGTCCGCCATTCGTGACTTGAAGGTGGAAGATGATTGAACACTAAAGTGCCCATAAATTTGCACTCGAAGATGTGTTAGTTGATTGTGTAGGGAATGGGATTAAATATGCCATTTGGAGGGATGATGGAAAGTTGTTGGATATGGGCTTGTAGATGCCATCCAAAGTGATTGCTGGTAGGAGTAGAAGAAGTGTCAGAATAAATCTCTGGTTGATTTATGCTGGAATAGTGGATATGTTGGATTGAGTATCAGAATAATATCCATAAATGGATTGTATCTAACTCGTATCTGAGAGTTGAATCTGAATGAGTATCAGGATGGAATCCGTGTCTAGAGCGTATCTGAACTGTATCTGAATGCTCAGCAAGATGATGAAGGAATCTTGGACGATTACTACCTCAGCAGGATGATGAAGGAATCTTGGATGGTTACTACCTCAGCAAGGTGATGAAGGAATCTTGGATGATTACCACCTCAACAAGGTGATGAAGGAATCTTGGATGATTACTACCTCAGTAGGGTGATGAAGGAATCTTGGACGATTACTACCTCAACAAGATGATGACGGAATCTTGGACGATTACTACCTCAGCAGGATGATGAAGGAATCTTGGACGATTACTACCTCAGGAGGATGATGAAGGAATCTTGGATGATTACTACCTCAGCAGGATGATGAAGGAATCTTTGAAGATTACTACCTCAGCAGGATGGTGAAGGAATCTTGGATGTTTACTACCTCAGCAGGATGATGAAGAAATCTTGGACAATTACTATCTCAGTAGGATGATGAAGGAATCTTGGACGATTACTACCTCAACAAGGTGATGAAGGAATCTTGGACGATTACTACCTCAGCAGGATGATGAAGGAATCTTGGATGATTACTACCTCAGCAGGGTGACGAAGGAATCTTGGATGATTACTACCTCGGCAAGATGATGAAAGAATCTTGGACGATTACTACCTCAGCAAGGTGATGAAGGAATCTTAGACGATTACTACCTCAGGAGGATGATGAA
Source organism: Vicia faba (assembly GCA_948472305.1). Lineage (NCBI taxonomy): Eukaryota > Viridiplantae > Streptophyta > Magnoliopsida > Fabales > Fabaceae > Vicia > Vicia faba. The sequence continues at coordinate 1,332,066,501 of OX451739.1, forward strand.
GGAATCTTGGACGATTACTACCTCAACAGGATAATGAAGGAATCTTGGACGATTACTACCTCAGCAGGATGATGAAGGAATCTTGGATGATTACTACCTCAACAGGGTGATGAAGGAATCTCGGACGATTACTACCTCAGCAAGATGATGAAGGAATCTTGGACGATTACTACCTCGGCAGGATGATGAAGGAATCTTGGACGATTACTACCTCAGGAGGATGATGAAGGAATCTTGGATGATTACTACCTTAGCAGGATGATGAAGGAATCTTGGACGATTACTACCTCAGCAGGATGATGAAGGAATCTTGGACGATTACTACCTCAGCAGGATGATGATGGAATCTTGGACGATTACTACCTCAAAAGATGATGACCTTTATCTGTCATTCGATCTTTCCTAAAAAGGTAAAGAGTTAGTTGTATGCAATGTCATGATGTTCTCAAAATAAATGAGATTTGTGTTATATGTATTTTGTATGCATGTGCTATGAATGTTGTTGAAATGTAATTTTGTCTTGGAGAATAAATCCTTGACAAGTGTTGGGGAGTTATTAAATCCCTGATTATTGTTGAAGAGTAGGTATGTCTTCAAACTTTGCTTAGAATGTTTCCACTGAGCATCCTTGTTTTGTTCAGGAGAACCCCGTTGGGAGATGCTGGAAGCTTTGTATAGAGTGTTGATTCCTGCTTGGGGAAAAGAGTTTAGGAGTCTTAGTCGTTCGTTGCTCTACTGGGGAGTCGAAGTTGAATTAATGTCTGGTTAGGTCCAGGCTTCACAGTAACTTGCTGGGGATTGTAGAGTAGTCTACTGGGGAAGAGGAGTTGTGGTCCTTTGATTTGTAGTGGTCGGAGAGGAAACCTCAAGCTGGGGAATCATGTCGTTTGTTGGGGAAATAAACCTTGTTGCTCAGTCTGTTGGAGAGGCGGCGACTTCACTGGCAGAAATCCTCGAGGATTCTTGAAGTCGACTCAGTTGAAAAAGTTTTCAGAGATTGAAAATATGGCTGGGGAAACCTCCTATGAAAAGGATTCTGGGGAGATTTGTCGCTGCCCCTAGTAGCAAGTATTTATGGAACTTTTAGGAACTGTTTGAATGTACGTATCCCTTTATCAGGATTCGCGTTTAATGCCCCAAGTGATTCAGATGGAGACCTTCCCCTGGTATATTCAATGTTTCTTTTGGAATTTTGACTTGACTGCCCCAGGTGTGCTGGATAGTGACATGTCATGCCCCCTTGTTTATAGGAGATTTGTCGTTGGAAGTGTCATCCCACTCGAAGTGATTTTGTTCACTGGGAGAGCTTTTGTTCATCGGATATTCATTGTGTGAATTTCTCCGTTGTCAAACAAATAGCCATATGCAAACAGCGATATTCAAATAATGCAAAGTTTATGCTTGTCTTGAAGTTTTGAAAATGTGTTTTAACAAGTAAAGAAATTTTGTAAGAAATTTCAAACTCAGGATTTAGAGTAAAGCCTTACAGGAGTCAGGATACCTTTTGTAAAAGTATGCTTTCGAACTAACCCATGCTTCAATTAGGACTTTTGAAGGGTTGTAATGTGGCTTGGTTCACGATTTAATAAACAAAGGATAAAGGCTCAAAGTGTATTTGTACCCGCCTGTTCTTCGTGATGTTCTTCAGTCCTAAATGTAGTTAATTGTACGTTTGAACTCCATTGAGTCTGGAAAGACATTTTGGTGATGGTTCAGATAAGTTAAGTTTGTCAGAAGGCAGTCATTTTTGCAACATTTTTTCATGTTGTTGAGGATTTGTAGTGACCTCTTTTTTTTATTTGTTATCCCTAAGTTTTGCATGACTGTTCTTGTTTTGAGATTACGGTCAGCGGGATGCCCCAGTTTTTCTTAAGCCTCCTTTGTAGGTTTTGACTTAGTGGGCTTTTCCTTTTAAGAGATAATGACTGCATATTTGGTAGGGAACCATCACTGTCTTTTGTTTCCAGAAGAATGTTTTTGATTTCATATGTTGTATTACAAGATGAGAGTTTGCGGCTAAACGCGCGTTTGAATTAACTGAGAGACTACCCTGCCCCGGGTTTTGATTAAAGGTTTCAATTTGTGTGAAAAAAAGAAAACTTCTACTTTTTTGCCTCAAAGGGGTTTACTAGGGATTATCTTCCTTATAACTCAAGTGTTTAGTATTTGAAAGAACGCCTGTACATCATCAGCAAGGTTTGTTCAAAAGCATACCGTATGAGATTAATGGTACTGTTTTCGTCATCCTCCCTCTAAAGGCTTGTAACTTTTAGCAAGAGTTGAATGTCATAAAGAGAGTAAAAAGCATAGTTTAAATGAAATGAAAAATAATGAATCAATTCAAGACAAACATATGAAATGCATTAATGAAACAAAGTTTGACATTAATAGATAATTGTTTGAATAATAAGAGGAATTACAAATGAAAATTTCAAAATTAACAAGACGCTCTCAATGATTTGGAATAGGAGCAGTGATCACGTTTGGAGTCTCCAGAGGGTCTAACTCGATCTCCTTGGCATCAATCAAGTCTTGAATCTTGTTCTTCAAAGTCCAACATTCGTCAGTGTCATGTCCGGGACTGCCAGAATGATAGGCACATCTTACGCTTGGATTGTACTTAGAAGAGGAAGTGTCAGGATTTTGAGGAGGATCCTTTAGTGTAATCAGTTTCACCTTCATCAAATGTTTTAACGCTTGAGACAAAGGCATGTTGATGTCAGCGTAGTTCCTTTCTTGGTATTTTATCCTACGCCTATTGCCATGTCTTTGTTGAACAGGTGCAGGATTAGAGATCAGGATTGCCCCTACGTGCTGGTCGTGATCATCTTGGTTATGACCTTTTTGAACGTACGCGGAGTCAGACTCTTTATTCCCAATGAAAGGTTGTTTCCTTGTACTCAAAGATGCACCCCATTGGATTTTACCGCTTTTGATTCCAGCTTCGACCCTTTCGCCTGTTAGTACTAATTCGGTGAACCCGACTGAGGAGCTTCCAATTAGGTGATTGAAGAAAGGTCCTATCAAAGTTCCCATGAAGATGTCAATCAGCTCCCGGTCAGTTAATGGGGGTTGCACCCTACCAGCCAGGTCTCTCCATTTTTGGGTGTATTCTTTGAAGCCCTCGTTGGAACGCGTGGTCATATTCTGCAATTGCACACGAGTTGGTGCAAGATCAACATTGTATTGGTACTGCTTGTAAAAAGCAGCAGCTAGATCCTCCCAGGTGTGAATATGGGAACTCTACAATTGATAGAACCACTCGAGTTGCGTCCCAGCTAAAATCTCTTGGAAGAAATGGATCCAAAGCTTTAGATCAGTTATGTATGGTTGAATCTTGCAGGCATAAGACTTTAGATGCATCTTAGGACAAGAGACTCCATCATACAGGGAAAAGGTATGGATTTTGAACTTTAGTGGGATGACCACTCCAAAAACCAAGCCCATGTCTCCTAAATCCAAACCAGACACAACTTGGATCTCCGCGGCTTTTAGTCTGTCTTCAAGCTGTTTGTATTTTTCATCCGCTGGTGGATACTGCTCCTCAGAAGAGTCATCGTCATCAGTAGCTATGTTGACTATAATGCTTCTAGCTTCCTCTTCTTGATTGTTCTCTTCTTTAGAAGAAGCACCTTCTTTTTGAGCTAGCTGGGCATTCCCCTTGGACCTTCTTCTCACGTTGAGGATAACATACTTTTTCTTCTTCTTGCTCTCTTTGGTGAAGAGTGTTTTCAGATCTTCTTTCCCCTTGGCCAAGTTCACGAGCGCTTGTTGGAACTGAGCATTTTGAGCTTGGAGATCTTTAACTGTTTTCTCTAGAGCCATCTCTACTGAAATAAACAGTAAGAGGATAAGGAAACCTGTACGGGAAAACCTGTTATGATGACATGCATGATATGTGGATGCAATATGGATGACATGTGACATGCACGATAAGATGTTAGAATTTGAGAGTTAATCCATAGCTTTTATTGGAAAACTTCGTATCGGTGGATATCCTTCCACAAGAATAAAGCTCACCATGTCAAGTGGGTCATAACCCTTGACTCAATTTACCGTGCTTTGGTCTTGACGGTGTTTGGTTAGAGGAAAATAAATCCTCTTGCCCCTTGATAGATGTTTGGTTCAATGTGACCCTGCATCATAGGCCCTTGAGACCCTTGAAATGGTTATTGAAAATGCCATGGTATGATGTTATGTACAAGTATGCGAAGTAAGCAAGTTGTTATGTACAAATAGTCATATTCACACAAAGCAGACAAGTCCTTAGGTTTAGGCTTGCATGGAGTTAGTAGGTAAGTACCCTATTGACATTTAGTTGGCTCAACCTGTCCTAGTAATAGTAATCGGGTTCTAAGGGGTCTCAATATCACTGATCTTTCCCATAAACTTCGTTCCGATTGACAACTGACTTGCCACCAAACAAAGCTCGGGAGTCAAATATCAATGAGTGTAGTATCGAGTATCAACCAACTTTGGACTACACCAAAGCCGGTTATCTCACTACGTCCTAATGGCCAAGTTGGTCAAGAAAAGGTTCTAAAAGTCAGTTAATGCTTCATGACATCACTCAGTGGCCCCGTATTCTCCTTGACTACTCAAAGGCTACTGGTACCCACAAATATGTCGCACTAACATAGCTATTGCTTAGACCGTGTTGGTATACCCCACACAGTTTGCACAACGTATTGCTACTTACCTATAAGGTATCCCAAATCCAAGTGGAGGATTCAAACCCAAACAAATAACCACAATGTAAAGCATACAAGTCAAACAATGAAAGCAAGTAAATGTGATATAACCCTAAGGTAACCCCACTTTTAGAATGTCTCCCCAGCAGAGTCGCCAGTTCTATGATACGGTGGGAGAACTGACTTAGGTGTTTTGCGTTTGATCGCAAATATTGCGGTTAGCAAGATTCGCCACCAACTTTTCTTTTATGCAAAAGGAAAGGTGAAAAAGCACAGGAAAGACCTTTGAGATTGTTTCTTGAGTTCGGGGGTAGATTATGAAAAAGGAAGGTATTAGCACCCTTTTCATACATGGTTTTCCATGGGGTCTTAGTTACTTGCTAGATCACTTGCTTTTGTTTGAAAATGTGCTTTGTGTGGTTTTTTGAAAGTATTTTGAAAAGGCGCCATCGTTTAGGCAAACTTTGTCATAGTTCTCGTTCGTAAGAACGTATACAAAGTGTTGAGCTTTTGAAAATGTTTCAAGTTTGGAAGATGTTTTGAAAGTGTTGGAGTTTGTTTTTGAAAATAACAAGGATGTTTGTTTTGAGATGGAGCAAGTAATTAGGAGCAATCTACCTACTCAAATGTCTTTCTTGTTCATTTTCTTTTCGTTTAACATTGTTGTCTTACAATTAATTTGGTAAGCAACCCTATCTTTGGATGTAAGTGGGACCGGTGTGGGTCATCGTATAGTCATGATAGCAATGTTGTGGGGTATGTTAGCATTTTTTTGAGGGACTAAGATCATTTTGAAAGGCAACATTTATAGTGTCATCGAGGGAATATGATCTTGTATTTCGATTTTTTTTGCTAAGACACCCCACATGCATAACATGACCATTTTTAGGCAAAAAGTGGAGTTAACCTTAAGGGTGCATGTGTGAATAGTGTGTTTGATTTGCATGCTTGTTTTGTCTTATATTAGGGTTTTCTACTTGTTGATTTTATCTTGCCATACACACCCTAATTACTAACAATTATATTTGAAAGCGTTAAATTGCGGAAATATAAAGTCCTACGCTATTACATCATTTAGGGTATGAGGGTACAATTTACAAATGGGGATGAAGTAGGAACTTAAATATTACAACCATATCGAATAACCAAGAAGGAAACGTAAAAACAGTGTAAAAAGAATAAAAAATGCATTTTGAACTATTATGTGTCTACATAAGCTCATATGCATCGACACATAATTTTCCTTGCCCTGTATTGCCAAATCAACTCAGTATGAGTCGATACATAATGGTATGTGTCGACTCATACACTGCATGTGTCGACTCATACGTGCTTTGTATCGACTCATACATTGTTTTTTCTTCTGTTTTGGGCCTGTAAAGCAGTATGTATCGACTCATAAGGGTATGTGTCGACTCACACTATCATTTTTTATACTTCAACATTGTTTTGCTGCATACATGGGTTAGTTCTCAATACATAATGAAAAGAATAGAAGATAAACAAAAGGTTAGCTTCAAGGACAATTGTTACTACACTTTGTCTTCAAAAAATGAATTACGAATGATGCTTGAAATGAAGAACTAAAGTTAAGAAACTTACCTTGGAGCTGGATCTTATACTCTGAGCTTAAGTTGTTGTATTAACTGCTCTTGAACTTGGAAAATAAAACAGGGGTGTTGTAGAAACTTGTTCTTGAGTTTGAACAATTTCTAGGTGATGCATGTTAGGTGTTTAGATGGTTCGACAGAATTTGCAAGGTATGAGAGGTTCAAAGGTTTGGACTTTAAAACTCAAGAGTGGAAGCTTTTTTGGACAGTTATGGTTTTTGATGGCTAGTTTACAACAAGACTTCTGGATTTTTTCTTTATTTTTCTAACATTTTGTTTAACTTCTTTCTCTTGAAAATGCTTCTTCTATTTATAGGCAAGGGGTTTGTGTATATGATCTGATTAGGTTTATAAGACAGTGTTGTACCCCAAAATTTGCCCTCCTATTTTTCCACAAGAAATCACAGCTTCGGGCTTTTCTTGATTTTTCAAATTGGCGTAAGAATCAGTCAAACAGACTTTTTCTTATCAATCTATACAAAATTAGGGTTTTCATGGATTCTGGAACAGTTCAAGCAGATTGCTAGGGTTTTGTTTGAGTTTGGCTCAGGTTTTGATCAGGCGAACGCTTCTTTGGCGTTTAATCAAGAACTAGGGTTTGTGCGCGCATTCTCAGAAAGAATTATTTCTATTAGTTCTTTTCAATTTATCCTGGATATGAGCTGAGGCATTTGAATTGAAAGGTTGCATTAATCAGTGAAAAAAGGACATGCGGACGTTTGTTGTTTAGCTGTGCAATGCTATGATTATTCGGAACTCCGGACGTTTATTGATCATTTATTATTCTGAGTTAAAATAGTCGGGATTTATTTCCAGTTATTATAATTTTAAGAATTATAAATAATTAAATAAACAGTTGAAGAAGAAAAAGAATTAACTGATCAAAGGAAGATTTTTTATTCATCTTTAATTATTTGTTAAAATTATTATTTGAACACTGTAAAATTATTTACAGATGTTTGCATTAATACTGTTACAATAATTAAAAATAAATTGAAACTATCCCAAAATTTCCTAAGTCTTCATCTTCTATCCGATGCTCCCCATTGCTCAATTGATTTTCATCTGCAAGAAAAAGAAAAGAAAAGAAGTCAAAAGCAGATAAAATAAAAGAGCAGACAGTTAATTTAAAAGTTCATCATTAAAAGTAACTGGCCGGAATCAGTTGTTCCCCTCTCTGCAAATCACAAGATTGCTCTTGGTTCATAAAGAGGGATAAAAATATGCTTGCAAAAAGTATGAAATGCACAAAGTTACGATTGCACAAATTCAAATTGTCAAACATACTGCATTGTCAACAAATTGCCCATTTCAAAAATTCCAAACAGCATGTACAAGTATAAAGGCAAACTGAATCACAATTTCAAACTAAGCCAAAAGCTGTCAAAAACTGTCCAAAGATATAGAAGGATATCAAGATATCAACAAGTACAAAATGATGTCAACAATGTGCAGAAAAAGCAGGAAATATGCAGAGTAAGGAAACTAATGCAAGAAATATTCAAAAATATCATCATTTTCCTAGGCCAGTTACTTTTTCAGCATAGTACAGTTTTAAAGCAATATTTTATGCTTTTATCTCTGTAGGGAGAGAGAGAGAGAGAGAAGAGAGAAGAGAAAAAAGGCTTACAAGTTTAGGCTTGAGAAAAAGATATAAGACAAACATATCTGAACAAGTAAAGGGAGGCAGGTAGATCACAAAGCAAAGATACCAAAAACTGTATCAACAACAAGGGCCTGCCTCCATAAGCTTCAAACACTTCAAAACCTGTGTTCCCAAACAACTCAGAATATCAACCTGCTCAAACCTGTTACTGCATAAAAACCTGAAACTTCAAACAACCAAAGGCCTAAAGCTTCAAGCCTATTTTCAAGCTTCCAAACCTATAAACTCCAAGCAAAACCATACAAGCTTACAAACAAAACAGGTCCTCAATCGTACATCCTGCCTGTAAACATGTGTCAAGCCTCAAACAGAAGCCCTGTCCAAAACAAACAGAATACACCAAGTCTAAACCAGACAAGACTGTCAAGCAAGAGACTAACAGCATAAGCCTCAAACAGAAGCCAAACCTGTAATCTCAAATACATCAAACCCTCAGAACTGTGTTCATCACTGGGCCAACATCAACAGGCATCTCAGCAAGCCAACAAAAAGGAGAAGGAAAAGCAAGTAAGCATTCAAAAGAGGAGCAAGCAGGCATCAAGGCAATCTCAGAGTTGCCAATAATCAAACTCTGTAGCATACACGCGTTTTCAAAACCAACATCAACATATCAACAGTAAGCAAGCAATCAAGCAACGTACAGAAGCAAAAAGCCAGCGTTCAAAAGAGGAAAAGAAGCAAGTGAACTAGGTTTTCACCATTCATCATAAAACTCTAAAAGAAAGAATACAGAGTACCAGGGAAGACTTCCAAAGCTCACAGCTTCATCACGTTCCTCCGCCTTCAACTGTCTAGCACGCCTCCGGTTCGCCTCCTCCTCCTTTCCAAAACAACGAACTCCAAAGGTAGTATTTTCCTCTTTCTTTTCCACACCTCACGCAGAAATAGGTAGGATATGAAGAATCAGTACATAAAAGGTTAAAAGCATGCATGAACCAAACGAAACCTTACAAATACGTTAGGTTTGAACCATTACCTCCTTCGAAATCGCCGCCTGCGTGACCATGGAGAGGAGGGAGCGATGATGGCGTTGGTAGCTGAGACGGAGGAATTACATTAGTGGCTATGGCTTGAGAAGTGAAGAAGATGAAGAGAAACGGAGAAACGGCGCCTCTGTATTGCCTAACCCTAAAATCCAAATTGACACAAAACCCTGAAACCCTAAAACAAATCTTGTGAAAAAAGTTTTGGGCCTTGCCCCATTCACTGCTTAAGCCCATTAGAATCAGGCGCCCCACCCCCTTTTTTTCTTTTGATTCTCATGCAATTTCTGTTTGGGCCAGAATAAAACACCTAAGCCCATCCAATTCTTTTTTAACTAACATCTTTTTTACTTATCCTTTTGTTTTTTTTTAACTAATATATTTTATTTATTTTTGTTAAATAAAACAATACCTTATTTTTATACAAAACTTTCTTTTATTATATTTAAAAAAATACATGAATATTAAATTTAATTAAGTTAATAGATTTTTGTCTAAAAATTCTTTTTTTAATTTTGTACATTAATACCTAGACAATAGGATAATTAAACTTAAAACACTTTTTTTTCTTTAAAACCCTTTTGTACATAAAAATATAAACTTAAATACATAAAACATTAATTTTCCTTAAAACATTTCTTTTTTAACTTTGTATATGAAACATCAATACATAAAAAATAGAATTTCTTAAAACATTTTCTTTTCTTTTATTAAATCTTTTGTTCGTACATAATTAACAAAAATACCAAAAGAATAAATACATGCTCAATAAATACATTTTTCTCACTTGTAAATAAATCTCATACACTGACACAAATACATTGATACATTTACATTGCTTTATTCTTATACATTGCTATACATTATATTTTACATTGAATGCAATTCAATTTGGTTGTAAATTATTTGGACACTACTCTCCTAATAAGTCTCATCCCCATTTGTAAATATTTGTACCCCCATCCCCAGGTACTTATTTGTAATAGCGTAGACTTTAAATTCCCGCAATTTATCGCTTTCAAATATACCATGTTTAGACCTAGGGTTTGTATGTAAATAAAATCAAACGCTAGATAACCTAATACAAAACAAATGCATGACAATCAACACACCATTCACACTTGCACCCCTAGGGTAATCCCACTCGTTGCCTTCCAAAATGGGCCATGCTTGCACGTTGAGCATCTTTGGCAAAACAATTCAAATGATCATAGTCCCTCGATGACGCTTTCGAAAGTTGCCTAAAAAATGATCAAGTCCCTTCAAGCAAAGTTGCCAAAGACACTTGGCACCATTGCATTCATGGTCCATACGATGACCCGCGCCTGTCCCGTTAACATCCTAACGCAAGATTGCCCACCAAATACAATGGTGGAACAAAATTGTTAAAAGGGTTAAAACATGAGAAAAACCTTTGAGTAAATTTAGGGTAGACAAACTCTTAGTTACTTGATCAACTTGCAAAAAACACTTGCCTACTTTTCAAAACCCACTTCACAAACACTTTCAAAAACAAACTTCCAAAAACATTTGAAACATCTTTTTGAAAAGACACACACCTTTGTAAAACATTCGAGTAAAGAATTGTTACAACGGTTGCCGAGACAAAAGCATCTTTTTCAAAACATTTTCAAAACACACACACACACCACCATTTCAAGCAATTGAAAATCAAGGCAAGTGATCTAAAACAAGTAACTAAGAGCCCATGGATAACCATGGATGAAAAGGGTGCTAATACCTTCCCTTTTCATAATATACCCCCCGAACCCACGAAACATCTCAAAAGGTTTTTCCTGTGCTTTTTAACCTTTCCTTTAGGATAAAATAAAAAGTCGGTGGCGACTCTTGCTAAACCGAACAAGTGCGAATACAAACGCAAAAACTCAAGTCAGTTCTCCCACCGTATCACAGAACTGGCGACTCTGCTGTGGAGAAATTCAAAAGTGGGGTTACCTTAGGGTTTAGATCACCTTTACATTTTTGCTTTGATTACCTTGATTGCTTTACTTTTTGGGTCCTCGTTTGGGTTTGTTATAAATCCTACATCCAGATTTGGGGCACCTTTTAGGTAAATAGCAATAAAACTGTGAGGGAACTGTGCGGGGTATACCGACACGGTTGAAGTAGTAAGCTATGTTAGTGTGACATATTTGTGAGTACCGGTAACCCTTGAGTTCAATCAAGGAGAGTACGGGGCCGCTGAGTGATGTCGTGAAGCACTAACGAACTCTTAGAACCTTAATTGACCATCTTAGCTTTTTTAGGGGTAGTGAGATGACCAACTTTGGTGCAGTCCGAAGTTGGTAGATACTCGATACTACACTCATTGAGGGTTGTTTTCTTGGAATATTTTGGTCGCCAGTTAAGTGGCTAAACCAAAACAATGAACATAGAAAACAATCCAATGATATTGAGCTCCTTAGAACCCGGTTTCTATTTTAGGACATGATGAGCCAACTAACTTCAAGAGGGTACTTACCTACAAACCCCATACAAGCCTAAACCTAAGAACTTGTTTGCTTTGTGTGAATATGATTGCCTGTATATACACTTACTTGCTTTCGCATGCATGTACATAACATCATGACATCATACCATAGCATTTTTCAATAACCATTTCAAGGATCTCGAGGGTTCTTTTGATGTAGGCTTACGTTGAACCAGACGTCTACCAAAGGTCAAGAGGTTTCTCCTCTAAACAAATGCCATCAAAGATCAAGTCCAACAACTTGAATCAGGGGCTATGACCCACTTGACATGGTGAGCTTGATTCTCGTGGAAAGACATCCACCGTTGCAAAGTTCCCCAATCAAAGATCGAAGTTCAACCTCTAACATTCTCTTGTGTTTACCCCAAGAGATCTTTGAAAACATTGCATACATATATCATACATATCATTGCATAACGGGTTTCTCCCATGCAGGTTTTCTTATCTTCTTACTGTTTATTTCAGTAAGATGGATATGGAACAAACGGTGAAAGATCTCCAAGCTCAAAACGCTCAATTCTAGCAAATGCTCCTGGCTATGGGTAAAGGGCAAAAAGATCTGAAAGCTCTCCTTCTCAAGGACAAGGGGGTCAGTCTTGAAGAAGACCACAATCTGGAGATTGATGAAGCTATCTACTCCTAAGAACAATATCCTCCCGCTAATGACAAATACAAACAGTTGGAGGATCGCCTCAATGCCATGGAGGTTCAACAAATACTTGGCTTGGATTTAGGAGACATGGGTTTAGTTCCTGGATTGGTCATCCCGCCAAAGTTCAAAGCCCCTACCTTTGCTCTGTACGATGAAGTCTCTTGCCCTAAGATGCATCTAAAGTCTTATGTCCGCAAGATTCAACCATACACAGCTGATCCAAGGCTTTGGATCCATTTCTTCCAAGAAAGCTTGGTAGGGGCTCAACTCGAGTGGTTCTATCAATTGGAGAGTTCTCGCATCCACACCTGGAAGGACTTAGATGTTGCTTTTTATGAGAAGTATCAATACAATGCTGATCTTGCACCAACTCGTGTGCAATTGCAGAACATGTCTATGGGTCCTGACGAGAGCTTCAAAGGATATGCCCAAAAGTGGAGAGATCTGGCTGGTAGGGTACAACCCCCTTTAACTGACGGAGAGCTGATTGACATCTTCATGGGAAATTTGACGGGGCCTTTCTTTAATCACTTAATTGGAAGCTCCTCAATTGGGTTCACCGAGCTAATACTGAACGGTGAAAGGGTCGAAGCTGGCATCAAAAGTGGAAAGATCAAAGGAGCTACACCCTCGGATACTCAGATAATTCCCTACAACGGAAAGAAAGAGTCCAATGCAGTGACTGGTCAAAAGAGTCGTCATGATCAACATGTAGGGGCAATCCTGATCTCTGATCCCACGACTGTTCAACAAAAACGGGGCAAGAGGCGTAGGGTGAAATATCAAGAAAGGCAGTACACTGACATCAACATGCCTTTGTCTCAAGCATTACAACATTTGCTTAAGTTGAAGCTAATCACGCTAAAGGATCCTCCTCAAAGTCCTGATACTTCCTCTTCCAAGTATAACCCGAGTGTGAGATGTGCCTACCATTCTGACAGTCCTGGGCATGACACCGACAGCTGTTGGACTTTGAAGAACTAGATTCAAGACTTGATTGATGCCGAGGAAATCAAGTTTTGACCCTCCGGAGACTCCAAGTGTGATCACTGCTCCTATGCCAAATCATTGAGGGCGTCTTTGTTTCTTTGAATTTCCAAGTTGTAATCTCTTTGTTATTCAAACAATTATCTATTAATGTCAAACTTTGTTTCATTAATGCATTGCATATGTTTGTCTTGATTTAATCCACTCATTTTCATTACACTTGAACTATGCTTTCTACTTTCTTTATGATATTTAACTCTTGATAAAAAGATGCAAGCCTTTAGAGGGAGGATGACGAAACAATACCATGATCTCATACAGTATGCTTTTGAACAGACCGTGCTGATGATGTACAGACATTTCTTTCAATTCCCAAACACTGGAGTTATAAGGAAGATAATCCCTGGTCAACCCCTTCGAGCCAAAGAAGTAGGAGTTTTCTGTTCTAAACAAATCAAAACTTTTGATATAAACCTGGGGCAGGGTAGTCTCTCAGTTAATTCAAAAAGGTGCGCATTGAAGTCGCAAACTCTCAGTTCGTAATGCAACGAACGACATCAAAAAAAAAGAATTCCTCTGGAATCAAAAGACCGTGATGGTTCCCTATCACATAGGCGGTCATTATCTCTCAAAATAGAAAAGCCCATTAAGCCAAAACCTGTAAAAGAGGCTTAAGAAAGCTGGGGCATCCCGCTGACTGTAATCTCGAAAACAGGAACAGTCAGGCAAAAGTTAGGGATAACAAATCAAAAGAAAAAGGTCATTACGAATCCTCAACAACATGAAAAAATGTTGCAAAAGAAAAAATGAGATGATGACTGTCTTCCAAAATTCAACTGGTGAACCATCACCCAAAAGTCGTTCCAAATTCGAATAGAGTACGATGCACAATTAACTGAGCTTAGGATTGAAGAACATCACGAAGAGCGGGTGGGTACAAATATACTTTGAGCCTTTATCCTTTGTTTCTTAAACCGTGAACCAAGCCACGTTACAACCCTTCAAAAGTCCTAATTGAAGCATGGGTTAGTTCGAAAGCATACTGTTACAAAAGGTATCCTGACTCCTGTAAGGCTTTGCTCTAAAATCTTGTATTGATTTGTCTTATAAAAAAAGTTTTCTGCTAAAAAATGCATTTTTCAAAACTTTGAGACAAACATAAACTTTGCATTGCTTGAATATCATTGTCTGCATGTGGTTATTTGTTTGACAGCGAAAAATTCATACAGCGAATGTTCGGAGGAACGAAAACTCTCTCAGTGAGTAAAACCACTTCGAAAAGGATGACACTTCCAATGACAAATCTCCTATCAACAAGGGGGCTTGACATGTCACCATCCAGCACGCCTGGGGCAGTCCAGTCAAGTTTTCAACAGATCTTTCAAAGTTCAGTTAACCTGGGGCAATCCAATCAAGATTTCAACAAATCTCTCAATTACAGTTTAACCTGGGGCAAGTCTCTGTCACCATCACTTGGGGCATTCGAATGTCAATCTCAAGGGTTACGAACAGACCAAGTTTCCTGGCAATATCACATGCATCTGATACTGGGGGCAGTGATGACACCTCTCTAGCAGACCAGCAATCATGGGTTTATTTCTCCAACATTTGTCAAGGATTTATTCTCCAGAACAAATTACATTTCAACAGCATTCTAAACATATGCAGTCTGGTCGACAGGTTCCTTCATCTTTTGAAGTAGTAATCATCAAGGTTCCTTCATCTTTTGAAGTAGTAATCAAATGTTCCTTCATCTTTTGAAGTAGTAATCATCAAGATTCCTTCATCTTTTGAAGTAGTAATCAAAGGTTCCTTCATCTTTTGAAGTAGTAATCATCAAGGTTCCTTCATCTTTTGAAGTAGTAATCAAAGGTTCCTTCATCTTTTGAAGTAGTAATCATCAAGGTTCCTTCATCTTTTGAAGTAGTAATCAAAGGTTCCTTCATCTTTTGAAGTAGTAATCATCAAGGTTCCTTCATCTTTTGAAGTAGTAATCATCAAGGTTCCTTCATCTTTTGAAGTAGTAATCATCAAGGTTCCTTCATCTTTTGAAGTAGTAATCAAAGGTTCCTTCATCTTTTGAAGTAGTAATCATCAAGGTTCCTTCATCTTTTGAAGTAGTAATCATCAAGGTTCCTTCATCTTTTGAAGTAGTAATCATCAAGGTTCCTTCATCTTTTGAAGTAGTAATCATCAAGGTTCCTTCATCTTTTGAAGTAGTAATCATCAAGGTTCCTTCATCTTTTGAAGTAGTAATCATCAAAGTTCCTTCATCTTTTGGAGTAGTAATCATCAAAGATTTTCCATCATCACCTGCTGGAAGTTACAACCACCAACAAGATAACGGACAACTGAAGCTCCTAAAAATCTGTTTCACTCAAGAATGAAGACTCTCATCCTTAAAACCTCAGAAGATTGGTATACTCCCAGTTTCTGACCGTTAATAGCGTGAAGATTCTCATCACCTCGGAAGATTGGTACACTCCCAATTTCTGACCCCCAACAGAATGAAGATTCTCCTGAGTTCCTAATTCCCCAAACAGAGTTAAACTTCAGGATCTTCAGCAGAGCAAGAGCTTTCTCAAAGCTGATTTCCCCAGCCAGAGATCCTTACAAAATCTAATTCCCCTCAGGGTCAAGTATCAAAATCCCCAGTGGAGCCAAAGCTGTCAATCCCCAGCGGAGCTAAAACTTCCAACTATCAATCCCCAAGCAGAATGGAGACTCTCATTCTCAGTTCCTCACAGAATATTAGAATATTATCCAGTGAAGATCTCCTCAAGATAGGGAATCCTCAGTAGATTGGCATACAACCCAACCTCATGATTCCCCAACAGCGGTCCCAGGACTTTTCATCTTGAACGATCAGAAGATTCTTGCCCTCCCCTGCAGCAGTCAAGGAATTACTTTCCCCGGTGACAGTCAAGATTCTTTTATCTCCTGCCATCCAGGATTCATCTATCCTCAGCAAGACAACTCATCAGCTTACATGCGCATTCATCACATTCATATCATAAACATTGATATAACGTACATTGCATCATGCATCATGACATTGCATACAACTAACTCTTTACCTTCTTTCAAGAAAGATCAGTTGACAGACAAAGATCATCATCTTCTAAAAGACTTTCTAGAAATAGTTCAGATGTGACCCAGACATGACGACATTCTGATACTTATTCCGGATCCACCCAGAGATAGTTCAGATGTGACCCAGACATGGCGACATTCTGATACTTATTCCAGATTCACCCAGAGATAGTTCAGATGTGACCCAGACATGGCGACATTCTGATACTTATTCCAGGTTCATCCAGATGCAGTTTTACACGGACTCATCGTCAAGAAACCCTACATCGGTTCCTTCTCAACATTAAGACTTCTGAAAACAGTTCACGGGTTTTCCAGTAACGGATGTTAACCTATCACTTGTTCAGATACTTCAAAACTTCTGAAAACAGTTTACAAATTCTTCCCAACAACGGATGTTAATCTATCGCTTGTTCAGATTCAACTTTTGAAAACAGTTTACGGACGCTTCCCAATAACGGATGCCGCTCTATTGCTTATTCAACTTCAAGACTTCTGAAAACAGTTTACGGATTCTTCCCAACAACGGATGTTAATCTATTGCTTGTTCAGATGCAACTTTTGAAAACAGTTTACGGACGCTTCCCAACAACGGATGTTGCTCCATTGCTTATTCAACTTCAAGACTCTTGAAAACAGTTTACGGATTCTCCAAACATGGATGTTAATCTATCGCTTGTTCAGTACCCCAGTTCAGAGATGTTCCAAAACATGGATACCTTTCTGATACTCGTCCACTCACCAATGACATACAGTTCAACAATCACCTTCAGATGGCATCTATAAGCCCATCCTCCTCCAAACATTTCCAGATGGCATCTCTAAGCCCATCCCCCGACAAGACTCTGTCACACTTCCAGATGGCATCTCTAAGCCCATCACCAAATGGCATCTGTAAGCCCATTCCCTCTTCCATCACATCACCGAGTGCAAATTTTTTTGGGCACTCTAGTGTCCAATCTCCTTTTACCCTCGAGTCGCGAAAGGAAAACTTGCCAATCTAACTCTTCGGGTTCAAGAAGATTGAACAGGGGCAACTGTTGTACCCCAAAATTTGCCCTCCTATTTTTCCACAAGAAATCACAGCTTCGGGATTTTCCTGATTTTTCAAATTGGCGTAAGAATCAGTCAAACAGACTTTTTTTTATCAATCTATACAAAATTAGGGTTTTCATGGATTCTGGAACAGTTCAAGCAGATTGCTAGGGTTTTGTTTGAGTTTGGCTGAGGTTTTGATCAGGCGAACGCTTCTTTGGCGTTTAATCAAGAACTAGGGTTTGTGCGCGCATTCTCAGAAAGAATTATTTCTATTAGTTCTTTTCAATTTATCCTGGATATGAGCTGAGGCATTTGAATTGAAAGGTTGCATTAATCAGTGAAAAAAGGACATGCGGACGTTTGTTGTTTAGCTGTGTAATGCTATGATTATTCGGAACTCCAGACGTTTATTGATCATTTATTATTCTGAGTTAAAATAGTTGGGATTTATTTCCAGTTATTATAATTTTAAGAATTATAAATAATTAAATAAACAGTTGAAGAAGAAAAAGAATTAACTGATCAAAGGAAGATTTTTTATTCATCTTTAATTATTTGTTACAATTATTATTTGAACACTGTAAAATTATTTACAGATGTTTACATTAATACTGTTACAATAATTAAAAATAAATTGAAACTATCCCAAAATTTCCTAAGTCTTCATCTTCTATCCGATGCTCCCCATTGCTCAATTGATTTTCATCTGCAAGAAAAAGAAAAGAAAAGAAGTCAAAAGCAGATAAAATAAAAGAGCAGACAGTTAATTTAAAAGTTCATCATTAAAAGTAACTGGCCGGAATCAGTTGTTCCCCTCTCTGCAAATCACAAGATTTATCTTGGTTCACAAAGAGGGATAAAAATATGCTTGCAAAAAGTATGAAATGCACAAAGTTACTATTGCACAAATTCAAATTGTCAAACATACTGCATTGTCAACAAATTGCCCATTTCAAAAATTCCAAACAGCATGTACAAGTATAAAGGCAAACTGAATCACAATTTCAAACTAAGTCAAAAGCTGTCAAAAACTGTCCAAAGATATAGAACGATATCAAGATGTCAACAAGTACAAAATGCTGTCAACAATGTGCAGAAAAAGCAGGAAATATGCAGAGTAAGGAAACTAATGCAAGCAATATTCAAAAATATCATCATTTTCCTAGGCCAGTTACTTTTTCAGCATAGTACAGTTTTAAAGCAATATTTTATGCATTTATCTCTGTAGGAGAGAGAGGGAAGAAAGAAGAGAAAAAAGGCTTACAGGTTTAGGCTTGAGAAAAAGATATAAGACAAACATATTTGAACAAGTAAAGGGAGGCAGATAGATCACAAAGCAAAGATACCAAAAAATATATCAACAACAAGGGTCTGCCTCCATAAGCTTCAAACACTTCAAAACCTGTGTTCCTAAACAACTTAGAATATCAACCTGCTCAAACCTGTTACTGCATAAAAACCTGAAACTTCAAACAACCAAAGGCCTAAAGCTTCAAGCCTATTTTCAAGCTTCCAAACCTGTAAACTCCAAGCAAAACCATACAAGCTTACAAATAAAACAGGTCCTCAAGCGTACATTCTGCCTGTAAACCTGTGTCAAGCCTCAAACAGAAGCCCTGTCCAAAACAAACAGAATACACCAAGTCTAAACCAGACAAGACTGTCAAGCAAGAGACTAACATCATAAGCCTCAAACAGAAGCCAAACCTGTAATCTCAAATACATCAAACCCTCAGAACTGTGTTCATCACTGGGCCAACATCAACAGGCATCTCAGCAAGCCAACAAAAAGGAGAAGGAAAAGCAAGTAAGCATTCAAAAGAGGAGCAAGCAGGCATCAAGGCAATCTCAGAGTTGCCAATAATCAAACTCTGTAGCATACACGCGTTTTCAAAACCAACATCAACATATCAACAGTAAGCAAGCAATCAAGCAACGTACAGAAGCAAAAAGCCAGCATTCAAAAGAGGAAAAGAAGCAAGTGAACTAGGTTTTCAGCATTCATCATAAAACTCTAAAAGAAAGAATACAGAGTACCGGGGAAGACTTCCAAAGCTCACAGCTTCATCACGTTCCTCCGCCTTCAGCTGTCCAGCACGCCTCCGGTTCGCCTCCTCCTCCTTTCCAAAACAACGAACTCCAAAGGTAGTATTTTCCTCTTTCTTTTCCACACCTCACGCAGAAACAGGTAGGATATGAAGAATCAGTACATAAAAGGTTAAAAGCATGCATGAACCAAACGAAATCTTACAAATACGTTAGGTTTGAACCATTACCTCCTTCGAAATTGCCGCCTGCGTGACCATGGAGAGGAGGGAGCGATGATGGCGTTGGTAGCTGAGACGGAGGAATTACATCAGTGGCTATGGTTTGAGAAGTGAAGAAGATGAAGAGAAACGGAGAAACGGCGCCTCTGTATGCCTAACCCTAAAATCCAAATTGACACAAAACCCTGAAACCCTAAAACATATCTTGTGAAAAAAGTTTTGGGCCTTGCCCCATTCACTGCTTAAGCCCATTAGAATCAGGCGCCCCACCCCCTTTTTTTCTTTTGATTCTCATGCAATTTCTGTTTGGGCCAGAATAAAACACCTAAGCCCATTCAATTCTTTTTTAACTAACATCTTTTTTACTTATCCTTTTGTTTTTTTTTAACTAATATATTTTATTTATTTTTGTTAAATAAAACAATACCTTATTTTTATACAAAACTTTCTTTTATTATATTTTAAAAAATACATGAATATTAAATTTAATTAAGTTAATAGATTTTTATCTAAAAATTCTTTTTTTAATTTTGTACATTAATACCTAGACAATAGGATAATTAAACTTAAAACACTTTTTTTCTTTAAAACCCTTTTGTACATAAAAATATAAACTTAAATACATAAAACATTAATTTTCCTTAAAACATTTCTTTTTTAACTTTGTATATTAAACATCAATACATAAAAAATAGAATTTCTTAAAACATTTTCTTTTCTTTTATTAAATGGGCCATGCTTGCACGTTGAGCATCTTGGGCAAAACAATTCAAATGATCATAGTCCCTCGATGACGCTTTCGAAAGTTGCCTAAAAAATGATCAAGTCCCTTCAAGCAAAGTTGCCAAAGACACTTGGCACCATTGCATTCATGGTCTATACGATGACCCGCGCCTGTCCCGTTAACATCCTAACGCAAGATTTCCCACCAAATACAATGGTGGAACAAAATTGTTAAAAGGGTTAAAACATGAGAAAAACCTTTGAGTAAATTTAGGGTAGACAAACTCTTAGTTACTTGATCAACTTGCAAAACACACTTGCCTACTTTTCAAAACCCACTTCACAAACACTTTCAAAAACAAACTTCCAAAAACATTTGAAACATCTTTTCGAAAAGACACACACCTTTGTAAAACATTCGAGTAAAGAATTGTTACAACGGTTGCCGAGACAAAGGCATCTTTTTCAAAAGATTTTCAAAACACACACACACACACACCACCATTTCAAGCAATTGAAAATCAAGGCAAGTGATCTAAAACAAGTAACTAAGAGCCCATGGATAACCATGGATGAAAAGGGTGCTAATACCTTCCCTTTTCATAATCTACCCCCCGATCCCACGAAACATCTCAAAAGGTTTTTCCTGTGCTTTTTAACCTTTCCTTTAGGATAAAATAAAAAGTCGGTGGCGACTCTTGCTAAACCGAACAAGTGAGAATACAAACGCAAAAACTCAAGTCAATTCTCCCACTGTATCACAGATAGCATGTTATGGTTTGGTTGGATTACAAAGATCAAACTAAGTCAAGTACTCCATAGTCCCAAGGTGAAGTACCCAAGTTACTGGTATATAGGAGCTACTTCCCATGATTTATGGTTGAGTATAATCAGCAACAAGCAAGGTATAGGCTCAAGACAAAAATTTTACAAAAAGCTTACTTTCAAGAATAGCAATGGTGCCTTTATGCCATAAATGGAAAGATATTTTGGACAATGGTTTAAACACTTGGGTAATAGCACAAGCTCTTGTGTAAACATTAAATTATGTAGAGATTTGCAAGTCACAAGGCCTGTAAAGTAAGATTATGCAGCACATCATGTCAATTAGATTATGTGTTCTTCAATAGAATGACTTGCAATTCAAGGATGGATGCCCAACTTTAAGCCCTTGAATCTCCTAGCTCAAGTATGATAAATTCATGTTCTTGGATGTTTTGAAAAGCTTGAAACATTCTCTATAACTTTCATGTTGGCCTTTTTTGACAAAATCATCTTGGAACTATGTGAAAAAATGCCAAGAAGTTGGGATAAAATCCTGAACAAAATTTGTTGAAAATTTCTCTAAGTGTTAAATGAAAATGTCACGCCTTCATGAATTTATAACTCAAAATCCAAGCACTTCTAGTAGTAGTTGTGTTAAGAAATGTTATAGATATCATGGAGATCTACAACTTTCATGTTGAAAGTTTCCCTTGAACTATCTTGCATCTTGGTGAATGAATGGCATGAAGTGGTGAAATTATCATGTATAAAAACACTTAGAAAATTTCTAAATCTTGGAAATCTTGACTTTTCAAGTTAACTTTTGACTTTCTTGACTTCTTGATGATCAATCTTGATATTCTTGAATGTCTTGATGAAATTTGATCTTTGGAATGTAATGTTGACCCAAAAAATCAAAGTTTGACTTTCCAGTATGCAATTGACCCTTTTTCCCTTGTGCCAATTCCAAGCCTAAATTGAGGTATAGTGTTGCAACATTGACGTCATAGAAGATCTTGTGAGAGAATCCTTGAGAAATGAGAGGGAAAATTTTGGGGTACAACAAGATGCAAAAACGTCCATGATTCATTGATGTCATATGGAAATGAGATAATAACCCTTACAAATGGACCATTGTGCCTCGAGTAAGACACAAGGTTTTAAGAGTCTGAATTGTTTTAATATTACAGATCCAACAAAATGTAAAGACAAATTACTGTGGGATGAAAGTGATCAGGATAAAATATCTAGCCTCCCAGTTGTTGAGCCCCCCCCTAACAGTTGGGAAAATCCAATCCTCCAGGTTGTAGTTGTCTCCATCATCCTCCACCGTATTGACTTCGCGGTTGCTGATCTTCAAAGGTGGTCCTCCGGCACGAGCGTGACATACAGCCTTCTGGGCACCTGAAGTGAAACCCATACCAAACTTGTCAGATTTGTATGAGATATCTGGGAGTTGTCCCTAAATAGTGCACCCACCTTCTTCTATCACTGCCTTGGCATCCTTTAAAGATGACATCCTGAGTGGAGGCCTTGTGATCTTAGGAACTTGAGACACAACCTTGGTTACTGCCACATCTTGCAGGACTTCTTCAAAGTGATGGAATGGGGTTTCAATAAACTCACCATCTAATTCCACATATATGAAGGAATTGAGATAGCTAATCATATACTCTTCTTCTCCATGAACAGTGATAATCTTTCCTTGAATTGGATATTTCAACATTTGGTGCAGCGTAGAGGTGACAGCGCCAGCATTGTGGATCCATGGTCGGCCTAGCAAATAGGAATATGAAGGGCAGATATCCATTAAATAAAAAGTTGAATCAAATTTTTAGGTTCTAAACTTTATGGGTATGTCCCCTTCCCCATGAACCATCCTTTTTGAGCCGTCAAAGACCCTCACTACTATGTTTCTTGGCTTCAATATCAATCCCTCACAGTCAAGCCTATCAAGAGCCTTTTTAGGAAAAATGTTCAGAGACGACTCGGTGTCCACCAAAACATGAGCCAAGGTTGTGCCCCTGCATTCCAGTGAGACATGCAATGCCTCGTTATGCTTCCTTCCTCTTGGCGTTAAATCAGCATCTGAAAAACCTAGACCATTATCTACAGTCAAGATGGCTACGTAGTCTTGGAACTGATCGGAAGATGTTTCTTGGAGTACATGAGCAGTTTTCAGGAATTTTACCAAGGCTTTTGCATGAGCCTTAGAACATAGTAGTAAAGCCAGCATGGAAATTTTGGATGGAGTTTTCCCAGTTGCTCAACTACATTGTAGTCTCTTCTTTTTATGATTTTTAGAATTTCCTCCATCTCTTTACGGGAGGTCTCAGGGATAGCCAATGATTATGCCTTCGTCCGGACAGGCTCAATCAGAATACTTTTACCTCGAGTTTCAGTTGACTCGGTAGCAGGAATGTCAGTAGGAGTAATAATAGGGGTTGTATCAGCTTTGTCAGTTGGAGTACTAGCAGAGATAATTGTAGGACTGGGAATAGCCTTTGGAGGAGCAACGACAACAGGAATGATTACGGGTCCAGAAACTGCTTTTGGGGGAGCAATTTCTGGAGAGAATATCCTTCCGCTTCGGGTAATCTTGCTAGTCCCTGCAATATTACTGATATCAGAGTCAACCTTCTCAGAACTTGAATCTTCGGCAGTTGGCCAATCTTGCTTGATATTATGGTAGTAAACATCCCCTCCATAATTCCATGGTACAGTTTTTTCTGATGAATACGAGATTGGTCCAGGCATTGTAACTATCGAGGGAGCTACTTTTGGAACTGATGTAATTCTAACGGGTCTTTTGGTGGAGACCCTGGAAGAATTGGCCGAAATGGTAACGATGGAAACATCATTGTAAGGAACAGGTGGAACATAAGTCTTTTCGAACAAAATTTCCTTGTTGTCTATTAGGCACTGAATGCCTGCTTTCAACAAAGGGAAGTTGGTTGGTGAGGACAAACAGAAATGACAGCTTTCATCACAGCCTGGGAATACACCGGCAATCAACAAGTTCTTTTTTATAGTCAGGAGTGGGGTCATAAGCTCATCAACTGAAGTAACAAACATATCTTCCTCAATGGACATTGGGTTTTTTCGGCGCATCAAAATCAATCTCCTTGGCTTCAAGGAGATCTTTTATTTTGTTCTTTAGATCCCAACAGTTGTTAGTGTCGTGGTCGGGACTTTCAGAGTGGTATGCACAGTGGGCATTAGGATGATAGTGACGAGAGGTTGTGTTAGGGTTCTTTGGAGCTTCTTTCAAGGTCACTAGATTGGATCTTAACAAGTGTGGAAATACTTGAGATAAGGTCATGTTAATTCTGGTGAATTGTCTGACTGGTCTTTCCATTCTTAGTTGGTTGTTTCTTTGCTGATCAGGTGCAAGTTTAGGAATCATAACAGCCCCCACCATTGGACGGCGTTCGGCCTTATCTTTATTTCTATGAGGATATACAGTAACCACTTCTTTCTTTCCAATGAATGTATTCCTTACAGCAACAGAGGATGCATCTTTTTGAATCTTTCCAATCTTTATCCCGGCTTCTACCCTTTCTCCGGTCAATATCAATTCAGTAAAACCTGCCAATGAACTCCCAATTAAGTGATTGAAGAAGGGACCAGACAAGGTGCCCAAAAACATGTCTACCAAATCTCTTTCAGATATAGGAGGTTGAACTATTCCGGCCAAGTCTCTCCATTTTTGCGCATAGTCCTTGAAGCCTTCACTTGAAACCATGGCCATAGTCTGGAGTTGAGTACGGGTGGGTGCAAGATCAGCATTGTATTGGTATTGTTTGTAAAAGGCTGCAATAAGATCTTCCCAGTTATTAACATTAGCTCTTTCTAACTGATAAAACCAATCAAGTTGAGTTCCATACAGACTGTCTTGGAAGAAGTGTACCCACAAGTCTTTGTCAGGGTATGGGGCTGGATTTTCCTTACATAGGACCGGAGATGCATTTTGGGGCATGAAACTCCTTCATATTTGGCGAAGATAGGAGCTTTGAATTTTGGAGGAGTGACAATCCCCGATACTAAGCCCAACTCCTCAAAGTCCAACCCTTGCACTTTTTTGATTTCCATTGCACTCAACTGCTCTTCTAGATGCCTATACTTGTCATCGGCTGGAGGATATTGTTCTTCAGAATAGTCTTCTTCTTCCTCCTCCTCTTCTAACTCTGACTGGACAACTGTTTCTTTGCCTTTCCCATCTTTATTGTCTTTCTCACCAGATGTCATTGCAAAGTCTAAGGACCTTCTTGTCTGCCCTTGGAATCTTCTCCCCATGTTTAGAACTTCGGTTATCTTTTTTGTCTTCTTTTTCTTCTCATCATCAAGTAAGGTCTTTAACTCTTCTTGTCCTTTGGCTAGAGTTAAGAACAACTGTTGAAACTGTGCATTCTGGGCTTGGAGGTCCTTCACCGTTTGCTCGAGATCCATCTTACTGAAATAAATAGTAGAGAGATGAGGAGACTTATTGCAAGAAACCTGCTTATGTTATGACGAATGGTGAATGCGTATGCAATGATTTCAAGGTTTTTAAGATTCAAATTTGTTTTAGACAAAAAGGAAACACATGTTATATTAATAGATTAAACCTCGAGTACAACAATTCCTTATTGGGAAAAATAATACAAAAAATCTAAGATAAAAAGGTAGTACGCATCCTCTTTGGTGCAATGTAGGCATTTAGAGTCTGCTCCTCATGAAGTAGCCTAGTGAGTTCCAAAACCTTCTTCTCGCTTGCATAGAATTGGGATTCGAAAGTATCTCGCTCCCCCTTGAGTTGTATCCAATCCCTTTGTAGGTCTTCAAGAGAGGTGGGCATGTCAGGATATAGGATACTGTATGGAACGTCTCCTTCCATGACAGGCTCAATGATTATCGGGAGAATCGAGGGATAAGGCATCATAAGACTCTGAGCACGAGTTCGTACCCATTTGAGGTAAGGCTCAAGAGGGATGGAATTTTTATGCCCCAAAGTCTTGTTATCTACCTTGTTCAACATCCTCCAAGTTCAGATAAATCTCTGGCGAAGACCTTGATCGTCGTTGTCGTAGTCAAATACCAAACCTCGAATCAGCATCTCGTGCGGGTCATCCCTTCAGGTGTAACCAAACAGTCTTAAGGCTAAGCAGGGGTTGTAGGTGATACCTCCCCTAATGCCAAGTAAAGGGACATTAGGAAATTCTCCATAACGGTCAACAATAGTAACATTCTCTATGGATCGGGAGCACCAATGAATGTCTGAATGTTGGAGCGTCATCAACCTTTGTGACCACCTTGATCCTTGTTCATTCTTCAATACAGATTGGGGAAGATGCGAAATAAACCATCTTGCCAAGAGAGGAGTACAACACATAAGAACACCTACTTTCCTCATTGTGGGAGTGTGAAAAGAGTGTAAGATGTCTCCTAGCAATGTAGGCACCGGGTTGCGGGATAGGAAAATTTTGACGGTGTTCACATCTATGAGTTGGTCAGGATTTGGAAAAAAAACCATCCCATAGATGAGGAGAGCCACAATTTTCTCAAAGACTTGCAAATCCAAAGAGTCCCAAAAGTTTTGGGCTTTCTCAAACAAGAACTTTGCTAAGAAACATTTGACACCACTCTGTGTTTCCCAATGAGTTATGACATCAGATGAGTGCAAGTTTAGAGCTTGAGCAATCTCTTATGGCTTTGGGTCTCTTTACATACCGTTGAAAGGTAGTTAGTTGAGAATAGGAATCCTCAAGAGTCGGGAGAATTCTTCCAAAGTAGGCACAATTTGATAGTCGAGAAATGTGAAGCAATGGTGTAAAGGATGAAAGATCTGAAAGAGAACCTTCATCATGTCTTCATCTGTGTTGGAGGTGACCAAGTTGAGTAGGCGACCATGTCTCTCGGTGAATGGAGAGTTTTCAAAAATCCTTGAAGCTATCTCCTTAAGTTGTGGAGGGATCCTTACAAGGTTGACTTGAATAGTTTTCCTGCGAAGAGAATCCATATCCTACAAAACAAGAACAAAGATGAATCCCAAAATCCTTGAAATGGTTAGTGAATATGTATGATGTTATGATGTTCATGATGTTATGTGAAAGTATGTATATACAAACAAAGAAAACAAGTCCTTAGGTTTAGGCTTACATGGAGTTTCATAGGTAAGTACCCTCTTGAAGTTTAGTTGGCTCAACCTGTCCTAGTAATAGTAACCGGGTTCTAAGGAGCTCAATATCACTGGTCTGTTTCCTTGGTCATTGTTTCAGCACAAGCCTTTTTAATGGCGACCGAAATATCCCAAGAAACTAAACCTCAATGAGTGTAGTATCGAGTATCTACCAACTTTGGACTGCACCAAAGCTGGTCATCTCACTACATCCTAAAGGCCAAGTTGGTCAAGTAAAGGTTCTAGAAGTTCATTAGTGCTTCATGACATCACTCAGTGGCCCCGTATTCTCTTTGATTAACTCAAAGGCTACCTCTACCCACAAATATGTCGCACTAATGTAGCTATTGCTTAGACCATGTCGTTATACCCCGCATAGTTTCCACAATGTATTGCTACTTACCTATAATGTATCCCAAATTCGGGTAGAGGATTCAAACCCAAACAAAGAACTGTAATGTAAAGCATACAAATCAAACAATGAAAGCAAGTAAATGTGATCTATCCCTAAGGTATCCCCACTTTTTGAATTTTCCCCAGCAGAGTCGCCAATTCTGTGATACGGTGGGAGAACTGACTTGAAGGTTTTGCGTTTGATTGCAAATGTTGCGGTTAGCAAGAGTTGCCATCGACTTTTATTTTATCCAAAAGGAAAGGTGAAAAAGCATAGGAAATACCTTTGAGATTATTTCTTGAGTTCGGGGGGTAGATTATGAAAAGGGAAGGTATTAGCACCCTTTTTATCCATGGTTTTCCATGGGCTCTTAGTTACTTGCTAGATCACTTGCTTTATGTTTGAAATTGTGCTTTGTGTGGTTTTTGAAAGTATTTTGTAAAGCGGCCATTGTTTAGGAAAACTTTGTAATGATTCTCGTTCATAAGAATGTATACAAAGTGTTGGTCTTTTGAAAATGTTTTCAAGTTTTTTAAGATGTTTTGAAAGTGTAGGTGTTTATTTTGAAAATAGCAAGGATGTTCAGTTTTGAAATGGAGCAAGTAACTAGGAGAATTCTACCTACTCAAAAGTCTTTCATGTTCATTTCTTCTTTCCTTTGACATTGTTATCTTACCATTGATTTGGTAAGTAACCCTATCTTTGGATGTAAACGGGACGGGCGTGGGTCATCGTATAACTATGATTAGCAATGTTGCAAGGTATCTCACCATTTTTATTTAGGGACTAAGATCGTTTTGAAAGGCAACTTAGGTAGCGTCATTGAGGGACTATGATCTTGTATTTTTGCTTGTTTTTGCTAAGATACCTCACATGTGTAATATGGGCATTTATAAGGCAACCAAGTGGATTTTACCCTAGGGGTGCTTGTGTGAAAGTGTATTAATTTTCATGCTTGTTTTGTCTTGTATTAGGGTTTTCTACTTGTTTATTTTATCTTGTCATACACACCCTATTTACTAACAATTATATTAAAGCGATAAGTTGCGGAAATTAAAATCCTACGCTATTACATCATTTGGGGGATGGGGATACAAATTTACAAATAGGGGGATGAAAGCAAATAAATCCGAATTTACTATTACAACCATATTGAATGAATAAATAATATACAAAAATGAATAAATAAATAAATAAGAAAATTGTTTTTTTGAAGAAAAAAATCATGTATTGACACATATACTTATGTATTGATACGAAAATTTTATGTATTGACGCGTGTCATTATGTAATGATACGAAAATAATTTATGTACTGATGCATGACATTATGTATTGATACGAAAACAATTTATGTATTGACGCATGCCATTATGTATTGATACGAAAACTTCCTTGCTGCTGAAAAATGAAAATTAACTCAGTATGAGTCGACGCATTCACATTTTGTATCGACTCATGCAGAATTTCGTATCGATGCATAATAGCTTACATCGGCTCATAACCTGTTTTGGACTTAATATGTGTCGACTCATAGCATTTCGTGTCAACGCATAACTGTTGTTTTTTGCTTTTATCACTGTTTTGATACATGTAAAAGTTAGTTCTCAACACATGGTTAGTGAAAATGAAAAGCAAGCATATGGTTAGCTTCAAGGCAATTATATCTACATTTTATCTTCACAAATGAACCATTAATGATGCTTGTATGAAGAGTTCAAAGTCAAGAAAACCTACCTTGAAACTGAAATTTGTGCTTTGAGTTTGAGTTGTGGTATGGGTTGTTGTTGAGCTTGGGAAGTGATGATAATGATGTTACAAAAGTTGTTTTGTGTTTGAACAACTTCTATATGATGTATGTGGAGTGTTTGGATGGTTTGTTTGGAGAAAACTTGCAAGGTATGAGATTCAAAGATTTGGACTTCAAAGCTCAAAAATGGAGGTTTGTGGGCAATTCTGGGTTTTGACAGCAAGAATGATTTTCAGTGTTAGTTTCCCCTTTTTTTCTTGAAATTGGCCTCTCTCTTTATAGAGAAGGTTTGAGACTTCAAACAACTCAGATTTTGAATCACATGTTATGGTTATTTTGCTTGTTTTTGAAGCAAGCATGAAGAACATGTTTCCAATGCTTGTACCAAGATATCTAAAGTGGTTGATCACTTTAAACATGTTTTTCTGACTTTTAGAGGTTGAGTGTGATTATAATAACAAGTTAGAGGCTCAAGAAATTGACTTTATAATTAAAGTGAACTTTGCAAGAATGGTAATGGTGCCTTTGTGCCAAAAATGGAAAGATGCAATGGACAAACTTGAACCACTTGGATAATGGTTCAATTAATTGTGTAAACATCTTATTATGGGTAGATTTTCAAGTCAGGAGGCCTAAAAAGTGAAGATTATGCAGCATGGCTAAGATTTTTGTTCCTTATTCATCACAAATCTGCCTTGTAAATCAAGAATGAATGTCCAACTTCAGATCCTTGTATCTCCTAGCTCAAATATGATAAATTCATGATCTTAAATGTTTTGCAAAGATTGAAACACCCTCTATAACTTTAATGTTGGCCATTTTGACAAAATCATCTTGTAACTATGTGAAAAAATGCCAAGAAGTTGGGATAAAATCCTGACCAAAACTGCTGAAAATTTCTCTAAGTGTTTATTCAAAAATGTCATGACTTCATGAATTTATAACTCAAAATCCAACCATTTCTAGAAAAATTCCTGCCCTACAAAGTTTTAGATCTCATTGAGATATACTACTTTCATGTTGGAATTTTTCCTTGAATCATCTTACATCATGGTGAAAAATTGGCTCAAAGTTGTAAAAAAATATAAAGTTTTCAACACTTAGAAAATTTTCTAAATTTGAAAACTTTGACTGTCAAAAATGAAATCTTGACGTTTTGATTTCTTAATGAAAAAGTTTCATATTTTAACATGTTTTGATGAATTGTGATCTTTGACACTTGATTTTTACCAAAAAAGTCAAAGTTTGACTTTGCAGTGTACAGTTGACTTTTTCCAATACAGTTGATTTTTGAGGTCAACTGCTCAATTGACTGAGCAAAAATGGGATCCAAAGCTCTATACTTGACATGAGTAATATTGGGGGTCCATAATGATCCCTGAAAATCATATGGGGCATAGAAGTCCAAAAATCCTTGTGCAAACTCAAATCCTAATTTTGGTCATTAGTGCTTAAAGAGGTGTCTTGAGCTGATCAAACCCTAATGCAGTCTTGAGTCAAGGAGATCTTTGTGAGAAAATTCTTGATAAGTGAGAGGGAAAAATTTTGGGTACAACAGTTGTCCATTAGTTCAAGAGATCACAAGTCCCTCAAGACTTTTTTGATGTTGCCTCGGTTAAAAATTGATCTTAGAACTTTAGGACAATTACTAAAAGTTCTTGCCCGGTTGCCTTAGTGACTGTAAACGTCCCTTCGATAGTCCCTCAACATCCAACGATAGGGCTACCTACTCACTAATAGTAGTATAGCACTATCTAAAGAAAGGGAGGAAAAGAACACCTTTTTCGAGTAGGTAGATAGCTGTTAGGAACTTGCTCAAAAAACCATTTTTCACACTACACTTTCAAAACCATTTTCAAAAAACGCTTTATCAACACTCTTGAGGACTGATACAAGAGTTAGCATACAAAAAACATATTTTTCAAAACATACAAACACGAAATCAATTTTTAAAAATGAGCAAGTACCTAAGAGCCCGTGGAAAAACATGGATGGAAAGGGTGCTAGCACCTTCCCTTTCCATATCTACCCCCCTTACTCAAAAACTCTCGAAAAAGGTATTTTTCTGTTCTTTTCACCCTTTCCTTTGTTGGATAAAATAAAATTCGGTGGCGAATCTTGCTTACTGCAAATTTGCGAATACAAAACGTAAACCAGTATAACAGTCGGTTCTGCCACCGTATCAGAATCTCAAAATTATTAAACAAACAAGCATGTGTGCGTTAAAACTGTTTAGAATGCATGCATTAAAAGATTCAATTTTTTTAGAAATTTACCAAAATGAGCAATATGGTTGGTCAATCTCAAGGTATCTTAGGCATGGATATGGACTGGATTTTACTTCTGGAAGTACTAGGATGTTGATGGAGTACTTGGATTGGATAAAAAGAGGTTGGAGCTTGCTATTTGGAATTTCATGATTTTTGATAAATTTTTCAATTTTTGGTGTGAGTTCTTAAGGTTGTATATGCATCCCTTTGGCTTGCTAACACGAGGTATATATAGGGTAGATGGAGGAGACAGGATTGAATGGAAAGAATCATGGACATAAACATTTTTTCCAACCAAAATCCAACAAATTAAAGAACTTCCAATTTTTTCAAAAACTTTCCCTTTCCATGATAGCATGTACCTGGACAACTGCACACGATTTCTTGGGCCCTAAGGCAAGCCAAACCATCAGCCCAAAGGTCAACGCCCATTCCTTAATATTTTGTATAATTTATTTAATATTTATTTGAAATAAATCAAAATAAATATATACAAAATAGGTAGAAAATGCAAGGCCTTGTAAAAATGATATTAGAGGTCCTCTATAAGCTTAGGAAAATATTTGAACCTCAAAAAGTTAAGCCATTGACTCAAAAGTTCAAATTTGCTCAATGCACCATTCTTGAAATTTCCAAAATTTTCCCAACTTGGGAAAGCCCTAACTTGCTCAATTTTGACCTCATTATGATGATCTTGGACTCTTTGGAAATCCCGATATTTCTACTTCAATCCCTTTTTCGATCAAGTTTGCATTTAAAGACTTTATCTTGATGTAAAAGGTCTTGACAAAAAGTGACTTTTGTTGACTTTTTGAAAATGACCTGTAATGTATGAGCTTGTATCTTTCAAATGGTGTATCTCTTGGACTTTAGGGCTGAAGAGAAGTTGTAGGGTAATGGATTCTATTCAAAATGAGTTGTGGTTGGGGAAAAATGGATGAAGTATGTGAAATTTATGCCTGGTCAAAGTTTGGTTGACTTTTCCAATAGAAACCCTAATTAACAATTCTTGACTATTGATGAATTAGGAGAATTTCTTGAGGAATCATGATCAAACCTTGATAAAATGATGGATATCACTTAAAAGTGTTGATGTGGACCAAAAATCTTGAAGTTTGAATGTATATAGGCCATAATTGACTTTTGACCTAGTATAGTTGATTTTCCAACACTTGAGCAATTGATTGAGCAAACTTATAGTGCAGGGCATGAAATTTGTCATCGACAATCTTAAAGGCATATTAGGACCATGGCAAACATTTGAGACCTTTGGAGCTTACACATCTTGATGAAAATTGAAACCCTAATTAGAGGTTCATTGCTTAGGAGGAGAGTTTGTCTAAGCAACTCTTGGTCAACCTTGAGCAATTAAGGACCTCTAGAGGCATGTCTTGAGTGAAAATGGGAGGGAAAATTGTAGGGTACAACAAAAACCATAATAATTACCACCTAGACTTTTTATTCTAGATGGTCTAAAAAGATCCATGTGGAGAAGTTCAAGTGGT
This sequence comes from Vicia faba, assembly GCA_948472305.1. Classification (NCBI taxonomy): domain Eukaryota; kingdom Viridiplantae; phylum Streptophyta; class Magnoliopsida; order Fabales; family Fabaceae; genus Vicia; species Vicia faba. The sequence goes on from OX451739.1 coordinate 1,332,099,542, forward strand.
TTTGCTATAGAGATAATCTTTTTAGATTTAAAAGAAAGTTTTGTTTGTTTACCTATTTGACATGCATCATATAAGTAATCTTTAGAAAACTTTATTTTGGGTAAACCAATATCTAGATATTTTGATACAATTTTGTTTAGCAGGTCCAAATTAACATGCGCTAATGGCATATGCCAAAGCCATGAGTCTTCACTCGTGGAGACAAGACATTTAACGCCATTCAAAGATGCTTCATTCAAGTCAAGAATATATACATTGTTAACCCTCAAGCCTTTAAACACATTTTCATTATCACTATTTTCAATTAAGCAAAAATCTTTTGAAAAAGAAACTTTATATCCTTTGTCGTATAATTGACTAATACTAATGAGATTTTGTTTAAGACCCTCGACTAAAAGGACATTTGAGATAATAATAGAAGAGGGATTACCTACACTACCTTTTCTGATTATAGCTCCCTTGTTGTTATCACCATAGGTTAAAAAGCCCTTCTTCTTAGCCACAAAGTCAACGAATAGGGAAATATCACCCGTCATATGTCTTGAACAACCACTGTCGAGAAACCATCTTCTCTTCGTAGTCTCAAGACATTCCACCTACACAATCAAACAAGGGAAATAGGTACCTAATTTTTATTGGGTCCTTGTGTGTGAGTAAAACATGGGTTTCCTTTGGGAGACCATTTGAAAATTCCTTTAGGTACCAAGAATCTTCTAAATTGACATTTTTTAATGGTGTGTCCCTCCTTGCAACAATATAGACAAGCTAAGTCTTGATAAGAGTTACTTTTGCTTGATTGATCTTTTATCTTTTAAGTATATTTTTTATACGGATTAGTCATACTTTTTCTAAAGTTTGATTGATCAATAGCAAATGCAACTTTGATTTGTAAAGCCTTGTCTAATTTGGCTTTAAGAATTTTAGTCTCTCTTTGCCATGTGTGACAAGTTTCACATCCATGCCAATTTTTCCAAGAGGTATTGTCAATTTCATCTTTATCTTTGATACTCTCTATCATGGATGCCTTGCGAGTTTCCAACTCCTTTTTGGATTTGGAAACTTTATGCTCAAGGTATTTGAAAAATCTTTTTATTTGAGGATAAGCGTTTGAAACTTCCTTAGCCTCATGATGTAGAGTATTAAAGGCATTTAGTAATTCAATATAAGACATATCATCAACATAATCATATTTAGAATGACTTACATTCTTTTTCTTTTTGTGATGCTCCATAAGATACAAGCTTTCCATTTCCTCTTCATCAATAGAGTCATCTTTGCTTGATGAATCAATATCACTATCCCAAGCAATGTAAGCTCTTCTAGCTTTGTTTGGCTTCTTTTGAAACTTGTCTCTTACTTTGTCTTTCTTGAACAAGGGACAATCTGGTTTGTAATGATCGGGTTTCCCATAATTGTAACAAGATCATTTTAACTTTTCTCTCTTACTTTCAAAAGGTTTGTTTGGCTTAGCTTTCCTTCTATAGTCAACGAGATTCTTATCCGAATGTTGGATTTCATTCTTCCGGAGATATCTATTGTACTTCCTTACGAATAAACCCAAATATTCATTCATACTCCCATCTCCATCACTTGATTTACTTCCACATGAATCTATGGTGGACAACTTGGAACTTGAAGCCCTTAACGCGATGGACTTCTTCTCTGTGTCCCTCAAATTTTCTTTCTTCTATTTCTTTTCATGCTTATTGAGATTTGTGAGATCTTGCTCATGTTCTTGAAGATTACCAAACAATGTTGTAAGTTCCAATGTAGTTATATCATTGGCTTCCTTGATTGTCGTGACCTTAGGTTGCCATTCCCTATTAAGACATCTCAAAATCTTGTTAATAGCAATAACATTGTAAGTAAAATGACCAAGTGTGTGTAAGCGATTTATTATGTGAGAAAATCTCTTTTGCATGTCCGCAATGGTTTCACCCTGCTTCATGTGAAAGAGATCAAACTCTTGAGTTAATGTGTTAATCCTTGCTAATTTGACATTTTTTGTACCCTCACGGGTAACTTATAAAGCATCCCACATTGCCTTAGCGGTAGCACAATATGAGATACTAAAGTATTCATCAACTCCGAGAGCTGATATGAGCATATTTTTAGCTTTCCAGTCATAAGCATAATTTTCTCATCTTTTTCATCCCATTGTGCTTTCGGTTTAGGAAAAATGGCACCCGTAATGGTTAACATAGTTATGGCCATAGGACCTTCTTCTATGACTTTACAAATTTTTCTATCAATAGAATTAATATGCACGCGCATACAATCTTTACAATAGCTATAGTTTTCACCGGTGAAAATAGGCGCTATATTGTACGCCCATTTTGGATCGTTGTTTATTGTCTAAAGAGTTATATGTGAAGCACTAGATGAACCGGCGCTCTGGTACCACTTGTTAGATGATAGGACGTATCTAGGAGGGGGTTTGAAAACTGTGACTTAAAAAAAATAATGAAATCTTAAAACATAGTGAAAGCTACCCAGATACACTCGTCTAAAAATGATCTTCTAATGAAAAGACCGGATATGCGTAAAACCGAATGGAATGAATCAATAAGAATTATTAACACTTAATTCAAATATAATAGATTACTTATACTTTTTAACTATAGTCAGTTACTCCCAATGAATTGTTGAGAAGAAAACCCATAAATTTGCACTTTTGGACTTTTATCGAACACTTGGTGTGCATAATCACACCAAGTCCAATCTATCTTAATTTGTGGTGTTAAAACCAATTATAGAAATCAAAGTGATTACTATATTCCTTAGTAATAGTTCTATCACACTACAAATCCAGACAATTGGAACCACAAGTGTAAATTCACAAATTACAGTAAATAAACGGTAAAAGACGAGAAAGAAAAATGACACGTGATTTGTTTAGGCAGTTCCCCCTGTCGTCCTCGCATGGGGTGATGTACCCTAAATTTCGCCCCTAACTCTTTCATTCGCACTTTCATATCATATTTTGTCATTTGGTCACAATCATTAATAAATAGCTTCATTCATCACATTTGCATCCTATCTTTAAGTTCGCTCTTGTGTTGTTGACTAACTTCTAATCAAAATACAAAAAATATTTGTCTTTGTCTTTTCATATTTGTGTTTTATAGGTACCGAGTCAAAGCATATGACAAATAAGGTTTTCCGGTATTATTTCCCTAAAATCTCTATTTGCAAAGAAAAAGAATTAAAAGTTTTCATTTTTTTCACTGATGCAATCGATTGCTCTTAGAGTGCAATCGATTGCACAAAGTGCATTTTGCATAATTTTTGAAAAAATACACTATGCAAATCGATTTGCACTGTAGTGCAATTGATTGCACAGTGTGAAAATTTGAAAAAAAAATCAGCAGTTTCAAGCTTATCAAAATTTTGGCTCCAATTTTCCTCTAAATTTTGAAAGAATTATCATTAATTCAAATTTTGGCTCCTAGAATCAATTACCAAATTACCACTAATCTCAATCCTAAATTCTATAAATAGAGCCCTCATTTCATTCAAATTTCAAGCTTTTGATAGCCAAATTCACCTTGCTAAAAAAATCTCTCAATTCTCTCCATCTACCAAATTCACTCAAAGCTTCATTTTCAAGAAAAGTTAGTAAGCTTTGCATTGAAGCTTACCAATATTTGAGCTAAACCTTCATCCAAACACTTTTTCTTCATCAATTCTCTACATCCAAGCTTGGAAATTGATTCTTGTGGTTGAATTGAAGCAAATTCTTGAAGTTGTGTTGATAATTCTCTAGATCTACCTTTGGTAAGTTGGATTTTCCATCTTTCATAATGTGATCTCTTGTTGATCTTTGGGTTGATTCATTGAGAATTATTTTATGATTCCAATGGTGCTATTTTCTCATAATTTGATGGAATTTTCGTGCTCAATTGAATCCATGATCATAAGGTGTTTGATGGAAAGTTTAAACAAGAATTTGGTCTTTTAAAATGTTGTTTTGCTGTCTGTAACAGCGTGCAATCGATTACTGTAACAGTGCAATCGATTTCACTAAGTGAAATTTGCTCAAATTTTTGAAAACTTCACTGTGCAAATCGATTTACACAGTAGTGCGATTGATTTGCACAGAGACAGAGTGCATTTATTTGCCTTGTTTTGGGTCAGCTTTGATCCAAAATGCTTTTTCTACTCACTCCTTTTGATTGTTGGTTTGGATTGCAATTTTAAATGTCCAATTTCTCTTTAAATTCAATGGACTTTGTGATGTAGATGAAGTTGGATAAATTTTCATCAATTCAAATCTACCTAAGAGTGAATTATTTAATTCATTTTTGGTGCTTTGGATTAATAATATGTTTAGTACTTTAATCCATCTAGAGGAGTGGTTGAATTTAAAGATGAAATAATTTTGAGGTGGTAATCCAAATTAGCTTATCATTCCCCTCCCTCTTCATCTTATCCCTTTCTTTTTTAATTGTGCTACATGTTAAGGGATGATGATCTCTATATCATTTATCCAAACATGAAGTACATAGATTTCTATTGACCGGCCTCAAAATAGGTGTGACTTCTACATAAGTCCACTTACGATTGCTTAATATAGAGCTAAATTTTTTCCCGATTCGAATAAATGATCATTCGTGGCCCAAACCTATGTTTTCAAGCCCAAGTATGTTAATTTGATCTCTTTGATCCAATAACCTTGAGATTCATTGTGTGGATGCTTTGGTTCTACCAATCCTCTAATGGATCTATATCATTTTTGGTCAACGTGGATCACTTAAACATTATTGATCATTAAATGTTACTTTTGAGGATTCCAAAAATGGATGATATACTTGACAAAAAGCAAATGCAACTTGTTGTGTGAAGGCTTTGGTTATACCAATCCTCTAATGAGTTCCAAATTCAAGTTTCAAGATGGTCATCCAACTAACCACTAATTTCTAACAATTGACATTACTTTATGATTTTATTTTTTATGCTTTATGTACCAATTACTTTAAGCATTTACATTTCATGCCATTTTTATTTTGCTCACTTGAGCATTTGTTCTTATGCCATTTTTATTTTGCTCACTTGAGCATTTACTTCTATGTCATTTTTATTTTTGCTCACTTGAGCTTTCCTCTTCCTTTTAAAGACACTTAATAATCAACATGAACTATAAAAATCATTAATGATACTTGGTTACTATCCTTGGCATTATGGAGTGATGGACTTCTTGGACTTAGGATTAGAGCCCTTGGCCTATATTGGAGACCTTGTGACCTTAATTGATATTTTGTCTGGAGTTCTTGGGGTTTACCTCAAGACATTGGGTTGTTTGTTTATTTTGTGTGCAGGTTATTATGATTACATACTTTGTTTGTAATACGGAATTCACCCGTATACAGCCGTTACTCTGTCCTATTTTTTCGAAGACTTGATACACTTGAAGTTTGGTCTTCTCAAGAGGTCTAGTATCTTTTCTTGGTTTTAATCCAAAGAATGAGAATTCTATCTTGACCCATAATGTCAAGTATTTGCTTCTTGTTGGTTAGATGGTTCTCTTCCTTAGATTTTACCTTATGCTTTAGGATAGTCCCTTCATCTCCTCCCATCTTCTTTAATTTTCAAAACCTTCTCATCTTCTTTCAAAATCTTCTTTGTTTTTAAAATCAAACCGCTTTCATAATAAACCTCGACTTTTTCGAGTGCCTTTTCTTTTAAAACTTCTTTTCTTTAAACAAACTTCAATTCATTTAATCATACTTCAACATCTTTCAAAATTAACAAAAACACTTCAACTCACTCAAACTCTTTTGTGCGCTCGAGCACCTTTACCCTTCAAACTTTTTTTAAGGTGAGACATGATTCATTTATAGTCGAGCAACATTCTCCTATCCCCATGGTTATAAAGGTATCGACTTTTCCACTTGAGTACCAGAAGCATTCTCAAACCCCCACTCTTGTTGATGCAGGGTCCATCTTTCCCACACCTTGTGGGCGTTAGTCGATATTTCTCTCCTAACAATGACAACTTGTCTCCTTGTTTGAAATCAACCAACAGATAAGTCTTTTCTAGCCGAACTACGATGCTCTGACTTTCACATTGCACGAGGTAATACGTAGGCACTAAGTCTTACGATCCAAAGCGAGCAACAAAAATAATAAAAAATATTTCATTTTCTTTTGTTTACAAATACTCATTCATTCTTTTCCTTTAGCAATTAAACCTTTACATGACACTCCTTTTAAAAGAAACCAAACAAAGTGGATCCTACGAAGTACCGTAGATGCTTAGGGTGCTAACACCTTCCCTTTGCATAACCAACCCTCGTACCTCAATCTCTGATCTTTTTGGGTTTTGTTCATTTTTTTCCCATTTCCCTTTGGAAACAATAAAGTGAGGTGGTGACTTCATTGTGTTGAGTTAAGTTAATTAATGGCTTAATCTCAAATCTTTACCGCTACATTTCTATTTCATATCATTACTATCGTAATTGAGCACAGAAAAAGTGGCGACAGAAAAGTGGCGACTTCACTGGGGACAGATTGAACTATTGCTGGTCCATCCCTAAGTGGGTCAATCCTAGCTTTGTTTGTTTCTTTTCTATGAGTGTTTATATATTGTTTTACTTGCTATTTATTACTTCCCATTATGCTATATATATGTTTGTCTGGATTTTCCTGGTTTTCAGGGGTTTGGTGATTTCTTATAAGTCCTCTACCCGGACTTGGGCAAACATAAGATAGGACGGGCGATATAGTCATGTTAACTTTGAGGGAGTAATCCCAAAAAAGGAGATATGAGATCCCCCACTCAGTGGGGGCCCCTTTGATTGTAGTGTCATTTACCAAGTAATCAGGAAGACGTACTGCTTTCAACCTGGGAGCCTGCTGAAGCTGAGGACCGTAGATTACCTAACCCATCTTGGCCTTTTAGGTCTAGTGCGGAAGCTATGACGGAGTAATCCGGAAGTAGTTGTCACGCGATACTACGCTCAGACGAGTTTTTCTTGAGAATATTACTAATTACCTAGTTAATTGGGATGTTGGTAATATCCGAAGGAAGGATATAGACTCTGGGAACCTCTTAGAACCTTGTTCGGCAAGTGATAACCGTTAGTTCATACCTTATGGGTTGTACCTTTGACTCCAGGCTCGTGACTCTGAACTGTGTGATCTTGTTACTATGCAGTGCATTGCATAACATTACATATCATTTGCATCCTCTACATTATTCTTCATACATCCAGGTCATTCAGGATCTTATTCCCAGTTGCTTCTTTCTTCCAGTTAGTCGTCTACAGTCAAGTTGATTCCTCAATACAACTACGGGACTAGAGTTGTTGTCAGATTGAGAATGGAAAATCAAGAACAATACAACCTGGAAGTCAGAATGGAAATCGACGAGTTGAAGTCAGGCATGGCCAAACTTATTGAGATGATGCAAGTCTTTATTTCCAGAGGAGAGCCACCTCAAAGGACTATGATATCTGAAATCCCAACTGTTGTTGTTGACACTCAACCTATCCAGCATACATCTACTACATGGCCAGAGTTTGGGTTACCTCATAACTACTCTCCGCCTGTTGCCATTACTTTAATGGTTGGTCAGTCTTCCCGACCAATCTTTCAGGATCCAGTTTTCATTGAACCTCATCCAATCGTTCATACTGCTTCTCGTCAACTTGCTGCACAAGCTGCTTTTGGGAACCCTCTCTTTGAGTACCATACTACCAGTCCTCGAAGTATGAGTCAGGGAGACTTTGGTGAGTTAGAAGAGTTTAAAGAACAACATCAGACTTTAGAGAAGAGACTCCGAGCTATGGAAGGTAATGATATCTTTGGTATTGCTACTGAAAATATGTGCCTAGTTTCTGATCTGGTTATGCCTCCAAATTTCAAGACTCCAGAGTTTGAGAAATATAAGGGGCATGCTTGTCCAAGAAGCCACTTGGTGATGTACTTTCGAAAGATATCTGCTTACACAAAGAATGATAAGCTGCTTATCCATTGTTTCTAAGATATTCTGAGTAGAGCTTCATGGAAATGGTATATGGGACTTGAGAAAGGTTGTATCCAATGCTTCCAAGAACTTGTCGATGCTTTCATAAAGCAATACAAATACAACCTTGACATGGCACCTGATCGTCGCCAACTGCAAAATATGTTTCAGAATGAGAAAGAATCTTTCAAGGAGTATGCTCAACGATGGAGAGAATTGGCATCTCAAGTTGAACCACCTCTGGAAGAGAAAGAGTTAACTGGTTTGTTCATGGATACTTTTCCCCCTTCTTTTGGGAGAAGATGATTGGTAGTGTGTCCTCCAGCTTCACATACCTGGTGACTATCAGCCAAAGATTAGAAGAAGGAGTCAAGAACGGTAAAGTGTCTAAAGCTGCTGAATCTTTTAATAGTCAAAGAAATACCTTGGGAACTTTCAAAAGAAGAAAGAGGTAGAAGCCAATGTTGTCTCAACTGAGAGAAGAGGACCTCGTTGTAGGCCTCAATACACTAATCAATCACAAGTAGCCGATGTTACTCCTGCGGTCAATGCTCAACCAGTTCATGTCCCTCAATGACAGAATATTGCGCAGAATCAAAATTGTAATAGGACTCAATTTGATCCCATACCTATGACGTATACTAAATTGTATCCTGCATTGGTACACAAAAGCTTGATTACAACTACGCTTCTGATTCCTCGAAATCCTCCTCCAGTCGAGTTCAGATCTGGCCTTCACTGTGAATTTCATCAGGGAGCTTCCGGTCATGATTTAGAAAGTTGTTATACATTGAAAAACAGAGTGCAAGAATTGGTGAAATCAAATACTCTCACTTTCAAATAGGCAGGTCCTAATGTTATCAACAATCCTTTTCCAAAACAAAGTGGTTGAAGACTGAGTCGGGGTACCCTTAAGTCACTTCCTAAAGCCAGTGTTTCAAACAGGACAACTCATCCTTGTTACTGATTAGTCACTAGGCCATGTTTCTTTCTGTTTGCATTTTCCCCTTGTTTATGTTAAAATTGTTGCTTTCAAATTTTGTTTGTACTTTCATGTTAATTCTAATGAAATGAGCATTTCAATATTTTGATTAAAATTATTTTCATTTACTGCTTTCAAATATATTTCTCTTGTTTACTCCCTTTATCAAGATTTTGTTTATGTAAAGATTTGAGGGAGGATGATGAAAATGAAATACCCATAATTGTTGCTGGTATGTGCCCCTGTTTAATTTTCTTAAACTTGAGGATGTAGATTGGCTTTCGGGCCTTTCGTGATCCAAAGGTGGAAGATGATTGAACACTAGAGTGCCCAAAAATTTGCACTCGCATGAAGTGGTCCGAACTTCGACTGGAATAGGAATCAGGGAGATCTTAGCGTCGATCTAACTAAACTAGAGAAGGTCTTGGATTAACTTTGGCTGGATAAGAATCAGAAAAATCCTCGAATCGAAGTAGCTGAACCAGACAAAAGTCTTGGAATATCTTCAACTGGAATACGAATCAGGGAGATTTTCGCGTCGATCTTACTGAACCAGAGAAGGTCTTGGATTAACTTTGACTGGATAAGAATCAGAAAAATCTTTGAATCGATTTAGCTGAACCAGACGAAAGTCTTGGAATATCTTTAACTGGAATACGAATCAGGGAGATCTTCGCGTCGATCTGACTGAACCAGAGAAGGTCTTGGATTAACTTTGGCTGGATAAGAATCAAAAAAATCTTCGAATCGATTTAGCTGAACCAGACAAAAGTCTTGGAATATCTTCAACTGGAATACGAATCAGGGAGATCTTCACGTCGATATGACTGAACCAAAGAAGGTCTTGGATTAACTTTGGCTGGATAAGAATCAGAAAAATCTTCGAATCGATTTAGCTGAACTAGACAAAAGTCTTGGAATAACTTCAACTGGAATACGAATCAGGGAGATCTTCGCATCGATCTGACTGAACTAGAGAAGGTCTTGGATTAACTTTGATTGGATAAGAATAAGAAAAATCTTCGAACCGATTTAGATGAACCAGACAAAATTCTTGGAATATCTTCAACTGGAATACGAATCAGGGAAATCTTCGCGTCGATCTGACTGAACCAGAGAAGGTCTTGGATTAACTTTGGTTGGATAAGAATCAAAAAAATCTTCGAATCGATTTAGCTGAACCAGACGAAAGTCTTGGAATATCTTCAACTGGAATACGAATCAGGGAGATCTTCGCGTCAATCTGACTGAACCAGAGAAGGTCTTGGATTAACTTTGGCTGGATAAGAATCAGAAAAATCTTCGAATCGATTTAGCTGAACTAGACAAAATTCTTCCATAGATGTAATTTTTCTTTTGAGGGGACTACCAGGTCATATGAGTAGTCAACGGTATTTACTGATTCGTCTTTCCCTGAAACGGTAAAGAGTCAGTCATATACAATGTCATGATGTATGAAATGCATGATATATTAATCAATGATGCTCTCAACATAAATGATATTGAGCTATATGATGCGTATATGTACGTATCACGGTATATGGAAATGTAATGTTTTAGCCGGGGAAAATAAATCCCGGATAGCTGCTGGAGACAAGAGTTGAATTCTTCGTTTCTGCTGGGGATGATGAACGAATATGATTGCAAGAATAAACCTACAGGAGAAGATAACTCTGTTGGGGAATTAAACTGATGTGGAGATTACTCTGTGGGGAAGAGATGTTCTGCTGAAGATTCCACTGATAAATTTCGTCGGGATGAATTATCGTTGCTGGTGATACTGAACCTGTTGAGGATTGAATTCCTGTTTGTGGAAGGGAAGGACTTTTGCTGGAGACAATCTCTCAGTGGCGACGTTATTGGGGATAACCTGTTAGACTTTTGTGGGGATAATCCTCTGAATTCTGCTGTGAATGATCCTTTGAACTCGGCTGTGGAGATTTATTTTGTACTCCGCTGGGGATAAACTTCCAGAGTCTACTGGGGATGATGCTTCAACTTCATTGGGGGAGCTTTTTCAGACTGTGCTGGGAAAATTTTAACTCCACTGGGGGTATCTTGTACCCTGCCGGGGAACATTATTACACTCCGTTAGGAAATATTAAGACTGTCGGGGATATCAAGCCTTTCTAGTATTGATGGTAGATAAACTCTGCTTGGGGAAAGCATTGCTGATTCGCTCATAGTTGCGAGTCTCAGCTGGGGGAGAGCTACCATTACTATCTTACTCTGCGGGGAGTGAAGGAATCTTAGCCATATTCTTCAGCTGAATTTACTGTCGTACCTGGTGGACAGAGCAACTACAGCTTGGACAATTCTATTTCCCTTGTTTCTGATATTACCAGTAATTCGTCTTTTGTTTCGTATGTAAATATTTGTGAGCAACAATTAATGTCAAATGCATATATCAAAAATGAACATTGGACGTTCTTTGCAAAACAAAACAGATAAAAGAATAACAGTTTGAAATTTCTTTGAAAATGAATTGTATTGATTTTGAAGTTTGGCTTGTAAATATGCGTTTTTTGTACAAGAGGTTGGCGTCCAAGTAAGAGAACACTGCCGAACAATAGAATTTACATAATTTGTGAAAAACTACACAAAACAGCTATGTGAATAATCCCACTGGGTTCCAACTCTGCTATTGCCCTTATGTCCTCGAGCATCTCATCACTTTGCTGCTTGGTTGAAGATGAATCAGATTGATTAGTGTCGTCCGAGCTTGATAGTCAATATCAAAGTCTAGATGCAAGGTGATCCAATGAGACATAGTGTTACGCTTTGATCCCTAATTTTTTCCTGGACCGCCCTTTGGGGTTTTCAGTCCATCGGGATACCCCTTTTTGCCCAAGCCGCCTTTTCAGGTTTTCGACTTGCCGGGTGTACAGATTTTTCATTTTCGTCCCTTATTTTTGCCCGAACCCTTTTGGTTCGCCGAGAAGCCCTTATTTTTTCCTAGGCCATTCAACCTAGCGGGTCTTTGATTATGCGTATTATCTTTTCACTATGTCTACATTGACGGGGTGAGGAAGGTCGTCACCGTCCATGGTGGTTAGAATCATAGCTCCGCATGAGAAAATGTTCTTAACCACAAATGGCCCTTCGTAAGTAGGGGTCTATTTTCCCCTGGCATCACCTTGAGGTAAGATAATGCGCTTGATTACCAGATCCCCAACTTGATACTCTTGTCGTCTGACTTTCTTGTTAAATGCCTTGATCATCCATTTCCGGTACGTCTGACCATGACAAATAGCAGTAAGTCTCTTTTCGTCGATTAGGTTCAGCTGATCAAGCCGGATCTGAATCCAGTCATCTTCACTCAAACCTGCATCCTTCATGATCTGAAGAGAGGGTATCTGAACTTCAATAGGCAAGACTGCCTCCATGCCATATACCAAGGAATAGGGTGTTGCCCATATTGACGTCCACGCTGAGGTACGGTACCTATGAAGAGAAAATGGTGACATCTCGTGCCAGCCTTTGTATGTCACCGTCATCTTCTGCACAATCTTCTTAATGTTCTTATTTGCCGCTTCGACAACCCCATTCATCTTTGGTTGGTAGGGAGAAGAGTTATGATGCTGAATCTTGAATTGCTCGCAGAGCTCGGTGATCATCTTGCTGTTAAGATTGGTACCATTGTCCGTAATGATCCTCTCTGGTACACCATATCGATAGATCAGATTGTGTCGAATGAACCGTGCCACGACGTTCTTGGTTACAGTAGAAAAGGAAGCTGCTTCAACCCACTTTGTAAAGTAATCAATTGCTACCAGGATAAAGCGATTCCCGTTAGATGTCGTAGGTCTGATCTCGCCGATCATATCAATGCCCTACATTGCAAAAGGCCAAGGTGCCGTCAAGACGTTTAGAGGGACTGGAGGTATGTGCACCTTATCAGCATAGACTTGGCACTTGTGGCATGTCCGAGAATGCTGATAACAGTCGGCTTCCATTGTGGACCAATAATATCCTTCCCGTAGGATCTTCTTTGCCATGGTGTGTCCACTGGAATGAGTTCCGAAAGTACCTTCATGTAACTCCGCCATGATCTTTTCTGCTTCGTTCTTATCCACACATCGTAGTAAGGTCGAAGCATGGTTACGCTTGTAAAGAATGCCATTGCTGATGAAGAACTTCACTGTGAACCTCCTCAGAAACTTCTTATCATTAACAGATGCACCCTCGGGGTATTCCTGAGCCTCAAGGTATCTATTCACCTCATGAAACCACGGTTTTTCTGTTACCTCTTCAGTCTCAACGTCACAGCAATATGCAGGTTCGTCCCATCTTTCGATGATAATCCGGGGAGCTTCGTTGTCCCAATTGACTTTGAACATAGAAGACATCGTAGCCAGCACGTCCGCTAACTGATTCTCCTCTCTAGGGAAGTGTTCAAAGGTTATCTCCTCGAAATGGGGAAGCAATATCAACACATACTCCTTGTAAGGAATAAGATTTGGGTGTTTCATATCCCACTCGCCCTTGATCTGGCTGATCACGAGAGCGGAATCTCCGAAGACACTCAGAAACTTAATCCTTAGGTCAATTGCTGCTCGAAGACCCATGATGCACGCTTCATACTCCGCCATATTATTGGTGCAGTTGAAACATATTCGAGCGATGAACGGAGTATGAGATCCTTTAGGAGATATGATCACGGCGCCAATGACATTACCCAAAGCGTTCGAAGCTCCATCAAAGTACATAGACCATCGGGATCCTTCCTCAGGTCCTTCATCCGGTCCAGGTGTCTCACAATCAGTCACCAACATGATATTTTCGTCCAGGAATTCAAAGTTTATAGACGGGTAATCATCCATTGCCTGATATGCCAAATGGTCTACCAACACACTTCCCTTGATTGCCTTTTGGGTCGTATACTAGATGTCATACTCAGTCAAGATCATCAGCCATCTTGCTATTCTTCCGGACAAGGCAGGCTTTTCGAAGATATACTTGATTGGATCCATCTTTGAAATCAATAGAGTAGTGTGAGTCAGCATATACTATCTCAGTAGGCGAGCAGCCCATGCCAAAGCGCAGCAAGTTTTCTCGAGCAACGAGTATCGGGTCTCGCAATCGGTAAACTTTTTTCTAAGGTAATAAATAGCATGCTCTTTTCGGCCAGACTCGTTATGCTGCCCCAGCACACACCCCATTGAGTTATCGAGTACTGTCAAGTATAAAATCAGAGGTCTCCCTTCAACTAGAGGCATCAGAATAGGTGGCTCTTGGAGATACTCTTTGATCCTTTCGAAAGCGGCCTGACATTCATTATTCCAACGTACTACTTGATCTTTCTTCAGTAGTTTGAAGATTGGTTCACAAGTAGCTGTTAGGTGCGAGATGAATCGGGCAATGTAGTTCAGACGTCCCAGAAAGCCTCTGACCTCTTTCTCTGTTTTGGGAGCTGGCATCTCTTGTATGGCCTTTACCTTGGAAGGGTCCACTTAAATACCTTTATCGCTTACGACAAATCCCACCAGCTTACCAGATCTCACCCCGAAGGTGCATTTCTTCGGGTTTAACCTCAGCTTGTAGAACTTTAACCTCTCAAATAACTTCTGAAGGTGGTCCAGATGTTCTTCCTCAGTCTGGGACCTTGCAATCATGTCGTCGACGTATACCTCAATCTCATGATGGATCATGTCATGAAACAAAGCAACCATGGCACGCTGATACGTTGCCCCAGTGTTCTTCAATCCAAAAGGCATGACTTTGTAGCAAAAGGTACCCCACTGAGTAACAAAGGTTGTCTTCTCCATGTCTTCGGGGGCCATTTTAATCTGATTATAACCAGAGAAACCATCCATGAAGGAGAAGACTTTATGCTGAGCGGTGTTGTCAACCAGAACATCAATATGAGGTAGAGGGAAGTCATCCTTGGGGCTTGCTCTGTTTAGATCCCTGTAGTCAACACACATTCAAACCTTTCCATCCTTCTTCGGCACCGGAACCACATTGGCCACCCACTGTGGGTAAGAAGTAACTGCTAGAAAACCGGCGTCAAACTATTTCATAACTTCAGCCTTGATTTTCTCAGACATCTCTGGGCGCATTCGGCGGACCTTCTGTTTCACTGGAGGACAGTCTTCCTTAGTAGGCAAGCAGTGAACCACAATATCGGTATCCAACCCAGGCATATCTTCATAAGACCAGGCGAAGATCTCAACATAGTGATGCAACATCTGAATCAATCGTTGCTTCACACTAGGCTCCAGATTTGCACCAATCTTGACCTCTTTCTTGTCTACCTCTGTACCCAGATTTACTGATTCCACCGGCTCTTCGTGTGGCTGAATAACCCTCTCCTCTTGGAGTAACAGTCTTGCAAGTTCACCAGGCACTTCGTAATCATCTTCACCTTCGTCTTCGGCTAAGTTGATCGGATTTTCGAAGTCATAACTGGCAGTAGCAGAGTCATTACCAGTGAGATCCAGAGTGGATGTAGACTTGTATATGTGAGTGTGTGTAAAATAGTTGTTTTGCAATATGTAATAAAAGAAAAACAAGGAGTGCAAAATTTGAAATGCAAGAAACGTCCAATGCTTTTATTAATGACATATGAAAAAGACACACATAAAGCCCTCACAAATGAAGCCACGGTGCCCCGGGTAAGACATCGGGCCGTAGAGTCTAAAACATTGTCTGTTACAAATTCAAAAAAAAAAGTTTCATTACTGGGTAACAAAAGAAATAGGGATGAAGTCCTTTTCTATCCAGTTGCTTGGTCCACCGTCGGTCGTAGGATAGATCCAATTGTCGAACTCAGACTCTTCAACGTTGTCTTCAATGGCATTCACTCCCGAGTTGCTGATGAACACGGGAGGTCTTCCAATCTTTGCATTCCGAACAACCCTTTGAGCTTTTGTAGTGAAATACAAACCAAACTTGTCAGTCTTCTGTGCAAAATCAGGGAGTTGGCCCCAATTTGCACACCCACCTTTCTCGACAACAGCCTGGGCATCCTTAAAGGAAGCCATCTTCATAGGAGAATCTTCAACAACAGTCTCAGTTGATGCCAGCGTCTGTGGAACCTCTTCAAAATGCTGAAATAGGGTCTCAATGAACTCCCCATCCATCTCTACATATAGGAAAGAGTTGAGGTGGCTCACCATGTACTCTTCCTCTCCTTGTACTGTCATAATCTTCCCTTTTACTGGGTACTTCAGCTTCTGGTGGAGCATTGAGGTTACGGCCCCAGCTTTGTGGATCCATGGGCGACCCAGCAAACAAGAATAAGATGGCCGAATGTCCATCACGTAGAATGTAGAGTTGAAAAACTGAGAACCAACCTTAATCGGAATATCTGCTTCTCCATGCACCATCCTCTTAGACCCATCAAAGGCCCTAACAATGATGTTGCTTGGTTTCAACTCCAACCTTTCACAGTCCAACCGGTCTAGATCTTTCTTTGGCAAAACGTTCAACGAGGAACCAGTATCCACTAATACATGAGCAAGAGTAGTGCCCCTGCATTCAATGGAGACATGCAGGGCATCATTGTGATTCTTCCCTTTAGCAGTCAAGTCGGTGTCAGAGAAACCCAACCCATTATCGGCAGTCAGACTAGCCACGCATTCTTTAAACTGATCAGTCGATGTTTCTTAAGGTACGTGTGCAGTCTTCAAGAATGCAATCAGAGCCTTGGCATGGGCCTCTGAGCATAGCAACAGTGATAGCATAGAGATTTTGGATGGGGTTTGCCCTAGCTGTTCGACTACATTGTAGTCACTCTTTTTGATAATCTTTAGAATCTCTTCCATCTCTTGTCTAGAAGCTTCAATGGTAATTGTCTTCGGTGCCTCCGTCTGGGCAGGCCAATTAGTGGTCCCTTTGCCCCGAGTATTAGATGACTCGGCGACAGGGGTAAGAATAGGAACTTGGACAGGAATGGTAGCAGGTACACTGGAAGGTGTAATAACAACAGGTTTTCGGGCAGTTGGAGGAGAGATATCAAGTGAGAAAAGTCTTTTGCTGCGGGTGACTTTAGCAGGTCCAACAATATTGCTGACGTCGGTATCAGCATCTAACTCTTGTTTAACTCCATGAAAATAAACATCATCCCCGTAGTGCCAAGGGACAGCTTTATCAGAGGTGTAGGGGATAGGCCCTGGAACAGTGATGATCAATGGTGAGATTCTTGGAACAGATGTAATTCTAACAGGCTTCCTTGAGGGAACCTTGGAAGAATTGTCGAGAATGGTGATAATGGCAACTTCTTCAGTATGAACTAAAGGAACAACAGTCTTCTCAAACAGAATTTCCTTACTATCCATCAGGCGTTGGACACCTGTCTTCAAAAGATGGCAACCGGTTGGTAGGGCGGAACACATACGACAACCTTCGTTACAGCCCGGAAATAAACCGGCTAGCAAAAGGTTCTTCTTCACAGTCATCAAAGGGGTAACAATGTCGTTCACAGAAATCACAAACGAGTCTTCATCTATAGCATTTACTCCATGCTTGGGCATAGGAGAAGTCACAACATTAGGTCTTTTGGGTGCCTCGAACTCAATCTCCTTAGCATTAATTAAGTCTTGTATTTTGTTCTTCAAAGACCAACAATCATCTGTATTATGCCCCGAGCTATCAGAGTGAAAAGCACAACGGGCATTAGGGTTATACTTTGGTGATGTAGTGTTGGGGTTTTTCGGGGCTTCCCTTGGAATCACTAGATTGGTTTTCAATAACTGTGGCAGAATCTGAGATAAAGTCATGTTGAGATGGGTGAATTGCCTTCGAGGTCTCTCGGCCTTTTGTTGATTGTTGTGTTGAGTAGCACCAGCAGGTCTTGAAATAACAACCGCATTAACAGCTTGGCGGCGTTCAGGTCTATTCTGGCTTTTCGAAATGTAGACAGCACTGGACTCCTTCTTAAAAGGCTTTTTCTAGGTGCTCGATGAAGCACCCTTTTGTATCTTACCAGCCTTAATACCAGCCTCAATCCTCTCACCGGTCATAATTAGCTCCGTAAACCCAGACGAAGAGCTTCCAATCAGGTGGTTGAAAAATGGACCAGACAAGGTCCCTAGAAACATATCCACAAGCTCCCGATCAGCCAAGGGTGGTTGCACTCTTTCGGCGAGGTCCCTCCACTTCTGAGCATAATCTTTGAAACCTTCACCCATTCCCGTTGACATACCCTGGAGTTGGGTACGCATGGGAGCGAGGTCGGCGTTGTATTGGTACTGCTTGTAGAAAGCAGCAGCCAAATCTTCCCAACTGGTGATACTGGCTCCGTCTAACTGGTAGAACCATTCAAGTTGAGTCCCTGAGAGACTGTCTTGAAAGAAGTGGATCCATAGGTTCTTATCAGCGGTGTACGGCTGAATCTTCCTTACATATGACCGGAGGTGCAGCTTCAGACAAGAAACTCCGTCATACTTAGCAAAGGCTGGTGCCTTGAACTTGTGGGGAATTACCACCCCAGATGATAGACCCAGATCACCAAAGTCCAGACCAGGCACTTTCTGAACTTCCATCGCACTCAACCGGTCTTCCAGTTGCTTGTATCTATCCTCAGCTGGAGGATACTGGTCTTCGTCGAAGTCCGTCTCATTATCTGAGACCACAGGGCTAGGAGCCCTCCTTTCTTTCTAACTATCTTTCCCCCCAGATGAGGTGGTCAAATCAACTTCATCCCGTAGCCTGTTTCCAAACCAATGACCTGTGTTAAACAGGACTGTCCTCTTCTTTTTCTTCTTCTCTTTCAGAATCAAGGTCTTCAGATCTTGCTGACCCTTAACTAGATTCATGAACAGCTCTTGAAATTGGGCATTTTGAGCCTGTAGGGCCTTGATTGCTTGCTCGGTTGATAGTTCAGCAGACATGATGAGTGTTGAAATAAACAGCGAAGAAGATAAGAGACCTGTAATGGGTACCTGTTATGAAGTGCATGGTATGAAATGAGTATGCTATGATTTCAAAGACATCGAGAGATTCAAATTTGTAAACAAGAAATGAAACACACTTTTATTAGATAAACTTTGAAATTCAAATTGTTCAACAGATGCCCTTAAGGCGTTACAAGAAATGAAATACTGAAAAGTAAATAAAAACTGGAAAGGAAATAATCAAAGGACAATCAGTGCTCCCATGGTCGCTTCTTGTCGGTGCGGACATAGTCATTGAGGATCCGCTCGTTCTCCAGCTGCCTAGTTAACTTCTGGATCTTCTGCTCTTGCTCGTTAAACTTTTCTCGGTAAGCATCCCGCTCTTCTCTCAGCTGCATCCAAGACCTTTTTAGTGCACCAATGTCAGTGGGCATGTAAGGATGAAGGATGGTAGGAAGAACCCCCTCTTCATTAGCAACTTCAACAATGATAGGCAGGAAGGCTTCATACGGCATACCCAGCTTTTAGGCACGGATACGAACCCATCTGAGATATGGCTCCATTGGAAGAGAAGTCTTTGGACCCAGCTCATGTGGACCAGATCTGTGAACTCTATCCCAAGCCCTTATGAATCTGCAGCGTTGCTCATCGCTATCCCCTTGAAAATCAAAGATGATATTAGGCATTAGCAATTCATGAGGTCCTTCTCTTCTGGCTCTCCCAAACTGATGTAAGGCCAAGCATGGATTATAAGAAATTCCTATGTGGGTTCCTATCAGTGGAACATTGGGGTACTCCCCACAACGATCAATAATAGCCACCTCGTCCATACCCTTGATAGTCCAGATGATGTCATTATGAGAGAGAGACATAACCTTATAGGCCCAGCCCATGCCTTCTTTGTTCTTCAGCACTGATTTGGGGAGGTGCGAAATAAACCACCTCGCCAATAATGAAGCACAACACATCAGGGTTCCCCGCTTCCGAGCAGTACGAGCATAAAGCTGATGAAGAATGTCACCCAAGAGAGTGGGTACAGGATTACGAGAGATGAAGATTTTCACCACATTCACATCAGTAAAGGAGTCAGGATTTGGAAACAATACCAAGCCATATATCAGAAGAGCCAGAATATCTTCGAATGCCTTGAAGTCTAGACTATCCCAGAAATAATTAGCCTTACCAACCAAGAACTTAGTCAGAAATCCCTTTGCTCCACTTATAGTCTCCCAATTAGCCATTACCTCCTCCTTGGTCATATGAAGGGCTGAAGCAATCTCTTCTGGCCTAAGGATCTTCTCCCAACCAGTAAATGGGGTCTGCTCCAGAATAGAGATACCAAGCAGGTCAGAGAACTCTTCTAAGGTGGGGACCAGTTGGTAGTCCTGAAAAGTAAAACAATGGTACAGTAGATCATAGAACTGGACCAGGACACTCATCATCTGCTCGTCCAATTTGGAGGTAACCAAACTGAGAAGATACCCATGTCTTCTGATGAAGGAGGTAGTATCAGGCATCTTTGCAATCAGTTCTTTAAGCATGGTGGGAACTTGGACAAAGTTGATCCGGATGGTATTCTTACGCATGGGCATCATGACCTACAAAACATAACAAATATGAATCCCTCCTGTCTTTGAAATAGGTTAGTTCAATGAAAGATGTATATGCAATGTTATGATGCCATGATGTCATGATAGAAAGCACATCACAAGTATCCACAAATAGCAAACATGGTAAAGGCACACAAGTCACACAGAGAGCCCTTAGATTTCAGGCTGGCAAGGAGCTTAGGTACTACCCTCTTTTAGTTCAGTTGGTTTAAACATGTCCTAAAAATAGTAACCGGGTTCTAGAGGATGTCAATATCACTGACTACCCTCGATCGGTCATAATTCTAGTTTAGCAACCTTTTCTTGCGGCCGGAATCATCGCGAGAGTTTAATCTCATTAAGTGTAGTATAATGCTACTGTTCTATGGCCAAGTTGGTCAATTTAAAGGTTCTAAGGTCATTTGGTGCTTAATGACCCCTTAGATGACCCATATTCTCCTCCTTCCAACACAAGGGATATCGGTACAATCTAAAGTGTCACACCAACGTAGCTACTGCTTCAACTGTATCGGTCTACGCTGTACAGTTCCCTCACATTTTATTGCTACTTACCTAAAGGGTATCCCCTAGATCCGGGTTAGGATCTATAGTAACTCCGATTCAAGCCCACAAATATAAAGCATACAAAGCAAATAATCGAAAACACAATGATCTAATCCTAAGGTACACCCCACTTATTAAGCGCCCCCAACAGAGTCTCCAATTCGGTGATACGGTGGGAGAGAACTGACTGTTTTTCGGGATGCTGGTTTGTGTTTTGCGTTTGTATTCGCAAAATGTCGCGGTAAGCAAGAGTCGCCACCGTCTTTTATTTTATCCAACAAGGAAAGGAAAAAAATAGAAAAATTCCTTTTTTGAGACGTTTCTCGGGTCCGGGGGGTAGATTATAGAAAGGGAAGGTGTTATCACCCTTTCTATTCGTGGTTATCCACGGGCTCTTAGGTACTTGCGCAAAGTGTTTTCAAAATTTTGCTTTCTTTTGTGTTTGTGGGTTTGAAGGAGTTTTTGTTTGAAAGGTGTAAGTGTGAAAATTTGTTTCGTTTTGAAAGAGCAAGTACTTAAGAACCATCTACCTACTCGAAAAAGGAATCAATCTGTGCTAATGTCCTTTAGACAATGTTATCCCACTATTGATGAGTAGGTAGCATCGTCGTTGGAGTTTTAAGGGTCAATTCGATTAAGGGACGTGCGGTCACTAAAGCAATGTTAGGACGCCTTAGCGGTAACCCTAATGTCTTAGATCATTTTTCCGAGGCAACCGTTTCGAGGCAACTATGATCTTTGGACAAGAGGACAACATGTAAAACTTCCTATACTTAATGACCGCGTACGAAGGCAACGAAGTGGGGTGTACCCTAAGAGTGTGCATGTGCGAGTGTGTTGTTTTCAGTTTATTTTATCTTTGTACATGTTAGTGGTTATCTATGTTGATTTTAGGTTTAAACATTTGATCTTGTCATGCATTCCCTATTATCAAACGTCTAACAGTTTATGAGTTGCGAAAATTAAATTGCGGAAATTTAACTAACTATTACAAGGCGTCGGGTATTTACATTGCCAAAAGCAACCCTTGAAATAAAATGCGGAAAATAAATAAAGTGATAAAATAGTAACGTCCTATTAAACTATACATCCCAGGAAACAGATACAATATTGAAATAAAATGGATCGCGTGCGGGAATTAAATCGGGTGCAAGTTTAGGGTTTTGACCCTTTAATGAAAGAAATGATTTTTTTTGGTTATTTTTAATTAATGGAAGAAATTAAATTGGATTAATTACTAAATTAATAAACTAATTAATTAATTAATAAAAATAATATTTTTGGATTTTTGATATTTAAAGAAATAAAAATAAATTTGATCAAAGTTAATAAAACCTAATTGTCTAAGTTTATTTCAATTATTGCAAAATATATTAAAAGTTATTCCTAATTAAAACTAAATTAATTAAATTAATATTTATTAACAAAAATAAGTTACTAAAATTTAATTAAAACAAAGAAAATATTTTTGGTTTTTAATTTTATTAAGAAAAAAATTGATTGGTTAGTTAAATAATAAAAATAATAACAATAAATAAATAAAATAGATAGAAAATAGAAATAGAAAGACTTAGGGGGGTTTGGGCCCAATTTGGAGGTTGGAATGGCAATTCAGATGCCCAATAGGCGCTGGCCTTGGCTGACTTTTCTTGATTCCATGTGGCACGTTGACTTGGTAGCATGGTAGGCATCCCATCTGGACCACCAGATCTGGCCTGGGGCCATCTGGCAGGTGATTGAGTGAGGGAGTATGATATGCTGCACGCTTGGAATTACACTGGATAATATGTGAAAAAATAATAACAATGCAATATGGGGGACCTGGGATTCGAATCCAGGTCCTGTTGATCAATGGATACACGCCCTTGCCACTCAACCATTGTGCGTTAGTTGTTATAGTATTGCAAACTAATAATAATAAAACAAAAACAAATTAATGTATCAGGAAAAAAATAAAGCGCGCCAGATTTGAATGGACAAATGATGATGCAACACGCCATCATCCTTGTCATTGAACCGTGGCCAAAAATCAAAATACATATACCAACGGACAAAGGTCCGTCGCTATAGGCCATGTCTGTTCCAAAATCTTGCATAGGCCATATATATGAAAAGTGGCACCATAGTTAAACTCGTCTTGTTCCACTGAACAAGATGGTACCCTTCACACAAGCCAATTGTTCCTGTAATGGAAAGCCCTAAAAAAAACCTAAAGAACCCCTCCATGGCGTTTTACGATACACAGCACAAGAATGAAATTGATTATTGCATAAAGTTAACAAATAACATGAGGAATCAGAAAATGCAATCGTTTTTTAGAATGGATGCAAGAATAAATATTTAAGATTTCATGAACATAGAGGATTCGTGAGATGCTTATAGTTCTCTAGGACGCAGGAGAATGAGTGATTCTGATTGGTTTTGCTTCTGAGAATTGCCAGGAAGCGATTGTGATGTTTGTTAGGTCTTGAAAGTGCCTCCAAGCTTGATTTCAGTCTCACACTTTTTGTCAATTTTTGCAAGTTTTCTTTTGGTGTTCTGGCAGTCTCTAGCCCTTGAATTTGTGTGCTTTCACTTGTATATGTATGCTGCAATGTATTAGGTCAACAAATTGGTCTTGAATCCTTGTACATTAATGCCTTGAGATTGGATTTGATCCTCCATTGAAAACTTGCTTAATTTGCCAAAAATCCAATCTTTTTGCACATGTAATGCTTGATACGTATTTGATCATGATATTGATGGTGATTAGGTCCTGAAAATAGAAAAAGATCTCATGTAATCAAGTTTTGGGATTTTATTTGATTTAAATTGATTTAAAATGAATTAATTTAATAAAAAATCAAATAAAATAATAAAATTTATAAACGGACACAAGGCTGAAGCTAGGACACGTGTGCAATAGGGCAAGTTCAAATCAAATGGAAAAGAATGGGCCTATTTGACAAAATTTGAAGTTTTGGGGATAGTTGACTTTCGGCAATTTTGCAAAAATGCCCAACTTCAACAATGCATAACTTCTTCAATTTTGAACTTTTGGAAGTGTTCTTGGACTTTTTAGAAATCTTGAGATGTCCTCTAACCAACCCTTTTTGTCTAATATCATTTTGATATTACATTCTCAAGTTATAAGCTTTGGAAAAAAAAGTGTTTTTGTTGACTTTCAAAAATGACCTATAATGTCCAAATTTGTAACATTTTTTGAGTGCATTTCTTAATCTTGGGGTATGAAGATGGATTGTAGTAAATTGCATCCTATTCAAAATGAGCTTTGTATGGGTCATTTCTCATAAAGTATGAGAAAGTTATGCTTGGTCAAAGTTGAGTTGACTTTTCCTACAAAACCCTAATTTAGCAACTTTTGAGTCTTGATGAATCTTGAGCAATCCTTGATGAATCATGATCAACCCTTGATCAAATGATGAAATATCCTTCAAAATGAGAATGTTGAAAAAAAATCTTGAAGTTTGACTGTATGTAGGTCACAGTTGACTTTTGCCCTAGCATAGTCGATTTTGGGACTCTTTGAGCAATTGACTGACCAAACTTCCTCTGCAAGGCTTGAAATTTGACATGGATGAACTTGAGAGCATATTAGGACATTGGGTAGAACTTGATGTGATTTGGACTCAAGGATCTTGATGCAACACAAAACCCTAATTTGAGGTTGACTGTCTTAGGAGATAGCTTTGACTGTCCAACTCTTGAGCAATCTTGAACCACTTGGAGATTTTTCTTGCCATGTTTTGAGAGATATGAGAGGGAAAATTTTGGGTTGCAACAGTATGCTTTTGAATAAAACTTTGCTGAGGATATACAGGCATTGTTTCAACTCCCAAACACCAGAGAAATAAGGAAGTTAATCCCTCGTTCACCCTTTTGAGCCTAGAAGTTGGAGTTTATTTTTATATGAAAAAACTCGCAATCTTAACCTGGGGATGGGTAGTTCTCAGTTAATTTGGATGTGCTTTCAATTACAAGAGAAATCGTGCAAGACACCTTTTAATAAAGGTCGCGATTAAGCTTTACTTTGCACACAGCAAGAAGTGTCAAAGATGCTCTCAACCAAAAATGACAAAGATGGTTCCCCGTAATCATTGAGCAAGGCAGTCATTATCTTTCCAAAAAGAAAAATGAAATGAAAACAAAAATCAAAAGAAATTTTCCACTAATTCAAAACCTATGAAGGAGACAGGCAAAAAAATGGGGCATCCTGCTGACTGTAATTCCAAATGAAACAGTTCAGGCAAAAACTGGGGCATCCCGTTGATTGTAATCTCAAATGAAACAGTTCAGGCAAAAGTTGGGAATAATAAATTCAATCAGAAGAGGTCTTCAAATCCTCAAAATTATCAACCAGAGTTAACAAAAGTCCTCAAAACAACAAAATGATGTAAGAAGAAGTGACTGCCATTCTCAAGAATTCCTTAGCTTCTGAGCCATCGTCATTGCTGCCATTAGTGCAATTCCAAAATCTCTTGGAACCTGAATGCATATTCTGAATTAACTAAATGTAGGTCTGAAGAACATCACAAAGATTGGGTTAGGTACAAATAAACTTAGAGCCTTTATCCTTTATTTCTTAAGCCGTGAACCATACCATGTTACAATCCTTAAAAGACCTAATTGAAGCCAGGTTTCTTTTGAAAGCATACTACAACAAGGTTGCGTAAATTGACTCCTATGATCTTTTTCGAATCATTTGTTTTGGTTTCATACCTTTCTCTTTCACTTTAAAAGTATAAACCATTGTGTTTTAACCAGTGACGCATTTTCTATACACCAATAATATCATTTCAAAAATGATTTTAAATTCAAAAACTTTTGCATAAACTTTGCATTAAAATTACTATGTTTGAATAAAAAAATTTGTTGCAAACAAGCTTTCCTTGTCAAGGAATTTCAAACAGCTGAGAAACTTGGTCAGTGACCCTATCAGGGGCAAGTATCTTCCAGATCCAGTTGTGAATCAGTTCAAGATTTATTGCTCAGTGCGAGTTTACTCATAATTGTTTAGCCAGAAGATCACTTTCAAGACTCATACTGGGACATTCCTTTCCAACAGTCATTTCAAGAACTGAAGCCATGATCAGTTTATTCCCAACAAACATTTCAAGAGTTAAAGCCATGATCAGTTTATCTCCAATAGTCATTTCAGAATTGAACGCGTGATCAGCTCATTTCCAGTAACTTTCGACTGAAGCCATGATCAGTTTATCTTCAGCAGTCAGCTAATCTGGGACAAATCCCCAAGCAGCTTTCCATGTCCTTCCTCATAGGATCATCAGTTCAATACAATTTACAAGTGTGACAAATTTGGGTTCAAGACATTTTTCTTCCCAAACAATTTGGCAGAGTTCTCTGTGTTGAGGAATCAAACTTCCAATCTTACCTCCACAAAAGAGTCAAACTCCATTTTCATAAACGTCGACATTACATGCATAGATCATTTACATATCATGCATAACAAAATTCATACATAATGCATAACAAGAGTGTTTCATCCTCATTTGCATTTCCCGAGGTCTTGTTGCAGTTGACATGTCACCTTGAGATCAAAGTCCAACTTACTTGGCACCTACCAAAGCAAACGTCAGTTCAGTTGTCTCTCTTTTGTCCAATGCTAATCTTGGATGAGTTGTTTCTCTCTTTCATCCAATGTTAATCTTGGATATGTAGTCTCTTTTGTTTCCATCCAAAGCCAGTATTGGATGTTGTTATCTTTGTTGTCGTTCAAAGCCAGTATTAGACGCCATGCTTTTTTTCCTTCATTCAAAGCCAGTATTGAATATCAAGATCTCTTTTTCATCCAAAGCCAGTATTGGATGTTGTTACCTTCTCCTTCATTCAAAGCCAGTATTGGATTACAGGATCTTTTGTTTCCATCCAAAGCCAGTATTGAATGTTGTCATCTTTGTTGTTGTTCAAAGCCAGTATTGGACGCCGTGATTTTTCCCACCTCATCCAAATCCAATATTGGATGTTGTGATCTTTTCTCTCGTCTAAAGCCATTATTAGACATTGAGTTTTCCCTTTATTCAAAGCCATTATTAAATGTCGGAATCTTTTGTTGTCGTTCAAAACCAATATTGGACGCCTTGATGTTTTTTCCTCACCTCATTCAAAGCCAATATTGGATGTTGTGATCTTTTCTCTCGTCTAAATCCATTATTAGATGTTGAGCTTTTCTTCCATCCAAAGCCAATATTGGATGTTGTTACCTTTTCTTCCATCCAAAGCCAATATTGGATGCCACCATCTTTTGTTGTCGTCCAAAGCCAATATTGGATGTCGTAACCTTTTCTTCCATCCAAAGCCATTATTGGATGCCACCATCTTTTGTTGCCGTCCAAAGCCAATATTGGATGTCGTAACCTTTTTTTCTGTCCAAAGCCAATATTGGATGTTGTTATCTTTGTTGTTGTCTAAAGCCATTATTGGATGCCACAATTTGTCTCACCTCATTCAAAGCCAGTGTTGGATGTTGTGATCTTTTCTCTCGTCTAAAGCCATTATTAGATGTTGAGATTTTCTTTCATTCAAAGCAAGTATTAGATGTAGTTACCTTTTCTGCCGTCCAAAGCCAGTATTGTACGCCTTGTTTTTTTCACCCCATCCAAAGCCAGTATTGGATGTTGTAATCTTTTCTCTCGTCTAAATCCATTATTAGACGTTGAGTTTTCCCTTCATTCAAAGCCAATATTGGATGTCGTGTTTCTTTTCCATCCAGCATGTTTCTTGGATGACTATGATGTAGCTTCAGATTTGGCTCATCCCACATCTAATGTTCTTCGAGATGCTTCTGATTGTCTTTTCCAGAGAGTTGCTCACCTCATTCAATGCCATTCTTGGATGTCGCTGCTTGCCTTCTCGGGTTTTATCTCTTTTTCCAAGTATTGATGGTTACTCCTTGTCACCCTGACAGATATCCAGAAATATATTGTTGTTTCCCTGGCGTGTCTTTCCACATCATATCATCTGAACTACCATAAGTTTCCAGTTTCGAGTCTTTCCACATTCACACAGAGTCTGTCTCATCTCATACATCATTCATAAAATATATGTCAAAAAAGAGTCCATGTGTTCATTCATAACATATGCTATCATCTCATTGCATCAAAGATGAAATTTAAGTCTGTTTGTATTTAATTACTTTCCTCCTATCTGGCAGAAAGATAATTAAATAGGGACATCTGTTGTACCCTAAATTACGCCCCTAACTTTTCCAGTCGCACTTTCATATCATATTTTGTCATTTGGTCACAATCATTAATAAATAGCTTCATTCATCACATTTGCATCCTATCTTTAAGTTTGCTCTTGTGTTGTTGACTAACTTCTAATCAAAATAAAAAAAATATTTGTCTTTGTCTTTGCATATTTGTGTTTTGTAGGTACCGAGTCAAAGCATCTGACAAATAAGGTTTTCCGGTATTATTTCCCTAAAATCTCTATTTGCAAAAAAAAAGAATTAAAACTTTCATTTTTTTTCACTGATGCAATCGATTGCTCTTAGAGTGCAATCGATTGCACAAAGTGCATTTTGCGTGATTTTTAAAAAATACACTGTGCAAATCGATTTTCACTATAGTGCAATCGATTGCACAGCGTGAAAATTTGAAAAAAAATCAGCAATTTCAAGCTTGTCAAATTTTGGCTCCAATTTTCCTCTAATTTTTGAAAGAATTATCATTAATTCAAATTTTGGCTCCAAGAATCAATTACCAAATTACCACTAATCCCAATCTTAAATTCTATAAATAGAGCCCCCATTCCATTCAAATTTCAAGCTTTTGATAGCCAAATCCACCTTGCTAAAAAAATCTCTCAATTCTTTCCATCTACCAAATTCACTCAAAACTCCATTTTCAAGAAAAGTTAGTAAGTTTTGCATTGAAGCTCTAATTACTGGCCTTGAGATATTGTTGGAATTGGGGGAAACTCGAGTCGAAATAATGGGAGACTCAGAGTTAGTCATCAAGCAAGTCACAAAGGAATATAAATGCATAAGAGAGAATCTCATTATGTACTTTGTGATAGCAAATCGTTTATTGAAACAATTTGAAAGTATCAATATTCGACACATACCCAGAGTCGAAAATCAAATAGCCAATGACTTGGCACAAATTGCATCTGGGTATAAGATTTCAAAAACGAAACTACAAAGAGCAATCGAAGTTCGGGAAAAGATAAAAGCAACTTGTCTATCACCATCAGACTTAGAATCGACGAGGCTGGGATATGCTGATCACTCAAACTTCGAGATTTCGTTCATTGATAATTTGTCAGAGCAAGATTGGAGGAAACCCATTGTGGACTATCTTCAAAATCCAGGAGCTCCGACAGAACGAAAAACAAAATACAGGGCGTTGAGTTTTGTACTCATGGGTAATGAGTTATTCAAGAAGACGCCTGAAGGGGTGTTGCTGAAATGTTTAAGTGAAACTGAAGCATACATAGCCCTTTCGACTACGCATGCTGGGGCATGTGGGGCTCACCAAGCAGGCCATAAGATGAAATGGTTGTTGTTTCGACAAGGACTATATTGGCCCACTATGCTGAAAGATTGTGTTGAGTTCGCCAAAGGTTGCCAAGAGTGTCAAGTTCATACAGGCATCCAACATGTACCAGCAAGCGAACTTCACTCGATAGTGAAGCCTTGGCCCTTTAGAGGATGGGCGTTGGATCTTATTGGAGAGATTCGACCAGCATCATCAAAGAGTCAGAAATACATATTGGTAGGCATTGATTATTTTACTAAATGGATCGAAGCTGTCCCTTTAGTCAATGTAGACCAAGAAAATGTCATTGAATTCATTCAAAAGAACATTATATTTAGGTATGGAATCCCTGAGACAATAACAACTGATCAAGGGTCAGTTTTCACTGGTCGAAAGATGCAGGAATTTGCTCAGGAAACAGGTTTCAAACTCCTAACATCCACGCCTTACTATGCACAGGCGAATGGTCAAGTCGAAGCAGCTAACAAAGTGGTGATTGGCTTGATAAAGAAACATGTTGGGAAGAAACCAAAGAATTGGCATAAGACGTTAGACCAGATTTTATGGGCTTGTCGAACGTCCCCAAAAGAAGCCACTGGTACAACACCATATAGGCTAACTTTTGGCCATGATGCAGTATTGCCAGCAGAAATTTGTCTTCAATCTGCAAGAGTTCAGAGGCATTATGATATTCCTTCTGAGGTTTATTGGAATATGATGTTAGATGAACTGGTGGATTTAGACGAAGAGAGATTACACGCTCTCGACTTACTTAGGCTTCAGAAGAAAAGAGTAGAAGACTCTTATAATAGAAAGGTAAAACCTAAGGTATTTTTGCCTGAAGATTTAGTTTGGAAGGTAATTCTTCCCATGGATCGACGGGATCGAAGCATGGGGAAATGGTCACCCAAGTGGGAAGGACCCTTTAGAGTTATCCAAACTTTTTCTGGTGGAGCCTATGAAGTCGAAGAGTTAAGTGGAGATAAAAGGCTCTTGAGAGTAAATGGTAAATATTTGAAAAAATACAAGCCTATACTTCAAGAGATAAAGATAAAATAATAGAAGAACAAACTAAGTTAACCATGAAAAATGCCAAAATGGAAATTTTTATTAATTTCAGCCAAGATGGCAATTGTTGTCGAATAACGATTACAGAAGATGGTTACAAAAGAGAATCAATCAAAAGGTAAGAGAATTCTTGAGTCGAAGATACTTGGCGTACTGCAGCTCCAACCTCTTTTTGCACCAAGAGTTTTCCTGCACTAGCTTGGCAATTTGAGCGTCGAGGCTTTGGGCCCTCTCAGCGAATTCCAGGCCTTGCTTGATCTCAGTCTGGCTCTCAGTGTCTGAGATGGTCGAAAGAATTTCCTCCTGGAGTACAGTGTTGGCGTTTATCTTCGCCTCTATCTCTGCGATTTGTGCTCGGAAGGAGACATTCTCTCGCTCAATGGCATCGACTCTTTCCTGTGCAGACGCTTTTTGTTTCGACAACTCAGCAATTCGAGAAGTCGAATCTGAGACAGCAGTCCACGCAGATGAGCTTTTGCCATGCAGCACTTCGAGCTGACTGTTAAAACCTCTTTGGCGCCTGTAATCCGCTGAGACCTGATCAATCATAGAGTGTAACTCCATGATCAAGTCTGAGATTTCTGGGGCTACAGCTTCGAAGTCGACAGCATTCAAGACCTCTTTTAAGCATGATGGAGCAGTGGGGTCCCCCTCTAGAGTCTTCATCAAGTCCCTCTTGAAGAACTGGGCCTTAACCTTCGCCAATGCATCATCAAGAGGAGAAGTTTCAGTAGACTTCCCCGACAGGGTAGGAATTTCCTGACTAGTGTCAGACGAACTCTTACTCTCAATGATGGCATTGAGGTAGCTAACCGGATCAATCTGTTTCAAGAGTTCCAAGTCCTCTTTTGATATGTGCTTCGAGGAGATAACCCTTGCAATAGTGTTATCTTGGGTTTGAGGTTCTTGAATGCTAAGTGCCTCGACCGGTTGTTCTTCGACTTGGACTGAGGCGGTACCAGCGTCGACTTGTGGTTCTTCATTAGCATCACCCTGGGGTCCTTCGCCAGCGTCATTTTGTGGCTCTTCGCTAGCGTCGCCCTGGTGTCCTTCGCCGGTACCACCTTGGTTCTCTTCGTCAACGGCATCTTGATTCTCTTCGCCATTGCCTTGGTCCCTATCTTCTTGATTCTCTTCTGACAAGTCCACCACCTGAATTGTTTCTGGCTGTTGTTCCTCCACTGGCTGTGGTTCCTCCACCATAGGTTCCTCTGTTGTTTTCTCCACTGTTTCAGCATTGGCCTCATTCTCAGTATGGGCTTCGTCATTGCCCAAGTCTTTTTCCTGAGGCCTGCTAAGATCAGCAGATTCTAGAGTTTCTGAAGTCCTTGGTGGAGAACTTTCAGTAGTGTCCTGAAAAGGGAGAGAAGACGAATCTTCAGATGTCGAAAGAGACACAATCGAATACGGGTATCTATGCCTAAAATAGATTACTTGTGGATTAACTTCAGCCCCAGGGCTGGAATTGTCACTCTCGACAGGTTTGTTAAGAAGAACGTTCAGTTCCTCCTCAGTTGGCTCCTCGATGATCACTGCAGGTGGCCTAGGCTTTCTCACAGCGACCTTTATTCTGACGGTTCGACCTTCAGGAGCAAGAACAGGAACAGAAGCATCCTTCGTTAACTTTCGCCTCTTTAAGGGGGCAGGAGGAGAATCACTTTCGTCATCACTTCCAGATTCGACGACCAGTGCTGCCCGCTTCTTGGCCGAAGGTGCCTAGAAAACCAATAGGAATTCGATTGAATAATTACATCGAAAATAAAAAATCGAAAGCCAGAAGAAAAATGAAGAAAATCTGGTTACCGATGCAGGAGGCTTCCTCGAAGAGCCTTCCCCCTGTTGGTTGCTTATGGTCTTCGCCGGCGCTGTAGTCTTCGCCGGCGGTGGAGGTTTTGTTAAAGGGCCTCCTCCTTGTGGGCCTTCTGTAGCCTTCTTGGCTAGAGGCTTTCGAACAACTGAAAGCAAAAGAAAAGGTTAACAGGCTAGCAGTCGAAGAGAAAGACAAAAAGTAATGTGAGAGAATGAACTTACATTTCTTGACCTTGTCCAACACAAGGACAAAAGACTTCTGCAACTCTGCCATGAAGTCCTTCTCGTCGAAGAAGTACTCAGCATAATAGCTTCTCCACCACTCCTCAAAGGATGGTGAGCAAAGGAAATTAAGCTGGTAGTCAAACAACGAGAGGATTGTTCGACCAGCATATCTTCCGATATGCTTGATGGCAGCTTCTTCTGTATAATCGTTGCAGAAGTACAACATTGACTTCTCTCTTTGAAAAATAGGAGAAGGCAGGGTTTGGATGATACCAAACTGGCGAGATACCAGATTTGGTTGATAGGCAAGCAGACTCAAATGAGTCTTAGAACTCTTAAATCGAAGAGGCATGATCCTGGGTGTCAGGAACGCCTCCCAAAGTATGGTGTGCTCATCGACATTGGGACCGCTCGACTCCTTTGGATGTGGCCTTGTGAACCATGCTGGCCCCACCCTCCGTTGAGCAAATGGAGCCATAGTTGAAACAAATTCCTTCCTTCGAGCGAACATTAAAACGAAGTTGGTGAAGGTTTGTTGAAACTCTAGCCCATCTTCCACAGGTGTTAGCAGAGCCAGCCTGATGCCTTCGACGCGCCTGTTTGCTATTGCTGGCGCCTGTTCATTTATCTGAACCTTCTTGGGCAAGAAAGATTCGAAAGTGGCGTTGAGCCACAGTTGAAGTAGCCAGAAAGGCCCAGCGAGTAGCAAACTGGCCCTATCTTCGATATGTTTCAGAAGAGTGACCCCATTGCTGATCGAGTCATAAAGACTGGCCAGAATTAGTTCTGCCAAACAGATGTTTTGGCGGTGATGCAGTTGGGTGGCAAGAGTGACCATCTTTTTGGTCACCTGCAGAGACTTCGAGCAAAACACGAAGCGAGTTAGCCATAAGGCTAGAAACGCTATGTGTTCGACATCCGACACTGTATCCGTCGACCTGTCATGAAAATGGTTGATGAAGGTGGTGTATGTTGGCTTGGTCTCAGAGAAGCCAATTTGGTCCTCCGACATCTCCTCCGGGTCGAAGTAATCTCCGGTTGGTCGAAGGCCAGTAATAGCTGCCACGTCGAAGAGTGTGGGGGTTAACATCCCACATGGAAGATGAAAAGTAAAATGGGAGTAGTCCCAGAACAACAGCGAAGCTATAAGCATCTCTGGGGAGTAGTTTAAGCCTGTCTTCGACAGCATCACTAGGTCGAAGATTCCCATTTCCTTCCAGACTGGAGTTTGATGCTTCTCCAACTTTGTTAGCCAAGCAACATAATCGGAGGTCAGATTAGGGCAAGACCTGAAGACCCTAACACTTCTGTTGAAGAAGCGGAGGTCGATTTTCTCGCGTGTAGGGTCTTCGTTGTCTTCTGCGTCCTTCTTGGCGCATGCTACTGGCTTGAGTTTCTCGACGATTGGGAAGTAGCTCTTGATCTTCAGAGCTTCAGAGATGCTTGGATTCATGGGGCCAGACATTGCGAAGATCTGGTTGGAGTATCCAACCGGGATCATCAAGTGGCGCGAGTAAGCATCGCGAACGGAGATGTCAGAGGGTTCAGGAACCCTTCGTTTCCCTGTAGAGTTTACTACCGGAGCAGTAACAAAGACCTTGGGTTTAGCATGTTGTTCAGTTGGTGCGTTAGCCTTGGGGGCAGTAGAAGCAGAGGCCATTGTTGAGGATGAAGATGAAGTGAAAGAGGAAAAGTTTTCTGCAAAGAGAGCAAGCTTGTACGAAAGCAAGGAAGTTTGAAGGCTAGTTTGCGTAAAAAGTCCCACAATGGGATATTCACTACTATTTATAGTAGTGGGAGAAATCCCCAATAACGAGGACATTAAATGTCATTTAATGCTGCAGGAATTAGTGGGACGCGTGGCAGCATCCTGTTGTTTTGGCCGTTTCTGCAGAAACAGAGAGACGCAGCGTGCGTCCTCGTTTTTGGGATTTGTCATAATGACAAATTCTGAAATGACGTTTGGTACTGCACGCCGTACTGAAAGTGACGTCCTAGGATCAAATCAATGATGGTTTCTTGGGATTGCCAATAGTTGGTAAAAAGCAACAAAAAGTGCACAAGTTAACTTGTGACTAAGCGTGGAAAGACAGGTGTCGAATGGCGTTTTTCAAAGAATGCCTTTTTCTTTCAGAGTCGAAATAAGGCATTCTTGGGGGGCAATTTGTTGGCTCCTAAATTTGACACCTTTGTTTTGATTGGTGTCAGCCATTAAAAGCTGAAAGATGCTTTCGACTGGCTAAGCCTGTCGAAGTGCCCGTCGAAAGATGGCAAAATACTTAGAAGATTTCTTCCAAGGAAGAAGGCTGGTTGCCTTCGACGTCGAAGGAGTTTTCGTCGAAGACGTCTCTTGATGAAAGTGTTCGATGGTCCAGAGTGGAGCAGTTTGAAATTCAAAGCTTTGGAGGGAAAACGGTTTCCAGCAGTTACTACGTGCAAACATGCAAGGATCTGGAGCGTCGAGCATGGAGAACGTGCCAAGTGGCTTGATCTCGAAGCAGTGTAACTGCCCGACGGTTACTTGGAATGTTTTAGTATAAATAGGAGTAGACATGTAGTTTCTCGCGTGTGTTCACAATTATATACATAGTCACTCATTTAGATTCAAGTACCCAGTGTGAGCGAAAGAATTGTTGAGAAATGTATGTGTGAAACACCAATTTTATCAATTAAAGTCATTTACTTTTCCAACATTTTACTTGCTTTTCTCCTTTAAATTCCTGTCGAACCTTTACTTTAAAGCCTTGTTTATTTTACCAAGCCTTTCCTTTATGCAATTTACTTGAAACAATTTACTTAAAGCCTTATCCAATTTAATCAAACTTCAAAATCAACCTATGTCCATAGGATCAATCTGATCGATCCTGCGAGTAACCAAATAAGTAACCATTTGGAGGATCAGCGGTTGTTTACCAAAACCCAAGGTAAACAAATTGGCACACCTAGTGGGACTGTGTGTTGATTGTTGAAAATAATCTCATCTTTTCGAGTTGTATGTTATTGAGGAGTGGTAGAATATACACTAACGATAACAATACTGCCAGAAGAAGGGAAGAGATGGCGAATCCGCCAAACAATAATGAAATCCCACAAACGAGTGTGGGAGCAACGGTTAATATGACCGTAAGTGAAGCGACGAATGTTGGTTCGACACCAGCAGTGTCAGTCACAACCACGGGGCCAATAACTTCGTTTACAGGCCCCAGAATACCTTTGGGAACCCCCCCACCAAGGGGAAATATAGGCACAAGGCCTGTGGTTCCCCCAGGATTTATTCCATTCTATGGTATGCCAACTTCTGAAGTGGCAAGCCTAACGAATGCTGCGTCCACTTATTCAGACCCTTTCGTGAGTGCTTCTTCGCCACTCCAAGGCTCTGGAGTAGGCATGGCGAATAGAAATAGGACTCAACTCTTAGGAGGAACGTCCCAAGTAGCCCATGGCCTTACAAATGCCTCGACAGCAGTCTTGAGGCAACAGATGGACGAAAGCAACCATGATATGGTGCAAATGTTGGCACAAACTTTGAGTACAGTGCTAAATCCTCTAATACAAAATACTACTCAATCGAATCAGCAAGTTACAGCGCAAATGACGCGTTTGGCTGACTTCTTTGGAGTACCCCCACCTATTCGACAGCCCCAAAGGGCGCAAATAAGGGGAAATCAGGGGATATTTGTAGAGGAAGAAACCACTATTAACCAGGCCCAACAGCCTGTCGAAGAAAACCTTAGGGCACGGTTGGAACAACCTGTCGAAGAGCCTAGGGTAATAGCCCCAGAGGTAAGGTTAGTGAACAGAAACCAAAATGCTGACGAAGTAGTTCAGCATATCCAATACCAAAACATGGGTTTGGAAAACAATCTGGCAACCATGATCGAAAGGATCATGACTCAGAATGGAATGAACATGGGCTTTCGAAGGCCCAACTTTACGTCTCCATTGTCAGAATATGTGTTACAAACGGATTTACCTCCTAGGAGCAAAGTCCCCAAATTTACCAAGTTCTCTGGGGACACGACAGAATCTACTGTCGAACATGTGGCGAGGTATTTGATCGAAGCAGGAGAAATTTCAAATAATGAAAACCTAAGGATCAAGTACTTCCCAAGTTCTTTAACCAAGAACGCTTTTACTTGGTTCACAACTCTACCCCCCAATTCGATCCATCATTGGACCCAGTTGGAAAGATTGTTCCATGAACAATTCTATATGGGGCAAACCAAGATAAGCCTGAAAGAACTGGCCAGTGTGAAGAGACGTTTCACTGAACCTATAGACGAATATCTGAATAGGTTTAGGTTGCTTAAGGCGAGATGTTTTACACAAGTGCCAGAACATGAGTTGGTCGAAATAGCAGCAGGCGGTCTAGATTATTCCATTAGGAAGAAGCTAGACACCCAGTACCTAAGAGACATGGCCCAACTGGCCGATAGAGTTCGACAGGTCGAACGCCTCAAAGCTGAAAAAGCTAAGGCAACGAAAACTCACAAGAGAGAAAGAATAGCGTACGTTGAGATGGACGATGAAGATCTGGAATCCTTCGACGATACTTTAACTGTCGAAGAAGGAGAAGTCGATTTAGCAGAACTAAAACAAGGGCCTCCATACTCTTGTAAACAGTTAGTCCCCTCAAATGGGAAAAATCCCATTGGTCCAGACAGGACCAACGATAGGTTCCCAAAAAAGACTTATAGTTTTGACATCACAAAATGTGATGAAATATTCGACTTGCTAGTTAAAGATGGTCAAATGATAGTACCCCCTGGGGTAAAAGTGCCTCCTCTTGATCAAAGAAAGAAGACAGGTTTTTGCAAATATCATAATTTTTTGGGCCATAAAACTTCTCAATGTTTTCTTTTCAGGAATCTTGTGCAAGACGCTATTGAGGAAGGGAGATTAAAGTTTGCTGACAAATCCCCCATGGCTGTCGACTCCAATCCACTGAAGGCTGAAGCCCACTATGCAGAACCCTCTGAGGTGAACATGATAGAGGCAACCAGGATCCAGTCGAAGAAGCCAGGCATTACCATGGTCGAAGTCTCAAAGGACCACATCAACATGCCAATCTTTGGCAGTTTTTCTGGAAATTTATCCAGGAAGACAATTGAGGCTGTCCAGAAAGCGGTCGAAGACCCGAATTCGAAGACTGCTGAAGCACAAAAAACTGGATCAAAGCCCAGTTCCCACTTGGCCACTGTTCAAGGCCAGACGGAGAATCTGGAGACACAAATGAAGCAACTAACTCTTGCTAGTAAAGATACAATGAATATCAACATGGTTGAACTTTCTGATCCTAAAGCATCAGAAGAGGCCATAAGGCAAGAGCAGGCTAATAAAACGGCTTTCCCTCGGGAAAACGAAAACTTGGCAGATTTTTTACAAAGATGCCAGAAAAAGAAATCAGAGGTAATGCTGTGTCCAAGATGCAGTTCAATCTTTGATAAAAAAGCTGCTGAGCACATTCAAGGCGTGAGAGCAGCGAACAAGAGAAGGGAGAATGCTGACCTTCGACATGATCCCAGAAGGGGTTCTAATCAAGACAAGAGGCCATTGACTTTTAGGCCTCCAACAAATGTACCAGTAGACACTTGGTACAAAACTTCTGGCCGAAAAAGGCCAAATGAAGAGAAATGGCATTCCTTCGATGTGCCAAGAGGTTCCTCTCTGACTCAAAAGAAAGAGCCTCAAGTTGCTGCACCTAAGGTTGCTCAAGTGTCCAGCAACTACAAGGGTAAAAATCCTATGTCTCGATCTCAGTGGAGGAGATATCAAAGGAGGCGAAAAGCTGAAAGGGAGGCTGCCAACGAACCTAAGGCAGAAACTAGTTCGAATGTGCCTCAAAGGAAACAAAGAAAGCCTCTTGAGAGAGAACCAGTTACCAACAGGCTAGTTTGGCCTAACCAAAGTGAAGTCGAAGACGAAGATGATGCTGAGTCCGACGATACTCTGGATATAATGGTGAATATTGTTTCAGTACTGCCTAGGGAATTCAATCGACAGGTAGAAGTCGAAGCCAGTGACTGGGAGGTGGAACAAGAAATGGCCAAACATAGGCCAGTGTGCTATTTTGTCATGGACAATGGCACTACAGAGGAACAAAATGGCTTCTTCGAGCCACCTACAGAGGCGATGAAGAATCACCTCAAACCTTTGTTCATAAGGGCTAAGCTCGAAGAGACCACTGTGAACAAAATATTGGTCGACTGTGGGGCCACTATCAATATTATCCCTCATTCTATGCTGAGGAAGATTGGCAAAAGGGATGAAGAAATCAAACCTCACAATATGGTCCTGTCCAACTATGAGGGAGGCATTGGGACCACCATGGGAGTGATCCAGCTAGATATCAAAGTTGGGTCGATCCTTCGACCAACAATGTTCATGGTCATATCGGCCAAACCTAACTACAACCTTTTGTTAGGCCGTGAGTGGATTCATGGTGTTGGCGCTGTGCCTTCATCGATGCATCAAAGACTGCTGCTATGGCGTCCAGATGGGATGGTCGAAAACATAGAGGCGGATCAAAGCTACTACCTTGGCGAAGTGAATCACTTGGGTGTGGCAGATTTCGACAAAAACTTGGCTCACATAGGGCCATGTCCAACTCCTGACTTCGACATGGCGCCAGCGCCAAACACCTTTTGTTCCCTATACCTGCATCTTGAGCATGGTTTCCAATGGGACAGAGAAGACTTGTCCCACATAGACTTCAGTGGGCTAACTGATATCCAACCAACTGGTTGGGGAAGTGAATTCAGTGATAATGACTGAGTCACAATCTCTGAAGCGAATTTCGGCTTATGTAGCCGAAACCAAGATGATAACGGCTCTCGAAGCCGAAGTAAAGTACATGGCCACACAGGCCAATGATCAACAATTATCTGCGGTTGGCCCAGGAAAGGATTTCGATCCAAAACCTCCTGATATCATGCCAGAAGAATTGCAGGAACAGAGGCTCGACGCTATCTATGACGATGAGCCTTTGGGCTTCGAAAAGGATCCCTTGGCGAACAACATTAAGATGTTAGCACAAGACCCTTTAGAAGAAATCAATTTAGGCGAAGGATCAGAGATAAGGCCAACTTACATCAGCGCCAAAATTGATCCAGAACTTAGGTTGGAAGTAATCCAATTGCTGAAAGAGTTTAAAGACTGTTTTGCATGGGATTATGACGAAATGCCTGGTCTCGACAGAGGATTGGTAGAACTTCAGTTGCCAATCAAACCTGGAAAGAAGCCAATCAAGCAAAATCCAAGACGCTTCGCTCCAGAAATATTGTCGAAGATCAAAACGGAGGTCGAAAGACTTCTGAAATGCAAATTCATCCGTGTTACAAGGTATGTCGAATGGATTGCAAATATTGTGCCAGTAATTAAGAAAAATGGCACATTAAGGGTGTGCATAGATTTCAGAGATTTGAATGCTGCCACCCCCAAAGATGAATATCCTATGCCTGTGGCGGAAATGCTAGTCGATTCTGCCGCTGGCTACGAATACCTGAGTATGCTCGATGGTTATTCAGGATATAATCAAATATTCATTGCTGAAGAGGACGTGTCGAAAACAGCTTTTCGATGCCCTGGGGCCTTAGGCACTTACGAATGGGTAGTGATGCCTTTTGGCCTGAAGAACGCTGGGGCAACGTACCAGCGAGCAATGAATACTATCTTCCATGATTTTATTAACACTTTTATGCAAGTTTATATTGATGATATTGTTATAAAATCTGTTTCCAGGAAGAGTCACATTGACCACCTTCGACAATCATTCGAAAGAATGAGAGAACATGGTCTGAAGATGAACCCTTTGAAGTGTGCGTTCTGTGTGAAAGCTGGAGATTTCTTGGGCTTCGTTGTCCACAAGAAAGGAATCGAAATCAATCAGAACAAGACGAAGGCAATTTTGGAAGCGAAAGCGCCATCGAATAAGAAGGAATTGCAATCTCTCTTAGGCAAGATAAATTTCTTGAGAAGGTTTATATCTAACCTAAGTGGGAAAGCTCAGGCCTTTTCACCCTTACTTCGACTGAATAAAGAGGGGTTCGAATGGGGGCAGGAGCAACAAGAAGCCTTCGACAAAATCAAAGGGTACCTTACTAAGCCACCTATTTTGGTGCCTCCTTGTAGCAATAGGAGTATGAGATTGTACATAGCTGCATCTGACAAGACTCTGGGAAGTATGTTAGCCCAAGAGGATGAGAATGGAGTCGAAAGACCCATTTATTATCTCAGTCGAGTTTTGAATGATGCAGAAACTAGATATAGCGAAGTTGAAAAATTGTGTCTATGTCTGTATTTCTCTTGTACAAAACTCAAGCAATATATAAAACCAGTTGATGTTTATGTTTCGTCTCATTTTGATGTTTTCAAATATATGTTGTCGAAACCTATCTTGCATAGTCGAATTGGCAAGTGGGCATTAGCATTGATTGAATACTCCTTGACCTTTATGCCTCTTAAGGCAGTAAAAGGACAAGTGGTTGCAGACTTCATAGTCGACCACTCAATTCAAGTCGAGGATATTAATTATGTGGAGATAGAACCATGGAAATTCTACTTCGATGGATCCAGTCATAAAGATGGAACAGGGGTAGGAGTCTTGATTATTTCTCCAGATAAAATTCCAACAACATTCAAGTACAAAATAGAAGGTTCTTGTTCGAACAATGAGGCTGAGTATGAAGCTCTAATTACTGGCCTTGAGATATTGTTGGAATTGGGGGCAACTCGAGTCGAAATAATGGGAGACTCAGAGTTAGTCATCAAGCAAGTCACAAAGGAATATAAATGCATAAGAGAGAATCTCATTATGTACTTTGTGATAGCAAATCGTTTATTGAAACAATTTGAAAGTATCAATATTCGACACATACCCAGAGTCGAAAATCAAATAGCCAATGACTTGGCACAAATTGCATCTGGGTATAAGATTTCAAAAACGAAACTACAAAGAGCAATCAAAGTTCGGGAAAAGATAAAAGCAACTTGTCTATCACCATCAGACTTAGAATCGACGAGGCTGGGATATGCTGATCACTCAAACTTCGAGATTTCGTTCATTGATAATTTGTCAGAGCAAGATTGGAGGAAACCCATTGTGGACTATCTTCAAAATCCAGGAGCTCCGACAGAACGAAAAACAAAATACAGGGCGTTGAGTTTTGTACTCATGGGTAATGAGTTATTCAAGAAGACGCCTGAAGGGGTGTTGCTGAAATGTTTAAGTGAAACTGAAGCATACATAGCCCTTTCGACTACGCATGCTGGGGCATGTGGGGCTCACCAAGCAGGCCATAAGATGAAATGGTTGTTGTTTCGACAAGGACTATATTGGCCCACTATGCTGAAAGATTGTGTTGAGTTCGCCAAAGGTTGCCAAGAGTGTCAAGTTCATACAGGCATCCAACATGTACCAGCAAGCGAACTTCACTCGATAGTGAAGCCTTGGCCCTTTAGAGGATGGGCGTTGGATCTTATTGGAGAGATTCGACCAGCATCATCAAAGAGTCAGAAATACATATTGGTAGGCATTGATTATTTTACTAAATGGATCGAAGCTGTCCCTTTAGTCAATGTAGACCAAGAAAATGTCATTGAATTCATTCAAAAGAACATTATATTTAGGTATGGAATCCCTGAGACAATAACAACTGATCAAGGGTCAGTTTTCACTGGTCGAAAGATGCAGGAATTTGCTCAGGAAACAGGTTTCAAACTCCTAACATCCACGCCTTACTATGCACAGGCGAATGGTCAAGTCGAAGCAGCTAACAAAGTGGTGATTGGCTTGATAAAGAAACATGTTGGGAAGAAACCAAAGAATTGGCATAAGACGTTAGACCAGATTTTATGGGCTTGTCGAACGTCCCCAAAAGAAGCCACTGGTACAACACCATATAGGCTAACTTTTGGCCATGATGCAGTATTGCCAGCAGAAATTTGTCTTCAATCTGCAAGAGTTCAGAGGCATTATGATATTCCTTCTGAGGTTTATTGGAATATGATGTTAGATGAACTGGTGGATTTAGACGAAGAGAGATTACACGCTCTCGACTTACTTAGGCTTCAGAAGAAAAGAGTAGAAGACTCTTATAATAGAAAGGTAAAACCTAAGGTATTTTTGCCTGAAGATTTAGTTTGGAAGGTAATTCTTCCCATGGATCGACGGGATCGAAGCATGGGGAAATGGTCACCCAAGTGGGAAGGACCCTTTAGAGTTATCCAAACTTTTTCTGGTGGAGCCTATGAAGTCGAAGAGTTAAGTGGAGATAAAAGGCTCTTGAGAGTAAATGGTAAATATTTGAAAAAATACAAGCCTATACTTCAAGAGATAAAGATAAAATAATAGAAGAACAAACTAAGTTAACCATGAAAAATGCCAAAATGGAAATTTTTATTAATTTCAGCCAAGATGGCAATTGTTGTCGAATAACGATTACAGAAGATGGTTACAAAAGAGAATCAATCAAAAGGTAAGAGAATTCTTGAGTCGAAGATACTTGGCGTACTGCAGCTCCAACCTCTTTTTGCACCAAGAGTTTTCCTGCACTAGCTTGGCAATTTGAGCGTCGAGGCTTTGGGCCCTCTCAGCGAATTCCAGGCCTTGCTTGATCTCAGTCTGGCTCTCAGTGTCTGAGATGGTCGAAAGAATTTCCTCCTGGAGTACAGTGTTGGCGTTTATCTTCGCCTCTATCTCTGCGATTTGTGCTCGGAAGGAGACATTCTCTCGCTCAATGGCATCGACTCTTTCCTGTGCAGACGCTTTTTGTTTCGACAACTCAGCAATTCGAGAAGTCGAATCTGAGACAGCAGTCCACGCAGATGAGCTTTTGCCATGCAGCACTTCGAGCTGACTGTTAAAACCTCTTTGGCGCCTGTAATCCGCTGAGACCTGATCAATCATAGAGTGTAACTCCATGATCAAGTCTGAGATTTCTGGGGCTACAGCTTCGAAGTCGACAGCATTCAAGACCTCTTTTAAGCATGATGGAGCAGTGGGGTCCCCCTCTAGAGTCTTCATCAAGTCCCTCTTGAAGAACTGGGCCTTAACCTTCGCCAATGCATCA
Organism: Vicia faba; assembly: GCA_948472305.1. Lineage (NCBI taxonomy): Eukaryota > Viridiplantae > Streptophyta > Magnoliopsida > Fabales > Fabaceae > Vicia > Vicia faba. Next base: position 1,332,143,154 of record OX451739.1, read on the forward strand.
TCAAGAGGAGAAGTTTCAGTAGACTTCCCCGACAGGGTAGGAATTTCCTGACTAGTGTCAGACGAACTCTTACTCTCAATGATGGCATTGAGGTAGCTAACCGGATCAGTCTGTTTCAAGAGTTCCAAGTCCTCTTTTGATCTGTGCTTCGAGGAGATAACCCTTGCAATAGTGTTATCTTGGGTTTGAGGTTCTTGAATGCTAAGTGCCTCGACCGGTTGTTCTTCGACTTGGACTGAGGCGGTACCAGCGTCGACTTGTGGTTCTTCATTAGCATCACCCTGGGGTCCTTCGCCAGCGTCATTTTGTGGCTCTTCGCTAGCGTCGCCCTGGTGTCCTTCGCCGGTACCACCTTGGTTCTCTTCGTCAACGGCATCTTGATTCTCTTCGCCATTGCCTTGGTCCCTATCTTCTTGATTCTCTTCTGATAAGTCCACCACCTGAATTGTTTCTGGCTGTTGTTCCTCCACTGGCTGTGGTTCCTCCACCATAGGTTCCTCTGTTGTTTTCTCCACTGTTTCAGCATTGGCCTCATTCTCAGTATGGGCTTCGTCATTGCCCAAGTCTTTTTCCTGAGGCCTGCTAAGATCAGCAGATTCTAGAGTTTCTGAAGTCCTTGGTGGAGAACTTTCAGTAGTGTCCTGAAAAGGGAGAGAAGACGAATCTTCAGATGTCGAAAGAGACACAATCGAATACGGGTATCTATGCCTAAAATAGATTACCTGTGGATTAACTTCAGCCCCAGGGCTGGAATTGTCACTCTCGACAGGTTTGTTAAGAAGAACGTTCAGTTCCTCCTCAGTTGGCTCCTCGATGATCACTGCAGGTGGCCTAGGTTTTCTCACAGCGACCTTTATTCTGACGGTTCGACCTTCAGGAGCAGGAACAGGAACAGAAGCATCCTTCGTTAACTTTCGCCTCTTTAAGGGGGCAGGAGGAGAATCACTTTCGTCATCACTTCCAGATTCGACGACCAGTGCTGCCCGCTTCTTGGGCGAAGGTGCCTAGAAAACCAATAGGAATTCGATTGAATAATTACATCGAAAATAAAAAATCGAAAGCCAGAAGAAAAATGAAGAAAATCTGGTTACCGATGCAGGAGGCTTCCTCGAAGAGCCTTCCCCCTGTTGGTTGCTTATGGTCTTCGCCGGCGCTGTAGTCTTCGCCGGCGGTGGAGGTTTTGTTGAAGGGCCTCCTCCTTGTGGGCCTTCTGTAGCCTTCTTGGCTAGAGGCTTTCGAACAACTGAAAGCAAAAGAAAAGGTTAACAGGCTAGCAGTCGAAGAGAAAGACAAAAAGTAATGTGAGAGAATGAACTTACATTTCTTGACCTTGTCCAACACAAGGACAAAAGACTTCTGCAACTCTGCCATGAAGTCCTTCTCGTCGAAGAAGTACTCAGCATAATAGCTTCTCCACCACTCCTCAAAGGATGGTGAGCAAAGGAAATTAAGCTGGTAGTCAAACAGCGAGAGGATTGTTCGACCAGCATATCTTCCGATATGCTTGATGGCAGCTTCTTCTGTATAATCGTTGCAGAAGTACAACATTGACTTCTCTCTTTGAAAAATAGGAGAAGGCAGGGTTTGGATGATACCAAACTGGCGAGATACCAGATTTGGTTGATAGGCAAGCAGACTCAAATGAGTCTTAGAACTCTTAAATCGAAGAGGCATGATCCTGGGTGTCAGGAACGCCTCCCAAAGTATGGTGTGCTCATCGACATTGGGACCGCTCGACTCCTTTGGATGTGGCCTTGTGAACCATGCTGGCCCCACCCTCCGTTGAGCAAATGGAGCCATAGTTGAAACAAATTCCTTCCTTCGAGCGAACATTAAAACGAAGTTGGTGAAGGTTTGTTGAAACTCTAGCCCATCTTCCACAGGTGTTAGCAGAGCCAGCCTGATGCCTTCGACGCGCCTGTTTGCTATTGCTGGCGCCTGTTCATTTATCTGAACCTTCTTGGGCAAGAAAGATTCGAAAGTGGCGTTGAGCCACAGTTGAAGTAGCCAGAAAGGCCCAGCGAGTAGCAAACTGGCCCTATCTTCGATATGTTTCAGAAGAGTGACCCCATTGCTGATCGAGTCATAAAGACTGGCCAGAATTAGTTCTGCCAAACAGATGTTTTGGCGGTGATGCAGTTGGGTGGCAAGAGTGACCATCTTTTTGGTCACCTGCAGAGACTTCGAGCAAAACACGAAGCGAGTTAGCCATAAGGCTAGAAACGCTATGTGTTCGACATCCGACACTGTATCCGTCGACCTGTCATGAAAATGGTTGATGAAGGTGGTGTATGTTGGCTTGGTCTCAGAGAAGCCAATTTGGTCCTCCGACATCTCCTCCGGGTCGAAGTAATCTCCGGTTGGTCGAAGGCCAGTAATAGCTGCCACGTCGAAGAGTGTGGGGGTTAACATCCCACATGGAAGATGAAAAGTAAAATGGGAGTAGTCCCAGAACAACAGCGAAGCTATAAGCATCTCTGGGGAGTAGTTTAAGCCTGTCTTCGACAGCATCACTAGGTCGAAGATTCCCATTTCCTTCCAGACTGGAGTTTGATGCTTCTCCAACTTTGTTAGCCAAGCAACATAATCGGAGGTCAGATTAGGGCAAGACCTGAAGACCCTAACACTTCTGTTGAAGAAGCGGAGGTCGATTTTCTCGCGTGTAGGGTCTTCGTTGTCTTCTGCGTCCTTCTTGGCGCATGCTACTGGCTTGAGTTTCTCGACGATTGGGAAGTAGCTCTTGATCTTCAGAGCTTCAGAGATGCTTGGATTCATGGGGCCAGACATTGCGAAGATCTGGTTGGAGTATCCAACCGGGATCATCAAGTGGCGCGAGTAAGCATCACGAACGGAGATGTCAGAGGGTTCAGGAACCCTTCGTTTCCCTGTAGAGTTTACTACCGGAGCAGTAACAAAGACCTTGGGTTTAGCATGTTGTTCAGTTGGTGCGTTAGCCTTGGGGGCAGTAGAAGCAGAGGCCATTGTTGAGGATGAAGATGAAGTGAAAGAGGAAAAGTTTTCTGCAAAGAGAGCAAGCTTGTACGAAAGCAAGGAAGTTTGAAGGCTAGTTTGCGTAAAAAGTCCCACAATGGGATATTCACTACTATTTATAGTAGTGGGAGAAATCCCCAATAACGAGGACATTAAATGTCATTTAATGCTGCAGGAATTAGTGGGACGCGTGGCAGCATCCTGTTGTTTTGGCCGTTTCTGCAGAAACAGAGAGACGCAGCGTGCGTCCTCGTTTTTGGGATTTGTCATAATGACAAATTCTGAAATGACGTTTGGTACTGCACGCCGTACTGAAAGTGACGTCCTAGGATCAAATCAATGATGGTTTCTTGGGATTGCCAATAGTTGGTAAAAAGCAACAAAAAGTGCACAAGTTAACTTGTGACTAAGCGTGGAAAGACAGGTGTCGAATGGCGTTTTTCAAAGAATGCCTTTTTCTTTCAGAGTCGAAATAAGGCATTCTTGGGGGGCAATTTGTTGGCTCCTAAATTCGACACCTTTGTTTTGATTGGTGTCAGCCATTAAAAGCTGAAAGATGCTTTCGACTGGCTAAGCCTGTCGAAGTGCCCGTCGAAAGATGGCAAAATACTTAGAAGATTTCTTCCAAGGAAGAAGGCTGGTTGCCTTCGACGTCGAAGGAGTTTTCGTCGAAGACGTCTCTTGATGAAAGTGTTCGATGGTCCAGAGTGGAGCAGTTTGAAATTCAAAGCTTTGGAGGGAAAACGGTTTCCAGCAGTTACTACGTGCAAACATGCAAGGATCTGGAGCGTCGAGCATGGAGAACGTGCCAAGTGGCTTGATCTCGAAGCAGTGTAACTGCCCGACGGTTACTTGGAATGTTTTAGTATAAATAGAAGTAGACATGTAGTTTCTCGCGTGTGTTCACAATTATATACATAGTCACTCATTTAGATTCAAGTACCCAGTGTGAGCGAAAGAATTGTTGAGAAATGTATGTGTGAAACACCAATTTTATCAATTAAAGTCATTTACTTTTCCAGCATTTTACTTGCTTTTCTCCTTTAAATTCCTGTCGAACCTTTACTTTAAAGCCTTGTTTATTTTACCAAGCCTTTCCTTTATGCAATTTACTTGAAACAATTTACTTAAAGCCTTATCCAATTTAATCAAACTTCAAAATCAACCTATGTCCATAGGATCAATCTGATCGATCCTGCGAGTAACCAAATAAGTAACCATTTGGAGGATCAGCGGTTGTTTACCAAAACCCAAGGTAAACAGTGTAGTATAATGCTACTGTTCTATGGCCAAGTTGGTCAATTTAAAGGTTCTAAGGTCATTTGGTGCTTAATGACCCCTTAGATGACCCATATTCTCCTCCTTCCAACACAAGGGATATCGGTACAATCTAAAGTGTCACACCAACGTAGCTACTGCTTCAACTGTATCGGTCTACGCTGTACAGTTCCCTCACATTTTATTGCTACTTACCTAAAGGGTATCCCCTAGATCCGGGTTAGGATCTATAGTAACTCCGATTCAAGCCCACAAATATAAAGCATACAAAGCAAATAATCGAAAACACAATGATCTAATCCTAAGGTACACCTCACTTATTAAGCGCCCCCAGCAGAGTCTCCAATTCGGTGATACGGTGGGAGAGAACTGACTGTTTTTCGGGATGCTGGTTTGTGTTTTGCGTTTGTATTCGCAAAATGTTGCGGTAAGCAAGAGTCGCCACCGTCTTTTATTTTATCCAACAAGGAAAGGAAAAAAATAGAAAAATTCCTTTTTTGAGATGTTTCTCGAGTCCGGGGGGTAGATTATAGAAAGGGAAGGTGTTATCACCCTTTCTATTCGTGGTTATCCACGGGCTCTTAGGTACTTGCGCAAAGTGTTTTCAAAATTTTGCTTTCTTTTGTGTTTGTGGGTTTGAAGGAGTTTTTGTTTGAAAGGTGTAAGTGTGAAAATTTGTTTCGTTTTGAAAGAGCAAGTACTTAAGAACCATCTACCTACTCGAAAAAGGAATCAATCTGTGCTAATGTCCTTTAGACAATGTTATCCCACTATTGATGAGTAGGTAGCATCGTCGTTGGAGTTTTAAGGGTCAATTCGATTAAGGGACGTGCGGTCACTAAAGCAATGTTAGGACGCCTTAGCGGTAACCCTAATGTCTTAGATCATTTTTCCGAGGCAACCGTTTCGAGGCAACTATGATCTTTGGACAAGAGGACAACATGTAAAACTTCCTATACTTAATGACCGCGTACGAAGGCAACGAAGTGGGGTGTACCCTAAGAGTGTGCATGTGCGAGTGTGTTGTTTTCAGTTTATTTTATCTTTCTACATGTTAGTGGTTATCTATGTTGATTTTAGGTTTAAACATTTGATCTTGTCATGCATTCCCTATTATCAAACGTCTAACAGTTTATGAGTTGCGAAAATTAAATTGCGGAAATTTAACTAACTATTACAAGGCGTCGGGTATTTACATTGCCAAAAGCAACCCTTGAAATAAAATGCGGAAAATAAATAAAGTGATAAAATAGTAACGTCCTATTAAACTATACATCCCAGGAAACAGATACAATATTGAAATAAAATGGATCGCGTGCGGGAATTAAATCGGGTGCAAGTTTAGGGTTTTGACCCTTTAATGAAAGAAATGATTTTTTTTGGTTATTTTTAATTAATGGAAGAAATTAAATTGGATTAATTACTAAATTAATAAACTAATTAATTAATTAATAAAAATAATATTTTTGGATTTTTGATATTTAAAGAAATAAAAATAAATTTGATCAAAGTTAATAAAACCTAATTGTCTAAGTTTATTTCAATTATTGCAAAATATATTAAAAGTTATTCCTAATTAAAACTAAATTAATTAAATTAATATTTATTAACAAAAATAAGTTACTAAAATTTAATTAAAACAAAGAAAATATTTTTGGTTTTTAATTTTATTAAGAAAAAAATTGATTGGTTAGTTAAATAATAAAAATAATAACAATAAATAAATAAAATAGATAGAAAATAGAAATAGAAAGACTTAGGGGGGTTTGGGCCCAATTTGGAGGTTGGAATGGCAATTCAGATGCCCAATAGGCGCTGGCCTTGGCTGACTTTTCTTGATTCCATGTGGCACGTTGACTTGGTAGCATGGTAGGCATCCCATCTGGACCACCAGATCTGGCCTGGGGCCATCTGGCAGGTGATTGAGTGAGGGAGTATGATATGCTGCACGCTTGGAATTACACTGGATAATATGTGAAAAAATAATAACAATGCAATATGGGGGACCTGGGATTCGAACCCAGGTCCTGTTGATCAATGGATACACGCCCTTGCCACTCAACCATTGTGCGTTAGTTGTTATAGTATTGCAAACTAATAATAATAAAACAAAAACAAATTAATGTATCAGGAAAAAAATAAAGCGCGCCAGATTTGAATGGACAAATGATGATGCAACACGCCATCATCCTTGTCATTGAACCGTGGCCAAAAATCAAAATACATATACCAACGGACAAAGGTCCGTCGCTATAGGCCATGTCTGTTCCAAAATCTTGCATAGGCCATATATATGAAAAGTGGCACCATAGTTAAACTCGTCTTGTTCCCCTGAACAAGATGGTACCCTTCACACAAGCCAATTGTTCCTGTAATGGAAAGCCCTAAAAAAACCTAAAGAACCCCTCCATGGCGTTTTACGATACACAGCACAAGAATGAAATTGATTATTGCATAAAGTTAACAAATAACATGAGGAATCAGAAAATGCAATCGTTTTTTAGAATGGATGCAAGAATAAATATTTAAGATTTCATGAACATAGAGGATTCGTGAGATGCTTATAGTTCTCTAGGACGCAGGAGAATGAGTGATTCTGATTGGTTTTGCTTCTGAGAATTGCCAGGAAGCGATTGTGATGTTTGTTAGGTCCTGAAAGTGCCTCCAAGCTTGATTTCAGTCTCACACTTTTTGTCAATTTTTGCAAGTTTGCTTTTGGTGTTCTGGCAGTCTCTAGCCCTTGAATTTGTGTGCTTTCACTTGTATATGTATGCTGCAATGTATTAGGTCAACAAATTGGTCTTGAATCCTTGTACATTAATGCCTTGAGATTGGATTTGATCCTCCATTGAAAACTTGCTTAATTTGCCAAAAATCCAATCTTTTTGCACATGAAATGCTTGATACGTATTTGATCATGATATTGATGGTGATTAGGTCCTGAAAATAGAAAAAGATCTCATGTAATCAAGTTTTGGGATTTTATTTGATTTAAATTGATTTAAAATGAATTAATTTAATAAAAAATCAAATAAAATAATAAAATTTATAAACGGACACAAGGCTGAAGCTAGGACACGTGTGCAATAGGGCAAGTTCAAATCAAATGGAAAAGAATGGGCCTATTTGACAAAATTTGAAGTTTTGGGGATAGTTGACTTTCGGCAATTTTGCAAAAATGCCCAACTTCAACAATGCATAACTTCTTCAATTTTGAACTTTTGGAAGTGTTCTTGGACTTTTTAGAAATCTTGAGATGTCCTCTAACCAACCCTTTTTGTCTAATATCATTTTGATATTACATTCTCAAGTTATACGCTTTGGAAAAAAAAGTGTTTTTGTTGACTTTCAAAAATGACCTATAATGTCCAAATTTGTAACATTTTTTGAGTGCATTTCTTAATCTTGGGGTATGAAGATGGATTGTAGTAAATTGCATCCTATTAAAAATGAGCTTTGGATGGGTCATTTCTCATAAAGTATGAGAAAGTTATGCTTGGTCAAAGTTGAGTTGACTTTTCCTACAAAACCCTAATTTAGCAACTTTTGAGTCTTGATGAATCTTGAGCAATCCTTGATGAATCATGATCAACCCTTGATCAAATGATGAAATATCCTTCAAAATGAGAATGTTGAAAAAAAATCTTGAAGTTTGACTGTATGTAGGTCACAGTTGACTTTTGCCCTAGCATAGTCGATTTTGGGACTCTTTGAGCAATTGACTGACCAAACTTCCTCTGCAAGGCTTGAAATTTGACATGGATGAACTTGAGAGCATATTAGGACATTGGGTAGAACTTGATGTGATTTGGACTCAAGGATCTTGATGCAACACAAAACCCTAATTTGAGGTTGACTGTCTTAGGAGATAGCTTTGACTGTCCAACTCTTGAGCAATCTTGAACCACTTGGAGATTTTTCTTGCCATGTTTTGAGAGATATGAGAGGGAAAATTTTGGGTTGCAACAGTATGCTTTTGAATAAAACTTTGCTGAGGATATACAGGCATTGTTTCAACTCCCAAACACCAGAGAAATAAGGAAGTTAATCCCTCGTTCACCCTTTTGAGCCTAGAAGTTGGAGTTTATTTTTATATGAAAAAACTCGCAATCTTAACCTGGGGATGGGTAGTTCTCAGTTAATTTGGATGTGCTTTCAATTACAAGAGAAATCGTGCAAGACACCTTTTAATAAAGGTCGCGATTAAGCTTTACTTTGCACACAGCAAGAAGTGTCAAAGATGCTCTCAACCAAAAATGACAAAGATGGTTCCCCGTAATCATTGAGCAAGGCAGTCATTATCTTTCCAAAAAGAAAAATGAAATGAAAACAAAAATCAAAAGAAATTTTCCACTAATTCAAAACCTATGAAGGAGACAGGCAAAAAAATGGGGCATCCTGCTGACTGTAATTCCAAATGAAACAGTTCAGGCAAAAACTGGGGCATCCCGTTGATTGTAATCTCAAATGAAACAGTTCAGGCAAAAGTTGGGAATAATAAATTCAATCAGAAGAGGTCTTCAAATCCTCAAAATTATCAACCAGAGTTAACAAAAGTCCTCAAAACAACAAAATGATGTAAGAAGAAGTGACTGCCATTCTCAAGAATTCCTTAGCTTCTGAGCCATCGTCATTGCTGCCATTAGTGCAATTCCAAAATCTCTTGGAACCTGAATGCATATTCTGAATTAACTAAATGTAGGTCTGAAGAACATCACAAAGATTGGGTTAGGTACAAATAAACTTAGAGCCTTTATCCTTTATTTCTTAAGTCGTGAACCATACCATGTTACAATCCTTAAAAGACCTAATTGAAGCCAGGTTTCTTTTGAAAGCATACTACAACAAGGTTGCGTAAATTGACTCCTATGATCTTTTGCGAATCATTTGTTTTGGTTTCATACCTTTCTCTTTCACTTTAAAAGTATAAACCATTGTGTTTTAACCAGTGACGCATTTTCTATACACCAATAATATCATTTCAAAAATGATTTTAAATTCAAAAACTTTTGCATAAACTTTGCATTAAAATTACTATGTTTGAATAAAAAAATTTGTTGCAAACAAGCTTTCCTTGTCAAGGAATTTCAAACAGCTGAGAAACTTGGTCAGTGACCCTATCAGGGGCAAGTATCTTCCAGATCCAGTTGTGAATCAGTTCAAGATTTATTGCTCAGTGCGAGTTTACTCATAATTGGTTAGCCAGAAGATCACTTTCAAGACTCATACTGGGGCATTCCTTTCCAACAGTCATTTCAAGAACTGAAGCCATGATCAGTTTATTCCCAACAAACATTTCAAGAGTTAAAGCCATGATCAGTTTATCTCCAATAGTCATTTCAGAATTGAACGCGTGATCAGCTCATTTCCAGTAACTTTCGACTGAAGCCATGATCAGTTTATCTTCAGCAGTCAGCTAATCTGGGACAAATCCCCAAGCAGCTTTCCATGTCCTTCCTCATAGGATCATCAGTTCAATACAATTTACAAGTGTGACAAATTTGGGTTCAAGACATTTTTCTTCCCAAACAATTTGGCAGAGTTCTCTGTGTTGAGGAATCAAACTTCCAATCTTACCTCCACAAAAGAGTCAAACTCCATTTTCATAAACGTCGACATTACATGCATATATCATTTACATATCATGCATAACAAAATTCATACATAATGCATAACAAGAGTGTTTCATCCTCATTTGCATTTCCCGAGGTCTTGTTGCAGTTGACATGTCACCTTGAGATCAAAGTCCAACTTACTTGGCACCTACCAAAGCAAACGTCAGTTCAGTTGTCTCTCTTTTGTCCAATGCTAATCTTGGATGAGTTGTTTCTCTCTTTCATCCAATGTTAATCTTGGATATGTAGTCTCTTTTGTTTCCATCCAAAGCCAGTATTGGATGTTGTTATCTTTGTTGTCGTTCAAAGCCAGTATTAGACGCCATGCTTTTTTTCCTTCATTCAAAGCCAGTATTGAATATCAAGATCTCTTTTTCATCCAAAGCCAGTATTGGATGTTGTTACCTTCTCCTTCATTCAAAGCCAGTATTGGATTACAGGATCTTTTGTTTCCATCCAAAGCCAGTATTGAATGTTGTCATCTTTGTTGTTGTTCAAAGCCAGTATTGGACGCCGTGATTTTTCCCACCTCATCCAAATCCAATATTGGATGTTGTGATCTTTTCTCTCGTCTAAAGCCATTATTAGACATTGAGTTTTCCCTTTATTCAAAGCCATTATTAAATGTCGGAATCTTTTGTTGTCGTTCAAAACCAATATTGGACGCCTTGATGTTTTTTCCTCACCTCATTCAAAGCCAATATTGGATGTTGTGATCTTTTCTCTCGTCTAAATCCATTATTAGATGTTGAGCTTTTCTTCCATCCAAAGCCAATATTGGATGTTGTTACCTTTTCTTCCATCCAAAGCCAATATTGGATGCCACCATCTTTTGTTGTCGTCCAAAGCCAATATTGGATGTCGTAACCTTTTCTTCCATCCAAAGCCATTATTGGATGCCACCATCTTTTGTTGCCGTCCAAAGCCAATATTGGATGTCGTAACCTTTTTTTCTGTCCAAAGCCAATATTGGATGTTGTTATCTTTGTTGTTGTCTAAAGCCATTATTGGATGCCACAATTTGTCTCACCTCATTCAAAGCCAGTGTTGGATGTTGTGATCTTTTCTCTCGTCTAAAGCCATTATTAGATGTTGAGATTTTCTTTCATTCAAAGTAAGTATTAGATGTAGTTACCTTTTCTGCCGTCCAAAGCCAGTATTGTACGCCTTGTTTTTTTCACCCCATCCAAAGCCAGTATTGGATGTTGTAATCTTTTCTCTCGTCTAAATCCATTATTAGACGTTGAGTTTTCCCTTCATTCAAAGCCAATATTGGATGTCGTGTTTCTTTTCCATCCAGCATGTTTCTTGGATGACTATGATGTAGCTTCAGATTTGGCTCATCCCACATCTAATGTTCTTCGAGATGCTTCTGATTGTCTTTTCCAGAGAGTTGCTCACCTCATTCAATGCCATTCTTGGATGTCGCTGCTTGCCTTCTCGGGTTTTATCTCTTTTTCCAAGTATTGATGGTTACTCCTTGTCACCCTGACAGATATCCAGAAATATATTGTTGTTTCCCTGGCGTGTCTTTCCACATCATATCATCTGAACTATCATAAGTTTCCAGTTTCGAGTCTTTCCACATTCACACAGAGTCTGTCTCATCTCATACATCATTCATAAAGTATATGTCAAAAAAGAGTCCATGTGTTCATTCATAACATATGCTATCATCTCATTGCATCAAAGATGAAATTTAAGTCTGTTTGTATTTAATTACTTTCCTCCTATCTGGCAGAAAGATAATTAAATAGGGGCATCTGTTGTACCCTAAATTACGCCCCTAACTTTTCCAGTCGCACTTTCATATCATATTTTGTCATTTGGTCACAATCATTAATAAATAGCTTCATTCATCACATTTGCATCCTATCTTTAAGTTTGCTCTTGTGTTGTTGACTAACTTCTAATCAAAATAAAAAAAAATATTTGTCTTTGTCTTTGCATATTTGTGTTTTGTAGGTACCGAGTCAAAGCATCTGACAAATAAGGTTTTCCGGTATTATTTCCCTAAAATCTCTATTTGCAAAAAAAAAGAATTAAAACTTTCATTTTTTTCACTGATGCAATCGATTGCTCTTAGAGTGCAATCGATTGCACAAAGTGCATTTTGCGTGATTTTTAAAAAATACACTGTGCAAATCGATTTTCACTATAGTGCAATCGATTGCACAGCGTGAAAATTTGAAAAAAAATCAGCAATTTCAAGCTTGTCAAATTTTGGCTCCAATTTTCCTCTAATTTTTGAAAGAATTATCATTAATTCAAATTTTGGCTCCAAGAATCAATTACCAAATTACCACTAATCCCAATCCTAAATTCTATAAATAGAGCCCCCATTCCATTCAAATTTCAAGCTTTTGATAGCCAAATCCACCTTGCTAAAAAAATCTCTCAATTCTTCCCATCTACCAAATTCACTCAAAACTCCATTTTCAAGAAAAGTTAGTAAGTTTTGCATTGAAGCTTACTAATCTTTGAGTTAAACCTTCATCCAAACAATTTTTCTTCATCAATTCTCTACATCCAAGCTTGGAAATTTATTCTTGTGGTTGAATTGAAGCAAATTCTTGAAGTTGTGTTGATAATTCTCTATATCTACCTTTAGTAAGTTGGATTTTCCATCTTTCATAATGTGATCTCTTGTTGATCTTTGGGTTGATTCATTGAGTATTATTTTATTATTCTAATGGTGCTATTTTCTCATAATTTGATGGAATTTTCGTGCTCAATTGAATCCATGATCATAAGGTGTTTGATGGAAAGTGTGAACAAGAATTTGGCCTTTTAAAATGCTGTTTTGCTGTCTGTAACAGCGTGCAATCGATTGCAGTAACAGTGCAATCGATTGCACTAAGTTAAATTTGCTCAAATTTTTGAAAACATCATTGTGCAAATCGATTTACACAGTAGTGAAATTGATTTGCACAGAGACAGAGTGCATTTTTTTGCCTTGTTTTGGGGCAGCTTTGATCTAAAATGCTTTTTCTACTCACTCCTTTTGATTGTTGGTTTGGATTGGAATTTTAAATGTTCAATTTCTCTTTAAATTCAATGGACTTTGTGATGTAAATGAAGTTGGATTTCATCAATTCAAATCTACCTAAGAGTTAATTATTTAATTCATTTTTGGTGCTTTGGATTAATGATATGTTTAGTGCTTTAATCCATCTAGAGGAGTGGTTGAATTTAAAGATGAAAGAATTTTGAGGTGGTAATCCAAATTAGCTTATCATTCCCCTCCCTCTTCATCTTATCCCTTTCTTTTTTAATTTTACTACATGTTAAGGGATGATGATCTCTATATTATTTATCCAAACATGAAGTACATAGATTGCTATTGCTCGGCCTCAAAATAGGTGTGACTTCTATATAATTCACTTACGATTACTTAACATAGCGCTAAATTTTGTCTTGATTCGAATAAATGATCATTTGTGGCCCAAACCTTTGTTTGCAAGCCCAAGTATGTTAATTTGATCTCTTTGATCCAATAACCTTGATATTCATTATGTGGAGGCTTTGGTTCTACCAATCCTCTAATGGATCTACATCACTTTTGGTCAACGCGGATCACTTAAACATCATTGATCATTAAATGTTACTTTTAAGGATTCCAAAAATGGATGATATACTTGACAAAAAGCAAATTTAACTTGTTGTGTGGAGGCTTTGGTTCTAGAAATCCTCTAATGAGTTCCAAATGCAAGTTTCAAGATGGTCATCCAACTAACCACTAATTTCTAACAATTGACTTTACTTTATGCTTTTATTTTTTATGCTTTATGTACCATTTACTTTAAGCATTTACATTTCATGCCATTTTTATTTTTCTCACTTGAGCATTTATTCTTATGACATTTTTATTTTTTCTCACTTGAGAATTTACTTTTATGTCATTTTTATTTTTTCTCACTTGAGCTTTTCTTTTCCTTTTAAAGACACTTAATAATCAACATGAACCATAAAAAGCATTAATGATACTTGGTTACTATCCTTGGAATTATGGAGTGATGGACTTCTTGGACTTAGGATTAGAGCCCTTGGCCTATATTGGAGACCTTGTGACCTTAATTGATATTTTGTCTGGATTTCTTGGCGTTTACCTCAAGACATTGGGTTGTTTGTTTGTTTTGTGTGCAGGTTATTATGATTACATACTTTGTTTGTAATGTGGAATTCACCCGTATACAACCGTTACTCTGCCCAATTTTTTCGAAGACTTGATACACTTGAAGTTTGGTCTTCTCAAGAGGTCTAGTATCTTTTCGTGCTTGGTTTTAATCCAAAGAATGGGAATTCTATCTTGACCCGTAATGTCAAGTATTGACTTCTTGTTGGTTAGACAGTTCTCTTCCTTAGCTTTTACCTTATTGTGATCGGTGGATCTGGAACTGACTGTTTAACGCTGGTACGCGAAATGTCGCGGAAGCAAGAGTCGCCACCGTCTTTTATTTTCTCCAAATGGAAAGGACAAAAGCACAGAAAAATTCCTTAAAGAGATTGCTCTCGGTTCGGGAGGTAGATTTTAGAAAGGGAAGGTGTTAGCACCCTTTCTATCCATGGTTATCCATGGGCTCTTAGATACTTGCTCATTTGTGTTTTCAAAAATGGTTTGTTTGCTTTTCAACTGTGGGTTTTAAAAAGTCTCTTTGAAAATTTCAGTTCGACTCTTGTATCGGTCCTCAAGAGTGTTTGAAAAAATGCTTTCGAAAGCTTTTTGAAAAGGTGTCGGTGTGAAAAGTATTTTGATTTGTTTTGAAAGTTAGAGCAAGTATCTAGAGTCGTCTACCTACCCTAAGGAATTCGTCTGTGTAGATGTCCTTTAAAGTAGTGCCATCCCACCATTGAGAGGTAGGTAGCACCACCGTTGGAGGTGTTCGGGTCAATTCGAGTTTGTAGGGACATGGTGATCACCAGAGCAATGGGAAGATACCTTAGAAGCTACCCTCATGCCAGGTTCCCGGATCATGAGGACTTACTAAGACATCCTCTACTCGACGATCACCTTTCGAAGGGCAAGGCAACAGTGAGGCGTACCCTAGGGGTGGTGTGTGATTTGTGTGTCGTTTTCAGATATTTTGTCTTTTGTCATGTTATTGGTGATTTTACGTTTGTTTTTTATTTTTGTCCATACATTCTTTCATGGCATTATTTAACAATTAAAATATTTGCGAGAAGTAAAAAATCTAAGCTATTACAAAAGGCGCGGGTCCACATCGCCCAAATTAAACCAGGACCCGATTTGACAGAAAAATAAAGAAAGTAAAAGTGCAAGAAATTAATTACATGGCTTCGGGAGAGATACATAAATATTTAAACGAAATAAAATAAATATGCAATTTAATAAGAATTAAACGAGGGCGTTGGACCCTTTTTGCAAAATTAAATTAAATGGTGACATTAATTAATTAAAAAGAAAGGAATTTGTTTTTTGGTATTTTATGATTTTTTAGGATCTTAATGAAAAAAAAAAGAATTAATTAAGATAAATGCTAACCCTAATTCTAGTTATTTTAATTTATTAAAAAAAGAAGATTAAAGTTTTACCCTAAAGTTAACCCTAATTAATTTACATGCAATTTTAATTATAAAAATAAATATCTAATATTTAATTATTATGGAATAAAAGAAAACAAGATGAAAATTAATTAAACCCTAATTCTATGTTTTTTAGATTTTTTATTAAAAGAATTAAAATTAAAACCTAATTTAACTAAGTTTAATTATATACAATTTAATTACAAAAAATATTAAAACAAAAATATTTATTATATTTTTCCTCTTTTCTGATTTTTTGATTGGTTATGTTTTTTATGAAAATAATTAATTAATTAAACAAATAATAATTAAAAGGAAGTAAAATAAAATAAAGAAAAAAATAAAGAAGGTTTGCAAACCTAGGGGGTTCAGACCCCAAATAGGAGGTGTTTCCTTTAGCAATCTGGCCCATCAACCTTTAGGCCTGGTGGACTTTTTGGTTAGCATGTATGCGCGTTGACTATAGTGCACCGTGTCTTCCAGATCGTGGCCTTCTGATTGATCTCCTTGGCTTTGTGAATGGCTTGATTTTGAAGGCGTATGGTGTGCCTTTACACTGAAACTGCATGTAATCATTAAAGAAAAAATAATATGAAGGGGGGTGAGGACCTGGGGCTCGAACCCAGGTCCTTTGGTTTACCAGTCACTATGCTTGCCAACCGTGCCAGTTTGCTTATCTGTAAGTAATATAACAAACAAATATAATAAAATAAATATGCGTTAGTGCTTCGTTTTCCGCGCAAAATTTAAACCAGCCAATCATTGATGGCCACGCATCTTCTTCTTCCTCGTTCCTGAAACATAAACAGATTAGGCAACGGTTTTCATAGTGTTCTTTTAGGCATGTTTTGGGAAAATAGCGATTAGCCATTGGATGCTCATAAATTGAGCGCGACCCCATCAATGAGTTTGTATGAAGGTCCTGATTAAGATAGTCTGGGTCTTGTGCTCCAATTTTCCCTTATTTCAAAACCCCTAATTTGAAGGTTGAAGAACCCTAAATATTATCAATGGCAGATTCGCATACAACGCCCAAAACTTCAATCAAGTTATGTGGTTAGCTTCAGAACAAAGTAATTAGTACAAAATCATGAACAAACTGCAATGATATGGTCTAAATCATAGAATACGATTATGCAAAAAGAGTGATACAGTTCACCCTCGATTTACCAATTCTCTGAGTATGGGGCCAAGTTTTTGATTGGAATCGTTTCCTGACAACCCTGGCAAGCGAATGGAACAAGTTTGGAGGCTTAAATTGACCTGCAAGTGTGTTTTCAGAATTGGAATTTTTTTGCAAAAAGCTTGAGTTTGATAATAGGGTTCTTGCGTAGCTTAATGGTTAATGGCATTAGGGTTGTGTTCCTTGTATATGTAGTAATGATTTAGGTCAAAAATCTGATCAAAAGAATCCAAGATTTGATTGTTCAATATTTGATTTTCAAGCATTATTTTTTCAATCTTTTTCATGCAATTTTGTACCAATCATGATCAATTCAATCCAATTCCTTCCATATCTGATCATGCACGTTTTATTGAGTATATTTCATGCACAAAAAGATTTTATTTCATTGGTTTTATATTTTCCATGTATTTTATTTGATTAAATGAATTATTAATAATAAAAAATTCAAATAAATAAATAAAAATAGAGAAAAACTTCCCTTTGGGCCAAATGGTCGTGCACATGCCTTGGATAATGAATTGTGGAAGAAAAATGGGCCCATTAGCAATTTTAGGTCATTTGAACCAATGTTGACTTTTCAAAATATCCAAACATTTCCCAACTTCCACAAGGAATAACTTGCTCAATTTTTAAGCTTTGCTCATGTTCTTGGACATTTTGGAAAGCTCTTTGAGTCCTCTAACCAATTCCTTTGGTCCCATGTCATTTTTATTTACCAATCTCAAGTTATGGCCTTTGACTTAGAGTCCCTTTTTGTTGACTTTTGAAAATGACCTATAATGTTGAAATTGATAACTTTTTGTGAGAGCATTTCTTGGACTTGAAGTATGAAGATGATTTGTAGGAAATGTCTTTCTCTTCAAAATGAGCTTTGGATGGTATTTTTCTGATAATCCATGTGAAAGTTATGCCCTGGTCAATTTACAGTTGACTTTTTCAACTGTCCAAATAAGGAAACTTTTGCATCTTGATGATTTTTGAGCCAAGCTTTGAGAATCATGATCAAGCATTGATCAAATGATGTTTGTGGCTTCAAAATGAGATTTTGATTAAAAATTTGAACTTTTGACTGTCAAATGACCATTTTGCCCCTACAGTTGACTGTAGTGCAATTAGGGTTTTGACTGTGCAGTTTTGAGCTGAATGTCTTGAAACTTTGTATGAGGATGCTTGACCATATTTGTAGGCATATGAGACTTTATTGGACCTTTGGAAACTTCATTTTCTTGATCAGAACCAAAACCCTAGTTTTGACTGTTCAGGAGGCCCTTACACTGTGCAACCCTTGGGGAATTTTGCAGCTTGACTTGGCAATTCTTGAAGAATATGGGAGGGCAAATTTTGGGGTACAACAGTTGCCCATGTTCAATCTTCTTAGACCTGAGGATGCAGATTGGCTGACGTGCCTTTCGTAATCCGAAGGTAGAAGATGATTGGACACTAGAGTGCCCAGAAATTTGCGCTCACATAGTGGAAATGGGCTTATAGATGCCATTTAGAGATTGATGGGGGATGATGGGCTTATAGATGCCATCTGGATTTTGAACGCGTAAGAGATTCCTTAGTGAGAACTTGCGTACCTGCAAAACAGAAAATGATTACCTGACATGTTGCAGGAGCTGGTTTTCAGATGCTTGGTATAGATGTGTCCTGACTGGTTACAGGAGCTGAATCTGGAGCTTCAAACGGCGATGAATGAACCAGGAGCGGTTACTACCTCAACAGGAATAGTGAGAGAACCTTGGGTGACTTTAACTTCAACAACGCTCGTTGAGAAAATCTTGGTGGGAATTACCATCTTCGCAGTATCGGGAAGAGAACCATAGGCAATTATAATCTCAAAAGCGGGCGTTTGAGGAAAACATGGAGTGGAATTATCATCTCACGCACCGTCGGGGAGAGAACCAACGGAAATTATAATCTCAAAAGCGGACGTTTGAGAAAAACCTGGGCTGGAATTATCATCTCACGCACCGTCGGGGAGAGAACCATAGGAAATTATAATCTCAAAAGTGGACGTCTGAGAAAAACCTGGGATGGAATTATCATCTCACGCACCGTCGGGGAGAGAACCATAGGAAATTATAATCTCAAAAGCGGATGTCTGAGAAAAACCTGGGATGGAATTATCATCTCACGCACCGTCGGGGAGAGAACCATAGGAAATTATAATCTCAAAAGTGGACGTCTGAGAAAAACCTGAGATAACTTCTACTGAGTCTTCATCAGAAAAATCTGTTGGGAGTCGACTTAGCTGGACTAGAGAAGGCCTTGGACTGGATAAGAAATCTTTGGGGTCGATTAACTGAACCGGTCTAGGTCTTGAAATATGATTGAGAATTTAACTGCATCTTTCCTGAAAGGTAGAGGTCAGTCATATGCAATGCATGATATGGATCAAGAAATGATGTTCTCAACATAAATGAGATTTGTATGATATGATGTGTATATGCATGCTATAATGATGTACGTGATGTTTTATGAATGTGTTTTTCGTCTAGGAAAGTAAATCCTTGACGGGTGCCGGGAAGTCACTCCTGGGCTGATGTTGAAGAATAGATTTCGCTTCCGCTGGGGATGATGATTGCAAGAATACCGATAGGAGAAGATAACTCCGTTGGGGAATAAACTGGGCGAATGGAATAACTCTGCGGGGAGAAAATTACTCTAGCAACCTTGCTGGGAAGCAATACTCTATGGGGAGAGAGATACTCTGCTGAATTGTTGATAATAATTTGCTGGGGATATCCTTGTTGTATTGGAAGTGCTAATAGACTTCGCTGGGGATAAGAAGACTGCGTCGGGGACGCTCTTTCCATGGCTTTTGGCTGAGGATAACCCAGTTATATCCTGTTAAGGAAATAACCCTTTAAATAAAGCCGGGAGACGCGTTCGTGCTCTGCGGAGGATAAGCTTCCAGAATCTACTGGGGATAAGCTTGCTGCTTGGGGGAGATGAATTCCGACTTTCCTGGGGAAATGAGATTGGACTCTCCTGGGGAAGTTTCGAAATGCGGGGGAAGTGATTCCTTTGAATGTCTGGTATACCGCCGGGGAACAATCTTTAGGTCAAGACTGCCGGGGATGCTTGTTATGAGTATGTATGCTGCCGGGGAATGTTGAGATCTACGGGAGGATACCCAACTTCCTTAAGATTTGATAACTTTGCTTAGAGAAGAGGGCACTGACTTGCTGACTCACTCTCTGGGGAATTAAGATATGTGGTTATGTTCTTTAGCTGAACCTACCTTGGTACTTTAGATGACAGAACAATTAGATTGCTTAGACAACTCTTTATTGCCCCTGTTTCCAATGTTACCTGTAATCAATTCTTTGTTTCGTATGCAAATATTTATGAGTTAGCAAATTATTGTCAATGCATATATCACAAATTGAACCTTGGACGTTCTTCGCAGAACAAAACAGAAAAATAAAAACAATTGGCACTTTTAACTGAAAAGTATATTTGTATTGATTTTTTGAATGGCCTGAAAATAGGCGTTTTGTGTACAAGAGGCTGACGTCCTAGTAAGAGAACGCCGCCGAACAAAAGAGAGTTTATACAAATTTTGTACAAAAGAAAATAGAACAGCTGTGTGAAATGAATGATCCCACTGGGTTTCAACTCTGCTATTGCCATTATAACTTCGAGCGTCTCATCACTTGATGACCTTGGTTGAAGGCGAAGCTGACTGATCGATGCCGTCTGAACTTGATGTAGATACCGGATTCTGGATGCAAAGTGATCAATGAGACATAGTATTACGCTTTATCCCTAATTTTTGCCTGGACCGCCCTTTCGGGTTTTCAGTCCACCGGGATACCCATTTTTGCCCAAGCCACCTTTTCAGGTTTTCGACATGCCGGGTGTACAGTTTTTTTTCATTTTCATCCCTTCATTTTACCCGAACCCTTTTGGTTCGCCGGGAAGCCTTAATTTTTGCCTAGACATGTCAGCCTAGCGGGTCTTTTTTTTCATGCGTAGTATCTTTTTACTATGTCTGCATTGGCGGGGTGAGGAAGGTCGTCACCATCCATATTGGTTAGAATCATGGCTCCTCCTGAGAACACATGTTTAACCACAAATGGCCCTTCGTACGTAGGGGTCCATTTGCCCCTTGGATCACTCTGAGGAAGGATGATTCGCTTGATTACCAGATCCCCAACTTGATATTCCTGTGGTCTGACCTTTTTGTTAAATGCCCTGATCATCCGTTTCTGATACGTCTGACCATGACAGATAGCAGCCAGTCTCTTTTCATCAATAAGGTTGAGCTGATCAAGCCGTGTCTGGATCCAATCATCCTCGTTCAGATTTGCATCCTTCATTATCCGGAGAGAGGGTATTTGCACTTCGATCGGTAAGACTGCCTCCATGCCATAAACCAGAGAGAAAGGAGTTGCCCCGGTTGACGTCCTGGTTGAGGTACGGTACCCATGTAGAGCGAACGGTAACATCTCGTGCCAATCCTTATAAGTCACTGTCATCTTCTGTACGATCTTCTTGATGTTCTTATTTGCTGCTTCTACAGCCCCATTCATCTTCGGTCTGTAAGGAGAAGAATTGTGGTGCTGTATTTTGAACTGCTCGCAGAGCTCAGTGATCATCTTGTTATTCAGATTGGTAACGTTGTCTGTAATTATTCTCTCTGGGACGCCGTATCGACAGATCAGGTTATGCCGAATGAACCGTGCCACAACAGTCTTGGTTACCGTAGCATAAGATGCTGCCTCGACCCACTTCGTGAAATAATCAATCGCCACTAGGATGAAGCGATGCCCATTAGATGCCGTAGGTTTGATCTCACCAATCATGTCTATGCCCCACATTGCAAACGGCCAAGGCGCAGTCAGAACATTCAGAGGAACTGGAGGAACATGCACCTTGTCTGCATAAATCTGGCACTTCTGGCATGTCCTGGAATGTTGGTAGCAGTCAGCTTCCATTGTGGACCAGTAATATCCTGCCCGTAGGATTTTCTTAGCCATAGTGTGCCCACTGGAATGTGTACCAAAGGTCCCTTCATGTAGCTCTTCCATGATCCTTTCTGCTTCAGTCTTATCCACACAACGCAGTAAGGTTGAATCATGGTTTCGCTTGTACAAGATGCCGTTGCTAAGGAAGAACTTTGCTGCGAACCTTCTCAGGAACTTCTTATCATTGACAGATGCACCTTCAGGGTATTCCTGAGCTTCCAAATATCTCTTCACCTCATGGTACCAAGGCTTCTCAGTCACCAATTCAGTCTCGAGATCGCAACAGTATGTCGGTTCGTCCAGTTTCCAGATGATGATCCGGGGAGCCTCATTATCCCATTTGACCTTGAACATAGAAGACATTGTAGCTAACGCGTCCGCCAGCTGATTCTCTTCTCTCGGAAAGTGTTCAAAGGTTATCTCTGTAAAGTGGGGGATCAAGGTCAACACACATTCTTTGTAAGGAATAAGATTCGGATGTTTCGTATCCCACTCTCCTTTGATCTGATTGATCACAAGAGCGGAATCTCCGAAGACACTCAGAAACTTGATCCTTAAGTCGATCGCAGCTTGAAGACCCATGATGCACGCCTCATACTCTGCCATATTGTTGGTACAGTTGAAACATAGCCGGGCAGTGAGTGGAGTATGAGTGCCTTGAGGTGATATGATTATGGCGCCAATGCCATTTCCCAAAGCGTTGGAGGCTCCGTCAAAGTGCATGGACCATCGGGATCCTGGTTCAGGTCCTTCATCCGGTCCAGGTACTTCACAATCAGTCACTATCATGATGCTTTCATCCGGAAACTCGAAGTTCATTGACTGATAGTCATCTACGGCCTGATGTGCCAAGTGGTCTGCCAATACACTTCCCTTGATGGCTTTCTGGGTCGTGTATTGAAGGTCGTATTCCGTCAAGATCATTTGCCATCTTGCAATTCTCCCAGACAGAGCAGGCTTTTCGAATATGTACTTTATAGGATCCATCTTTGAGATCAACAAGGTAGTGTGAGTCAGCATATACTGTCTCAGCCGGCGAGCAGCCCATACCAAAGCGCAGCAAGTTTTCTCAAGCAATGAGTATCGAGTCTCACAGTCGGTAAACTTTTTGCTAAGGTAATAAATGGCATGCTCTTTTCGGCCAGACTCGTCATGTTGCCCCAGCACACACCCCATTGAGTTATCAAGTACTGTCAGGTATAGTATCAGAGGTCTCCCTTCAACCGGTGGCATAAGGATAGGTGGTTCTTGGAGATACTCTTTGATTCTGTCGAAAGCAGCCTGACATTCATCGTTCCAACGGACTACCTGATCTTTCTTCAGCAGCTTGAAGATTGGCTCACAGGTAGCAGTCAGGTGTGAGATGAATCGAGCAATGTAATTCAGGCGTCCTAAAAAGCCTCTGACTTCCTTCTCTGTCTTGGGAACTGGCATCTCTTGAATAGCTTTGACCTTAGCAGGGTCCACTTGAATTCCCTTATCACTGACCACGAAGCCTAGCAACTTCCCAGATCTTACCCCGAAGGTGCACTTGTTCGGGTTCAACCTCAGCTTGTATAGTTTCAATCGGTCAAATAACTTCTGCAGATGATCTAGGTGCTCTTCCTCAGTCTAGGACCTTGGGATCATGTCGTCGACATACACTTCTATCTCATGATGGATCATGTCATGAAATAGAGCAACCATGGCACGTTGGTAGGTTGCCCCAGCGTTCTTCAACCCAAATGGCATGACCCTGTAACAGAAGGTGCCCCACTGAGTAACAAATGTAGTCTTTTCCATGTCTTCAGGTGCCATCTTGATCTGATTGTAACCTGAAAAGCCATCCATGAAAGAGAACACCTTATGCTGAGCTGTATTATCAACAAGGACATCAATGTGAGGTAAAGGGAAGTAATCCTTGGGGCTGGCCCTGTTTAGATCCCTGTAGTCGACACACATTCTGACCTTACCGTCCTTCTTTGGTACCGGCACCACATTAGCAACCCACTGAGGGTAAGAAGTCACTGCAAGGAACCCAGCATCAAACTGTTTCATAACCTTGGCTTTGATCTTCTCAGACATCTCTGGACGCATCCGTCGGACCTTTTGCTTCACTGGAGGGCAGTCTTCCTTAGTTAGCAAGTGATGGACCACAATAGCGGTATCCAACCCGGGCATGTCTTCGTAGGACCAAGCGAAGATCTCCATATAATCATGTAACATCTTGGTTAACCGTTGCTTCACGCTGAGCTCTAGGTTGGCACCAATCTTTACCTCTTTCCTGTCTTCTTCAGTACCCAGGTTTATTGTTTCCACTGGCTCTTCATGGGGTTGAATTGCCCTCTCTTCCTGAAGTAACAGTCTTGCAAGCTCGCCAGGCACTTCGCAATCATCTTCACCTTCGTCTTCGGCTAAGTTGATCGGATTTTCGAAGTCATAATTGGCAGTAGCAGAGTCGTTACCAGTGAGATCCAGAGTGGATGTGGACCTGTATGAGTGAGTGTGTGTGTAAATACAGCTGTTTTGAAATATATGTAAAGGAAAGAAAGACAGAAAAGGAGCACAAGATTTGAAATGCGAGAAAACATCCAAGATTTTCATTCATGATATATGAAATGACAATTTATATGCCCTCGGGTAAGACACCGGGCCATAGAGTTTATTTATTGTTTATTACAGATACCAAAAACATAGGAATTCATTACTTAGTAACAAGAGAAACAGATAGGTTGTCCTTTGCACTCCAATTATTGAGTCCACTGTCGGTTGCCGGGTAGATCCAGCTATCAAACTCAGCTTCATCCACTTCATCCTCGTCCCCAATAGCATTCACTCCATGAGCAGGCAGGGGAGCTGTCACTACATTAGGCTTCTCAGATGCCTCAAACTGTACCTCCTTGGCGTCAATAAGGTCCTGCAGCTTGCTCCTTAAAGCCCAACAGTCATCTGTAGAATGCCCCGGGCTATCTGAATGGTAAGCACAACGAGCATTCGGGTTGTACTTAGGAGATGCAGTATTGGGGAACTTCGGAGCCTCTCTGACAGTCACTAAATTGGTGGATAGCAACTGTGGCAGGATCTGCGATAGGGTCATGCTTAACCGGGTAAACTCTCTCCGGGGTCTTTCAGCCCTTTGAGGATTGGTCGGCCGAGGAGCGGCAGCAGGCTTAGCAATCATTACCGCACTGACAGATTGGCGGCGCTCAGGTCTCTCTGATCTCTTGGAGCCATATACAGCACTAGCCTCCTTCTTGAAGGGTTTTTTTCTCAGAACTAGACGATGCACCCTTCGGAATCTTTCCAAACTTCAACCCAGCCTCAATTCTCTCTCCAGTCAGAATCAGATCCGTGAACCCTGCAGACGAATTCCCTATAAGATGGTTGAAAAACGGCCCAGATAGGGTCCCTAAGAACATGTCTACCAACTCCCTATCAGTCAACGGTGGCTGCACCCTGCCAGCCAGGTCTCTCCACTTCTGAGCGTACTCCTTAAAACCTTCGCTTGAACCTAACGACATACCCTGGAGTTGGGTACGTGTAGGGGCAAGGTCGGCATTATATTGATACTGCTTGTAGAAAGCAATAGCCAACTCCTCCCAGTTACGAACCTTGGTCCCATCCAGCTGATAGAACAATTCGAGATGAGTCCCTGAAAGACTCTCCTGGAAGAAGTGGATCCACAAATTCTTATCCGCCGAGTACGGTTGAATCTTTCGAACATAGGACCTGAGATGTAACTTGGGACAAGACGCCCCGTCGTACTTAGAGAAGGATGGTGATTTGAACTTGTGAGGGATAATCACACCAGTAGACAAACCCAGATCTCCGAAATCCAGCCCAGGAACCTGTTGTATCTCCATAGCGTTTAGCCTATCCTCCAACTGCTTGTAACGGTCTTCTGCAGGAGGATATTGCTCTTCATCAAAATCAGTCTCGTTGTCGGAGACTACCGGACTAGGACCCTTTTCTGTCTGAGGAGTACTCTTGCCAACAGAAGAACCAGCCTCTTCATGCTGCAGAGTATTGCCAAAACTTCGGCCCGAGTTAAACAGAACAGTTCTTCTCTTCTTCTTCTTCTCCTTCTTCAGGAGCAGAGCCTTCAGTTCTTCTTGGCCTTGAGCCAAACCCTTGATTAATTCCTGAAACTGCGCATTCTGCGCCTGAAGGGCTTTGATGGATGTCTCAGTTGATGACGAGTCAGGATTCATGATGCTGAAATAAACAGCGAAGAACTGTAAGCAACCTGAAAAGGGGAAAACCTGCTATGCACATGATGAATGATATGTGTTTATGCAATGCATTCAAGGGTTCGAAAGTTCAAATTTGTTGTAGACAAAAAGAAACACACGTTATCATTAAGGAAATAATTGTTAAGTACATCAAAGCCTCATGGGCAAAATAATACGAAAGTAAATCAATCCCAAAATACACTGCGCATCCTCTTTGGAGCTATGTAAGTGTTGAGATTCCTCTCCTTATGCAACAAGCGGGTGAGCTCCAAGACCTTCTTTTCACTGGTATGTAGACTGGTCTCAAGAGAATTCCGCTCTTCCTTAAGCTGGATCCAGCTCTTCTGCATTTCTTCCCAGGATGTGGGCATATCAGGGTGCTGAATAGTGTGGGACACTTCTCCTTCCAAGACTGGCTCTTTGATCACAGGGAGCATATGAGGATAGGGCATCACTAACTTCTGGGAGCGGGCGCGTACCCACTTGAGATAAGGTTCCAACGGGATGGAGTTCCTGTGCCCCAGTGTCTTGCTGTCTATCCTACTTGGCATCCTCCAGGCTCTGATAAATCTCTGGCGAAGTCCTTGAGTATCGTTGTCGAAGTCAAAAACTATGTCAGGAATTAACATGTCATGAGGGCCATCCCTCCGAGCATAACCAAATTGTCTCCAAGCCAGGCATGGGCTGTAAGTAATACCTCCTCTGATTCCAAGTAAAGGAACATTAGGGTACTCCCCGCAACGATCAACGATAGTGACATCTGTTAGAACAATGTTTGAATCTACTACCTTATATTTAAGTTTTGATGATAACAAAGTGAAAAGATATAGTATTTATAAGTTTCATGTTTGAACTATCTGCTGCCTAAAATTATTATGTTCTGACTTGCAGATACTCTGATTGATATAAGCAAGATCACGTCTATTCAGCATCAGAATTTGATTTCATACACCAGCATCAGAAGTTGCTACATCAGAACGTCAAGATCAGATGATCAACTCACGTACATGCTGAAGCCTGATGAACAAGACTGCGCTCAAACACTCTGATACAGAAACACAATAGTTCATCAGCAGCGAAGCAGAATCAGAATGAGCCAAGCCAGAACTTGCGTTAAGTAAGCAACGGTACTGTGCATTGAAAGCTAATTAATTCCAACGGCCTCATTCCAGACAAGATCTGCTCGAAAAGGAAAGCTTGTTATTAGCATTGAATCAAGAATATTGCATTCAACGTTCATCATCTCAAGTGCTATATAAACAAGGCTTTGAAGATTATAATGGCTAATGCTCTCCAAATCTCTACACGCACAAAAGTTGAACCATAATCTTCGTTCTACCAGTTTTGCTAAACCACATACTCTGATACTCCATTACTGTTTAGCAATCTAGTTTCTAAGCTTCAATTTGTGTATACATCACAGTTGTGATAAAGTTTTGTAGAAAACATTCACACACATTGTTTTATCTCTTTGTAAGAAAGTGTTACCTTGACAAACCGGGTTGTGGTTTGAATCAAGAAGGCTTTAGCAGTTGTTAAAGCAGTCTGTAATATTCAGTTGAATATAGTGAATTAAGACCTCGTTGGAGAGAGGCGAAATCACCTTGACGGGTGGACTGGAGTAGTTTGAGATCAAACGAACCAGGATAAAAATATCTTGTCAATTGCTTTAGATTTCAGTTTTACAATTCAACCCCCCCTTCTTGTGTTTTTCACCCCTTCAATTGGCATCAGAGCGCCTGGTTCTGAGCTAAAACACTTAACCGTGTCAGTACAAGATCCAGCATCAGAAAAACACAATGGCAGGAAACAATTCTCACATCAGCAATGACAACAATGAGGACAGAGACAGATTCAGTGGCAAACCTCCAGTTTTTGATGGAGAAAACTTTGATTACTGGAAAGACAGAATTGAAAGCTTCTTTCTAGCACATGATGCTGATCTGTGGGATATGGTGACAGATGGATACACGCACCCTGTGAATGCAAGTGGTCAGAAGATTGATAGAAAATCAATGACTGATCAACAAAAGCGTGACTTCAAGAATCACCACAAGGCCAGAACCATCCTCCTCAGTGCCATCTCCTATACTGAGTATGAAAAGATCTCCAACAGAGACACAGCAAAAAATATCTTTGATTCTCTCAGAATGACGCACGAGGGAAACGTTCAGGTCAAAGAAACAAAAGCTCTGGCGCTCATTCAGAAGTATGAGGCGTTCAAAATGGAAGAATCTGAATCCATTGAAACTATGTTCTCTAGATTCCAGATTCTGGTAGCTGGTCTCAAAGTTCTGGACAAAGGATACTCTACTGCTGACCATGTCAAGAAAATAATCAGAAGTTTACCCAAGCAGTGGAGGCCTATGGTTACTGCTCTGAAGCTAGCTAAAGATCTCAACAAAATCACTCTGGAGGAACTTATAAGCTCCCTCAGAAGTCATGAGATAGAGCTAGAAGCTGATGAGCCTCAGAAGCAAGGTAAGCCTTTAGCATTAAAATCTAACAAAAAATTTGAGTCTAAAGTTTTGCAGGCAGTTGAAGAAACATCTGATGGATCCTCATCAGAAGAAGACGAACTTTCCCTTCTCTCCAGAAGAGTAAATCAACTGTGGAAGCAAAGACAAAGGAAGTTCAGGAATCCCAGAAGATCTGATCAGAACGAGTCTTCTTCCAGATACAGAAGGACAGATTCTTCCTCTGGATACAGAAGATCTGAAGGCTCCTCCAGTAGCAAGAAGCCAAACACCAAAGACATCATCTGCTACGAGTGCAATGAGCAAGGACACTACAAGAGTGACTGCCCAAAGCTTCAGAGGGAAAAGCCCAAAAAGAAGTTTGGAAGAGAGAAGAAGAAAAGTCTCATGGCCACATGGGATGACTCTGACTCGTCTGAAGCTGACTCAGAATCAGATGATGAAAGGGCAAACATAGCTCTCATGGCTAACATTTCAGAAGAGAGTGAAGCTTCTGAATCAGACTCAGAATCAGACACAGAAGAGGTATTTCCTAACTTCGCTGTTAATTTTACAAAGGCTGAACTTGCTGAAAGCCTTAATGAGATTCTGGAACGTTATCAGCAGATTAGAGCTAAATTCAGAGACCTGAAAAGGAATCTTGAATCTGACTCTAATAAGTCTGAGAGTCTCAAATTGGAAAATTCTGAGCTGAGAGATAAGATTTCAAAATTAGAAAACACTTTACAAAACTCTCAGAAGGAACCAATTTCTGAAACTCCCAGCAACGCTGATGAGATCATCAAGGAGTATGATCACAGTTTCCAGAAGTTCCTAGCTAAAAGCATAGATAGAAGCAAAATGGCTTCAATAATCTATGGAGTTAGCAGAAACGGCAGGAAAGGAATAGGATACCAAGGTAAGGTTCCTACACCAAAGAATGTCATGGACTTAACCATTAAACACACTCCTTTAAATTCACACTTTGTGTATGGTCACACACATGATATCAAATATACTAGCAGTAAGCACTCTGTGAAACCAAAATTCAACCAGAGTTTTGGTAAAACTAACAAGTCAGGACCCAAGAAAATCTGGGTACCTAAGGATAAAATAATACATGTTGCAGATATCTTTAGCAGCAAGTCAGAAACACCAGTCATGGTACCTGGACTCTGGCTGCTCACGACACATGACGGGAAGAAGGCATATGTTCCAAAGCCTGGAACTTAAGCCTGGAGGCCACGTTGGCTTTGGAGGCAATCAGAGGGGAAAGATAATTGGCTCTGGAACTGTAGGTAATGGAAATCTTCCCTCTATTAATAATGTTCTGCTAGTAGATGGATTGATGCATAATCTGTTATCCATAAGTCAATTAAGTGATAACGGTTATGATATAATCTTTAATCAAAAATCATGTAAAGCTGTTAGTCAGAAAGATGGGACTATCCTGTTTAATGGTAAGAGGAAAAACAACATTTACAAAATTAAACTTTCTGAACTAAAGAGTCAGAATGTAAAATGTCTTCTGTCTGTTAACAACGAGCAGTGGATCTGGCACAGAAGATTGGGGCATGTTAGTATGAGAAGAATATCTCAGATTAACAAACTCAATCTGGTCAGAGGACTTCCTAATTTGAAGTTCAATTCAGATGCTCTGTGTGAAGCATGTCAGAAAGGCAAATTTGCAAAACCCTCTTTTAAATCCAAAAATGTTGTTTCTACCTCTAAGCCATTAGAACTTCTGCACATTGACTTATTTGGACCAGTTAAAACTGCTTCAGTCAGTGGTAAGAAGTATGGGTTAGTAATCGTAGATGACTATAGCAGATGGACATGGGTAAAGTTCTTAAGACACAAGGATGAGTCACACTCTGTGTTTGTTACCTTCTGTAACCAAGTTCAGAATGAAAAAGATCTTAGAATCGTTAAAGTCAGAAGTGATCATGGTGGAGAATTTGAAAATAAAGATTTTGAGTCATTCTTTAATGACAAAGGCATTCTGCATGATTTCTCTTGTCCTAGAACTCCCCAACAAAATGGAGTTGTAGAACGAAAGAACAGAACATTGCAAGAAATGGCCAGAACCATGATCAATGAGACAAACGTTGCTAAGACTTTCTGGGCAGAGGCAATAAACACAGCGTGCTACATTCAGAATAGAATCTCAATAAGACCTATTCTGGAAAAGACTCCATATGAATTGTGGAAGAACAGAAAGCCCAACATTTCATATTTTCATCCATTTGGATGTACTTGCTTTGTATTAAATACAAAGAATTATTTGAACAAGTTTGACTCTAAGGCACAGAAGTGTATTATGTTAGGATACTCTGAACGCTCAAGAGGGTACAGAGTATACAATACAGAAACACAGATTGTGGAAGAATCAATCAGTGTTCGTTTTGATGATAAGCTTGACTCTGAAAAGTCAAAGCAGAATGAAATTTTTGCAGGTATAGAAATTGAATTTGCAGGTTCTGAAGACAAGTCATCAGAAGCTCTCAACACAGACATTCCTTCAACGTCTGAAAGGAGCACTGCTAGAAATCCTACAACAGCTGCTGATCAACCTCAGAAGAGATTACCCAGAAGCAGTCTGGATCACCCAGAAGAGACTATCCTAGGAAGAAAGGAAGATCCAATCAGAACAAGAGCAAGCTTCAGAAACTCTGAAGAAACTCTTATGGGACTGGTGTCTCTGATTGAACCTTCTTCTATTGATGAAGCACTTCTGGATAATGACTGGATTCTGGCAATGCAAGAAGAGCTGAATCAATTCACCAGAAACGATGTATGGGATCTCGTTCCCAGACCAAAAGGATTCAACGTCATTGGAACAAGATGGGTGTTCAGAAACAAGCTAAATGAACAAGGTGAAGTCATCAGAAACAAGGCACGACTGGTTGCACAAGGTTATAGTCAGCAAGAGGGGATAGACTATACAGAAACCTTTGCCCCAGTCGCCAGGTTAGAATCTATCAGACTTTTAATTTCATTTGCTGTTAATAAAGGAATCACTCTGTATCAGATGGATGTCAAAAGTGCATTCTTAAATGGTTATATAGAAGAAGAAGTTTATGTTCACCAACCCCCAGGTTTTGAAAATACAAAACATCCAGAACATGTTTTCAAACTAAAGAAGTCACTGTATGGTCTGAAACAAGCTCCCAGAGCTTGGTATGAAAGGCTAAGTAACTTTCTGCTTGAAAATGAATTCACCAGAGGGAAAGTGGACACTACTCTATTCTGTAAAACAGTTAAGAGTGACATCTTAGTCTGTCAAATTTATGTTGATGATATCATTTTTGGTTCTACTAATCCTTCTCTTGGAAGAAAATTTGCTAAGTGTATGCAGGCAGAATTTGAGATGAGCCTCATGGGGGAACTGAAATTCTTTCTAGGAATTCAGATCAATCAAACTCCAGAAGGAACTTACATTCATCAGAGCAAATACATCAGAGATCTTCTGAAGAAATTTGACCTCTCAGAATGTAAGCCATCAAAGATTCCAATGCATCCCACGTGCATTCTGGAAAGAGAAGAGGTAAGCAAAAGTGTAGAACAGAAAGTCTACAGAGGTATGATTGGTTCTCTCCTCTATCTGACTGCTTCAAGACCTGACATATTATTCAGTGTTTGTATCTGTGCTAGATTCCAATCAGATCCTAGAGAATCTCACTTAACAGCTGTTAAGCGAATTTTCAAGTATCTGAAAGGTACTACTAATCTGGGTTTGTTTTATAGAAAATCTAGTGATTACAGCTTAGTAGGCTACTGTGATGCTGATTTTGCTGGAGACAGAGTGGAACGTAAAAGTACTTCTGGAAGCTGCCAGTTTCTGGGAGAAAATCTGATCTCTTGGTCCAGCAAAAGGCAATCAACAATTGCTCTGTCAACAGCAGAAGCTGAGTACATAGCAGCAGCAGGATGTAGCACACAAATGCTCTGGATGAAAAGTCAGCTTGAAGACTTCCAGATTTTTGAGAGTAACATTCCTATACTTTGTGATAATACTTCTGCTATTTGCTTAAGTAAGAATCCTATTTTACATTCTAGAGCTAAGCATATAGAAATAAAACATCACTTCATTAGGGACTATATTCAGAAAGGTATTTTGAACTTAAAATTTATAGATACAGACCATCAATGGGCTGATATCTTTACTAAACCCCTTTCAGAAGATAGGTTTAATTTCATTCTGAAACATCTCAGCATGAAAGTGTGCCCAGAGTGAAAATGCTTTAATTCCATATATTTACCTTCAGAATGTAATTATTTTACTGTGAACTTCTGATCAATCTCCTTTCAGAAAGATAGAACATGCAGATTGTATCAGATGCAAGTCTAAAGATCTGAGAGTCTAATCTCAAAGACAGACGTGCTGATCACTACATCAAACAAGTGTCATCCAATCATCAGCATATCTCTGAAGCAGAACGCGTGCACGCTTCTGAGAAGGCAAAGCGCTGATTGGGTGCATTGAGACACATGTCTGGTAACCGTTTTTAAGTATCTTTCTCAAATCCCCCAAAATCAGCAAGCATTTAATGAAAAGTAATCATGCTTATAAATGGCAATCATGATTTTTTCTCTCTCTTAAAAACGTTTATCTTTTCAAAATAATTTTGAAAACTCTATTTAAGCACATTAATCTCTCATTCTTATTCTTTACGCTTTCTCACTCTCACTCAAGAATTTTCTGCATATCTCTGAGTTCATCTCCTACAAACCTTTTTTTTCTCAATTCATTCTCAAAGCCTTTTTTTTTAGTGTGAACAATGGCATCCTCCAGCATTTCTGCAGGCAATCAGAAGAAAGCAACTTCTGAGCAATATCAAGTGCCACTCAGAACTCTCCTCACTCCGGTGAAGAACCTTGAAGTGCTCTCTGAGTTAATCATTGACTTTGAAAGCTTGAAGGAAAATGGTTTTGACCTAACTGAGGAAATTAGGGCTCAAAAGTGGGAAAGGTATTTCGATAGGTTGGTTGGACCAACATTCCCATCGCTGGTCAAGGAATTTTGGATTCACGCCAAGGTTTCAAAACATCTAGTCATCTCCTCTGTCATGGGGAAGAAGATTGTGATTTCTGAAGATCTCATTGCAAGGCTAATCGGTCAAAGTGGTGGTGGCGTCCGTTGTGTGGACATGGCTGAAAGATGTGCTGATACAGCTGTGGTAGCTAACAGGATTTTCACTCTTGGGATGCCCAGCAGCAAGATTAAGGATTTGAAGGATCATTGCAGAGTATGGGCTAAGATTGTTCTGGGATGCTTCAACCACAGGAAACCAACAAGTTCTCCTGATTATATAAATGTGGATCAGCAGTTTCTGATCTACTTTATTGATCAGAAGATAAAGATCAATCTGGCTCACTTCCTGTTCAACCATCTCAAAACTAGTGTGAAAGAAACAAGAGAAGAAGAAAGAACCAAGAGGGACTGGATACCGTTTGGAAGGCTAATATCAGATATTCTGACAGAGAATAGGCTGATTGAACATCTGATAGAAGCTCAAGAGCTGAGCACTATTGAACCAACAATTGGGAAACCTCTGAACGCAAAGAATCTGAAAAAGATGAAGCTGATAGAAAATATTCAGAAGGAACCCAGAGCTACTTCCACTGCTGATATCTCCAGCAGAAGAGTGCCTCTGAGTGATTTTCCGGTATTTTCTGAAATGGAATCCAAACCAGAGATGTTTCTCAGGTACCCAGATGCGTACAAGGTAGAAGATACAGGTTCAAAGCTGAATATCAAAGATCTGAGTCAATCCCAACCAGAAGTGACTCTGAAGAAGACAAAGAAGAGGAAAGCGCCATCAGAAGGATCATCTCAGCAGACTCCAAAGAAAAGAGGTATTTCTTCTGCTGCCCCTATTTCAAAATCTTTTACTATTCCAGCATCTATCCCTCCTCAAACCTCTCACAGAATATCAATCCCAATCCCTACCATTGATGAAACCATACAAGAAGAAGACCCTTCTGAGGCATTAAAACTCAGAAGACCTAGAACCAAACTCCCCAAACAACCAACAATTTCAACAACAACAGCACTTGACCAAGTGCTGGCTGATATTGAGCGTGAACATGCCTCTGCTCAACCAAACTCTGAACAACAAAATGTTCCTCCTCCACAACCAGAACAACAACATCAACCAGAACCAGAACCACAACAACAACCACTCTCAGAAGAACCTCTGATCCCTGAGCAATCAGAGATTCCACCTCCCTCTCCCCAACCAGAAATAAATCCTCCTTCACCTCAAACAGAGTTTCACCACTCTGAAACTCCTTCTCCTCATCAATCTGACCCTCACTCACCTCAACCATCACCGTTGGCAATGCAGTTGCCATGTGGAACCACTGTTATCATGCCCCAGTTACCATCCTCAGAAGAATCAACACCACCAAAGACTCCCAAAACACCACCCACTCCAATCGAAATATCTGACTCTGATACCCCTCCTCCAAAACAAACAGCCTCTCAGAAAACCGCTGAAAACCCCAGCAGGACTTTCATTGACTTAACCAGTCTTGACCGTCTTGCTGATCTAAAACACAAAATTTCCATCCCAAAACCAAAGCAACCAGATGTTGGCTCTGGTATTTTGAATTTTGAAACAGGTGTACTGCAATGGATTGCTTCTTTGAAGCAAGTCTGTCCTGGGATGATTGACCCAGCTGCTTCTGATCAGCTCTGGTCACAGTTCAGACGTTGGGTACGTGCTGAAGCCCTCAAGTTGCAGGATGTCAACTATGAGCAGGCACAACAGAACTTCAGCAAGCTGCTGAAGGAAGTTGAAAGTCAGCTGCCTCAGGAAGTTGTGCTCCCTCTGGACAGTGAACCTTGGTCTGAGAAACAGCAAGCTGCAAAGGTGCAACCATCAGAAGAAGACAAGACCATTCAGGATGAAAGTCAAGCAGCGGATGTTGCTGAAAGTTCTGAGAAGCCTCCTCCTTCTGATGCTTCTCAAGCTGCCTTGGACAGGCAGACTCTGGAAGAACTAAGGCTGAATGACATGCGTCTACAGCAGCGGATGGATGAGAACGATCAGAAGATGAAAGCAAGAATGGATGTGCAGGACAGCAAGATTGACAATGTTGTCAGCATGGTGCATAAACAGAATGAAACTTCTGAAAAGATTCAAGCGATGCTGGAGAGCCTGTTCTCACGCTTGCCCCCTCAACCTTAAATCTTCTTTCATGCATGACCTTTTTCATGTTTTCTTCATTTTCTGATGTACTGTTTTGACTGTGTTTTGTAATATTTTCTTGCTCTGATTCTGAACTATATTAATATGATTAGTTTTTCTGATCTTAATTGTTTTAGCACATCACCAACACTTTTTGATTGCTGACAAAAAGGGGGAGAACAAGAATGATATTTAAATCAATAACGGCTAATTAGACAGAAATTCTCAAACATTCTAACTCTATTACTTGAAATGTTTTTTCTGTTTTGTTTAAAGTCTACAGGCACAAGGAAGCTCCTGGATACTCTGAAGACTAGAAGCTCTGATCAATGTTGCTCTGATCAATATGAAGTTCTGATCGTCCTGATACTTTGATCCAAAGCAAAGCTCTGACAAGAAAAGCTCTGAAGCTCTGCTCTCTGATAAGTCAAAGACTCTGATAATCTGATGTTCAAAGAAAGAAAAAGATCTGATCCTGAAGAACTCGTATAATCAAAGGGAAGTAATAAACTCAGGGGGAGTATTTCCTTACTCCTTATTCTTTTACTTCTTGTTCTGATACATATTCCATATACCTTTTCACGTTATTTTAATTTAAAATATCTAGTTTTTGTCATCATCAAAAAGGGGGAGATTGTTAGAACAATGTTTGAATCTACTACCCTATATTTAAGTTTTGATGATAACAAAGTGAAAAGATATAGTATTTATAAGTTTCATGTTTGAACTATCTGCTGCCTAAAATTATT
The DNA here is from genome assembly GCA_948472305.1 of Vicia faba. Taxonomy (NCBI): domain Eukaryota; kingdom Viridiplantae; phylum Streptophyta; class Magnoliopsida; order Fabales; family Fabaceae; genus Vicia; species Vicia faba. The sequence continues at coordinate 1,332,179,356 of OX451739.1, forward strand.
ATGTTCTGACTTGCAGATACTCTGATTGATATAAGCAAGATCACGTCTATTCAGCATCAGAATTTGATTTCATACACCAGCATCAGAAGTTGCTACATCAGAACGTCAAGATCAGATGATCAACTCACGTACATGCTGAAGCCTGATGAACAAGACTGCGCTCAAACACTCTGATACAGAAACACAATAGTTCATCAGCAGCGAAGCAGAATCAGAATGAGCCAAGCCAGAACTTGCGTTAAGTAAGCAACGGTACTGTGCATTGAAAGCTAATTAATTCCAACGGCCTCATTCCAGACAAGATCTGCTCGAAAAGGAAAGCTTGTTATTAGCATTGAATCAAGAATATTGCATTCAACGTTCATCATCTCAAGTGCTATATAAACAAGGCTTTGAAGATTATAATGGCTAATGCTCTCCAAATCTCTACACGCACAAAAGCTGAACCATAATCTTCGTTCTACCAGTTTTGCTAAACCACATACTCTGATACTCCATTACTGTTTAGCAATCTAGTTTCTAAGCTTCAATTTGTGTATACATCACAGTTGTGATAAAGTTTTGTAGAAAACATTCACACACATTGTTTTATCTCTTTGTAAGAAAGTGTTACCTTGACAAACCGGGTTGTGGTTTGAATCAAGAAGGCTTTAGCAGTTGTTAAAGCAGTCTGTAATATTCAGTTGAATATAGTGAATTAAGACCTCGTTGGAGAGAGGCGAAATCACCTTGACGGGTGGACTGGAGTAGTTTGAGATCAAACGAACCAGGATAAAAATATCTTGTCAATTGCTTTAGATTTCAGTTTTACAATTCAACCCCCCCTTCTTGTGTTTTTCACCCCTTCAATTGGCATCAGAGCGCCTGGTTCTGAGCTAAAACACTTAACCGTGTCAGTACAAGATCCAGCGTCAGAAAAACACAATGGCAGGAAACAATTCTCACATCAGCAATGACAACAATGAGGACAGAGACAGATTCAGTGGCAAACCTCCAGTTTTTGATGGAGAAAACTTTGATTACTGGAAAGACAGAATTGAAAGCTTCTTTCTAGCACATGATGCTGATCTGTGGGATATGGTGACAGATGGATACACGCACCCTGTGAATGCAAGTGGTCAGAAGATTGATAGAAAATCAATGACTGATCAACAAAAGCGTGACTTCAAGAATCACCACAAGGCCAGAACCATCCTCCTCAGTGCCATCTCCTATACTGAGTATGAAAAGATCTCCAACAGAGACACAGCAAAAAATATCTTTGATTCTCTCAGAATGACGCACGAGGGCAACGTTCAGGTCAAAGAAACAAAAGCTCTGGCGCTCATTCAGAAGTATGAGGCGTTCAAAATGGAAGAATCTGAATCCATTGAAACTATGTTCTCTAGATTCCAGATTCTGGTAGCTGGTCTCAAAGTTCTGGACAAAGGATACTCTACTGCTGACCATGTCAAGAAAATAATCAGAAGTTTACCCAAGCAGTGGAGGCCTATGGTTACTGCTCTGAAGCTAGCTAAAGATCTCAACAAAATCACTCTGGAGGAACTTATAAGCTCCCACAGAAGTCATGAGATAGAGCTAGAAGCTGATGAGCCTCAGAAGCAAGGTAAGCCTTTAGCATTAAAATCTAACAAAAAATTTGAGTCTAAAGTTTTGCAGGCAGTTGAAGAAACATCTGATGGATCCTCATCAGAAGAAGACGAACTTTCCCTTCTCTCCAGAAGAGTAAATCAACTGTGGAAGCAAAGACAAAGGAAGTTCAGGAATCCCAGAAGATCTGATCAGAACGAGTCTTCTTCCAGATACAGAAGGACAGATTCTTCCTCTGGATACAGAAGATCTGAAGGCTCCTCCAGTAGCAAGAAGCCAAACACCAAAGACATCATCTGCTACGAGTGCAATGAGCAAGGACACTACAAGAGTGACTGCCCAAAGCTTCAGAGGGAAAAGCCCAAAAAGAAGTTTGGAAGAGAGAAGAAGAAAAGTCTCATGGCCACATGGGATGACTCTGACTCGTCTGAAGCTGACTCAGAATCAGATGATGAAAGGGCAAACATAGCTCTCATGGCTAACATTTCAGAAGAGAGTGAAGCTTCTGAATCAGACTCAGAATCAGACACAGAAGAGGTATTTCCTAACTTCGCTGTTAATTTTACAAAGGCTGAACTTGCTGAAAGCCTTAATGAGATTCTGGAACGTTATCAGCAGATTAGAGCTAAATTCAGAGACCTGAAAAGGAATCTTGAATCTGACTCTAATAAGTCTGAGAGTCTCAAATTGGAAAATTCTGAGCTGAGAGATAAGATTTCAAAATTAGAAAACACTTTACAAAACTCTCAGAAGGAACCAATTTCTGAAACTCCCAGCAACGCTGATGAGATCATCAAGGAGTATGATCACAGTTTCCAGAAGTTCCTAGCTAAAAGCATAGATAGAAGCAAAATGGCTTCAATAATCTATGGAGTTAGCAGAAACGGCAGGAAAGGAATAGGATACCAAGGTAAGGTTCCTACACCAAAGAATGTCATGGACTTAACCATTAAACACACTCCTTTAAATTCACACTTTGTGTATGGTCACACACATGATATCAAATATACTAGCATGGGACGCCGTATCGACAGATCAGGTTATGCCGAATGAACCGTGCCACAACAGTCTTGGTTACCGTAGCATAAGATGCTGCCTCGACCCACTTCGTGAAATAATCAATCGCCACTAGGATGAAGCGATGCCCATTAGATGCCGTAGGTTTGATCTCACCAATCATGTCTATGCTCCACATTGCAAACGGCCAAGGCGCAGTCAGAACATTCAGAGGAACTGGAGGAACATGCACCTTGTCTGCATAAATCTGGCACTTCTGGCATGTCCTGGAATGTTGGTAGCAGTCAGCTTCCATTGTGGACCAGTAATATCCTGCCCGTAGGATTTTCTTAGCCATAGTGTGCCCACTGGAATGTGTACCAAAGGTCCCTTCATGTAGCTCTTCCATGATCCTTTCTGCTTCAGTCTTATCCACACAACGCAGTAAGGTTGAATCATGGTTTCGCTTGTACAAGATGTCGTTGCTAAGGAAGAACTTTGCTGCGAACCTTCTCAGGAACTTCTTATCATTGACAGATGCACCTTCAGGGTATTCCTGAGCTTCCAAATATCTCTTCACCTCATGGTACCAAGGCTTCTCAGTCACCAATTCAGTCTCGAGATCGCAACAGTATGTCGGTTCGTCCAGTTTCCAGATGATGATCCGGGGAGCCTCATTATCCCATTTGACCTTGAACATAGAAGACATTGTAGCTAACGCGTCCGCCAGCTGATTCTCTTCTCTCGGAAAGTGTTCAAAGGTTATCTCTGTAAAGTGGGGGATCAAGGTCAACACACATTCTTTGTAAGGAATAAGATTCAGATGTTTCATATCCCACTCTCCTTTGATCTGATTGATCACAAGAGCGGAATCTCCAAAGACACTCAGAAACTTGATCCTTAAGTCGATCGCAGCTTGAAGACCCATGATGCACGCCTCATACTCTGCCATATTGTTGGTACAGTTGAAACATAGCCGGGCAGTGAGTGGAGTATGAGTGCCTTGAGGTGATATGATTATGGCGCCAATGCCATTTCCCAAAGCGTTGGAGGCTCCGTCAAAGTGCATGGACCATCGGGATCCTGGTTCAGGTCCTTCATCCGGTCCAGGTACTTCACAATCAGTCACTATCATGATGCTTTCATCCGGAAACTCGAAGTTCATTGACTGATAGTCATCTACGGCCTGATGTGCCAAGTGGTCTGCCAATACACTTCCCTTGATGGCTTTCTGGGTCATGTATTGAAGGTCGTATTTCGTCAAGATCATTTGCCATCTTGCAATTCTCCCAGACAGAGCAGGCTTTTCGAATATGTACTTTATAGGATCCATCTTTGAGATCAACAAGGTAGTGTGAGTCAGCATATACTGTCTCAGCCGGCGAGCAGCCCATACCAAAGCGCAGCAAGTTTTCTCAAGCAATGAGTATCGAGTCTCACAGTCGGTAAACTTTTTGCTAAGGTAATAAATGGCATGCTCTTTTCGGCCAGACTCGTCATGCTGCCCCAGCACACACCCCATTGAGTTATCAAGTACTGTCAGGTATAGTATCAGAGGTCTCCCTTCAACCGGTGGCATAAGGATAGGTGGTTCTTGGAGATACTCTTTGATTCTGTCGAAAGTAGCCTGACATTCATCGTTCCAACGGACTACCTGATCTTTCTTAAGCAGCTTGAAGATTGGCTCACAGGTAGCAGTCAGGTGTGAGATGAATCGAGCAATGTAATTCAGGCGTCCTAAAAAGCCTCTGACTTCCTTCTTTGTCTTGGGAACTGGCATCTCTTGAATAGCTTTGACCTTAGCAGGGTCCACTTGAATTCCCTTATCACTGACCACGAAGCCTAGCAACTTCCCAGATCTTACCCCGAAGGTGCACTTGTTCGGGTTCAACCTTAGCTTGTATAGTTTCAATCGGTCAAATAACTTCTGCAGATGATCTAGGTGCTCTTCCTTAGTCTGGGACCTTGCGATCATGTCGTCGACATACACTTCTATCTCATGATGGATCATGTCATGAAATAGAGCAACCATGGCACGTTGGTAGGTTGCCCCAGCGTTCTTCAACCCAAATGGCATGACCCTGTAACAGAAGGTGCCCCACTGAGTAACAAATGTAGTCTTTTCCATGTCTTCAGGTGCCATCTTGATCTGATTGTAACCTGAAAAGCCATCCATGAAAGAGAACACCTTATGCTGAGCTGTATTATCAACAAGGACATCAATATGAGGTAAAGGGAAGTAATCCTTGGGGCTGGCCCTGTTTAGATCCCTGTAGTCGACACACATTCTGACCTTACCGTCCTTCTTTGGTACCGGCACCACATTAGCAACCCACTGAGGGTAAGAAGTCACTGCAAGGAACCCAGCATCAAACTGTTTCATAACCTTGGCTTTGATCTTCTCAGACATCTCCGGACGCATCCGTCGGACCTTTTGCTTCACTGGAGGGCAGTCTTCCTTAGTTGGCAAGTGATGGACCACAATAGCGGTATCCAACCCGGGCATGTCTTCGTAGGACCAAGCGAAGATCTCCATATAATCATGTAACATCTTGGTTAACCGTTGCTTCACGCTGAGCTCTAGGTTGGCACCAATCTTTACCTCTTTCCTGTCTTCTTCAGTACCCAGGTTTATTGTTTCCACTGGCTCTTCATGGGGTTGAATTGCCCTCTCTTCCTGAAGTAACAGTCTTGCAAGCTCGCCAGGCACTTCGCAATCATCTTCACCTTCGTCTTCGGCTAAGTTGATCGGATTTTCGAAGTCATAATTGGCAGTAGCAGAGTCGTTACCAGTGAGATCCAGAGTGGATGTGGACCTGTATGAGTGAGTGTGTGTGTAAATACAGCTGTTTTGAAATATATGTAAAGGAAAGAAAGACAGAAAAGGAGCACAAGATTTGAAATGCGAGAAAACGTCCAAGATTTTCATTCATGATATATGAAATGACAATTTATATGCCCTCACAAATGAAACCACGGTGCCTCGGGTAAGACACCGGGCCATAGAGTTTATTTATTGTTTATTACAGATACCAAAAACATAGGAATTCATTACTTAGTAACAAGAGAAACAGATAGGTTGTCCTTTGCACTCCAATTATTGAGTCCACTGTCGGTTGCCGGGTAGATCCAGCTATCAAACTCAGCTTCATCCACTTCATCCTCGTCCCCAATAGCATTCACTCCATGAGCAGGCAGGGGAGCTGTCACTACATTAGGCTTCTCAGATGCCTCAAACTGTACCTCCTTGGCGTCAATAAGGTCCTGCAGCTTGCTCCTTAAAGCCCAACAGTCATCTGTAGAATGCCCCAGGCTATCTGAATGGTAAGCACAACGAGCATTCGGGTTGTACTTAGGAGATGCAGTATTGGGGAACTTCGGAGCCTCTCTGACAGTCACTAAATTGGTGGATAGCAACTGTGGCAGGATCTACGATAGGGTCATGCTTAACCGGGTAAACTCTCTCCGGGGTCTTTCAGCCCTTTGAGGATTGGTCGGCCGAGGAGCGGCAGCAGGCTTAGCAATCATTACCGCACTGACAGATTGGCGGCGCTCAGGTCTCTCTGATCTCTTGGAGCCATATACAGCACTAGCCTCCTTCTTGAAGGGTTTTTTTCTCAGAACTAGACGATGCACCCTTCGGAATCTTTCCAGACTTCAACCCAGCCTCAATTCTCTCTCCAGTCAGAATCAGATCCGTGAACCCTGCAGACGAATTCCCTATAAGATGGTTGAAAAACGGCCCAGATAGGGTCCCTAAGAACATGTCTACCAACTCCCTATCAGTCAACGGTGGCTGCACCCTGCCAGCCAGGTCTCTCCACTTCTGAGCGTACTCCTTAAAACCTTCGCTTGAACCTAACGACATACCCTGGAGTTGGGTACGTGTAGGGGCAAGGTCGGCATTATATTGATACTGCTTGTAGAAAGCAGTAGCCAACTCCTCCCAGTTATGAACCTTGGTCCCATCCAGCTGATAGAACCATTCGAGATGAGTCCCTGAAAGACTCTCCTGGAAGAAGTGGATCCACAAATTCTTATCCGCCGAGTACGGTTGAATCTTTCGAACATAGGACCTGAGATGTAACTTGGGACAAGACGCCCCGTCGTACTTAGAGAAGGATGGTGCTTTGAACTTGTGAGGGATAATCACACCAGTAGACAAACCCAGATCTCCGAAATCCAGCCCAGGAACCTGTTGTATCTCCATAGCGTTCAGCCTATCCTCCAACTGCTTGTAACGGTCTTCTGCAGGAGGATATTGCTCTTCATCAAAATCAGTCTCGTTGTCGGAGACTACCGGACTAGGACCCTTTTCTGTCTGAGGAGTACTCTTGCCAACAGAAGAACCAGCCTCTTCATGCTGCAGAGTATTGCCAAACCTTCGGCCCGAGTTAAACAGAACAGTTCTTCTCTTCTTCTTCTTCTCCTTCTTCAGGAGCAGAGCCTTCAGTTCTTCTTGGCCTTGAGCCAAACCCTTGATTAATTCCTGAAACTGCGCATTCTGCACCTGAAGGGCTTTGATGGATGTCTCAGTTGATGACGAGTCAGGATTCATGATGCTGAAATAAACAGCGAAGAACTGTAAGCAACCTGAAAAGGGGAAAACCTGCTATGCACATGATGAATGATATGTGTTTATGCAATGCATTCAAGGGTTCGAAAGTTCAAATTTGTTGTAGACAAAAAGAAACACACGTTATCATTAAGGAAATAATTGTTAAGTACACAAAGCCTCATGGGCAAAATAATACGAAAGTAAATCAATCCCAAAATACACTGCGCATCCTCTTTGGAGCTATGTAAGTGTTGAGATTCCTCTCCTCTTGCAACAAGAGGGTGAGCTCCAAGACCTTCTTTTCACTGGTATGTAGACTGGTCTCAAGAGAATTCCGCTCTTCCTAAAGCTGGATCCAGCTCTTCTGCATTTCTTCCCAGGATGTGGGCATATCAGGGTGCTGAATAGTGTGGGACACTTCTCCTTCCAAGACTGGCTCTTTGATCACAGGGAGCATATGAGGATAGGGCATCACTAACTTCTGGGAGCGGGCGCGTACCCACTTGAGATAAGGTTCCAATGGGATGGAGTTCCTGTGCCCCAGTGTCTTGCTGTCTATCCTACTTGGCATCCTCCAGGCTCTGATAAATCTCTGGCGAAGTCCTTGAGTATCGTTGTCGAAGTCAAAAACTATGTCAGGAATTAACATGTCATGAGGGCCATCCCTCCGAGCATAACCAAACTGTCTCCAAGCCAGGCATGGGCTGTAAGTAATACCTCCTCTGATTCCAAGTAAAGGAACATTAGGGTACTCCCCGCAACGATCAACGATAGTGACATCTTCTCTGGACCGAGGGCACCAATCTATATCCGCATGTGTAAGAGTCATCAACCGTTGTGACCATCTCAAACCCCGCTCATTCCTCAAAACTGATTGTGGAAGGTGCGAAATAAACCACCTTCCCAGGAGGGGAGTGCAACACATAAGGACACCCCTTTTTCTCATGGTTCGAGTGTAACATGAGTGAAGGATGTCCCCCAGCAACGTAGGTATAGGATTCCTGGACATAAAGATCTGGACAGCATTGATATTAATAAGCTGATCTGGATTAGGGAACAACACCAAACCATAGACAAGGAGGGCCACAACCTCTTCAAAAGCTTACAAGTCAAGGGAGTTCCAACATTCATGGGCCTTTTCAAACAGAAACCTGGCTAAGAACCCTTTGATACCACTTCTAACTTCCCAATGTCCCTTGAGGTCAGATGACTGTAGGTGCAAGGCTTTAGCAATCTCTTCAAGCTTAGGTTCCTTTTCTGTACCGTTGAAGGGTAGCTGATCAAGGATAGGGATCTTCAGGAGCCGGGAGAACTCCTCCAATGTAGGTACCAACTGATAGTCCAAGAAGGTGAAACAGTGATGCAGAGGGTCAAAGAATTGGAACAGGACCTTTATCATATCTTCCTCAATGTTGGTGTTGACCAAGCTAATGAGGCTTCCATGTCTTTCACTGAATGATGAGTTCTTGGGAATCCTGGATATAAGTTCCTTAAGCTGAGGAGGGATCCTTACAAGACTGACTTGAATTGTCTTTCTACGAACAGTTTCCATGTCCTACAAAACAAGAACAAAGATGAAAATTCGAACCCCTGAAATGGTTAGTCAATGCATATGATGCTGGATGATGTCATGATGCTATGATTAAACACACCACAGATATTTACAAAGACAAACATGTAAGGCACACAAGGCACACAAGACAAGCCCTTAGGGTTTAAGGCCAGCATGGGGTCTGGGTAGTACCCTCTTGAAGTTGGTGGGTTCAACCTGTCCTATCAAAGTAACCGGGTTCTAAGGGTCCCAATATCACGGGATTGCTTTCATTGTTCATCGTTTCGATTTAGCCACTGAACTGGCGACCGAAATATTCCAGGAAAGCAACCCTCAATTGAGTGTAGTATCGAGTATCAACCAACCTCGGACTGCACCAAAGTCAGTTATCTCACTACCCTAAAGAGGCCAAGATAGTTCAATTAAGGTTCCTAAGGTCTGTTGATGCTTCACGACACCATGCGGAGGCCCCGTACTCACCTTGACTGAACTCAAGGGTTACCGGTACACACCATAGTGCCACATCAACGTAGCAGACTGTTTCAACCATGTCGGTATACCCCGCACAGTTCCCTCACAGCCTTGTTGCTACTTTCTAAGAAGGTATCCCCCAGATCCGGGTTAGGATCTATAGAACTCCCAAGCAACCCACAATAATAAAGCACACAAGGAAAACAATTGAAAACACAATTATGAACTAGCCCTAAGGTACACCTACAGTTTAAAATCTCCCCAGCAGAGTCGCCAGTTCTGTGATCGGTGGATCTGGAACTGACTGTTTAACGCTGGTACGCGAAATGTCACGGAAGCAAGAGTCGCCACCGTCTTTTATTTTCTCCAAATGGAAAGGACAAAAGCACAGAAAAATTCCTTAAAGAGATTGCTCTCGGTTCGGGAGGTAGATTATAGAAAGGGAAGGTGTTAGCACCCTTTCTATCGAAGGTTATCCATGGGCTCTTAGATACTTGCTCATTTGTGTTTTCAAAAATGGTTTGTTTGCTTTTCAACTGTGGGTTTTAAAAAGTCTCTTTGAAAATTTCAGTTCGACTCTTGTATCGGTCCTCATGAGTGTTTGAAAAAATGCTTTCGAAAGCTTTTTGAAAAGGTGTCGGTGTGAAAAGTATTTTGATTTGTTTTGAAAGTTAGAGCAAGTATCTAGAGTCGTCTACCTACCCTAAAGAATTCGTCTGTGTAGATGTCCTTTAAAGTAGTGCCATCCCACCATTGAGAGGTAGGTAGCACCATCGTTGGAGGTGTTCGGGTCAATTCGAGTTTGTAGGGACATGGTGATCACCAGAGCAATGGGAAGATACCTTAGAAGCTACCCTCATGCCAGGTTCCCGGATCATGAGGACTTACTAAGACATCCTCTACTCGACGATCACCTTTCGAAGGGCAAGGCAACAGTGAGGCGTACCCTAGGGGTGGTGTGTGATTTGTGTGTCGTTTTCAGATATTTTGTCTTTTGTCATGTTATTGGTGATCTAACGTTTGTTTTTTTATTTTTGTCCATACATTCTTTCATGCCATTATTTAACAATTAAAATATTTGCGAGAAGTAAAAAACCTAAGCTATTACAAAAGGCGCGGGTCCACATCGCCAAAATTAAACCAGGACCCGATTTGACAGAAAAATAAAGAAAGTAAAAGTGCAAGAAATTAATTACATGGCTTCGGGAGAGATACATAAATATTTAAACGAAATAAAATAAATATGCGATTTAATAAGAATTAAACGAGGGCGTTGGACCCTTTTTGCAAAATTAAATTAAATGGTGACATTAATTAATTAAAAAGAAAGGAAATTGTTTTTTGGTATTTTATGATTTTTTAGGATCTTAATGAAAAAAAAGAATTAATTAAGATAAATGCTAACCCTAATTCTAGTTATTTTAATTTATTAAAAAAAGAAGATTAAAGTTTTACCCTAAAATTAACCCTAATTAATTTACATGCAATTTTAATTATAAAAATAAATATCTAATATTTAATTATTATGGAATAAAAGAAAACAAGATGAAAATTAATTAAACCCTAATTCTATGTTTTTTAGATTTTTTATTAAAAGAATTAAAATTAAAACCTAATTTAACTAAGTTTAATTATATACAATTTAATTACAAAAAATATTAAAACAAAAATATTTATTATATTTTTCCTCTTTTCTGATTTTTTGATTGGTTATGTTTTTTATGAAAATAATTAATTAATTAAACAAATAATAATTAAAAGGAAGTAAAATAAAATAAAGAAAAAAATAAAGAAGGTTTGCAAACCTAGGGGGTTCAGACCCCAAATAGGAGGTGTTTCCTTTAGCAATCTGGCCCATCAACCTTTAGGCCTGGTGGACTTTTTGGTTAGCATGTATGCGCGTTGACTATAGTGCACCGTGTCTTCCAGATCGTGGCCTTCTGATTGATCTCCTTGGCTTTGTGAATGGCTTGATTTTGAAGGCGTATGGTGTGCCTTTACACTGAAACTGCATGTAATCATTAAAGAAAAAATAATATGAAGGGGGGTGAGGACCTGGGGCTCGAACCCAGGTCCTTTGGTTTACCAGTCACTATGCTTGCCAATCGTGCCAGTTTGCTTATTTGTAAGTAATATAACAAACAAATATAATAAAATAAATATGCGTTAGTGCTTCGTTTTCCGCGCGAAATTTAAACCAGCCAATCATTGATGGCCACGCATCTTCTTCTTCCTCGTTCCTGAAACATAAACAGATTAGGCAACGGTTTTCATAGTGTTCTTTTAGGCATGTTTTGGGAAAATAGCGATTAGCCATTGGATGCTCATAAATTGAGCGCGACCCCATCAATGAGTTTGTATGAAGGTCCTGATTAAGATAGTCTGGGTCTTGTGCTCCAATTTTCCCTTATTTCAAAACCCCTAATTTGAAGGTTGAAGAACCCTAAATATTATCAATGGCAGATTCGCATACAACGCCCAAAACTTCAATCAAGTTATGTGGTTAGCTTCAGAACAAAGTAATTAGTACAAAATCATGAACAAACTGCAATGATATGGTCTAAATCATAGAATACGATTATGCAAAAAGAGTGATACAGTTCACCCTCGATTTACCAATTCTCTGAGTATGGGGCCAAGTTTTTGATTGGAATCGTTTCCTGACAACCCTGGCAAGCGAATGGAACAAGTTTGGAGGCTTAAATTGACCTGCAAGTGTGTTTTCAGAATTGGAATTTTTTTTGCAAAAAGCTTGAGTTTGATAATAGGGTTCTTGCGCAGCTTAATGGTTAATGGCATTAGGGTTGTGTTCCTTGTATATGTAGTAATGATTTAGGTCAAAAATCTGATCAAAAGAATCCAAGATTTGATTGTTCAATATTTGATTTTCAAGCATTATTTTTTCAATCTTTTTCATGCAATTTTGTACCAATCATGATCAATTCAATCCAATTCCTTCCATATTTGATCATCCACGTTTTATTGAGTATATTTCATGCACAAAAAGATTTTATTTCATTGGTTTTATATTTTCCATGTATTTTATTTGATTAAATGAATTATTAATAATAAAAAATTCAAATAAATAAATAAAAATAGAGAAAAACTTCCCTTTGGGCCAAATGGTCGTGCACATGCCTTGGATAATGAATTGTGGAAGAAAAATGGGCCCATTAGCAATTTTAGGTCATTTGAACCAATGTTGACTTTTCAAAATATCCAAACATTTCCCAACTTCCACAAGGCATAACTTGCTCAATTTTTAAGCTTTGCTCATGTTCTTGGACATTTTGGAAAGGTCTTTGAGTCCTCTAACAAATTCCTTTGGTCCCATGTCATTTTTATTTACCAATCTCAAGTTATGGCCTTTGACTTAGAGTCCCTTTTTGTTGACTTTTGAAAATGACCTATAATGTTGAAATTGATAACTTTTTGTGAGAGCATTTCTTGGACTTGAAGTATGAAGATGAGTTGTAGGAAATGTCTTTATCTTCAAAATGAGCTTTGGATGGGATTTTTCTCATAATCCATGTGAAAGTTATGCCCTGGTCAATTTATAGTTGACTTTTTCAGCTGTCCAAATAAGGAAACTTTTGCATCTTGATGATTTTTGAGCCAAGCTTTGAGAATCATGATCAAGAATTGATCAAATGATGTTTGTGGCTTCAAAATGAGATTTTGATCAAAAATTTGAACTTTTGAAATGACCATTTTGCCCCTACAGTTGACTGTAGTGCAATTAGGGTTTTGACTGTGCAGTTTTGAGCTGAATGTCTTGAAACTTTGTATGAGGATGCTTGACCATATTTGTAGGCATATGAGACTTGATTGGACCTTTGGAAACTTCATTTTCTTGATCAGAACCAAAACCCTAGTTTTGACTGTTCAGGAGGCCCTTACACTGTGCAACCCTTGGGGAATTTTGCAGCTTGACTTGGCAATTCTTGAAGAATATGGGAGGGAAAATTTTGGGGTACAACACTTATGCTTTAGGATAGTCCCTTCATCTCCTCCCATCTTCTTTAATTTTAAAAACCTTCTCACCTTCTTTCAAAATCTTCTTTTTTTTTAAAATCAAATCATTTTCATAATAAACCTCGACTTTGCGAGTGCCTTTTCTTTTAAAAATACTTTTATTTAAACAAACTTCAATTCATTTAATCATACTTCGACATCTTTCAAAATTAACAAAAACACTTCAACTCACTCAAACTCTTTTGTGTGCTCGAGCACCTTTACCCTTCAATCTTTTTTTAAGGTGAGACATGATTCATTGATAGTCGAGTAACATTCTCCTATCCCCATGGTTATAAAGGTGTTGACTTTTTCACTTGAGCACCAGAGGCGTTCTCAAACCCCCACTCTTGCTGACGCAGGGTCCATCTTTCCCACACCTTATGGGCGTTAGTCGATATTTCTCTCCTAACAATGATGACTTGTCTCCTTGTTTAAAACTAACCAACAAACAAGTCTTTTCTATCCGAACTACGGTGCTCTGACTTTCCCATTGCACGAGGGAGTACGTAGGTACTAAGTCTTACGACCCAAGGCGAGCAACAAAAATAATAAAAAACATTTCATTTTCTTTTGTTTACAAATACTCATTCATTCTTTTCCTTTAGCAATTAAACCTTTACATGACACTCCTTTTAAAAGAAACCAAACAAAGTGGATCCTACGGAGTACCGTAGATGCTCAGGGTGCTAACACCTTCCCTTTGCATAACCGACCCACGTACCTCGATCTTTGATCTTTTTGGGTTTTGTTCGCTTTTTTCTCATTTCCCTTTGGAAACAATAAAGTGCGGTGGCAACTTCATTGTGTTGAGTTAAGTCAATTAATGGCTTGATCTCAAATCTTTACCGCTACATTTCTATTTCATATCATTATTGTCGCAATTGAGCACAGAAAAAGTGGTGACATGGGGTACTCTGCCTCTAATTCTAGAATGTAAAATTAGGATAATTGCTATTATGATTGCAAAGTTTGTACAAGAGATAGAAAATAGTCACCACAATTCAAACACAATATGTTGAATTTAAAACTAAGCTCCTCCCTTCCCTTGATTCGATTAGAACCAAGCATGTCACCAATCTTCGATAAACCTCCAATTGTAGCTACCCTGTTGAGAACCCAAACTGTTTCTCAAACTATCTGCTCGACTGATTTGATCACAAGATGGTGACCCTAATTCTTCCTTCACAATCCTCTGATTGTAGCTACCTTGTCGAGCGAACCCACGGTTCCTCAATCCCTTAAGCACAGCTGAATTTGAAGAAAATAAATTTTCAAAAACCCCCAAATCCTAATGATCTTGGAGGATAAAACCCTCAGATTTTATTCAATAAAAACCCACAATTACTCAACCCGGACAAGATCACAATCTTCTACTTCAGACGTTATCAACACACGCTCTGCACCTTGATCGACACAAATTATTATGTGTAGTTGTCAATGGATTTGCGAGAGTTTGAAGATGATGAGTACCTTGTGTATCTATTTCACTTCTCTTGTTAAAAGCCAAATGATAGAACCTTACAAGATTATATATGTTATCTCAATTCAAATCCCAAAATGTCAAGCTGAAAAATAGATTTAATGAGCGAATAGTCGACCTCTTCCAAAAGGGAGACTCAGTCTGAGCATTCCCGAGAGTGCCAGAAGACAAAGTGCACAATCCATGTGTAGACCGCTCCAGGGTTGTGCGTTGATGCAAAGTTCCTAACAATTAATTCCAGTTTGAATCAACCATACAATAGACATGAGAAAACTTGAGACTTCCCCAAGGCACAACTTTCAATCCATGTATCGACCGCTCCAGGGCTATGCATCGAGACATAGTTCCTAAAAATTACTCCCAGGTTGAGTTGACCACACAGTCAACGTGAGCAAACCCGAGACTTCCCCAAGGAGAAATTTTAAATCATGCGTCGACTAGAGCTTTCTCTGATTCAACTCAAAGAATAGAGATTTCCAAAAATACCAAATTTTTAAGACTTTTCATGCTTCCTTGTCCACCATATCATCTAGCCATATTTCAAACATATAGTGGAAAGTTTTGACATCATTGAAACCCTTATTCAAGGAAACTTTCCCTCACATTGGCATGATACTCGCACCTGGAATTTGCATCATATTTAGGAGGGAGTTTCCCATTCGAAGGATTCAGTGACTTCCGCTCTACCAAAGATGCCTTGAGTAATTGTTGTAGTATTGACTGTATGGTATGGGAAGTGGATCAAATCTCCTTTGTGGTAGTTTTGTCTTCCCCTTTGTTGGGCATATCCCTTATGTTGATAGGGTTATTGTAGTTGTTATTGATGTGGGGGAACTTTCCATAGTGGTGGCATATGTGGTGTTGAATAGGCATGTGGCTGGGATGATGAAGGGGTACCTTCACTCCTCGGTAATAATTGCATGATCAAGTTCATTCGAGCCTTCAACTGGTGGACCTCCTCCTTTAACATTTCTTGGCCTCTTTTGAGTTCCTCCATGGCTTCTTGAGACATGCTTTTGGGTTCGCTTATGAGTATCAGGAATCTTGCTTGCTGGATCACGGTTGGATAAGGGTGGATGTTTTTTGTAAGTAGAAGAGATATGAGCTTTATGCAGATGGATGAGAATGAAAATGTATGAAAAATGCTTGGGTGTGCAAAAAAAAATTCTTCTTTTAAGCACGCAAAAAGTTTCATGGATATACAATGCGATGTAGACGTAGTATGAGGGTAGACGTAGGGGTACTCTATACAAGTTTAATGATAGACATGATGATATCCTACACTGACTCAGAGATTGAGACAGGTAGAGACTCCTTAAATATGAAGATTATAATAGACAGAGATTCGATGATATCCTACATTTTCTCAGAAATTGAAATAGGTAGGAATCCCTTAAGGATTGTGGCCAATGAAATACGACGAGGAATCCCTACAGGATAGGGATTATGACATAGACGGGAGCCCTAAAGATAGTAGTGGATGAAGGGATAACCCTTGCAGGTTTGCAGTTTGTAAAGGGATTTGTTAAGGGTATCCTTGGAAGGTAGGTTTTTAGTTTTGGCCTATGAATATTTTACCCTCCCTGTAAGGTGGTTTCCCTAAGGGTATCATGAATAATACTAGAGAGAAAGGCATAAGTGCCTCCCTTAAGAGGAGTCTCTTTACAGACCGAGACTTTCGTCTCTAGGTCATAAAAGGCCTCATCATGAGTTTTGGTTTAAAGGTCGTACAAAGAGTCATAGGTGTCGTTCCAAAGTCCTACTTCACAAGAGGATGTATCTCGAGAGGTATTCCTTTTGTGGAATTCTACCGACTCTAGGAGAAGTCGTCACATAAACTCATAGGGATAATGTAACCCTTTGACTAATAGACGGACCTTCTTTCTAAGTGTTTTTAAAAATATTTTTTGCAAAAATTAAATCCCACCACAGATATAATAACATGATAACAATAACAATAAATAAATGAATAAAATAAATAAATAATTAATTAAACAAAAATAAAAACCCAAAAAATAAAAAAGATACCTAAAAACCCTAAAACCAAAAGGACAAGGCTTTTAAACCTAGGGTTGAGTCCCCAGCAGAGTCGCCAACTGTTGTAACTGGTTTTAAAATAAGAGTCGTCACCCTAATTTTTATCCTAAGGAAGGGAATATAAAGGTTAACCCTAAAAAGTTAGATATTCTAGGTTTGGACTCGGTTTTATATGAAGGGAAGGTGTTAGACACCCCTCATCTATCTTGTTCATAAGGATACTAGAGTTTAGAAGTTCAATCTTTAGGAATAGGGTTTTAGTATTTTATTAGGGGAACTCGCCACGATTTTAAGTGTATGCCCAGTACCCTCTTATGAGGAATAAGATTCCCAATTTGTAGTTCGCAGTTAGTTTGTATTTTTTATGGATTACGAAAAATATTTTAATTCTCCTTGTACTTAGTCTGGGTGTGTTAATAACGGAGATTTTAGACCAAATACGTAGTTTATTAAAATACGCTTCGTACTCCTTTTTTAATATAGTTTTATTGAATTAATTTATTTACGAAAAATGATTTGTGGTTGGTTAAATATTTTTTAGTATATTAATTATGAAAATATTTTGATTAGATGCATGGTTAAATTAATTAATTTAATGTAATAAATAAAAAATGTTTGAATATATTTAGAAAAATATTTTGGTTTATAAAAAAAATTCAATATACTAAATATATATATATATATATATATATAAAATAGAAAATATATAAATAAATAAATATAGAAAAATAATAAGAAAATAGTTTAAGAAAACGTGGGGGTGTAAATTATGCTAAGGTAGTAAGAATGTGGGTGTTAACAGCATGGACCTGAATTCAGATATTGAATTCAGACTCAAAAAACAGGGGGCATGTTTTTTATCTACGCAGCAAATTGGGGGGGTGCAAGGAGCGTGGGTCCAAGTCCAGATTTTGGACTTGGCCCAATAAGCCAAGGGGTGCTAATTTCCAACATGACAGCAAAAATAAAAATAAAAGCAGGGGTGCATTCGGTGGTGGGCTAGGCCCAAAGATGTTTGAGTCTGTTTGGACTAGGTACAGTCATGCACATGGTGTCTTGGTGGACACGCGTTTTGGACCGTATGATGTTGATCACGTGGTGACGATTTGCAGGTACATGATAAGAAACACATGGTAGCATGTACAGGATTATTGGACTTAATATATTTTATTTTTTTACAAAAATAATTTTCACTTTGTTATTCTCTTCTCCTTCCTTCTAATTCTCTCTCTCTCTCTCTCTCTCGCAACTCTCTTCACTCACTGAAACCACAAACCCTACAGAACCTAAGAAGTAGCACTCCTTCTCTCCTCTTCTCCGATACAACAAGAACAACCTTTGCGTGTGAATTGGTTTGTCTTCCCCTGATTTCCTGTGATCTCTTATCTCTCTTCTTCGTGTCTTTCAGGTACAGTGGCGACATGTTTGGTGATGGTGACAATGGCGAAGTGGTGAAGATGAAGAAAGTGAAGGCGGAGAATTTAGGGGTTTAGATCTTGAAACCCTAAACCGGAGAGATGGGTACAGGTCTGTGGCGGCGATGGAGACACGGGTTTAACGACGGTGTAATGGAACTCCTCAGGGCCTCTATCTCTGTTAATTCTCTTTTCCTTTTGTCCTCTTCTTTTTGTAAATTTTCTCCCCGTTCTCTGTAATCATCCTCCCCCAGTATTATTCTTTAGCTTTAGGTTTTATAACAATTTTGATTTAGATATATTAGGAAATAGTTTTATGTGGTTCAATGTTTTAGAGTTTTGTTCATGATTTTGTTATAATTTCTTACAAACTGTATTGATTTTGTTCTAAATTAGTCAGATTCCATTTCTGTATTATTCCAATTTAGCATCTGTATTCGGTTTGATTGTGTAAAAGATTTGATTTTGTATTCTGGACAATCAATGTACACATATGATTTTTCCTTATTTGATTCAAACAGTGGTTGTTTCCAATTAAACATGTGTTTTTTTGTTATCTGAACAACATCGTAAAAATTGGACGGATTGTAATTGCTTCCTAGTTCTGGCTTGGGCTTTGGACCGTTGCAAAAGAACTTTCAACATTTTTATTTTTAACAAAAACCAACACCATTTTTTAATTAAGCTAAAAAATAAATCTGAGTACAATAATATTAATAATAGTTATATAAATATATTTCAACAAAAATCTGAAACAGGTCATTCTGTTTTGGGCCCGCCAGTTCAGTTTTATCTCAATCAAACTTTTTTCAAAAATAAAACAAACACCTTAATAAAAATTATAAAATAGACATAGTTTCTCAAAAAACAAAAATGGATCTTGTGTTAACTATTGGGCCTTGAACAGAAAAAGCAGATTACTTTATATACCCTCTCTAAAAAAAGAATGAAACCTTAATGGGTCTTAATAAAAAATGATTTATTCACACCTCCTTGGTTAAAAAAATACACCTCCCATTTTAACCTGAAATGGACCTTTAAAAAACCTAATGGGCCATCAGATATTGATGGTCCATTTTGGATCAACACACCCCTCTTCCATGTTTTACTCCACCATAGAAAAAACTATATAATATGATTTATTTAAATAGAACCCTAAATATAATATAAGGGTAGGGAAAATTTGGGGTATGACACTGCAAGCCGCTATCAAGAGAGATTACAGCGGCCCAGCTCCCAATTGGCCTGGAGAAGCCACCTCCATTGGGAACATACAATGGTACGACTGATCCCGGTGAACACAAAGAGAACATAGACGTCCTCCTCGACTATCGAGGGGTCAGAGGCGCCATCAAATGCAGATTGTTCCCAATCACCCTCGGGAAAGGAGAAATGTCTTGGTACAAGAGTCTCCCAAACAAATCAATCACCTCTTGGAAGCAACTGGGGAGGATGTTCTCGAGGCACTTCACCTCTTCGTATCGACACCCAAAGTCAGAGGCTTCAGCCAAAGCAATCATCCAAGGCAGAGATGAGTCTCTACGAGCATACATTGAGCGCTTCAACAAGGAATCAGTACAGGTCTCCATGTCTGACAACATGAAAAAATACCTTCTTGAGCGCGGACTCCGTCCTCGCATCAACTTCTCTAAAGCAATAGGCATCGAATCATCGACCACGCTCGACTCCTTCCTCCTTAAGCCTCAAGCATACATACAATACGAGGAGAAGGAAGCCGCCAATAGCTCCAGGGAGTCGAGGCAGAAAGAAAGTTCCAAGTCCTCAAGAAGTGACGAGCCCTTAACATCCTGTCAGGGAGAGAAGAAACGGGAAGACAGAACGCAGGACTCCAAGGACTACAAGGGGCCTGCTGGTCAGCTCCACGACTACACCCCTTTGACTACTTCGAGGGAGCGTATTCTATCTGAATGCGCCAATTCCGAATTCAAATAGGTCGGGTACACTTCCTCTGACAGACACCTTCCAAACCAGGAACCGGCAAGAGAAAATACTATAGGTTCCATAAAAGCCACAGGCATAATACTGAGGATTGCATCCATCTCAAAGATGTAATCGAGATGCTGACTCGAGATGGGCACCTCAAGCAATACAAGAATAAAGAGGGCGCCTGTGAAGAGGCTCTAGAAACTAAAAACACCAAAGAGGGGAAGAAGTCACCTGATATCAATAACATATCAGCCTCCATGATCATATTGCGGCTAGAAGATTTATATTGCCCCGGATATGGGAAGAATTACATTGTATTTCTCCTCTCAGAGTCCTTGGGAGTCGTTCCCCGCTGCTATGGTCATCTCTAATTGGGGATTCAACAGGCACACGGTGGGGTCCGTAAAAAGAAGATTCGATCAACTCATCGAAGCTAATTCCGACATGGATGCCACACTTGACATGTTCTGAGAAGGCTTTCATCCCCTCGCTTTCTATAGGGAGGAACTACCAGGTGGGCCCCCCCAACTCGACCATCCCTCTACTCATAAGGGCTTGCATGGCGAATTTCAACGTGCGACGCGTTATGGTCGATCAGGGTAGCTCGGTAGACATCACGTACACCCAGGTGTTCGCTACCTTACATGTGAATGAAAGGAATCTGATCTCGTATGTAGGATCGGATCTCTAGGGCTTCAATAGGGCCAATATGAAAACCTAGGGATATGTCGAGCTAATCGTTACCTTTGGAAGAGGAGTGACAGCCAGAGCCATCAAAACCCAATTTCTGGTAATGGATTGCCCGTCTCTCTACCAATGCATCTTCGGGAGACCCACTCTCACCAAACTAATTGTTGTACCCTCCACCGTACACCTCAAGATGAAGTATTACACTGCTAAGGGTTTGGTCTCCACCCTTCACGGGTACATCCAGGCAGCGAGAAGATGTTTTGAAGCCTCAGCTCCATCAACATTTAACCTCGAACGACCATTGGGGCCGCACTTCCCTCCAGCTCCGAGGAAGCCAAACCTCTACCTAGGGTCGACGCCATTGACCTCGACAATCGCTTCTCTAAAGAGGATTATGCATAACAGAGAAATAAGGGGAAAGAACCCATGGTCGAAGGCGAGGGTTCAATCCCATCTGCAGATAACGAGGAACTCTCATACCCCACGTGACCTATATCGAATGGAGACTTCGAACTCGTCCCCCTCGGGAATTACCCCACCAGAGGAGTGAAGATCGGAGTTGACCTCCCCGACTTGGCAAAGAGGAAACTTAAGGCTTGCCTAAGGGAGAATGCTGACCTATTTTCCTAGAGTGCGGCCGAGACTCCCGGATTAGATCCAGAAATCACATTCCATCACCTGACCATAGATTATTCCCTCAAGGAGGTCGCTGAGCGTAGAAGAAAACAGTCCCCCGAAAAAATGGAGGCTATCAAACTAGCTGTAAAAGACCTCGTAGAGGCACATTTTATTTTTGAAGCCTAGTACACAACCTGGCTCTCAAATGTAGTTCTTATGAAAAACATCTAATGGAAAATGGAGCATGTGCATTGATTATACTGATCTCAACCGGGCTTTCCCGAAAGATGCATATCCCCTCCCCAATATTGACAAAATGGTCGACAACTTGGCTGCTTTTAAATTGCTATCATTTATAGATGCATATTCTGGTTATAACCAGATTCCAATGGCGAAAGTGGACAAGAAATATACCGCTTTCATGACCGAGTCGGGCAACTATTACTATAATGTAATGCCCTTCGGCTTAAAAAATGCGTGTGCTACATATCAGTACATGATGAAAAAAGTTTTCTGCAACGAGATAGGTGACATGCTCGAAGTCTATATGGACGACATGATTGTCAAATCCATGGAAGAGGTCAACCATGCCCTCCACTTAAAGAAAGTGTTCGAGCAGGCCAGAAAGTGTCGAGTGCGATTTAACCTAGAAAAATGTACCTTTGATGTGTGAGCGGGAAAGTTCCTTGGGTTTTACCTAACAAAACAAGACATTGAAAAAAAAACCCCGACAAGATCCGAGCATTTTATGAATTTCCAACAACCACTTCAAAAAAGTCCATCCAAATATTGAACAACATGCTTACTTCCCTCTTTCGATTCGTGGCAAAATCCATCCAACACACGCTTCCCCTCTTCAAGCTCCTCCACAAGGAAGCTGCTTTCGAGTGGACGCCCAAATTTGATCAAGCCCTAACCCACTTAAAACAAGCGCTATCGCAACCGCCTGTCCTTTCTCGACCAGAGAAGGATGAAATCATCTATCTCTATATGGATGTCGCCTCTGAGGCAATAAGCATGACACTGATTAGAGAAACCCCAGAAGGACAGAGACCAATCTATTTTATGAGCAAGGCCCAAAAATGAGATATCAACAAATTGAAAAGGTGGCCCTAGCCCTCGTTAACACATCGAGGAGATTCACACACTACTTCCTAGCCCATACCATAGTCATCCAAACGGATTAACCAATAATGCTGAAATAGCGGGAAAAATGCTGAAATGGTCCTTAGAACTCTCTGAATTCGATATTCAATACGAGAGCAGGAAATCCCTCAAGGATCAGGCATTGGCCGACTTTGTGGCTGAAATGACCTTGCCCGCACGCCCGGACGGAGAACGTCGGTGGACAATCTTCATCGATAGTGCCTATAGCTCGACGATAAGCGGCACTGGCATCATATTAGAAAACCAAGAAGGAACCTTAATCGAAGTCTCCCTCGTGTTATCTTTCCCGACCTCAAACAACCAGGCTGAATACAAGGTGTTCCTGGCAGGCTTGCGCCTGGCCGAAGATCTGGGAGCCGAGAAAGTAAAGATCTCACTGATTCTCAACTGGTTGCATCCCAAGTCCAAGGCGAATATCAGGTGAAAATGACTAACTCGCGGAATATTGGGCCCCGTTACAGGAGAAGAAAAAGAAATTCAAATCCATGGACGTACAACATGTTCCCCGCGAGCATAACACCTGTGCAGACATCCTATCCAAATTGGAGAGCACAAAGAGGAAAAGAGGGAACAACTTGGTGATAAAGGAAATCCTTCCTTGAGCAAGCACCTAGAAACCCCCTCTAGTTTGGAAGTATTCTCCATAGGGGACAGCAACTGCTAGATGACCCCTGTTGTACCCCAAAATTTTCCCTCCCATATTTTTCAAAACATTTCAAGAAAGATCCTCAAGTTGCTCAAGGAAGCCCAAGGGTTGGCCAGACAAGCTCTCTCCTAAGGCAGTCTACCTCAAATTAGGGTTTCATGTTGCATCAAGATACTTGAGTCCAAGGGATCCCAAATTCTCACCAATGTCCTAATATGTTCTCAAGATCATCCATGACAAGTTTCAAGCCCTACAGGGAAAGTTTGCTCAGTCAATTGCTCAAAGGCCTGAAAATCGATTGTGCTAGGGCAAAAGTCAACTGTGGCCTACATACAGTCAAACTTCAAGATTTTTGGTCAACCTCCTAATTTTTAAGTATATTTCATCATTTGATTAAGGGTTGATCATGATTCATCAAGGATTGTTCACAATTCATCAAGAACCAAAAGTTGTTAAATTAGGGTTTTGCAGGAAAAGTCAACTTAACTTTGACCAAGCATAACTTTCTCATACTTTATTAGAAATGACCCATCCAAAGCTCATTTTTAAGAGGATGCAATTCCCTACAATACATCTTCATCTCCCAAGTTCAAAATATGCACTCACAAGAAGCTATGAATTTGGACATTATAGGTCATTTTGAAAAGTCAACAAAAACACCTTTTTTGTCAAAGCTTCATACATGAGCATGGAATATCAAATTGAGATGAGACCAAAAGTGTTGCTTAGAGGACATATCAAGCTTTCTAAAAAGTCCAATAACACCTTCAAAGAGTCAAAATTGAGGAAGTTGTGCATTGTTGAAGTTGACCTTTTTTGCAAAATTGTCAAAAGTCAACTATGCCTAAAATTGCAAATTTTGCTTAATGGGCCCAATCTTTTGCACTTGTTTTGAGTTGGAAACATGGTCCACGAGCCCTATCCATTTCCAATTGTCATTATCTTGTTTTTATTATTTATTTTTATTTTTATTTGAATTAAATCAATTTTAAACAAAATAAATCATGAAAAAATCTAAAGCATTGAAAACTCAAGATTTTGTACTTGTTTCAGGTCTCAAATCCAATTGGCAAGTATTTGAAATCATACAAAGCATTGGTGTGGACAAAAAGATTGAATTTGTCTATTTTTAGCAAGATTTTCAAGTGTATCAAATCCAAATCAAAAGCATTGATGGAGGAAGATTGTGATCATATTGGCAACCCTAATTCATTCCTCAGTACATAAGGATCATTTGCAGACCTAAAGCAAGGTTGAAGGGAGGCGCATAAGGTTAGAGCAAACTTGCAAAAAACAAATAAAAGTAGCAATTTGAATTCATAGTTCCAGGCCAATTCAAGACCCTTTAACCATCCCAATCACTTCCTGGGATCACCAGCAAGCAAAACCAATCGAGAACAAGCATTTCCAGGCCCAGAAACTCGTTGTAAGGCATTCACAACATTGAACTTTTCTTGAATTCGGTTTGCATAATTTTGACATTGATAGCTTGAAACAATCATATATTCTTAATCCTTAGAACATTTGCAAGCTTTATGTAATATTTAATTGCGTTTTCATAGACTAAATCAAGAGTTGCCATTGTTAGGTGTTTTGGTTCCGTTTTAGGGTTTTTGTGTGCAGGAAAAATTAGCCTTCATGAAGGGTACCATGATGTTCAGGATGGCAAGACGGTTCGATACATGGCATTAGAAATAATTTATCATGTCCAGGAAGGATTTTGGAACGAGCTAAGGTTGTAGCTACGGACATATGTTTGTAGGTAAAAGTGTTTCACTTTTAGCAACGGACCAAGGACAGGGATGATGGCGTGGCATCACCTCACTCGTCCGTTTGAAAATTCGCGCGTGTATTTCTTTATTTCGCTTGCTTATTATATAATAATTATTGTTTATGTTATATACAACAAAAACAGCTAGCGCAGTTGGTTACAGGGTGAGGGCAAACAGCATCAGGGCCTGGGTTCGAATCCCAGGTCCCCCAATTTCTTCACATTATTTTTCTTTCAGGGATTACATGAGTGTACAAGGCCAAGGTCTATCATGTGACCTCATCATCCAGCCTGCCAAGTGGCCAGATGGCCAGATCCAAAGGCCATTAAATGGAGGAGCACCAAAGTCCCCAGTCAAGGCAACGCATGGGATCCAAAAAGTCAACAATGGGTCAATTCTTCTTGGGCCAGATTGTTATCCACACCTCACCAATCACTTTTCAGACCCAGTTTCTTTTCTTTTTCTTTTTATATTTTGTTTTATTTAATTTATTTATTTGTTTACTAACACAAAATAAATTATTTCTTTTATCAAAAAATCACAAATAATATTTTTTTCACCAAATTAGGTTTAAGTTTATTTTTCATCAAAAATTAATTAATTAATTAGATAACTTTGATTATTTTGTAAATAAATTTAAAAATAATTAGATCAATTAGGGTCTTTTCATAATTTAATTCTATTTTTCTTTTCCTTAAAAATACCAAAAATACAAAAATAGACCATTTATTTATTTTCATTAATTAATTTAATTACTAATTAATTGCGTATTTAATTTTAAAACCTAATTCTTTTCTTAAAAATAATTAAAAACAACAAAAATAATTTTTTCTTTTAATTAGGATTAGAGGGGTCAAAACCCTAATTTCTTATCGTCCTTAATTTCCTCGCGCGCGTTTTATTATATTATTTTTCTATATTAATGTAATTGCTCACAAGTTGTAATAGCTTAATTAGGACTTTTACTTTTAATTTATCGCTTTATTTTTAAGGGTTTGTTTTTGGTTATGTAAATACCCGAAGCCTTGTAATAGCGTAGCTTACTTTCCGCACTTTAATTTCCGCAAAATATTAAACTGTTAGATGTATGAATAATAGGGATGCATGACAAGAATGTATGATTAACTTTAAAACAGTTAGTAAACCCTAAATGTGCAAAGATGAAATAATCTGAAATTGAATCACTCGCACATGCGCACTCTTAGGGTACACTCCCACTTGGTTGCCTTCGGTAAACGGTCATTAAGTATAGGATGCTTTAGTTGTCGCTCTTTTTCCTAAATAAAGATCAAAGTCCCATTCGGAAAAGTTTCCTCGGAATGGTTGCCTCGGAATTGTTGCCTCGAATAATTGATCTAAGACATTAGGGTTACTACTAAGACGTCCTAACATTGCTTTAGTGACTGTACGTCCCTTTCGAATTGACCCTTAAAACTCCAACGATGGTGCTACCTACTCACTAATAGTGGGATAGCACTGTCTAAAGGAAACGAACATAGAACAATTCTTTTTTTCGAGTAGGTAGATTAGTTCTTAAGTACTTGCTCAATCCAAACAATCTTTTTTACACTTACACTCCTTTACAAACGAAGTTTTCAAAAACACTTCGTAACACTCTTGAAGACAGAAGTAAGAGTCAAATCGAAGTCAAAAACTTTTCAAATAACACAAACACACAAAAAAGCAATTTTGAAAATGATGAGCAAGTACCTAAGAGCCCGTAGATAACTACGGATAGAAAGGGCGCTAATACCTTCCCTTTCTATAATCTACCCCCCGTACTCAGAAAATCTCGAAAAAAAGAATTTTTCTTGACTTTTTTTCCTTTCCTGTTGGATAAAATAAAAGTCGGTGGCGACTCTTGCTTACCGCGACATTTTATGAATACAAACGCAAAACGCAAACCAGCGATTCCTAAAAAATAGTCCCGGTTCTGGCCACTGTATCACAGAACTGGCGACTCTGTTGGGGACTTAATAAGTGGGGTATACCTTAGGATTAGATCATCATATTATTTTCTATTGTTTGATTTGATTGCTTTATTTTTGTGGGCTTTGTATCGGAGTTACTATAGATCCTAACCCGGATCTGGGGAACACCTTTTAGGTAAGTAGCAATAGACTGTGAGGGAACTGTACAGCATAGGCCGATACGGTTGAAGCAGTAGCTACGTTGATGTGGCACATTAGTTGGTACCGATATCCCTTGTGGAGCAACAAGGACAGTATGGGGCTGGTATATGGGTCGTTAAGCATCAACTGACCTTAGAACCTATAATTGACCAACTTGGCCATAGGAAGTAGTGAGATAGCCGGCCTCGGCATAGAGCTGGGAACTGGTTGATACTCGATACTACACTCATTGAGACCATACTCTCGAGATAGTTCCGGCCGCAAGAAAAGATTGCGTAAGCTGAAACCATGACCGATGGAGGATGGTCAGTGATATTTAGAACCTCTAGAACCCGGTTACTATTATTAGGATAGGTTGAACCAACTGAACTTCAAGAGGGTAGTACCTAGACCTCATGCAAGCCTGAAACTTAATGGCTACTATGTGACTTGTTTTCCCTTACCATGTTTGCTATATGTGATACTTGTTGTGTGTTTTCATCATGACATCATGCATCATGACATAGCATGCATATTTCATTAGACTAACCATTTCAAAGACCGAGGGGATTCATCTTTGTTCTGTTTTGCAGATCATGACTTCTATGCGCAAAAATACCATTCGAATCAACTTCGTGCAAATCCCTGCTCAGCTCAGAGAGTTAGTCTCAAGAGTTCCTGACACTTCTTCATTTGTTAGAAGACATGGTTATCTCCTTGGCTTGGTCACTTCAAAATTGGATGAGTAAATGATGAGCGTGTTGTTCCAGTTCTTTGATCTGTTGCATCACTGTTTCACCTTCCCGGATTATCAGCTAGTCCCTACTTTGGAGGATTTTTCTTATTTGTTAGGCATATCTATCCTCGAGCAGACACCCTTCACCGGTTTAGAGGAGGTTCCTAGGCCTGAGGACATTGCTTTAGCTTTACATTTGACAAAGGCTGATGTAGTGTCTAACTGGGAAACACGGAGTGGGGTTTAAGGTTTCTTGGCTAAGTTTCTGATCGATCAAGCTCAACAGTTCTGGGATAGCTTGGATTTCAAGCTTTTGAAGACATCTTGGCTCTCCTCATCTACGGCTTGGTTCTTTTCCCGAATCCAGATTCCCTCATAGACGTGAATGCGGTCAAGATCTTCATGTCTCGTAATCCAGTGCCTACTCTCTTGGGAGATATTCTACATGCTCTCTATACTCATACTGTGCGAAGAAGGGGAACCCTCATGTGTTACACGCCGTTGTTGGCGAGGTGGTTTATTTCGCACCTCCCCAAGTCTGTACTGAAGAATGAGGAAGGTGTAGGTTGGGCTTACAGAATCATGTCCCTTGCTCATATGGACATCCTTTGGAGTTCTAAAGACATTGAGAGAGTAGCTATCATTGATCGATGTGGGGAATTCCCTAATGTTCTGTTGCTTGGAATTAGAGGGGGTATAACCTACAATCCTTGTTTGGCTTTACGACAGTTTGGACGCGCTCGGAGAGATGGTCCCCATGAGCTGCTTCTTCCAGACATTGTCTTTGACTACAAGGGGGACGTAAATGAGCATCGCCGAAGGTTTATCCGAGCTTGGGGCATGGTGAACAGGTCTGACCCACATGAGCTAGGACTGAAGACTTCTCTCCTGATGCAACCTTATCTACAGTGGGTTTGAGTCCGTGCTTAAAAGCTGGGGATGCCTTATGAAGTTGTTTTGCCGGTAATTGTAGAGCATACTAATGAAGAAGGGGTTCCTTATACAGTCCTCCATCCATACATGCCTACTGGTCTTGGGACATTGAAGAGATCCTGGATTCAGCTAAAGGAGGAGTGGGATACCTACAGGGAGAAGTATCATGAGCAGGAGAGGAAGACCTTGAGGCTTACAAGGCAGCTTGAGAACGAGAGGACGATCAACGATTATGTCAGCACGAAGGGAAAGCGACCATGGGATTTCTGATGTCTTTTATTGTTTCTATTTTAAATTTACTTTTTAGTTATTTCTTTTGTAACGCCTTAAAGGCATTGTTAAACATTGTTACAAGTTTTATCTAATAAAGTGTGTTTTATTTTGGTTTACAAATTTGAATCTCCCAAAGTCTTTGAAATCATTTCATACGCATTTCATTCCCATGCACCTCTCACAGGTACCATTACAGGTTTCTCATCTTCTTTGCTGTTTATTTCAGCAATCATGTCTTCTGAAACACCTACTGATCAAGCCATCAAGGCTCTTCAAGCTCAAAATGCACAATTCCAAGAGTTGTTCCTAAACCTGGCCAAAGAGCAGCAAGATTTGAAGTCTCTCATCTTGAAGGAGAAGAAGAAGAAGAAGAAGAAGAAGAAGAAGAAGAAGAAGAAGAAAGTGGTCCTCCTGAATATGGGTCGCAGATTCGGGAACAATTTGCGACAGGAAACTGATTTGTCCAATTCATCTGGAGGAAGAGAGAATCAAGAGGAAAGAAAGGGGCCTAGTCCTGTGGTCTCTGATAATGACACTGATTTTGATGAATACCAATATCCTCCTGCTGAGGATAGGTATAAGCAACTTGAAGATCGGCTGAGTGCAATGGAGATCCAGAAGATACCTGGTTTGGCTTTTGGAGATTTGGGATTGGCATCTAGGGTGGTGATCCCACACAAGTTTAAAGCTCCTGTCTTTGCTAAGTACGATGGGGTATCCTTCCCGAAGCTACACCTCCGCTCGTATGTTAGAAAGATTCAACTCTATACGGCTGATAGGAACTTGTGGGTTCACTTCTTTCAAGATAGTCTGTCAGGGACTCAGCTTGAATGGTTCTATCAATTGGAAGGAGCTACTGTCTGCAACTCGGAGGACCTTGTTGCTGCTTTTTACAAGCAATAACAGTATAACGCCGACCTTGCTCCCACGCGTACTCAACTTTAGGGTATGTCTATGGGTTCAGGCGAAGGCTTTAAGGATTATGCTTAAAAATGGAGAGATCTTGCTGGAAGGGTCCAACCCCCTCTGTCCTATAGGGAGTTGATGGATATGTTTCTTGGGACTTTGTCTGGTCCATTTTTCAACCATTTGATCGGAAGTTCGTCGTCAGGGTTTACCGAATTTATTTTGACTGGGGAGAGAGTGGAAGATGGTATCAAAAGTGACAAGATACAGAAAAGTGATTCATCAAGTACAGAAAAGAAGCCTTTCAGAAAAGAAGCTAGTGCAGTTTACAGCTCGAGGAGCCAAAATCAACCTGAACGTCGCCAAGCAGTTAATGCGGTAGTAATATCAAGACCAAATGTTTCCCCACAACGTAACAATCAGTAAAGAGTAGAGAGGTCGCAAAGACAGTATACTCGACTTAGTATGACTCTATCTAAAATTTTACCGCAGTTATTGAAGACTAACTTGATAACTCTGAGGGAGGCTCCGAAGAATCCCAGTACTACCTCACCGTTGTATAATCCGAACGCCCGTTGCGCCTATCACTCCGATAGCCCAGGTCATGATACAAATAACTGCTGGGCCTTGAGGAATAAGGTGAAAGATTTGATTGAAGCTAAAGAGATTGAATTTGACGCGCCGAAAAAGCCTAATGTCATAACTGCCCCTATGCCTGTTGTACCCCAAAATTTGCCCTCCCATTTCCTCAACATTTTCTCATCACAAGACCCTTGGAGCTCAAGGTCCAGTTAGGGTTTCCTCTGCTCAAGGCTTCTCCTTGCACTATTGACCCAAATTAGGGTTTGTGTTTGCACAAAGATATTTTGACCTAAAATGCCTAAGATGACTTTCATGCTTCATGTTGGACTCCCAAGTTTATCCATACCAAGTTTCAAGTCTTGATTCCAAATTTTGCCCAGTCAATTGGACAGTTGACCTAGAAATCAACTGTATTGGGGAAAAAGTCAACTGTGGCCAATTGACAGTCAAATCTCATGAAAATTGAACCACATCAACATTATGAACTCACATGGACCATTTGATCAAGTTTGGATCACAATTCCACAAGAAATTTGATCAGATCATCAAAAGGGCAAAATGGTCATTTTTAGGGTTTTGACTGCACAAAGGCAATTTTTGACTGTTTGACCTAGCCAATGGCAAATAAAGCTCACATATGGACTCAAGGACCCCATGGAATTGTCTTGACATGCTCAACAAGTTCAAAAGATCCCAAATGCACAAGATTGACAGTTGAATTTCCCAGTCAATTGATCAATTTTGACTGTATACTGAAAAGTCAAACTTTGACTTTTTGGTCAAAATCAAGTGTCAAGATTCATTTTTCCTCAAAACATGCCAAATCATGAAACTTGTTCATCAAGAAATCAAGAATTGCAAATTAGGGTTTGAAATGAAGATTTTTCATAACTTAGAATTTTTCTAAGTTATGAAAAACCCTAATTTTTTCCTAACTTTGCCCCACTTTCTCACCAAGATTCATTTGGATTCAAGCAAAAGTCAAAACATGAAAGTTGTAGTCCATTGCAAAATCTACAACTTTGATTCACAAAGTTTTCCCAAAAGAAGCTTGTATCTCAAGTTACAATTTTTGGAACAAGGGTACCAAACCATTCTTAACTTAGAGAAAATTTGACCTATTTTAGGCAAGGTTTTTACCTAACTTCAAGACCATTTTTCATATACTTCCACTTGGAATTTCAATTTGCATTTCAAATATGGATTATAGTACACATTCCAAGCTTTCCAAAATGTCCAAGAACTCATCAAACAACCTCATGGTTAGGGAGAATCGAATTTGGCAAGTTGGGAAAAACTCACTTTTGATTTGGCCAATTTACATGTTCATACATTTGTGCCATTTTGAATTCAGCATGCTTTACTTGATTACAGGTCCTATATCTCATCTACACTCCATAATTTAATGCCAATCCTTTGTGCCAAGGTGTTGTTCTATGAGTTTGGACATTGTATGCAAGATTAATCCATTTTTAGATAAAGCATAATATCCATTTTAGAAAAGTTTCACTTTATGTCAATTAACAATCCAAGCAAGTACAGTTCAAATCTCCTTGGCACAAGTTTATGGGCTAATTGCACTGATCAAGGCCAAGGTTTGCAGCACATTAGGGGGGCCTCTACCTGTCTAAAAACTCAAGTGGCCATCTCTTGCTTAAGTGTGAAGAAAGCTAGCATAACACAACACAACTTTCATCTCAGTTAACACAAGCTTAAGAAAAGACTTTGTACACATTCTAAACATCCATTCTGAGCTAGAACACGAGCCAACCATCTCCATTGCCTTCCCATTCACAGAATCACCATTGAACTGCCCAAAACAGGGCATCCCTGCAGTTTGAGTTCCATAGCTCAAACCTTCCATGCATTCTTGCTAAAAACACTTCAAACACACCCCACATCATCCCTTGAAACTATTCCAAACCTCAAACACGACCTGTAACACTCCCAAGCAACATCACCATTTTCATTTTCTTATTTTGCAGTTGAAGTTCTATAGCACGATTCACTTGGTTTCAAGACAAAGTAAAGCTTGGAATAGCATCCCTGGACATCAAGGAAGTTGTACCAATCATCACCTTGCATTGAAGACACCTCCATCACCAGATACAACTTCAACTGAACAGGTAAGTTCATGAACTCGTATCTCTCTATCCAGGCATTGTTAGCTTTAGGTTTGTGAAGAAAATATGTCACATTCATAGCCCTGAACATGCCCATGTAGTTAGTTTTCATTTATATTATGTGTGTTGTGAGAATTTGATGTCTGAACTTGGAATAAAAATTAGGTTAGGAATTGGGGGAGAAGAAATTCTCTCTCATTTCTAAGAGTTAAATCATGTTCTTTATATGTATGGACTCGTGAGAGGATGCTTGACATTTTTTGTGTTGTGAGTTTTCATTAAAAGTCAAAGAATCAGGTCCTTGTAATGGAAGCAAAGAGGCGCGTGTTTTTGTTCAAACAGAAATGCTGGAGGTTGAAGAAGCTCCACTTGGGCTGGGCTTGATTTGTCATTTCTGTTTACACCACATTTTCACACACACACCCCCTTGGCCCATTATGTTTATTTTCATGATTTTTTGACTTTTCTTTTTTTATTCTGACTTATTTATTTTTCCTCACAATATTAAAAATATAAAAAAATATTTTTACACCATTTTTATATTTATTAGGCTTTTATTTGTTTAAAATAATGTTTGTACATAAATAAATGTTTACATACTTTTATTTAAAAAATACTAAAATAATGCCAACACGTTTTATTTTCCATTTTTATTTTATTTTATCTTCTGAAAATATTTTATATAAAATATACTTTTTTTATAAATATTAAATATTATTATTTTTGTATATATAATATATATTTAATAAATAATACAAATACATACATATTTATTAGCATATTTAGTAAATAATACAAAATATACACATTTTTATTTTTATTAATATTTAATATTAAAAATACCTTTTTTACAAATATCCTTCATTTTTATTTTATTTTTGTACATAATAAATAAATATTGTACATATTAAATAATTAATACCTTTTATTTAATAAATTAGGGTTTTGCCCTAAATACATAAAAAATCCAAAAATTGATACTTTTTATTTTGTTTATTTGACACATAAAAAATACCTTTTTGATACATATAAAAAAAACATTTTTTGCATCTTGCATATTTATTCTTATTTTATTTAATTATTGTACATTAATTAATTTGTATAATTCAATATTTGATGTAATAGTCTAGGTTTAAATTCCTTGTCAAAATACCTCCCATTTGAACATTTGTACCCCCCCTTCCCATATTGTGTTGTAATAACTTAGGGACTTTATTTTTTGCACTTTAATGCTTTCGAATTATACCATGCTAGAATTAGGGTTTGTATGCAAAACCAATTAACCAAAATAGTTTGACCTAATTTCAAGATAATCAAGCATGAAAATGGACAACACTAATCACACTTGCACCCCTAGGGTATTCCACTTGTTGCCTTCAATAAATGGGCCATATTGCATGTTAGGTCTCTTTGGGCAAAACAAAACAATTCAAATGATCATAGTCCCTCGATGACGCTTTTGAAAGTTGCCTAAAAAATGATCAAGTCCCTTAAAGGAAAATTGCCCAAAGATACTTGGCACCATTGCAATTATGGTCTAAATGATGACCCGCGCCCGTCCCTTTCACATCCTAACATAAGATTGTCCACCAAATGCAATGGTGGAACAAACTTGTTAAAAGGGTTAAAACATAGCAATAATCTTTGAGAAATTTAGGAGTAGACAACCTCTTAGTTACTTGAATCAAACTTGCAAAACAAAACACTTGCCTATTTTCTAAACCACACATCACTACACTTTCAAAAACAACTTTAAAAAAAAACAAATGAAAACCTTTTCAAAAGACATACACCTTTGTATACATCCCAACATGGATCATTACAAAGGTTGCTACCACATTGGCCTCTTTTCAAAACATTTTCCAAACCCACACACACAAGAGCACCATTTCAAACAATTGAAAATCAAGGCAAGTTGATCTAAGCAAGTAACTAAGAGCCCATGGATAACCATGGATAGAAAGGGTGCTAATACCTTCCCTTTCTATAATCTACTCCCCGAACCCAAGAAAACATCTCAAAGGTTTTTGCTGTGCTTTTTAACCTTTCCTTAGGATAAAATAAAAAGTCGGTGGCGACTCTTGCTCAACCGAAACATTTGCGAAAACAAACGCAAATCCATGGTCAGTTCTCCCACCGTATCACAGAACTGGCGACTCTACTGGGGATACTTTAAAGTGGAGTAACCTTAGGGCTTAGATCACCCTCTTGCATGATTAATTGTTTGATTTGATTGCTTTATATGTTGGCTCTCTTGTTTGGGTTTGCAATCCTATACCCGGATTTTGGGAAACATTCATAGATAGCAATACATTGTGGAAACTGTGCGGGGTATACCGACACGGTCGAAGCAATAGCTATATTAGTGCGACATATTTGTGAGTACCGGTAACCCTTGAGTTCAATCAAGGAGGAGTACGGGGCCGCTGAGTGATGTCACTAAGCACTAATGACCTAGAACCTTACTTGACTATCTTGGCCTTTCATTAGGGGTAGTGAGATGACCGGCTTTGGTGCAGTCCGAAGTTGGTAGATACTCGATACTACACTCATTGAGGGTTGTTTTCTTGGAATATTTTGGTCGCTAGTTAAGTGGCTAAACCAAAACAATTAACAATGAAAACAATCCAGTGATATTGAGCTCCTTAGAACCCGGTTACTATTTATAGGACAGGTTTTTAAGCCAACTACACTCAAGAGGGTACTTACCTATGAAACCCCATGCAAGCCTGAAACTAGGGTTTGGTGTGATTTTCCTGTACATATGTTTGTGCATACATCATAAACATCATAAAGCATCATATGCATTCACTAACCACTTCAAGGGTTTAGATCTTCATCTTTGTTCTTGTTTTGTAGGTCATGGAAATTCCTCGCAGAAAAACCATCCAAGTCAACCTTGTGAGAATCTCTCCTCAACTCAAGGAGCTCACCTCAAGAATTCCGGAAAGCTCATCCTTCAGTGAAAGACATGGTAGACTGCTCAGCTTAGTCAACACCAACATTGAAGAAGACATGATGAAGGTGTTATTCCAGTTCTTTGACCCTCTTCACCACTGTTTCACTTTCCCTGACTACCAGTTGGTACCCACTTTGGAGGAATTTTCTCAACTCTTGAGAATTCCTATCCTTAATCAACTACCTTTCAACGGTACGGAAAAGGAACCAAAGCCTGAAGATGTTGCTCGAGCATTACATCTACAGCCTTCTGACATCAAGGGGCATTGGGAAACTAGAAGCGGCGTCAAAGGTTTCTTAGCAAAATTCTTGTTTGAGAAGGCACAAGAGTGTTGGAATTCATTGGACCTACAAGCCTTTGAAGAGATTGTGGCACTCCTTATCTATGGGTTGGTCCTATTCCCAAATTCTGACCAATTGGTAGATGTCAACGCCGTCAAAATCTTCTTGTCCAGAAATCCAATACCAACATTGCTTGGGGACATCCTTCACTCATTTTACACATGAACAATGAGAAAGAGGGGTGTTCTCATGTGTTGTACTCCTCTCCTTGCAAGGTGGTTTATTTCGCACCTTCCACAATCTGTCTTGAAGAATGACCAAGGCTCAAGGTGGTCCCAACGGTTGATGACTCTTACTCACTCTGATGTACATTGGTGTTCTCGGTCCAGAGAAAATGTCATCATCGTCGACCGTTGCGGAGAGTTTCCTAATGTTCCTTTATTTGGAATCAGAGGAGGTATCACCTACAACCCTTGCCTAGCTTTGAGGCAATTTGGATATGCACGAAGAGATGGCCCTCACGACATGTTGATTCTTGACCTAGTTTTTGACTTCGACAACGATGCGCAAGGACTTCTCCAAAGATTCATCAGAGCTTGGAGGATGCCCAACAAGGTTGATAGCAAGACACTGGGACACAAGAACTCCATCCCTCTTGAACCTTATCTCAAGTGGGTACGAGCCCGAGCCCAGAGTCTAATGATGCCTTATCCTCATGTTCTCCCTGTGATTAAAGAGCCCTTCAAGGAATGAGAGGTCCCCTACACCATCCTACATCCTGACATGCCTACATCGTGGGAGGAGATGCAGAAGAGTTGGATCCAAATCAAGGAGGAACGGAACACTTTTGAAGCCAGCTTCTACGCCAGTGAGAAGAAGGTTTTAGAGCTCACCCGCCGACTCCATGAGCAAGAGGCCCTCAACACCTACATTGCGCCAAAGAGGATGCGCAACGTATTTTTACCTTGAGAAGTTGTTTTTTTTGTAATATTTGGCCCATGGGGCATTTATGTACTAACAAATTGCTTCTTATTAATATGACGTGCGTTCTTTTTGTCTGCAACAATTGTGAATCTCTAAAACCCTTGAATGCATTGCATAGATAGCATCTCATGCATCATGTGCATAACAGGTACCCTTTTTTCTACAGGTTGCTTAATCCTCTTTGCTGTTTATTTTGAACAGTCATCATGAATCCAGATTCATCCAGTGAGCAAGCAATCAAGGCCCTTCAGGCCCAAAGTGCCCAGTTTCAAGAGATGGTCCTGAGCCTGGCCCAAGGTCAGCAAGAGTTGAAGGCTCTACTCCTAAAGAAGAAGAAGAAGAAGAGGATTGCGTTGTTCAATGTTGGACGCAGGTTTGGGAACACACTCCATAATGAGGCTGATCCAACTACTTCCTCTGCAGAGAAAGACAGTCCCCAAGGGGGAGGAGCTCCTAGCCCTGCAGTCTCTGACAACGAGACGGATTACAATGACGAACAATACCCACCCGCTGCTGACAGATATAAGCAATTAGAGGACCGCTTGAGCGCCATGGAGATTCAGAATGTGCCGGGGCTGGATTTCGGAGACTTGGGCTTATCTTCTGGGGTAGTAATCCCACACAAGTTTAAGGCGCCTGCCTTTGCCAAATACGACGGGGCCTCCTGTCCAAAGCTGCATCTAAGGTCGTACGTAAGGAAGATCCAATCTTACACGGCAGACAAAAATCTTTGGATCCACTTCTTCCAAGATAGCTATTCGGGGTCACAGCTTGAGTGGTTCTATCAACTAGATGGAACCAGTATCCGACATTGGGAAGATTTGGCAACCGCATTCTATAGACAATATCAATACAATTCTGACCTCGCTCCTATGCGTACCCAACTTCAGGGTATGTCTCTAGGAACGGGCGAAGGGTTCAAAGAATATGCACAAAAATGGAGAGATTTGGCTGGCAGGGTGCAGCCTTCATTGACTGATCGTGAGCTGGTTGATATGTTTCTAGGGACCTTGTCTGGTCCATTTTTCAATCATCTGGTTGGCAATTCCTCAGCTGGGTTTACGGATCTGATTCTGACGGGTGAAAGGATAGAAGCTGGCATCAGGTCAGGAAAGATACAGAAAGCTGCCTCCACAAGTACTGAGAAGAGGCCTTTCAAGAAAGAAGCAAGTGCCGTCTATGGTCCTAGAAGACAAGTCAAGCCAGAGAGCCGTCAAGCCGTCAATGCCTTGGTCATCTCAAAGCCTGTTGCTGCTCCTCAGCAGTACAATCAACAAAGAGGTGAAAGGCCCAAGAGGCAGTATACTCGGCTGAGTATGACCTTATCACAAATCTTACCGCAACTGTTATCAACCAACTTGGTGACCATCAAAGAGGCTCTGAAGGCCGTGAACACTGCATCTCCTAAATATAACCCAAATGCCCGTTGTGCTTATCATTCTGATAGCCCCGAGCATACTACTGATGATTGCTGGGCCCTGAGAAATAAAGTGCAAGACCTTATCGACGCGAAGGAAATTCAGTTTGAGGCGCCTGAGAGGCCAAATGTTGTAAATGCTCCTATGCCCCAACATAGAGTAAATGCCATCGGGGAAGATTTGTATGTTGTTTCGGTGAATGATGTTGCTACCCCTCTTTTGACTGTTAAGAGGAACTTACTACTAGCCGGTTTATTTCCGGGCTGTAGCAAGGGTTGCCTCCTGTGTGCTGTTATCCCTACCGGTTGTCCGCTGCTGAAATCAGGCATCCAAAGCCTGATGGATAGCAAAGAAATTTTGTTCAAGAAAACTGTTGTTCCGTT
Source organism: Vicia faba (assembly GCA_948472305.1). Taxonomy (NCBI): domain Eukaryota; kingdom Viridiplantae; phylum Streptophyta; class Magnoliopsida; order Fabales; family Fabaceae; genus Vicia; species Vicia faba. Next base: position 1,332,218,001 of record OX451739.1, read on the forward strand.
TGTTTCCGTTGAAGAAGTATCTGTCGTCATAATTTTTAATCCTACCAAGGCTCCCCCGAGAAAGCCAGTCCAAATTATGTCTGTTGCACCCATTACCATTACTGTTCCGGGGCCTCTCCCCTATGAATCTAACAAGGCTGTCCCATGGCACTATGGGGCCGACGTGTATGTGCTTGGAGTGAAGCAGGAGTTCAACACCAGTACCAGTATCAGCAACATCACTGGTCCCGCCAAGATTACTCGCAGTGGCAGGCTCTTCTCGCCTGACATTGCACCACCAGTTATCTGAAAACCTCTTATCATCACACCCGCAAGTGTGCATGTTCTAAATCAAGTTCCTGTGTCTACTACTGCCGCCGAGCCCTCTAATGCTCGGGGCAAAGAAGTTGCTACCGATTTGCCTGCCAGGACGGAGGCACCAAAAAAGACTGCTGTTGAAGCCTCCCAACAAGAAATGGAGGAAATCCTTAAAATCATTAAAAAGAGTGACTTCAATGTTGTTGAACAGTTGGGGCATACCCCCTCCAAAATCTCTATGCTATCATTGTTGTTATGCTCAGAGGCCCATGCAAAGGCCCTGATTTCATTTCTGAAAACGGCCCATGTGCCGCAAGAGACCTTTGCAGATCAATTCACTGACTGTGTGGCTAATTTGATAGCTGACAATGGTTTGGGGTTCTCAGATGCTGACCTTACCGCCAAAGGGAAAAATCACAATGATGCCCTGCACGTCTCTATAGAATGCAGGGGCACTACTCTCGCACACGTATTGGTGGATACCGGTTCTTCCCTGAATGTTTTGCCCAAGAAGGCATTGGATCGCTTGGATTGTGAGAGCCTGGAATTGAAACCTAGTAACATCATTGTTAGAGCCTTCGACGGTTCTAAGAGGATGGTGCACGGTGAGGTAGACATTCCTATTCGTGTGGGTTCCCAATTCTTCGACTCGATGTTCTATGTAATGGATATTCGTCCATCTTATTCCTGCTTGTTGGGTCGACCCTGGATTCACAAGGCTGGGGCAGTAACATCCACTCTACACCAAAAGCTCAAATACCCTGTCAAAGGGAAGATTGTTACTGTGCAGGGTGAGGAGGAATACATGGTAAGTCACTTGAATTCATTCTGGTATATCGAGATGGACGGGGAGTTTATTGAAACCCCCTTTCAGCATTTTGAAGAAGTACCTCCAACGTTGGCATCGGCTGAAACAGTGGTTGAAGAAGACTTTCCATTGAAGATGGCTTCCCTGAAGGATGCCCGGGCAGTGATTGAGAAAGGCAATTGTGCAAACTGGGGTCAGCTTCCTGACTTCACTCAAAAGACCGACAAGTTTGGGCTGGGCTTCACTGCAGAGGATCAGAGGGTTGTGCGTAAAGAGAGGATCAGAAAGGCTCCGGTGTTTATCACCAACCCAAGGGTGAATGCTATCGAGGAGGACGTAGAGGAAGCAGAATTTGACAGTTGGATCTATCCAACCACCAACAACGGACCAAGCAACTGGACGGCAAAGGATTTTACACCTATTACATTTGTCACACAGTAATTAACTCTTTTGTGTTCAATTTGTAACAAACAAATATGTTGAAACTTTATTGGCTCGGTGTCCTACCCGGGGCATCGTAGCTCCATTTGTGAGGGCTTTTTGTATGACATTTCCATATATCATTAATCAAAACATTGGACGTTTGTTGCATTTCAAATCTTGTGCTCTTTTTCTTTCTGTGTTATATATTGCAAAACAGCTATATTTACACACACTCACTTATACAGGTTTCAATTCACTCTGGATCTCACTGGTAATGGCTCTGCTACCACCAGTTATGACTTCGAGAATCCGATCAACTTGGCCGAAGACGAAGGTGAAGATGATTGCGAAGTGCCTGGTGAACTCGCAAGACTGCTACTCCAGGAAGAGAGGGCCATTCAGCCGCATGAAGAGCCAGTGGAAACAGTGAACCTGAGTACCGAGACAGATAGAAAAGAAGTCAAGATTGGTGCCAATCTAGAGCTCAACGTGAAGCAACGATTGATCCAGATGTTGCATGATTACATGGAGATCTTCGCTTGGTCTTACGAAGACATGCCTGGTTTGGATGCCGACATTGTAGTTCATCACCTGCCTACCAAGGAAGACTGCCCTCCGGTAAAGCAAAAGGTCCGCCGTATGCGTCCAGAGATGTCCGAAAAGATCAAAGCTGAGGTTATGAAGCAATTCGATGTCGGGTTTCTAGCAGTGACTTCTTACCCTCAGTGGGTTGCCAACGTGGTGCCAGTGCCGAAGAAGGACGATAAGGTCAGAATGTGTGTCGATTACAGGGATCTAAACAGGGCCATCCCCAAAGATGACTTCCCCCTACCTCACATCGACATTCTTGTTGACAATACTGCTCAACACAAGGTGTTCTCCTTCATGGATGGTTTTTCAGGGTATAATCAGATCAAGATGGCTCAGGAAGATATGGAAAAGACTACCTTTGTGACTCAGTGGGGCACCTTCTGCTACAAGGTCATGCCATTCGGGTTGAAAAATGTTGGGGCAACCTACCAACGTGCCATGGTTGCTTTATTTCATGACATGATCCATCATGAGATTGAGGTATACGTTGACGACATGATTGCAAGGTCTCAAACTGAGGAGGAACACCTTGACCATCTGCGGAAGTTGTTTGACCGATTGAAGTTATACAAGCTGAGGCTGAATCCCAACAAATGCACCTTTGGGGTAAGGTCCGGAAAATTGCTAGGTTTCATTGTGAGCGATAAAGGTATTCAGGTGGATCCTGCCAAGGTGAAAGCCATACAAGAGATGCCAACTCCCAAGACAGAGAAAGAAGTCAGAGGCTTTTTGGGACGACTGAATTACATTGCCCGTTTCATCTCACATCTAACTGCTACCTGTGAGCCAATCTTCAAATTACTGAAGAAAGATCAAGTAGTACGTTGGAACGATGAATGTCAGGCCGCTTTTGAAAAGATAAAAGAGTATCTCCAAGAACCACCCATTCTTATGCCACCAGTAGAAGGGAGACCTCTGATATTATACTTGACCGTACTTGACAACTCGATGGGGTGTGTGCTGGGGCAGCATGACGAGTCTGGCCGAAAAGAGCACGCTATTTATTACCTGAGCAAAAAGTTTACCGACTGTGAGTCTCGGTACTCACTGCTCGAGAAAACTTGCTGTGCTCTGGTATGGGCTGCTCGCCGGCTGAGACAGTATATGCTGACTCACACCACTCTGTTGATTTCAAAGATGGATCCCATCAAGTACATATTCGAAAAGCCTGCTCTGTCTGGAAGAATAGCAAGATGGCAAATGATCTTGACAGAATATGATATTCAGTACACGACTCAAAAAGCAATCAAGGGAAGTGTATTGGCAGATCATTTGGCACACCAACCTGTGGACGATTACCAATCATTGAACTTTGAATTTCCGGACGAAGATATCATGGTAGTAACAGATTGTGAAGTGCCTGGACCGGATGAAGGACCTGAGGAAGGATCCCGATGGTCTATGCATTTCGACGGAGCCTCCAACGCTTTGGGTAACGGTATCGGCGCTGTGATCATATCCCCCAAAGGAACTCATACTCCACTCACTGCCCGGCTGTGTTTCAACTGCACCAACAACATGGCAGAATATGAGGCATGTATCATGGGTCTTCAAGCTACAATCGACTTAAGGATCAAGTTTCTGAGTGTCTTCGGTGATTACGCTCTCGTGATCAATCAGATCAAAGGCGAGTGGGATACGAAACACCCAAATCTTATTCCTTACAAGGAGTATGTGTTGACTTTGCTTCCCCACTTTGAAGAGATAACTTTTGAACACTTCCCAAGAGAAGAGAATCAGCTAGCGGATGCACTAGCTACGATGTCTTCAATGTTCAAAGTTAAATGGGACAATGAAGCTCCCTGAATCATTATCTGGAAGTTGGACAAACCCGCATACTGCTGCGATCTTGAGGCCAAAGAGGCGACTGAAAAACCATGGTATCATGAGGTGAAGAGGTACTTGGAAGCTCAGGAATACCCTGAAGGTGCGTCGGTCAATGACAAGAAGTTCATGAGGAGGTTTGCTGCAAAATTCTTCCTCAGCAACGGCATTCTCTACAAACGGAATCATGATTCAACTTTACTGCGGTGTGTGGATAAGTCTGAAGCAGAGAAGATCATGATAGAACTGCATGAAGGTACATTCGGAACACATTCCAGTGGACATACCATGGCAAAGAAAATCCTTCGGGCAGGATATTTCTGGTCCACAATGGAAGCCGACTGTTACCAACATTCTCGAACTTGTCATAAATGCCAGATCTATGCGGATAAGGTGCACATCCCTCCGGTTCCTCTGAATGTCCTGAAGGCACCTTGGCCTTTTGTAATGTGGGGCATCGATATGATCGGTGAGATCCTACCAACGGCATCCAACGGGCATCGCTTCATCTTGGTAGCGATTGATTACTTCACGAAGTGGGTTGAGGCAGCTTCCTACGCCACGGTAACCAAGAGCGTCATTGCACGTTTCATTCGGCATAACCTGATCTGTCGGTACGGCGTCCCAGAAAGAATCATTACGGACAATGGTACCAATCTCAACAACAAGATGATCACTGAGCTCTGCGAGCAATTCAAGATACAGCACCATAACTCTTCTCCTTACCGGCCGAAGATGAATGGGTCTGTAGAAGCAGCTAATAAGAATATCAAGAAGATTGTGCAGAAGATGACAGTGACCTACAAAGATTGGCACGAGATGTTACCATTTTCTCTTCATGGGTACCGTACCTCAGCGAGGACGTCAACCGGGGTAACACCCTTTTCCTTGGTCTATGGCATGGAGGCAGTCTTGCCAATTGAAGTCCAGATACCCTCTCTCCGGATAATGAAGGATGCAGACTTGAGTGAAGATGACTGGATCCAGACTCGACTTGATCAATTAAACCTGATTGACGAAAAGAGACTCACCGCTATCTGTCATGGTCAGACGTACCAAAAATGGATGATCAGGGCATTTAACAAGAAAGTCAGACCACAAGAGTATCAAGTTGGGGACCTGGTAATCAAGCGCATCATCCTTCCTCAAAGTGACCCCCGGGGCAAATGGACCCCTACATACGAAGGGCCATTTGTGGTTAAACATGTGTTCTCAGGAGGAGCCATGATTCTAACTACCATGGATGGTGACGACCTTCCTCACCCCGCCAATGCAGACATAGTAAAAAGATACTACGCATGAATAAAAGACCCGCTAGGTTGACATACCTAGGCAAAAATAAGGGCTTCCCGGCGAACCAAAAGGGTTCGGGTAAAAATAAGAGATGAAAATGAAAAAAAATCTGTACACCCGGCAAGTCAAAAACCTGAAAAGGCGGCTTGGGCAAAAATGGGTATCCCGGTGGACCGAAAACCCGAAAGGGCGGTCCAGGCAAAAGTTAGGGATAAAGCGTAATACTATGTCTCATTGGATCACCTTGCATCCAGAATTCGGCATCAATTATCTGGCTCAGACTTAGGCATCGATCAATCAACTTCATCTTCAACTAAGCAGCAAATCGATGAGACGCTTGAAGACATAAAGGCGATAGCAGAGTTGGAACCCAGTGGGAATATTGTGCACATAGCTGTTTTGTTTCCTCTTCAAAATTGTATAAACTTTATGTTGTTTGGCGGCGTTATCTTACTAGGACGTCAGCCTCTTGTACAAAAAACGCCTATTCATAGGCAAATTTCAAAATCAATACAAATTCACTTTTCCATACAAATTGCCATTTGTTTTTTCCTTTTTATGTTTTGTCTTGCGAAGAACGTCCAATGTTCATTTTTGATATATGCATTTGACATTAAATTGCTAATTCATAAGTACTTGCATGCGAAACAAAAGACTAATTACAGGTGACATCAGAAATAGGGGCAATGTAAAGTTGTCTAATGCAGTCTGGTTGCTTTGTCTGCCGAAGTACCAAGGTAGTTTCAACTGAAGAATGTGACCAAATTATCTCAACTCCCCGCAGAGTAAGACAAGATAGCAACATTCCCCAGCGGAGTATAGGCATTCATCAGCAAGCATCCCCGGCAGTCTTTATCTAAGATTGTTCCCCGACGGAATACGGACACTCTAGTGGAATCATTTTCCAGTACAGTCTGAAAGTTTCCCCAGGAGATTTAAAATCCATATCCCCAGCAAGTCTTGAAGCTTATCCCCAGTAGATTCTGGAAGCTTATCCCCTACCGAGTACGGACGTCTCTCCCGAGCTTTATTCAAAGTTATTCCTCACAAAGGCTTATAACTGGGTTATCCTCAGCTAATTGCCACGGAAGATCGCCCTCGGCAAAGTTCTTCCTATCCCCAGCGGAATTCATCAAAGTTCCCCAACATAACTTATCAACGCAATCCCCAGCGGAGTTTATCATTGTTATCCCCAGCGGAGTCCATCGTTGAAATCCTCAGTAGAGCTCTCGTCAAAACTTCAGCAAAGTATCTCTTCCCACAGAGTAATTCCCCTCAGAGTAATCTCTCCAACAAGTTTATTCCCCAACGGAGTCATCTTCTCCTGCCGGTGTATTCTTGCAACCATCATCCCCAGCGGAAGCAAGGAGCTCTACTCTTCAATGTCAGCCCAGGATTTAATTCCCCGGCCGGTCGTCAAGGATTTATTTTCCTAGACGAAAATACATTCATAAACATTGCATATTTCATACATCTTGCTTACATACGTGATAAAGTGCATACAACACTATCTCATTTTGAACGTCATGACATCATGAATGTCATACATCATGACATTGCATACAACTGATGTTTTGCCTTTTCAGGGAAAAGGACAACCCCAAAGACAACTACCTTCAACTGTCACAATTCCAGATTCGATTCCTATATCTAGCCAGGGCACATCTGTGAGTGATCAGTTTCCGGACTCGATTCCTGTATCTAGCCAGGGCACGTCTGAAGAGTTTGAAGATTCGATTCCTGTATCCAGCCAGGGCATATCTATCAACTGTCACAATTCCGGACTCGATTCCTGTATCTAGCCAGGGCACGTCTGAAGAATTTGAAGATTCGATTCCTGTATCCAGCCAGGGCACATCTATCAACTACAACAATTCCAGATTCGATTCCTGTATCCAGCCAGGGCATATCTGTTGACGACTATTTCCAGATTCGATTCCTGTATCCAGCTAGGGCATATCTGTTGACGACTATTTCCAGATTCGATACCTGTATCTAGCCAGGGCATATCTGTGAGCATCCGATTGTAGATTCGACACCTGTATCTAGCCAGGGCATGTCTGCATGAAGATATTGAAGATCAAACACCTGTAACAATCCAGGAAAACATCTGTCTTTCTCAAAATACACAAGTTCTCGCTAAGGAATCTCTTATGCGATCAACACTTCCAAATGGCATCTATAAGCCCATTCCCGACAAGGTTCTGTCACGTCCCCAGATGGCATCTCTAAGCCCATCTCCCTATCCACCATCTCTCCAAATGGCATCTATAAGCCCATTCCCGACATCACATTTGCTGATACTCCAACATGCGAGTGCAAATTTCCGGGCACTCTAGTGTCCAATCTCCTTTTACCCTCGAGTCACGAAAGGCAAACTTGCCAATCTAACTCTTCAGGTTCAAGAAGATTGAACAGGGGCAACTGTTGTACCCCAAAATTTTCCCTCCCATTTCCTCAACATTTTCTCATCACAAGACCCTTGGAGCTCAAGGTCCAGTTAGGGTTTCCTCTGCTCAAGGCTTCTCCTTGCACTATTGACCCAAATTAGGGTTTGTGTTTGCACAAAGATATTTTGACCTAAAATGCCTAAGATGACTTTCATGCTTCATGTTGGACTCCCAAGTTTATCCATACCAAGTTTCAAGTCTTGATTCCAAATTTTGCCCAGTCAATTGGACAGTTGACCTAGAAATCAACTGTATTGGGGAAAAAGTCAACTGTGGCCAATTGACAGTCAAATCTCATGCAAATTGACCCACATCAACATTATGAACTCACATGGACCATTTGATCAAGTTTGGATCACAATTCCACAAGAAATTTGATCAGATCATCAAAAGGGCAAAATGGTCATTTTTAGGGTTTTGACTGCACAAAGGCAATTTTTGACTGTTTGACCTAGCCAATGGAAAATCAAGCTCACGTATGGACTCAAGGACCCCATGGAATTGTCTTGACATGCTCAACAATTTCAAAAGATCCCAAATGCACAAGATTGACAGTTGAATTTCCCAGTCAATTGATCAATTTTGACTGTATACTGAAAAGTCAAACTTTGACTTTTTGGTCAAAATCAAGTGTCAAGATTCATTTTTCCTCAAAACATGCCAAATCATGAAACTTGTTCATCAAGAAATCAAGAATTGCAAATTAGGGTTTGAAATGAAGATTTTTCATAACTTAGAATTTTTTTTAAGTTATGAAAAACCCTAATTTTTTCCTAACTTTGCCCCACTCTCTCACCAAGATTCATTTGGATTCAAGCAAAAGTCAAAACATGAAAGTTGTAGTCCATTGCAAAATCTACAACTTTGATTCACAAAGTTTTCCCAAAAGAAGCTTGTATCTCAAGTTACAATTTTTGGAACAAGGGTACCAAACCATTCTTAACTTAGAGAAAATTTGACCTATTTTAGGCAAGGTTTTTACCTAACTTCAAGACCATTTTTCATATACTTCCACTTGGAATTTCAATTTGCATTTCAAAGATGGATTGTAGTACACATTCCAAGCTTTCCAAAATGTCCAAGAACTCATCAAACAACCTTATGGTTAGGGAGAATCGAATTTGGCAAGTTGGGAAAAACTCACTTTTGATTTGGCCAATTTACATGTTCATACATTTGTGCCATTTTGAATTCAGCATGCTTTCCTTGATTACAGGTCCTATATCTCATCTACACTCCATAATTTAATTCCAATCCTTTGTGCCAAGGTGTTGTTCTATGAGTTTGGACATTGTATGCAAGATTAATCCATTTTTAGATAAAGCATAATATCCATTTTAGAAAAGTTTCACTTTATGTCAATTAACAATCCAAGCAAGTACAGTTCAAATCTCCTTGGCACAAGTTTATGGGCTAATTGCACTGATCAAGGCCAAGGTTTGCAGCACATTAGGGGGGCCTCTACCTGTCTAAAAACTCAAGTGGCCATCTCTTGCTTAAGTGTGAAGAAAGCTAGCATAACACAACACAACTTTCATCTCAGTTAACACAAGCTTAAGAAAAGACTTTGTACACATTCTAAACATCCATTCTGAGCTAGAACACGAGCCAACCATCTCCATTGCCTTCCCATTCACAGAATCACCATTGAACTGCCCAAAACAGGGCATCCCTGCAGTTTGAGTTCCATAGCTCAAACCTTCCATGCATTCTTGCTAAAAACACTTCAAACACACCCCACATCATCCCTTGAAACTATTCCAAACCTCAAACACGACCTGTAACACTCCCAAGCAACATCACCATTTTCATTTTCTTGTTTTGCAGTTGAAGTTCCATAGCACGATTCACTTGGTTTCAAGACAAAGTAAAGCTTGGAATAGCATCCCTGGACATCAAGGAAGCTGTACCAATCATCACCTTGCATTGAAGACACCTCCATCACCAGATACAACTTCAATTGAACAGGTAAGTTCATGAACTCATATCTCTCTATCCAGGCATTGTTAGCTTTAGGTTTGTGAAGAAAATATGTCACATTCATAGCCCTGAACATGCCCATGTAGTTAGTTTTCATTTATATTATGTGTGTTGTGAGAATTTGATGTCTGAACTTGGAATAAAAATTAGGTTAGGAATTGGGAGAGAAGAAATTCTCTCTCATTTCTGAGAGTTAAATCATGTTCTTTATATGTATGGACTCATGAGAGGATGCTTGACATTTTTGTTGTTGTGAGTTTTCATTAAAAGTCAAAGAATCAGGTCCTTGTAATGGAAGCAAAGAGGCGCGTGTTTTTGTTCAAACAGAAATGCTGGAGGTTGAAGAAGCTCCACTTGGGCTGGGCTTGATTTGTCATTTCTGTTTACACCACATTTTCACACACACACCCCCTTGGCCCATTATGTTTATTTTCATGATTTTTTGACTTTTCTTTTTTTATTCTAACTTATTTATTTTTCCTCACAATATTAAAAATATAAAAAAATATTTTTACACCATTTTTATATTTATTAGGCTTTTATTTGTTTAAAATAATGTTTGTACATAAATAAATGTTTACATACTTTTATTTAAAAAATACTAAAATAATGCCAACACGTTTTATTTTCCATTTTTATTTTATTTTATCTTCTGAAAATATTTTATATAAAATATAATTTTTTTATAAATATTAAATATTATTATTTTTGTATATATAATATATATTTAATAAATAATACAAATACATACATATTTATTAGCATATTTAGTAAATAATACAAAATATACACATTTTTATTTTTATTAATATTTAATATTAAAAATACCTTTTTTACAAATATATTCATTTTTATTTTATTTTTGTACATAATAAATAAATATTGTACATATTAAATGATTAATACCTTTTATTTAATAAATTAGGGTTTTGCCCTAAATACATAAAAAATCCAAAAATTGATACTTTTTATTTTGTTTATTTGACACATAAAAAATACCTTTTTCATACATATAAAAAAAACATTTTTTGCATCTTTCATATTTATTCTTATTTTATTTAATTATTGTACATTAATTAATTTGTATAATTCAATATTTGATGTAATAGTCTAGGTTTAAATTCCTTGTCAAAATACCCCCCATTTGAACATTTGTACCCCCCTTCCCATATTGTGTTGTAATAACTTAGGGACTTTATTTTTCGCACTTTAATGCTTTCTAATTATACCATGCTAGAATTAGGGTTTGTATGCAAAACCAATTAACCAAAATAGTTTGACCTAATTTCAAGATAATCAAGCATGAAAATGGACAACACTAATCACACTTGCACCCCTAGGGTATTCCACTTGTTGCCTTCAATAAATAGGCCATATTGCATGTTAGGTCTCTTTGGGCAAAACAAAATAATTCAAATGATCATAGTCCCTCGATGACGCTTTCGAAAGTTGCCTAAAAATGATCAAGTCCCTTAAAGGAAAATTGCCCAAAGATACTTGGCACCATTGCAATTATGGTCTAAACGATGACCCGCGCCCGTCCCTTTCACATCCTAACATAAGATTGTCCACCAAATGCAATGGTGGAACAAACTTGTTAAAAGGGTTAAAACATAGCAATAATCTTTGAAAAATTTAGGAGTAGACAACCTCTTAGTTACTTGAATCAAACTTGCAAAACAAAACACTTGCCTATTTTCTAAACCACACATCACTACACTTTCAAAAACAACTTTCAAAAAAAAACAAATGAAAACCTTTTCAAAAGACATACACCTTTGTATACATCCCAACATGGATCATTACAAAGGTTGCTACCACATTAGCCTCTTTTCAAAACATTTTCCAAACCCACACACACAAGAGCACCATTTCAAACAATTGAAAATCAAGGCAAGTTGATCTAAGCAAGTAACTAAGATCCCATGGATAACCATGGATAGAAAGGGTGCTAATACCTTCCCTTTCTATAATCTACTCCCCGAACCCAAGAAAACATCTCAAAGGTTTTTGCTGTGCTTTTTAACCTTTCCTTAGGATAAAATAAAAAGTCGGTGGCGACTCTTGCTCAACCGAAACATTTGCGAAAACAAACGCAAAACCATGGTCAGTTCTCCCACCGTATTATAATGCCCAAACATGATCAGGGAGTAAATGCAATTGGGGATGATGAAGAAGAGTCAAATATTGACAGCTGGATTTACCCAACTATCGATGGTGGATTGAACAATTGTACGGCGAAGGACTTCGTGCCCATTTATTTTATTACACAGTAATAGACCTTTGTTTTGAGATTTGTAACAGACAATTTGAAATTTTACGGCCCGGTGCCTTGCCCGAGACACCGTGGCTTTGTTTGTGAGGGCTTAATGTTTGTCATTTCTATATATCATCAATAAAGCATTGGACGTTTTCTTGCATTAAAAATTTTGCGCTTCTTATTTTTCTTTTCTATCTTGCACCTTATCAAAAACAGCTATTGTCTTACACACACTCACATATCATAATACAGGTCCACATCCACTCTGGATCCCACTGATAATGACTCTGCTACTGCCAATTATGACTTTGAAAGTCTGATCAACCAAGCTGAGGAAGAAGGTGAGGATGATTGTGAAGTGCCCAGGGAACTTGCTAGGCTGTTACTACAGGAAGAGAGGGCCTTACAGCCCCATGAAGAACCAGTGGAATCAGTGAATCTGGGTACATAGGAAGACAAGAAAGAGGTTAAGATCGGTGCGAATCTGGAGCCTAGTGTCAAGTAACGGTTGATTCAAATGCTGCGTGACTATGTTGAGATCTTCGCCTGGTCTTATGAAGATATGCCTGGGTTGGATACAGATATTATGGTTCACCGCTTGCCAACTAAAGAAGATTGTCCTCCAGTGAAACAGAAAGTTCGCCGTATGCGCCTGGAAATGTCAGATAAAATCAAAGCTGAGGTTATGAAACAGTTTGATGCCGGTTTTCTAGCTGTTACTTCTTACCCGCAGTGGGTCACCAACATGGTTCCGATGCCGAAGAAAGATGGTAAGGTCCGAATGTATGTTGACTATAGAGATCTGAACAGGGCAAGCCCCAAGGATGATTTCCCTCTGCCTCACGTCGATGTTTTGGTCGACAACACAGCGCAGCATAAGATCTTCTCCTTTATGGATGGATTTTCCAGTTACAATCAGATTAAGATGCATCCCGAAGACATGGAGAAGACGACCTTCGTTACGCAGTGGGGTACCTTTTGCTACAAAGTCATGCCGTTTGGATTAAAGAATGTTGGGGCAACGTATCAGCGCGCCATGGTCGCTTTGTTCCACAACATGATTCATCATGAGATTGAGGTATACGTTGATGACATGATTGCAAGGTCCCAAACTGAAGAAACACATTGACCATCTCCAGAAACTATTCGATAGGTTGAAGATGTACAGGCTGAGGTTAAACCCGAACAAGTGCACCTTCGGGGTGAGGTCTGGTAAGCTGCTAGGCTTCATTATTAGTGATAAATGTATTCAAGTGGATCCTGCAAAGGTGAAGGCTATACAAGAAATGCTAGCTCCCCGAACAGAAAAAGAAGTCAGAGGCTTTCTGGTACGTCTGAACTACATTGCCCGATTCATTTCACACTTGACTGCTACTTGTAAACCAATCTTCAAGCTGCTGAAGAAAGATCAAGTGGTAAGATGGAATGATGAATGTCAGGCCGCTTTTGAAAGGATCAAGGAATATCTCCAAGAGCCACCTATTCTGATGCCTCCAGTTGAAGGGAGACCTTTGATCTTATACTTAACAGTACTCGACAATTCAGTGGGGTGTGTGCTGGGGCAGCATGACGAGTCTGGCCGAAAAGAGCATGCTATTTACTACCTTAGCAAAAAGTTTACCGACTGTGAGACCCGATACTCACTGCTTGAGAAAACTTGTTGCGCTTTGGCATAGGCTGCTCGCCGGCTGAGACAGTATATGCTGACTCACACTACTTTATTGATATCAAAGATGGATCCAATCAAGTATATCTTCGAAAAGCCTGCCTTATTCGGAAGAATAGCAAGATGGCAGATGATCTTAACTGAGTATGACATCTAATACACAACCCAAAAGGCAATCAAGGGAAGTGTGTTGGCAGATCATTTGGCACATCGGGCCGTGGAAGATTACCAGTCTATGAATTTCGAGTTTCTGGATGAGAACATCATGTTGGTGACTGACTGTGAAACACCTGGACCGGATAAAGGACCTGAGGAAGGATCCCGATGGTCTATGTATTTCGATGGAGCTTCAAACGATTTGGGTAATGGCATTGGCGTCGTGATCATATCTCCTGAAGGCTGTCATACTCCGTTCACCGCACGATTATGTTTTAACTGCACCAACAACATGGCGGAGTATGAAGCATGCATCATGGGCCTTCGAGCACCTATTGACCTAAGGATTAAGTTCTTAAGTGTATTCGGAGATTCCGCTCTCGTGATCAGTCAGATCAAAGGCGAGTGGGATACGAAGCACCCAAATCTTATTCCTTACAAAGAGTGTGTATTGACGTTGCTTCCGCACTTCGAGGAGATAACCTTTGAACATTTCCCCAGGGAGGAGAATCAGTTAGAAGACGCGCTAGCTACCATGTCTTCTATGTTCAAGGTCAGATGGGACAATGAAGCTCCCCAAATTACCATCGAAAGGTTGGATGAACCCGCACATTGTTGTGACATCGAGACAGAAGAGGTAGCAGATAAACCCTGGTTTCAAGAGGTAAAGAGGTATCTTAAGGCTCAGGAGTACCCCGAAGGTGCATCTGTTAATGATAAGAAGTTTTTGAGGAGGTTCGCGGCGAAGTTCTTCATCAGCAACGATATCCTTTACAAGCGTAACCATGATTCAACCTTACTGCGATGTGTGGACAAGAACGAGGTAGAAATAATCATGGCAGAGTTACATGAAGGTACCTTTGGAACTCATTCCAGTGGACACACCATGGCAAAGAAGATCCTACGGGCAGGATATTATTGGTCTACCATGGAAGCCGATTTTTATCAACATTCTCGGACCTGTCATAAGTGCCAAGTCTATGCTGATAAGGTGCACATACCTCCAGTCCCTCTGAACATCTTGACAGCTCCTTGGCCTTTCGCAATGTGGGGCATCGATATGATTGGTGAGATCAGACCAACTGCATCCAACAAGCATCGTTTCATTCTGGTGGCGATTGATTATTTTACAAAGTGGGTGGAGGCAGCTTCCTTTGCTACAGTGACCAAGAATGTCGTGGCACGGTTTATTCAGCATAATTTGATCTGTCGATATGGTGTACCAGAGAGGATCATTACGGACAATGGTACAAATCTCAACAATATGATGATCACCGAGCTCTGCAAGCAGTTCAAAATACAGCATCACAACTCTTCTCCTTACCGGTCGAAGATGAATGGGGCTGTTGAAGCGGCTAATAAAAACATCAAGAAGATTGTGCAGAAGATGACGGTGACATACAAAGATTGGCACGAGATGTTACCATTCGCTCTTCATGGGTATCGAACCTCAACGCGAACTTCAACAGGGTCAACACCCTACTCTTTGGTGTATGGCATGGAAGCAATCTTACCCATTGAAGTCCAGATACCCTCTCTTCAGATTATGAAGGATGCAGGTTTGAGCGAGGACGACTGGATCCAGACCTGGCTTGATCAGCTGAATTTAATCGACGAGAAGAGACTTACTGCTATTTGTCATGGTCAGACTTATCAAAAGCGAATGATCAAGGAATTTAACAAGAAAGTTAGATGACAAGAGTATCAAGTTGGGGATCTGGTGATCAAACGCATCATTCTGCCGCAAAGTGATCCCAGGGGCAAATGGACCCCTACGTACGAAGGGCCATTTGTGGTTAGGAACATTTTCTCAGGAGGAGCCATGATTCTAACCACCATGGATGGTGACGACCTTCCTCACCCCGTCAATGCAAACATAGTGAAAAAATACTACGCATAATCAAAGACCCGCTAGGTTGACTGGCCTAGGCAAAAATAAGGGCTTCCCGGAGAACCAAAAGGGTTCGGGAAAAATTAAGGGATGAAAATGAAAAAACTGTGCACCCGGCAAGTCAAAAACCTGAAAAGGCGGCTTGGGCAAAAAAGGGTATCCCGGTGTACTGAAAACCCGAAAGGGTGGTCCAGGAAAAAATTAGGGATTAAAGCGTAACACTATGTCTCATTGGATCACCTTGCAACCAGACTTCGGTATCGACTATCAAGCTCGGACGGCGCTAATCAATCTGATCTACCTTCAACCAAGTAGCAAAGTGATGAGATGCTCAAGGATATAAAGGCGGTAGTAGAGTTGGAACCCAGTGGGATTATTCACATAGCTATTTTTCTTTCTTTTACACAAACTGTATAAATTATATTGTTCGACGGCGTTCTCTTACTAGGATGTCAGCCTCTTGTACAAAAATGCCTATTTACAGGCCAACTTTAAAATCAATACAATTCATTTTCACAAAGAAATTTCAAATTATTTTCCTTTTTCTGTTTTGTTTTGCAAGAACGTCCAATGGTTCATTTTTTATATATGCATTTGACAATAATTGTTGCTCATAAATATTTACATGCGAAACAAAAGACAATTACTCGTAATATCAGAAACAGGGGCAAATAAGAAATGTACGAACCATACAGTTGCTCTATCCACCAGGTATAGGGATAGACCTAGTTGGAGAAAAAGATCGAAGGTACATTCATTCCCCGCAGAGTAAGAAAAGATAGTGATGTTAACAGTCCCGAACAAGACACCACTCTCCCGAGCTGAGGCTCCCAACCGCGAATGAGTCGGCAATACTCTCCCCAAGCAGAGTTTATCTATCATCGCCACTAAAAGATTATCCCCAGTGGAGTCTGAAGGATTATCCTCAGTAGAGTCTGGAGGATTGTCCCCAGTAGAGTCTAAAAGATTATCCCCAGTGAAGTCGCCACTGGAAAATCATCCCCGACGGAGTTCATTCCTTTCACAAAACAGAAACTCAATCCCCAACAGAGTTCATCATCGCCGATAATGACAATTCATCCTCAGCCGAGTTTGTTTCTCCAAATCAACAGAGCTCCTAATAGAGTATCTCTTCCCCACATAATTCTTTTCTCGCCGGTTTATTCTCCAGTAGGATTATTCTCACAGTCACTTCATTCATTATCCCCATCGGAAACAAAGAATTCAGCTCCTTTTACTCTCCAACAGCAATCCGGGATTTATTTTCTCCAGCTAGAGAACATCAAAAACATTTGCATATCCATACATCATGACATACGCATGAACATCATACAACATAATCTCATTTATTTTAAGAACATCATTGCTTGATATATGTCATGCATTACATACATTTAACCTTTACCTTTCAGGAAAGATACAATTAAATCCTCACAAAATTCAAGCTATGAAGCCCGGATCTGACCGGATAGTACCTTGATTTCTACAGCATATTCTGAAGCCCGGATTACGACCGGATAACAGTATCAAACACCACGAAGCCTGGAATCGACCAGATAGTGGTTTATCTCTAAGCTATTAGGCCCGGATTCGACCGGATAATAGTTTAATCCCCAGCAAGCCGTGAAGCCCGGATTACGACCAGATAAAAGCTCAGCAAGTTACTGTGAAGCCTGGATTACGACCAGATAGCAGTGCGAGTTACCATGAAGCCTGGATTACGACCAGATAGTGGTATATCATAAACATGCCGTGAAGCCCGGATTATGACCGGATAACAGCTCAGTAAGTTATTGTGAAGCCTAGATTACGACCAGATAGCAATATAAGTTTATGTGAAGCCTGGATTACGAACAGATAGCAGCCAAAGACACCGTGAAGCCTGGATTACGACCAAATAGTGATATATCATAAACAAGTTATGAAGCCCGGATTACGACCAGATAGTATCTTGATTTCCTCCGAACACCATGAAGCCTGGATTTGACCAGATAGTGGTATGAGACATCGCGAAGCCTGGATTATGAATAGATAGAAGTAAAAGACATTGAAGCCTGGGTTACGACCAGATAATAGTGAGGGACACTATGAAGCTTGGATTTCGACCAAATAGCAATTTACCTGGACAGTTACTAAGAAGCCCGAAGTCGACCGGATATTAGTGTGCCTTAAGCTAAAGTTGAAGCCCGGATGCGACCGGATAACAACTTAATTCCTTCTGAAGCCTGGATTACGACCAGATAAGAATCGAGAAATTGCGAAGCCTGGATTACGACCGGATAACAAGTTTAATCTCATATCCCTAGTAAGTCACTGTAAAGCCTGGATTACGACCAGATAGCAGTCGGTCTTATCACTATGAAGCCTGGATTACGACCAGATAACAAGTTTAATCTCATCTCCCTAGTAAGTCACTGTAAAGCCTGGATTACGACCAGATAGCAGTCGGTCTTATCACTATGAAGCCTGGATTACGACCAGATAATAGTTCATTTTCACCTCTTCGACGAAGAGACGATTCCTTAACAAGAAAAACGGACGACCGAAGTTCCTAAAATTCAAGTTTTCTCAAAACATAGATGATTCCCTAGTAGAATAACGGGCGATCGAAGTTCCTAAATTCTATTTCTCTCGAGACAGAGATCAGCATTCCCCAGCGGAATCTTCCTCAACAACAGGTATACTGGCTTTCGCTAAGGAATCTCTTATGCGATCGACACTCCTTCAGATGGCATCTTTAAGCCCATTCCCGACATCGCAAGATGGATACCACTTCATGCGAGTGCAAATTTCTGGGCACTCTAGTGTTCAATCATCTTCAACCCCCAGATCACGAAAGGCAGACAAGCCAATCTACATCCTCGAGTTTAAGAAGATTGAACAGGGTCAGCTGTTGTACCCCAAAATTTTCCCTCCCATATTTTTCAAAACATTTCAAGAAAGATCCTCAAGTTGCCCAAGGAAGCCCAAGGGTTGGCCAGACAAGCTCTCTCCTAAGGCAGTCTACCTCAAATTAGGGTTTCATGTTGCATAAAGATACTTGAGTCCAAGGGATCCCATATTCTCACCAATGTCCTAATATATTCTCAGGATCATCCATGACAAGTTTCAAGCCCTACAGGGAAAGTTTGCTCAGTCAATTGCTCAAAGGCCTAAAAATCGATTGTGCTAGGGCAAAAGTCAATTGTGGCCTACATACAGTCAAACTTTAAGATTTTTGGTCAACCTACTCATTTTGAAGTATATTTCATCATTTGATCAAGGTTTGATCATGATTCATCAAGGATTGTTCACAATTCATCAAGAACCAAAAGTTGATAAATTAGGGTTTTGTAGGAAAAGTCAACTCAACTTTGACCAAGCATAACTTTATCATACTTTATGATAAATGACCTATCCAAAGCTCATTTTTAAAAGGATGAAATTCCTTACAATCCATCTTCATCTCCCAAGTTCAAAATACGCACTCACAAGAAGTTATGAATTTCGACATTATAGGTCATTTTGAAAAGTCAACAAAAACACCTTTTTTTTCAAAGCTTCATACATGAGAATGGAATATCAAATTGAGATGAGACCAAACGGGTTGCTTAGAGGACATCTCAAGATTTCTAAAAAGTCCAATAACACCTTCAAAGAGTCAAAATTGAGGAAGTTGTGCATTGTTGAAGTTGACTTTTTTTGCAAAATTGTCAAAAGTCAACTATGCCTAAAATTAAAAATTTTGCTTAATGGGCCCAATCTTTTGCACTTGTTTTGAGTTGGCAAGATGGTCCACGAGCCATAGCCCTTGCCACTTGTCATTATCTTTTTTTTATTATTTATTTTTATTTTTATTTGAATTAAATCAATTTTAAACAAAACAAATCATGAAAAAATCTAAAGCATTGAAAACTCAAGATTCTGTACTTGTTTCAGGTCTCAAATCTAGTTGGCAAGTATTTGAAATCGTGCAAAGCATTGGTGTGGACAAAAAAATTGAATTTGTCTATTTTTAGAAAGATTTTCAAGTGTATCAAATCCAAATCAAAAGCATTGGTGGAGAAAGATTGTGAAGTAGTGAAAAACACAAGAAGGGGGGGTTGAATTGTAAAACTGAAAATCAATGCAATGAACAAGATATTTTTATCCTGGTTCGTTTGATCTCAAACTACTCCAGTCCACCCGTCAAGGTGATTTCGCCTCTCTCCAACGAGGTCTTAATCCACTATATTCAACTGAATATTACAGACTGCTTTAACAACTGCTAAAGCCTTCTTGATGCAAACCACAACCCGGTTTATCAAGGAAACACTTTCTTACAAAGAAGATAAATCTAAGTGTGTGAATGTTTTCTACAAAACTGTATCACAACTGTGATGTATACACAACTTAAAGCTTAGAAACTAGATTGCTAAACAATGATTGAATAAGAGAATGTGTAGTGTTTAGCAAACTGAGAGAAGGAAGATTATGATCAGCTTTTTGGCGTGTAAAGATTTTGGAGAGCATTAGCCAATTCAATCTTCAAAGTCTTGTTTATATAGCACTGAGATGTTGAACGTTGGAGCAATATTCTTGATTCAATGCTAATAACAAACTTTCCTTATCGAGCAGATCTTGTCTGGAATGAGGCCGTTGGTATTAATTTGCTTTCAATGCACAGTACCGTTGCTTACTTAATGCAAGTTCTGGCTTGGCTCATTCTGATTCTGCTTAGCTGCTGATGAACTGTTGTGTTTCTTTATCAGAGTGTTGAGCGCAGTTCTGTTCATCAGACTTCAGCATATACGTGAATTAATCTTCTGATTCTGACATTCTGATATGGCAACTTCTGATGCTGATGTCAGGAACCAAAATTCTGATGCTGATTAAGTGTGATCTTGCTTATACCAATCAGAGTATCTGCAAATCAGAACGTAATAATTTAGGCAGCAGATAGTTCTTACATGAATCATATAAATAATATATCTTTTCACTTTGTTATCATCAAAACTTAAACATAGGGTAGTAGATTCAAACTTTGTTCTAACAATCTCCCCCTTTTTGATGATGACAAAAACTAGATATTTTTTAAATGAAAATAACGTGAAAAGGTGTCAGAGAGATGCATCAGAGTAGGAGGTTATCAAAGATAAGGGATAAAAGGATATCAGAGTTGAGAGATACTCCCCCTGAGTTTATTACTTCCCTTTTTGATTACAAGTGTTCTTCAGGATCAGATCTTTTTGCCTTTCTTTGAACATCAGAGTATCAGAGTCTTTGACTATCAGAAGCGTTAGATCAGCATATCAGAGCAGAGCTTCAGATCAGCGTATCAGAAGCTTTTCTTGTCAGAGCTTTGCTTTGGATCAGAGTATCAGAGCGGATCAGAGCTTCAGAGCTTTTAGTCTTCAGAGTGTCCAGGAGCTTCCTTGTACCTGTAGACTTTAAGCAAAACAGAAAACATTTTCAAGTATAATAGAGTTAGAATGTTCGAGAATTTCTGTCTAGTTAGCCGTTATTGTTTAAAATATCATTCTTGTTCTCCCCCTTTTTGTCAGCAATCAAAAAGTGTAGGTGATGTGCTAAAACAAATTAAGATCAGAAAAACTTGTCATATTAAAGAGGTTCAGAATCAAACACAGCATATTCAAATAGTACATCAGAAAATCAAAGAAAGCATGAAAATGACATGAATAAAAAAAACTAAGGTTGAGGAGGAAAGCGTGTGAACAGGTTCTCCAGCATGGCTTTGATCTGATCAGCAGTCTCATTCTGCTTGTGCACCATGCTGACAACAGTGTCAATCTTGCTATCCTGCACATCCATTCTTTCTTTCATCTTCTGGTCATTTTCATCCATCCTCTGCTGCAGACGCATGTCATTCAGCTTCAGTTCTTCCAGAGTCTGCCTGTCCAAGGCAGCTTGAGAAGCAGGAAGCTTTTGAGAGCTTTCTGCTACATCTTCTGCTTGACTTGCTTCAGCTTGAATGGTCTTGTCTTCTTCCGGTTGCACCTTTGAAGCTAGTTATTTCTCAGACCAAGGTTCACTATCCAGAGGGAGCACAGCTTCCTGAGGCAGCTGACTTTCAACTTCCTTCAGCAGCTTGCTGAAGTTCTGTTGTGCCTGTTCATAGTTGATATCCTGCAACTTGAGGGCTTCAGCACGTACCCAAAGTCTGAATTGTGACCAGAGCTGGTCAGAGGCAGCTGGGTCAATCATTCCAGGACAGACTTGCTTCAGAGAAGCAATCCATTGCTGCAAACCTGTTTCAAAATTCATAATACCAGAGCCAACATCTGGTTGTTTTGGTTTTGGGATGGCTATTTTGTGTTTTAGATCAGCAAGACGGTCAAGGCTGGTTAAGTCTATGAAGGTCCTGCTGGGGTTTTCAGTGGTTTGCTTGGCAGCTGTTTGTTTTGGAGATGGAGTGGGAGAATCAGAAATTATGATTGGACTGTTTGGTGTTTTGGGAGTATTTGGTGGTGTAGATTCTGGTGAGGATGGCAATTGTGCCATGGTGACTGTTGTTCCACATGGCAGCTGGATTGCCAGAGGTTGTGGTTCAGATGATTGAGGTGAATGAGGTTCAGAAGGTGGAGGAGTTTGAGTTTCAGAGTGATGAAACTCAGGTTGAGGTGATGGTGGGTGAATTTCTGGTTGAGGAGAGGGAGACGAAATTGCTGGTTGAGGAGAAGTTGTTGGAATTTCTGGTTGTTCAGGGGATTGTTGTTGTTCTGGTTGTGGAGGAGGGACAATTTATGGTTCAGAGTTTGGATTGGCGGAGTGATCAGAAGTGTGTTGATCAATGTCAGACAGCACTTTGTTAATTGCTGATGTTGTTGAGATTGGTTTGGGATGTTTGGTTCTGGGTCTTCTGAGTTTTAATGCCTCAGAAGGGTCATCTTCTGGTTCAGTTTCATCTATTGTTGGGATGGGGATTGAGATTCTATGAGAGGTTGGAGGAGGAATAGATGCTGGAATAGTAGAAGAATTTAAAACAGAAGCAGCAGATAAATTACCTCTTTTCTTGGGTGTCTGCTGGGATGATCCTTCTGAAGGTGCCTTCCTCTTCTTCGTCCTCTTCAGAGTCACTTCTTGTTGAGGTTGATGCAGATCTTTGATAATCAGATTTGGATCTGTACCATTTGCCTTGCACGCGTCTAAGTATTTGAGACCACCTCTGGTTTAGATTCTATCTCAGAAAATAAAGGAAAGTCACTAAGTGGAACTCTTCTGCTGGTGATATCAGCAATAGGAGTAGCTCTGGGTTCCTTTTTGATATTCTCTATCAACTTCATTTTCTTCAAGTTCTTCACGTTCAGAGGCTTCCCAACTGTTGGTTCAATGGTGCTTAACTCTTGAGCTTCTATTAGATGCTCTATCAGCCTATTCTCTGTCAGAATATCTGATATCAACCTTCCAAAGGGTATCCAATCCCTCTTGGTTCTTTCTTCTTCCCTGGTTTCCTTCACACTTGTTCTGAGGTGGTTGAACAGAAGATGAGCCAAGTTGATTTTTACCTTCTGATCAATAAAGTAGATCAGAAACTGCTGATCCACATTTATGTAATCAGGTGAACTAGTTGGCTTCCTATGGTTGAAGCACCCCAGAATTATCTTAGCCTAAACTCTGTGATGATCTTTCAGATCTTTGATCTTGCTGCTGGGCACCCCATGGGTGAAAATCCTTGCAGCTATCACGCCCACGTCAGCACATCTCTCAGCCATATCAACACAGCAGACGCCACCGCCACTGTAACCGATTAACCTTGCTATGTGATCCTCAGTGATCACAATCTTCTTCCCCATAACGAAGGAGGTGACTAGATGCGTTGAAGCCTTCGCATGAATCCAGAACTCCTTGACTAACATAGGGAATGTTGGTCCAACCAACCTGTCAAAATACCTTTCCCATTTCTGTGCCCTAACTTCTTCTGTTAGGTCAAAACCGTTCTCCTTCAAGCTTCCAAAATCAATGATCAATTCAGATAACACTTCAAGATTCTTCACAGGAGTGAGGAGTATTCTGAATGGCACTTGATACTGTTCAGATTATGCTTTCTTCTGGGGACCTGCAGAAGCACTGCTGGAGGTTGCCATGTTCACACTAGAAGATTTTGAAAAGAAACTGAGAAAAAAAAGGTTTTGCAAGAGATGAACACAGAAAAATGCAGAGAATGCTTGAGTATTAGTGAGAAACTGTAAAGAATTAGAATGAGAGGTTAATGTGTTTAAATAGAGTTTCAGAATATTTTGAAAAAATAAACGTTTTTAAGAAAGAGAAAAATCATGATTGCGTTTTAAAAGCATGATTACTTTTATTAAATGCTTGCTGATTTTGGGGGATTTTAGAAAGATACTTAAAAACGGTTACCAGACATGTGTCTCAATGCACCCAATCAGCGTTTTGCCTTCTCAGAAGCGTGCACGCGTTCTGCTTCAGAGATTTGCTGATGATTGGATGACACTTGTTTGATGTAGTGATCAGCACATCTGTCTTTGAGCTTAGACTCTCAGATCTTTAGACTTGCATCTGATACAATCTGCATGTTCTATCTTTCTGAAAGAAGATTGATCAGAAGTTCACAGTAAAACAATTACATTCTGAAGGTAAATATATGGAATTAAAACATTTTCACTCTGGACAGACTTTCATGCTGAGATGTTTCAGAATGAAATTAAACCTATCTTCTGAAAGGGGTTTAGTAAAGATATCAGCCCATTGATGGTCTGTATCTATAAATTTTAAGTTCAAAATTCCTTTCTGAATATAGTCCCTAATGAAGTGATGTTTTATTTCTATATGCTTAGCTCTAGAATGTAAAATGGGATTCTTACTTAAGCAAATAGCAGAAGTATTATCACAGAGTATAGGAATGTTACTCTCAAAAATCTGGAAGTCTTCAAGCTGACTTTTCATCCAGAGCATTTGTGTGCTACATCCTGCTGCTGCTATGTACTCAGCTTCTGTTGTTGATAGCGCAATTGTTGATTGCCTTTTGTTGGACCAAGAGATCAGATTTTCTCCCAAAAACTGGCAGCTTCCAGAAGTACTTTTACGTTCCCCTCTCTCTCCAGCAAAATCAGCATCGCAGTAGCCTACTAAGCTGTAATCACTAGATTTTCTATAAAACAAACCCAGATTAGTAGTACCTTTCAGATACTTGAAAATTCGCTTAACAGCTGTTAAGTGAGATTCTCTAGGATCTGATTGGAATCTAGCACAGATACAAACACTGAATAATATGTCAGGTCTTGAAGCAGTCAGATAGAGGAGAGAACCAATCATACCTCTGTAGACTTTCTGTTCTACATTTTTGCTTACCTCTTCTCTTTCCAGAATGCACGTGGGACGCATTGGAATCTTTGATGGCTTACATTCTGAGAGGTCAAATTTCTTCAGAAGATCTCTGATGTATTTGCTCTGATGAATGTAAGTTCCCTCTGGAGTTTGATTGATCTGAATTCCTAGAAAGAATTTCAGTTCCCCCATGAGGCTCATCTCAAATTCTGCCTGCATACACTTAGCAAATTTTCTTCCAAGAGAAGGATTAGTAGAACCAAAAATAATATCATCAACATAAATTTGATAGACTAAGATGTCATTCTTAACTGATTTACAGAATAGAGTAGTGTCCACTTTCCCTCTGGTGAATTCATTTTCTAATAGAAATTTACGTAGCCTTTCATACCAAGCTCTGGGAGCTTGTTTCAGACCATATAGTAACTTCTTTAGTTTGAAAACATGTTCTGGATGTTTTGTATTTTCAAAACCAGGGGGTTGGTGTACATAAACTTCTTCTTCTATATAACCGTTTAAGAATGCACTTTTGACATCCATCTGATACAGAGTGATGCCTCTATTAACAGCAAATGAAATTAAAAGTCTGATAGATTCTAACCTGGAGACTGGGGCAAAGGTTTCTGTATAGTCTATCCCCTCTTGCTGACTATAACCTTGTGCAACCAGTCGTGCCTTGTTTCTGATGACTTCACCTTGTTCATTTAGCTTGTTTCTGAACACCCATCTTGTTCCAATGATGTTGAATCCTTTTGGTCTGGGAACGAGATCCCATACGTCGTTTCTAGTGAATTGATTCAGCTCTTCTTGCATTGCCAGAATCCAGTCATTATCCAGAAGTGCTTCATCAATAGAAGACGGTTCAATCAGAGACACAAGTCCCATGAGAGTTTCTTCAGAGTTTCTGAAGCTTGCTCTTGTTCTGATTGGATCTTCCTTTCTTCCTAAGATAGTCTCTTCTGGGTGATCCAAACTGCTTCTGGGTAATCTCTTCTGAGGTTGATCAGCAGCTGTTGTAGGATTGCTAGCAGTGCTCCTTTCAGACGTTGAAGGAGTGTCTGTGTTGAGAGCTTCTGATGACTTGTCTTCAGAACCTGTAAATTCAATTTCCATACCTGCAAAGATTTCATTCTGCTTTGACTTTTCAGAGTCAAGCTTATCATCAAAACGAACACTGATTGATTCTTCCACAGTCTGTGTTTCTGTATTGTATACTCTGTACCCTCTTGAGCGTTCAGAGTATCCTAACATGATACACTTCTGTGCTTTAGAGTCAAACTTGTTCAAATAATTCTTTGTATTTGTGATCGGTGGATCTGGAACTGACTGTTTAACGCTGGTTCGCGAAATGTCGCGGAAGCAAGAGTCGCCACCGTCTTTTATTTTCTCCAAATGGAAAGGACAAAAGCACAGAAAAATTCCTTATAGAGATTGCTCTCGGTTCGGGAGGTAGGTTATAGAAAGGGAAGGTGTTAGCACCCTTTCTATCCATGGTTATCCATGGGCTCTTAAATACTTGCTCATTGTGTTTTCAAAATTGTTTGTTTGCTTTTCGATGTGGGTTTTAAAAAGTTTCTTTGAAAAATCTCAGTTCGACTCGTATGTCAGAGTGTTTGAAAAATTTGCTTTGAAAGCTTTTGAAAAGTGTTGGTGTGAAAAGTCTTTGAATTTTTGTTTTGAAGAGAGCAAGTATCCTTGAGAACCTACCTACCCTAAGGAATTCGTCTGTGTAGATGTCCTTTGAAGTAGTGCCATCCCACCATTGAGAGGTAGGTAGCACCACCGTTGGAGGTGTTCGGGTCAATTCGATGTTCGGGACATGGTGATCACCAGAGCAATGGGAAGACACCTTAGAAGCTACCCTCATGCCAGGTTCCCGGATCATGAGGACTTACTAAGACGTCCTCTACTCGACGATCACCTTTCGAGGCAACAGTGAGGCGTACCCTAGGGATGGTGTGTGATTTGTGTGTCAGATTCGTTTATTTTTGTCTTGTTCATGTTATTGGTGTTCTACGCTTGCTTTTATTTGGACATTCATTCTTGCATGCTTTGTTTAACAGTTAAAATATTTGCGGGAAAATAAATCTACAACTATTACAAATGGCGCGGGTCCACATCGCCAAAATTAAACCGGACCCGATTTGACAGAAAATAAATAAAGCAATAAAATAAAAGTGCGAAAAGTTAAATGTTACAACGCTTTGGGAGAATTACACAATTATAATAAGCAATAAAGTAAATGCGCGAAATAAAATAATTAAAACAATGGGCGTTGGACCCTTTTGCAAAAAATTGAATTAATAAGGAATTAAAATAAAAAATGAAAATTAAATGTTTTTGGTATTTTTGTGTTTTTTAAGATTTAAAAGAAGGAGAATTTATTAGAATGAAATTGGAAATGCAAACCCTAATTCTAATGATTTTTAAGTTTTATTATGAAAATATTGAAATTTGACCTAATTTAGACCTAATTATATT
This sequence comes from Vicia faba, assembly GCA_948472305.1. Lineage (NCBI taxonomy): Eukaryota > Viridiplantae > Streptophyta > Magnoliopsida > Fabales > Fabaceae > Vicia > Vicia faba. The sequence goes on from OX451739.1 coordinate 1,332,245,385, forward strand.
TATGTACAATTTAATTATGAAAATAATAAATAAATAAGTATTATGATAAAAAGGAAAAATTAAACGGAATAGAAATTGTTAATTAACTTAATTCTAATTATTTTTTATTTAATATGAAAAGAATTAAATTGCAAACATCCTAATTAAAACTAAATTCATTATATGTTAATTTATTTACAAGAAAATAATTATGATAAAAATATTTATTATTTTTGGTCTTTTCTGATTTTTTAATGAAGTTTTTATATTTTGTAAAAAAATAATTAATTAATTAAAACAATGAAAATAAATAACATAATAATAAAAAAAAAAATATGGAAAGAAAAGCAAACCAGGGTGGGGGTGTAGTCCCAAATGGTGAGGTCAAATTAGTGGAATCTGGCCCAATAAGCCTTTGAAATTTATTGACTTTCTCAATCATGTGTGATGCATTGACTATGGTTTGTACGTGTTCTTCAGCTCTCAACCGTTAGATTGATCTCCAAGCGGACGTGGCATGTTGATGATGGAGGGAATATGGTGCGTCCTGTACTAAGCGCTGCATGGGAAACGTTATGGAAAAATAATATGACAATTGTACAGACCTGGGATTCGAACCCAGGTCATGGAGGTCACAAGCACGTACACCTGCCAGCTGAGCTACAACGCTTCAATTAATATATTATAGTGAATAAATAACAAAAAGAAAAAACAACGCGTAGTGGTTAAACGCGCGAAATTTCAAACTAGCGAATCATGCTTCGCCAACACATTATCTTCTTCGCCCAGCTTTTTATTTTTCTGAAACAAAGACTCACAGGCCACGGTTTTATAGCGTTGTCTTAGGCTAGTTTCCAGAAAATAGCGACTAGCGCTATAGGGCCAATAAATTTGGCGCGATGGTCTAGTCTTCTTCGTCTAGATGAGCTGAGTGTAATGGTGTGAGTCTGGAACCTTAATTTTGCCTTGGGTAGAAAACCCCAATTTTGAAAACCTGTAACCCTAATATTCAAACATGGCAGATTCGTATATATGGCACAAAAATGCAATTGAATGTGTTGGTTAGCATCAAAACATCATTATGAGCATGAATCAATAAAGAAATTTCACAAATAACGCTTAAATCATGATATTCGAATGGCAATTTTCTTCTGTACAGTTTGAGATTGTCTTACCAATTCTTGAAGCTTTAGTTGATATTAGGGATTGGAATGTATTCAGGAGACCACAAGGAAACTATTGAGACAAGAATGGAGTTTTGAATCGGCCCCTAAGGTTGATTTCAGAATTTGAGTTTTCAAGCAATTTTTCAAGTTTGTATATTGGCCTTCTGCGCAGCTTAGAGTCTAATGTCATTAGGTTTATGATTCTGAATATGTAGTGAGCATTTTAGGTTAACAAAATTCAACAAAATCTCTTGTATTCAATGGTTTCAATATTTGATTTTATAAGATCTTTTTTGAATCTTTTTCATGTGCAATCTTGTTCAATCATTCCAAATCAAACCAAATCTTGCCATATTGGGATGTGCACGTGATATTGAGAGTAGAATGTGCACAAAAAGATTTTTTAGGTCAAGTTTGATATTTTCCATGTATTTAAGTAATTTAAATGAATTAATATAAATAATAATTCAAATAAATAAATAAAAAATGAGAAAATACTTCCCTTTGGGCCAAGTGGTCGTGCATAGGCTTGGAATGATGAATCATGGAAGAAAAATGGGCCCATTAGCAAATTTAGGTCATTTGAAGTAAAGTTGACTTTTCAAAATTCCCAAAAATTTCCCAACTTCCACAAGGCATAACTTGCTCAATTTTTAAGCTTCTCACATGTTCTTGGACATTTTGGAAAGGTCTTTGAGTCCTCTAACCAATGCCTTTGGTCCCATGTCATTTTGATTTACCAATCTCAAGTTATGGCCTTTGACTTAAAGTCCCTTTTTGTTGACTTTTGAAAATGACCTATAATGTTGAAATTGATAACTTTTTGTGAGAGCATTTCTTGGACTTGAAGTATGAAGATGAGTTGTAGGAAATGTCTTTCTCTTCAAAATGAGCTTTGGATGGAATTTTTCTGATAATCCATGTGAAAGTTATGCCCTGGTCAATTTCAGTTGACTTTTTCAGCTGTCCAAATATAGTAACTTTTGCATCTTTGATGATTTCTGAGCCAAATTTTGAGAATCATGATCAAGCATTGATCAAATGATGTTTGTGGCTTCAAAATGATATATTGACCAAAAATTTGAACTTTTGACTGTCAAATGACCATTTTGCCCCTACAGTTGACTGTAGTGCAATTTAGGGTTTTGACTGTGCAATTTTGAGCTGAATGCCTTGAAACTTGATATGAGGATGCTTGACCATCTTTGTAAGCCTATGAGACTTGATTGGGCCTTTGAAAACTTCAATTTCTTGATCAGAACCCAAACCCTAGTTTTGACTGTATAGGAGACAGTTGGACTGCACAACCCTTGGAGAATTTTGTGACTTGGCTTGGCAATTTCTTGAAGAATATGGGAGGGCAAATTTTGGGGTGCAACAGTTGCCCCTGTTCAATCTTCTTAGACCTGAGGATGCAGATTGGCTGACGTGCCTTTCGTAATCCGAAGGTAGAAGATGATTGGACACTAGAGTGCCCAGAAATTTGCGCTCATATAGTAACAGTGATGGGGGAATGGGCTTACAGATGCCATTTGGTGATTGCTGGATAGGGTGATGGGCTTATAGATGCCATCTGAATGTTGATTGCGGTGGAGATTCCTTAGCGAGAACCTGCTTACCTGCAAAAGAAAAATGAGTACCTGACACGTTGCAGGAGCTGACTTTAGATGCTTGGCATAGATGTGTCCTGACTGGTTACAGGAGCTGAGTCTGGAGCTTCAAACGCTGATGAATGAACCAGGGATGGTTACTGCTTTAGCATGAATGGTAAGAGAACCTTGAGTGATTTTAACTTCAACAACGCTCGTTGAGAAAAATCTTGGTGGGAATTACCATCTTTGCAATATCGGGAAGAAAACCATAGGCCATTATAATCTGAAAGGAATGATCACCTCACACTCATCGTCGGAGAGGGAAACATCTTAAAAAGGAATTACTACCTCACACACCGTCGGAGAGGGAACCATAAGAGATTATCACCTCACACTCATCGTCGGAGAGGGAAACATCTTGAAAAAGGAATTACCACCTCACACGCCGTCGGAGAGGGAACCATCTGAAGAAGGAATTACCACCTCACGCACTTGTCGGAGAGGGGACCATAGGAGACTATCACCTCACACTCATCGTCGGAGAGGGAAACATCTGAAGAAGGAATTACCACCTCACGCACTTGTCGGAGAGGGGACCATAGGAGATTATCACCTCACACTCATCGTCGGAGAGGGAAACATCTGAAGAAGGAATTACCACCTCACGCACTTGCCGGAGAGGGGACCATAAGACTATCACCTCACACTCATCGTCGGAGAGGGAAACAGCTGAAAAAGGGATTACTACCTCACACACTGTCGGAGAGGGAACCATAGGAGAATATCACCTCACACTCATCGTCGGAGAGGGAAACATCTAAAAAAGGACTCTGGAAGCAGCATCAGAACGTCACCATATCTGGATCATATCCGAAACTATATCTAGAAGGAAATCTGGAAGCAGTATCAGAACGTCACCAAATCTGGATCATATCTGAGACTATATCGAGAAAGAAATTGCGATAGTTTGATAGTAGTCTTTTTTTGTATTGATCTTTTTCCTGAAAAGGCAAAACATAATTGTATGCAAAATCATGACGCATGAACTGTATGTCTTCAAAATTAATGAGATTCATGTAGTATGATGCATATGCATGCTATAATGTATGAGGATATGATGTTTATGAATGTATATTTTCGTCGTAGGAAAATAAATCCTTGACGGGTGCCGGGAAGTCGCATCCTGGGCTGATGTTGAAGAATAGATTTTGCTTCCGCTGGGGATGATAGAACTGCGTTGACGACGCTCTTTCCATGGCTTTTGGCTGAGGATAACCCAGTTATATCCCGTTAAGGAAACAACTCTTTGAATAAAGCCGGGCGCGTTCGTGCTCCGCGAGGGATAAGCTTCCAGAATCTACTGGGGATAAGCTTACTGCTTGGGGAGATGGACTCCAATTTTTCTGGGGGAGCTGGATTGGACTCTCCTGGGGAGATTTTGAACTGTAATTTTGTAAGTTGAAAGAGGGAACATATGTAGGGTTGCCTGCTGATGAGCTCGTGTAAAACCGCATCTGAAATGGAGAAGGAACCTGGGTAGGGTTATTTTGATGATGAGTTCGTGTAAAACTGCGTTCTTGGAAAGGGAGAACCTGTGTAGGGTGTCCGGGTGACGAGTCCATGTAAAACTGCATCTTGAATAGGGGGAACCGGTGTAGGGTTGCTTGGTGAGGTAAGTTCATGTAAAACTTCTTGATGAACCGGGGTGAGGTTATCTTGAACTAAATCCATGTAAGACTTCTGGAGGAACCGGGGTTAGGTTACCTTGGGGTAAATCCATGTGAGATTTCTTGACGAACCAGGGTAAGGTTACTGGAGACGAGTCCATGTGAGACTTCTGGGGGAACCGGGGTTAGGTTACCTTGAGATAGATCCGTGTGAGATTTCTTGACGAACCGGGGTAAGGTTGCTTCGGGATAAGTTTGTGTAAAACTTCTTGGATGAACCGGGGTAAGGTTGCTTGAGATAAACCCATGTAAGATTTCTAGAGGAACCGGGGTAAGGTTACTTGACGAGTTTGTGTAAAAACTTTTTGATGAACCGGGGTTAGGTCATCTTGAACTAAATCCATGTAAGACTTCTGGAGGAACCGGGGTTAGGTTACCTGGATAAGTTTGTGTAAAAACTTCGGGATGAACCGGGGTTAGGTCATCTTGGGATAGGTCCATGTGAGACTTTTGGGGGAACCGGGGTTAGGTTACCTGGATAAGTTTGTGTAAAAACTTCTGGATGAAAATTGAGAAGGAACCGGTGTAGGGTTGCATGATTTTGATTAAGTGGATGATTGTCCTGTTTGGTTTCGGGTGTTAACCCATGATCTGGAATTTGTAAAGGTAGATGGTAATCATCCTTATGTTGATCTTTCCTTTGTATTTTGGTTGACAAAGCAATTAGATCGCCTGGATAACTCATCATTGCCCCTGTTTCAGAGGTGAGGGAAGAGGATACCTGTGTGGGTGATTGACAAATCTTCAGGTAGACAAGTGACGAGATACCGGAACATAGTCGTACGCTTTGATCCCTAACTTTTGCCTGGACCGCCCTTTCGGGTTTTCAGTCCACCGGGATACCCATTTTTGCCCAAGCCGCCTTTTCAGGTTTTCGACTTGCCGGGTGTACAGATTTTTTTCATTTTCATCCCTTATTTTTGCCCGAACCCTTTTGGTTCGCCGGGAAGCCCTTATTTTTGCCTAGGTGTGTCAACCTAGCGGGTCTTTGATTGTGCGTAGTATTTTTCCGACTATGTCCACACTCTCAAAATGTAGGGAGTTGCCCCTGTTGGAAGTATTTTGCCATGCCCCAGATAATGGGCAATGCTCTTACTGTGCCCCTTGACTGGAGGTACTTCTGTTCGCAAGTTGTTCATCGTGCGAATTTCCCTGCTGTTCAAACAAATAGTCATATGCAAACAAGGTTATTTTAAGAATGCAAAAGCCTATGTCTGTCTCGAATTTTGAAAATGCATTTTTTGTAATACAATGCGGTGTCAACTCAAGATTTTACAGCAAACCTTCAGGAGTCAGGATACCTTCGTAACAGTATGCTTTCGAACTGACCCTAGCTCTTCTTCGGCGGGCGTAACCTCGACAGTCAGGACCGCTACCTTTTCCTCCAAAGCTTTCTTTTCGAGCAACAGGGTTTTGCTCTCCTCAGAGAGCCTCCCCAAATCCTCCTCGACCAGCTTCTGAGCCTTCTCCTCGTTGCTCCGCCCCTTCTCAGTCGCGGCCAGCTTAACTCGTTGCTTCTTTAACTCGGCCTCTTGCGAAGAAATCCCCTTGGTGTAAGCAACGACCATCTCCAATATCCTCATTAGACCACCAGCGTCCTGCGCCAACATCACCCTCTTTTCTGGGTGATCCAAACCCTCAAGGTGAAGAGACTCAGCCCGGGGAAGTTGAAGAGATGCACCCTCGAAGAAAGTCTTCTCTAGTCAGCAAGGGGGTAGATCGTACTTCCCTTTCCCCTTCTCCCTGATCAGATTGATACGTCTCTCGACATGCGGCCTCTTCGCCTTCGAGGATACTGGAGCTGGAGAAAGAGTAACTATAGCTTGTCCCGGAGATGAATTACCCGACCCTGATGTGGGAGCGGCCCCCGAACTAGTTTGAGCGTCCTTCAAGGCTTTCTTTGCTTTAGCAGCGAAATTCCTGGCTATACGCTCTTGAGAAGGATTCATGTTATCTGCAAAACAAACAAAAAAATCAGAGTTAGCAAACGAGGACCCAGAAAGCGTCGACCACATGTAACTATTCAAAACATAAAACTAAATACCCAAGTATTTGACAAGATCCTTGCTTTCGAGAAGCTCCTTAACAACTATTAAATCGGGCTCATATACGACCTCCCTGTTCTTGTTCGTTACCGATTTACCTCCCGGCCCGCTCTCTGGACGCAAGGAATCCGCGCCACGAAAGCGGTTAAGACAGCAAAGCTCTCCTGGTCCTCAACACCGAGCTCCCCCTTCTTCCAGACATAGGAACCCAATTTAATATCGAAATGCTTCCTCATCCACTGGAAGGGGAACTTATAAACCAGCTTGTTCACAGGATCTCCCAACTCGTTTAAAATGGGGGCCGCATCCTCCTCGTATACTGGTGCAATCCTGAAAATGTTAAGCATCGCTCTGCTCGAGAGAGGCTGCACCAGAATATATTTGTCCTTAAAATTCCAGACAGACTCCAAGTAAGCTTTGAACAACTTCCTGTTGCCTTGCTTCAGGGAAACCCATTCCTACTTACCATTAATCATACTCCTCTGGATATGGAAACAGTAAAAGAACAGAGGGATGATGGCCCCAATCTTCAAGTAGTCACAAACAATATCGAACGCTCGCATGAAAGCAACCCCGTTTGGATGCAACTGGGAATGAGCAAATCAAAGATAATGAAAGACGGCCACTTGGAAATCTGAAAAGGGGAGCCGGAGGCCCATCTCTCGGAATACGATGTCGTATATAGGGATCCGCATCTTATCATATTTGGAGCAGATCCAACTGTCTTTCCCGGGGATCCAAAGCGACCAGTCCCCTCGACCTCCATCGTCGTGCACGTACACCTCGGTGAAAACCTCATCACATTGTTCAAAGAAATAAGAAACCCAATCCCAAGGATCTTGGGCGATCCAAGATCACAGGTCCTCATCTTCGTCAGGCGGAAACAGGCCACCCTGATTGACATGCGCCATCTCCGCGTCCTCTCCCCCTAACTGCATATCAGATCTGTTCGGTTCATCCTCAGAAATCTTCTGGATGCTCGACGTACTGCTGGTATCGTCCGTAGAGCTCTGAGAGGATCCAGTCCGTCCATATGAAAAATCATCCTCGATATTGTCGGTCATAGTACCTGGAAAGCAGATGATAGAGGTGAGTTCGACATCATCACCAGAACCTCCCTTCCACCACTAATCAAGTGAAAGGGCGCTGATAAACAAGGACTATGTCCCCGACCAGAACCCTCATTAAGGCATCTGAGCAAATGAATGCTTATTCAACAAGACAAGCCCCAATCAGCGAAAATAGCCTAAGTCCCCAAGGGTCACCTATGGTGCATCGCGAACGTCAGGAGAAAACCCGTGGCGGCTCTGGCGTCTCTAAAAATGCAGAACCACCATCCGCTACCAATACTCTTCTAAAACACCCCAACTGACAAGATCCTAACCCTAACCGCATGCATTTCTAAGGCTAAAATCACAAATATCTGAACTACGAAGGCCTAATGAGAACGAAGAATTGAAATCTTACCAGTTGGAGAAGAAAGAAGGATGAAAAGGGCAGCGGCGAGCAACAAATCTCCAAGAAACAGCTACGGTCGAACGAACGAGCAACAACGAGCAGGATGAGAGAAGAATAAAAAATACAGAATGCCCCACTTCTCTCGTATTTATAGCTGGGATCGCCCGCGCGTGAGAGACACACACGCCTAGATAACCCTAGGGTCATCGTCATTGCACCCTAGCCTCTAGGCCATCATTATGCCGCTTCGTCAGTGTATTCCCGAAACACGCTACCTCTTCAGACTCAAAGCTCAAAACTGTCGAATCATCATCTTCCCGCGAGAAAGGAAAAATGGGCAATGCTTATGTCCCTCGAAAAAATCGCCTCATCCTATGAGCAGGTGCTAAATTCATCACTCTTGCGCCCAGAAGCAACAACTTGGGGGGCAACTGTTCTGGACTGGCCCGACAGCCTGTGTTAGCCCAATCTAGAGTCCTCCTTTGATAAAGCACACACGACATAACCCTGATCTCCCACATCCTTTGTCGGGCACCATCAATAGTTTGCCCTCTTAGATCAGTACTGACCTTCGATAATCGATGAGCACCTCCTAGTCTTCATGACCTCAAGTCGCTCAGACAACCAAGAACCAACCAGGCCGCTTCCCGTAACCTACCTCCTCCTGGGACCAACGGCTAGTTACGGGAACACCTGCTCGATATGACCAAGTACTGGAAGTTACCTATTTTCATGAATCTGCATATCTAGGTCCAAAAATAGGAACCAATGGACATGCATCAGGGGCATTATATAAACCCCCACACATGTGAGGGCTAGGTATCGAATATTCACTATTCATCACAAAAACCCTAATACTTTGTTTGTATCTCCTTGCTCCCACACTTACTTGATCGTCAGAGTGTCTTGTATGTACAAACCCCTTTTTTCCTCCTCGACATTCTAGCCCGATAAAAGATCATCATCCGGCCACCTTGTAGGTTCTGATCAACCGGTAAGATCAGGATCCATGACACCTCAAGACACTACTCATTTAATGCCAAAAAAGGAATCATCGGGACCTTAGAAGGCGACCTAGCCTAAACCCTAGATGAACAAACAAATAAAATGCAAGAAATTTGATAAGCGAATCGCCAAAAGATGTGAGAATATTCATTAAAGAGATACCCCTATAGGCGTGGTTACAAATTTTCCTATAAAAGAGAGAATTCAAAATCTCTCATAAGAGACTCAACTTAAAGTCTCGCCTGAGGAAATCAACTTAACGTCTCGCCCGAGGGGACTTAACTTAAAGTATCATCCAAATGACTAAGTTTAAAGTCCCACTTAAGGAAATTAACTCAAAGTCTCGCATGAGGGATGCAACTTAAAGTCTCGCCTGAAGGACTCAACTTAAAGTCTCTTCTGAGGGACTCAATTTAAAGTCTCACCCGAGGGACTCAACTTAGAGTCCCACTTGATGGAGTCGACTTAAAGTCTCACCCAAAGGACTCAACTTAAAGCCTTTCATGAGGTACTCAACTTAAAGTTTCTCCCAAGGGACTCAACTTAAAATCTTGCTCGAGGAAGTTAACTTAAAGTCTCTCTCGAGGGAATCAACTTAAAGTTTTGTCTGAGGGACTCAACTTAAAGTCTTACCTAAGGGATCCAACTTAAAGTCTCGCCCGAAAGACACAACTTAAATTCTCAATTGAGGGACTCATCTTAAAGTCTCACCAGAGGGACTTAACTTAAAGTATCACCTAAAGGACTCTACTTAAAGTCTCGGCTGAGGAACTCGACTTAAAATCTCGTTGAGGAACTCTCATAAAATGACCAAAAGGCCTCTCAAAGTTTCTTTTGCTTGTTGCAAAATCTATGTATAAAGGTGTTCCAATACTACTTGCTATGGAAAATACTATCTTAGATCTCCAATACTCTTGAGCCAAACTGTGAATTCACACCCATACATGAGCCAAGGTTTGCTTTAGATGATTGAGGTTAAAGTCTTTGCTCCATGGAAAAATCTTGAGGAATCTAGGGTTGATGTTCCATGTGTTTTTCGACTTACTCTTCTGACATCTTTCAAGGAGGTTAAAGAGAGTTGATAATATCCTTTTACTAAGGGATGTGATGCCCCATTTCCTATAAATTTCCAAAGCTCCAATAATTTAGTTTTCAAAGCGGACACTGTGCAAGCTTCTAATCTCAAGATGTATTCTTCTTATGGAATGACAATCGCAAGCCTCCATCCCTCCACAGATAGTGTTGTAAGCTAACTTAGTGGAATATTATAAACATTGTTTACTTCGTATGCGGAGTTTTTTGTTGTTGTTGTTTAGGAGGTTCAACAATCTTGGATGCTGGAGAGGGAGACATGTCTAAGAAAGGACAAGACACGATGGAAACAATCTTGAGAATATATATTTTTTGGTTAATGAATAATTAATTTATCATTTAAAAAAATGAGTTTAATTGTTAAATCGGGTATGGGCTAAATTTTTTAGTTTATTTTAAATTTTTTTGAATTTTGATATGAATGTATTTAAGATGATAAAAACAAGAAGGGATAAAATAAAAAAAATGAAGAAATGTCAACCGTTAAATTTTTTTTAATCAAATTAAACTATTCAATTAAAAAAATTAAAGTCTATCATTGACACTCAAGGTATTATTCGATGTTTACCATTTATATTTAAAAATTGACAGAATAAACTATCTTCACTAATATTTCAAAAACTAAAAAGTAACATTTATTACTTAAAAAATTAAAATAAAATCATAAATTAAATTAAGATACTGCGTGACTAAATAAATTATGATAACTAAATGTTAAAAAATTATAATAAATAAAATATTAATTTTTATCTCTCTTCCAATCACATTGATCTTTGAGTTCCATGGTTTAAACATTTACACATATTAAAAAATATATATAATTTTTTATAGAAAAATTGTAAAATGATTTGTAAAATCATCTTTTACTAATAATATTAAAAATAAAAAATTTAAAAATTATAACAAAGATAAGAATATGATAGAAACAATTAAATTATTGTTTTATTAAAATAGTAAATTCAATTATTTCTTCAAAACAACTTATATTTATAAATGATATATTTATTTATTTATGACCATTTTTCTTATACGGTCAGGATCATAAATAAAACGTGTAGATATATATTAAAAAAAGAAAACTGAAACTAAAAAAGTGATATATTTATCTATTTTTGACCATTTTTCTTTCATGGTCAAGATCATAAATAAAACTTGTAAATATATGTTAAAAAAAGAAAAAATAAACTAAAAGCTTTGAATAGAGACTAGAGTGAAATAAATTGCATGGAAAAAAACAATTTATTTAACAAATTCTAGAAAATGCCTTTAAGAGAGTCAATCAAAGTATAAACCAGATATAGTCAATGACCACATTAAGAATCATCATTCATCAACCGAAGTAACCGCAAAACCAATATTACCTAAAACCATGGGCAGAAACGTCATTTTATTTCAACCGCGTGAACAGTGATTTTAAATCTGTTCCCAAAACGTTGAGAGAAAGGATTAAGGAACTGATGAAGTACACCAGAGTAACATCCTCAAAAACAAAACCAACTCACTTCAACTTCAACCAATCAAACAAACACATTTCAAATGGATTCGGGTATGGGATCCGAAAACTACTACGCACACGGAGGCAAGATAATGCTATCCACCGTCATCATTCTCTTCATCATCACCGTCACACTCCTCTCTATTCACCTTCTTATCCGATGGCACCTTCTCCGTAATCGCAACCGTCAACAACACCTTCGGCGTGCACGCCACATTCGACGTCAGTCGTTTGTTTTTTACTTTGAGCACGATGTTCCTGGCTCGCTGAGGCTTGATGTCTCTCGCGGCCTCGATCCCTATGTCATATCGTCTCTCCCTGTGTTCAAATATTCTTCTGAGTCACAGCCGGATCAGGTGGATTGTGCTGTTTGTTTGTCGGAGTTTGAGGAAGGAGAAATGGGCCGTGTTTTGCCGAAGTGTAATCATAGTTTTCATGTTGATTGTATTGATATGTGGTTTCATTGTCATTCTACGTGTCCGCTTTGTAGAAAATCGGTGGAGCTTCTTCCTGTTCAAGTAACTGTGACTCGGCCTGAAGTGACGATTGATGTGTGTGAACCGGAGCTGGTTTCGGGTTCGAGTTTTCGGGAAGAAACCAACGGGATTGAACCGGAGTTTACTTCTTCTTCGTGTTCTAATGAGAAGCAATCTTCGTTAGTTGGCGTCACAGTCGATGTTCCGGGAACGAGCGAGTGTGCGTGTGACTCTTCGTCGTCTTTCCGGTCGCCGATGAGTCGGGTGTTGTCGTTCACGAGAATTCTTAGCAGAGAGAGGAAATCGAGCGTTTCGGCTACGTCAGACTGTGTAGTGGAGTTAGATGCAGAACGAGGTGGAAGGGAGGAGACTCATTGATTGTGATAGCGATATTCGGAGATGACTCAAAGTGGCGTGACGTGGCAATGATGAGGATCATTTTTGCTAGCTTATAACGTCACAAAACAAATATTTTTTTTAATCACTTTTTTTCTACATGATTTAATTTTATTTTATATTAAATAAATAAATGTTGGAAAAATACTTAGCTATTGCTACTTGGGAGTGCCATGTTGTTTTTTCTTTCATCTATATAGCTTATATATTAAAATTCCATTGTTGATGGAAACAGGATGTCGCAAGAAATTTTTAATTGTGATTTCTTATTGATAAATGTTTAGTGACTTGAATTTAGTTGGGTATCCGTATCTATATGAATTAAATAATGTAGTTTAATATTAATTTATTTTAAAATAAGTTATAATTTTAAAATAATTAGTATAAAAGAATTATTTAAATTTTTAGTGGATGGATAATATAACTCATTTGTATAAATGGTATAAAATATGGCTTTAATTGAAATTAATAGAATATATGTGCGTCCGTACAGGTTATGTGTTGACTGCGAAATTATCACTAATTTATCATGAGAATTCAAATAAATTAAAAATTTTCAAAATTTTACTAGAGAAAAGGAAAAATGAATAGTAAGATAATTGTATAAGTTTTTAAAAAATTTTATTGTTAAGAAAAACTATGAAACACAAATTTTATAAAAAATATTTGTGAAAAATAAAAGAATTTTTTTTTTACAGATCGGTAGAGTTGTAGTAATAAAAAGATTTATAAAGTTTAATAAATGAAACAAATATAATTAAGCACTGGCTCCTGTGATAAAGGAGCTTCTGCAAAGGACATGCAGGAACAATGCTTGCACGAATTTTGGTATATTTGTGCGTTCACAAATAAGAACTTGAAAGTGGGCCGAGATAACAACGTCTGTTTGGCTGGAAATTTGTGGATGATATAGTTGGTTTATATAATATCCCCAGCGCGTAGTCGTTGCTTCCTATTTTTAGGCTTAGATATTCAGGTCCGCAAAAAATAGGTAACTACCAAGACTTGGTCAAAACGAGCAGTCGTGCCCGTAACTAGTCGTTGCTTCGAGCAAGAGTGAGACGACGGACAGACATGTTTCGAGCGCCCTTTTGCTTGTCTGCTCGAACAGTGGCGAGCAGACATGGAATCGATCATTTATGCGGGCAAGCGCATGACCATGGCATCATAGTCCCTGATATTCCCCTGGTGTGGTCGATCAAGTATGCTCGACAGAAGATCAGAGTTAGTGGACCAAAGTTATTTGGGCCATACTGATGCAGAAGTGGATTGAGTCAATTCTAGTCATTGGATCAGTCTAGAATAATAGCCCCTAAGTCGTTGCCTTTGGGTAGAGGTGCGATGACTTATGCTCGTGACATTACCAGGGAACTATTTCTTCCGAGGGGTTTGAGCATTATTCTCTATGTTCGACTCGCGGGAAGAGGAACATTTGATTGAAGTTTGAAGAGTTAGTGTGTCACGCGTGCCTCAAGCCGCGTGTTATTATAACATTGTAATGATGACTATCTTAGGGACTAGGGTGTAATGATGGCAACCCTTAGGTCTCCTAGGTGTGTGCATGCTCACGTGTTAGCAGACAATCTATAAAAGGGAGAGAGGTAGCTTCATTCACATTTTTCACTTGCTCTCGCTTTGCTCGCCTGACTTGTTTCTACTCGAAGTTGCTTCCCAATGAAGTTTTTGTTTGCTCCATCGCTCGTCGCCATAGATTTATGTTTGTCATCACTGTCACTCCTTTAATCAAGTAAGGTTTTTGATTCCCTCAGCCTTTTATGAGGTTTGCATTTGTTCTAGGTTAGATATTCTGTTTACCCTAGAAATACATGTGGTTAGGGCTAGAGTGGTAGAAAAATCTTAGGCAGAGTGTTGGTGTTAGACGGTGGCTCTGCCATGTGAGGGCACCGGCGTTGCTGCAGACCTCTCTAGGAGGTCTTGAGCCACGACAGGTGTTGATGATTTCTCTGGAGAATTTAGGTCGTTTTTGTGTTCTATCATGATCTTCGTGCATTCCTAATGAACCTCCCGGGTTTCTTAAACTTAGTTGTTTAGGGGACGTTGCCCGTGAGATTTTAGGTTTCAACCCATTTTTAGGTGCCCAACGCGTTTGAGGGAGACCGTCATCGTGCCTATTTTTTGTTGTCGAGTGAGGGCTCTGGTCGGGGACGGGGTCCTCATTCCTTCAAGCTATTTCACTTGATTAGCGATGGAAGGGTGGATTTGACTCTAATGTCAAACTCACTTTTGTCATCTGTTCTTCAGGTACAATGGCTAATAGTGGTGATTACGAGTTTTTGAACAAGCCCAACGGTTCTGCTCAGAGTTCCACCGAATATACATTTACCGAAGAGAGCACCTCAAGAGCGCTTGAGTCTGAACCGGGCGTACAGGAACAAGGCTCGCCTGAACAGGATGCAATCAAGAAATTTGCGCCTGTGGCTCCTGCTGGTGAAGTCAGACAGAATGCGCCTGCGGTCACTAAAGACCCTCTAGCTTGGGTCGCGCCATGCCTTTGGGAGCATGCTTCCTTTTTTATCGAGCATCCGGATGAGGTGTTCCTGATGGTGGACCTGGAGCTCGAGGGTGCTGAGGAGTAGTGGTCGATATACATTCCCAGGCAGAGTCATCTTATATGCTCGAAATTCAATGCCCAAAAACTTCCCATGTAGGATATCCCGTTTTAAGAGATGGACTTTGGGCTTCCTTTTACTGATCTCCAAGTTATCATTTTCTGACATCTCCGCCTAGCTCCTTCGCAGCTGCACCCCAACTCGATCGCCTTCATACGTGCTTTCAAGATCATGTGCTACTATTTGAAGATAGGGGAGACACTTTCCTTGTTCTTCTACTGCTTCCATCTTCAAAGGAGCACATTTGGTACTCATTTAGGATGGGTTTTAATCGTACCTGTGATCAGTACTTGAAAGTGGTATGAGATGACAACGTCTGCTTGGCTGGAAATTTATGGAGAGAGGGGGGGTGTACCTGCAAGGCATTCCCACGATCTAGTGAGAAAGAGTAAAAAGAGATACAAGAAAGAGGTTAGGGTTTAATAAGTGAATATTTGATACCTGGACCTCACAAGTGTAAGGGTTTATATAATGTCCCATCGCGTAGCCATTGGTTCCTATTTTTGGGCCTAGATATTCGGGT
Source organism: Vicia faba (assembly GCA_948472305.1). Lineage (NCBI taxonomy): Eukaryota > Viridiplantae > Streptophyta > Magnoliopsida > Fabales > Fabaceae > Vicia > Vicia faba. The sequence continues at coordinate 1,332,260,969 of OX451739.1, forward strand.
ATGCAAAAATAAGTAACTGCCAAAACCTGGTCAAAACAGGAAGTTGTGCATGTAACTAGACGTTTCTTCGAGCAAGGGTGAGATGACAGGCAGACGTGTTTTGAGCGCCCTCTTGGTTGTCTGCTCAACAAGTAGCGAGCAGACATGGAATCGGCCGTTGATGCGGGCAGGCGCATGACCATGGCATCATAGTCCTTGATATTTCCCTGATGTGGTCAATCAAGTATGCTCGACAGAGTTAGTGGGAAAAAGTTGTCCCCGACATGTTGAGGAAGAAGTGGATTGGGCAATTCTAGTCATTGGGCTAGTCCAGAACAGTAGCCCCCCCAAGTCCTTGCCTCTGGGAAGAGGGGTGATGACTTATACTCGTGACATTATCGGGGAACTATTTCTTTTGAGGGGTTTGAGAATTATTCTCTGTGTTCGACTCGCGGGGCGAGGAATAGTTGATTAAAGTCTGAAGAGTTAGCGTGTCACACGTGCCTCGAGCTGCATGTTGTTACAGCATCATAATGATGGCAATCCTAGGGACTAGGGTATAATGATGGCGACCCTTAGGTCTCCTAGGTGCATGCATGCTCACGTGTTAGCAGGAAGTCTATAAAAGGGAGAGAGATAGCTTCATTCACATTTTTTTGCTTGCTCTCGCTTTGCTCGACTGACTTGTTTATGCTCAATGTTGCTTCCCAACAAAGTTTTTGTTTGCTCTATCGCTCACCATCGTAGATTTTTGTTTGTCATCACTGTCACTCCCTTTAGTCCAGTAAGGTTTTTGATTCCCTCTGCCTTTTATGAGGTTTGCATTTGTTCTAGGTTAGATATTCTTTTTACCCTAGAAATGCATGCATGTGGTTATGGCTAGAGTGGTAGAAAAATCTTAGGCAGACTGTTGGTTTTAGACGGTGGCTCTGCCATGCGAGGGCACTGGTGTTGCCACAAACCTCTCTAGGAGGTATTGAGCCAAGACAAGTTTTAATGATTTCTCTGGCGAATTTAGGCCATTTTTGTGTTCTATTATGATCTTCGTGCATTCCTAATGAACCTTCTGGGTTTCTTAAACTTAGTTGTTTGGGGGACATTGCCCGTGATATTTTAGGTTTCGACCCATTCAACGCGTTTGAGGGAGATCGTCGTCGTGCCTATTTTTTTCTGTCGAGTGAGGGCTCTGGTCGAGGACGGGTTCCTCATTCCTTCACGCCCTTTCACTTGATTAGAAACGGAAGGGTGTATTTGACTCTGATGTCGAACTCACTATTGTCCTCTGTTTTTCAGGTACAATGGGTAACAGTGGTGATGACGAGTTTTTGAACGAGCCCAATGGTTCTGCTCAGAGTTCCACCGAATATACATTTACCGAAGAGAGAACCTCAAGGGCGCTTGAGTCTGAACCGGGCATGTAGGAACCAGGCTCGCTTGAACAAGATGCAATCGGGGAAGATGCGCCCGTGGCTTCTGCTGGTGAAGTCGGGCAGAATGCGCCTGCGGTTGTTGAAGACCCTCTGGCTTGGGTCGCGCCATGCCTTTGGGAGCATGCTTCCTTTTTTATCGAGCATCCAGATGAGGTGTTCCCGATGGTGGACATGGAGCTCGAGGGTGTTGAGGAGGAGTGGTAGATATACGTTCTCGGGCAGAGTCATCGTATATGCTCGAAATTCAATGCCCAAAAACTTCCCATGTAGGATATCCTGTTTTAAGAGATGGACTTTGGGCTTCCTTTTACTGATCTCCAAGTGGTCATTTTCTGACATCTCCGCCTGGCTTCTTCGCAACTGCACCCCAACTCGATCGCCTTCATACGTGCTTTCGAGATCGTGTGCTACTATTTGAAGATAGGGGCGACACTTTCCTTGTTCTTCTACCGCTTCCATCTTTAGAGGAGCACATTTGGTACTCATTTAGGATGGGTTTTGATCGTACCTGTGATCAGTACTTGAAAGTGGTCTGAGATGACAATGTCTGCCTAGCTGGAAATTTATGGAGAGAGGGTGGGGGGGGGGGGGGTGTACCTGCAAGGCACTCCCACGATCTAGTGAGAAAGAGTAAAAAGAGATACAAGAAAGAGGTTAGGGTTTAATGAGTGAATATTCGATACTTGGACCTCACAGGTGTAAGGGTTTATATAATGTCCCCATTGTGTAGCCATTGGTTCCTATTTTTGGGCCTAGATATTCGGGTATGCAAAAATAAGTAACTGCCAAAACCTGGTCAAAACAGGAAGTTGTGCATGTAACTAGACGTTTCTTCGAGCAAGGGTGAGACGACAGGCAGACGCGTTTTGAGCGCCCTCTTGGTTGTCTGCTCAACGAGTAGAGAGCAGACATAGAATCAGTCGTTGATGCGGGAAGGCGCATGACCATGGCATCATAGTCCTTGATATTTCCCTGATGTGGTCAATCAAGTATGCTCGACAAAGTTAGTGGGCAAAATTTTCCCCCGACATGTTGAGGAAGAAGTGGATTGGGAAATTCTAGTCATTGGGCTAGTCCAGAACAGTAGCCCCCCAAGTCCTTGCCTCTGGGAGGAGGGGTGATGACTTATACTCGTGACATTATCGGGGAACTATTTCTTTCGAGGGGTTTGAGAATTATTCTCTGTGTTCAACTCGCGGGGCGAGGAATAGTTGATTAAAGTCTGAAGAGTTAGCGTGTCACACGTGCCTCGAGCTGCATGTTGTTACAGCATCATAATGATGGCTATCCTAGAGACTAGGGTATAATGATGGCGACCCTTAGGTCTCCTAGGTGCATGCATGCTCACGTGTTAGCAGGAAGTCTATAAAAGGGAGAGAGATAGCTTCATTCACATTTTTTGCTTGCTCTCGCTTTGCTCGACTGACTTGTTTCTGCTCAATGTTGCTTCCCAATAAAGTTTTTGTTTGCTCCGTCGCTCACCATCGTAGATTTCTGTTTGTCATCACTGTCACTCCCTTTAGTCCATTAAGGTTTTTGATTTCCTCTGCCTTTTATGAGGTTTGCATTTGTTCTAGGTTAGATATTTTGTTTACCCTAGAAATGCATGCATGTGGTTATGGCTAGAGTGGTAGAAAAATATTAGGCAGATTGTTGGTTTTAGACGGTGGCTCTGCCATGCGAGGGCACTGGCGTTGCCACGAACATCTCTAGGAGGTCTTGAGCCACGACAAGTGTTAATGATTTCTCTGGCGAATTTAGGCCATTTTTGTGTTCTATTATGATCTTCGTGCATTCCTAATGAACCTTCCGGGTTTCTTAAACTTAGTTGTTTGGGGGACATTGCTCGTGATATTTTAGGTTTCGATCCATTTTTAGGCGCCCAACGCGTTTGAGGGAGACCGTCGTCGTGCCTATTTTTTTCTGTTGAGTGAGGTCTCTGGTCAGGGACGGGTTTCTCATTCCTTTACGCCCTTTCACTTGATTAGAAACGGAAGGGTGGATTTGACTCTGATGTCGAACTCACTATTGTCCTCTGTTTTTCAGGTACAATGGATAACATTGGTGATGACGAGTTTTTGAACGAGCCCAATGGTTCTGCTCAGAGTTCCACCGAATATACATTTACTGAAGAGAGAACCTCAAGGGAGCTTGAGTCTGAACCGGACATGTAGGAACCAGGCTCGCTTGAACAAGATGCAATCGTGGAAGATGCGCTTGTGGCTCCTGCTGGTGAAGTCGGGAAGAATGCGCCTGCAGTTGTTGAAGACCCTCTGGCTTGGGTCGTGCCATGCCTTTGGGAGCATGCTTCCTTTTTTATCGAGCATGCAAATGAGGTGTTCCCGATGGTGGACATGGAGCTCGAGGGTGCTGAGGAGGAGTGGTCGATATACATTCCCGGGCAGAGTCATCGTATATGCTCGAAATTTAATGCCCAAAAACTTCCCATGTATGATATCCCATTTTGAGAGATGGACTCTGGGCTTCCTTTTACTGATCTCCAAGTGGTCGTTTTCCGACATCTCCGCCTGGCTTCTTCGCAACTGCACCCCAACTCGATCGCCTTCATACGTGCTTTCGAGATCGTGTGCTACTATTTGAAGATAGGGGCGACACTTTCCTTGTTCTTCTACTGCTTCCATCTTCAGAGGAGGACATTTGGTACTCATTTAGGATGGGTTTTGATCGTACCTGTGATCAGTACTTGAAAGTGGTCTGAGATGACAACGTCTGCTTGGCTGGAAATTTATGGAGAGAAGGGGGGTGTACCTGCAAGGCACTCCCACGATCTAGTGAGAAAGAGTAAAAAGAGATACAAGAAAGATATTAGGGTTTAATGAGTGAATATTCGATACCTGGACCTCACAAGTGTGAGGGTTTATATAACGTCCCCATCGCGTAGCCATTGGTTCCTATTTTTGGGCCTAGATATTCTTGTATGCAAAAATAAGTAACTTCCAAAACTTGGTCAAAACGGGCAGTTGTGCCCGTTACTAGCAGTTGCTTCGAGCAAGGGTGATACGACAGGCAGGCACATTTTGAGCACCCTCTTGGTTGTCTGTTCAACAAGCATCAAGCAGACATGGAATCGACCGTTGATGCGGGAAGGCACATGACCATGGCATCATAGTCCTTGATATTCCCTTGGTATGGTCGATCAAGTATGCTCGACAGAGTTAGTGGGACAAAGATGTTCGGGACATGTTGAGAAAGAAGTGGATTGAGCCAATTCTAGTCATTGGGCTAGTCCAAAACAGTAGCCCCCCAAGTCGTTGCCTATGGTAAGAGAGATGATGACTTATGCTCGTGACTTTATCGGGGAACTATTTCTTCCGAGGAGTTTGAGCGTTATTTTCTGTGTTCGACTCGTTTGTAGAGGAATAGTTGATTAAAGTCTGAAGAGTTAGTGTGTCACGCGTGCCTCGAGCCGCGTGTTGTTACAACATCATAATGATGGCTATCCTAGGTATTAGGGTATAATGATGGCGAACCTTAGGTCTCCTAGGTGCATGCATGCTCACGTGATAGTAGGAATTCTATAAAAGGGAGAGAGATAGCTTCATTCACATTTTTCGCTTGCTCTCGCTTTGCTCGACTGACTTGCTTCTGCTCAATGTTCCTTCCCAGCAAAGTTTTTGTTTACGCCGTTGCTCGCCACCGTAGATTTCTGTTTGTCATCACTATTATTGTACCCAAAATTTTCCCTCTCATTTTACTCAACATATGTTCATTGAAATCCTCAACTTGCCCAAGGATGCCCAAGGATTGATCAGGCAAATGCTCTCCTAAGGCAGTGAACCTCAAACTAGGGTTTCCATTTTCATCAAGATGTGTGAACTCCAAAGGTATCAAATATTTTCCATGGTCCTAATATGTTCTCAAGAACATCCATGTCAAGTCTCATGCCTTGCACAAGAAGTTTGCTCAGTCAACTGCTCAAATGCCTGAGAATCAACTGTGTTAGGTCAAAAGTCAACTGTGACCCACATACAGTCAAACTGCAATATTTTTGATCAACATCAACATTTTGAAGTAAAATCCATCATTTTATCAAGGGTTGATCATGATTCCTCAAGGAATGCCCCAAATTCATCAAAACTTAAAAGTTGCTATATTAGGGTTTTTATAGGAAAAGTCAACCAAACTTTAACTAGGCATAACTTTCTCATACTTTATCATAAATTTCCCAAACAAGGCTCATTTTGAAGAGGATGGAATTCCCTACAACTCATCTTCATCCCCCAAGTTCAAAAAATGCACTCATGAAAAGATATGAATTCAGACATTACAGGTCATTTCAAAAAGTCAACAAAAACACCTTTTGGGTCAAAGCTTATTACATGAACATGGAATATCCAATTGAAATGAATTAAAAAGTTTTGTTTAGAGGACATCCTAAGCTTTCTAAAAAGTCCAAGAACACCCTCTTAGGGTCAAAACTGAGAGAGATGTGCATTGTCAAAGTTGGCTATTTTTGGAAATTTCCACAAAATCAACCATGCCCAAAATGCATTTTTCTTCAAATGTGCCCAATGTTTTATTTGTATCTTGTTCCTAACATGGTCCACGACCCATGAACCACTCCATGCCTCATTAAATTATTTATTTGATTTATTATGATTTTATTAATTTAAAATTCAAATAAAATCAAATAAAATCAAATAAAATCAAAATAAATCCTGTAAATTGCTTTTGGAATGATTTTGGCATTGAATGAGGATGATATATGTTGGCATATCAGGATCAAATCATATCAAGGATGATTGGAGCAAGAATGACATGATTTGTCTTATTTTGGAAACAAATAATGCATTGAACAATCAAGATCCTTTCTCCATAATTATTCAAGATTCATGTTGTTTTTGTTAACATAATACACTCTATTACATATACACAACGCAGCCAAGGCAAGAGAACATGTTTTTGGACGTGAAAATCATCAGAATAAAATTCAGTTTTTGGAAAAAAAAGTTAGAATCATATTTTATTTCACTGGACGATTCAATGTGATTCAAGACCACCAATCTACTCCTGGACGTCTCCTGAGGCTAGGAGCATTGTTTTCACGCGTGAAAGATCCAGAAATCATCACTTTACAACGTCACGATTTGCCACCTTTTTTGAAATTGGTTCTGCAAATTTACGCATCATAAATAATTTCTAAGCATGCCTTCATATCTGTATCATCATTTAGAATGTATTGGTATGATTAATTAGGAGATATTGCCGATTGTTCCATGTGAAGATATTGCCATTATAACCATTCCCGCCAATCCTTCAAAGGTCTCCTCTAAAAGACCTGTTAGGATTACACTTGCTCCAAGAATAGCTCCGTTAATAATCACTTTTCCTGGTCCCGTACCGTACTCCTCGGACAAAGTTGTCCCGTGGAATTATGACGCCGATGTTTACTATCATGGCATTAAACAAGATTTGAAGACTGAAGAGGCTGATCCCGATGTCAATAACATTGTCAGGACCACAAGATCACCAGAAGTGGAAGGGTTTTCTCTCTCGAGATCTCCCTGAAGACTATCACTAAGCATGTTGTTATTTCACCTGATGTTCCTACCGATACTTTCGTTACTACTCCTGTTCTTACTCCAATTGTTACTCTTGTCGTTGAGTCATCTGGGACTCGGGGCAAAGAAGCTGTAGGTGAGCCTGCCCAGACGGGGCACCTAGAAAAGTTTATGCGGAATCCTCTAAGCAATAAATAGAGGAAATATTAAAAATAATCAAGAAGAGCAAATACAATGTGGTCGAGCAGCTGGGGCAGACCCCCTCGAAGATATCAATGTTGTCTCTTTTGTTATGTTCCGAGGCCCATGCAAAGGATTTGATTGCATTCCTTAAGATTGCGCATGTGCCACAAGAAACCTCAGCCGATCAATTCAAAGACTGTGTGGCCAGCTTGACTGCTGACAATGGGCTGGGTTTTTCAGACGCCGACTTGACACCGAAAGGGAGGAAGCATAATGATGCTCTGCATGTCTCGATCGAATGCAGGGGCACTACTATGGCTCATGTACTGGTAGACACTAGATCTTCATTGAATGTCCTGCATAAGAAGGCTCTCGATCGGCTAGATTATGAAGGCTTGACCCTAAAACCCAGTAACATTGTGGTGAGAGATTTTAATGGGTCGAAGAGAATGGTGCATGGGGAGGTGGGCATCCCTGTCAAAGTGGGATCTCAAACCTTTGGGTCCACCTTCTATGTGATGGACATTAGGCCATCGTACTCTTGTCTGTTAGGTCGTCCTTGGATACATGAAGTTGGGGCCGTCACTTCTACGCTGCACCAAATGCTGAAATATCCGGTGAAGGGGAAGATTGTCACTGTGCATGGTGAAAAGAAGTATATGGTGAGCCACCTGAACTCCTTCAGGTATGTGGAGATGGACGGGGAATTCATAGAGACTCCTTGTCAAAATTTGAAGAGGTTCCCTAGATTTTAGCGTCAACCGAGACTACCACCAGCACCAAACCTCCTCTGAAGATGGCTTCTCTCAAAGATGCCAGAGCAGTGGTTAAAGAAGGTGGGTGTACCAACTGGGGACAACTCCCTGATTTTACTCACAAAACTGACAAATTTGGTTTGGGCTTTACTTAAGGGGCTCAAAGGGCTGTTCGACACGCTTGGGCTGGAGGACCTCCCCTACGCATCAACAATCATGGAATCAATGCTATTGAAGACAGTGAGGAAGATTCTGATATTGACAGCTAGATCTACCCGACTACCAACGGTGGACCGAGTAATTGGATGGCCATAGATTTTATACCAGTTTCTTTTATTCCACAGTAATTGTCTTAGTTGTTTTCCGAGTTTGTAATAAACAATTTAAACTTTATGGCCTTGTGTCTTACCCGAGACACAATGGTTCTATCTGTGAGGGTTATTATATGTCATTTCATATATCATCAATAAAACATTAGACGTTCTTTGCATACAAATTTTGCGCTCTTTGTTTTTCTTTTATGCTTTTTCAATATAACTATGCTCTTACACACACTCACATATCAAACTGCAGATCCATATCCACTCTGGATCCCATTGATAACAGTTCTTCTATTGCCAGTCTTGACTTCGAAAATCTGATCAACCAAGCCGAGGACGAAGGTGAGGATGATTGTGAGGTACCCGGAGATCTTGATAGATTGTTACAACAGGAAGAGAGGGATATACAACCTCATGAAGATCCAGTTGAGACGATAAACTTGGGCACGGAGGTAGATAGAAAAGAAGTCAAGATCGGCACGAATCTGGAGACTAAGATCAAATAGCGGTTGATACAGATGTTGCACGACTATGTTGAGATCTTCTCCTGGTCATATGAAGACATGCCTGGTTTAGACACTGATATTGTGGTACACCGTCTGCCGATTAAAGAATATTTCCCTCTGGTTAAGCAAAAAGTATGCCATATGCATCCTGAAATGTCAGAGAAGGTCAAAGCAGAGGTTATGAAACAGTTCAATGCTGGGTTCTTGGCTGTCACCTCCTATCCGCAGTGGGTTTCTAACGTCGTTCCGGTACCTAAGAAGGACGGCAAGGTATGGATGTGTATGGACTACAGAGACCTAAACAGGGCAAGCCCCAAGGACGACTTCCCGCTTCCCTACATTGACGTTCTGGTTGACAACACCGTGCAACACAAAATCTTCTCCTTTATGGATGGTTTCTTTGGCTACACCAGATCAAGATGGCTCTTGAAGACATGGAGAAGACAACCTTCGTCACACTGTGGGGCACCTTCTGTTACAAGGTGATGCCTTTTGGGTTGATCAATGCTGGGGCAACTTATCAGCGAGCCATGGTCGCCTCGTTCCATGATATGATTCACCATGAGATAGAGGTTTATGTTGATGACATGATAGCCATGTCCCAAACCGAAGAGGAACACCTTGATCATCTACAAAAGTTGTTCAACAGGTTGAAGACATACAAGCTGAGGTTGAATCCGAACAAGTGCACCTTCGGGGTAAGGTCTGGTAAGCTTTTGGGTTTCATCGTCAGTGACAAAGGTATTCAGGTAGACCCTGCGAAGGTAAAGGCCATATAAGAGATACCGGCTCCCCGTACAGAGAAGGAGGTTAGAGGTTTCTTGGGACGCCTAGGTTATATCGCCAGGTTTATTTCACGTTTGACTGCTACTTGTGAGCCCATCTTCAAGCTTCTGAAGAAAGATCAAGTGGTAAAGTGGAATGATGAATGCCATACTGCTTTCAAAAGGATCAAAGAATACCTTCAAGAACCACCAATTCTGATGCCCCCAGTTGAAGGAAGACCTTTGATATTATACTTAACAGTGCTAGACAATTAAATAAGGTGTGTGCTGGGGAAGCATGACGAGTCTGGTCGAAAAGAGCACATAATATACTACCTTAGCAAAATGTTTACCGAATGTGAGACAAGATACTCACTGCTCGAGAAAACTTGTTGTGCTTTGGCATGGGCTGCTCACCGACTAAGACAGTATATGCTGACCCGTACTACTTTATTGATATCTAAGATGGATCCAATCAAGTACATATTCGAGAAGCCCACACTCTCCGAAAGAATAACAAGATGGCAGATGATCTTAACTAAATATGATATACAATATACAACCCAGAAAGAAATCAAGGGAAGTGTATTAGCGGATCATTTGGCTCATCATGCCGTGGATGACTACCAGTCCATGAATTTTTAGTTCCCCGATGAGAATATTATGCTGGTGATTGATTATGAAGAACCTGAACCGGATAAAGGACCTGAGGAGGGATCCCGATGGACCATGGTTTTTGACAGAGCTTCAAACGCACTCGGTAATGGCATTGGCGCTGTAATCATATCTTCTGAGGGCTGTCATACTCCTTTCACTATCCGATTATGTTTCAACTGCACTAACAACATGGCGGAGTATGAAGCCTGTATCATGGGTCTCAAAGCCGCTATCGACCTCAGGATCAAGTTTTTAAATGTCTTTGGGGATTCAGCCTTGGTGATAAGCCAGATCAAAGGCGAATGGGACACGAAGCATCCAAATCTCATCCCATACAAAGAGCACGTGTTGACATTGCTCCCACACTTTGAGGAGGTAACCTTTAAATATTTCCCACGAGAAGAGAATCAGTTAGCGGATGCGCCAGCTACCATGTCTTCTATGTTCAAAGTCAGGTGGGACAACGAAGCTCCCTGAATCACCATTGAAAGTTTGGATGAACCAACGCACTGTTGCGAGATTGATACTGAAGAGGTAGCAGATAAACCTTGGTTTCACGGAGTAAAAAGGTATCTCGATGCTCAAGAATATCCCGAAGGGGCATCTGTCAATGATAAGAAATTTCTGAGAAGGTTCTCCGTGAAATTCTTCCTCAGTAATGGAATCCTCTACAAGCGCAACCATGACTCAACCTTACTGCGTTGTGTAGATAAGAGCAAAGCAGAGAGGATTATGACAGATTTACATGAAGGTACCATTGGAACCCATTCTAATGGACATACCATGGCTAAGAAGATCCTACGGGCAGGATACTACTGGTCCACTATGGAAGCAGATTGTTATTAGCACTCTGGAACTTGCCACAAATGCCAAATCTACACTGATAAGGTGCATGTACCTCCGGTTCCCTTGAACGTCTTGACGGCTCCTTAGCCCTTTGCAATGTGTGGAATTGACATGATCAGAGAAATCAGACCTACCACTTTCAATGGGCATCGCTTCATTCTGGTGGCCATTGGTTACTTCATGAAGTGGGTTGAGGCTGCCTCTTTTGCTACTGTGACCAAGAACGTTGTGGCGCGATTTATCAGGCATAACCTGATCTGTCGGTATGGTGTTCTAGAGAGAATCATCACTGACAATGGTACAAATCTCAACAATACAATAATCACTGAACTCTGTAAACAATTCAAGATACAACATCATAACTCTTCTCCCTATCGGCCGAAGATGAATGGCGTTGTTGAAGCGGCTAAAAAGAATATCAAGAAGATCATACAGAAGATGACGGTGACATATAAAGACTGGCATGAGATGTTACCATTTGCTCTTCATGGGTACCGTACCTCAACACGAACATCGACATGGGCAACACCATACTCTCTAGTATATGGCATGGAGGCAGTCTTACCCATTGAGGTCCAGATTCCTTCTTTAAGGATTATGAAAGATGCGGGTTTGAATGAAGACGACTTGATCCAGACTCGACTTGACCAACTGAATTTGATCGATGAGAAGAGACTTACTGCTGTCTGTCATGGTCAAATGTATCAAAAGCGGATGATCATGGCTTTCAAAAAAAAGTCAGGCGCCATGAGTATCAAGTCGGGGATCTAGTGATCAAGCGCATCATACTGCCGCAAGGTGATCCCAGGGCAAATGGACTCCCACATATGAAGGGCCATTTGTGATTAAAACATCTTCTCGGGTGGAGCCATGATTCTAACCACCATGGACGACCTTCCTCACCCTATCAATGCGGACATAGTGAAAAGATACTACGCATGATAAAAGACCCGCTAGGTTGACTGGCCTAGGCAAAAATATGGGCTTCCCGGCGAACCAAAATGGTTCGAGCAAAAGTAAGGGATGAAAACAAAAAAGTCTATACACCCGGCAAGTCGAAAACCTGAAAAGGCGGCTTGGGAAAAAAAGGGTATCCCGGTGGACTGAAAACCCGAAAGGGAAGTCCAGGAAAAAGTTAGGGATGTAAAGCATATCACTGTGTCCCATTGGATCACCTTGCGATCAGACCTCAGTATCAACTGTCAATCTCGAATGACACCAATCAACCTAATCAGCTTCGAACAAGCAGCAAAGTGATGAGATGCTCGAAGACATAGAGACAATAGAAGAATTGGAACCCGATGGGATTGTTGTGCATAGCTGTTTTCTTTTTGTTTTACATAATATTGTATAACTTCCATTTTTACAATGACGTTCTCTTACTAGAGCATCATCTTCCTTGTACAAAACGCCTATTATAGGCTGTTGTACCCCAAAATTTGCCCTCCCATATTCTTCAAAGATTTGCCAAGTCAAGCTTCAAAATTCCCCAAGGGTTGCACAGTGCAAGGGTATCCTAAACAGTCAAAATTAGGGTTTTGGTTCTGATCAAGAAAATGAAGTTTCCAAAGGTCCAATAAAGTCCCACATGCTTACAAATATGGTCAAGCATCCTCATACAAAGTTTCAAGACTTACAGCACAAAATTGCACAGTCAAAAACCCTAATTGCACTACAGTCAACTGTAGGGGCAAAATGGTCATTTGACAGTCAAAAGTTCAAATTTTTGGTCAACATCTCATTTTGAAGCCATAAGCATCATTTTATCAATGCTTGATCATGATTCTCAAAGCTTGGCTCAAAAATCATCAAGATGCAAAAGTTTCCTTATTTGGACAACTGAAAAAGTCAACTGTAAATTGACCAGGGCATAACTTTCACATGGATTATCAGAAAAATTCCATCCAAAGATCATTTTGAATAGAAAGACATTTCCTACAACTCATCTTCATACTTCAAGTCCAAGAAATGCTCTCACAAAAAGTTATCAATTTCAACATTATAGGTCATTTTCAAAAGTCAACAAAAAGGGACTTTAAGTAAAAGGCCATAACTTGAGATTGGTAAAACAAAATGACATGGGACCAAAGGCATTGGTTAGAGGACTCAAAGCCCTTTCCAAAATGTCCAAGAACATGAGCAAAGCTTAAAAATTGAGCAAGTTATGCCTTGTGGAAGTTGGGAAATTTTTGGATATTTTGAAAAGTCAACATTGGTTCAAATGACCTAAAATTGCTAATGGGCCTATTTTTCTTCCATAATTCATCATCCAAGGCATGTGCACGACCATTTGGCCCAAAGGGAAGTTTTTCTCCATTTTTATTTATTTATTTGAATTTTTTATTATTAATAATTCATTTAATCAAATAAAATACATGAAAAATATAAAACCAATGAAATAAAATCTTTTTGTGCATGAAATATACTCAATAAAACGTGCATGATCAGATATGGAAGAAGTGGAATTGATTGGATATGATTTGTACAAAAATAGCATGAAAAAAGATTTGAAAATCATGGTGAAAAATCAAATATTGCATTCATTAATTCATGGATTCTAATCAAGTTTTTCAACCCTAATTGGTTCCATACATAAGCACAAGCAAGACCTAATGCCTCAGGACCACTAAGCTGCGCAAGAACATAGAAAACCAAAATTGAAATTTCCTTTGAAAACTCATATTCTGAAAACAGGTTTGCAGGTCGTTTCAAGCCACGAGACTCATCCTATTGCCTTCCCAGGACCTCAAGCAATCTTCCTGGATCAAAAACATCAATCATAACCCTTTGAATCGCTGTACAGAAGTCCAAATTTTCTCACTTTTTTTCATAATCGTGCTTTACAATTTACGCATATTCATGGCATTTTATTTGTAGATTCATGCTAAGCAATGTGTTCTAAAGTTAACCATGTACTTTGATTGTATTTTTATGCACTGTATGCGAATTCACCATGGATGCAGATTAGGGTTTTGCAAGCTTGAAATTGGGGGTTTCCAAACGCGGTAAAATCAGACCACCATAGTACCATGACTCAAATCAGCGCGCTTGGACGAAGAGGAACCTACCCTCGCGCTCAATTTATGAGGCCTTATGGCCTATTCGCTATTTTTTTATATAGCACCTATAGCAACGTTTGAAAACCGTTGCTCATTGTTTGTGTATTTCAGAAAAAAGAAAACCAACGAGGAAGACGCTTAGGTGGCTGTCCATGAGTGGAGCATTCAAATGTTTCGCGCGTTTTCAAGCCATTGACAATTTTTCTTTTATAATGTTTATTAGTTATTATATGTTAAACGCGCTTGGAATGGCTCAGTGGCACACATGTAGGCTGGTAACATACATGACCTGGGTTCGAGCCCCAGGTCTTCACTCCTCTCCTTATATTTTTCACTTGAATATATTCGTGTGCAATTTCAATACATGGTGTCCATCATGCACCTACAAAATCCAGCTATCCACGCGTCCTAAGACGTTCCATCAACGGCCACAATCTGAAGAGCATGGTGCACTCGGTCAACAAAGATCCACGCTGGCGCCCAAGTCAACCAGGCCTGAAGGTCATTGGGCCTGAATTACCAAGGCTATACCTCCTATTTGGGGTCTGAACCCCCCCAGGTTTGCAAACCTTCTTTATTTTTCTTTATTTTATTTTACTTTTTTTTAATTGTTGTTTTAGTTAATTTAATATTTTTATAAAAAACACAAAACACCAAAAAATCAGAAAAGAGAGAAAATATAATAAATATTTTATTTTTTTTATAAATAAATTACATTAATTAAATTTAGTTATTAAATTAGGTTTAATAATAATTTTTCCTTAATAAATTTATAATTTGTAGAACTAGGGTTTTTGATAATTTTTTATTCTTGTTTTTTTTTTAATAATCAAATATTTAATATTATCTATTTTTGTAAATTAAATTGCATGTAAATTAATTAGGGTTAATATTAGGTTTTAATCTTCTTTTCTTAATAAATTAAAAAACAACTAGAATTAGGTTTAATTGCATTTTATTCTTTTTCATTAAAATCCTAAAATACTAAAAAATACCAAAAAAATACCAAAAAGACAATTTCTTTTCCTTTCAATTTTAATTAATTCATCGTTTAATTTAATTTTGCAAAAAGGGTCCAACGCCCTCGTTTTTAATTCTTATTAATTCACATATTTATTTTATTTCGTTTAAATATTTATGTATCTCTCCCGAAGCCATGTAATTAATCGCTCGCACTTTTCTTTACTTTCTTTATTTTTTCTGTCAAATCGGATTCGAGAAACTTTGGCGATGTGGACCCGCGCCTTTTGTAATAGCTTAGAATCTTTTACTTTCTCGCAATTTTTTAACTGTTAAATCAAGGCATGAAAGAATGTATGGACAAAAAAAATAAAAACAAACGTTAGATCACCAATAACATGACAAAAGACAAAAATAACTGAAAACGACACACAAATCACACACCACCCCTAGGGTACACCTCACTGTTGCCTTGCCTCGAAAGGTGATCGTCGAGTAGAGGATGTCTTAGTAAGTCCTCATGATCCGGGAACCTGGCATGAGGGTAGCTTCTAAGGTGTCTTCCCATTGCTCTGGTGATCACCATGTCCCGAACCTCGAATTGACCCGAACACCTCCAACGGTGGTGCTACCTACCTCTCAATGGTGGGATGGCACTACTTTAAGGACATTTACACAGACGAATTCCTTAGGGTAGGTAGATGACTCTAGATACTTGCTCTAATTTCAAAACAAATCAAAAATACTTTTCACACCGACACATTTTCAAAAAGCTTTCGAAAGCAATTTTTCAAACACTCTTGAGGACTGATACAAGAGTCGAACTGAAATTTTCAAAGAAACTTTTTAAACCCACAGTTGAAAAGCAAACAAACCATTTTTGAAAACACAATGAGCAAGTATCTAAGAGCCCATGGATAACCATGGATAGAAAGGGTGCTAACACCTTCCCTTTCTATAATCTACCTCCCGAACCGAGAGCAATCTCTATAAGGAATTTTTCTGTGCTTTTGTCCTTTCCATTTGGAGAAAATAAAAGACGGTGGCGACTCTTGCTTCCGCGACATTTCGCGAACCAGCGTTAAATAGTCAGTTCCAGATCCACCGATCACAGAACTGGCGACTCTGCTGGGGAGAATAAACTTAAAGTGAGGTGTACCTTAGGGCTAGTTCATAATGGTGTTTTCAATTGTTTTCCTTGTGTGCTTTAAATTGTGGGTTGCTTGGGAGTTCTATAGATCCTAACCCGGATCTGGGGGGATACCTTCTTAGAAAGTAGCAACAAGGCTGTGAGGGAACTGTGCGGGGTATACCGACATGGTTGAAACAGTCTGCTACGTTGATGTGGCACTTTGGTGTGTACCGGTAACCCTTGAGTTCAGTCAAGGAGAGTACGGGGCCTCCGCATGGTGTCGTGAAGCATCAACAGACCTCAGGAACCTTAATTGAACTATCTTGGCCTCTTTAGGGTAGTGGGATAACTGACTTTGGTGCAGTCCGAGGTTGGTTGATACTCGATACTACACTCAATTGAGGGTTGCTTTCCTGGAATATTTCGGTCGCCAGTTCAGTGGCTAAATCGAAACGATGAACAATGAAAGCAATCCCGTGATGTTGGGACCCTTAGAACCCGGTTACTTCTAATAGGACAAGTTGAACCCACCAACTTCAAGAGGGTAATACCCATACCTCATGCTGGCCTTAAACTCTAAGGGCTTCTCTTGTGTGACTTGTGTGCCTTCGTACTTGACTATTTGCATGCTTGTTATCTAACACAGGAATTACTTGCAGGGCTGGCTTATAGTCCTTAATGGGGACTCATAGCAGGGTTTGCTAAGTTTTTGCAGGTTTTGTCCATAGTCCTTAATTAGGACTCATGGCAGGTTTACTGAGTTTGCTTGCAGGTTTTGTTTATAGTCCTTAACTAGGACTCATAACAGGGTCTACTGAATTTCCTACAGGTTTTTGTTTTAGTCCTTAAACCAGGACTCATAACAAGGTTTACCAAGTTTCTTGTAGGGTTTGTTTTAGTCCTTAATTGGGACTCATGACAGGTTTTACCGAGTTTCTTGCAGGTTTTGGTTTGCAGTCCTTAATTGGGACTCATAGCAGGGTTTATTCATATTACCCCATGCATCATGACATCATACCATTGCATACATCCTAACCCATTTCAAGGATCTCAAGGGCTTGTGATGCAGGTCATGATGAATCAAACATCTAGCAAGGGGCAAAGAGGATTTATTTTCCTCTAGCCAAAGTTGTCAGAGGCTATGACCCACTAGATATGGTGAGCCTTTGACTCTTGAAGAAGGACTCTCAAATATGAAGTTTCTTTCAATCAAGCCACCAGATCCAAACGCTAACAAATTTTCTTGTTTACCCCGCGAGGTCCTTGAAAACATTACATGCATATCATACATATCATTGCATTACAGGTACCCTTTTGACAGGTCACTTACCTTTCCCGCTGTTTATTTCAGCAGTGGCTTACCCACAAGGTAACCAGGACTTTCTTACTCAAGAGACTCGGTTCGGGGAAATCCTCCTGAATCTATCCAAGGGGCAGGAGGAGCTAAGAACACTTCTCGTGGAGACCTTCGTCAGGAACAATGCTGAAGAGGAAAAGCTGGAACACCTACAAGCTGAGGTGGATGCATTGAGGGCCCAGATGCTGGGGCAGGTGACTGCTATTCAAGGGTTAGCTCAAAGACAGGATGAGCTCTGGTTTCTCGTCAACCAACTGCTTCAGAGTAACCAACTGGGGCAAAAGCCTAAGGGTAAAAAGCCAGTCATCGTTCGACCACCTTTGAGACAAAGAGGCAAGGAGAGAGCTCCCCAAATGGCTCCAGTGTCACAAATTCAACATCGCAACCAACAAAAGAGCGAGAGAAGGCAGTTCACTCGGCTCAGCATGACCTTATCCCAGATATTGCCACAGTTGCTGGAGACCAAGCTGGTAACTCTAAAAGAAGCTCCGAAGAACCAAAATACAACGTCACCGAAGTATAACCCCAACGTCCGCTGCGCTTATCACTCTGACAGCCCGGGGCATACTACAGATGATTGTTGGAGCTTGAAAAACAAGATCCAGGACTTGATTGATGAAGGGGCATTGGAGTTCACACAAGATGGTCAGGCTGAATTTCTTCTACTACCCCTGCAAGACTCACCATTTGAAGTGACAAATCCTGAGACTGGAAAACTTTTGTTCATTCGAATGTTCAAATTGCAATTTTCTTTTGTTCAAACATTTATTCATGTTAAACATCGTTATTGCATTAATGCATCGCATATGTCTGTTCTAAAACAATATATTCGTATTCACTAAATGCAAATTATTTCCATATTTTTTCTGATGATCAACTCTTAAATAATAATAATTCTAAGCCTCTTGAGGGAGGATGACGAAAACGATACCATAATCTACAGTATGCTTTTGAACAGACCCCGCTGATGAGGTACAAGCATTGTTTCAATCCCTAAACACTGGAGTTATAAGGATGATAATCCCTCGTCAACCCCTCTGAGCCAAAGAAGTAGGAGTTTTCTTTTCGAAATTTAAAACCCTTAATCATAACCGGGGGCAGGGTAGTCTCTCAGTTGATCCAAGTGCATAACGAATGGCACCAAAGAGGTCCTTAAATAAACAAAAGACAGTGATGGTTCCGAATAATCAAGAAGGACAGTCAGTCATTATATCTCTCAAAATAAAAAAGCCCATTAAGTCAAAACCCATGAAGGAGACTTACAAAACTGGGGCATCCCGCTGACTGCAATTCCAAAAAAGGAAACAGTTCAGGCAAAAAAAGAAAGGGATAACAAAAATCAAGAAAAAGGTCTTACAAACCCTCAACAAAAAAAGGAATGACTGCCTATTCAGAATAAATCATCAATATCTGAATCATCACTGGTATATCAAAGAAAAGACTCAAACAAGGTCTAACGTATGATCAACTGAGTTTAGGTTTGGAGAACATCACGAAGAGCGGGTGGGTACAAATATAATTTGAGCCTTTATCCTTTGTTTCTTAAACCGTGAACCAGGCCACGTTATAACCCTTAAAAGTCCTAGCTGAAGCATGGGTTAGTTCGAAAGCATACTGTTACGAAAGGTATCCTGACTCCTTAAGGCCTACGGTAAATACGGAGTTGACATCACGTTTTACAAACATTCATTTGTTTTAGGAAAAAAGAATGCATTTTCAAAATCTTCAAGACAGACATAGGCTTTGCATTTTTAACATAACTTTGTTTGCATATGACTTTTTGTTTGAACAGCATAGAAGTTCGCACGACGAATGCCTAATGAACAGAAATACCTCCAATCAAGGGGCAGACATGACCATGGTCCATCATCGGGGGCAATCCAATCAAGATTCAGAGAATCTCTCAAAGGCCAAATAGCCTGGGGCAAATCTCTGCCTGAATCACTTGGGGCATTCCAGCAACGAATCTTGCCTGATCAAACACCTTCTGGGGCAGGACAAAATACTTCTAACAGGGGCAACTCCCTACATCCTGAGAGCGTGGACATAGTCGAAGAAAATACTACGCGTAATCAAAGACCCGCTAGGTCGACATACCTAGGAAAAAATAAGGGCTTCCCGGTGAACCAAAAGGGTTCGGGCAAAAATAAGGGATGAAATGAAAAAATCTGTACACCCGGCAAGTCGAAAACCTGAAAAGGCGGCTTGGGCAAAAATGGGTATCCCGGTGGACTGAAAACCCGAAAGGGCGGTCCAGGCAAAAGTTAGGGATCAAAGCGTATGACTATGTCCAGTAATCTTGTCACCTACCAGAAGAAGGTTTGTCCATCAACGACTATCAGCACCTTATAGGTCTTCCTCTCCCACCTCAGAAACAGGGGCAATAAAGAGTTGTCTAAGCAATCTAATTGTTCTGTCCTCCAAGGTACCAAGGTAGGTTCAGCTAAAGAACATGACTAGTACATCTTAATTCCCCAGAGAGTAAGTCAGCAAGTCAGTGCACTCTCCCCAAGTAAAGCTATAGTCAGCCTTAAGGAAGTTGGGTATCCTCCAGCAGATATCAGCATTCCCCAGCAACATATATTCTTAACAAGCATCCCCGACAGTCTTGACCTAAAAGATTGTTTCTCGGCGGTCTATCAAACATTCAATGGAGTCACTTCCCCGATACAATTCAAACTTCCTCAAGAGAGCCCAATCCAGTTTCCCCAGGAAAGTTGGAATTCATCTCCCCAAGCCGTAAGCTTATCCCCAGTAGATTCTGGAAGCTTATCCCTCGCAGAGCACGAACGCGTCTCCCGGCTTTATTTAAAGAGTTATTTCCTTAACAGGATATAACTGGGTTATCCTCAGCCAAAAGCCACAGAAAGGTCGTCGTCAACATAGTTCTTTCTTATCCCCAGCGAAGTCTATTAACACTTCCGATACAGCAAAGATATCCCCAGCAAGCTATTATCAACACTCAGTAAAGCATCTCTATCCCCACAGAGTATTGCTCCGCAGCAAGATGGTTAGAGTGCTTTCCTCCCCGCAGAGTAATCCATTCGCCAAGTTTATTCCCCAACGGAGTCATCTTCTCCTACCGGTATTCTTGCAGTTATCATCCCCAGCAGGAGTAAAAGCTTATTCTTCAATATCAGCCCAGGAGTGACTTTCCGGCACCCGTCAAGGATTTACTTTCCTAGACGAAAACATACATTCCTAAACATCACATACATCATTATAGCATGCATAGACGCATCATATCATACAAATCTCATTTATGTTGAGAACATCATTGCTTGATCCATGTCATGCATTGCATATGACTGACCTTTACCTTTCAGGAAAGATTCAGCTAAATTCTCCATCATATTTCAAGACCTAGACCGGTTCAGTTAATCGACTCCAAAGATTTCTTGTCCAGTCCAAGGCCTTCTCTAGTCCAGCTAAATCGACTCCCAACAGATTTTTCTGATGAAGACTCAGTAGAAGTTATCCAGGTTTTTCTCAAACGTCCGCTTTTGAGATTATAATTTCCTATGGTTCTCTCCCCGACGGTGCGTGAGATGATAATTCCAGCCCAGGTTTTTCTCAGACGTTCGCTTTTGAGATTATAATTTCCTATGGTTCTCTCCCCGACGGTGCGTGAGATGATAATTCCAGCCCAGGTTTTTTTCAAACGTCCGCTTTTGAGATTATAATTTCCTATGGTTCTCTCCCCGACGGTGCGTGATATGATAATTCCAGCCCAGGTTTTTCTCAAACGTCCGCTTTTGAGATTATAATTTCCTATGGTTCTCTCCCCGACGGTGCGTGAGATGATAATTCCATCCCAGGTTTTTCTCAGACGTCCGCTTTTGAGATTATAATTTCCTATGGTTCTCTCCCCGACGGTGCGTGAGATGATAATTCCATCCCAGGTTTTTCTCAGACGTCCGCTTTTGAGATTATAATTTCCTATGGTTCTCTCCCCAGCGGTGCGGAGACGATAATTCCACTCCAGTTTTTTCTCAAACGTCCGCTTTTGAGATTATAATTGCCTATTGGTTCTCTTCCCGATACTGCGAAGATGGTAATTCCCACCAAGATTTTCTCAACGAGCATTGTTGAAGTTAAAGTCACCCAAGGTTCTCTCACCGTTCATGCTGAGGTAGTAACCATCCCTGGTTCATTCATCATCTTGTGAAGCTCCAGATCCAACTCCTGTAACCAGTCAGGACACATTTATACAAAGCATCTGAAAACCAGCTCCTGCAACATGTCAGGTACTCATTTTTCTTTTGCA
Organism: Vicia faba; assembly: GCA_948472305.1. Classification (NCBI taxonomy): domain Eukaryota; kingdom Viridiplantae; phylum Streptophyta; class Magnoliopsida; order Fabales; family Fabaceae; genus Vicia; species Vicia faba. The sequence goes on from OX451739.1 coordinate 1,332,282,706, forward strand.
GGTATGCAGGTTCTCGCTAAGGAATCTCTTACGCGATCAACATCCAGATGGCATCTATAAGCCCATCATCCTATTCATCAATCTCTAAATGGCATCTATAAGCCCATTTCTACTATGTGAGCGCAAATTTCTGGGCACTCTAGTGTTCAATCATCTTCTACCCTCGGATTACGAAAGGCACGTCAGCCAATCTGCATCCTCAGGTCTAAGAAGATTAAACAGGGGCAACTGTTGTACCCCAAAATTTTCCCTCCCATATTCTTCAAAGATTTGCCAAGTCAAGCTTCAAAATTCCCCAAGGGTTGCACAGTGCAAGGGTATCCTAAACAGTCAAAATTAGGGTTTTGGTTCTGATCAAGAAAATGAAGTTTCCAAAGGTCCAATCAAGTCCCACATGCTTACAAATATGGTCAAGCATCCTCATACAAAGTTTCAAGACTTACAGCACAAAATTGCACAGTCAAAAACCCTAATTGCACTACAGTCAACTGTAGGGGCAAAATGGTCATTTGACAGTCAAAAGTTCAAATTTTTGGTCAACATCTCATTTTGAAGCCATAAGCATCATTTTATCAATGCTTGATCATGATTCTCAAAGCTTGGCTCAAAAATCATCAAGATGCAAAAGTTTCCTTATTTGGACAGTTGAAAAAGTCAACTGTAAATTGACCAGGGCATAACTTTCACATGGATTATCAGAAAAATTCCATCCAAAGCTCATTTTGAATAGAAAGACATTTCCTACAACTCATCTTCATACTTCAAGTCCAAGAAATGCTCTCACAAAAAGTTATCAATTTCAACATTATAGGTCATTTTCAAAAGTCAACAAAAAGGGACTTTAAGTCAAAGGCCATAACTTGAGATTGGTAAATCAAAATGACATGGGACCAAAGGCATTGGTTAGAGGACTCAAAGCCCTTTCCAAAATGTCCAAGAACATGAGCAAAGCTTAAACATTGAGCAAGTTATGCCTTGTGGAAGTTGGGAAATTTTTGGATATTTTGAAAAGTCAACATTGGTTCAAATGACCTAAAATTGCTAATGGGCCTATTTTTCTTCCATAATTCATCATCCAAGGCATGTGCACGACCATTTGGCCCAAAGGGAAGTTTTTATCCATTTTTATTTATTTATTTGACTTTTTTATTATTAATAATTCATTTAATCAAATAAAATACATGAAAAATATAAAACCAATGAAATAAAATCTTTTTGTGCATGAAATATACTCAATAAAACGTGCATGATCAGATATGGAAGAAGTGGAATTGATTGGATATGATTTGTACAAAAATAGCATGAAAAAAGATTTGAAAATCATGGTGAAAAATCAAATATTGCATTCATTAATTCATGGATTCTAATCAAGTTTTTCAACCCTAATTGGTTCCATACATAAGCACAAGCAAGACCTAATGCCTCAGGACCACTAAGCTGCGCAAGAACATAGAAAACCAAACTTGAAATTTCCTTTGAAAACTCATATTCTGAAAACAGGTTTGCAGGTCGTTTCAAGCCACGAGACTCATCCTATTGCCTTCCCAGGACCTCAAGCAATCTTCCTGGATCAAAAACATCAATCATAACCCTTTGAATCGCTGTACAGAAGTCCAAATTTTCTCACTTTTTTTCATAATCGTGCTTTACAATTTACGCATATTCATGGCATTTTATTTGTAGATTCATGCTAAGCAATGTGTTCTAAAGCTAACCATGTACTTTGATTGTATTTTTATGCACTGTATGCGAATTCACCATGGATGCAGATTAGGGTTTTGCAAGCTTGAAATTGGGGGTTTCCAAACGCGGTAAAATCAGACCACCATAGTACCATGACTCAAATCAGCACGCTTGGACAAAGAGGAACCTACCCTCGCGCTCAATTTATGAGGCCTTATGGCCTATTCGCTATTTTTTTATATAGCACCTATAGCAACGTTTGAAAACCGTTGCTCATTGTTTGTGTATTTCAGAAAAAAGAAAACCAACGAGGAAGACGCTTAGGTGGCTGTCCATGAGTGGAGCATTCAAATGTTTCGCGCGTTTTTAAGCCATTGACAATTTTTCTTTTATAATGTTTATTAGTTATTATATGTTAAACGCGCTTGGAATGGCTCAGTGGCACACGTGTAGGCTGGTAACATACATGACCTGGGTTCGAGCCCCAGGTCTTCACTCCTCTCCTTATATTTTTCCCTTGAATATATTCGTGTGCAATTTCAATACAGGGTGTCCATCATGCACCTACAAAATCCAGCTATCCACGCGTCCTAAGACGTTCCATCAACGGCCACAATCTGAAGAGCATGGTGCACTCGGTCAACAAAGATCCACGCTGGCGCCCAAGTCAACCAGGCCTGAAGGTCATTAGGCCTGAATTACCAAGGCTATACCTCCTATTTGGGGTCTGAACCCCCCCAGGTTTGCAAACCTTCTTTATTTTTCTTTATTTTATTTTACTTTTTTTTAATTGTTGTTTTAGTTAATTTAATATTTTTATAAAAAACACAAAACACCAAAAAATCAGAAAAGAGAGAAAATATAATAAATATTTTATTTTTTTTATAAATAAATTACATTAATTAAATTTAGTTATTAAATTAGGTTTAATAATAATTTTTCCTTAATAAATTTAAAATTTGTAGAACTAGGGTTTTTGATAATTTTTTATTCTTGTTTTTTTTTTAATAATCAAATATTTAATATTATCTATTTTTGTAAATTAAATTGCATGTAAATTAATTAGGGTTAATATTAGGTTTTAATCTTCTTTTCTTAATAAATTAAAAAACAACTAGAATTAGGTTTAATTGCATTTTATTCTTTTTCATTAAAATCCTAAAATACTAAAAAATACCAAAAAAATACCAAAAAGACAATTTCTTTTCCTTTCAATTTTAATTAATTCATCGTTTAATTTAATTTTGCAAAAAGGGTCCAACGCCCTCGTTTTTAATTCTTATTAATTCACATATTTATTTTATTTCGTTTAAATATTTATGTATCTCTCCCGAAGCCATGTAATTAATCGCTCGCACTTTTCTTTACTTTCTTTATTTTTTCTGTCAAATCGGATTCGAGAAACTTTGGCGATGTGGACCCGCGCCTTTTGTAATAGCTTAGAATCTTTTACTTTCTCGCAATTTTTTAACTGTTAAATCAAGGCATGAAAGAATGTATGGACAAAAAAAATAAAAACAAACGTTAGATCACCAATAACATGACAAAAGACAAAAATAACTGAAAACGACACACAAATCACACACCACCCCTAGGGTACACCTCACTGTTGCCTTGCCTCGAAAGGTGATCGTCGAGTAGAGGATGTCTTAGTAAGTCCTCATGATCCGGGAACCTGGCATGAGGGTAGCTTCTAAGGTGTCTTCCCATTGCTCTGGTGATCACCATGTCCCGAACCTCGAATTGACCCGAACACCTCCAACGGTGGTGCTACCTACCTCTCAATGGTGGGATGGCACTACTTTAAGGACATTTACACAGACGGATTCCTTAGGGTAGGTAGATGACTCTAGATACTTGCTCTAATTTCAAAACAAATCAAAAATACTTTTCACACCGACACATTTTCAAAAAGCTTTCGAAAGCAATTTTTAAAACACTCTTGAGGACTGATACAAGAGTCGAACTGAAATTTTCAAAGAAACTTTTTAAACCCACAGTTGAAAAGCAAACAAACCATTTTTGAAAACACAATGAGCAAGTATCTAAGAGCCCATGGATAACCATGGATAGAAAGGGTGCTAACACCTTCCCTTTCTATAATCTACCTCCCGAACCGAGAGCAATCTCTATAAGGATTTTTTCTGTGCTTTTGTCCTTTCCATTTGGAGAAAATAAAAGACGGTGGCGACTCTTGCTTCCGCGACATTTCGCGAACCAGCGTTAAACAGTCAGTTCCAGATCCACCGATCACATAGGCCAACTTCGAAAATCAATACAAATCATTTTTACAAAAAAAACTATGTGTTTTTTCTTTTTCTGTTTTGTTTTGCAAGAACGTCCAATGGTTTATTCTTGACATATGAATTTGAATATGATTTATGTTCACAAATGTTTTCATAAGAAACGGAAAGACAATTGCTCGTAACTTAAGAAACAGGGGCAAAAACTAAAAATGTCAAACCCGACAGTTACTCTGTCCAACAGGTATCAGGGCAGAGACAACCTTGAAACAAAGTCATCAGTACATACGACCTCGCGACATCTGTACTCCCCACAAAGTAAAGGTAATCAAAGCAATGATGTCAGCTTTCCCAAAACAGGAAGTAATCTCCCCAACCAGGTTCTTTTAGAAATTTGACATCTATATCCCCCAGCTGAATTTCATAATCACAAGCGGGTCATAAAATTTGTCTCCCAAGCAGAGTTTATTTCCCTAAATGCAGAAACTCAATCCCCAACAGAGTTTATCCCTCCAGTTACAGAAATCCACTTTCCAATAGAATTATTCCCCCGCAGAGTTATTCTCAAACAGAGTCTCTCCCCGACAGAATATTCACAAACAACAAGGAGTAAATCTCCATCATAGTCATTTCCGTTCACCATCCCCAGCGGAAGTAGAAGAACCACAATTCCCTACAACAGTCAGGAATGCTATACTCTCCAGCAGCAGTCATGGATTTATTTTCCCAGACTCGAATATATCACAATAGCATCTCATTCTCATACATCATGACATGCGCATACATATCGCATACAGCATAATCTAATTTATTTTGAGAACATCATCTCACAACACATTTCATGCATCGCGTATAATTAACCCTGTTATCTTTTCAGGAAAGACAATTATCACCAACAATTCCAATAGTTATACATGTCATATCTATAGACAACCAATGAAAAAAATCAGTTCCCGAAACCAAACGGGTCAACTAAGCTACGCGACCAAATGAAGTAACTCTACGACCCAGGTTCCTTCTCATAGCCCTACTATCCAGGCTTTCATCTCGAATTAACCCTACTATCCAGGTTCCTTCCCATAAGCCCTAGTATCCAGGCTTTCATCTCGAAGTAACCCTACTATCCAGGTTCCTTCCCATAAGCCCTACTATCCAGGCTTTCATCTTGAAGTAACCCTATGACCCAGGTTCCTTCTCATAACCCTACCATCCAATCTTTCATCTCGAAGTAACCCTACTATCTAGGTTCCTTCATACAAGCCCTACTATCCAGGCTTTCATTCCGAAGTAACCCTACTATCCAAGTTCCTTCCCATAAGCCCTACTATCCAGGCTTTCATCCCAAAGTAACCCTACTATCCAGGTTCCTTCTCATAGCCCTACTATCCAGGCTTTCATTTTGAAGTAACCCTAATATCCAGGTTCCTTCTCATAGCCCTACTATCCAGGCTTTCATTCCGAAGTAACCCTACTATCCAGGTTCCTTCCCATAAGCCCTACTATCCAGGCTTTTATCCCGAAGTAACCCTACTATCCAGGTTCCTTCTCATAGCCCTACTATCCAGGCTTTCATCTTGAAGTAACCCTAATATCCAGGTTCCTTCTCATAGCCCTACTATCCAGGCTTTCATTCCGAAGTAACCCTACTATCCAGGTTCCTTCCTATAAGCCCTACTATCCAGGATTTCATCTCAAAGTAACCCTACTATCCAGGTTCCTTCCCATAAGCCCTACTATCCAGGCTTTCAGGAAAGACAATTATCACCAACAATTCCAGCAGTTATACATGTCATATCTGCAGACAGCCAATGAAAAAAAATCAGTTCCCAAAACCAAACGGGTCAACTAAGCTACGCGACCAAATGAAGTAACCCTACGACCCAGGTTCCTTCTCATAGCCCTACAATCCAGGCTTTCATCTCGAAGTAACCCTACTATCCAGGTTCCTTCCCATAAGCCCTACTATCTAGGATTTCATCTCGAAGTAACCCTACTATCCAAGTTCCTTCCCACAAGCCATACTATCCAGGATTTCATCCCGAAGTAACCCTACTATCCAGGTTCCTTCCCATAAGCCCTACTATCCAGGCTTTCATCCTGAACTAACCCTACTATCCAGGTTCCTTCTTATAGCCCTACTATCCAGGCTTTCATCTTGAAGTAACCCTAATATCCAGGTTCCTTATCATAGCCCTACTATCCAGGCTTTCATTCCGAAGTAACCCTACTATCCAGGTTCCTTCTTATAAGCCCTACTATCCAGGCTTTCATCTCAAACCCTACTATCCAGGTTCCTTCCCATAAGCCCTACTATCCAAGCTTTCATCTCGAAGTAACCCTACTATCCAGGTTCCTTCCCATAAGCCCTACTATCTAGGTTTTCATCTCGAAGTGACCCTACTATCCAGGTTCCTTCCCATAGCCCTACTATCCAGACTTTAATTTCGAAGCAACCCTACTATCCAGGTTCCTTCGCATAGCCCTACTATCCAGGCTTTCACCTTGAAGTAACCCTACGACCCAGATTCCTTCTCATAGCCCTACTATCCAGGCTTTCATTTCGAAGCAACCCTACTATCCAGGTTCCTTCTCATAGACCTACTATCAAGGATTTCATTTCGAAGAAACCCTACTATCCAGGTTCCTTCTCTCTTATCTCCGAACAACAGTTTACAACACTGTAAGACCTGGACCCGACCAGTTACGGTCGATTTCACATTTCCCTAGTAAGTCACTGTGCAGCCGGAACCCTGACCAGATATGCAGTTCACTTCCACTTCCTCAGTCAGGAGTTAATTCCCCAGTAGAGTAATGGACAACTGAAGCTCCTATACTCTATTTCCCAGGACATAAATCAACATTCCCCGGCGTAGTCCTCCTCAATGGCAGATATAGGAATTATCGAAAAGGAATCTCTTATGCAACCGATATCTTTTCTGGATGGCATCTTTAAGCCCATCTCCGAAGATTTTATGTCAACTTCCAAATGGAATCTATAAGTCCATTCCCGATATCACCAATCAGTATTATTTCATGCGAGTGCAAATTTCTGGGCACTCTAGTGTTCAATCATCTTCTACCTTCAAATCACGAAAGACAGACCAGCCAATCTACATCCTAAGGTTTAAGAAGATTGAACAGGGGCAGATGTTGTACCCTAAAATTTGCCCTCTCATTTTACTCATCATATGTTCATTGAAATCCTCAACTTACCCAAGGATGCCCAAGGATTGATCAGGCAAATGCTCTCCTAAGATAATGAACCTCAAACTAGGGTTTCCATTTTCATCAAGATGGGTGAACTACAAAGGTATCAAATCTTTTCCATGGTCCTAATATTTTCTCAAGAACATCCATGTCAAGTCTCATGCCTTGCACAAGAAGTTTGCTCAGTCAACTGCTCTAATGCTTGAAAATCAACTCTGTTAGGTCAAAAGTCAACTGTGACCCACATATAGTCAAACTTCAAGATTTTTGGTCAACATCAACATTTTGAAGTAAAATCCATCATTTGATAAAGGGTTGATCATGATTCCTCAAGGAATGCCCCAAATTCATCAAAACTCAAAAGTTGCTTAATTAGGGTTTCTATAGGAAAAGTCAACCAAACTTTGACCAGGCATAACTTTCTCATACTTTATCAGAAATTTCCCATACAAGTCTCATTTTGAATAGGGTGCAATTCCCTACAACTCATCTTCATACCTCAAGTTCAAAAAAGGCACTCATGAAAAGATATGAATTCAAACATTACAGGTCATTTCAAAAAGTCAACAAAATACCTTTTGGGTCAAAGCTTCTTACATGAACATGGAAGATCCAATTGAAATGAAATCAAAAGGGTTGATTAGATGACATTGTAAGCTTTCTAAAAAGTCAAAGAACACCCTCTTAGGGTCAAAATTGAGAGAGATGTGCATTGTCAAAGTTGACCATTTTTGGAAATTTGCACAAAATCAACCATGCCCAAAATGCATTTTTCTTCAAATAGGCCCAACTTTTTATGCTTTTATCTTGTTCCTAACATGGCCCACGACCCATGAACCACTCCATGCCTCATTAAATTATTTATTTGATTTATTGTGATTTTATTCATTTAAAATTCAAATAAAATCAAATAAAATCAAATAAAATCAAATAAAATCAAAATAAATCAAGTAAATTGCTTTTGGAATGATTTTGGCATTGAATGAGGATGATATATGCTGGCATGTCAGGATCAAATCGTATCAAAGAGGATTGGAGCAAGAATGGCATGATTTGTCTTATTTTGGAAACAAATAATGCATTGAACAATCAAGATCCTTTCTCCATAATTATTCAAGATTCAGGTTGTTTTTGTTAACCTAATACACTCTATTACATATACATAACACAACCAAGGCAAGAGAACAGGTTTTTGGACGTGAAAATCATCAGAATAAAATTCAGTTTTTGGCAAAAAAAGTTAGAATCGAATTTCATTCCACAGGACGATTCAAGGTGATTCAAGACCACCAATATACTCCTGGACATCTCCTGAGGTTAGAAGCATTGTTTGCATGCGTGAAAGATCCAAAAATCATCACTTTACAGCGTCACGATTTTCCACCTTTTTCGAATTTGGTTCTGCAAATTTACGCATCATAAATAATTTCTAAGCATGCCTTCATATTTGTATAATCATTTAGAACATATTTGTATGATTAGTTAGGAGTTTTAGCGCATGTACTGATAATTTCCATTGTTAGGGTTTAAGGTCGTGTTTTAGGGCTTTTCGATGCAAGTAAAATCAGGGCAAAAGAGGGACGCCATCGTACTCGTGAGATCAAAACGAGTTGATATGTATGCTTGGAATTGATTTATCATGTCTGGTATTAATTTTTGAGATTTGAAGGGTTATAGTTACAGCTGGTGTCTGTAGGTAAAAGGTTGATACTTAAAACAACAGTCCCGAGGAAATAGAAGATCACGTGGCTGACTCCCACTGGCTCATTTGAATTCACGCGCGTTTTCCTGGGCATGGTATTTAATTTCCCTTATATTTTATTTATTTCATTATATGTACGAATGAGAAATCCAGCGCAGTTGGTCAGGGAGCGTGTATATGAGGCAAACGTCCTGGGTTCGATCCCAGGCGTCTGCTTTTATATTTTTCTTGACAATTTCTTACAGATTCAGCGTATCTTCTAGCCAAGCATCCACCGCGCGCTCACAAATATCACACATTTGATCATTCCTAATTCAGATCCAGTGTCTAGTAAGCCATCCTCACGGTGGACCCCCAGGATCAGGGAGCACTGGATCATGCGCAAGGCAGATGGGCCTATCCTTCTGGGCTTCAGCAATTCAGCTTCACACCCCTAGTTTACTTCTGATATCAGGCCCATTTTACACTTTTGTTTTAATTTCTTATTTTTTTTATTATTTTAATTATTTTTGTTTTGTTTATTTCAAAAATATTTTTTTTATTAAATCATAAAATTAAGAAAACCACAAAAATGTAGAATTAGGTTTTTTTTTAATTAAAATTAGTTTTTTTTTTGGAAATTAATTAATTTAATGATATTGACTTGATTGTTTTCATAATTAAAATTAATTAGAAAAATTAGGTTTAAGTCACAAATATTTAATTTTCTCAATAAAAAAAATCAAAAAATATTTTCTTTATTTAAATAGATTCTTTAGGATATTTACTTTATTCTCGCGGGCATTTATTTATTTATTTTTCCAATTATTGTAACTGTTTTGAGGTTTGTAATAGTTTTTAATTAGGGTTTAGTTTACCGCTTATTATTTACTATTTCCCCAAAGTTTGGTTATGTAACCCCCTGCCTAAAAGCCTTGTAATAGTTAGGACTTTAAATTCTCGCACTCTTTAATTTTCACAACTATTAAACTACTAGATGTATGGATATTAGGATTGTATGCGAAAGATAAATCAATGTTCAAAAGGTAGATAACCCTAATTGTGCAAATATGATTAACTAAACAAAATCACACTTTCACATGCTCACTCATAGGGTTTTCCCCACTCCGCTTGCCTTCGGTAAACGGTCATAAAGCATAGGGAATTTTAGTGGTCGTCCTCTAATCCCAAAAGATAAAAATGACCCTTTTGGATGTTGCCTCGAAAAGATCTTTAGGACTTTAGGATAATTACTAAAGTTTCCTAACTATTGCTTTTGTGACCGTACTTGTCCCTTAAAACTCCAACGATGGGGCTACCTACTCCTTAATAGTAGGATAGCGCTGTCTAAAGGAAACGAGAACGAGCAATCTTTTTTCGAGTAGGTAGAAAATCTTAAGTACTTGCTCAAACAAACTCTTTTACACAAACACTTTCAATTTTTTTTCTTCAAAAAACACTTCGTCACGCTCTTGAGGACAAATACAAGAGTTATCACAAAGTTAAACAAAACTTTTTGCAAAACACACACAAGTAATTTAAAAAATGAGCAAGTACCTAAGAGCCCATGGAAAACCACAGATAGAAAGGGTGCTAACACCTTCCCTTTCTATAATCTACCCCCTACTCTAAAACTCTCGAAAAAAGGTTTTTTCTGTTCTTTTTCCTTTCCTTTGTTGGATGAAATAAAAGTCGGTGGCGACTCTTGCTTACCGCAACATTTGAGAATACAAAATGCAAACCAGTATAACAGTCGATTCTGCCACTGTATCACAACTGTCACTCCCTTTATTCCAGTAAGGTTTTTGATTCCCTCTTCCTTTTATGAGGTTTACATTTGTTCTAGGTTAGATATTCTGTTTACCTTAGAAATGCATGCATGTGGTTAGAGCTAGAGTGGTAGAAAAATCTTAGGCAGAGCATTGGTGTTAAATGGTGGCTCTGCCATGCGAGGGCACTGGCGTTGCCGCAGACCTCTCTAGGAGGTCATGAGCCATGACAAGTGTTGATGATTTCTCTTGCGAATTTAGGCCATTTTTGTGTTCTATTACAATCTTCTTGCATTCCTAATGAACCTTCTAGGTTTCTTAAACTTAGTTGTTTGGGGGAATTTCTCGTGAGATTTTAGGTTTCAACCCATTTTTAGGCACCCAACGCATTTGAGGGAGACCGTTGACGTGCCTATTTTTTGTTATCGAGTGAGGGCTCTGGTCGGGGACGGGGTCCTCATTCCTTCACGCGCTTTCACTTAATTAGCAATGGAAGGGTGGATTTGACTCTAATGTCAAACTCACTTTTGTCCTCTATTTCTCAGGTAAAAGTGCTAACTGTGGTGATGACGAGTTTTTAAACGAGCTCAACAGTTCTGCTGAGAGTTCCACGGAAACATTTATCGAAGAGAGAACCTCAAGGGTGCTTGAGTTTGAACCGGGCTTGCAGGAACCATACTCACTTAAAAATTATACAATCAGGGAAGATGCGCCCGTGGCTCCTGTTGGTGAAATCAGGCATAATGCGCCTGTGGTCGCTGAAGACCCTCTGGCTTGGGTCGTGCCAGGCCTTTTGGAGCATGCTTCCTTTTTTATCGAGCATCCGGATGAGGTGTTCCTAACGGTGGACCTGAGCCTGAGGGTGCTGAGGAGGAGTGGTCGATATACATTCCCGGAAGAGTCATCGTATATGCTTGAAATTTAATGCCCGAGAACTTCCTATGTATGATATCCCGTTTTTAGAGATAGACTTTGGGCTTCCTTTTATTGATCTCCAAGTGGTTAGTTTTTGAAATCTCCACCTGGCTCCTTCGCAGCTGCACCCCAACTCGATCGCCTTCATACGTGCTTTTGAGATTGTGTGCTACTATTTAAAGATATGGGCGACACTTTCCTTCTTCTTCTACTGCTTCCATCTTCAAAGGAGCACATTTAGTACTTAGTTAAGATGGATTTTGATCGTACATGTGATTAGTACTTGAAAGTGGTCCGAGATGAAAAAGTCTGCTTGGCTGGAAATTTATGGAGAGAGGGGTGGTGTACCTGCAAAGCACTCCCACGATCTAGTGAGAAAGAGTGCAAAGAGATACCAGAAAGAGATTAGGGTTTAATGAGTGGATATTTGATACCTGACCCTCACAAGTGTGAGGTTTTATATAATTCCCCCATCGCGTAGCCATTGGTTCCTATTTTTGGTCCTAGATATTTGGGTATGCAAAAATAAGTAACTGCTAAAACTTGGTCAAAACGGGTAGTTATTCCCGTAAATAGCCGTTGCTTCGAGCAAGGGTGAGACAACAGGCATACGCGTTTTAAGCGCCCTCTTGGTTTTCTGCTCAACGATCAGCGAGCAGACATGGAGTCGGGCATTGATATGGGCAGGCGCATGACCATGGAAACATAGTCCTTGATATTCCCCTGATATGGTTGATCAAGTATGCTCGACAGAGTTAGTGGGCCAAAGATGTTTGGGACATGTTGAGGAAGAAGTGGATTGGGCCAATTTTAGTCATTGGGCTAGTCCAGAACAGTAGCCTCCCTAAGTCGTTGCCTATGGGAAGAGGGGTGATGACTTATGCTCGTGACATTATCGGGGAACTATTTCTTCCGAGGGGTTTGAGCGTTATTCTCTGTGTTTGACTCGCTTGGAATGGAATAGTTGATTAAATTTTAAAGAGTTAGCATGTCACGCGTGCCTCGAGCCACGTGTTATTACAACATCATAATGATGGCTATCTTAGGGACTAGGGTATAATGATGGCGACCCTTACGTCTCCTAGGTGCATGCATTCTCACGTGTTAGAAGGCAGTCTATAAAAGGGAGAGAGATAGCTTCATTCACATTTTTCGCTTACTCTCGCTTTGCTCGACTGACTTGTTTCTGCTCGACATTGCTTCCCAACGAAGTTTTTGTTTGCTCCCTCGCTCGCTACCCTAGGTTCTCGTTAGTTATCACCGTCACTCCTTTTAATTCAATAAGGTTTTTGATTCCCTCTGCCTTTTATAAGGTTTACATTTGTTCTGGGTTAGATATTATGTTTACCCTATAAATGCACGTGGTTAGGCTAGAGTGGTGTAAAAATATTTGGTGGAGTGTTGGTGTTAGACGGCGGCTCTGCCATGCGAGGGCGCCAGCGTTGCAGCGGACCCCTCTAGGAGGTCTTGAGCCACGACAAGTGTTAATGATTTTTCAGGCAAATTTAGGCCATTTCATGGTTTCTGTTAAGATCTTCGTGCATTCTTGATGAATCTCATGGGTTTCTTGAACTTAGTTGTTTGAGGGATATTGCCCGTGAGGTTTTAGGTCTCAACCTATTTTTAGGCGCCTAATGCATTCGAGGGAGACTGTCGTCGTGCCTATTTTTTCTATCAAATGAGGGCTCTGATCGAGGACGGGGTCCTTGTTCCTTCATGCCCTTTCACTTGATTAGCAGTGGAAAGATGGATTTGACTATGATGTCGAACTCACTTTTGTCCTCTGCTTTTCAGGTACAATGGATAACAATGTTGATGATGAGTTTTTAAATGAGCCCACCGGTTCTGCTTAGAGTTCCACCAAATATACATCTAACAAAGATAACACCTCGGGGAACTTGAGTTAGATTTGGGCGTGCAAGTACCAGGCTCGCCTGAACAGCATGCAGTCGGAGAGGATGCGCCTGTGGCTTCTGCTGGTGAAGTTGGGCAGAATGTGCTCGCAGTCACTGAAGACCCTTTGGCTTGGGTCACGTCAGGCCCATGGGAGCATGCTTCCTTTTTAATCGAGCATTCAAATGAGGTGTTACCAACAGTGGCCCTGGAGCCCGAGGATGCTGAGGAGGAGTGATCGATATACTTTCCCGAGAAGAGTCATCGTATATGCTCGAAATTCAATGCCCGACAACTTTCCATGTATGATATCCCATTTTGAGAGATGGGCTTTGGGCTTCCTTTTAATGATCCCCAAGTGGCCGTTTTCAGACACCTTCTTCTGACTCCTTTGCAGCTGCTCCCCAATTCGAACGCCTTTATACGTGCTTTCGAGATCATGTGCAACTATTTGAAGGCATACAGTTCAAATGGAGAAACTTAAGAATCAAGATTGTAACCTTCTGGCATGAAAATTTCATTCATTTGCCATTGGTAACCTTGAGGCATACGGTTTTGAGTAGCGATAACTGGAGTAACAAAAATGGTAACCGACAGTACTTCAGAAAAAACCGTTGTTTATTGTGGCTGAGTAATATGAGGAGACAGAGGAGCAAGTTGTGGCTGATTCTGAGCAGCCACTAACAGTTCCATCAAAGAATTCAGATTAGCCATATCGAACTTCAAAGCAACAACTTCTTCATGCAGCTCGCGATTCTCTTATTCAAGATTCTCCATTTTCTTCTTGGAATTAGCCCGGGTATTATATTGATGAGATAACTTGCTTGACTGAAGGAAGTACAGAAACACAAAAAGACACCAGGGTATGAATCAAAATGCAAATAATATGTGCAAAATGATGCATGATATGCAGTGAATATGATTTATTCATCATTATTATCATTATTTCAAGGAACTCAAAGAATTATAAACATTTGGAAATATTAAAGTACTAATACATTTTGAGATACTGAATTTTTTTATTATAATAACTTTGGAATGGATCACAACTTTTAGTACAAGTTTCAATAATCCTAAGCACAAAAGGATAAAGATGAAATCTAAAATCCTAAGGATCCAAAGCTAATGAAAATCTCTCTACGCACTGACGCTTTCCCATAAGTCTTACAATCTAGCCTTCAACTGCTTGTTCTCTTCTGCATACCTGTCGACGACTTCTTTCCAACCACCAGAGTCAGAAATTGAGCCCCTAGGTCTTGGCTGAGATTTAGAGGAAAATAAATCCTCCACAGCTCGACTTTCAAGAATCTCTATCAAGTCATCATTCTCTTTCAATTCTGTTTGGTAGAACATCTCTAAAGTCTGACACTTGTTTTTCCATGATTCCTTCTCTTGTTGCATCCTAACCAGGGAAAGCTGATTTCTCCCACATCATCTAAAAGGGGAGGAGTAGTCCTCACAAACATACCGGGTTTAGGATCTTTACGAGAATATGACATCTTCAACTGAATTGCCTTTTCTTGTACCCAATGGAGATGAAGCTCCAAAGAAACAACTACTCTTGGTCCCTAATCTTTTCTACTTTTCTTATGAATATGGCGCTAAGCCTTTGCAATATCTTCCTTATCTTCCTTATGATCCTCTCCTTCTTTGAGAAAGAAACCACTCAGATAAATACTATTTGGTTTATCTCTCATCGGATATCCAAGTTGACAATGCGCAAGAATGGGATTATAGTTAATTCTTCCCTTTTGTACCAAGAAGAGGTACATTGTGGAAATTACCACAGCTATCAATAACCTCCACATTGTAATAAGCCTAATGATACCAAACAATTTCAAAATGAGTGAGAGCCATAATCTTTGGTGCCAAATGAGGTTCCTTCTTAATATCCCAGAAAGCAACAGACCAAGGTAAGTGAGAAATAAACCATTGATATAACAAAGGCGTGCAACAAATGATCATACCTCTATGATAAAGATCCCAAAGATGGACACAATAGTAAGTATCTCCTAAAAGTGTATGGACTGGATTTCCAATAAAAAAGATCCTAATTTCGTTGACATCCACAAATTTTTCGACGTTAGGAAATAAGATTAACCCATAGGCAAGTAAAGCAAAGATAGCCTCAAAAGCAAATATACTCTTCATCTTGGCAAAGTAGTGGGCTTTCTCCAATAAAAACTGAGCGGGTAAACCTCTGATTCCTCCTTTGGTAGTCATGTTAGCCTCATTATCATACTTTTATAAATGTGCCATGTCAGTAATCTCATGAGACTTAGGCTCTCTCTCTAAATCGCTGAAAGGAACACGATCGGTAACAGGTAAACCAAGTAGGTAAGAATACTCTTCCAATATGGGCATCAGGTGATAATCAAGAAAAGTAAAACACCGATACAAAGGATCATAGAATTAGACTAATGTAGAAATAATACCCTCCTTCATCTTGAGTTTCATAAGAGGCACGATGGATCCATACTTCTTCCGAAAATATGTAGAGCTCTCAATCACAAGAATCAAACTCATCAGTTCCTTTATCTTAGGATCCTTGAAATTGTACTTACGAGTCTTTATTTTTCCAGAATCCATGGTCAAAAAGTACCTGAGATATTTGCAAAATGTCAACTTTAAGTTCCTTGAAACAATTGTCTTAAAGAATTCTTATGGGTTCATGAATGCATGATGTAACAATCACACACAAGATCACAAACATGGGGGTTCATAGGTTCGACGTCACGAGCATGAAGTCAAAGGTACTACCCACAAGGTAAGGACTAATAGTTCATCACCTTCCGAACAAGGTTCTAAAAGGTCCCCAGAGTCTACATCTTTCCTTCGGATATTACCAACGTCCCGATTAACTCAATAATTAGTAATATTCTTAGGAAAAACTCGTCTGAGTGTATCATCTTGTGACAACCATTTCCGGATTACTCCATCATAGTTTCCACACTACACCTAAAAGGCCAATATGGGTTAAGGGTTCTACGATTCTTAGCTTCAGCAGGCTCCCAGGTGGAAAGCAGCATGTCTTCCCGATTACTCAGTAAACGATACTACAATCAAAGGGGCCTCCATTGAGTGGGGGGATCTCATGTCTCCTTTTTTGGGATTACTCCCTCAAAGTTAACATGACTATTCCGCCCGTCTTATCTGAAGTTTTCCCAAGTCCGGGTATAGGACTTATGAGAAATCACCAAGCACCCTGAAAAACAGGAAAATACAGACAAACATATATAAAACATATAACATATAATAGATAATAACACATACACAAATAAACAAAGATAGGCTCAACCCACTTAGAGATGGACCAACATTTGGTCGATATTTCCCCAGTGAAGGCGCCATTTTTCTATAGCAGTAGAAATGTTAAGACTAAGCCATTGGATTGACTTGACTTGCATAAATCAAATAAAAATCACCACCGTACTTTATTGTTTCCATAGGAATGGGAAAAGAGCGAATAACCTAAAAAATAGGGGGATAGAACCTAAGTACGAGTGTTTGTTATGCAAAGGGAATGTATTATCACCCTAAACATCTATGGTAATCCACAGGAACCTCTTAAAATTTATGTATTTTGGCTATAAGTGTTGTATATAAAAATAGACGGTGGAGACGAGAAGAGAAATATTTTTTACAACTTTTGCACTCTCCGCAGTTGTGAACCTTTAGTGCCTACGTACCATCTTTCGTGCAATAGGAGATCAGGGTACTCGTAGTTCACCTTTAAAAATTTTAAAACACAAGTGTGTTGGTTGATTTTAAGAGACGAGACATCATCGTCATGTCCGAGTGGAAAACATACTTACTACTCATGATTATGAGAAAAGGAGAATTTGTGTTATCTCAAAGTGGAGGATAAAACTTGAATTTTAAAATCAATAAAGCCTCACTCGACACCCAAGTGGAAAATATCTCAATTTGCTACATATTGTAGAAGTATAATATCTCACATCACTACAAGGATTGACAGGAGTCTAATCTTTTGAGAAAATTTTAAAGTAACAAAGCCAAAGTGGAAAAATGGTTTGAATGAGATTGATTGACTTTTAGACAAAAATGTAAAAATATGATTAAGTTGATTAAATTTGATTAAGAAAATATTTTCGAAAATGCATGGACCTAAGTCCAAGTTTATTGTGAAAGCAGTCCAAGTTAGAAAACAAGAAGAGTTTTGAAAAAGAGGGAGAAGATTTTTGAAATTAAAGAAGATGGGAGGAGATTAAGGGACTATCCTAAAGCATAAGGTAAAAGATAGGGAAAAGAACCATCTAACCAACAAGAAGCCAACACTTGACATAAAGAGTCAATATAGGATTCCCATCCTTTGGATTGAAACCAAGAAAGAAAAGATAATAAACCTCTTAAGAATACCAAACTTTAGATGCATAAAGTCTTCACAAAAATTGGGCAGAGTAACGGCTGTATACAAATGAATTCCTAATCATAGACAAAGTATATAATTAGAATAACCTGCACACAAAGAAAACCAACCCAATATCTTAGCGTAAACCCCAAGAGCTCCAGATAATATAACAATAGAGTCACAAGATCCCAAGAGTATTCATGGTTTCTAATCCTAAGTCCGAGAAATCCACAACTCCATAATACCAATGATAGTAACAAAATAATCCAAGTAACATTAAAGTTTTTTATTGTTCAAGTTGGTTATTAAGTATCTTCGAAAAGAAATGAAAGCTCAAGTGAGCAAAATAAAGATGACATAAAGATAAATGCTCAAGTGAGAAAAGATAAAAATAACATGAAATATAAATGCCAAAATAAATGGTACATAAAAGTAAAGGCATAAAGTAAAAGTATAAAATAAAAGAACAAAGTAAAAGTCAACTGTTAGTGAATTAGAAATTAGAGGTTATCTGAATGACCATCTTGAAACTTGCATTTGAAAAATCATAGAAGATTGATAAAATCAAAGCTTTTCAATAACAAGTTTCATTTTCTTTTTGGCAAATATATCATTCATTTCAAATTCACGAGGCAACAACATATGATCAACAATGTTTAAGTGATTCATTTAGACCAAAGTTTATGAAGATTCATTAGAGGATTGATAAGACCAAAGCCTTCTAACAATGAACCTCAAGGTTATTGGATCAAAGGTTTCAAATTAAACATACTTGTTCTTGCAAACATGGGTTTGGGCCACGAATAATCATTTCTCGAATCGGGACAAAATTTAGTGCTATGTTAAGCAATCGTAAGTGGACTTATGTAGAAGTTGCACCTATTTTGAGGTCGGTCAATAGCAATTTATGTACCATATGTTTAGAGAAATGATATGTAGATTATTCTCCAACAACATGTAGCCAAAGTAAGAAAGGGATAAGATGAAGAGGGCGTGGATGAATTAGATGAAATTAGGGTTTCAAATATCACCAACATCATTCATCCATTTTGGTGGATTTAGTTTTTCAACCTATCAACACCCAAGATCCAATGAGATTGAGGAACTTGTCCTAAAATAACACCCAAATCAGGACCAAACAAAAATAATAAAATAATATTTAATAAAACAATATTTAAATGGTTAATAAAAGGGAAATAATCGGTAAAATACAAAAGTATATTAAATCACCAAATAGAAAAAAATTCAGAAGTCAAACAAAAATCAATAAGTGTTGACAAATTTTTTTGGAATTTTTTTAAAGTCAAACTATTTTTAAAATATAAAGAAATAAGCAAAATAAACCAAAAATTATGAAAAATAGAAAAATCAGAAATAAAAATGAGACGAGGCCACCAATATTTTCCAAGAAGTTATTGGATCCTTCCATAATTTTTTAGAATTAAAAAATCAAAAAAGAGTATTTTTAAAGCAATTAAAATAAAGAAAACAATACAAAAATCATAAAAAATACCAAATATCAAAATAAAAATATGAAAAAAATATTCTCAACGTCAGAAATAACTCAAAGTATTTTTGTATATTTTTTTTTCATATTTTATGAATAAAAAATAAGAGAGTTATGGATTTTTGAAATTATTTTTTTTGCAAAAATAAAATAAGTCAGAATTAATATGAGGCGTTGGATCCGATTCATTAAAACACGCTGGCACATCTAGTGGCTCAAGAGTGATGATGTATGGTGATCCATGGTCCACAAGCGCGCACTGAAGTCAGAATAGTCAGACCAATCACAATATTTCAATTGTTCTGCTCTCATTGGTTGAAGAAGCCACGTAGGTCATCTTTAACCTCCAGCTACCCTGAAACCAGAGAGAGATCATTATTCTTAAATCTGTAAATTTAGACGCTCATAGTGGTGTCATTAGATTCGTCTCTTCAAGACGATCACAACCATATCCTTACGCCAAATTTATATAAAACAGAAATTACTCGATTTGGAAAAAACTAGAGATGTTTTGAAAAATTTGAAATAAAAAATAGAAGCATCAAATGCACTGATTCATCAAAATTGAGTTAATAGCAAGCATCCGTAAACATCATAAACCATTCCAGTAATTTGAGTTAGAAGATTTGGTGCCTTAAACTACCTGAACGAAGTCAGATGGATTTTCTATGAAATTGGACTTGGCTAGCATGATTTAGGACACCTCAAGGCTTGGTTCTGCTTCTGTTAGCTTCAGTGAAGTTCAAGGATGAAGAATCAGCAAAGAAATTGGATTGAAAAGTGGAGAAAAGATGAATTCAAAAACTCAGAAAAGTGAGTTACGGAGAGTGTTTGGCAGGGTGATTTTGGCTGTCCAAGCTTGAGAAAATGATGGGAGAGAGGTCCTCTATTTATAGGGAAGTGAGTGGTGCAAATATTTGAGAGAAAAATTGAAGTTTGGAGGAAAATTGGATGGAGCCAGAAAGTGGAAAATGTGTGACTCCATGTGCATCGAAACTCAGCCAATTCCTGCATTTTGATCCTTAATTAAACTTTGGTAACTTTGTTAAACATGTTTAAATTAAAAACACGTGTTAATTTGGTGTTTAGAAGCTGGATTATAGATTTCAAAATCTGACTTGGAGGAAAAATGCAGTTTCAAGTAGCTGACTTTAAACTCATGGTGTGCACGATTTAGGAAGCCTTAGAAGATGATTCTTGATGCATAGGAAAGATCATGTAACACTCTTCACAATGTGACAATAAATAATTAATTTGGACACTTGAGCTAGAAGTTATGCTTGGTTAAAATCAGGAAAAAATGCGCTGACTTTTACACTTAGAAATTTTTTATGTTTCTTCTTCAAAAATGACCTATAATGTTTTGATTCCAAACAAGGCCTTTCTTCAAAATTGAGCTTTGATAATTGATGTTATATTTAAGTAGAGTTCCTAAAGAGTATTGTGAAACTCATATCACTCAAAAACTCCAAATATTGAACAAGTTATGATCTTGTGAAATTGATGAAATTCATGAGGTGACCTATAATCTTTTGAACTCAAAAAGCATCTTGCAATCGTTTACAAGCTTAGAACAAAAAAGAGAATTAAAGTTAACATCCTTAAGATCATTATGAAAAAATAATAACCTAAAGATGATAAAAAATTACCAAGTTATGATCCTTTGAAGTCACATAATAGAATTTGATGGCCTATCTAGAGGACTTGTAATCTATCTCAATCATTAGTGATATTCCATATAAAATTTGCTTGAAACTGTTGAAGTTAATTGTTAATAACCCTTTAAAGAGAAACATATATTTGGAATCACTCAAAAATCTAAAAAGATGAACAAGGTGTAGCCCTTAGAAGTTTAAAACCCTAGCTCCTAAAGCATCAAAATGACTTGGAACCCCTTTCAACTCTTGACAATATTTCTTGCACAATTGTTGTTGTAATGTGAAGATAAGTTATTGTGGATGAAAATAAAAACCCATAGAAAAAATAATCACTTCCAAATGTTGAAAATTGAGAAAGTTATGCACGTGTAATCAAGGAATCAAGAACTTGTCAAATTAGGTCAAATTTCTTGAATCAATCTTGCATCTCTTGACTTTCTTTAGAAAAGTAGAGCATGATGAGACATAGTAGGCTTTGAAATCATGTTATATTGAAACACAAAAATATGAAGTTTAAATATCAGTGAAGATTTGTTGAAGAAGGCATGGAAATAAACTCATCAACCTATGAATCAACCTGATGAAATGTATTGTGCCATCACCTATAATGCCAACATCCATAGAGAAAATATACATACATTATATTTGTTAGTTAAAAGTAAATAGACCACAAGACATACATGTACAAAACATGTAAATCAAGGTGCTTGGTGATCCCACATGAGAAAAACTAAAGATAGGAAGAAGAACCAAACCCTAGTGTGTGATCTTGATGTGATTGGGTTGATATTGAAATGATGAGATATCTTAGGGGAAAAAATTGAGGTATAACAGCTGCCCTTATTTAAGTGTCTTCTATCCGGAGATACGAAGGTTAAAATCTTCATCTCGATGCGATCGCAAATACTTAAATATAAAACAAGCCCTATTTTTGATCCTAAGATGCCATGAAATGCTTATGATGATGCATGCAAATAAACAAATCCAAAGGTGACACAGGACACCACTGGGGATGCGGTAAATAAAAATAAAGGATAAAAAAAAACTCCGACCAGTAAAATAAATCACTAGTGAACAGAAGACTCGACTCCACTGGGGTAAAGCCCAAGGAGGACATAAGGCATCGTCAACTCAAACATTGAGGAAAAAGTAACGGATGACAAAGATCGACAGATAATTGCAAACTACCCACTCACGGAGAAGATAGAAAAAAAGTTACGTCAACTCACAGGGAATAGAAAAGGTAAGATAATGAAGAAGTGAAAAACGCAAGAAGGGGGGGTTAAATTGGGATCTCAATAAACAATGGAAAGCACACGATGATTTTTATCCTGGTTCGTTTGAACTCAAACTACTCCAGTCCACCCGCCAAGGTCATTTCACCTCTCTCCAACGAGGTCTTAATTCACTAATCAATCTTGATTACAAATCTACTTTGACTAATGACAAAGTCTTCTTGAGTCAAAAACCACAACCCAGTTTTCTCAAGGAAATGTTTAAACAGTTAATTGAATAAATGTGTACAATGGTGTTTTCTACTAAAATAGTATCACTAACAGTGATGTTTTACACATTTTAAATATGAGTGTTTACGGATGAAAGATGATTGCTGCGTTGCTGTAGCTTGACATAATTTCTTCTTTTTGTGCGCAGTAGTTCATCACTTGAAATCTTCTTTTTGTTTTCTTCATATAGGCCATGCAATAGTGACATAAGAAGATACTTTTGATATGTTCATAACACGAGTTAATGAACTTTGCAAACCTGGAGATCCTTGTCCGTTTGTAGATGTTACTTATGATATTGCATTGATGGAATTGTAACGCTTTAGAGCTTCTCACATCAGAGGATGAATGTTACCGTTGAGAGTCCTTTACAACTTGTATAAGAACTTTGTAGATCAGAGTATCAGAGATCCTGTTTCACAGTGCTGGTGTGTTCAGAAGTTGTAACAAAACTTCTTCATATAAGCGTGTCACACATATTTGATGCGTCTGAATCTATCATGGTACTCTTAACTTCTATGCTCACATAATCAGAACTTCTAGTTACATCAGAACAACTTTTTCACATCAAAACTTCATGCATGTAAAGATACTTTTATTAGCGAGCATATTTGTTCTTTATATCATGTGTTTGTTATTATCAAAACTCTTAATGGGATGTAGAACCAAATTATGTTCTAACAGATAATACCGGTGAATACCAATATTAGGGTAAGTAGTAAATGAGTAGCATCAATACTTATTCCTGGAAACAAATGAACTTCTTTAGAACAAAGTGAATCT
Organism: Vicia faba; assembly: GCA_948472305.1. Lineage (NCBI taxonomy): Eukaryota > Viridiplantae > Streptophyta > Magnoliopsida > Fabales > Fabaceae > Vicia > Vicia faba. The sequence goes on from OX451739.1 coordinate 1,332,305,922, forward strand.
CAACGACAAACTATCTCCCATAATGACGAGACTACCATTAATCAGAGTAAACATCTCAACAACGAACTATCTCCCATAATGACGAGACTACCATTCATCGGAGTAACAAATCTCAACAACGAATGATCTCCCATAATGATGAGACTAACATTCATCAGAGTAACAAATCTTAACAATGAACTTTCTCCCATAATGATGAGACTACCATTTATTGGAGTAATAAATCTCAACAACAAACTATCTCCCATAATGAAGAGACTACCATTCATCGGAGTAATAAATCTCAACAACAAACTATCTTCCATAATGACGAGACTACCATTCATTGTAGTAACAAATATCAATAACGAACTATATCCCATAATGACGAGACTACCGTTCATCAGAGTAATAAATCTCAACAACAAAATATCTCTCATAATGATGAGACTACCATTCATCAGAGTAACAAATCTCAACAAAGAACTATCTCCGATAATGACGAGACTACCATTGATCGGAGTAACAATTCTCAACAACAAACTATCTCACATAATGACGAGACTACCATTCATCAAAGTAACAAATCTCAACAATGAACTATCTCCCATAATGACGAGACTACCATTCATCAGAGTAAAAAATCTCAACAACAAACTATCTCCTATAAGACGAGACTGCCATTCATTGGAGTAACAAATCTCAACAACGAACTATCTCCCATAATGACGGGACTACCATTCACCGGAGTAACAAATCTCAATAATGAACTATCTCCCATAATAACGAGAATACCATTCATCGGAGTAATAAATCTCAACAATGAACTATCTCCCATAATGACAAGAATACCATTCATCGGTGTAACAAATCTCAACAATGTACTATCTCCCACAATGACGAGACTACCATTCATAGGAGAACAAATCTTCTCTGGCATTGACAGACTTACTGAGAAAGAAAAGTTTTCTCAAATAAAGAGACTGCCACTTGCTGTTATGATAAGGAAAAGCAATAATGCTATTGGGAAATGAATTTTGACTTCCTGGTGAAAAACCAACACATTTTGCTGAGTAAATAAAGTCTCCTCGGGAAAAATAAATGCACATTCTTAATCCAAGGCTCAAGGCCTACGAAATAAAAATAAAAATGTTACCGAGGACCATGAATTCAAGCCAGGAATAAATCAGAATGAAACATTCAAGGAAGTCACTACCTAATGAGGAATAAACTCAAGTGGGGCTCAACTTCCGTCCAAATAATGAGTTGGTCAGGAAGGCTAAAGCGAAATTCTTCTACGAGGGATAACTCAGTGAGGAAATTTAAAGGATATATACTTTCTGCTTAAGGTCGACAATATATTGGAGAGAGGGTAACACAACTCTGCAAATAGGGAAATATGCCAACAAAAATAATAACCAATGAAAATGAGCAATGAATTTTAAATTCAACTATGCATGATGTATGTACGAATGTATGAATGTTATCATGTATATGCTAACAAAACAAACATACTGCACTAGGGATAACCAAACAAATCCAACTTGGGCCAAAATAACACTCGGCTAAATCACATCCAAGATGGAGATTCCACATGAGAGTAAGCGCCAACTTAGGGGACAAATTCCTATCTCGCGGCTTAAATCCACTGGAAAGAAACATGGTTTGAAAAATAAAATAATTAAAGCATAATCTGATAGTAATAAAACAACGTAGTTGCATGGATATAAAATCCTCTTCCAGATTTCACCGGGGAATATTATGCAGACTTCGACTGGGGAACACAGTTCCTCATTGTCTAGATTTCAACTGAATATTCCAATATTGATTTTATTAGGGAAGGTGAAAACCACATCACCGGGACTTCCACTTGGGAATGTCGTGTTGTCTTCATTTGGGACAAAGAAAGCTCACACGCTGAGGAGAGCCCAAATACATTATTTAAAATCGAGAATAATAGTCTGTGCAAATTTCTCTGGGGAGAAATTGTGAGATTTAATGGAATAACAACTTTAAGAGAGAAACAATATCCTCGACTCACCTGGATATTAAAGAATTTATCATCACAACAATAGTTCAACAATATGTGGATTTTAAATTAAACTCAACACTTGGCGAGAGAAAACCCAAAAAGTTGACAGCCGTCTCAAAACTTCTTAGAAAAAATGATGTCCTTGTCTGGCTACTTGGGGAGTAAACAACGAAAATAATGTCATCATTGGAAAGATTGATGCTTCGCAAGTGATTCTATCTCAATCCCACCAAGGGAGAAAGAAACTTATGTCACATGAGCGAAGACCTCACTTGGGAACCCGGGGTAGAGGTTTCCAATCACTCAAACCCAAAACCAAATAATCAACCTAGAGAAGATCCGAGCCAAGACTTAACTGGAGAAAAATGGGATCATAAACCCAACACTACCATATATCAATTGGTGCAAAATCCTACTATCCAAAACATAGATAGATCATGCGCATATTAGAAGGAGTAATCCCAGGATACCTCTTAGGGAACTTTTCCAATATTTCAGAGTTCGCCCATCCTTGGATTCACTACTTTTATTCCACTTCAATCAAAAAATCTGAAGTAAAAAGTAATTTGCAGATTCTTTTCAAAAATATGTTTTTATTATTAGGTCTTTTTATTTTGAAAATTACTATCAATAATAAATGAAATTTTTGTAAACAGAATAAAATAAGAACTACAAAGAATTGGATAAAGGCTCAGAATTTATTAATAGAATGGTAGTCCACAAATAGCGTGACTCCACAAATGATTATAAAGTTTGGAAAATGGTAAATATATGGAAAAGACACATTAAAATACAATGACCACTATTCTCCCTAACACCTTTGAATTCCTAAGCAGAGGCTTTAGTTGAAGTGTGATGAGAATCTGAGAAGATTGTTGCTTAAATGATCAAGTCCTATTTGGCGCAGTTACTTGCCAAGAAATCCCTAACTTTTTCCTAGGTTGCCCTTGCGGGTTTTCAATATACCGGGAAGATTTATTCTATTTATGTCTCCAACTTTTTTCTAGACCGCCCTTTTGAGTTTTCAGCCTAGCGAGACGCTCTTTTTTGCCTAAGCCTCCCTTTCAGGTTTTCAACTTAGCGAGCTGTTCTTTTATTTCTTTAGGCGAAGTAATTCTTGAATGCGTCAGCATTCATGGGACGTGGGAACTCCTCTCCATCCATAGTTTCAAGAGTCAATGCATCACCAGAGAAGGCTTTCTTGATAACATATGATCCTTCTTAATTGGGAGTCCACTTGCCCCTAGAATCAGTGTTAAAAGACATGATCTTTTTGAGCATGAGGTCACCTTCTCTGAATTCATGAGGCATGACCTTCTTATCAAAATATTTCATCATTCTCTTCTGATATAACTAACCATGACACAAGGTTATCATTCTTTTTTCTTCAATCAAATTTAACTGGTCAAACCTGTTCTGGACCCATTCAGCCTCTGACAACTTGGTTTCCATTATTACACGCAAAGATGGAATCTCAACCTCGACGGGAAGCACTGCTTCCATACCATACAAAAGAGAGAACATGGTTGCCCCTGTTGAAGTGCAGATGGATGTACGATACACATGCAAAGAAAAAGGAAGTATCTCATTCCAATCTTTATAGGTAACAACCATTTCCTGGATGATCTTCTTAATGTTTTTGTTAGCAGCTTCAATAACCCCATTCATCTTAGGCCTATAAAGAGACGAGTTATAATGGACTATCTTGAATTTTTCATAAAGTTCTGTCACAATCTTGTTATTCAGATTTGAGATGTTGTTGGTGATAATCCTGCTTGGCATACCATATCGACATATAAGATTGTTCTTGATAAAGCGCACTACCACCTACTTGGTGACGTTAGCATAAGAAGCCGCTTCCACACATTTGGTGAAATAGTCAGTTGCCACCAAGATGAAACGATGTCCATTTGATGCCTTGGGTTCAATCATTCAAATCATATCAATACCCCACATAGAAAAGGACCATGGGGAAGAAATAACATTAAGAAGTGTTGGAGGCACATGAATCTTGTCAGCATAAATCAGACACTTATGGCACTTTTTCGCGAATTTGTAACAGTCAAATTCCATTGTCAGCCAATAGTAACCTGCCCTAAGCATCTTATTTTCCATTGAAAGTACTTTTGGCATGGGTACCAAAGGAACCTTCATGGATCTCATGCATCAACATGTCTGCTTCGTGTCTATCCACGCATCTAATCAAGACCATGTCATAATTTATTTTGTATAACACATCTTCGTTGAGGAAAAAGATACCTGCCAATCTTCTCAATGTCTTTATATCTTTATTCGACACACCTAGTAGGTATTCTTGAGTCTGGAGGAAGTGCTTGATATCATAATACCAAGGTTTTTCATCTGACATCTCCTCTGTAGTAAACATATGAGCGGGTCTATCAAGACGTTGAACAGTGATCCGAGGTACATCATTCCAAGCATTTACTTGATACATGGAAGCCAAGGTGACTAAGGCATCTGGAATCTGATTCTCATATATGGGAATATGACATAATTAAACTTTATTAAAGAAAGGTAATAATATTCTAGCATAATCTTTGTAGGGAATCAAGCCAACAGGACGAGTATCCCATTTTCCTTTAATCTGATTTATTACCAAAGCTGAATCGCCATATACATCTAGAATTGTAATTCTGAGATCTATAGCCTCTTCAAGACCCATGATACAAGCTTCATATTCTGCCATGATATTGGTGAAATCAAAGGTCAACCTTGCAGTAAAAGGGATATGTGACCCGTGGGGAGTGATAATCACGACAACAATTCCTTTTCCATAAGCATTTATAACTCCATCGAACACCATACCCCACTAAGATTCAGGATCAATACCTTCCTCAGGAAAAGGTTCGTCATAATATTTTACTTTCAAATACATCACATCCTCATCGGGGAAATCATATTTAACAGACCGATAATCATCAACAGGATAGCGAGCAAGATAATCTACCAACACATTACTTTTTATAACTTTTTTAGTTCGATATTCAATATCATATTCAGATAGCAGCATCTACCAATGGGAAATTCTTCCAGTAAGAGCAGGATTTTCAAAAATATACTTGATTGGATCCATTTTGGAAATCAAATAAGTGGTATGATTAAACATATATCGCCGCAAACACTTTCCACCTAGGCCAAAGCACAACATGTATTTTCCAACATAGAATACCGTGACTCACAGTCAGTAAACTTCTTGCTAAGATAATAAATTGCATATTATTTTCTTCCCATTTCATCTAGTTGTCCAAAAACAGAACCCATAGAATTATCTAATATAGTTAGATACATAATCAACGGTCTTCCTTCAACAGGAGGGAGAAAGATAAGCGGTTCAAGCAGACAATCTTTAATGATTTCAAATGCCCTTTGGAAATCGTTCGTCCACACACAACCTTGATCTTTCTTTAACAGCTTGAAGACCGGTTCACACATTGCAGTCATATGGGAAATAAATCTGGAAATGTAATTCAAACGTTCAAGGAAGCCCCTAACTTGCTTTTCAGTTCTTAGTGCAAGAATTAATTGAATTATTTTAACTTTATCAGGATCAACTTCAATTCCTTTTTGGCTGACAATGAAACCTAGCAATTTTCCTGAACAAACACTAAAAGTACACTTATTTGGATTCAAGCGGAGACGATACTTCCTCAAACACTGAAACAATTTCAACAAATCTTCTATATGCCCTTTCTCGGTATGAGATTTGGCGATCATATCATCAACATATACTTCAATTTCCTTATGCATCAGATCATGGAATAGGGTTGTCATAGCCCTCTGGTATGTTGCACCAGCGTTCTTCAACCCGAAGGACATCACTCTGTAACAGAATGTTCCCCATAGTGTGATAAACATCGTCTTTTCCATTTCCTCAGGAGCCATTCTAATTTGATTGTGTTGTACCCCAAAATTTGCCATCTCATGTTTTCCAAGATCTTTTCTTACATGGTTGGTTACAAACACTTTCCTAAAGAAAATGATGTTTGACAAGCTTCAATTGGGCATCTAAATCCTTCGAGCAAGATTTGTTTCAAAGTCTTCGATTAAGCATTTGGCACTCATCGTTTAAGCCCCTAATCAGCTATCCCCAAAGAAAACTCTTTTCAGGCTAATCTAAGCTTCATTCAGTATGAATGCTTGTGCAGGAAGCTTGAGTATGGCAATAAGTGGGATTTTGGGCTAGCCAACATATTTTCATATTTCTCTTTCGTTTTGGCCAACTAGATCTAATCTTTGACCAAACCTCTTTCTTTCAGACAACATTATGTGTCCTTCAAATGGGACTTTGAATTGCTTCTTTGAATGGATCATTTACATGTCCTTCGAATGGCTTTAGATTGGACCCATCTATTTTCCTTAGTTGTTTGGTTCAAATACCCCCAAGTGAGAACTTTATTCTGTCAATCGAAGCCTCCTTTGTCACTTCTTTCGAATGCCTTTGCACAAGAGGCCTGGGTCTAGATACATGTAGGACCAAGACCCATCATAAGACAAACTTGTATTCATTAATTATGTGACTCCTTCAAATGGTCAGCAATATGTGTCCTTTGAATATACTTTTGGAGTGCTCTTTCAAAGGGGTCATATTGTGTGTCATAGTGCAGAAACTGTGTTGAGGGGTCTTGGCCTTGAAAGCAAGCACAGATGAATTCTTTGCCTTATGCATTGAAGGCATTCATAGAAGAAACATTTTCCCTTGTGAATCCAAACCAAGCATTAAGGGAATTTTGGCCTAGTGAACCGAAGGGAACTTGAAGAGGCCTTTAGCCTTGTGAATCGAAGGCAAGCCTAAAGTAGTCAATGCAAAGTCGAAGCCTTGTGATTTGAACGTGATCAAAGGGGGACCCAACTCCCACTCAAAGCTTGTGAATCAGACTGAGACTTGAGCCATTCAAAGGAGACAATTTTAGCCCAATCGAAGAGCAAGGATAAGGGGTACTTTGAAGGCATGATTAACAAGTGTCCTTCGATTGGCATATTAGAGCAAGATAAGAAATCAATGCAGAAGCTGACTATTGAAGAAGCTCTAATAGATAAGTTTCTGAACACTTCGAATCAAAACTCTAGGCCAATCGAAGAGCAACGCTGGAGGGCATTCGAAGGATCCAAATCTGTCCAGGTTCATCCTACGACTCAAAGAGGCATGAATTTTTTAAAAATGGAAGTGCTTTAATGTATTTGATTTTGGTCTCATGGCCTTCAAAGCTTGGGTAATGGCTGTCTCTTGCCATTTACAGACACCCCTATCTCCTATAAATACAAGCCACTTCCATAATCCAACAAGGACATACACACAAGAACAAGATACACACACATATTGGAGACACGCTACCCCATAAATCACCCCAAAGCTATCAAAATCCTCATAAGTGGTCCCAATCGAAGGAGTCTTCAACAACTCTCTATTCACTCCCAAAAATCTATAGGAAGTGTTCCCAAGCACTAGCCAAAAGCCACGCATCATGCCCACTAGTCCTTGGTAAAGTTCTGTGTCACAACCTTTCGATTACTATTTGAATTGTTTTCATATGCATGTTTGTGTTCTTATTGATCATTCCTACAAATATAAGTGTGGAAGTACAGGGTGCCATCTTAAGGTTGCGAAGCAGCCAGGCTTCAAACTAGGTGGTACAAAGATCTTGTGCTAGTTTTAACCCCAGATTTGGGTTTAGGAAATTATCATACGTAGGGAAGGTTCTTTGGATCTATTTCGATCCAGCATTGGATCAAACTTGCAGGTGTATGTGCAAGAGAAGAACCTGGGTTCGATACCTAGGTTTATATTTGTTTCTTTTTCTAACGCTTGTACTACAGATCAAGCCTGAGCAGACCATCACGCATAGGGTCCAAGGACCTGGGTACGACACATAGGTCCCGCATCTTTATTGTTCTAATGCTTGTCTTACAGATATGGATCGAAAAGCAGTTTCCCTCCCGGATTGAACAAGACAACTCCTTCTCAAGATCAAAGGAGACATTTCCTTATCTGGATCGAAGCCTCCCATTTTCCCCTGGATCGAAAGACACCTTCTTTGGATCGAAGCCTCCCATTTTTCTCCCTGGATCGAAGGATGCCCCTTTGTATTTTTATTTTTGTTTTTGTTATTTCTTTATTGACCTTATCATTTGAATCAACTTTATATAAAAAAAATCACAAAAAAACATTAGGTTAGTGTTTTATTAATCAAATTAATTTTGTAAACAAATTAATTAATTATTTTACCTTTTCTTGAAATTAAAATTAAATAGAGTTAGAATTTATTTTCTTAAAATAAATCAAAACAAACAAATAAAGATTCCCTTTTCTTTAGGATTTTTAGACATCCTTTCTCAACTCGCGCACATTTATCTATTCTCGCATTTTTCATATTATTGTAACTTCTCATGGGTTGTAATAGAATAATTAGGACTTTATTTTCTGCTTTATTCCCCTTATTCTTAAACATGTAGTTAATCCCTAAAGCATTGTAGTAGCGTAGGATTTAACTTTCCGCACTTTAAATTTCTGCAATATATATTAATTGCTTAGATACATGACTAATAGGATTGCATGACAAGAGCTTGATAACAAAACACTAGAAACCTAATAACAAGAGATAAATGAATTGAATTGAATTAAATCACTTGCACATATACACCTCTAGGGTACCCCACTTCAGTTGCCTTCAGAAAATAGTCACAATTCTCGAAACGTGAGAGGTTTTAGTGGTTACCCTCTGGTTCAAAAAGATCATAAGCCCCTCGATGACCCGCTCGACGTTGCCTCAGTAAAAATATCATCTTAGAACCTTAGGATAGTTACTAAAGCTTCTTGCCTAATTGCCTTTGTGACTATAAAAACGTCCCTTCGATTGTCCTTCATACATCAAAACGATAGGGCTACCTACTCGCTAATAGTAGGATAGCACTGTCTAAAGGATAGGAGGAAAAGAATAACCTTTTAGAGTATAAGTAGATAGTTATTAGATGCTATGCTCAAAACAAACTTTTTTACACTTACACCTTTCAAAAAAAACTTTCAAAAACCTTTGATTTGTCAACACTCTTGAGGACTGATACAAGAGTTATCACAAAGCGAATTGCCGCACTAAGGCATTTCAAAACATTTTTCAAAAACACACAAAGCACAAGGTTCTTTTAAAATGAGCTAAGCATCTAAGAGCCTGTAGATAACTACGGATGGAAAGGGTGCTAACACCCTCCCTTTCCATAATCTACCCCCTTACTCAGAAAATTCTCGAAAAGGTATTTTTCTGTTATTTTCACCCTTTCCTTAATTTGGATAAAAGAAAGGTCGGTGGAGACTCTTGCTTACCGAAACATTTGCAAATACAAAATGCAAAACCAATACAACATTTAGTTCTACCACCGTATTATAGAACTGGCGACTCTGCTGGGGAATTATAAAAAGTTAGGTTACCTTAGAGTCTAGTTCATTTTAAATTGCTTTACCTTGTATGCATTGTCTGTTTTACTTTTGAGGGCTTGTTGGGGTTATTTGTTAAAGATCCTACACCTGGATCCGGGGCACCTTTTAGGTAAGTAGCAATAGATCGTGGGGACTGTGCGGCGTATACCGACATGGTTGAAACGATAGCTATGTTGGTGTGACACATTTGTTGGTACCGGTAGCCCTTGAGTAGTCAAGGAGAATACAGGGCCGCTGTGTGGTGTCACGAAGCACCAACTGACCTTAGAACCTTTAATTGAACAACTTGGCCATTAGGAAGTAGTGAGATAGCCGACTTTGGTGTAGATTGAAGTTGGTTGATACTCGATACTACACTCATTGAGATATGACTTCCGGGATATTTTGGTTACCAATAAAGAGGCTTACGCTAAAACAATTCCCGGTGAAGAAGGATCAGTGATATTGAGATTCCCTAGAACCCGATTACTATTAGTAGGATAGGTTAAGCCAACTAAACTTCAAGAGGGTACTTACCTACAAACCCCATGCAAGCCTGAACCTAAGGCTACTTGTGTGACTTGTTTGCCTTCATTATCTAACAATTTGAACTTATTGCAGGGCTTTTGTTGTATTCCTTGCAGGACTTCATTTGTATACATTATCCAATAACTCAGATTTCCTGCAAGACATACTTGTCTTCATCACCTACATTTTGCTTGATGCATATCATACACATCATATCACCATTCCATAGCATTTCCTTAACCATTTCAAGGATCTCAAGGGCCTGTGATGCAGGTTATGATGAACTAGACGTCTAGCAAGGTGCAAGGGGATTTATTTTTCTCTAGCCAATGCCGTAAAAAGATCAACATACAATAATTTGAGTCAGAGGCTATGACCGACTCGTTATGGTGAGCTTGAATCTCATAGAAGGACATTCAACAATATGAAGTTCTTCAATCAAAGCTGCAGTCAACTCCTAACATCTTCTTGTGTTTACCCCGCAAGATCCTTGAAAACATTTACACATCATGCATGTCATTACATAACAGGTCTTCTAGTACAGGTCTCTCATGTTCTCTCTGTTTATTTCAGCAAGGAAAATGGCTTTCAACAGAACAACAGAGATCTCCAAACTCAAGAAGCTCAGTTCATGGAAATGTTCTTCAACCTATCCAAGGGGCAGGAAGAATTGAAAGCACTCCTCAACAGGAACTTGACCAAGAAACATCCTGACAACAATAAGGATGACCAGTTGGAACAACTGCAAGTTGAAATGGAAAGGATGAGAATCCAGATGAGTAATCAAATGGCTCTTATCCAAAGTTTAGCTCGCGAACAAGAAGAGTTGAGGTTTCTCATCAGCAAGCTTCATCAAGACGGATGCAACCGTATGAAGAAAACAGTCGAGACTGGGGATCAGGTCATTAATCATCCTTTGATGAGACAAGAAGTTGGCTGGGTGGAGAGTAGACATTTCCAAATTGCTGCTATGTCACGATCCTAACCGTCACCTTTCCAACAATGACAGGGTAATCAGTGTAAGCGGGATGCATTCACTAGGAAATATACCAAACTCAACATACCAATTTCGCAAGTCTTGCAACACATGTTGAAGTTGAATTTGGTCATATTGAAGGATCCTCCTCGGAATCTTAATACTTCCAGTGCTACTTACCATCCCAATGAAAGGTGTGCATATCACTCCGACAGCCCGGGGCATGATACTGATAATTATTGGACATTGAAATATAAAATTCAAGACCTCATCGATGAAGGAGCACTAGAATTCGCACAAGATGGTCAACTGGAATTCTTCTACCATTCCTCAAAGGCACACCATCTGAAGTGACAAGCCAAGACAAAGAGGATTTTTGTTCATCTAGAATTTTCAATTTGTAATTTATTTTGATTGTTCGAACATTTGTTTCATGTCAAACTTTGTTATTTTATCAATGCATTGCATATGTTTGTCTTGAATCAATTCATTCGTATTAACTATATTCAAACTTTGTTTTTACTTCCTTTTGGTGATATTCAACTCTCGATTAAAAGCTCTAAGCCTTTAGAGGGAGGATGGCGAAAATGATATCACAATCTCGTATAATATGCTTTTGAACATACCTTACTGATGATGTAAATGCGTTCCTTCAAATCCTAAATAGTGGAGTTATAAGGAAGATAATCCCTAGTAAACCCCTTTGAGCCTAAGAAGTAGGTATTTTTTCTTTTGACAGAAATTAAAACCCTTAATCATAACCTGGGGCAGGATAATTTTCTCAGTTAGTTCAGATATGTATTCAGTCGCAAGCTCTACCTTCATACACGACTAATAGTGTAGAAGATTCCCTCCAAAAGATGATGATGGTTCCACATAATTGTCAAGACAGACAATCATTATCTCTCAAAATAAAAGCCCGCTAAGTTAAAACCTATGAAGGAGACTTAAGAAAAAAAAACAGGGGCATCCCGCTGACTGTAATCACAACAGAAATAATTCAGGAAAAAGTAGGGATAACAAAATAAAAAAAAGAGGTCCTACAAATCCTCAACAAAAAAGAAAAGGTTACAAAAATGACTTCCTTCTCAAACAAACGTTAAATTTATGAATAATCACCAAGTATCAGAGCAAAGATTCCAGACTCAATTGGGATCTGAACGCACAATTAGATGAGCATAGTGTGATACGGTGTTAGAACCGACTGTTATATACTATATTGGTTTTGCGTTTGTGTTGGCAAATGTTGCGGTAAGCAAGAGTCGCCACCGACTTTTCTTTTATCCAAAATAAGGAAAGGGTGAAAAGAACAAAAAAAGACCTTTTCGAGAGTTTTCTGAGTAAGGGGGGTAGATTATGGAAAGGGAATGTGTTAGCACCCTTTTCATCTGTAGTTCTCTACGGGCTCTTAGAGGTTTGCTCATTTTTCAAGATGCTTTTGTGCTTTGTGTTTGAAAATGTTTTGAAAACGCCTTAGTATGGAGAACTTTGTAATGTTTCTCGGGATAGTGGAGAAAGTATACAAAGTGTTTTGAAATTGTTTTTGAAAAGTAGTGTTTGTGTAAGTGAAAAATGTTTGATAAAACTTCTAATAGATATCTAATTTGTTACTCGAAAAGGGTCGTTCTTTTCCACTTTTCCTTTAGACAGTGATATCCTACTATTAGTGAGTAGGTAGCTTTGTCGTCAGATGTCTGAGGGACAATCAAAGGGACATTTTACAATCACGAAGGCAACTTGTGGAGACGCTTTAGCAATTTTCTTTTAGGGACTGAATCATTTACCGAAAGGAAACTGTAGGGTCATCGAGGGACTATGATCTTTTTTTAATTTATGGGTCTTTGCTAAAGCATTCCTGCCTCATGACTGTTTTATTTCTTAAAGCCAACCAAAGTAGGATACGCTATAGGTGCTTGTGTGAAATTGTGTTCAATTCAGTTATTTATCTTTTTGTTAAGTTTGCTAACGTTTAAATATCAGTCTTTTCATACACGCCTAGTACTAGCAGTTAAAAATGTACATAAAATAAAGTGCGGAAAGCATAAATCTAGACTATTACATGGCTTTCGGGGAGGGGGAATTACATTGTACAAACTGGGGGAGAAAAAAAAGGAAACTGTAAAAAGCCCTATTTAATCTATTACATACCAGTATGCAGTTACATTATTAGAAAAATGGAAAAATAAAATAAACGAGCGCAAGATAAAACAATACGTCTAACAAACTAAGAAAAATTCTTTTTGAAGAAAAATCTCTATTTTTTTTTGGTTTTGTTAAAGAAAAATTAATTCTAAATTTAATTATCAAAAATAAATATTAAATGGAAAATTATTCTAGGTTATAAAAGAAAAACTAATCCTAATATATTTTTTGTATTTTTGTTATGAAAAGAAAATAATTAAATTAAATTCTAAGTTCTAGTTCATTTTAAATTAAAAAAATAGTTAAAACTTAATTAATCAATTAATTAAAGAAATTAAAAGTCTATGCCTAATTTTTTGTGTGTGAGTTTTTAGATTATTTAGTTAATTAAATAAAAAAGGAAAACAAAATAAAAAATAAAAATACAAACAAAGCAAAAAATATCCAAATGGGTTGGGATGCTGAAAGAAAAATAGGGGGTGTTGTTGCAGAAATGTCAGACCCATGTGTTGAAGCCTAGATTGCTCTATTGGATACAGTGAGGACTGGCCTTAAGGGTGCATGGTGGATCTCCTTTCAAGGCTCTTGGCTTCCAACTTGATTGTGATCTGATGGTGCAGGATACTCTTCTGGCCATGTGGACTACTAGATTCTGTATGAAATATCATGAAAATGGAAAACGTTGGACCTGGGTTTCGAACCCATGTCCTCTCCCTTCATACAAACGCGCTTTGCCAACTGAGCCAACTGTCCATTCATTAACCAATATAACATAACAATATTATTTATAAAAAAAGAGATCAAAAGTATTCAAAAAAATGAAGCGCGCGTTGGATTTGAATAAGCTAATGGAGGGCCGCCAACACATCGTCTTCTTCCTCCCTCTATCATCTTAGATTATAATACCTATAGTGATAATTTTTTGTCCGTCACTGTAAACCCTGCATTTGAAACAAGTACAATACGCAAAATAAATCTACTTTGAGGCCATGGGTTGATTGCTCTCAACCCCCTGAACACGAAAGGGCCCTTAGTTTAGGCTAATTTTTCCTGTTATGAAAATCCTCAATTCTAAAGATCAAACCCTAGAAATGGTAGTATGCGATTCTGACACCCAAACTGCAATCAAGCTAAATCAAAAGCTTGAAAATGCTCAAAAGGTTAAATATGCATGGTTAAAACACATTGATATTGTATGAATTGTACAAAATGAATTCAAAAAATGGAAGCAAACCGTGATGAATGGAGAACGCGTTTGGCAATGCTTCAAGGCTTGGAAATGGTTGGGGCAGCTTCAGGGAACCTCCAGGAATTATTTTGGATCTTTGGTTTGGACTAAGGGAGGCTAGAACTTGAAATTCGAGTTTGACAACTTTGAACCTTTATTTGTAAATTATGCAGGAATTCTCGAGGCTCTGTGTCTGTCCTTGGAACTGGATAATGGCTTGTTTATATAGAGAGTAGCGAGGAGACAAAGAAACAAAGGCAAAAACCATCATGATTATGTGGTTTCAAAACAATGAATACAAAGTTGTAACCTTGGCCAAAAGCATGGGATTTTGTCCATTTTTCAAATTTGCATGAATGTAGACATGCTTGTCTTGCTGCACATGAAATTTGGGGCCTCTCCATGCATCAAACCAAGCCCAAATGATAATGGCCCATATATTTTGCAATAATTTTGATTTATTTGATTTTTAATTAAATAAAATTAATATAAAATAAAAATAAAATAAAGACTATGCAAAAATGGTTTTAGGGGTCCTCTATAATCTTAGAAAGATGTTTGAAGTCCAAGAAAATGAGCCATTTCCTTAAAAGCTCAAATTTGCTTAATGCACATTTCTTGAAATTTCCCAAATTTTCCCAACTTGGGAAAGACATAACTTGCTCAATTTTTATTTCATGATGATGATATTTGACTTTTTGGAAAGCCAAAGATGTCTAATTCAATCCCTCTTTTTTTTATCAATTTTTCATTTGAAGATGTTATCTTGATGTAAAAGGTCTTGGAAAAAAGTGGCTTTTATTGACTTTCTAAAAATGACCTGTAATGTATGAACTTGTATCTTTCAAATGGTGCATTTCTCGGACTTTAGGGCTGAAGAGAAGTTGTAGGGAATTTAATTCTCTTTAAAATGAGCTTTGGCTGGGGAAAATGGATGAAGTATGTGAGAGTTATGCCTGGTCAAAGTTTGGTTGACTTTTCCTATAAAAAACCTAACTAGCAATTTTTTGACTTTTGATGAATTAGGAGCATTTCTTGAGGAATCATGATTAACCCTTGATCAAATGATGGATATCACTTCAAAATGTTGATGTTGACCAAAAAACTTGAAGTTTAACAATACATAGGCCACAATTGACTTTTGACCTAACATAGTTGATTTTCAAGCTTTTGAGCAATTGACTGAGCAAACTTGTTGTGCAAGGCATGAATTTTGGCATGGATAATCTTGAGGACATATTAGGATCATGGGAAACATTTTAGACCATTTGAGCTCACACATCTTGTGAAAACTGAAACCCTAGTTAGAGGTTCATTTCCTTAGGAGGAGAATTTGTCTGGTCAATTCTTGGTCAACCTTGAGTAATTGAGGACCTCTAGCAGTATGTCTTGATAAAAATGAGAGGGAAAATTTTGGGGTACAACATATAGGATCGAAGAACATCATGAAGAACGGATAAAATTTGAGCCTATATCTTTTGTTTCTTAAACCGTGAACTAGGCTAAGTTATAACCCTTAAAAGTCCTAGCTGAAGCATAGGTTAGTCCGAAAGCATACTGTTACAAAAAGTATCTTGACTGCTGTAGGGTTCGCTATAAATCCTGAGCTGATATCACACTTTTACAAAATTTGTTCGTTTTACTAAAAAATGAATTTTCAAACTTCAAGACAGACATAAGCTTTGCATTCTTTAAATACCATTGTTTGCATATGACTATTTGTTCAATAGCAAAGAAATTCACACGAGGGATATTCGATGAATAGAAATCCTCTCAGTGAACATACTCATCTCAGATGGAAAGACATTCTAGTAATAGGCCTTTCATAATCAAGGGGCATAACATGGTGTCCAACTGATCTAGGGAAGTCAAGTCAAGGTTTAAGGAATCTCTCAAAAATGCCAAATAGCCAAGGGCAAATCTCCATCTGAATCACTTGGGGCATTGGACATGAATTCCAACAATGAATCATGTACGATCAAACAAACATCTTCTAGCAGTGTGACAATACTTACTATTATGGACAATGATAATCCTCCGTACTCGGTGAACATGGACATAGTCGGAAAATACTACGCATGAGAAAAGACCCGCTAGGTTGACTGGCCTAGGTAAAAACAAGGGCATCCTAGCGAACCAAAAGAGTTCAGGCAAAAGTTAGGGATATACATATGAAAAAATTTGTACACCGACAAGTCGAAAACCTGAAAAGGAGGCTTGGGCAAAAAAGGGTATCCCGATGGACTGAAAATCTGAAAGGACAGTCCAGGAAAAAGTTAGGGATTAAAGCGTACAACTACATCTCGTGATATCATCACTTGTCTATCAGTAGAAGGTTTATCACCCCGATCAGCATTCACCAAGGACTCCAAGAGTTGGGATAACAATCAAACCATCTACAAAATCCCTGACAAATATTTTCTCCAGCAAGTACCGAGGCAGGGGCATTCTACTACAACTGCCATATTCTCAGCATGTAGTCTAATGATGCCAGGTGTTCTCATATCCTTGGTGGAGAAAGAATATCCAACTACTGCTCCGACATCTAAGAAAATATTCCCTAGTGAAGTCACCAAGCTTCTTAGGATTCCCCAACGAGATTTCACAAAATCCCCAAACAGTGCACTGAGTTTTCCTTCCCCAACATATTTATTTCTATAACAACAGAAATCTATCTCCCAACATTTAACTTCAACACATTTGAAGACCTACATTCTTCACCCCATCTACAATCAGAGATTTATTTTCCCTAATTCTGTAACACTGCAATAGAACAACCAACACGTTCATACATTGCATTCATACATCACTCTACAAACATCATAGCATATGCAACACAAATGAATATATCAAAATCTCATTTATTTCGAGAGCATCATGCAATTCATACATCATGATATTGCATGAAACTTATTTTACCTTTTCATGTTAAATTAGCAGACAGACAAACATTATCAACTTATGCAGCAGGTCGAAGATTAATTCGTGAAACCAGATGGGGAAGCTATCTACACGACCAAGTGGTATGAATTCCCGAACTAATACAGGTTTACCAACAAATACAGCATGCCACAAATTAATGCCCAAAACCAGACGGGGAAACTATCTATGTGGCCAACATTTTCAAGTTCCAGATTAATACCTGTAACAAGCCAAGAGAACTATCTGTGGACGACATACTGTAGATTAATACCTGTAACAAGCCAGGAAAAATATCTACATGAAGATATTGAAGACTAATACCTGTAACAAGCCAGGAAAATTATATTTATTTCTCAGGTCAGAGATTAACACCTGAAACCAGCCAGGACAACTATCTCGACGACCAACAAAAACTAGTTCCAGATTAATACCTGTAACAAGCCAGGAGAACTATCCGTGGACGACCGATTATAGATTAATACCTGTAGCAAGCCAGGAGATCTATCTACATGAAGAGATTGAATATTAATACTGGTAACAAGCCAGGAAAACTATCTTTCTTTCTCAGGTCATAGATTAATACTTGTAACAAGCCAGGACAACTATCTCAGCGACCGACAATTTCAAGTTCCAAATTAACACCTGTAGCAAGCCAGGAGAATTATATGTGGACTACCGACTGTAGATTAATACTTGTAACAAGCCAGGATAGCTATCTACATGAAGAGATTGAAGATTAATACCTGTAACTAGCCAGGAAAACTATCTTTCTTTCTCAGGTCAGAGATTAATACCTGTAACAAGCCAGGACAACTATCTCAGCGTCCAACAATTTCAAGTTCCAGATTAACACCTGTAACAAACCAGGAGAACTATCTGTGGACTGCCGACTGTAGATTAAAACCTGTAACAAGCCAGGAGAGCTATCTACATGAGGAGATTGAAGATTAATACATGTAACAAGCCAGGAAAACTATCTTTCTTTTCCAGGTCAGAGATTAATACCTGAAACCAGACAGGACAGCTATCTCAGACCGACAATTTTTAAGTTCCAGATTAATACCTGAAACCAGACATGACAACTGTCTGTGAATAGCTGATCTATAGATTAATACCTATAACAAGTCAGGAAAACTATCTACATGACCAAATGAAGCAATCTTACACGGGTTCCGTCTCATCATCCTGATGCAGTCTAACATGGACTCACCCCGAAGCAACCTTACACGGGTTCCTTCTCATCATCCAGATGCAGTCTAACACGGGCTCATCCTGAAGTAATCTTACACGGGATCCTTATCAACTTTCCAGATGCAGTCTAACACAGACTCATCCTGAAACAACCCCCACACATGCTCCTTCTCATATATCTCCGGATGCAGACTAACACGGAATCATCCTGGAACAGGCCTACATAGGCTCTTCCTAATACATTTTCAGGTAACAGTTAATTCCATTATCCCCAGCAAATTATTGTGAAGCCTGGATTTCAAACAAAAAACAACAAAATTTTATCTCTCTAGAGATAACTCTTCAGCAGAGCCTTAGACAACTGAAGTTCCTAGATTCTATTCCCCACAGAGTTTTCCTCAAGCAGAAGAACAACAGAAATCCACATTCCCCAGTATAGTCCTCCTAAGACAGCAGGAACAGGAACCCCCAAGGAAACCTCTGAGGAAGTCAACATCTACTTTGGATGGAATCTTTAAGCCCATCTCTGACGACTCTCCGTCATCTTCTCCAAATGGCATCTGTAAGCCCATTCCCGCCATCATAAACCATCAGTGTTACTCCATGCGAGTGAAAATTTATGGGCACTCTAGTGTTCAATCATCTTCCACCTTCAGATCACGAAGGCAAACAAGCTAATCTAAATCTTCAGATTTAAGAAGATTAAACAGGGGCAGCTGTTGTACCCCAAAATTTTCCCTCTCATGTTTTTAAAGATATTTTCTTACATGGTTAGTTATAAACACTTGCCTAAAGAAAAATATTTTTTTTGTGAAGATAACCAAGTGTCTTTCGATTGGCATCTTGACAAGCTTCGATTGGGAATCTAAATCCTTCAAGCAAGCTTTGTTTCAAAGTCCCCGATTAAGAATTTGGCACTCTTCGATGTAGGTTTGATTCATAAGCTTCGAGTAGGCGTTGGTTCCCCCTTCGATCATGTTCAAATCACAAGGCTTCGACTGCACATTGACTACTACAGGCTTGCCTTCGATTCACAAGGCTAAAGGCCTCTTCAAGTTCCCTTCAATTCACTAGGACAAAATCCCCTTCATGCTTGCCTTGGATTCACAAGGGCAAAGGTTTATTCTATGATTTCCTCTGTACTTGCTTTCAAGGCCAAGACCCCTCAACACAGTTTCTGCACTATGACACACAATATGACCCCTTTGAAAGAGAACTCAAAAAGTCCATTCAAAAGACACATATTGTTGACCATTCAATGGAGACACATAATTAATGAATGCAAGTTTGTCTTATGATGGGTCTTGATCCTACATGTAGCCAGGCCTAGGCCTCTTGTGCAAAGGCATTCGAAAGTGACAAAGGATGCTTCGATTGACAAAATAAAGTTCTCACTTGGGGGTAGTTGAATCAAACAGCTAAGGAAAATAGATGGGTCCAATCTAAAGCCATTCGAAGGACATGTAAATGATCCATTCAAAGAAGAAATTCAAAGGCCCATTCGAAGGACACATAATATTGTCTGGAAGAAAGGGGTTTGGTCAAAGATTAGATATAGTTGTCCAAAATGAAAGAGAAATATGCAAGGATGTTGGCTGGACCAAAATCCCACATATTGCCATAATCAAGATTCATGCACAAGCATTCATACTGAAGGAAGCTTCGATTAACCTGGAAAGAGTTTTTGTTGGGGCTAGATGAGTAGGGGCTTAATCGAAGAGGCTCCAATGATGAGGCTTGAGCCATTCGAAGGAGACAATTCTGGCCCAATCGAAGAGCAAGGATAAGGGGTACTTCGAAGGCATGATTAACAAGTGTCCTTCGATTGGCATATCAGAGCAAGATCAAGCAATCAATGTAGAAGCTAACTGATCGAAGAAGCTCTAATAGAGAAGTTTCTGAACACTTCGAATCAAAACTCTAGGCCAATCGAAGAGTAACGTTGAAGGGCATTCGAAGGAGCGAAATGTGTCCAGGTTCATCCTAAGGCTCAAAGAGGCATGGATGTTTCAAAAATGGAAGTGCTTTAATCTGTCTGATTTTGGTCTCTTGGCCTTCAAAGCTTGGGTAATGGTTGTCTCTTTCCATTTCCAGGCACCCATATCTCCTATAAATACAAGCCACTTCCATAAGACAACAAGGACATACACACAAGAACGAGATACACACACATATTGGAGACACGCTACCCCGTAAACCACCCAAAAGCTATCAAAATCCTCATAAGTGGTCCCAATTGAAGGTGTTTTCAGCGATGCTCTATTCACTCCCTAAAGTCTGCAGGAAATATTCCTAAGCACTAGCCAAAAGCCACGCATCAAGCCCACCAGTACTTGGTAAAATTCTAGGCCACAAACTTTCGATTACTATTTGAATTGCTTTAATATGCATGTTTGTGTTCTTATTGATCATTCATACAAATATAAGTGTGGAAGTACAGGGTGCCATTTTAAGGCTTTGAAGCAGCCATGCTTCAAACTAGGTGGTACAAAAATCTTGTGCTAGTTTTAACCCCAGATTTGGGTTTAGGAAATGATCATACATAGGGAAGGGTCTTTGCATCTGTTTCGATCCAACATTCAATTAAACTTGCAGGTGTATGTGCAGGAGAAGAACCTGGGTTTGACACCCAAGTTTGTATTTATTTCTTTTTCTAACACTTGTATTGCAGATCAAGCCTGAGCAGACTAGCACGCATAGGGTCGAAGGATCTGGGTTCGACACCCAGGTCCTGCATCTTTATTGTTCTAATGCTCGTCTTGCAAATATGGATCAAAAAGGAGTTTGCCCTCCTAGATCGAAGAAGACAACTCCTTCTCTGGATTGAAGGAGACATTTCCTTCTCTGGATCGAAGCCTCCCATTTTCCCTTGGATCGAAAGATACCTTCTCTGGATCGAAGCCTCCAATTTTTCTCCCTGGATCGAAGGATTCCCCTTTGTATTTTTATTTTTGTTTTCGTTATTTCTTTATTGACCTTATCATTTGAATCAACTTTGAATCAAAAAAATCACAAGAAAACGTTAGGTTAGTGTTTTATTAATCAAATTAATTTTGTAAACAAATTAATTAATTATTTTAACCTTTTCTTGAAATTAAAATTAAATAGACTTAGACTTTATTTTCTTAAAATAAATTAAAACAAACAAAAAAAGATTCCCATTTCTTTAGAATTTTTAGACATCCTTTCTCAACTCGTGCGCATTTATCTATTCTCGCATTCTCATATTATTGTAACTGCTCATGAGTTGTAATAGAATAATTAGGACTTTATTTTCTGATTTATTCCCCTTATTCTTAGACATGTAATTAATCCCCAAAGCACTGTAATAGTTTAGGATTTAACTTTCTGCACTTTAAATTTATGTAATATATATTAACTGCTTAGATGTATGACTAATAGGATTGCATGACAAGAGCCTAATAACAAAATGCTAGCAAACCTAATAACAAGAGATAAATGAACTAAATTAAATCACTTGCACATATACACCTCTAGGGTGCCCCACTTAGGTTGCCTTCAGAAAATAGTCACAATTCTCGAAACGTGAGAGGTTTTAGTGGCTACCCTCTGGTTTAAAAAGATCATAAGTCCCTCGATGACCCACTCGACATTGCCTCGGTAAAAATATGATCTTAGAACCTTAGGATAATTACTAAATATTATTTCTCAGTTGCCTTTGTGACTATAAAAACGTCCCTTCGATTGTCCCTCATACATACAAAGGATAGGGCTACCTACTCGCTAATAGTAGGATAACACTGTCTAAAGGATAGGAGGAAAAAAAACCTTTTCGAGTATAAATAGATAGTTCTTAGATGCTATGCTCAAAACAAACTTTTTTACACTTACACTTTTCAAAAATAACTTTCAAAAACATTTGCTTTGTTAACAATCTTGAGGACTGATACAAGAGTTATCACAAAGCGAATCACCACACTAAGGCATTTCAAAACAATTTTTAAAAACACATAAAGTACAAGGTACTTTTAAAATGAGCTAAGCATCTAAGAGACCGTAGATAAATACGGATGGAAAGGGTGCTAACACCTTCCCTTTCCATTATCTACCTCACTTACTCAGAAAATTATCGAAAAGGTCTTTTTCTGTTCTTTTCACCCTTTCCTTAATTTGGATAAAATAAAAGTTGGTGGCGACTCTTGCTTACCGCAACGTTTGTGAATATAAAACACAAAACTAGTACAACAATCAGTTCTGCCACCGTATTACAAATTGTATCTGGAATATTCGTCCATGAACTAAAATACTTTGAACTTTGTTGTACTATCAACCAACATATCAATATGTGGTAATGGAAATTCATCTTTCAGACTTGCTTTATTTAAATCTCTATAATCAACGCACATGCGGACTTTTCCATCTTTTTCTGTATTGGAACAATATTGTTAATCCACCGGGCATACACTGATGTCACAAGAAAACCGACATCAATTTGCTTTAAAACATCTTCTTTAATCTTCACTACCATGTCAGGATGAGGTCTTTGCAATTTCTACTTGACTAGAAGACATTAGGGATTTAGCGGCAAATAATTCTCTACAATATCAGTATCTAAACTAGGCATATCTTGATAACCCCAGGAAAAGAAATCTACATACTCTCTCAGCAATTCAATCAATCTGCTCTTCAGATCAGGATGAAGTAGTGCTTTAATCTTGACTTCTTTTGGACCCTCCTCTGATCCCAAATTAATTGTCTCCAACGGCTTTTTATATGGATGAATGGTATTTTCCTCGTGCTCAAGCAACCAAGAAACCTCTTTTGGTATCTCGTCATATTCTTCTTCCTCAGCCATATACACATGATATTCAAAGTTGGGACAAGGTATAGGGTCATTGCATTCAATAGGTTTTTTAATTAATCCGCACATGTGATTTATGATTGATTTTAGAAACTGACACATGTAACAAGTGATTATGCAGATTTATTTATAGTTATCATTTATTTTGAAAGGGTTTTTTTTATTACCATTTTCCAAGAAAAAGCAGAAAATAAATACATAATTTTGGAATCAAAAACAACTTTTATTAATGATTTTAAAAATCAAAACAACAAATATGCCCATACAACATCATTACTTCCACCTTAAGCAGAGTGAAAGATTTTTGAAAAGACTAAAAAAAACAAATTACTTTGAAATGTGAATGCTCTGACTCCGTGTGTCACGAAGTTCGACATCTCTTGCTCCGATTCATCTTCGAGAATAACATTAAATTTTGGAGTAGTCAGATGAAGATACCCAACACTGTGAAAGATATCCTGATACTTACTTAAAGATGACTCCGGCTTAACAACTTCTTTCTTCATGGAGAAACCCAAGCCGGTCCCATTCCTGTTTACAGGTGGATTAATAACCTGCCCCCACACCTTGCTAGGTCCTTTCTGAACTACCTGTTATGCATACTTAAACGAGGCGATAAAGTCTTCATTCTTCCTTATATTATCAATAGATAAATCTTGGAACTGAGTTCCAATAGAAGCTTCATCAACTTCCACAATGCTGAAGGAGGAGAAATGAGATATTAATAAAGCTTGCTCATCGTTCACAATGATCACCTTTCCTTCACGAACAAAATTCAGCTTCTGGTGCAAGGTTGAACTAATGGCTCCTGCTTCATGGATCCATGGTCGTCCCAATAAACAGCTATAGGCATGGACAATATCCATAACTTGGAAAGTAATCTGAAATAAGTGCGGTCCCATGTGAATAGGAAAATCTACCTCTCCGATGACAGACTTTCTCGACCCATCAAATGCTTTCACTATGATTCTAGTTGGGCGCATGGGAGCCCCCTGGTACTTAAGCTTCATGAGTGTAATTCTTGGTATGACATTCAAAGTAGACCCATTATCAATCAACATATTAGATAAAGAGTAATTCTTACAATTCATGGAAATATGGAGAGCCATGTTATGGTTTCTTCCTTCCTCAGGAAACTCATCATCACAAAAGCTCAGATTATTACAAGATGTAATATTCCCCACAACACTGTTGAACTAATCCAGAGACATGTCACTCTCAAGAAAAGCTTGATCCAACACTCTTATCAGAGATTCCCAATGAGCAGAAGAGTTCATAAGCAAGGCTAGAATGGAAATCTTAGATGGAGTTCGAAACAACTGATCTACAATCTTGTAGTCACTCATCTTGATAAGTTTCAACAAGTCATCCATATCCTTTTCCACAACAGTGCCACTAGATTCTCCCACCACTTTCTTAGGTTCAACCTTCTCAAACGTCTTCTTTCCAGAATTAACATCTCCTTGAAAAGTAGGGGCAAAGACTCGACCAATGCGGGTTATCCGAGTGGCTTCAGCAATATTCTCAATATGGGATAAAGGTTCAATAGGAATTTCCACACTATATTCCAGGTAGTTGCATTGTATTTATAAGGCATAACTTTATCTAATTTATATGGGACAAGACCAGGAAGACAAATAACCACTGGAGCAACTGCAGGCTTGCTATGATACTCAATCTCTATAGGAGTGGGAACACCAAAATACGACACAATGACATTCACCACTACTTCAGAATATTTAGGCACCCCGAAATCATTATCGAAGAACATGTCTTCTTTAGAAGGAATTAATTCATCAGCAAAAACATATTCATCATCGGACATGGCCTCAACAGAGTAATCTTCAATCATATTAACTCCATTGTAATCATCTCTATTGCCCGTGACTTTGATAATACCATTATCTAGAAATAATTGAACACATCATCTTACCACAGAACAACCCCGAGAATCCCTACAACAGACTCGACAAGATCCATAATGATGCACATCCTGACCCTTCATATGACAAAAAGTGGCATGCAACTGCACCAGATCATCATTCATATAATTCACATAAAAAATCCAGAATTCTCCGGGACAACCATAAACCATATTCACTTCTTCTTCATATTCAGCCCTTGGTCCGATTATGTGGATACGACCTTCACCTTTCATCTCTTGAAGATCAACTCTCACTTTATCACATCCATGGATATCTGTACTGAAAATACTACAACTAGCATGGTCATGTGTATAATAGCTAAATTCAAAGAGATCAACATGCATCTTCACTAAATCTCCTCTCACCAAGTTAATGTCAAAATTCCAGAAGTCCCCAGGACAAACAACAACCATATTCATGGTGCTTCCACCTCCATGCTTGGGTAATGGATTATCTTTTACGTTAGAACCAACATCCTTAAAAGATAAAAGACCAGATCTCACCATCTCCTGTACTTCAGACGTCAAAGGATAAATTTTTTCAATGTTATGCCCTGGAGCTCCTTGATGAAAAGCATAAGTCTGATCCGTCTTATAATGCCATGGTAAAGATGAAGGTATAACAGAGGGAGGTCTAGTCTATACCAACTTCTTTTGAATTATATCCGAAAATAACTCTGTATAACTCATTAGAATAGAGTCAAAAGCTTCTCTCTTCTGACCTTGCCCTTGATTTCCCCGAGGAGGTGGTCTTTGACAGGAAACAATATTCAGAGTTGTATTTACAACTGGAGTCGCAGAAGCAACTTGTTATTGGTACTGATGACATCTTCTTGGTAGTCTAAAATTTCTTTTCTCAATGACAACATTTGTTTCACTCTTTTTTTTCTCTAGAAAACCCATATGACGACTTCTTTGTTCCTTCGTCTTTTGTCAAGTGTCCTTCTCTGACAGCTTCTTCTAGAAGAACACCCATGCTTACCATCTCAGTGAAATCACTCGATGCACTAGCAACCATCCTTTCATAGTAAAATTATCCAAGGGTTTTGAGAAAGACCTTGGTCATTTCTTGTTCTCCCATCGGGGGTACCACTTGAGCAGTAATCTCGCGCCAATGCTGCCCATTTTCTTTGAATGATTCCTTATCTTTCCGAGCCATCACTCTCAGTTTGTCACGTTCAGGTGCCATAAACATATTGTACTTGTACTTCTTGATAAAAGCTTCTCCCAAATCATTCAAGGTACGTATATTGTTACAGTCCAAACCATATACCATTTCAATGCAACACCGATTAAGCTATCCTAGAAGAAATGAATAAGCAAACACTGGTCATCAATATGAGTGGACATCTTTCTGATATACATCACTAGGTTGTCACAAAGACAAGAGTTGCCCATGTACCTCTCAAATTCGGACACCTTAAACTTCACTAATAATTTTATGTTAGGAACTAAACGGAGATCACTAAAGTTCTACTCGAATAATTATTTCCCTCGAAGAGCCTTCATTTCCTTCTACATCTCATTGAATTGGTCTTGAAAGTTATCCAGTCGGTCATAGAAACCCACACTTTCACTTGGTGGAGGAATAGAACAATAAACTTCATCATTAATAAACGGCGCAACATTCACTGAGGGTGACACAACATAATGAATCTCATTTCTAGCAGCAGGAGCAACATGCACCACATGAGGCGTAGTAACAACAACTGCTTGAGCAAATGGAGCACCTTGAGAATCAGGATTGTAACCTTCTGGAATGAAATTTTCAGGCATTCCCCATGGGTAACCTTGAGGCATACATTTTTTGAGCAGTGATAATTAGAGTAATAGAAATGGTAACAGATGGTACTTCAGAAACAACCGTTGTTTGTTGTGGTTGAGTAATATGAGGATACAAAGGAACAAGCGGTGGCTGATGCTGAGCAGCCACCAACGATTCCATCAAAGCATTCAGATTATCCATAGCGACCTTTAAAGAAGAAACTTCTTCACGCAGCTCACGATTCTCTTATTCAAGATTCTCCATTTTCTTCCTGGAATTAGCCCAAGTATTGTATTAATGAGACAACTTGCTTAACTAAATGAAGTAGAGAAATACAGTAAGACACCGAGATATGAACTGAAATTCGAAGAATATGTGCAAAATGATGCATGATATGCGGTGCATATGATTTATTCATCATCATTATCATTATTTCAAGGAACTCAAAGAATTATAAACAATTGCAAATATTAAAGTACTAATACATTTTGAGATACTGAAAATTTTATTATAATGAATCTGGAATGGATTACAACTTTTAGTATAAGTGTCAATAATCCTAAGCATAAGAGGATAAAGATGAAATCTAAAATCCTAAGGAGCCAAAGCTGATGAAAATCTCTCTACGCACTGACATTTTCCCATAAGTCTTACAATCTAAGCCTTCAACTGCTTGTTATCTTCTGCATACTTGTCGGCGACTTGTTTCCAACCACCAGAGTCATAAAGTGAGCCACTAGGTCTTGGCTGAGATCTAGAGGAAAATAAATCCTACGCAGCTCGACTTTCAAGAATCTCAATCAAGTCATCCTTCTCTTTCAATTCTGTTTGGTAGGACATCTTTAAAGTCTGACACTTGTTTTTCCATGCTTCCTTTTCTTGCTGCATCCTAACCAGGGTGTTGTAACCCAATTTTCCCCCTAAGATCCCTTCATCACACCATGTTGGTTAATTCACAACAAGATTACACTAGGATTCTTGGTTCCCCTCCCTACTTTGAGTTTTTCTCCTTTTGATGGATTACCAAGCACCTTGACTTATGTTCCTTTTGTGATCATGAATATTGTTTTGACTTCTTCATTTAACTAATAAAATGCAATGTTGGCTTGTCTTGCGTGTTATCCATGTATGTAAGGGCAATGAGATTTAAAAAGTTACTCCATGGGTTCATGAGTTTATTTCCATGCCCTAGTCAATAAAGCTTGAGAAGTTCAAACCTCACCATTGGATTGGTTTTGGAAGGATTGGCATGGCAAGGTTGCTTTAGTTCATCACATTTCAAGGTTATTAGATTTGACTCAAAAGTACAAGGGGTTTTGATTGGAGAAGTTGTCATGTTTGGACAAGGTTTTGTTCCCATTGGTCACAAGAGCATATTTCTCTCAAATTTTAAGATATGGAAGTGGTTTTGGTAGCTATGAATCCTCATTACCATTCTAAACAACTTCTATTCACAAAGCAAGAATATTGGTACAAGAAGTTTGTTCATGCTTGTCAAAGTTCTTCAAAGCATTTTCTTGATCTAGGAGCTAGGGTTTTGAACTTCAAAGGGGAATATCTTGCTCACCTTTTGGTATTTTTTAATGATTCCAAAGACATCCTTCTCTTCAAAGGGTTATCAATAAATCACTTCAAAAGTTCCAAAGATTTTTCATGTGGAAGAAACTTGGTGAAGAAGAAAGATTACAAGTCCTCCAGATGAATCCCCAATTTTCCATAAGTGACTTCAAATGATCATAACTTGGTTAATTTTTATCACCTTGATCCCATTCTTTTTCCAAAATGATCTTGATGATGTGAACTTTATGCCTTCTTTTATGTGTAAAGTTGGAAAATGAATGGAAGTTTCCTTAAAGATGAAAAAGATTATAGGTTATTTCATGAAAATTTTCAAACTTCAACAAGTCATAACTTTCTCAAATTTTGGATATTTTGAATGCTTCAAGTTTAAAAATGTCATTCAAGAGATCTACTTCATGCCATCTTTTTTGATCAAGAGCAAATTCCAAGTGGAAGGCCAGGTTTGGATGCAAGACATTATATGACATTTTTGATGAAGAATTTGAAATATTTCTAAGTATGGAAAGTCAACCTTTTTTCTTCTACTTTGACTCAATATAACTTTCATCCCAAGCATCCATTTAACTCCATTATTTTTCCATTACAAAGCTTGTAACCTAATCTTTCTAAAGCATCAAGAATCATGCCTTAAGACCCATTGAGCTGAGAATGCCATAGTTTTAAAAATGGTAACTTGGAATTGAAGTTTCCTTGCAAGTCAGAATTTGAATTTCATGTTACAACCTCTAAACCTCAAATTAAAATGCGTTTTGGGTCTAAACATGATTATCCAACTTTCCCAAGTGGATTAGTGCATCAAAACGCAAGAATTGGATGAGTTTTGGTGAAGTTTGGATCACACTTCACTCGTGCATCAGGTTTGCACGAATTCCCTCCAAAACGCATCATTCACTCTTCCTTTTGATCCCATTCTCTTATCCTATAAATATATGAACTATCCCATTCATTTTCCCAAGCTTGGATAGCCAGAATCACCCTGCCAAACTTGCTTCATAACTCAATTTTCTGTAACTTCAAAATCCATTCTCGAGCCTTTTTCAATCTGATTTTTCCATCAATTCACCTTCCTTGATCTTCCTTGAAGCTAACCACATAATTACATTCAAGAATCGTGCCCTATACTGCTCCATAGAAGTCTAGTTTCAGAGCTCCGCAAATCAACTTCAATAGGTAGATTCCTTCATCAATTCTTCAAAACTCTGATATCATTGTGTTTCTCTCATTGCCTTGGTTCTAGTCGCAACACTTACCTTTTACCAGAAACACGTTTTGACCATGAAATTTCAAATCCCTTTTCAAAACTTTCCTTCCAAATAGCTTGAGCTACAATTTATATAAATTTGGCGCGAGGGTGTGGTTGTCTTCATCTTGAAGAGACGAAGCGAATGACATAGGTCCGAGCTTCTGATTTTACAGTTTGAGAGACCTGCAATTCGTGATGGCCGGAGGTTGAAGATGACCAACGTGTGGTCTTCAAACCAATGAAGGCGCGCCATATGTATTTTTCAAATCCTGATTTAATTAATGATTCTGTACAATATTCACTAATGACCATGATATGCACAACGCGCCAGATCCCTTGGATTTGATTACTAACATGTTTTGACTCTCATCCAATGGTCCACATATTTTACTTTTATTTTTTTTCTTTCTGATTTTTATATTTTAATTGTTTTAAATTTCAAAAAATCATAGAAAATTCATTTTTAGTCCAAAAAATCTGAAACAAATTATGAAAAATATTTTTGATTATTCTCTTTCTGATTTTTAATTTTTCACAATTTAATTTTGTGTTTTGGTATTTTTTTTATAAATTTTACACTTATTTGATTTGTTTTAAATGTTTAAAAATACTTTTATACATTTTAAAATTCTGAAAAAATTATGGAATGTCCAATGATATTGTGACAAATATTGATGATCTTATATTATTTTTGTTTCTGACTTTACTATTATTTTTTACCATTTTTTTGTTTATTTTACCCATTTATTTTAATTTTAAAAATAGTTTCTGACTTAAAAAAATTACCAAAAAATTTGTAAAATTATTTGAGCCTTTTTTCTGATTTTTCTATGGTCTTACTTTTTATTTATTGATTAATTTGAACATGGTTGATATTTTTCTCTTTATTTTCTATTTTTAAACATTATTTTTAAACCCTTTTATGTATATTAAAATGTGAAATTATTTTGTGACTATTTTCTGGCTAATCTTGGGTTAGATTTTGGATCATGAACTTTATTAACATCATTGGATCCATGGTGTTGAGTTTAACTCCACAAAAATGGATGAATGATTTTAATAATAGTTTGATTAAAATTTAATTCAAATGTGGTTTGTATAATTTTTCCCCATCCCTCTTCATCTCATCCCCTTCTTATTGCACTAGATGTTGTTGGAGCATGATCTCTATATCATTTCTCAAAATAAATGGTGCATAGATTGCTATTGACCGGCTTCAAAATAGGTGTGACTTCTATATAAGTCCACTTACGATTGCTTAACATAACGCTAAATTTTGTCCCGATTCGAATAAATAATCATTCATGGCCCAAACTTATGATTGCAAGCCCAAGTATGTTAATTTGATCTCTTTGATCCAATAAACTTGAGATTCATTGTGTGGAGGCTTTGGTTCTACCAATCCTCTAATGGATCTACAACACCTTTGGTCAATGCAGATCACTTAAACATCGTTGATCATTAAATGGTACTTATGAGAATTCCAAATGGATGATATACTTGACAAAAAGCAAATGCAACTTGTTGTGTGGACGCTTTGGTTCTACCAATCCTCCAATGAGTTCCAAATGCAAGCTTCAAGATGGTCATCTAACTAACCACTAATTATTGACTTTTTTTACCTTATGCTTTCATTCTTTTTTATGCTTTATGTACCATTTACTTTTAGCATTTACATTTCATGCCATTTTCATCTTCGCTCATTTGAGCATTTACTTTCTTGCCATTTTAACTTTGCTCACTTGAGATTTTCTTTTCCTTTCTTAAGATACTTAATAATCAACATAAACCCTAAAAAATCTTTAATGGTACTTGCACTATTTGGTTACTATCCTTGGCATTATGGAGAATGAGACTTTTCTTGGACTTGGAATTAGAAACCTTGGCCTACCTTGGAGACTTTGTGACCTTATCTGATTATTTTGTCTGGAGTTATTAAGGTTCACCTCGAGACATTGGGTTGCTTGTTTTTTTTTATGTGCAGGTTTTTATAATTACACCCTCTGTTTGTAATCCGGAATTCACCCGTATACATCCGTTACTCTGCCCAATTTTTGTGAAGACTTAATACACTTGAAGTTTGGTTCTCTCAAGAGGTCTAGTATTTTTTCTTGCTTGGTTTCAATCCAAGGAATGAGAATTCTATCTTGGCTCATAATGTCAAGTATTGGATTCTTGTAGGTTAGATGGTTCTTATCCCTAGCTTTTATTTTATGCTTTAGGGTAGTCCCTTCTTCTCCTCCCATCTTCTTCAATTTCAAAAAATCTTCTTCCACTCTTTTTTTTGAAAAAAAAAAACTCTTCTTGTTTTTGAACTTGAACCACTTTTATAATAAACTTGGACTTATGTCCATGTATTTTCAAAACATTTTCATAAATAAACCCCAATCAACTTAATGATACCTTGACATTTTTTGTGAGAATACTAAAAGTCAATCAATCTCATTTCAAACCATCTTGCCATTTTGGCTTTTTATCTTTAAAATTTTCTCAAAAGATTAGACTCTTGTCAATCCTTGTAGTGATGCAAACAACTATACTTCTACAATATATAGTGAAGAGAGATATTTTCCACTTAGGTGTTGAGTGAGGCATTGTTGATTTTAAAATCCAAGCCATATCCTCTACTTTGAGATGATGAAAATTCTCCTTTGTCATGGTTGTGGGTAGTAGGTATATTTTCCACACGGACAATGAAGATGATGTTTTATCTCATAAAATTAACCAACGCATTTGTGTTTCAAATTTTTAAAAGAGGAACTACGTGTACCCTGATCCCCTATTGCATGAAAGGTGGTACATAGGCACTAAAGGTTCACAACAGTGGCGGGTGCAAAAATTATAAAATCAATATGTTTCTTTCCTCACCTCCACCATCCACTTTTTTATATACAACAATTTTTATAGCCAAAATATACAGATTTTAAAAAGAGGCTCATGAGGAGTACCGTAGATGTTTAGGGTGCTAATACCTCCCCTTTGCATAACCAACCCCTTTACCTTGAATCTTCCCCCCTCTTTTTGGGTTATTTGATCTTTTCCCATTCCTTTGGAAACAATAAAGTGCAGTGGCGATTTTTATTTTGATTTGTATAAAGTCTAGTCAATCCAATGGCTTAGTCTTAAACATTTCTACCGCTACACAGGGCAAGCTGAAGTTCTTCCACATCATATAAAAGTGCAGGAGTAGTCCTCACAAACATATCCGATTTAGGCTCTTCACAAGAATATGGCATCTTTAACTAAATTACCCTTGCTTGTACCCAATGGAGATAAGGCTCCAAAGAAACATCTCCTATTTTCCCAGCAGGGAGATATACCTCTTCATTTTTTTCTTGGATTGGGCAAAGGTGATCGGTCGTGATCAAGTCGACAGTCACTTCTTGTCTTCTTGGAATATGGGGAGCCAAACTCTCTTCGGGGAGGTGTGTGATCTCGTTTTTTGGTGAAAGAAACGTCCTGCTTTTCTCTTTTGGTGGGACAACCACACCTTGGTGGAGACGAACTTAGGGAGTAGTTTTATCGATGTCTCCAAGGAGGAGACTTCAATATCTTCTCCTCATATGCCCCCATTCTGCTGCTCTGCTATTTGATGAGGGTGTTGGTCTGGTTGAGAGTGGCGAAAAAAGCCGCCATGGCCGGATCAATGTTAGGCGAAATAGGGACCAGTTGGAGGATAATGGGAAACTCTTCAACATGTTTCTCTGAGCTCTGATCATACAAGAGATTTTCCAATAAATGAGAGTCATTATGGTCGGCGTCGACTGAATTAGGAGAAGCCGGTTGGCCATCTCAGATGTTGGTGATGTCTTCTTGACGAGGAAGTCCTCTGTCAGCATCAGTTTTCCATACGAGGGAAAGTACAGTCTTTCTAAAAAGATGTTGATAATCATGATCGACCATGATTTGTAGGTATGCAGGTATTTTTGGTCTCCAGTTTTGGGAAAGAAGGAAGACGAGGAAGATAGATTCCCATAGACAACGCCACTAATCATACTTATGATTGGAACTTGAAAGTGGGCCAAGATGACACCGTCTGCTTGGATGGATATTTGTGGAGATGTGGGGGTGTATTTGCAAGGCACTCTGACAATTTAGTGAGAAAGAGTGCAAAGAGATACAAGAAAGAGATTAGGGTTTTATGAGTGAATATTCGATACCTGGTCTTCATAAGTGTGAGGGTTTATATAATAACCCCAACGTGTAGTCATTGGTTCCTATTTTTGGCCCTAAATATTCAGGTCCGCAAAAATAGCTAACTCTTAAGACTTGGTCAAAATAGGCAGTCATGACCGTAAATTGTCGTTGCTTCGAGCAAGGGTGAGACGATGGGCAGGCGTCTGACCATGGCATCACAATATCGGATATTCCCCTAGTGTGGTCGATCAAGTATGCTCGATAAGAGATCAGAGTTAGTGGGCCGAAGTTGTTTGGGCCATGCTGAGGCAGAAGTAGATTGGGCCAATTCTAGTCATTGGGCCAGCCCAAAACAATAGCCCCCCAAGTCGTTACCTCTGGGAAGATGGGCCATGACTTATGCTCATGACATTATCGGGGAACTATTTCTTCCGAGGGGTTTGAGCGTTAATCTTTGTGTTTGTCTCTCGGGGACAAGAACAATTGATTGAAGTATAAAGAGTTAGTGTGTCACGCATGCCTCGAGTTGTGTGTTGTTATAGCTGCATAATGATGGCTATCCTAGGGACTAGGGTGTAATTATACCGACCCTTAGGTCTCCTAAGAACGTGCATGCTCAAGTGTTAGAAGGTAGTCTATAAAATGGAGATAGGTAGCATCATTCACATTTTCTCTTGGTCTCACTTTGCTCGACTAACTTGTTTCTGATCGACGTTGCTTCCTAACAAAGTTTTTGTTTGCTCCACCGTTTTCCGCCGTAGATTTCTGTTTGTCATCACCGTCACTCCTTTTAATCCGGTAAGGTTTTTTATTCCCTCTACCTTTTATGATGTTTGCATTTGTTCTAGGTTAGATATTTTTTTACCCTAGAAATGCACGTGGTTAGGGCTAGAGTGGTAGAAAAATCTTTAGTGGAGTGTTGGTGTTAGACGGTGGCCCTACCATGCGTGGGCGTCTGCGTTATTGCGAACCCTTCCAGGAGGTCTTGAGACACATCAAGTGTTGATGATTTCTCCAGCGAATTTAGGCTGTTTCTGGGTTTCTGTTATGACCTTCGTGCATTCCTGATGAACCTCTTGGATTTCTTGAATTTAGTTGTTTGGGGGATGTTGCCCGTGAGATTTTAGGTTTCAGCCTATAGTTAAGTGCCCAACGCCTTCGAGGGAGACCGTCGCCGTGATTATTTTTTGCCGTTGAATGAGGAGTCTAATTGGGGACATGATCCTTGTTCCTTCGCACCCTTTCACTATATTAGCGGTGGAAGGGTGGATTTGACTCTGATGTCGAAATCACTTTTGTCCTCTATTTTTAAGGTACAATGATAATAATGCTGATGATGAGTTTTTGAACGAGCCAAGCAGTTCTGCTTAGAGTTCCACCGAATATACGTCTTGCAAAGAGAGCACCACAAAGGCGCTTGAGTCTTAGCCAGGCATGCAAGAATCAGGCTTGCTTGAATAACATACAGTCGGGGAGGATGCGCCCATGGCTCCTGCTAGTGAAGTCACGCAGAATGAGCCCGCGGTTGCTGAAGACCCTCTGGCTTGGTTCGCACCAAGCCCTTGGGAGCATGCTTCCTTTTTTATTGATCATCCATATGAGGTGTTCTGGATGGTGGCCCTGCAGCCTGAGGGTGATGAGGAGGAGTGGTTGATATACATTCCCAGGAAGAGTCATTGTATATGCTCAAAACTCGATGCCTAACAACTTCCCATGCATGATATCCCATTTCGAGAGATGAGCTTTCGACTTCCTTTTTCTGATCTCCAAGTGGCGGTTTTCCGACATCTCCTCCTGGCTACTTCGCATTTGTACCCTAACTCGATCGCCCTCATACGTGCTTTCGAGATCTTGTGCGACTATTTGAAGATAGGGGCGATAATTTCCTTGTTCTTCTACTGCTTCCATCTTTAGAGGAGCATATTTGGTACTCAATTTTGATAGGTTTCTTCAAACCAGGTGAATGGGAAATTGTTCAAGGCCTACTTGGAGTCTGCAAGACTCTTAAAAGATAAGTATATTTAATCCAACCCATGTCTGAGAGGGCGTTGTTGAATGTTTCTAGGAGTGCCAAATTGTTTTATGAAGAGGGGGGTCATGTCCTGAACGTATATGGAGAAAAGATGGTGAATTTGGTGACCAAATTCCACTTTCACTAGACGAGGAAGCACTATGATAAGGGAACCAACCTCTATATCTGGAAGAAAGGTCAGCGTGGTCCTGGGGATCAGGCTAGTCATGACCGTTTATCTGCCTTTTTCGTAGGAATCCCCCCAGTCCAGCGTGTGGGCAAAGGGGGAAGGCCGGTTATCGATGGAGACGGGAAATTGGTCCATGATCCTGGCTTGGTAGGCGTTAAGGAGCTCCTCAAGAGAGAAGATCTCATTGCGTACCTGGGTAGTTATCTTGTATTTCGATTAAATTTGTATGCATGACTTATTATTCTTGTATGCTGAACTCAAGTTATTGTTTCTTGCATAAAAAATGAATCTCGCTGCCGAGGGCATGGCTAAAGAAGCTATCATGAAGGTGAAGTAGGTGCAAAAGTCTGTCATACTCTCACCAGGTGATGCGGGGATACCTCCACAGTCGAGTTCAGACACATTGTTGATTGGTCCAGCGGCTGAGGCTCTCTCTCCCTAGCAGGTGTCTTCGAGGTTCAAAAGGAAACGTATCGAGGGCACGGTTGATCTGAAATGAGAAAAGGAAAAGGGGTGGTTCGATCTGCCTCCTTGTTGGCATAACAAGACCTTCTTCAGGGGAGCCACTCTGCAACTTCCCTGAGCCGATTCACTTTTGCTTGAAGAGTTAGATCGTTCGAGCAAGAGGGCGACGTTGGCTCGAGATGCTGGTGCCGTCATGAGGGTACTGGAGATGGTCATTGCATATATCGAGGGAGGTACTTCTCAAGAGGTCGACATGAGGAAACTACAGGCCAAGATGACGAATTCTAAGAAGGAATATGCCAGTGGGGAGGCTTCCTGAAAGGCAACGCTCGAGAGCTTGGCGAAGGTGACCGAGGAGTGCGACACCCTTCTTCTTAAGAAGAGAGATCTCGAGGAGCTAGTGGAGTCCCTGAGGACCGAATCAACTCCTACCAAGGATGATCTGGAAGAGGTCAGAGGTCTGAAGACCCGTGTTGACTTGGTTGCCCATCTTCTACTGGCCATGAATGTGGTCTGGCTAATGCTTAGGGGAGTTTTTATAATATGGTGGCGCAACACCATGTTCTGAATCCTGATTTTGAGTTTAACACGGTTGGAATGGGGCTCCATTACTATGTGTCAGACAGTAAGATAATCATTCTTTAGTTCCTTCAGACCGATGAGGATGCTTTTGTCGGGGAGCCTTCTTACGTGGAGCCTGTTTTTGAGGCTGATGCAAATGAGGAGGGACTTCAACCCGATGTCTGATAAGTTTATTGTTTCACTTTTCATTTCGGCATGCATGTTGTATTGTTGTAATTGGTTTTCCCGGGGCTTTGCCTATTTTAATGTAAGTTCCAAACAATCACGGTCCTTGTGGCCCCAATTTTGTTTACTTGAACAGGGGCCTAAGGCCTCGCTTATGTAATGATTTGTACAATTGAGGCCCTTGTAGTCGTATTTTAAAATTTCCGACTGTGGTGGTCATTCTTTTTTAATATGCATTGTTCAAGTGTTTTTTACTTTGCTTGTGCATGATTTACTGTCCGTTATGATAAAATGTTTTTATGCCCGTCTGCTTGAGACCATTTTTATTAAGAGTTTTTTAGGGGGTTTTGCTCATTATCATTATGGTTCGCCAGTGAGGGGAACTATTCGAATGACTAGGGTTAATATAGGGCAAGTGCAGAAACTCGGGTCTCATTTGGGGCCCAAGCTCGACGGCGTGAACTTCCCATCGCGAGTTGGGTGTTCTGCCATCGTGGTACGACAACAATGGAGCTCATTTTATTTTTCCATGTCGGGCTAAGAATATGCTCGTCAAAAAGAGTGGAGACTTGTGTTTTCATTTAATTAGGAGTGTTATGCTTGTACCTGGGCTTGCACGCATGGTCAAGAGTGATGTTCTCATCATTTCAATGGAGCATCCATACTTTTTTAGAGCCTTAACTATAATATTATTTAAGTTTTTCGGCGTTCCATGGTCTAGCGAGTTATTCGCCATTTAAGTTTTCTAAGTAATAGGCCCCGGTCCCTGTTTTTGCATGGACGCGATATGTGCCTTCTAAGGTCATGGCTAGCTTACCCTCACGAGATTCTTTGTGATTTATCTTAAGGACCAGGATACTGACTTCAAACTCTCACTGTATGACTTTGGAGTCATATTTTATGGCGATTTTTTTATTTGAGGGAAGCCTCCCGTAAGGATTCTCCAGTCCGGACTTCCTCGACAAGGTCGAACTCCTTTTGTAGGGCATTGTCATTCATTTCTATGTCGAGGGGTGCTTCAGTCCGTCTTGATGATTCTCTGATTTCAACGAGGATGACAACCTCGGTTCCATATGTCAGTCAGAAAGGGGTCTCCCCAGTTGATGAGTGAGATATTATTCGGTAGCCCCAGAGTACGCTGTGTAGATATTTGACTCATCTCTTCTTAGGTTTGTCTAGTCTTCATTTGAGACCTTATATGATTACCATGTTCTCCGCCTCAGCCTGCCCATTCATTTAAGTATGTTCGACAGAGGAAAAGTGTTGGACAGTGCCTAACTTTGTAACAAATTCTTAGATTTTCTTATCCGTTAATTGTGTTTTGATGTTGGTGATAATGGATTGTGGCACGCCGAATGTGGATAGGATGTTTTTTTTATAGAAATGGAGGAAGTTTTGCACCGTGATTATGGATAACACTTTTGCCTCTATCCACTTGGTGAAGTAGTCGATAACCACTATCAAGTATTTGTTTTGGTTGGTTCCGACCACAAATGGCCCGTGGAGATCCATGCCCAACCAAGTTAAGAGCCAGAGGGTGAGAGGGATTTGAGCTTGTTTATAATTGCTAAGTGCATATCCCCGTGACATTGGTATTTGTCTCACTTTTTTACATGCTCCTTGGCGTTGTGCTACATGGTGGGCCATTAGTATCCTACTCGCAATGCTTTCTTGATGAGGGGCTTTCCGCCCATGTGTTAGGCGCTGATTCCTTCATTGATCTCATGTAGGATGTGGGCGACTTTACTTTTGCCGATGCATTTGAGGAGAGGGATGGAGAATCCTCTTCTATATAAATTCCCTTCGACCAGAATGTAGAAGCAGGCTCTCTGTTAGAATACATTGACTTCCTTCTGATCGGTTGGTAGCTCCCCCTTTGTAAGGTAATTTTATACTGGGGTCATCCAATAGTTGTTGTCGCTGATGGCGAGCACGCCTAGATTTGAGATGGGTTTTTCGATGCTTGGTCGAGGAAGAATTTCCTGTATTACCGATTTGTTCCCTCTTTTCTTCTTCGTGATGGCTAACTTTGACAAGATATCTTCTCGAGAATTATGCTCGCGGAGAGCATGTTGTACCTCCCTAGAGTTGAATCTCTTCATTTTTTCTCAGGCTAGATTCCAGTATTTCGAGAGTTTGTAGTTTTTGACTTGGTATTCTCCTCATGCTTGAGAGGCAACAAGTTGGGAGTCTGAAGATTTTCACTTCCTCGGCCCCCAATTCTTTGGCCAGGCGGAGTCCTGCAAGAAAAGCTTCATATTCTTCCTGGTTGTTTGAGGTTGGGAAAGATAGAGTCAGTTATACTTTGACCAATATCCCTTCCTCTTTTTCCAGGACAATACCAGCCCCGCTTTTGGGGGAGTTGAAAGCTCCGCCCACGAATATGGTCCACTTGTGTGTACCATTTGTGGAGGCTGGAGAGGTCATCTCTGCTACAAAGTCGACCAATACATGCGCTTTAAGGTCTTTTATGCTCTCATATTTGATGTCTAACTCGGAGAATTCTAGTGACAATTTGAGCATCCTGCCTGCCATGTCAGGGAGACCAAGTAATTGCTTTATTGGTTGATCGGTTCAGACTACGACTGTGTGTACTAGGAAGTAGTATATCAGCCTTCTCGCTGCATTTATGAGTGTGAGGGAAACATTTTCTATCTGCTGGTATCTTACTTTAGGGCCTTGTAGGGCTTTGCTCGTAAAGTAGATGGGCTTCTGCTCTTCGGAGGCTTCCTGAATGAGAGCAGCACTAATGGCTGTTGTACCCCAAACTTTTCCCTCTTCATTTTTTAATTCTAATTGGCTTGTACTCTTGTTAGCATATACATGCATGCATATCATTGGATCTATACACATGGGATCAAGGAATTTCATTAATGCAACAAAGATCTCATATCTTTCAAAGCATGATGAGTTGTGAAATATTTGGGTGTCTTCGGTAAATTTAAAGTAGTGCGAATTGGAAAGAATACTTAAACCGGTATGATTTTAAAAGTTCGTATATCATGTTTGGAGAATGGTTTTGGGTTGATTCTTAAAGATTTGAAACCATTTAGATGTCCTCTCCATCTTTCATGTTCAGATCAAAAGTTAATTCTCGAAGAAAGGTCTCGGAATATGCAATTCTCTTGGAAGTTATACAGTGAAAAATACAAAGAAAAGTGTGCTGAATCGTGGTTTCGTATGCATTAGAAAATTCATAACTCCCGGCTAGAATGTCACATGTGTGCGGTTTTGATTTCCAAAATTTCGTCTTGATGACATATTGATGTCTTCTTTGGAAATCAAAATATGATTCACTAAGGAAGGACCAGTGAATTTTGAGTTTCTAAAGACATATTGGTGTGGAACCGGAATTCATGTGTATTAATGTTAGATACGGTAAAATTCATATCTCGTTTGATTTTCATCATATTGAGTTGATCCTGGAGGTGTTGGTTCACAAATTTCGTCTACAACCGTTTCTCTTTAGATTCCAAAGGCAAACAGTGACTCAAAGGATTTTGTTTTTAGTCTACTTCGCGCGCGACGCAATAAAATTCTGCATAAAAAATTATTTTTGTCTGACACCGTGTCAGTGAAGCTTCAAAAATTAATAACTTGCTTGTCGTTTATCGGATTGAAGTCGTTTTTTCAGCAATGTGTCACAAATTTTATTATGTTCATGTTTTTTATGTTGGAACTTTTTGAATATTCCGTACGGATGATGACATGGCACTTTATGGTCGTGTCGGGCTTACACTTTGAAGTCAAGGACCAATCCAATTGCACATCCAAGGTCCAATTATCTAACACTATATAATCTTGAAATCTTAATTTTTAAAGAGGGAGGGGGGGGGGGGGGGGGGGGGGAGGCTCTCATAATTCACCAATTCTCAAAAACACAAGTCTAACAATTCTCTTAATTTTCAAGGATCAAATCAAAGTTTTCCCTACTTTTTAATCAAGAACACAATAACAATTTAATCAAGAATCCAAAGTCAACATCAAGAGTAATTCTTCTCCGATCTTTGATCCGTTTGTTGTGATCTCTATACCTAAGCCTCCTATTCATTCCTATCGGTGAATTTTCTTGAATTAAGCACTTTTGGAATAAGTGATTATTTGAGAAGCACTTTTTTGATCAAGCATGAATTGAATCTAGGTTGAATTTTGATTTGAGAACTTAGATCTAGTGCTAGAAGTGTGAATTGATTTGACAATCATGTGTAAATTCGAAATTGGATAATTGAATCAAGTGTTTATTTGACTTAAGTGATTGCTTCATAAAAATGCTTAATTATTAAATCAAATGGTTGATATTGCATGAAGCCTAATTTTTGATCTTATATCAATCATGTGTTATTTGAATCTAAGCCATGGATTATGCCAAATCATGTGTTGAATGTATGGAGACTTTGTGTTTGATTAAATATCCAAGCCATTGAAAATGCTCAAAAATCTGTTAAAATTTCCTCTGAAATGAGGATAACCGGTCACCCAATTATGGTAACCGGTTACCATCCATTTTATTTGCAAAAAAATTCAAAACTGTTACGTGGTAATCGATCACCCAATTGTGGTAACCGATTACCCCAAGTCAGAAGCAAATTGCCAAAATCTTCAAAGTTTTGGGAACCAGTTACCAAAATATGTTAACCGGTTACCTCAAGTATGTAGCTCTTTTCTCAGATTCGTGAGTTAGGGTAACGGGTTACTCAAATCCTGGTAACCGGGTTCCCAGGCCAAAAAACAACAACTTCCTCTTTTTATTTTGCTCATTTCTTATTATGTTTTCTCTTTTGGTTTAGTTTTTCCTTGTTATTTTTGACATGTGTGTTGGTTGTGCAAGTACTCGTACTAAGTAATTCTCATGATGATATTAATTCATATTCCACTTTATTTGAGGAACATGAATTTAATATCCTATTTGGTCTGTATCTCACTTTATTTGTGAGATACATATGCGATTCAAACAAGTTTACGCTTTGATCCTCTTGACTGAAGGAAAGCACATATTTGTTGTGTTTTTGTCTGGATTGTATTTTTATGTAGGATGACTTTTGAGATGGTGTCTGATACACATCATTTTTTGTGATTTATTTTCACACCATTTGCTTCGAGGCTTATATTGGACATCTGATGTCTGAATTTCTTTGTTTGGTGATGCTAGCTTACTCGAAGTTCTACGAGTTTCTCATTTTTTGCTTTCTTTCTATGAATTATTATCCGTTTGGTATTGCACCACTTCCTTTTTATTTCTTTCACTCTTTACAGTTTTCTAGATAGTTCTGGGAGCCCCCATAGTGGCAAAGTCGCTGTTTAAACACCTATAGCAGGAACTCCGCACTTTATTTGCTATATGTGTTATGCTTGTGTTTGCTTCCTTGGTTGTTGATCGATGAGTCACTTAATTTATAAATTGAGATCACGACTTCACTCTCAGTGCATGCTCCCTATAGGATTTTATTACTTTCCTTTGTTTGTTGTTGATCGATGAGTCACTCAATTTCGAAATTGAGATCACGACATCGCTCTTAATGCATGCTCCCTATAGGATTTTATCGCATTCCTTTATTTCTTGTTGATCGATGAGTCACTCAATTTATAAATTGAAATCACGACTTCACTCTCATTAGATGTTCCCCATAGGATAGTTTTGTTAGACTTTCTTTGGCATGTTAGCCTGGATAGAATTTCTCTAGGTATGCTCTCTTGAGCCTTTTGATTGTTGATTTATTTTCCTACTTGATCCTTAATATCTTGGTTAGGCATTTGCCTTGGGTTAGCATGCGCTACTCATGACATATTATGTGTGATCTCTTGAGCTATATCTCTTGAGCCCATTGATTTTCTTACTTAATTTCATCTTTGTGTGCATATTTTGAGATGATATACCCTCAGCATATTCCCTTAGGAGCTCTCGATTCATCTATAGATTATGATTTGAGATTGACATAATTCTAGGTGATAGATCCTTGCTATGCTTCTTTAGGACTTCTTGATGCATTTATAGATGATGATTTGAGATAGACATTAGGATTGTTATCCATGCATGTCAACATAGGGTAGAGACTTCCCTTCAAAACTAAACTTTAGGATCAATCATTGTATGATAACATTAGGGATTAGATTTAGATAGTCTCCCTTAGATGTTTTCTTTTCTTTTGCATCCTTTACATATAAAACAATAACCTTCTTCTTTTCTCGGAAAATGTGTAAAACATATAAAACTTTTAAATCCTTTTTAAGGTAAAAAACACCAACCAATCCATTTCTTTTTTCCAATTGGATTTTCTTTTCTAAGAGTATGTTAGTTCCTTTCCGCTACAGGTCGTAAGTCTCCAAAGGTCGAGCCGTGGTGGAATGATTGAGTCTAAAATTATTCAAACACAATCCTATCAAAACAAGTAAGCCAAACTACGACTGCTCTGATTCCTTAAAAGGGATACATAGGCATTGCGGTAGGGTCTGAACAAGCACAACTTTATTTTCCCTACATTGTTTTCTCTTTTCTTTTGCATGAATTCCCTCTTTATTTTTTACTTTAAACCTTAGACATAGACTTTGAACACACCCTTAGAATAACATGAGTGGATACTGTAGAGTACTACGGGCGTGTGGAGTGCTAATACCTTCCCCTTGCATAACAAATTCTCTTACTCTATCTCTCGGTCGTCTGACCATTATTTCACCCTTCTCAGGTTTACTCGATGTTTTCCTTTCCCTTCCCGTGGGATAAAAAATGTTCGATGGCGACTTTATTGATGTCATTATCAGTTGACAGTTCAACTAATTCTTTCAGCTAGCGACTTCACTGGGGACAGATTGACCTATTGTTGGTCCATCCCGGAGTCGATCCTAGCTCTTGTTT
Source organism: Vicia faba (assembly GCA_948472305.1). Lineage (NCBI taxonomy): Eukaryota > Viridiplantae > Streptophyta > Magnoliopsida > Fabales > Fabaceae > Vicia > Vicia faba. The sequence goes on from OX451739.1 coordinate 1,332,350,084, forward strand.
TTCTTTTATTTGGGTGTTTATTTTTATGCTTTCATTTTATACATTTGTACATGTTTATCTGAGCATATGTTTTCATTGCATTTTATCACTTTTCATATATTAGTGATACTACTGTGCTGGATCTATTTTTATGATTGAATGGGGGTTACTATTAGGTAAAAGGCCCAATACCTAGGCCAAGTAACAACTATAGGAACCCTAGAAATAAAGTGGAACATGAACGACTAGTTGACTTAGGTTTCACTATTTCCGCCATGTCGTCCACGCTCAAATTAGGTATAAATGAGGGGCTATCATTTTCATGTAGGTGATACAATGATAGTTTTTCAAGAGTACCCTTGATACTGGGTTATCCGACCTTACCCTGACCTAGTTTTCACCCATGAGTAGGGAGGGACTTGATTATCACAGGTATAGTTGGTGACTATGTACAGTGGGTGACTATGTTTCGATGGTGACTATGTTCATATGGTGACTATGTTTTGTGGATGATCGCCTTGTTCTGATGGTTCTCAGAATCATTTTCTGAGTTCTAGTCCATTGACTAAGAGGTTCATTTGGGTTTATGTTCCAAAATTCTGAGAAGTTGGTGCATGTATATACATTATATGTCCTCATGAATGGTAATCTAATACCAACTCAACTTGCCGACACTTATTACACCATACATTCCCGGCATGGGAAGAAAGGGAAAGTTATATGTTGAGCGATTGTGCTTTATGAATGGTTGATGATGCACATGCGTACAAAAGGGCCTCTTGTCCATATTTCTGAGTAGTCTTTGTGGTCTCAGTGTATCACGGGACTTACTTCGTATGATATTGTTTGGCAAAGCATGATGGGCTTGAAAGAGATCATTATAGGGTGTGGAGAATTCCCTAATGTTGTGCTCATGGGAACAAGGGGCTGCATTAACTATAATCCTATCTTGGCATGCCATCAATTAGGATTCACGATGATGGATAGACCCATTGATCAGGAAGTGATGGAAACTGTTTATTTCCGTAAAGGGGAAGATGCAATTTTGCTTGAAAAGGGTGAAAGTGGCATGGGAACACGTTTGCCTTAAAGGGAAAATTTCTTTTAGCCAAAATGGAGGTGTAGCTCATGATACCTATACCAGTTGGATTAAGGATCATGTGAAAGAGATACCGCTACCTCACAAAAAGGGGAGTTTTCTATATCCTCAACCTGACTTTGACCCATTAATTGACGGTCAGGTGGATGATTCTTTATCTCGTGTTGAATCATCTTCTGTGTAGCTTGTGCCAGGAGGATAGGAATTTGTACCTATGGTGTGTCTTAAGAATTTCAAGGTTAAAAATCTCAAACTCCAAGCTAAACAGGAAGAGATGAACATGGATCTTTCTTTTGCCTTGCAAGATAAAAAGAAGCTTATGAAGGAGGTTAAGTTGAAAGACCAATTTCTAGAAAGATATGGTTTGCTTGAGTGGTCAAAGAAGTTCAAGGTCGAGGGTTCTGGTACAACTAGTCGACAAGTTGACGAATTATTGATTAGTCAGCAAGAGATAGACAGGCTTCGGTTGGCTAAATACAAGTTAAAAGTTAAATATTGCGAAGATGTTAAGGCTTTAAAGATAAAGCTCTGAGAAAAAGATGTTTGGTTGAGTTAAATGGTGAAGGAGATAACAACGATCAAAGCTCAGGCAGAAAACCAAGGCAAGATTCCAACAAAGGAAACTGAAATGGGAAACGCGGATCCCAAAGATTGGGAGCTAAAGTACCATTGTTTGTTGGCTTTGATGAATAAGAAAGGCTTTGTGATTGAAGATTCATTTTCAAAGGATGATTAACAAAGTGATCATGCTTCTCAGAGGAGTCTTTTCGACAATTTCTTTTCAGTTTTACTTATTGATAAGATCACTGCCAGACTTAATTGACGGAATCTTTATGATGTTTGACTTTATTTGTATTAAAAATATTTTGTATGGATGCTTGTTTGATTCTATGATATGAGCATTTTCTATTCAGATGTTTTGTCTATAGTTGCTTTGTCTTTTTGTTTATCCTATTACTTATTGATGCTTGATGAAGGAATGCAGGATATTCTTGGAAATTATAAAACATTTCATGTATAATCATTCATCCATGCATATCATATCATGACAGGTCGCTCCGACATGTTTTCTTATCTGTGATCTGGATTTATTTTCAGAGATTACTACATCAAACTCTTATTGTTATAACACTCAGAGCACTTCCAAGAGATAAATGGAACAAATTCAAGCATATGTTGTGGCTATGGGTACAAGGATGGATACTCGAGTTGACCAGTTAATGGAGATCATTAAGAATATGGCTCGTCAGCAAGAGGAAATGAGAGCCATGATTGTGAGGCCTGCTGGAATTATGAACAATGGTGGTGAAACTTTGATTGTGAATTTGCAAGGGGTCGTCATCAACAATCCAAATGGAACTCCGGGTGCTCAAAATATGGTTGAGAATCTGGGTGGTGCTTGAAATGTGAATCTGGATTCGAATGTCGGTTTAAATATTCATAACGGTCAGCCTGTAAATCTCAGCAATATTGCGAGTGTAATACTGTGGGAGGACTGACTTTTAGGTTTTGCATTTTATCGCAAATGTTGCGGATAGAAAGAGTCTCCACCGACTTTTCTTTTATCCAATAAAGGAAAGGGTGAAAAGAATAGGAAAGACCTTTAAGAATTTTCTGAGTAAGGGGGGTAGGTTATGAAAAGGGAAGGTGTTAGCACCATTTTCATCCATAGTTATCTATGGGATCTTAATCACTAGCTCACTTTTTGAAAATGCTTTGTGTTTATGTGTTTGAAAATATTTTGAAAATATGTCTATGTGCGGAAAACTTTGTAATGATTCTCGTATCATTGAGAACGCATACAAAGTGTCTATCTTTGAAAATATTTTTAGAAAAGAGTGTATATGTGAGAAAAGTTTTTATTTGTGAGTAAGCGACTACGAGCTATCTACCTACTCAAAAGGTCTTTGTTCTTTTCCTCCTTTCCTTTAGATAGTTCTATCCCACCATAGTTAGTAGGTAGCCCTATCATTGGATGTTTGAGGGACATGTGTGGGTCATCGTATAGTCACGAAGGAAACTCGTAGGATACCTTAGCAATTATCATAAAATCCTAAGATCGTTTACCGAGGCAGCATTAAAGGGTCATCGAGGGACTACGATCTTTTAACCAAAGGATATTTGCTAAAGCATCCCATGTTCGATAGACGTGACTGTTTAAATCCGAGGCAACAAGTGAGGGTCACCCTGGAGGTACGCATGTGCGAAGTGTTTTGAATTTAAGTATTTGTCTTGAGATTAGGCTTTCTAACGTTAGTTTTTTATGTCTTGCCATGCACGCTTAATTAATCTAGCAGTTAAGTATCTATAAGTGCAGAAAAATAAAAATGCAGGAAATAATCTACGCTATTACATCGCTTCGGGGATGGGGAGTACAAACCATAAATTGGGGAAGAAAGCAATAAACTCTAATTATCTATTACAAACTTTCAAACAATTACAATATTGGAAAATAATGCGAAAAAATAATTGAGCGCGCGGAGATTGTGAAAAAGTGTGATTAGTTAATAAAAGATAATTAGATAAATATTTGAAGTGTAAAATAAAAAATAAAACCCAATTCTATTTAATTCATTAGTTAATCATTTAAAATAAATCAAAGTGTGATTAAATTAATTAATTTTAATTATAAAATTTTAATTAATTAAAAAACCTAAATCTAATTTTTTTAATGATTTTATGATTTTTAATGATTAAATAAAAAAATGATTAAAAAGAAATAATTAATTAAAACAAAAAAATAAAATCAAATGGGCCTGATGTGAAAAAGGAATTTGAAGGGGTGTGAATATGAATTTCATAGGTTCAAATCAGAGAGCCCAGGCGTGCTACGCTAGATCTAGTGAGGGTGGTTTCAGGAGGTGCATCATGGGGCTTGATTTGAGTCCATTAGATCTGGATCTGATGGTGATGATGGAGGAGGTGCATGGCATGCACTTTGAATAGCTTGTAAAGAATTTGTAATAAAATAACATGAAAAATCAAAACGTCTCAAGCCTAGATTGAACCCGGGATCAGGCGTATGAGAGACTTAAGAGCAAATGCGCTGCCACTAGGGTGGCCTGTACATCTGAGATATAGATCAAACAAAAAATAATATAATTCAAAATGAAAGCTAATATTAGACAAAAAAATGCGTGCGTGTTAAGTGGACCCTTGGGATTTGAACAAACCAACTATAACTCTCCATTATACCACGCGGTCAGTCAAGGGTTCAAACCACCGTTATGGTAGTTTCCACTTTCTTCTCCGACAGGGAGAAATTTTGGAACCTGCAAAATATGAAAAATCAAGGCAAACAAAACATGCTATCCCCCTTAAAATTTCCTCCTGAATCTGAATATGAGATCTATTTAGGCTGAAAGTCCTTGTAACATGGGTTTCGAATGAAAAACCCTAACACGATTCTAAAATGGTGGATCCAGGTTTGGACGTTACCAACTCCATGCGATGGCTGCAACATGTTCTAAAAATTCACATGCATTGATCTATATGGTTAGAAAATAAAAAACACACAATATTAAAAATATGATTAATGGAAAAAAATTTCAACCGAAGATCATGAATATGGTCGTTTCAAGCATGAAAGGCCTTTGAAAAATGACTATACTTACTCTATAGATACTCAGGAGGTGAATGATGGCCTTAATTTTGAGTAGGAACCACTGGGAATTAAGTTACAAATTTTTGCAATTCCTTTGGATATTTGTGATTTTTTTTAGTGGCTCTTTGGTCAATGATTTCATGTGTAAACTTGATCTGAAGCTTGCCTTTATATAGAGGAAAAGAATAGCTCATCAAATATGGCATGAGATCATGTAATCAAGCCATGGTTTAAACAAGATCAAACACTTTTAAAAATTTCCAAACTTGAAATATCTCTTTCCTTCTTTAAGTTTGCACGATTTTGGCAAGTTCAAAACAGGCTAGCATGAGTTGTATGGGCCTGTAAATGGCTCATCATATGCTTGGCCCAAAGATTTTGTATTTTATTTATTTATTTATTTTGAATTTATTTGAATAAAAACAAAATAATAAGAAAATATAAGGCAAGGTGTGAATGAACTTAGGAGTCTTTCACAAGGTTATGGTCATGTTTGAAGTCCGAAAAATTAGGTCACAAGTCCAAAATTTCAAGTTTGCACATTTTGCATTTCATACATTTCTTCAAAATTTCCCAACTTGTGAAACCTATAACTTTCTCAATTTTCATCTTTTGAAGGTGATATTTGACTTTTTGAAAATCTCAAGATGTCCCCTGCAATTTTTCTTTTTATCATTTTTACATTTGGAGACTTTATCTTGATGTAAATTGCCTTGACAAAAAGTGTATTTTTGTTGACTTTTGAAAAGACCTATAATGTATTAGCTCATATGTTTCAAATTAAGAAGTTTTGGACTTGATAAAAAATTAAAAGTTGTAGTGAATTGAATTTCCTTCAAAATGGGCTTTGGTTGGGGAAAAGTTAATGAAGCATGTGAAAGTTATGTTTGGTCAAAGTTTAGTTGACTTTTCCTAAGGAAAACCCTAAGTTACCAATTCTTAACTTTTTATTATTTGAGGGCTTTCCTTGGGGAATCATGATCAACCCTTGATTAAATGATGAATATCCCTTCAAAATGTTGATGTTGACCAAAAATCTTAAAGTTTGACTGTATGTTCCTCACAATTGACTTTTTACCCAATACAATTGACTTTCAATCACCTGAGCCATTGACTGAGCAAACTTGTGATGCAAGACTTGAAACTTGACATGAGAATTTTTGAAGACCTACGATGAACCATGAAAACCATTTGAGAACATTGAAACCCAATCTTCCTTGAGAAACATAAAACCCTAGTTGTAGACCCTTGGCTTAGGGTGAGCATCTTGACTTGTCAACCCTTGAGATTCTTGAGTATTTGAGAACCACTAAAGAATGTCTTGAAGAAAATATGAGGGAAAATTTTGGGGTACAATAGCTTTCCCTGTTCAATCTTCTTAAACCTGAAGAGTTATATTGGCATGTCCGCCATTCGCAACTTCAAGGTGGAAGATAATTGAACACATAAGTGCCCAAAAATTTTCACTCACCGATGCACAAAGTAACACTGTTGGTTGATTGTACCAGGAATAAGATTATAGATGCCATTTGGATAGGTCACTGTGGTTTGTTAGAGATGGGATTATAGATGCCATCCAAAGTAACCATTGACTTCAAATGGAAGAAGTATCAGAATAAGTCCTTGCTTGATTTAATCTGAGCCAGAAGATGTCTGTGCCTGACCTTAACTGGAAGAAGTATCAGAATAAATCTATGGTTGATTTAAACTAAGCCAGAAAATGTCTACGACCATCTTCAACTGGAAGAAGTATTAGAATAAATCTATGGTTGATTTAATCTGAACAAGAAAATGTTTATCTTTGAGAATAACTTTAACTGAAAGAAGTATCAGAATAAATCTATGGCCGATTTAAACTGAGCCAGAAAATGTCTACGATCGTGTTCAATTGGAAGAAGCATCAGAATAGATCTACGCTCGATATAATCTGAGCCAAAGATATCCACGCTCGTCTTTATCTGGAAGAAGTATCAGAATAAATCTATGTTCGATTTAATCTGAGCCAAAAAATGTTTATCTTTGATAATGACTTTAATTAGAAGAAGTATCAGAATAAATCAATGGTCAATTTAAACTAAGCCAAAAATTGTCTATGCTCGACTTTAACTGGAAGAAGTATCAAAATAAATCAATGGTCAACCTAAACTGAGCCAAAAATTATCTATGCTCGACTTTAACTGGAAGAAGTATCAGAATAAATCTATGCTTGATTTAATCTAAGCCAGAAAATGTCTACGATCATCTTCGAATGGAAGAAGTATCAGAATAAAGCATTCCTGCCTCATGACTGTTTTATTTCTTAAAGGCAACCAAAGTAGGATACGCTATAGGTGCTTGTGTGAAATTGTGTTCAATTCAGTTATTTATCTTTTTGTTAAGTTTGCTAACGTTTAAATATCAGTCTTTTCATACACGCCTAGTACTAGCAGTTAAAAATGTACATAAAATAAAGTGCGGAAAGCATAAATCTAGACTATTACATGGCTTTCGGGGAGGGAGAATTACACTGTACAAAATGGGGGAGAAAAAAAAGGAAACTGTAAAAAGCCCTATTTAATCTATTACATACCAGTATGCAGTTACATTATTAGAAAAATGCAAAAATAAAATAAACGAGCGCAAGATAAAACAATACGTCTAACAAACTAAGAAAAATTCTTTTTGAAGAAAAATCTCTTTTTTTTTTTGGTTTTGTTAAAGAAAAATTAATTCTAAATTTAATTATCAAAAATAAATATTAAATGGAAAATTATTCTAGGTTATAAAAGAAAAACTAATCCTAATATATTTTTTGTATTTTTGTTATGAAAAGAAAATGATTAAATTAAATTCTAAGTTCTAGTTCATTTTAAATTTAAAAAATAGTTAAAACTTAATTAATCAATTAATTAAAGAAATTAAAAGTCTATGCCTAATTTTTTGTGTGTGAGTTTTTAGATTATTTAGTTAATTAAATAAAAAAGGAAAACAAAATAAAAAATAAAAATACAAACAAAGCAAAAAATATCCAAATGGGCTGGGATGCTGAAAGAAAAATAGGGGGTGTTGTTGCTGAAATGTCAGACCCATGTGTTGAAGCCTAGATTGCTCTATTGGATCCAGTGAGGACTGGCCTTAAGGGTGCATGGTGGATCTCCTTTCAAGGCTCTTGGCTTCTAACTTGATTGTGGTCTGATGGTGCAGGATACTCTTCTAGCCATGTGGACTACTGGATTCTGTATGAAATATCATGAAAATGGAAAACGTTGGACCTGGGATTCGAACCCAGGTCCTCTCCCTTCATACAAACGCGCTTTGCCAACTGAGCCAACTGTCCATTCATTAACCAATAACACATAACAATATTATGTATAAAAAAAGAGATCAAATGTATTCAAAAAAATGAAGCGCGCGTTGGATTTGAATAAGCTAATGGAGGGCCGCCAACACATCGTCTTCTTCCTCCCTCTATCGTCTTAGATTATAATACCTATAGTGACAATTTTTTGTCCGTCACTGTAAACCCTGCATTTGAAACAAGTACAATACGCAAAATAAATTTACTTTTAGGCCATGGGTTGATTGCTCTCAACCCCCTGAACACGATAGGGCCCTTAGTTTAGGCTAATTTTTCCTGTTATGAAAATCCCCAATTCTAAAGATCAAACCCTAGAAATGGTAGTATGAGATCCCGACACCCAAACTGCAATCAAACTAAATCAAAAGCTTGCAAATTCTCAAAAGGTTAAATATGCATGGTTAAAACACATTAATATTGTATGAATTGTACAAAATGAATTCAAAAAATGGAAGCAAACCGTGATGAATGGAGAACGCGTTTGGCAATGCTTCAAGGCTTGGAAATGGTTGGGGCAGCTTCAGGGAACCTCCGGGAATTGATTGGGATCTTTGGTTTGGACTAAGGGAGGCTAGAACTTGAAATTAGAGTTTGACAACTTTGAACCTTTATTTTTAAAATATGTAGGAATTCTCGAGGCTCTGTGTCTGTCCTTGGAACTGGATAATGGCTTGTTTATATAGAGAGTAGTGAGGAGACAAAGAAACAAAGGCAAAAACCATCATGATTATGTGGTTTCAAAACAATGAATACAAAGTTGTAAACTTGGCCAAAAGCATGGGATTTTGTCCATTTTTCAAATTTGCATGAATGTAGACATGCTGGTCTTGCTTCACATGAAATTTGGGGCCTCTCCATGCATCAAACCAAGCCCAAATGATAATGGCCCATATATTTTGCAATAATTTTGATTTATTTGATTTTTAATTAAATAAAATTAATATAAAATAAAAATAAAATAAAGACTATGCAAAAATGGTTTTAGGGGTCCTCTATAATCTTAGAAAGATGTTTGAAGTCCAAGAAAATGAGCCATTGCCTTAAAAGCTCAAATTTGCTTAATGCACATTTCTTGAAATTTCCCAAATTTTCCCAACTTGGGAAAGACATAACTTGCTCAATTTTGATTTCATGATGATGATATTTGACTTTTTGGAAAGCCAAAGATGTCTAATTCAATCCCTCTTTTTTTATCAATTTTTCATTTGAAGATGTTATCTTGATGTAAAAGGTCTTGGAAAAAAGTGGCTTTTATTGACTTTCTAAAAATGACCTGTAATGTATGAACTTGTATCTTTCAAATGGTGCATTTCTTGGACTTTAGGGCTGAAGAGAAGTTGTAGGGAATTTAATTCTCTTTAAAATGAGCTTTGGCTGGTGAAAATGGATGAAGTATGTGAGAGTTATGCCTGGTCAAAGTTTGGTTGACTTTTCCTATAAAAAACCTAACTAGCAATTTTTTGACTTTTGATGAATTAGGAGCATTTCTTGAGGAATACTGATTAACCCTTGATCAAATGATGGATATCACTTCAAAATGTTGATGTTGACCAAAAGACTTGAAGTTTAACAATACATAGGCCACAATTGACTTTTGACCTAACATAGTTGATTTTCAAGCTTTTGAGCAATTGACTGAGCAAACTTGTTGTGCAAGGCATGAAATTTGGCATGGATAATATTGAGGACATATTAGGATCATGGGAAACATTTGAGACCATTTGAGCTCACACATCTTGATGAAAACTGAAACCCTAGTTAGAGGTTCATTTCCTTAGGAGGAGAATTTGTCTGGTCAGTTCTTGGTCAACCTTGAGCAATTGAGGATCTCTAGGAGTATGTCTTGATAAAAATGAGAGGGAAAATTTTGGGGTACAACATATAGGATCGAAGAACATCATGAAGAACGGATAAAATTTGAGCCTTTATATTTTGTTTCTTAAACCGTGAACTAGGCTAAGTTATAACCCTTAAAAGTCCTAGCTGAAGCATAGGTTAGTCCGAAAGCATACTGTTACAAAAAGTATCTTGACTGCTGTAGGGTTCGCTATAAATCCTGAGCTGATATCACACTTTTACAAAATTTGTTTGTTTTACTAAAAAATGAATTTTCAAACTTCAAGACAGACATAAGCTTTGCATTCTTTAAATACCATTGTTTGCATATGACTATTTGTTCAATAGCAAAGAAATTCACACGAGGGATATTCGATGAATAGAAATCCTCTCAGTGAACATACTCATCTCAGATGGAAAGACATTCTAGTAATAGGCCTTTCATAATCAAGGGGCATAACATGGTGTCCAACTGATCTAGGGAAGTCAAGTCAAGGTTTAAGGAATCTCTCAAAAATGCCAAATAGCCAACGGCAAATATCCATCTGAATCACTTGGGGCATTGGACATGAATTCCAACAATGAATCATGTACGATCAAACAAACATCTTCTAGCAGTGTGACAATACTTACTATTATGGACAATGATAATCCTCCGTACTCGGTGAACATGGACATAGTCGGAAAATACTACGCATGAGAAAAGACCCGCTAGGTTGACTGACCTAGGAAAAAATAAGGGCATCCTGGCGAACCAAAAGAGTTCGGGCAAAAGTTAGGGATATACATATGAAAAAATTTGTACACCCGACAAGTCGAAAACCTGAAAAGGAGGCTTGGGCGAAAAAGGGTATCCCGATGGACTGAAAATATGAAAGGACAGTCCAGGAAAAAGTTAGGGATTAAAGCGTATGACTACGTCTCGTCATATCATCACTTGTCTATCAGTAGAAGGTTTATCACCCCGATCAGCATTCACCAAGGACTCCAAGAGTTGGGATAACAATCAAACCATCTACAAAATCCCTGACAAATATTTTCTCTAGCAAGTACCGAGGCAGGGGCATTCTACTACAACTGCCATATTCTCAGCATGTAGTCTAATGATGCCAGGTGTTCTCATATCCTTGGTGGAGAAAGAATATCCAACTACTGCTCCGACATCTAAGAAAATATTCCCTAGTGAAGTCACCAAGCTTCTTAGGATTCCCCAACGAGATTTCACAAAATCCCCAAACAGTGCACAAAGTTTTCCTTCCCCAACATATTTATTTCTATAACAACAGAAATCTATCTCCCAGCATTTAACTTCAACACATTTGAAGACCTACATTCTTCACCCCATCTACAATCAGAGATTTATTTTCCCTAATTCTGTAACACTGCAATAGAACAACCAACACGTTCATACATTGCATTCATACATCACTCTACAAACATCATAGATTATGCAACACAAATGAATATATCAAAATCTCATTTATTTCGAGAGCATCATGAAATTCATACATCATGATATTGCATGAAACTTATTTTACCTTTTCATGTTAAATTAGCAGACAGACAAACATTATCAACTTATGCAGCAGGTCGAAGATTAATGCCTGAAACCAGATGGGGAAGTTATCTACACGACCAAGTGGTATGAATTTCCGAACCAAGACGGGTTTACCAACAAATACAGCAGGCCACAGATTAATGCCCAAAACCAAACGGGGAAACTATCTATGTGGCCAACATTTTCAAGTTCCAGATTAATACCTGTAACAAGCCAAGAGAACTATCTGTGGACGACATACTGTAGATTAATACCTGTAACAAGCCAGGAAAACTATCTACATGAAGAGATTGAAGACTAATACCTGTAACAAGCCAGTAAAATTATCTTTCTTTCTCAGGTCAGAGATTAACACCTGAAACCAGCCAGGACAACTATCTCGACGACCAACAAAAACCAGTTCCAGATTAATACCTGTAACAAGCCAGGAGAACTATCTGTGGACGACCGATTATAGATTAATACCTGTAACAAGCCAGGAGATCTATCTACATGAAGAGATTAAAGATTAATACTGGTAACAAGCCAGGAAAACTATCTTTCTTTCTCAGGTCAGAGATTAATACTTGTAACAAGTCAGGACAACTATCTCAGCGACCGACAATTTCATGTTCTAGATTAACACCTGTAGCAAGCCAGGAGAATTATATGTGGACTACCGACTGTAGATTAATACTTGTAACAAGCCAGGAGAGCTATCTACATGAAGAGATTGAAGATTAATACCTGTAACTAGCCAGGAAAACTATCTTTCTTTCTCAGGTCAGAGATTAATACCTGTAACAAGCCAGGACAACTGTCTCAGCGACCGACAATTTTAAGTTCCAGATTAACACCTGTAACAAACCAGGAGAACTATTTGTGGACTACCGACGGTAGATTAAAACCTGTAACAAGCTAGAAGAGCTATCTACATGAGGAGATTGAAGATTAATACCTGTAACAAACCAGGAAAACTATCTTTCTTTCCCAGGTCAGAGATTAATACCTGAAACCAGACAGGACAACTATCTCATACCGACAATTTTTAAGTTCCAGATTAATACCTGAAACCAGACATTACAACTATCTGTGAATAGCTGATCTATAGATTAATACCTATAACAAGTCAGGAAAAATATCTACATGACCAAATGAAGCAATCTTACATGGGTTCCTTCTCATCATCTTGATGCAGTCTAACATGGACTCACCCCGAAGCAACCTTACACGAGTTCCTTCTCATCATCCAGATGCAGTCTAACACGGGCTCATCCTGAAGTAATCTTACACGGGATCCTTATTAACTTTCCAAATGCAGTCTAACACTGACTCATCCTGAAACAGCCCCACACATGCTCCTTCTCATATATCTCCGGATGCAGACTAACACAGAATCATCCTGGAACAGGCCTACACAGGCTCTTCCTAATACATTTTTAGGTAATGGTTAATTCCATTATCCCCAACAAATTATTGTGAAGCCTGGATTTCAAACAGAAAACAACAAAATTTCATCTCTCTAGAGATAACTCTTCAGCAGAGCCTTGGACAACTGAAGTTCCTAGATTCTATTCCCCACAGAGTTTTCCTCAAGCAGAAGAACAACAGAAATCCACATTCCCTAGTGGAGTCCTCCTCAGACAGCAGGAACAGGAACCCCCAAGGAAACCTCTGAGGAAGTCAACATCTACTTTGGATGGCATCTTTAAGCCCATCTATGACGACTCTCCGTCATCTTCTCCAAATGGCATCTGTAAGCCCATTCCCGCCATCATAAACCATTAGTGATACTCCATGCGAGTGCAAATTTATGGGCACTCTAGTGTTCAATCATCTTCCACCTTCAGATCACGAAGGCAAACAAGCTAATCTAAATCTTCAGATTTAAGAAGATTGAACAGGGGCAGCTGTTGTACCCCAAAATTTGCCCTCTCATGTTTTTAAAGATATTTTCTTACATGGTTAGTTACAAACACTTTCCTAAAGAAAAAGATTTTTTTGTGAAGATAACCAAGTGTCTTTCGATTGGCATCTTGACAAGCTTCTATTGGGAATCTAAATCCTTCAAGCAAGCTTTGTTTCAAAGTCTTCGATTAAGCATTTGGCACTCTTCGATGTAGGTTTGATTCATAAGCTTCGAGTGGGCATTGGGTCCCCCTTCGATCATGTTCAAATCACAAGGCTTCGACTGCACATTTACTACTTCAGGCTTGCCTTCGATTCACAAGGCTAAAGGCCTCTTCAAGTTCCCTTCGATTCACTAGGACAAAAGCCCATTCATGCTTGCCTTGGATTCATAAGGGCAAAGGTTTATTCTATGATTTCCTTCAATGTATAAGGAAAAGACTTCCTTTGTGCTTTATTTCAAGGCCAAGACCCCTCAACACAGTTTATGCACTATGACACACAATATGACCCCTTTGAAAGAGAACTCCAAAAGTCCATTCAAAAGACACATATTGTTGACCATTCAATGGATACACATAATTAATGAATGCAAGTTTGTCTTATGATGGGTCTTGGTCCTACATGTAGCCAGGCCTAGGCCTCTTGTGCAAAGGCATTCGAAAGAAGTGACAAAGGAGGCTTCGATTGACAAAATAAAGTTCTCACTTGGGGGTAGTTGAATCAAACAGCTAAGGAAAATAGATGGGTCCAATCTAAAGCCATTCGAAGGACATGTAAATGATCCATTCAAAGAAGCAATTCAAAGGCGCATTCGAAGGACACATAATGTTGTCTGGAAGAAAGGGGTTTGGTCAAAGATTAGATCTAGTTGTCGAAAATGAAAGAGAAATATGCAAGGATGTTGGCTGGCACAAAATCCCACATATTGCCATAATCAAGATTCATGCACAAGCATTCATACTAAAGGAAGCTTCGATTAACCTGGAGAGAGTTTTTGTTGGGGCTAGATGAGTAGGGGCTTAATCGAAGAGGCTCCAATGATAAGGCTTGATCCATTCGAAGGAGACAATTCTGGCCCAATCGAAGAGCAAGGATAAGGGGTACTTCGAAGGCATGATTAACAAGTGTCCTTCGATTGGCATATCAGAGCAAGATCAAGCAATCAATGCAGAAGCTAACTGATCGAAGAAGCTCTAATAGAGAAGTTTCTGAACACTTCGAATCAAAACTCTAGGCCAATCGAAGAGTAACGTTGAAGGGAATTCGAAGGAGCCAAATGTGTCCAGGTTCATCCTAAGGCTCAAAGAGGCATGAATGTTTCAAAAATGGAAGTGCTTTAATCTGTCTGATTTTGGTCTCTTGGCCTTCAAAGCTTGGGTAATGGTTGTCTCTTTCCATTTCCAGGCACCCATATCTCCTATAAATACAAGCCACTTCCATAAGACAACAAGGACATACACACAAGAACTAGATACACACACATATTGGAGACACGCTACCCCGTAAACCACTCAAAAGCTATCAAAATCCTCATAAGTGGTCCCAATTGAAGGAGTCTTCAGCAACGCTCTATTCACTCCCTAAAGTCTGCAGGAAATATTCCTAAGCACTAGCCAAAAGCCACGCATCAAGCCCACCAGTACTTGGTAAAATTCTACTATAGCCAAAAGCCACGCACTAGCCAAAAGCCACGCACTAGCCAAAAGCCACGCATCAAGCCACACATCAATTACACTTACACTTTTCAAAAATAACTTTCAAAAACATTTGCTTTGTTAACACTCTTGAGGACTGATACAAGAGTTATCACAAAGCGAATCGCCACACTTAGGCATTTCAAAACAATTTTTAAAAACACATAATGTACAAGGTACTTTTAAAAATGAGCTAAGCGTCTAAGAGACTGTAGATAACTACGAATGGAAAGGGTGCTAACACCTTCCCTTTCCATTATCTACCTCACTTACTCAGAAAATTATCGAAAAGGTATTTTTCTGTTCTTTTCACCGTTTCCTTAATTTGGATAAAATAAAAGTCGGTGGCGACTCTTGCTTACCGCAACATTTGCGAATGCAAAACACAAAACTAGTACAACAGTCAGTTCTACCACCGTATTACAGATTGTATCCGGAAGATTCGTCCATGAACGAAAATACTTTGAACTTTGTTGTACTATCAACCAACATATCAATATGTGGTAATGGAAATTCATATTTCAAACTTGCTTTATTTAAATCTCTATAATCAACGCACATGCGGACTTTTCCTTCTTTTTCTGTATTGGAACAATATTGTTAATCGACCGGGCGTACACTGATGTCACAAGAAAACCGACATAAATTTGCTTTAAAACCTCTTCTTTAATCTTCACTACCATGTCGGGATGAGTTCTTTGCAATTTCTACTTGACTAGAAGACATTCGGGATTTAGCGGCAAATAATTCTCTACAATATCAGTATCTAAACTAGGCATATCTTGATAACCCCAGGAAAAGATATCTACATACTCTCTCAGCAATTCAATCAATCTGCTCTTCAGATCAGGATGAAGTAGTGCTTTAATCTTGACTTCTTTTGGACCCTCCTCTGATCCCAAATTAATTTTCTCCAACGGCTTTTTATATGGATGAATGGTATTTTCCTCGTGCTCAAGCAACCAAGAAACCTCTTCTGGTATCTCTTCATATTCTTCTTCCTCAACCATATACACATGATATTCAAAGTTGGGACAGGGTACAAGGTCATTTCATTCAATAGGTTTTTTAATTAATCCGCACATGTGATTTATGATTGATTTTAGAAACTGACACATGTAACAAGTGATTATGCAGATTTATTTATAGTTATCATTTATTTTGAAAGGGTTTTTTTTATTACCATTTTCCAAGAAAAAGCAGAAAATAAATACATAATTTTGGAATAAAAAACAACTTTTATTAATGATTTTAAAAATCAAAACAACAGATATGCCCATACAACATCATTACTTCCACCTTAAGCAGAGTGAAAGATTTTTGAAAAGACTAAAAAAAAACAAATTACTTTGAAATGTGAATGCAAGAAGGAACATCAACAATGATCTAATTTCAGACTCTGACTCCGTGTGTCACGAAGTTCGACATCTCTTGCTCTGATTCATCTTCGAGAATAGCATTAAATTTTGGAGTAGTCAGATGAAGATACCCAACACTATGAAAGATATCCTGATACTTACTTAAAGATGACTCCAGCTTCACAACTTCTTTCTTCATGGAGAAACCCAAGCCGGTACCATTCCTGTTTACCGGTGGATTAATAACCTGCCTCCACACCTTGCTAGGGCCTTTCTGAACTACCTGTTATGCATCCTTAAACGAGGCGATAAAGTCTTCATTCTTCCTTATATTATCAATAGATAAAGCTTGGAACTGAGTTCCAATAGAAGCTTCATCAACTTCCACAATGCTGAAGGAGGACAAATGAGATATTAACAAAGCTTGCTCATCGTTCACAATGATCACCTTTCCTTCACGAACAAAATTCAGCTTCTGGTGTAAGGTTAAACTAATGCCTCCTGCTTCATGGATCCATGGTCGTCCCAATAAACAGCTATAGGCAGGGACAATATCCATAACTTGGAAAGTAATCTGAAATAAGTGCGGTCCCATGTGAATAGGAAAATTTACCTCTCCGATGACAGACTTTCTCGACCCATCAAATGCTTTCACTATGATTCTAGTTGGGCGCATGGGAGCCCCCTGGTACTTAAGCTTCATGAGTGTAATTCTTGGTATGACATTCAAAGTAGACCCATTATAAATCAACATATTGGATAAAGAGTAATTCTTACAATTCATGGAAATATGGAGAGCCAGGTTATGGTTTCTTCCTTCCTCAGGCAACTCATCATCATAAAAGCTCAGATTATTACAAGATGTAATATTCCCCACAACACTGCTGAACTAATCCAGAGACATGTCACTCTCAAGAAAAGCTTGATCCAACACTCTCATCAGAGATTCCCAATGAGCAGAAGAGTTCATAAGCAAGGCTAGAATGGAAATCTTAGATGGAGTTCGAAACAACTGATCTACAATCTTGTAGTCACTCATCTTGATGATTTTCAACAAGTTATCCACATCCTTTTCCATAGCAGTGCCACTAGATTCTCCCACCACTTTCTTAGGTTCAACCTTCTCAAATGTCTTCTTTCCAGAATCAACATCTCCTTGAAAAGTAGGGGCAAAGACTCGACCAATGCGGGTTATCTGAGTGGCTTCAGCAATATTCTCAATATGGGATAAAGGTTGAATAGGAATTTCCACACTATATTCCAGGATAGTTGCATTGTATTTATAAGGCATCACTTTATCTAATTTATATGGGACAAGACCAGGAAGACAAATAACCACTGGAGCAACTGCAGGCTTGCTATGATACTCAATCTCTATAGGAGTGGGAACACCAAAATACGACACAATGAAATTCACCACTACTTCAGAATATTTAGGCATCCTGAAATCATTATCGAAGAACATGTCTTCTTTAGAAGGAATTAATTCATCAGCAAAAACATATTCATCATCGGACATGGCCTCAACAGAGTAATCTTCAATCATATTAACTCCATTGTAATCATCTCTATTGCCCATGACTTTGATAATACCATTATCTAGCAATAATTGAACACATCATCTTACCACGGAACAACCCCGGGAATCCCTACAACAGACTCGACAAGATCCATAATGATGCACCTCCCGACCCTTCATGTGACAAAAAGTTGCATGCAACTGCACCAGATCATCATTCATATAATTCACATAAAAAATCCAGAATTCTTCGGGACAACCATAAACCATATTCACTTCTTCTTCATATTCAGCCCTTGGTCCGATTATATGGATACGACCTTCACCTTTCATCTCTTGAAGATCAACTCTCACTTTATCACATCCATGGATATCTGTACTGCAAATACTACAACTAGCATGGTCATGTGTATAATAGCTAAATTCAAAGAGATCAACATGCATCTTCACTAAATCTCCTCTCACCAAGTTAATGTCAAAATTCCAGAAGTCCCCAGGACAAACAACAACCATATTCATGGTGCTTCCACCTCCATGCTTGGGTAATGGATTATATTTTACGTTAGAACCAACATCCTTAAAAGATAAAAGACCAGATCTCACCATCTTCTGTACTTCAGACTTCAAAGGATAAATTTTTTCAATGTTATGCCCTGGAGCTCCTTGATGAAAAGCACAAGTCTGATCCGCCTTATAATACCATGGTAGAGATGAAGGTATACCAGAGGGAGGTATAGTCTATACCAACTTCTTTTGAATCAGAGCCGAAAACAACTCTGCATAACTCATTGGAATAGAGTCAAAAGCTTCTCTCTTCTGACCTTGCCCTTGATTTCCCCGAGGAGGTGGTCTTTTATAGGAAACAGTATTCAGAGTTGTATTTATAACTGGATTCGCGGAAGCAACTTGTTATTGGTACTGATGCATCTTCTTGGTATCTAAAATTTCTTTTCTCAATGACAGCATTTGTTTCACTCTTTTTTTTTCTAGAAAACCCATATGACGACTTCTTTGTTCCTTTCTCTTTTGTTAAGTGTCCTTCCCTGACAGCTTCTTCTAGATGAACACCCATGCTTACCATCTCAGTGAAATCACTCGGTGCACTAGCAACCATCCTTTCATAGTAAAATGATCCAAGGGTTTTGAGAAAGACCTTGGTCATTTCTTGTTCTCCCATCGGGGGTACCACTTGAGCAGAAATCTCGCGCCAACGCTGCCCATTTTCTTTGAATGATTCCTTATCTTTCCGAGCCATCGCTCTCAGTTTGTCACGTTCAGGCGCCATTAACATATTTTACTTGTACTTCTTGATAAAAGCTTCTCCCAAATCATTGAAGGTACGTATACTGTTATTGTCCAAACCCATATACCATTTCAATGCAACACTGATTAAGCTATCCTAGAAGAAATGAATAAGCAAACACTGGTCATCAATATGAGTGGACATCTTTCTGATATACATCACTAGGTTGTCACAAGGACAAGAGTTTCCCATGTACCTCTCAAATTCTGACACCTTAAACTTCACTAATATTTTTATTTTAGGAACTAAACAGAGATCACTAAAGTTCTACTCGAATAATTCTTTCCCTCAAAGAGCCTTCATTTCCTTCTGCATCTCATTGAATTGGTCTTGAAAGTCATCCAGTCGATCATAGAAACCCACACTTTTACTTGGTGGAGGAATAGAACAATAAACTTCATCATTAATAAACGGCGCAACATTCACTGAGGGTGATACAACATAATGAATCTCATTTCTAGCAGCAGGAGCAACATGCACCACATGAGGCGTAGTAACAACAACAGCTTGAGCAAATGGAGCAACTTGAGAATCAGGATTGTAACCTTCTGGAATGAAATTTTCAGGCATTCCCCATGGGTAACCTTGAGGCATACATTTTTTGAGCAGCGATAATTAGAGTAATAGAAATGGTAACAGACGGTACTTCAGAAACAACCGTTATTTGTTGTGGTTGAGTAATATGAGGATACAAAGGAACAAGCGGTGGCTGATGCTGAGCAACCACCAACGATTCCATCAAAGCATTCATATTATCCATAGCGACCTTTAAAGAAGAAACTTTTTCATGCAGCTCACGATTATCTTATTCAAGATTCTCCATTTTCTTCCTGGAATTAGCCCGAGTATTATATTGATGAGACAACTTGCTTGACTAAACGAAGTAGAGAAATACAGTAAGACACCGAGGTATGAACTGAAATGCAAAGAATATGTGCAAAATGATGCATGATATGCGGTGCATATGATTTATTCATCATCATTATCATTATTTCAAGGAACTCAAAGAATTATAAACAATTGCAAATATTAAAGTACAAATACATTTTGAGATACTGAAAATTTTATTATAATAACTCTGGAATGGATTACAACTTTTAGTATAAGTTTCAATAATCCTAAGCATAAGAGGATAAAGATGAAATCTAAAATCCTAAGGAGCCAAAGCTGATGAAAATCTCTTTACGCACTGACACTTTCCGATAAGTCTTACAATATAAGCCTTCAACTGCTTGTTATCTTCTGCATACCTGTCGGCGACTTGTTTCCAACCACCAGAGTCAGAAAGTGAGCCACTAGGTCTTGGCTGAGATCTATAGGAAAATAAATCCTACACAACTCGACTTTCAAGAATCTCGATCAAGTCATCCTTCTCTTTCAATTCTGTTTGGTAGGACATCTTTAAAGTCTGACACTTGTTTTTCCATGCTTCCTTCTCTTGCTGCATCCTAACCAGGGTGTTGTACCCCAATTTCCCCCCTAAGATCCCTTCATCATACCATGTTGGTTTATTCACAACAAGATTACACTAGGATTCTTGGTTCCCCTCCTTACTTTGAGTTTTTCTCCTTTTGATGGATTACCAAGCACCTTGACTTATGTTCCTTTTGTGATCATGAATATTGTTTTGATTTCTTCATTTAACTAATAAAATGCAATGTTGGCTTGTCTTGCGTGTTATCCATGTAGGTAAGGGAAATGAGATTTAACAAGTTACTCCATGGGTTCATGAGTTTATTTCCATGCCCTAGTCAATAAAGCTTGAGAAGTTCAAACCTCACCATTGGATTGGTTTTGGAAGGATTGGCATGGCAAGGTTGCTTTGGTTCATCACATTTCAAGGTTATTAGATTTGACTCAAAAGTACAAGGGGTTTTGATTGGAGAAATTGTCATGTTTGGACAAGGTTTTGTTCCCATTGGTCACAAGAGCATATTTCTCTCAAATTTTAAGATATGGAAGTGGTTTTGGTAGCTATGAATCCTCATTACCATTCTCAACAACTTCTATTCACAAAGCAAGAATATTGGTACAAGAAGTTTGTTCAAGCTTGTCAAAGTTCTTCAAAGCATTTTCTTGATCTAGGAGCTAGGGTTTTGAACTTCAAAGGGGAATATCTTGCTCACCTTTTGGTATTTTTCAATTATTCCAAAGACATCCTTCTCTTCAAAGGGTTATCAATAAATCACTTCAAAATTTCCAAAGAGTTTTCATGTGGAAGAAACTTGGTGAAGAAGAAAGATTACAAGTCCTCCAGATGAATCCCCAATTTTCCATAAGTGACTTCAAATGATCATAACTTGGTTAATTTTTATCACCTTGAGCCCATTAGTTTTCCAAAATGATCTTGATGATGTGAACTTTATGCCTTCTTTTATGTGTAAAGTGGGAAAATGAATGGAAGTTGCCTTAAAGATGCAAAAGATTATAGGTCATTTCACGAAAATTTTCCAACTTCAACAAGTCATAACTTGCTCAAATTTTGGATATTTTGAATGATTAAAGTTTCAAAATGTCATACAATAGATCTACTTCATGCCATCTTTTTTGATCAAGAGCAAATTCCAAGTGGAAGGCTAGGTTTGGATGCAAGACATTATATGACATTTTTGATGAAGAATTTGAAATTTCTAAGTATGGAAAGTCAACCCTTTTTCTTCTACTTTGACTCAATATAAATTTCAGCCCAAGCATCCATTTAACTCCATTCTTTTTCCATTACAAAGCTTGTAACCTCATCTTTCTAAAGCATCAAGAATCATGCCTTAAGACCCATTGAGCTGAGAATGCCATAGTTTCAAAAATGGTAACTTGGAATTGAAGTTTCCTTGCAAGTCAGAATTTGAATTTCATGTTACAACCTCTAAACCTCAAATTAAAATGCGTTTTGGGTCTAAACATGATTATCCAACTTTCCCAAGTGGATTAGTGCATCAAAACGCAAGAATTGGATGAGTTTTGGTGAAGTTTGGATCACACTTCACTCGTGCATTAGGTTTGCACGAATTCCTTCCAAAACGCATCATTCACTCTTCCTTTTGATCCCATTCTCTTATCCTATAAATATATGAACTATCCCATTCATTTTCCCAAGCTTGGATAGCCAGAATCACACTGCCAAACTTGCTTCATAACTCAATTTTCTGTAACTTCAAAATCCATTCTCGAGCCTTTTTCAATCTAATTTTTCCATCAATTCACCTTCATTGATCTTCCCTGAAGCTAACCATATAATTACATTCAAGAATCGTGCCCTATACTGCTCCATAGAAGTCTAGTTTCAGAGCTCCACAAATCAACTTCAATAGGTAGATTCCTTCATCAATTCTTCAAAACTCTGATATCATTGTGTTTCTCTCATTGCCTTGGTTCTAGTCGCAACGCTTACCTTTTACTGGAAACACGTTTTGACCATGAAATTTCAAATACCTTTTCAAAACTTTCCTTCCAAATAGCTTGAGCTACAATTTATATAAATTTGGCACGAGGGTGTGGTTGTCTTCGTATTGAAGAGACGAAGCGAATGACATAGGTTTGAGATTCTGATTTTATAGTTTGAGAGACCTGCAATTCGTGATGGCCGGAGTTTGAAGATGACCAACGTGTGATCTTCCAACCAATGAAGGCGCGCCATCTGTATTTTTCAAATCTTGATTTAATTAATGATTCTGTACAATATTCACTAATGACCATGATATGCACAACGCGCCAGATCCCTTGGATTTGATTACTAACATGTTTTGACTCTCATCCAGTGGTCCACATATTTTACTTTTATTTTTTTTCTTTATGATTTTTATATTATAATTGTTTTAAATTTCAAAAAATCATAGAAAATTCATTTTTAGTCCAAAAAATCTGAAAAAAATTATGAAAAATATTTTTGATTATTCTCTTTCTGATTTTTAACTTTTCACAATTTAATTTTGTGTTTTGGTATTTTTTTAATAAATTTTGCACTTATTTGATTTGTTTTAAATGTTTAAAAATACTTTTATACATTTTAAAATTCTGAAAAAATTATGGAATGATCCAATGATATTGTGACAAATATTGATGATCTTATTTTATTTTTGTTTCTGACTTTACTATTATTTTTTACCATTTTTTGTTTATTTTACCCATTTCTTTTAATTTTAAAAATAGTTTCTGACTTAAAAAAATTACCAAAAAATTTGTAAAATTATTTGAGCCTTTTTTTCTGATTTTTCTATGGTCTTACTTTTTATTTCTTGATTAATTTGAACATAGTTGATATTTTTCTCTTTATTTTCTATTAAAATGTGATATTATTTTCTGACTATTTTCTGGCTGATCTTGGGTTAGATTTTGGATCATGAACTTTATTAACATCATTGGATCCATGGTGTTGAGTTTAACTCCACAAAAATGGATGAATGATTTTAATAATAGTTTGATTAAAATTTAATTCAAATGTGGTTTGTATATTTTTTCCCCATACCTCTTCATCTCATCCCCTTCTTATTGCACTAGATGTTGTTGGAGCATGATCTCTATATTATGTGTCAAAACAAATGGTGCATAGATTGCTATTGATCGGCCTCAAAATAGGTGCGACTTCTATATAAGTCCACTTACGATTGCTTAACATAGCGCTAAATTTTGTCCCGATTCGAATAAATAATCATTCATGGCCCAAACTTATGATTGCAAGCCCAAGTATGTTAATTTGATCTCTTTGATCCAATAAACTTGAGATTCATTGTGTGGAGGCTTTGGTTCTACCAATCCTCTAATGGATCTACAACACCTTTGGTCAATGCAGATCACTTAAACATCGTTGATCATTAAATGGTACTTATGAGAATTCCAAATGGATGATATACTTGACAAAAAGCAAATGCAACTTGTTGTGTGGAGGCTTTGGTTCTACCAATCCTCCAACGAGTTCCAAATGCAAGCTTCAAGATGGTCATCCAACTAACCACTAATTATTGACTTTTTTACCTTATGCTTTCATTCTTTTTTATGCTTTATGTACCATTTACTTTTAGTATTTACATTTCATGCCATTTTCATCTTCGCTCATTTGAGCATTTACTTTCTTGCCATTTTTACTTTGCTCACTTGAGATTTTCTTTTCCTTTCTTAAGATACTTAATAATCAACATAAACCCTAAAAAATCTTTAATGGTACTTGCACTATTTGGTTACTATCCTTGGCATTATGGAGAATGGGACTTTTCTTGGACTTGGAATTAGAAACCTTGGCCTATCTTGGAGACTTTGTGGCCTTATCTGATTATTTTGTCTGGAGTTATTAAGGTTCACCTCGAGACATTGGGTTTCTTGTTTTTTTTATGTGCAGGTTTTTGTAATTACACCCTCTGTTTGTAATCTGGAATTCACCCGTATACATCTGTTACTCTGCCCAATTTTTGTGAAGACTTAATACACTTGAAGTTTGGTTCTCTCAAGAGGTCTAGTATTTTTTCTTGCTTGGTTTCAATCCAAGGAATGAGAATTCTATCTTGGCTCATAATGTCAAGTATTGGCTTCTTGTAGGTTAGATGGTTCTTATCCCTAGCTTTTATTTTATGCAGTAGGATAGTCCCTTCTTCTCCTCCCATCTTCTTCAATTTCAAAAAATCTTCTTCCACCCTTTTTTTTGAAAAAAAACCTCTTCTTGTTTTTGAACTTGAACCACTTTTATAATAAACTTGGACTTATGTCCATGTATTTTCAAAACATTTTCATAAATAAACCCCAATCAACTTAATGATACCTTGACATTTTTTGTGAGAATACTAAAAGTCAATCAATCTCATTTCAAACCATCTTGCCATTTTGGCTTTTTATCTTTAAAATTTTCTCAAAAGATTAGATTCTTGTCAATCCTTGTAGTGATGCAAACAACTATACTTCTACAATATATAGTGAAGAGAGATATTTTCCACTTAGGTGTTGAGTGAGGCATTGTTGATTTTAAAATCCAAGCCATATCCTCCACTTTGAGATGATGAAAATTCTCCTTTGTCATGGTTGTGGGTAGTAGGTATGTTTTCCACACGGACAATGAAGATGATGTTTTATCTCATAAAATTAACCAACGCATTTGTGTTTCAAATTTTTAAAAGAGGAACTACGTGTACCCTGATCCCCTATTGCATGAAAGGTGGTACGTAGGCACTAAAGGTTCACAACTGCGGCGGGTGCAAAAATTATAAAATAAATACGTTTCTTTCCTCACCTCCACCATCCACATTTTTATATACAACAATTTTTATAGCCAAAATATACAGATTTTACAAAGAGGCTCATGCGGAGTACCATAGATGTTTAGGGTGCTAATACCTCCCCTTTGCATAACCAACCCCCTTACCTTGAATCTTCCCCCCTCTTTTTGGGTTATTTGCTCTTTTCCCATTCCTTTAGAAACAATAAAGTGTGGTGGCGATTTTTATTTTTATTTGTATAAAGTCTAGTCAATCCAATGGCTTAGTCTTAAACATTTCTAACGCTACACAGGGCAAGCTGAAGTTCTTACACATCATATAAAGGTGGAGGAGGAGTCCTCACAAACATATCCGATTTAGGCTCTTCACAAGAATATGGCATCTTTAACTAAATTTCCCTTGCTTGTACCCAATGGAGATAAGGCTCCAAAGAAACATCTCCTAATTTCCCAGCAGGGAGATGTACCTCTTCATTTTTTTCTTGGCATGGGCGAAGGTGATCGGTCGTGATCAAGTCGACAGTCACTTCTTGTCTTCTTGGAATATGGGGAGCCAAACTCTCTCCGGGGAGGTGTGTGATCTCGTTTTTTGGTGAAAGAAATGTCCTGCTTTTCTCTTCTGGTGGGACGACCACACCTTGGTGGAGACGGACTTAGGGAGTAGTGTTGTCGATGTCTCCAAGGAGGATAATTCAATATCTTCTCCTCATATGCCCCCATTCTACTGCTCTACTATTTGATGAGGGTGTTGGTCTGGTTGAGAGTGGCGAAAATAGCCGCCATGGCCGCATTAGGCAAAATAGGGACCAGTTGGAGGATAATGGGAAACTCTTCAACATGTTTCTATGAGCTCTGATCCTCCAAGAGATTTTCCAATAAATGAGAGTCATTATGGTCGGTGTCGAATGAATTAGGAGAAGCCGGTTGGCAATCTCAGATGTTGGTGATGTCTTCTTGACGAGGAAGTCCTCTGTTAGCATCAGTTTTCCATACGAGGGAAAGTACAGTCTTTCTAAAAAGATGTTGATAATCATGATCGACCATGATTTGTAGGTATGCAGGTATTTTTGGTCTTCGGTTTCAGGAAAGAAGGAAGATGAGGAAGATAGATTCCGATACACAGCGCCACTAATCATACTTGTGATTGGAACTTGAAAGTGGGCCAAGATGACACCGTCTGCTTGGATGGAAATTTGTGGAGATATGGGGGTGTATTTGCAAGGCACTCTAATAATTTAGTGAGAAAGAGTGCAAAGAGATACAAGAAAGAGATAAGGGTTTTATGAGTGAATATTCGATACCTGGCCTTCATAAGTGTGCGGGTTTATATAATAACCCCAACGTGTAGTCATTGGTTCCTATTTTTGGCCCTAAATATTCAGGTCCGCAAAAATAGCTAACTCCTAAGACTTGGTCAAAATAGGCAGTCATGACCGTAAATTGTCGTTGCTTCGAGCAAGGGTGAGACGATGGCCAGGCGTATGACCATGGCATCACAATCTCGGATATTCCCCTGGGGTGGTCGATCAAATATGCTCGATAAGAGATCAGAGTTAGTGGGCCAAAGTTGTTTGGGCCATGCTGAGGCAGAAGTAGATTGGGCCAATTCTAGTCATTGGGCCAGCCCAAAACAATAGCCCCCCAATTCATTACCTCTGGGAAGATGGGCCATGACTTATGATCGTGACATTATCAGGGAACTATTTCTTCCGAGGGGTTTGGGCGTTAATCTATCTGTTCGTCTCGCAGGGACAAGAACAATTGGTTGAAGTATAAAGAGTTAGTGTGTCACACATGCCTCGAGTTATGTGTTGTTCTAGCTGCATAATGATGGCTATCCTAGGGACTAGGGTGTAATTATACCGACCCTTAGGTCTCCTAGGAACATGCATGCTCAAGTGTTAGCAGGTAGTCTATTAAATGGAGAGAGGTAGCATCATTCACATTTTTCGCTTGGTCTCACTTTGCTCGACTGACTTGTTTCTGCTCGACTTTGCTTCCTAACGAAGTTTTTGTTTGCTCCATCGTTTTCGTCCGTAGATTTCAGTTTGTCATCACCGTCACTCCTTTTAATCCGGTAAGGTTTTTGATTCCCTCTACCTTTTATGATGTTTGAATTTGTTCTAGGTTAGATATTTTTTTACCCTAGAAATGCACGTGGTTAGGGCTAGAGTGGTAGAAAAATCTTTAATGGAGTGTTGGTGTTAGACGGTGGCCCTACCATGCGTGGGCATCTGCGTTATTGCGAACCCTTCCAGGAGGTCTTGAGACACATCAAGTGTTGATGATTTCTCCAGCGAATTTAGGCTGTTTTTGGGTTTCTGTTATGATCTTCGTGCATTCCTGATGAACCTCTTGGATTTCTTGAATTTAGTTGTTTGGGGGATGTCGCCCGTGAGATTTTATGTTTCAGCCTATAGTTAAGTGCCCAACGCCTTCGAGGGAGACCGTCGCCATGATTATTTTTTGCCGTTGAATGAGGAGTCTAATTGGGGACATGATCCTTGTTCCTTCGCGCCCTTTCACTATATTAGCGGTGGAAGGGTGGATTTGACTCTGATTTCGAAATCACTTTTGTCCTCTATTTTTAAGGTACAATGCTAATAATGCTGATGACGAGTTTTTGAACGAGCCAAGCAGTTCTTCTTAGAGTTCCACCGAATATACGTCTTCCAAAGAGAGCACCACAAAGGCGCTTGAGCCTTAGCCAGGCATGCAGGAATCGGGCTTGCTTGAGCAACATACAGTCAGGGAGGATGCCCCCATGGCTCCTGCTAGTGAAGTCACGCAGAATGAGCCCGCGGTTGCTGAAGACCCTCTGGCTTGGGTCGCACCAAGCCCTTGGGAGCATGCTTCCTTTTTTATTGATCATTCAGATGAGGTGTTCTGGATGGTGGCCCTGGAGCCTGAGGGTGATGAGGAGGAGTGGTTGATATACATTCCCGGGAAGAGTCATTGTATATGCTCAAAACTCGATGCCTAACAACTTCCCATGCATGATATCCCATTTCGAGAGATGAGCTTTCGACTTCCTTTTACTGATCTCCAAGTGGCCGTTTTCCGACATCTCCTCCTGGCTACTTCACATTTGTACCCTAACTCGATCGCCTTCATACGTGCTTTCGAGATCTTGTGCGACTATTTGAAGATAGGGGCGATAATTTCCTTGTTCTTCTACTGCTTCCATCTTTAGAGGAGCATATTTGGTACTCAGTTTTGATAGGTTTCTTCAAACCAGGTGAATGGGAAATTGTTCAAGGCCTACTTGGAGTCTGCAAGACTCTTAAATGATAAGTATATTTGATCCAACCCATGTCTGAGAGGGCGTTGTTGAATGTTTTTAGGAGTGCCCAATTGTTTTATGAAGAGGGGGTCATGTCCTGAACGTATATGGAGAGAAGATGGTGAATTTTATGCACAAATTCCATTTTCACTAGACGAGGAAGCACTATGATAAGGGAACCAACCTCTATACCTAGAAGAAAGGTCAGCTTGGTCCTGGGGATCAGGCTAGTCATGACCGTTTATCTGCCTTTTTCGTAGGAATCCCTCCAGTCCAGCGTGTGGACAAAGGGGGAAGGCCGGTTATCGATGGAGAGGGGAAATTGGTCCATGATCCTGGCTTGGTAGGCGTTAAGGAGCTCCTCAAAAGAGAGGATCTCATTGTGTACCTGGGTAGTTATCTTGTATTTTGATTAAATTTGTATGCATGACTTATTATTCTTGTATGCTGAACTCAATTTATTGTTTCTTGCATAAAAAATGAATCTCGCTGCTGAGGGCATGGCTAAAGAAGCTATCATGAAGGTGAAGTAGGTGCAAAAGTTTGTCAGACTCTCACCAGGTGATGCGGGGATATCTCCACAGTCAAGTTCAGACACATCGTCGATTGGTCTAGTGGCTGAGGCTCTCTCTCCTCAGCAGGTGTCTTCGAGGTTCAAAAGGAAACGTATCGAGGGCACGGTTGATCTGACATGAGAAAAGGAAAAGGGGTGGTTCGATCTGCCTCCTTGTTGGCATAACAAGACCTTCTTCAGGGGAGCCAATCTGCAACTTCCCTGAGCCGATTCACTTTTGCTTTAAGAGCTAGATCGTTCGAGCAAGAGGGCGGCGTTGGCTCGAGATGCTGGTGCCGTCATGAGGGTCCTGGAGATGGTCATTGCATATATTGAGGGAGGTACTTCTCAAGAGGTCGATATGAGGAAACTACAGGCCAAGCTGACGACTTCTAAGAAGGAATATGCCAGTGGGGAGGCTGCCTGAAAGGCAGCGCTCGAGAGCTTGGCGAAGGTGACCGAGGACCGCGACACCCTTCTTCTTAAGAAGAGAGCTCTCAAGGAGCTAGTGGAGTCCCTGAGGACTGAATCAACTCCTACCAAGGATGATCTGGAAGAGGTCAGAGGTCTGAAGACCCGTGTCGACTTGGTTGCCCATCTTCTACTGGCCATGGATGTGGTCTGGCTAATGCTGAGGGGAGTTTTTATAATGTAATGGCGCAACACCATGTTTTGAATTCTGATTTTGAGTTTGACACGGTTGGAATGGGGCTCCATTACTATGTGTCAGACAGTAAGATAATCATTCTTGAGTTCCTTCAGACCGATGAGGATGCTTTTATCGGGGAGCCTTCTTACGTGGAGCCTGTTTTTGAGGCTGATGCAAATGAGGAGGGACTTCAGCCCGATGTCTGATAAGTTTATTGTTTCACTTTTCATTTCGGAATGCATGTTGTATTGTTGTAATTGGTTTTCCTGGGGCTTTGCCTATTTTGATGTAAGTTCCAAATAATCATGGTCCTTGTGTCCCCAAGTTTGTTTACTTGAACAGGGGCCTAGGGCCTCCCTTATGTAATGATTTGTACAATTGAGGCCCTTGTAGTCGTATTTTAAAATTTCTGACTGTGGTGGTCATTCTTTTTTAATATGCATTGTTCAAGTGTTTTTTACTTTGCTTGTGCATGATTTATTGTCCGTTATGATAACATGTTTTTATGCCCGTCTGCTTGAGACCATTTTTATTAAGAGTTTTTTAGGGGGTTTTGCTCGTTATCATTATGGTTCTCCAGTGAGGGGAACTATTCAAACGACTAGGGTTAATATAGGGCAAGTGCACAAACTCGGGTCTCATTTGCGACCCAAGCTCGACGGCGTGAACTTCCCATTGCGAGTTGGGTGTTCTGCCATCGTGGTACGACAACAATGGAGCTCATTTGATTTTTCCATGTCAGGCTAAGAATATGCTTGTCAAAAAGAGTGGAGACTTGTGTTTTCATTTAATTAGGAGTGTTATGCTTGTACCTGGGCTTGCACGCATGGTCGAGAGTGATGTGCTCGTCATTTCAATGGAGCATCCATACTTTTTTAGAGCCTTAACTATAATATTATTTAAGTTTTTCGGTGTTCCATGGTCTAGCGAGTTATTCGCCATTTAAGTTTTCTAAGTAATAGGCCCCAGTCCCTTTTTTGCATGGAAGCGGTATGTGCCTTCTAAAGTCATGGCTAGCTTACCCTCACGAGATTCTTTGTGATTTCTCTTAAGGACCAGGATACTGACTTCAAACTCTCGCTGTATGACTCTGGCGTCATATTTTATGGAGATTTTTTTATTTGAGGGAAGCCTCTCGTAAGGATTTTCCAGTCCGGACTTCCTCGACAAGGTCGAACTCCTTTTGTAGGGCATTGTCATTCATGTCTATGTCGAGGGGTGCTTCAGTCCGTCTTGATGGTTCTCTGATTTCAACAAGGATGACAACCTCGGTTCCATACACCAGTCAGAAAGGGG
This sequence comes from Vicia faba, assembly GCA_948472305.1. Classification (NCBI taxonomy): domain Eukaryota; kingdom Viridiplantae; phylum Streptophyta; class Magnoliopsida; order Fabales; family Fabaceae; genus Vicia; species Vicia faba. Next base: position 1,332,381,238 of record OX451739.1, read on the forward strand.
TCTCCCCAGTTGATGAGTGAGATATTATTCGGTAGACCCAGAGTATGCTGTGTAGATATTTGACTCATCTCTTCTTAGTTTTGTCTAGTCTTCATTTGAGACCTTATATGATTACCATGTTCTCTGCCTCAGCCTGCCCATTCATTTAAGTATGTTCGACAGAGGAAAAGTGTTGGACGGTGCCTAACTTTGTAACGAATTCTTAGATTTTATTATCTGTTAATTGTGTTTTGATGTTGGTAATAATGGATTGTGGCACGTCGAATGTGGATAGGATGTTTTTTTTATAGAAATGGAGGAAGTTTTGCACCGTGATTATGTATAACACTTTTGCCTCTATCCACTTGGTGAAGTAGTCGATAACCACTATCAAGTATTTGTTTTGGTTGGTTCTGACCATAAATGGCCCGTGGAGATCCATGCCCAACCAAGCTAAGAGCCAGAGGGTGAGAGGGATTTGAGCTTTTTTATAAGTGCTAAGTGCATATCCCCGTGACATTGGTATTTGTCTCACTTTTTTACATGCTCCTAGGCGTTGTGCTACATGGTGGGCCATTAGTATCCTACTCGCAATGCTTTCTTGATAAGGGACTTTCCGCCCATGTGTTAGGCGTTGATTCCTTCATTGATCTCATGTAGGATGTGGGCGACTTTACTTTTACCGATGCATTTGAGGAGAGGGATGGAGAATCCTCTTCTATATAAATTCCCTTCGACCAGAACGTAGAAGCAGGCTCTCTGTTAGACTACACCGACTTCCTTATAATCGGTTGGTAGCTCCCCCTTTGTAAGGTAATTTTATACTGGGGTCATCCAATAGTTGTTGTCGCTGATGGCGAGCACGCCTATATTTGAGATGGGTTTTTCGATGCTTGGTCGAGGAAGAATTTTCTTTATTACCGATTTGTTCCCTCTTTTCTTCTTCGTGATGGCTAACTTTGACAAGATATCTTCTCGAGAATTATGCTCGCGGAGAGCATGTTGTACCTCCCCAGAGTTGAATTTCTTCATTTTTTCTCAGGCTAGATTCCAGTATTTCGAGAGTTGGTAGTTTTTGACTTGGTATTCTCCTCGTGCTTGAGAGGCAACAAGTTGGGAGTCTGTGAAGATTTTCACTTCCTCGGCCCCCAATTCTTTGGCCAGGCGGAGTCCTGCAAGAAAAGCTTCATATTCTGCCTTGTTGTTTGAGATTGGGAAAGATAGAGTCAGTTATACTTTGACCAATATCCCTTCCTCTTTTTCCAGGACAATACCAGCCACGCTTTTGGTGGAGTCGAAAGCTCCGCCCACGAATATGGTCCACTTGTGTGTATCATTTGTGGAGGCTGGAGAGGTCATCTCTGCTACAAAGTCGGCCAATAATGCGCTTTAAGGTCTTTCCTTCTCTCATATTTGATGTCTAACTCGGAGAGTTCTAGTGACAATTTGAGCATCCTACCCGCCATGTCGGGGAGACCAAGTAATTGCTTTATTGGTTGATCGGTTCAGACTACGACTGTGTGTACTAGGAAGTAGTATATCAGCCTTCTCGCTGCATTTATGAGTGTGAAGGCAACATTTTCTATCTGCTGGTATCTTACTTCAGGGCCTTGTAGGGCTTTGCTCGTAAAGTAGATGGGCTTCTGCCCTTCAGAGGTTTCCTGAATGAGAGCAGCACTAATGGCTGTTGTACCCCAAAATTTTCCCTCTTTATTTTTTAATTCTAATTGGCTTGCACTCTTGTTAGCATATACATGCATGCATATCATTGGATCCATACACATGGGATCAAGTAATTTCATTAATGCAACAAAGATCTCATATCTTTCAAAGCGTGATGAGTTGTGAAATATTTGGGTGTCTCCGGTAAATTTAAAGTAGTGCGAATTGGAAATAATACTTCAACCGATATGATTTTAAAAGTTCATATATCATGTTTGGAGAATGGTTTTGGGTTGATTCTTAAAGATTTGAAACCATTTGGATGTCCTCTCCATCTTTCGTGTTCAGATCAAAAGTTAATTCTCGAAGAAAGGTCTCGGAATATGCAATTCTCTTGGAAGTTATACAGTGAAAAATACAAAGAAAAGTGTGCTGAATCGTGGTTTCGTATGCGTTATAAAATTCATAACTCCCGGCTGGAATGTCATATGTGCGCGATTTTAATTTCCAAAATTTCATCTTGATGACATCTTGATGTCTTCTTTTGAAATCAAAATATGATTCACTAAGGAAGGACCCGTGAATTTTGAGTTTCTAAAGACATATTGGTGTTGAACCAGAATTCATGTGTATTAATGTTAGATATGGTAAAATTCATATCTCGTTTGATTTTCATCATATTGAGTTGATCTTGGAGGCGTTGGTTCACAAATTTCGTCTACAACAGTTTCTCTTTAGATTCCAAAGGCAAACATTGACTCAAAGGATTTTGTTTTTAGTCTACTTCGCGCGCGACGCAATAAAATTCTGCACAAAAAATTATTTTTGTCTGACACCGTGTCAGTGAAGCTTCAAAAATTCATAACTTGCTTGTCGTTTATCGGATTGAGGTCGTTTTTTCAGCAATGTGTCACAAATTTTATTATGTTCATTTTTTTTATGTTGGAACTATTTGAATATTCCGTACGGATGATGACATGGCACTTTATGGTCGTGTCGGGCTTACGCTTTGAAGTCAAGGCCCAATCCAATTGCACATCCAAGGTCCAATTTTCTCACACTATATAATCTTGAAATCTTAATTTTCAAAGAGGGGGGGGGGGGGGGGGGGGGGTGGAGGCTCTCATAATTCACCAATTCTCAAAAACACAAGTCTAACAATTCTCTTAATTTTCAAGGATCAAATTAAAGTTTTCCCTACTTTTTAATCAAGAACACAATAACAATTTAATCAAGAATCCAAAGTCAAGATCAAGAGTAATTCTTCTCCGATCTTTGATCCGTTTGTTGTGATCTCTATACCTAAGCCTCCTATTCATTCCTATCGGTGAATTTTCTTGAATTAAGCACTTTTGGAATAAGTGATTATTTGAGAAGCACTTTTTTGATCAAGCATGAATTGAATCTAGGTTGAATTTTGATTTGAGAACTTAGATCTAGTGCTAGAAGTGTGAATTGATTTGACAAGCATGTGTAAATTCGAAATTGGATAATTGGATCAAGTGTTTATTTGACTTAAGTGATTGCTTCATGAAAGTGCTTAATTGTTAAATCAAATGGTTGATATTGCATGAAGCCTAATTTTTGATCTTATATCAATCATGTGTTATTTGAATCTAAGCCATGGATTATGCTAAATCATGTGTTGAATGTATGGAGACTTTGTGTTTGATTAAATATCCAAGCCATTGAAAATGCTCAAAAATCTGTTAAAATTTCCTCTGAAATGAGGATAACCGGTCACCCAATTATGGTAACCGGTTACCATCCATTTTATTTGCAAAAAAATTCAAAACTGTTACGTGGTAATCGGTCACCCAATGGTGGTAACCGATTACCCCAAGTCATAAGCAAATTGCCAAAATCTTCAAAGTTTTGGGAACCAGTTACCAAAATATGTTAACCGATTACCTCAAGTATGTAGCTCTTTTCTCAGATTTGTGAGTTAGGGTAACCGGTTACTTAAATCCTGGTAACCGGGTTCCCAGGCCAAAAAACAACAACTTCCTCATTTTATTTTGCTTCATTTCTCATTATGTTTTCTCTTTTGGTTTAGTTTTTCCTTGTTATTTTTGACATGTGTGTTGGTTGTGCAAGGACTCGTACTAAGTAATTCTTATGATGATATTAATTCATATTCCACTTTATTTGAGGAACATGAATTCAATATCCTATTTGGTTCGTATTTCACTTTATTTGTGAGATACATATGCGATTCAAACAAGTTTATGCTTTGATCCTCTTGACTGAAGGAATGCACATATTTGTTGTGTTTTTGTCTGGATTGTATTTTTATGTAGGATGACTTTTGAGATGGTGTCTGATACAAATCATTTTTTGTGATTTATTTTCACACCATTTACTTCGAGGCTTATGTTGGACATCTGATGTCTGACTTTCTTTGTTTGGTGATGCTAGCTTACTCGAAGTTCTACGAGTTTCTCATTTTTTGCTTGCTTTCTATGAATTATTATCCGTTTGGTATTGCACCACTTCCTTTTTATTTCTTTCACTCTTTACAGTTTTCTAGATAGTTCTGGGAACCCCCATAGTGGAGCAGTCGTTGTTTAAACACCTGTAGCAGGCACTCCGCACTTTATTTTCTATATGTGTTATGCTTGTGTTTTCTTCCTTGGTTGTTGATCAATGAGTCACTTAATTTATAAATTAAGATCATGACTTCACTCTCAGTGCATGCTCCCTATAGGATTTTATTACTTTCCTTTGTTTGTTGCTGATCGATGAGTCACTCAATTTAGAAATTGAGATCACGACTTCGCTCTTAATGCATGCTCCCTATAGGATTTTATCGCATTCCTTTATTTCTTGTTGATCAATGAGTCACTCAATTTATAAATTGAGATCACGACTTCGCTCTCATTAGATGTTCCCCATAGGATAGTTTTGTTAGACTTTCTTTGGCATGTTAGCCTGGATAGAATTTCTCTAGGTATGCTCTCTTGAGCCTTTTGATTGTTGATTTATTTTCCTACTTGATCCTTAATATCTTGGTTAGGCATTTGACTTAGGTTAGCATGCGCTACTCATGACACATTATGTGTGATCTCTTGAGCTATATCTCTTGAGCCCATTGATTTTCTTACTTAATTTCATCTTTGTGTGCATATTTTGAGATGATATACCCTCAGCATATTCCCTTAGGAGCTCTCGATTCATCTATAGATGATGATTTGAGATAGACATAATTCTAGGTGATAGATCCTTGCTATGCTTCTTTAGGACTTCTTGATTCATCTATAGATGATGATTTGAGATAGACATTAGGATTGTTATCCATGCATGTCAACATAGGGTAGAGACTTCCCTTCAAAAATAAACTTTAGGATCAATCATTGTATGATAATATTAGGGATTAGATTTAGATAGTCTACCTTAGATGTTTTCTTTTCTTTTGCATCCTTTACATATAAAACAATAACCTTCTTCTTTTCTCGGCAAATGTGTAAAACATATAAAACTTTTAAATCCTTTTTTAAGGTAAAAAACACCAACCAATCCTTTTCTTTTTGCCAACTGGATTTTCTTTTCTAAGAGTATGTTAGTTCCTTTCCGCTACAGGTCGTAAGTCTCCAAAGTTCGAGCCGAGGTAGAATGATTGAGTCTAAAATTATTCAAACACAATCCTATCAAAACAAGTAAGCCAAACTACGACTGCTCTGATTCCTTAAAAGGGATACATAGGCATTGTGGTAGGGTCCGAACAAGCACAACTTTATTTTCCCTACATTGTTTTCTCTTTTCTTTTGCATGAATTCCCTCTTTATTTTTTACTTTAAACCTTAGACATAGACTTTGAACACACCCTTAGATTAGAATAACATGAGTGGATACCGTAGAGTACTATGGGCGTGTGGAGTGCTAATACCTTCCCCTTTCATAACAGACTCTCTTACTCCATCTCTCGGTCGTTTGACCATGATTTCACCCTTCTCAGGTTTACTCGATGTTTTCCTTTTCCCTTCCCGTGGGATAAAAAATGTTCGATGGAGACTTTATTGATGTCATTATCAGTTGACAGTTCAACCAATTCTTTCAGCTGGCGACTTCACTGGGGATAGATTGACCTATTGTTGGTCCATCCCGGAGTCGATCCTAGCTCTTGTTTTTGTTTTATTTGGGTGTTTATTTTTATGCTTTCATTTTATACATTTGTACATGTTTATCTGAGCATATGTTTTCATTTCATTTTATCACTTTTCATATATTGGTGATACTACTGTGCTGGATCTATTTTTATGATTGAATGGGTGTTACTATGAGGTAAAAGGCCCAATACCTAGGCCAAGTAACAACTATAGGAACCCTAGAAATAAAGTGGAACATGAACGACTAGTTGACTTAGGTTTCCCTATTTCCGCCATGTCGTCCACGCTCAAATTAGGTACAAATGAGGGGCTATCGTTTTCACGTAGGTGATACGATGATAGTTTTTCAAGAGTACCCTTGATACTGGGTTATCCGACCTTACCCTGACCTAGTTTTCACCCGTGAGTAGGGAGGGACTTGATTATCACAGATATCGTTGGTGACTATGTACAGTGGGTGACTATGTTTCGATGATGACTATGTTCATATGGTGACTATGTTTTGTGGATGATCGCCTTGTTCTGATGGTTCTCAGATTCATTTTATGAGTTCTGGTCCATTGACTAAGAGGTTCATTTGGGTTTATGTTCCAGAATTTTGATCCTAATACACTCAACATTTTTAGAAAGGGCACACCAATTAATCAGCATTATGGAACCTTTGATCCCATGTTTGTTGCACTTGCATCATGGCATATTCATTTTACAAAAGAAATGTATATATATATATATATATATATATATATATATATATATATATATATATATATATATATATATATATATATATATATATATATATATATATGTCTAACCTGCATATGCATGTCATTTCAAGGATTATTCTAAAGTTGACATTAGCATCAAGGATGGGTAGCAACATGGAGACAAGTACAGAGCCTTTCAGAAACACTGTTGCTTATCAGTTTTTGTGCTTTGATGGTCGATTGTGAGAGATAAGAGCTCTTGTGAGAGGGACGAATGAAGAAGTTTTCAGAGGACATTATGGAAACTTATTGCCATTGGTGAATGATGATTTTGAAGAGTGGGACGTGAGAACACTTCTTCAGTTCTATGATCCACAGTTGCGCTGTTTTACTTTCCGGGACTATCAATTGGCACCGACTCTTGAAGAATATGCACATATTATGGATGTCAAGTTGACTAGTGGTGTTCTGTTTGTTCAAGTACCAGAGACTCCAGACTATATGGAAATTTCCTGGGATCTTTATTTGAACTGTGGTGAAGTTGAAAGTAATTGGATTAACAAAAGTGGCACGAACGGTCTTCCATTGAATTATTTGGTGTCAAAGGCCAAGGTTTTTGCAAGAGGTAAGAACTGGACCGCATTCAATGCGCTTCTAGAAACTATGATTTATGGCTTGGTTCTCTTTCTGGTTTCTAAGAAGTTGGTTCATATATATACATTATATGTCTTCATGAATGGTAATCTAATACCAACTCTACTTGCCGAAACTTATTACACCATACATTCCCGACATGGGAAGAAAGGGAAAGTTATATGTTGAGCGATTGTGCTTTATGAATGGTTGATGACGCACATGCGTACAAAAGGGCCTCTTGGCCATATTTCTGAGTCGTCTTTGTGGTCTCAGTGTATCACGGGACTTACTTCGTATGATATTGTTTGGAAAAGCATGATGGGCTTGAAAGAGATCATTATAGGGTGTGGAGAATTCCCTAATGTTCCTCTCATGGGAACAAGGGGCTGCATTAACTATAATCCTATCTTGGCATGCCATCAATTAGGATTCACGATGATGGATAGACCCATTGATTGGGAAGTGATGGAAACCGTTTATTTCGGTAAAGGGGAAGATGCAATTTTGCTTGAAAAGGGTGAAAGTGGCTTGGGAACACGTTTGCCTTAAAGGGAAAATTTCTTTTAGCCAAAATGGAGGTGTAGCTCATGATACTTATAGCAGTTGGATTAAGGATCATATGAAAGAGATACCGCTACCTTATAAAAATGGGAGTTTGCTATATCCTCAACCTGACTTTTACCCATTAATTGATGGTCAGGTGGATGATTCTTTATTTCGTGTTGAATCATCTTCTGTGCAGCTTGTGCCAGGAGGATAGGAATTTGTACCTATGGCGTGTCTTAAGAATTTTAAGGTTGAAAATCTAAAACTCCAAGCTAAGCAGGAAGAGATGAACATGGATATTTCTTTTGCCTTGCAAGATAAAAAGAAGCTTATGAAGGAGGTTAAGTTGAAAGACCAATTGCTAGAAAGATATGGTTTACTTGAGTGGTCAAAGAAGTTCAAGGTCGAGGGTTCTGGTACAACTAGTCGACAAGTTGACGAATTATTGATTAGTCAGCAGGAGATAGACAGGCTTCAGTTGGCTAAATACAAGTTGGAAGTTAAACATTGCGAAGAGGTTAAGGCTTTAAAGATAAATCTCTGAGAAAAAGATGTTTGGTTGAGTTAAGTGGTGAAGGAGATAACAACGATCAAAGCTCAGGCAGAAAACCAAGGCAAGATTCCAACAAAGGAAACTGAAATGGGAAACGCGGATCCCGAAGATTGGGAGCTCAAGTACCATTGTTTGTTGGCTTTGATGAATAAGAAAGGCTTTGTGATTGAAGATTCATTTTCAAAGGATGATTAACAAAGTGATCATGCTTCTCAGAGGAGTCTTTTTGACAATTTCTTTTAAGTTTTACTTATTGATAAGATCACTGCTAGTCTTATTGGACGGGATCTTTATGATGTTTGACTTTATTTGTATTAAAAATATTTTGTATGGATGCTTGTTTGATTCTATGATATGAGCATTTTCTATTCAGATGTTTTGTCTATAGTTGCTTTGTCTTTTTGTTTATCCTATTACTTATTTATGCTTGATGAAGGACTGCAGGATATTCCTGGAAATTATAAAACATTTCATGTATAATCATTCATCCATGCATATCATATCATGACAGGTCACTCCGACATGTTTTCTTATCTGTGATCTGGATTTATTTTCAGAGATTGATACATCAAACTCTTATTGTTATAACACTCAGAGTACTTCCAAGAGATAAATGGAACAAATTCAAGCATATGTTGTGGCTATGGGTACAAGATGGATACTCGAGTTGACCAGTTAATGGAGATCATTAAGAATATGGCTCGTCAGCAAGAGGAAATGAGATCCATGATTGTGAGGCCTGCTGGAATTGTGAACAATGGTGGTGAAACTTTGATTGTGAATTCGCAAGGGGTCGTCATCAACAATCCAAATGGAACTCCGGGTGCTCAAAATATGGTTGAGAATCTGGGTGGTGCTTGAAATGTGAATCTGGATTCGAATGTCAGTTTAAATATTCATAACGGTCAGCCTGTAAATCTCAACAATATTGCGAGTGTAATACTGTGGAAGGACTGACTTTTAGGTTTTGCGTTTTATCGCAAATGTTGCGGATAGAAAGAGTCTCCACCGACTTTTCTTTTATCCAATAAAGGAAAGGGTGAAAAGAACAAGAAAGACCTTTAAGAATTTTCTGAGTAAGGGGGGTAGGTTATGAAAAGGGAAGGTGTTAGCATCATTTTCATCCATAGTTATCTACGGGATCTTAATCACTAGCTCACTTTTTGAAAATGCTTTGTGTTTATGTGTTTGAAAATATTTTGAAAATATGTCTATGTGCGGCAAACTTTGTAATGATTCTCGTATCATTGAGAATGCATACAAAGTGTCTATCTTTGAAAATATTTTTAGAAAAGAGTGTATATGTGAGAAAAGTTTTTATTTGTGAGCAAGCAACTATGACCTATCTACCTACTCAAAAGGTCTTTGTTCTCTTCCTCCTTTCCTTTAGATAGTTCTATCCTACCATAGTTAGTAGGTAGCCCTATAATTGGATGTTTGAGGGACATGTGTGGGTCATCGTATAGTCACAAGGGAAACTCGTAGGATACCTTAGCAATTATCATAAAATACTAAGATCGTTTACCGAGGCAACATTAAAGGGTCATCGAGGGACTACGATCTTTTAACCAAATGATATTTGCTAAAGCATCCCACGTTCGATAGACGTGACTGTTTAAATCCGAGGCAACAAGTGAGGGTCACCCTGGAGGTACGCGTGTGCGAAGTGTTTTGATTTTAAGTATTTGTCTTGAGATTAGGTTTTCTAACGTTAGTTTTTTATGTCTTGCCATGGACGCTTAATTAATCTAGCAGTTAAGTATCTATAAGTGCAGAAAAATAAAAATGCAGGAAATAATCTACGCTATTACATCGCTTCGGGGATGGGGAGTACAAACCATAAATTGGGGAGGAAAGCAATAAACTCTAATTATCTATTACAAACTTTCAAACAATTACAATATTGGAAAATAATGCGAAAAAATAATTGAGCGCGCGGAGATTGTGAAAAAGTGTGATTAGTTAATAAAAAATAATTAGATAAATATTTGAAGTGTAAAATAAAAAATAAAACCCAATTCTATTTAATTCATTAGTTAATCATTTAAAATAAATCAAAGTGTGATTAAATTAATTAATTTTAATTATAAAATTTTTAATTAATTAAAAAACCTAAATCTAATTTTTTTTTAATGATTTTATGATTTTTTATGATTAAATAAAAAATGATTAAAAAGAAAAAAATTAATTAAAACAAAAAACAAAATCAAATGGGCCTGATGTGCAAAAGGAATTTGGGGGTGTGAATCTGAATTTCATAGGCTCAAATCAGAGAGCCCAGGCGTGCTACACTAGATCTAGCGAGGGTGGTTTTCAGGAGGTGCATCATGGGGCTTGATTTGAGTCCATTAGATCTGGATCTGATGGTGATGATGGAGGAGGTGCATGGCATGCACTTTGAATAGCTTGTACAAAATCTGTAATAAAATAACATGAAAAATAAAAACGTCTCAAGCCTAGATTAAACCCGGGATCAGGCGTATGAGAGACTTAAGAGAAAACGCGCTGCCACTAGGGTGGCATGTACATTTGAGATATAGATCAAACAAAAATAATATAATTCAAAATGAAAGCTAATCTTAGACAAAAAAATGCGCGCGTGTTAAGTGGACCCTTGTGATTTGAACAAACCAACTATAACGCTCCATTATACCACGCGGTCACTTCAAACCACCGTTATGGTGGTTTCCACTTTCTTCTCCGACGGGGAGAAATTTTGGAACCTGCAAAATACGAAAAATCAAGGCAAACAAAACATGCTATCCCCCTTAAAATTTCCTCCTGAATCTGAATATGAGATCTATTTAGGTTGAAAGTCCTTGTAACATGGGTTTCGAATGAAAAACCCTAACACGATTCTAAAATGGTGGATCCAGGTTTGGACGTTACCAACTCCATGCGATGGCTGTAACATGTTCTAAACATTCACATGCATTGATCTATATGGTTAGAAAATAAAAAACACACAATATTAAAAATATGATTAATGGAAAAAAATTTCAACCGGAGATCATGAATATGGTCGTTTCAAGCATGGGAGGCCTTTGAAAAATGACTATACTTACTCTATAGATACTCAGGAGGTGAATGATGGCCTTAATTTTGAGTGGGAACGACTGGGAATTAATTTACTGATTTTTGCAATTCCTTTGGATATTTGTGATTTTTTTCAGTGGCTCTTTGGTCAATGATTTCATGTGTAAACTTGATCTGAAGCTTGCCTTTATATAGAGGAAAAGAATAGCTCATCAAATATGGCATGAGATCATGTAATCAAGCCATGGTTTAAACAAGATCAAACACTTTTAAAAATTTCCAAACTTGAAATATCTCTTTCCTTCTTTAAGTTTGCACGATTTTGGCAAGTTCAAAACAGGCTAGCATGAGTTGTATGGGCCTGTAAATGGCTCATCATATGCTTGGCCCAAAGATTTTGTATTTTATTTATTTATTTATTTTGAATTTATTTGAATAAAAACAAAATAAAAACAAAATAATAAGAAAATATAAGGCAAGGTGTGAATGAACTTAGGAGTCTTTCACAAGGTTATGGTCATGTTTGAAGTCCGAAAAGTTAGGTCACAAGTCCAAAATTTCAAGTTTGCACATTTTGCATTTCATACATTTATTCAAAATTTCCCAACTTGTGAAACCTATAACTTTCTCAATTTTCATCTTTTGAAGGTGATATTTGACTTTTTGAAAATCTCAAGATGTCCCCTACAATTTCTCTTTTTATCATATTTACATTTGGAGACCTTATCTTGATGTAAATTGCCTTGACAAAAAGTGTATTTTTGTTGACTTTTGAAAATGACCTATAATGTATTAGCTCATATCTTTCAAATGAAGAAGTTTTGGACTTGATAATAAATTCAAAGTTTTAGTGAATTGAATTTCCTTCAAAATGGGCTTTGGTTGGGGAAAAGTTGATGAAGCATGTGAAAGTTATGTTTGGTTAAAGTTTAGTTGACTTTTCCTAAGGAAAACCCTAAATTGACAATTCTTGACTTTTTATGATTTGAGGGCTTTCCTTGGGGAATCATGATCAACCCTTAATGAAATGATGAATATCCCTTCAAAATGTTAATGTTGACCAAAAATCTTGAAGTTTGACTGTATGTTGATCACAATTGACTTTTTAACCAATACAATTGACTTTCAATCACCTGAGCCATTGACTGAGCAAACTTGTGATGCAAGACTTGAAACTTGACATGAGAATTTTTGAAGACCTACGATGAACCATGAAAACCATTTGAGAACATTGAAACCCAATCTTCCTTGAGAAACATAAAACCCTAGTTGTAGACCCTTGGCTTAGGATGAGCATCTTGACTTGTCAACCCTTGAGATTCTTGAGTATTTGAGAACCATTAAAGAATGTCTTGAAGAAAATAGGAGGGAAAATTTTGGGGTACAATAGCTTTCCCTTTTCAATCTTCTTAAAACTGAAGAGTTATATTGGCATGTCCGCCATTCGCAACTTCAAGGTGGAAGATAATTGAACACATAAGTGCCCAAAAATTTTCACTCACCGATGCACGAAGTAACATTGTTGGTTGATTGTACCAGGAATGGGATTATAGATGCCATTTGGATAGGTCATTGTGGGTCGTTAGAGATGGGCTTATAGATGCCATCCAAAGTAACCATTGACTTCAAATGGAAGAAGTATCAGAATAAGTCCTTGCTTGATTTAATCTGAGCCAGAAGATGTCTGTGCCTGACCTTAACTGGAAGAAGTATCAGAATAAATCTATGGTCGATTTAAACTAAGCCAGAAAATGTCTACGACCATCTTCAACTGGAATAAGTATCAGAATAAATATATGGTCGATTTAATCTGAACAAGAAAATGTTTATCTTTGAGAATAACTTTAACTCGAAGAAGTATCAGAATAAATCTATGGCCGATTTAAACTGAGCCAGAAAATGTCTACGATCGTATTCAATTGGAAGAAGCATCAGAATAGATCTACGCTCGATATAATTTGAGCCAAAGATATCCACGCTCGTCTTTATCTGGAAGAAGTATCAGAATAAATCTATGTTCGATTTAATCTGAGCCAGAAAATGTTTATCTTTGAGAATGACTTTAACTAGAAGAAGTATCAGAATAAATCAATGGTCAATTTAAACTAAGCCAAAAATTGTCTATGCTCGACTTTAACTAGAAGAAGTATCAGAATAAATCAATGGTCAACTTAAACTGAGCCAAAAATTGTCTATGCTCGACTTTAACTGGAAGAAGTATCAGAATAAATCTATGCTTGATTTAATCTGAGCCAGAAAATGTCTACGATCATCTTCGAATGGAAGAAGTATCAGAATAAATCTACGCTTGATTTAAACTGAGCCAGAGGATATTTACGTCTGACTTTAAATGGAAGAAGTATCAGAGTAAATCTACGCTCGATTTATAATGAGCCAGAAGATATTGTCTTTGAGAATGACCTTCTGAGGAAATTGCTTAAGTAGCCATTTGTCAGATGTAGCCTTTGGGAAGACTGTCTGGTCATACAAGTAGTTGATGATGTTTGTCTGTTGATTGATCTTTCCTAAAAAGTTAAAGAGTTAGTTGTATGCAATGTCATGATGTATGAAATGTATTACGTAATGATGTTCTCAAAATAAATGAGACTGTGCCATATGCGTTTTGTATGCACATGTCATGATGTTTGTAAATGATGTATGGATGTGAAATGTTGTCGAAGTGTATTTGTAAACTCGAGCAACATCTTTGTCTGGGGAAAATAAATCCCTGACTGTTGCTAGGGATAAAGAGTATGTGTATCTTTGACCAGCTGGGGATTCCCACTTGCTGTTTGAGGAAACTCCATTGGGGAACATTGATTTATGCTTTTTGCTTGAGGAAACTCCGCTGGAGGATGTTGATTCCTTCTTGGGGAGAAGATTTCAGAACATTGGTCGTTCATTGCTCTACTGGGACTTATAATTCTTGTATAACCTGACTAGGGATAAAAGAGACGGATATCCTTTCGAGGTGCTGTCTACCAAGTTTTTGATATGTATATTAACTCGTCTAGAGAGAATAGGGTTGAAAAGTATCTGATCCAGTTTCAGATTTAGTATCAACTCCCTGGGGATATCAATTAAGATTGTCCTTTGCCGGAGGTGGGAATCTTGTCGGTGTTTATGGTAGAAGCAGACGTACGCTGGGGAGATTGAGCTCTGCTGGGGAAATAAACTCTGTTGGGGAAATAAACCATTTTGACAGAGAACTACTCTGCTGAGGAAACAACCTTGCTGAGGAAATGAGCTATACTGGAGAGAAGAAATCTATAGGGGGTTTTACAGTTTTAGAGGAATAAATTCAGTTGGGGAAGAGAATTTCCATAAACTGTACTTGGTTAGGACTCCGTAGGTTGGAAACATTGTTGGGAAAAAGGTCATATTTCTTTATTTGCTGGTGAGTATGATAAGACTACTCTGTGGGGATAATCCCATGGAAATGACTCTGTGGGGGATTTGTGGATAACTCGAACATTATCCCAACTCCTAGAGTCTTGAGTAAATGCTTATTCCTATTTTTATGCATATATTTTTTAACAGTTAATCGTATTCATATGCATATGCTCATTCAATTTTAGTCATTGGACGTCTTGCAAATAAAACAAAAAAAGTAAAAACAAAGAGTTTGAATTTTAAAATTTTATTTCTATTGATAGTTTGCCCAAAAACAGGCGATCTTGTACAAAGAGACAGGAATCCCAATAAGAGGAAAATCATTGTGAAATGAAAAGAGTACAAAGCAAAAACAAGATATATAGCTATGTGGTAATGATATCTTCGGGTTCCAACTCTGCTATTGCCCCTATGTCTTCAAGCATCTCTTCCCTCGCTGTCGAAAGAAGCTGATCAAACTGATTTGTACCATTTGAACTTTGACTTTGGTAATAAATCTTGCCGTAAGTGATCCAATGGGGATATAGTCGTACGTTTTAATCCATAACTTTTGCCTAGACCTCCCTTTCGGGTTTTCAGTCAACCGGGATACCCTTTTTTTCCTAAGCTGCCTTTTCAGGTTTTCGACCTACCGGGTGTACAATCTTTTTGAGTATATCCCTAATTTTTGCCCGAATATTTTTGGTTCGCCGGGATGCCCTTATTTTTGCCTAGGCCAGTCAACCTCGCGGATTGTTTTCATGCATAGTATCTTTTGACTATGTCTGTGTTCATAGGGTGCGGGAAATTTTCACCGTCTATGCTGGTTAGTATCATAACACCACTAGAGAATATCTTTTTTACTACAAATGGCCCTTCGTAGGTGGGAGACCATTTACCCGTAGGATCACCTTGCGGTAGAATGATGTGCTTTATTACCAAGTCACCAGCCAAATATACCCGATGCTTGATTTTCTTATTGAAGGATTTAATCATACATTTTTGATACATCTGACCATACCAGACACCCATAAGCCTCTTCTCGTCAATTAGATTCAACTGGTCTAGCCTGGTCTAAATCCACTCGTCTTCGTCTAGGTTTGCATCTTTCATAATTCTCAGAGAAGGAATCTGAACTTTGACAGGTAGGACGACTTCCATATTGTAAACCAAAGAGAATGGATTTGATCCATTTTATGTTTGTGCTGAAGTGCGATAGCCACAAAGAGAAAATAGTAACATCTCGTGCTAGTCTATGTAGGTCACAACCATATTATGTATAATCTTCTTAATATTCTTGTTGGCGGCTTCCACTGTACCATTCATCTTCGATCCATATGGAGAAGAGTTGTGGTGCTTGATCTTGAACTGCGTGCAAAGTTCTGTGATCATAGTGTTGTTGAGGTTGGTACCATTGTCCGTGATGACTCTCTCGGGGATGCCACACCGACAAATCAAATTATGTTTTATGAACCGGGTGACCACATTTTTAGTAACAAAGGAGAACGAGGCTGCTTTAACCCATTTTGTAAAGTAATCAATGGTGACGAGAATAAAGCGATGCCCGTTAGAAGCAGTAGGCTTGATCTCTCCAATCATATCAATGCCCCACATTACAAATGGCCAAGGAGCAGTCAAAATATTTAGAGGAACCAGAGGCACATGAACTTTATCAGCATAGATTTGGCACTTATGACAAGTTCTCGAGTGGTGGTGACAATCGTTTTCCATAGTCGACCAATAGTAACCCACTCTCAAAATATTTTTAGCCATAGTATTCCCATTGGAGTGAGTACCAAAGACACCTCCATGCATATCTTGCATAATTTCTTCTACTTCCTTCTTGTCCATACAACGAAGCAGGGTTGAATCATGATTATGCTTGTATACAATTCCATTGCTCAAGAAGAACTTCGTCGAGAACCTCCGTAGGAATTTCTTGTCATTGATCGATGCCCCTTCATGGTATTCTTGAGCCTCAAAGTACATTTTCACTTCATGAAACCAAGGCTTTTCCTCTACTCCATCAGTATCAATTTCAAGACACGGTGCCGGTTCATCGAATATTTCAATGGTAATTCTGGGAGCCTCATTGTCCCATCTGACCTTGAACATGGATGACATGGTAGCCAAGGCAACTGCTAACTGATTATCTTCTCTTGGTATGTGCTCAAAAGTAATCTCTTTGAAATATGGAATCAAGGTTAGCACATGTTCCTGGTAAGGGATAAGATTTGGATGCTTCGTATTCCCATTCTCCCTTGACCTGACTGATCACCAGAGCTGAGTCTCTATATATGCTTAAGAATTTGATTCTCAAGTAAATAACAGCTTTAAGACCCATGATGCACACTTCATATTCAACCATATTATTGGTGCAGTCAAAGCAAAATCTGGAAGTGAAGGGCGTATGACAACCATGAGGAGAGATAATTATCACACTGATTCTATTACCAAGTGCGTTAGAAGCTCCATCGAAAACCATAGTCCATCTAGATCCTGGCTCAGGTCCTTCATACGGTCCAGGTTCTTCACACTCTGTTACTAGCATAATGTTTTCGTTCGGGATTTCGAAATTCATAGACTGATAGTCGTCTACAGCTTGATGTGCTAAATGATCTTCCAGTACACTTCCTTTTATTTCTTTTTGAGTGGGTATTGAATGTCATATTCTGTTAACACCATTTCCATCAGGCTATTCTTCTGGAGAGAGATGACTTCTCGAATATGTACTTGATATGATCCATTTTAGAGATCAATAGACTAGTATGAGTCAACATATACTATCTTAGTCGGTGAGAAGCCCATGCCAAAGTGCAACAAGTTTTCTCAAGCAGTGAATATCTTGTTTCATAGTCGGTAAACTTTTTTCTAAGGTAGTATATTGCATGCTCTTTTCGACTAGACTTATCATGATGCCCCAGTACACACCCCATTGAGTTCTCTAGAACTATTAGGTACATGATTAAAGGTCTTCCTTCGATCGATGGCATTAGAATCAGAGGTTTTTATAGGTACTCCTTAATTTTATCAAAGGATATTTGACAGTCGTTGTTCCACTTTACTACTTGATCTTTCTTCAGTAGCTTGAAGATTGGCTCACAAGTAGTAGTCAAATGAGAAATGAAACGAGCAATGTAATTCAGCCGTCCTAAGAAACCTCAGATGTCCTTCTCAGTATGGGGAGTCGGCATCTCTTGAATAAATTTAACTTTTACAGGATCAACTTCAATACCTTTCCGCTGATGATAAAACCCAGGAGTTTACCGGACCTCACCCCAAAGGTGCACTTGTTCGGGTTTAACCTTAGCTTATACTTCCTCAGTATTTCAAACAATTTATGCAGATGATCAAGATGCTCTTCTTCAGTTTGTGACTTTTCTATCATGTCGCCGACATAGACTTCTATTTTGTGATGAATCATGTCATGAAATAATTCTACCATGGCATGCTGATAAGTTTCCCCAGCATTTTTCAAACCAAAAGGCATAACCTTGCAATAGAAATTATCCCACTGTGTGACGAAGGTAGTTTTCTCCATGTCTTCAGGCGCCATCTTGATCTGATTATAACCTTAGAAACCATCCATGAAGGAGAATACCTTGTACTGAGTGGTGTTGTCGACCAAGACATCAATATGTGGAAGTGGGAGGTCATCTTTGGGGCTCGCCCTATTCAGATCCCTGTAGTCTACGCACATATGTACCTTATCGTCTTTCTTTGGCACCGAAACGACACTAGAAACCCATTAAGGATATGACGTCACCACTAAGAACCCTATGTTGAATTGTTTTATAACCTCAGCTTTGATCTTTTTTGATATTTCAGGATGCATTCGACGATCCTTGTGTTTAATTGGAGAACAACCCTCTTTCATTGGCAGACGGTGAACCACAATATCAGTATCGAGCCATAGCATGTCTTCATATGACCAAGCAAAGATTTCAATATACTCATGCAACATCTGGATTAGTCTGTTCTTGACGCTGCTCTCTAAGTTAGCGCCTATCTTGACCACTTTTTTGTCTGCCTCGGTTCCCAAAGTTACTACTTCGACCGACTCCTCATGTGGTTGGATAGCCTTTTCTTCTTGTATTAAAAGTTTGGCAAGCCCTCCATATATTTCACAATCTTCCTCACCTTCATCCTCGGCTTGGTAGATCGAATTTTTAAAGTCATATGCATCAATAGCGGAATTTTTATTGATAAAAGATCCAGAGTGGATGAGGATCTGCAATTTAGTGTTTGAGTGTGTGTAAGAACACATAGCTATTTGAAAATGCATTAAGATAAAAGAAATATAGAGATCACCAAATTTGCATGCAAAACGTCCAATGTTTTTTATTGAATGAACAATGTTTATGAATTATCAACCCTTAACAAATGAACCATTGTGCCCCGGGTAAGACACAAGGTTTAAAGTCATTATTTATTAAATAACCAAAAAATTTAAAAAAGCAAAATAAGACAGGAAATATAGCCATTACTCCTGACTAAAAGAGATAGGGAATATGTCTTATGCTTTCCAATTGTCAAGTCCATCACCAATGGTAAGGAATACCCAGCTGTCAAAATCACAATCATTGTCAGCATCCTCTATAGCGTTGAACCCGTTGTTACTGATACAGAATAGAGGTCTCCCAGCACGAGCGTGAAGAACATCCCTTTGACCTTTTGCAGTAAAGCCCAAACCAAAATTTTCAGATTTATAGGGGATATCAGGAAGCTGACCCCAAATAGTACTACCACTTTCTTCTATAGTTTCTTTGGCATCTTTTAAAGAAGCCATCTTGTGTGGAGTCTTGGTGATCTTTGGAATGGTGGAAACATCATCAACAGCAACAAAGGAAATCACTTCAAAGGTCTGATAGGGAGTCTCGATAAATCCTTTGTCCATCTCCACGTATCGAAATGAATTCAAGTGGCTGACCATGTATTCTGTAATACCCCAATTTAACCCGACAATTATTATAAAAATTAGAGTTATAAAACTTCCACAACTAAATCAGGATGCTATAAATTCAACTTAGTACAACGACATTCATTGCAGATACATAACACATTAAATTTGGATGAACCAACAACAACATAAATTCATCTTGTAAAACCAGCAAATTTCATAACCACAAAGCGGAATCAAATATTCAACTTATAGAATATAACATCTTTATCCAACTAAAACAACTTCAAATAACAACTATTTAATGAACAACATCTTAAAGTGAAACAACTAAATAATAACAACAATAAAATAGCAAGCGTTCATCCCCCCGAGTGTTACGTATCAGAGCATTAACACCGACTCGAACTACTGAAGGTAAACCGCCTTCACTCTGGATTACCTGCACATTACCAATATCAGGGTAACATTCAAACAAAAGGGGTGAGATATCTAACAATATAATTGAACGTATGATAAACATTAAATTAGAATTAGTCTATGCAAAATCACCACTTCACAACTTTAAACGACATCTATCACAATAAAACATCAACGAAACATAATAATTAATTCATCAACATGACAACTCAATATGCAACATGAAATGCAACTTGTTACTATGAATATGCATGTGGTACCAATGGAGAAGAACTCCCAACTTAAAAACGGAGCAGAACTCCCAACTTAAAAATGGAGCAGAACTTCCAACTTAAAAATTGGCAATTAATAGAGGCTTCAATCAAGGCATAAGCCTTCAACTTAATATTTTGCCAATCCAGGCCAACTTAACGAGCATCAACTCCAACTTGATATGTGATGTATGCGACATAACATGATTGTAGCAACAACAACAACAAACAGCAAACAACAACTCAACATAAATCAACATTGTCCATAAGCCTACAACTTCAACAATAATTCAACATAAATCAACATTGGCCATAAGCCTACAACTTCAACAACGATTCAACATAAATCAACATTGGCCATAAGCCTACAACTTCAACAACAACTCAACATAAATCAACATTGTCCATAAGCCTACAACTTCAACAACAATTCAACATAAATCAACGTTGGCCATAAGCCTATAACTTCAACAACAATTCAACAAAACTCAACAAAAATCATCAACTTGTAGTTTCTCAACTCATAACAACTTACACAACATTGGTATGGACCAAAACAGCATGCACGAGCAATAAGGATAGGGAGACTACATGCCCCTCGACATGCACAACAACCAAGACAAGAATACAACTAATTTGCGCTCCTCGACACAGCCTGCAACTTTGTGCAACTCGACAACAATAATGTACTCCTCGGTATAACCTGCAACTTTGTTCCACTCGACAATAACACCGTGCTCCTCGGCACGCCTTGCAGCCTAATGTCGCTCGACATTCAACAAATATATTCTCTAACACACTTCGCAGCCTAAATGTCGCTGGACACCTAACACCATTGTGATACGGTGGGAAGAACTGACTATTTTTTGGAATGCTGGTTTACGTTTTGCGTTTGTTTTCGCAAAATGTCGCAGTAAGCAAGAGTCGCCACCGACTTTTATTTTATCCAACAAGGAAAGGAAAAAAGCACAGAAAAATTTCTTTTTTGAGATATTTCTCGGGTTCGGGGGGTAGATTATAGAAAGGGAAGGTGTTAGCACCCTTTCTATCCGTGGTTATCCACGGGCTCTTAGGTACTTGCTCATATTGTTTTCAAAATGGTTTTCTTTGTGCTTTGTGGGTTTGAAAAAAGTTTTTGTTTGAAAACTTCGATTTAACTCTTGCTTCTGTCCTCAAGAGCGTATGAAGTGTTTTTGAAAACTTTGTTCGAAAAGTGTAAGTGTGAAAAAGATTTTGTTTTGAAAGAGCAAGTATCTAAGAACCATCTACCTACTCGAAAAAGGAATCGTTCTATGTTAATTTCCTTTAGACAATGCTATCCTACTATTGATGAGTAGGTAGCACCGTCGTTGGAGTTTTGAGGGTCAATTCGAATGAGGGACATACGGTCACAAAAGCAATGGTAGGACGCCTTAGCGGTAACCCTAATGTCTTAGATCATTTTGTTTGAGGCAATTATATCTGAGGCATCCGTTTCAAGGAAACTATGATCTTTGGACAAGAGGGCGACCTCTAAAACAACCTATACTCGATGACCGCGTACGAAGGCAACCAAGTGGGGTGTACCCTAAGAGTGCGCATATGAGAGTGTGTCGTTTACAGTTATTTTATCTTTGTACATGTTAATGGTGATCTATGTTGATTTTAGGTTAAACATTCATTCTTGTCATACATCCCTATTATCAAACATTTAACAGTTATAATTTACGAAAAATAAATTGCGGAATTTAAATTACAAGGCGTCGGGTATTTACATCGCCAAAAGCAACCCTTTGAAATTTAAATGCGGAAAATAAATAAAGCGATAAAAATATTTAAAGTCCTATTAAGCTATTAAATTCCGGGAACAAATACAATATCGAATAAAAGAAAGTAAATCGCGTGCGGAAATAAAATTGGGTGCAAGTAGGGTTTTGACCCTTTTTTTGTTAAAGAAAATATGTTTTTGTTGTTTTTTGGATTAAGAAAGAAAATTAATCTAAGTTAATTATTAAATTAATAAAAAAAAATAATTAATTAATGAAAATAAATATTTTTGGGTTTTTTTGTATTTAAAGAAATAAAATAAAATAAATTAATGTTAATAAAAACCTAATTATGTCTAAGTTAATTTTAATTATTTTACAAAAATGTATTAAGATTATTTCTAATTAAAGCCTAAATTAATTAAATTAATATTTTTTAATAAAAATAAAAATACTAAAATTTAATTTGATAAAGAAAATATTTTTTGGATTTAATTTTATAAAGGAAAAAAATGTTTGATTGGTTAAAAAAATAATATAAAAATAATAAAACAAATAAAGCGAAAATAAATAAAATAGAGAGTTAGAGATGTATGGGCCTGAAAAGGGGGTCAGAATTGCAATTCCAAGGCCCATTAGGTGCTGGCCTGGTTGACTTTCTGGATTCCATGCGCGCTGGTTGACTGGATCCATGGTAGACTCTCAATCTGGACAACCAGATCTGGCCTTTGGCCATTTGGCTGCTGGAGATGTGGAAGCGCATGGTATGCTACAACGCTTGATTTGCACCAGATTACCTGAAGAAAAATAACAAATGCAAATTTGGGGGGACCTGGGATTCGAACCCAGGTCCTGTAGGTGATTGCCAGCGCTTGCTTCCACTAGGCCATTGCGTTCTATTTGTTAGTATATTGTAAACTGATAATAATAAGACAAAGAAAAATTAATGGATCAGAAAACAAAATAATGCGCGCCATATTTGAATAGACGAATTGGAGAGTGACACGCCATCGTCCATGTCGTTGGACTGTGGATAAAAATCAAAACACCTATACCAACGGACAAAGGTCCGTCGCTATAGGCCATGTCCGTTCCAAAATCTTGCATAAGCCATATAAATGAAAGGCAGCACCATGGTTGAGCTCGTCTTGTTCCCCTGAAAAAGATGGCACCCTTCACACAAGCCAATTATTCCCGTAATAGAAAGCCCTAAAAAACCTAGAAAACCTTACAATGGTGATTCACGATATAAAGCATGAGAATCAAATTGGTTATTGCAGAAAGCTAACAAATGATGTGGTGAATCAGAATATGCAATCGTTTTTTACAATGGATGCAAGAATAAAGATTTGAGACTTCAAGAACATGGCGGATCCGTGAGATACTTACAGTGCTCTAGGAGGTAGAAAATGCGTGATTCTGATTGGTTTTGCTTCTGAGAATTGCCAAGAAGCGATTGTGATGCTTGCCAAGTCCTGAAAGTGCCTCCAAGCTTGATTTCGATCTCTAACTTTTTGTCACTTTTTCCAAGTTTGGTTATGTTTTATCTTATAGCCTCTAGCCTTGTTTTCGTGCCCTCTAGCTTCCTTATGTATTATAGAATGCATTAGGTTAAGAATTATGGATTGAATCCTTCCACATCAATGCCATGAGATTTAATTTGATTCACCATTACTAAACCTTCCAAAATTGTCAAAACTCAATCTTTTTGCACATGGATTGCTTGATACGAGTTTGATACCCTTAATGATGATGATTCAGTCCTGAAATAGCCAAAAAGATATCAAGTAATCAATATTTGGATTTTATTTGATTTAATTTGATTTAAAATGACATAATTCAATAAAAAATCAAATAAAATAATAAAAAAGAAATATGATCTCAAGGATGAAGCTAGGACACTTGAGCAATGGGGAAAGCTCAAGTCAAGTGGAAAATAATGGGTCCATTTGACAAATATTGAAGTTTTGGGGATAGTTGACTTTTGGCAATTTTGCAAAAATGCCCAACTTCAACAATGCATAACTTCTTCAATTTTGAACTTTTGGAGGTGTTCTTGGACTTTTTAGAAAGCTTTATATGTCCTACAACCAACCCTTGTGGTATAATCCAATTTTTATATTCCATGCTCAAGTTATAAGCTTTGCCAAAAAAGGTGTTTTTGTTGACTTTAAAAAATGACCTATAATGTCCAAATTTTTAACTTCTTGTGAGTGCATTTTCTGATCTTGGGGTATGAAGATGGGTTGTAGGAAATTTCATCCTATTAAAAATGAGCTTTGGATGGGTCATTTATCATAAAGTATGAGAAAGTTATGCTTGGTCAAAGTTGAGTTGACTTTTCCTACAAAACCCTAATTTAGCAACTTTGGAGTCTGGATGAATTTTGAGCAATCCTTGATGAATCATGATCAACCCTTGATAAAATGATGAAATATCCTTCAAAATGAGAATGTTGGCAAAAAATCTTGAAGTTTGACTGTATTTGGGTCACAGTTGACTTTTGCCCTAGCACAGTCGATTTTTGGACCCTTTGAGCAATTGACTGAGCAAACTTCTTCTGCAAGGCTTGAAATTTGACATGGATGATCTTGAGAGCATATTAGGACATTGAAGAGAAGTTGAGGTCATTTGGACTCAAGGATCTTGATGCAACACAAAACCCTAATTTGGGGTTGACTGCCTTAGGAGATAGCTTGACTGTCCAACTCTTGAGTAATCTTGAGCCACTTGGAGATTTTTCTTGCCATGTTTTGAGAAATATGGGAGGGAAAATTTTGGGGTACAACAGCTGCCCCTGTTCATTCTTCTTAAACCTGAGGATGTAGATTGGCTTTCGTGCCTTTCGTTATCCGAAGGTGGATGATGATTGAACACTAGAGTGCCCAGAAATTTGCACTCACATGAAGTGGTATCAGCCTGGTGATGTCGGGAATGGGCTTATAGATGCCATTTGGAGATTTTTGGTAGGAGGATGGGCTTACAGATGCCATATGTAGGAGCGTCGATCGCATAAGAGATTCCTTAGCGAGAACTTGCATACTTGTTGTTGTGGAAGATTCCGCTGGGGAAGTCTAACTTTTGTTGAGATTTAGGAACTTGCCTGTACCTCAGCTGGGAGAATGCCTCTGCTGAGTTTTAAGAACTTGTCCGTAACTCAACTGGGGGAAGCATCTTCATCAAGATCTAGGAACTATCTGGTCTTCAACATAGTATACCGTTGAGATTGTAGAACTCGTCCACACTTTGACGGAGGAAACATCTTCATCAAGATCTAGGAACTGTCTGGTCTTCAACATAGTATACCGTTGAGATTGTAAAACTCGTCCACACTTCGACGGAGGATAAAATCAAGATCTAGGAACTGTCTGGTCTTCAACGTAGGATACCGTTGAGATTGTAGAACTCGTCCACACTATGATGGGGGAAACATCTTCATCAAGATCTAGGAACTGTCTGGTCTTCAACGTAGTATACCGTTGATATTGTAGAACTCGTGCACACTTTGAGGGAGGAAAGCATCAAGATCTAGGAACTGTCTGGTCTTCAATGTAGTATTCCATTGAGATTGTAGAACTCGTCCACACTTCGACAAAGGAAAAAATCAAAATCTAGGAACTGTCTGGTCTTCAACGTAGTATAACGTTGAGATTATAGAACTCGTCCACACTATGACGGAGGAAAACATCAAGATCTAGGAATTGTCTGGTCTTCAACGTAGTATACCGTTGAGATTGCAGAACTCGTCCACACTATGACGGAAGAAAATTATCGAGATTGAGAACCTTATCTGAAATTCAACCGAGGATAATTCAGTTGAGATTTAAGAACCGGTCAGGTCTTCGACATGGATGAGAACTTTAACTGTATCTTTCCTGAAAGGTAAAGGTCAATCGTATGCAATGCATGATATATATCAAGCAATGATGTTCTCAAAATAAACGAGGTTGTGTTGTATGATGCGTATATGCATGTATCATGATGTATGGAAATGTAATGTTTTAGTTGTGGCAAATAAATCCCGGATAGCTGCTGGCGAATAGAGTTGGATTCTTCGTTTCCGCTAGGGATGGTGAACGAGGGTGATTGCAAGAATAAACCTGTAGGAGAAGATAACTCCATTGGGGAATAAACTGATGAGGAGATTACTCTGTGGGGAAGAGATATTCTGCTGAAGATTCCACTGATAAATCCCGTTGGGATGAATTACCATTGCTGGTGATATTGAATCTGTTGAGGATTGAATTCCTGTTTGTGAAAGGAAAGAACTTCGCTGGGGACAATCTTCAATTGTGGCTTCACTGGGGATAACCTATTAGACTCTTGTGGGGATAATCCTTTGAGCTTTACTGGGGACAATCTTCCTTTGAACTCGGCTGGGGATATTTATTTTATACTCTGCTGGGGACAAACTTCCAAAGTCTACTGGGGACGATTCTTCATCTCCACTGGGGAAGCTTTTTCAGACTGCGTTGGGAAAATTTTAACTCCACTGGGGATATCTTGTATTCTGCCGGGGAATATTCTTATACTCCGTTGGGGAATATTAAGACTGCTGGGGATATTAAGACTTTTCAGTGTTGATGGTAGATAAACTCTTCTTGGGGAGAATATTACCGATTCATTCACAGCTACAAGTCTCAGTTGGGGAGAGCTAACATTACTATCTTTTTCTGCGGGGAGTGAAAGCATCTCAACCATATTCTTTAGCTGAATCTACCTTTGTACCTGGTGGATAGAGCAACTGTATAGTTCAGACAATTCTTATTTCCCCTGTTTCTGCTATTACCAGTAATTCGTCTTTTCTTTCGCATGTAAATATTTATGAGCAACAATTAACGTCAAATGCATATATCAAAAATGAACATTGGACGTTCTTTGCAAAACAAAACAGATAAAGGAAAAAAACAGTTTGAAATTTGTCTGAAAATGAATTTTTATTGATTTTGAAGTTTGGCCTGAATATATGCGTCGTTTGTACAAGAGGCTGACGTTCCAGTAAGAGAACGCCGCCGAACAAATAGATTTTACACAGTTTGTGAAAAACTAAACAAAACAACTATGTGAATAATCCCGCTGGGTTCCAACTCTGCTATTGCCTTTATGTCCTTGAGCATCTCATCACTTTGCTACTGGTTGAAGATGAATCAAATTGATTAGTGCCGTACGAGCTTGATAGTTGATACTGAAGTCGGGATGTAAGGTGATCCAATGAGACGCAGTGTTATGCTTTGATCCCTAATTTTTTCCTGGACCGCCATTTCCTGTTTTCAGTCCACCGGGATACCCTTTTTTGCCCAAGTCGCCTTTTCAGGTTTTCGACTTGCCGGGTGTACAGATTTTTTTCATTTTCATCCCTTATTTTTGCCCGAACCCTTTTAGTTCGCCGGGAAGCCCTTATTTTTGCCTAGGCCAGTCAACCTAGCGGATCTTTGATTATGCGTATTATCTTTTCACTATGTCTGCATTGACGGGGTTAGGAAGGTCGTCACCATCCATGGTGGTTAAAACTATAGCTCCTCCTGAGAAAATGTTCTTAACCATTAATGGCCCTTCGTAGGTAGGGGTCCATTTGCCCCTGGGATCACCTTAAGGTAAGATAATGCGCTTGATTACCAGATCCCCAACTTGATATTCTTGTCGTCTGACTTTCTTGTTAAATGCCTTGATCATCTGTTTTTGGTACGTCTAACCATGACAAATAGCAGTAAGTCTCTTCTCGTCAATTAAGTTCAACTGCTCAAGTCGGGTCTGAATCCAGTCATCTTCTCTCAAACTTGCATCCTTCATAATCCGAAGAGAGGGTATTTGAACTTCAATGGGCAAGACTGCCTCCATTCCATAAACCAAGGAATAGGGGGTTGCCCCTGTTGACGTCCGTGCTGAGGTACGGTACCCATGAAAAGCGAACGGTGACATCTCGTGCCAGTCTTTATACGTCACTGTCATCTTCTGCACAATCTTCTTAATGTTCTTATTAGCCGCTTCTACAGCCCAATTCATCTTCGATCGGTAAGGAGAAGAGTTGTGATGCTGTATCTTGAACTGCTTGCAGAGCTCAGTGATCATCTTGTTGTTGAGATTGGTACCATTGTCTGTAATGATCCTCTCTAGTACACCATATCGACAAATTAGATTGTGCCGAATGAACCGTGCCACGATGTTCTTGGTTACGGTAGCAAAGGAAGCTGCTTCAACCCACTTCGTAAAGCAATCGATTTCTACCAGGATGAAACGATGCCTGTTGGATGTTGTAGGTCTGATCTCGCCGATCATATCAATGCCCCACATTGCAAAAGGCCAAGGTCCCGTCAAGACGTTCAGAGGAACTGGAGGTATGTGCACCTTATCAGCATAGACCTGGCACTTGTGACATGTCCCAGAATGCTGATAAAAGTCAGCTTCCATAGTGGACCAGTAGTATCCTGCCCAAAGGATTTTCTTTGCGATGGTATGTCCACTGGAATGAGTCTCGAAAGTACCTTCATGTAACTCCGCCATGATCCTTTCTGCTTCAGTCTTATCCACACATCGCAGTAAGGTTGAATCATGGTTACACTTGTAAAGGATACCATTGCTGATGAAGAACTTCGCCGCGAACCTCCTCAGAAACTTCTTGTCATTAACAGATGCACCCTTGGGGTACTCCTGTGCTTCAAGATACCTTTTCACCTCATGAAACCAGGGTTTTTCTGTTACCTCTTCAGTCTCAATATCATAGCAATGTGCAGGTTCGTCCAATCTTTCAATGATAATCCGGGGAGCTTCGTTGTCCCAATTGACTTTGAACAAGAAGACATCATAGCTAGCGCGTCCGCAAACTAATTCTCCTCTCTTAGGAAGTGTTCAAAGGTTATCTCCTCGAAATGGGGAAGCAACGTCAATACATACTCCTTGTAAGGAATGAGATTTGGGTGTTTCGTATCCCACTCGCCTTTGATCTGACTGATCACGAGAGAGGAATCTCCGAAAACACTTAGAAACTTAATCCTTAGGTCAATTGTTGTTTGAAGACCCATGATGCACGCTTCATACTCCGCCATATTGTTGGTGCAATTGAAACATAGTCGGGCGGTAAACAGAGTATGAGAGCCTTTAGGAGATATGATCACGGCGCCAATGCCATTACCCAAAGCGTTCAAAGCTCCATCAAAGTACATAGACCATCGGGATCCTTCCTCAGGTCCTTCATCTGGTCCAGGTGTCTCACAGTCGGTCACTATCATGATATTCTCATCCGAGAATTCAAAGTTCATAGACTGGTAATCATCCACTGCCTGATGTGCCAAATGGTCTGCCAATACACTTCCTTTGATTGCCTTTTGGGTCGTGTACTGGATGTCATACTTAGTCAAGATCATTTTCCATCTCGCTATTCTTCCGGACAAGGCAGGCTTTTCGAAGATATACTTGATTGGATCCATTTTTGATATCAATAGAGTAGTTTGAGTCAGCATATACTGTCTCAGTCGACGAGCAGCCCATGCCAAAGCGCAACATGTTTTCTCGAGCAGTGAGTATCAGGTCTCACAGTCGGTAAACCTTTTGCTAAGGTAATAAATAACATGCTCTTTTCGGCCATACTCGTCATGCTGCCCCAGCACACACCCCATTGAGTTGTCGAGTACTGTCAAGTATAAGATCAAAGGTCTCCCTTCAACTGGAGGCATCAGAATAGGTGGCTGTTGGAGATACTCTTTGATCCTTTCGAAAGCGGTCTGACATTTATCATTCCATCGTACCACTTGATCTTTCTTCAGTAACTTGAAGATTAGCTCACAAGTAGAAGTCAGGTGCGAGATGAATCGGGCAATATAGTTTAGACGTCCCAGAAAGACTTTGACTTCTTTTTCTGTTTTAGGAGCTGGCATCTCCTGTATAGCCTCCACATTTGCAGGATTCACTTGAATACCCTTATCGCTTACGACGAAACCCATCAGCTTACCAGATCTCACCCCGAAGGTGCACTTGTTTGGGTTTAACCTCAACTTGTACAACTTCAACTTCAACCTGTCAAATAGCTTCTGAAGGTACTCAAGGTGTTATTCCTCAGTTTGAGATCTCGCAATCATATCGTCGACGTATACCTCAATCTCATGATGGATCATGTCATGAAACAAAGCAACCATGGCACGCTGATATGTTGCCCCAACATTCCTCAATCCAAAAGGCATGACTTTGTAGAAAAAGGTACCCCGTTGAGTAACAAAGGTTGTCTTCTCCATGTCTTCGGGAGCCATTATAATCTGATTATAACCGGAGAAACCATCCATAAAGGAGAATACCTTATGCTGAGCGGTGTTGTCAACCAGAACATCGATATGAGGTAGAGGGAAATCATCCTTGGGGCTCGCCCTGTTCAGATCCCTATAGTCGACACACATTCGAACCTTACCATCCTTTTTCGGTACAGGAACCACGTTGGCCACCCACTGAGGGTAAGAAGTAACTGCTAGAAAACCGATGTCAAACTGTTTCATCACTACAGCTTTTATTTTCTCAGACATCTCTGGGCGCATTCGGCGGACTTTTTGTTTCACTGGAGGACAATCTTCCTTGGTAGGCAATCGGTGAACCACAATATTGGTATCCAACCCTGGAATATCTTCATAAGACCAGGAAAAGATCTCAACATAGTCACGCAGCATCTGAATCAACCGTTGCTTAATACTCGCTTCCATATTTGCACCAATCTTGACCTCTTTCTTGTCCACTTCTGTACCCAGATTTACTGATTCCACAGGCTCTTCATGTGGCTGAATAACCCTCTCTTCCTGAAGTAACAGTCTTGCAAGTTCACCAGGCACTTCAAAAACATCTTCACCTTCGTCTTCGGCTAAGTTGATCGGACTTTCAAAGTCATAAATGGCAGTAGCAGAGTCGTTACCAGTGAGATCCAGAGTGGATGTAGACCTGTATATGTGAGTGTGTATAAAATAGCTGTTTTGCAATATATAATAAAAGAAGAACAAGGAGCGCAAAATTTGAAATGCAAGAAACGTCCAATGCTTTTATTAATGATATATGTAGATGACACACATAAATCCCTCACAAATGAAGCCACGGTGCCCCGGGTTAGACACCGGGCCGTAAATTTTAAAATATTGTTTGTTACAAATACAAAAAAAAAGTCTCATTACTGGGTAACAAAAGAAATTGGGATGAAGTCCTTTGCTGTCCAGTTGCTTAGTCCACCGTCAGTAGTAGGATAGATCCAACTGTCGAACTCAGACTCTTCAACGTCCTCTTCAATGGCATTCACTCCTGAATTGCTGATGAACAGGGGAGGTCTTCCGATCCGTGAATTCTGAACGGCCTTTTGAGCTTCTACAGTGAAACCCAAACCAAACTTGTTAGTCTTCTATGCAAAATCAGGGAGTTTCCCCCAATTTGCACACCCCCATTTCTCGATAACATCCCGGGCATCCTTAAAGGAAGCCATCTTCATAGGAGAATCTTCAACAACAGTCTCAGTTGATTCCAGTGTCTGGGGAACCTCTTCAAAATGATGAAATGGGGTCTCAATGAAATCCCCATCCATTTCTACATATCGGAAAGAGTTGAGGTGGCTCACCATGTACTCCTCCTCTCCTTGTACTGTCACAATCTTCCCTTTGACCTGGTACTTTAGCTTCTGGTGGAGCGTTGAGGTTACTGCCCCAGCTTTGTAGATCCATAGACGACCCAGCAAACATGAATAGGATGGCCGAATGTCCATCACATAGAATGTAGAGGCGAAAACCTGAGAACCAACCTTAATCGGAATATCTACTTCTCCGTGCACCATCCTCTTAGACCCATCAAAGGCCCTCACAATAATGTTGCTTGGTTTCAGCTCCAACCCTTCACAGTCCAACCGGTCTAGAGCTTTCTTAGGCAAAACGTTCAATGAGGAACCAGTATCCACCAATACATGAGTAAGAGTGGTGCCCCTGCATTCAATGGAGACATGCAGGGAATCATTGTGATTCTTCCCCTTAACAGTCAAGTCGGCATCAGAGAAACCCAAACCATTATCTGCTATCAGACTAGCCACGCAATCTTTAAACTGATCAGCTGATGTTTCTTGAGGTACGTGTGCAGTCTTCAGGAAAACAATCAGAGCCTTGGCACGGGCCTCTGAGCATAGCAACAGTGATAACATGGAGATTTTGGATGGGGTTTGCCCCAGCTACTCGACCACATTGTAGTCGCCCTTTTTGATAATCTTCAAAATCTCCTCCATCTCTTGTCTAGAGGCTTCAACAGTAATTTTCTTTGGTGCCTCTGTCCGGGCAGGCTCATCAGTGGTCCCTTTGCCCCGAGCGTCAGATGACTCGGTAACAGGGGTAAGAATTGGAACTTGAACAGGGATAGGAGCAGGTACACTGGCAGGTGTAATAACAACAGGTTTCCGAACAGTTGGTGGAGAGATGTCAGGGGAGAAAAGTATTCCGCTGCAGGTGACTTTGGAAGGCCCAACAATATTGCTGACTTCAGTATCAACATCCGAATCTTGTTTAACTCCGTGATAATAAACATCATCCCCGTAGTGCCAAGGGATAGCTTTATCAGATGTATAGGGGATAGGCCCTGGAACAATGATGATCAATGGCGCGATTCTTGGAACAGATGTAATTCTAACAAGCTTTCTCGAGGAAGCCTTGGAAGAATTGTCGAAAATGGTGATAATAACAACTTCTTCAGTATGAACTAAAGGAACAACAGTCTTCTCAAACAGAATTTCTTTATTATCCATCAGGCGTTGGATACCTGACTTCAAAAGATGGCAACCGACAGGTAGTACAGAACACATACGGTAACCTTCGTCACAGCCTGGAAATAAACCGGCTAACAAAAGGTTCTTCTTCACAGTCAATAATGGATTAGCAATATCCTTCATAGAAACCACAAACGAGTCTTCATCTACAACATTCACTCCATGCTTGGGCATAGGAGCAGTCACAACATTAGGTCTTTCAGGTGCTTCGAACCCAATCTCCTTAGAATCTATTAAGTCCTGTATTTTGTTCTTCAAAACCCAAAAATAATCTGTATCATGCCCCGGGCTATCAGAGTGGAAAACGCAGCGGGCATTAGGGTTGTACTTTGGTGATGCAGTGTTAGGATTCTGCGAGGCTTCCCTTGGAGTCACTAGATTGGTTTTCAATAACTGTGGCAGAATCTGAGATAAAATCATGTTGAGCTGGGTGAATTGCCTTCAAGGTCTCTCGGCCTTTGGCTAATTGTTGCGCTTAGGAGCACCAGCAGGTCTTGAAATAACAACCGCATTAACAGCTTGGCGGCGTTCGAGTCTATTCTGGCTTTTCGAACTGTAAACAACACTGAAATCCTTCTTAAAAGGCTTCTTCTCGGTGCCTGATGAAGCACCCTTCTGTATTTTACCAGACTTAATACCAGCCTCAATCCTTTCCCCGGTCATAATCAACTCCGTAAACCCAAACGAAGAACTTCCAATCAGATGGTTGAAATATAGACCAGACAAGGTCCCCAGAAACATATCCACAAGCTCCCGATCAGCCAAGGGTGGTTGCACTCTTCCAGCGAGGTCCCTCCACTTCTGAGCATAATATTTGAAACCTTCGCCCGCACCCATTGACATACCCTGGAGTTGGGTACGTGTGGGAGCGAGGTCGGCATTGTATTGGTACTTCCTGTAGAAGGCAGCGCCCAAATCTTCCCAACTGCGGATACTGGCTCCTTCTAACTGGTAAAACCATTCAAGCTGAGTCCCTGAGAGACTGTCTTGAAAGAATTGCATCCATAGGTTCTTGTCAGTGGTGTACGACTGAATCTTCCTTACATACGACCGGAGGTGCAGTTTCGGGCAAGAAATTCCGTCGTATTTAGAAAAGGCTGGTGCTTTGAATTTGTGGGGAATCACCACCCCAGATGACAGACCGAGATCACCAAAGTTCAGACCAGGCAATTTCTGAACTTCCATCGCACTCAACTGATCTTCCAGTTGTTTGTATCTATCCTCGACCGGAGGATACTGGTCTTCGTCGAAGTCTGTCTTGTTGTCTGAAACTACAGGGCTAGGAGCCCTCCTTTCTTCTTGACTATCTTTCCCTCCAGATGAGGTGGTCAAATCAACTTCATCCCGTAGCCTGTTTCCAAACCTGTGGCCCATGTTAAGTAGGACCGTCTTCTTCTTCTTCTTCTTCTTCTTCTTCTCATTCTCTTTCAAGATAAGGGCCTTCAGATCTTGCTGACCCTTAGCCAAATTCATGAAAAATTCCTGGAAATGTGCGTTTTGAGCCTGCAGAGCCTTGATTGCTTGTTCAGTTGATGGTTCAGAAGACATGATGCTAAAATAAACATCGAAGAAGATGAGAAAACCTGTAAGGGTACCCGTTATGAGGTGCATGAAATGAAATGCATATGATATGATTTCAAAGACATCGAGAGATTCAAATTCATAAACAAGAAATGAAGCACACTTTTATTAGATAAACTTGAAATTCAAATTGTTCAACAGATGCCTTTAAGGCGTTACAGGAAAGGAAATACTGAAACATAAATAAAAACTGGAAATAATCAAAAAAGACAATCAGTGCTCCCATGGTCTCTTCTTGTCAGTGCAGACATAGTAATTGAGGGTCCACTCGTTCTCCAGCTGCCTAGTCAACTTCTGAATCTTCTGCTCTTGCTCGTGATACTTTTCTCAGTAAGTATCCTGCTCTTCTCTCAGCTGCATCCAAGACCTTTTCAGTGCCCCAATGTCAGTGGGCATATGAGGATGGAGGATGGTAGGAAGAACCCCCTCTTCATTAGCAACTTCAACAATGATAGGAAATACGACTTCATACGGCATTCCCAGCTTTTGGGCACGGTACGAACCCATCGGAGGTATGGCTCCATTGGAAGAGAAGTCTTCGCACCCAGCTCGTGTGGATCAGATCTATGAACTCTATCCCAAGATCTTATGAATCTACGGCGTTTCTCATCACTATCCCCTTGGAAATCAAAGATTATGCTAGGCATTAGCAGCTCATGAGGTCCTTCCCTTCTGGCTCGCCCAAACTGACGTAAGGCCAAGCATGGATTGTAAGTAATTCCTCCATTGGTTCCTATCAATGGAACAATGGAGTATTCCCCACAGCGATCAATAATGGCCACCTCGTCCATACCCTTGATAGTCCAGATGATGTCATTATGAGAGAGAGACATAACCCTATAGGCCTAGCCCATTCCTTCTTTGTTATTCAAAACTGACTTGGGAAGGTGAGAAATAAACCACCTTGCCAATAACGGAGCACAACACATCAAGGTTCCCCGCCTCCGAGCTGTACGGGCATAAAGCTGATGAAGAATGTCACCCAAGAGAGTGGGTACAGGGTTACCAGAGATGAAGATTTTTACCGCATTCACATCAACAAAGGAGTCAGAAATAGGAAACAGTACCAAGCCATATATCAGAAGGGCCAAAATATCTTCGAATGCCTGGAAGTCTAGACTATCCCAGAAATGATTAGCCTTACCAACCAAGAAATTATTCAGAAAGCACTTTGATCCACTTCTAGTCTCCCAATTAGACATCACTTAAGCCTTTGTCAGATGTAGGGCTGAAGCAATCTCTTCCGGCCTAAGGATCTTCTCCTAACCTGTGAACGGGGTCTGCTCCATAATAGGGATACCAAGCAGATCAAAGAACTCTTCTAAGGTGGGGACCAACTGGTAGTCCTGAAAAGTAAAGAAATGGTACAATGGATCATAGAATTGGACTAAGACACTCATCATCTGCTCGTCCAATTTAGAAGTGACCAAACCCAAGAGGTGACCATGTCTTCTAATGAAGGAGGTAGTATCTGACATCTTTGTAACAAATTCTTTAAGCATAGTGGGAACCTGGACAAAGTTGATCCGGATGGTGTTCCTACGCATGGGTATCATGACCTACAAAACAGAACAAAGATGAATCCCTCATGTCTTTGAAATAGGTTACTCCAATGCAAGATGCATGCAATGTTATGATGTCATGATAGAAAGCACACCACAAGTATCCACAAATAGCAAATAAGGTAAAGGCACACAAGTCACACAGAGAGCCCTTAGATTTCAGGCTGGCAAAGAGCTTAGGTACTACCCTCTTTCAGTTCAGTTGGTTCAAACCTGTCCTAAAAATAGTAACTGGGTTCTAGAGGATCTCAATATCACTGACTACCCTCGATCGGTCATAATTCCAGTTTAACAACCTTTTCTTGTGGCCGAAATCATCACAAGAGTTTAGTCTCAATGAGTGTAGCATACTGCTACTATTCTATGGCCAAGTTGGTCAATTTAAAGGTTCTAAGGTCAGTTGGTGCTTAATGACCCCTTAGATGACCCATATTCTCCTTGTTCCAACACAAGGGATATCGGTACAAACTAAAGTGCCACACCAACGTAGCTACTGCTTCAACCGTATCGGTCTACGCTGTACAGTTCCCTCACAGTTTATTGCTACTTACCTAAAGGGTATCCCCAGATTCGGGTTAGGATCTATAGTAACTCCGATACAAGCCCACAAATATAAAGCATACAAAGCAAACAATTGAAAACACAATGATCTAATCCTAAGGTACACCCCATTTATTAAGCGTCCCCAGCAGAGTCACCAGTTCTGCGATACGGTTGGAAGATATGACTGTTTTTTGGAATGTTGGTTTGCGTTTTGCGTTTGTTTTTGCAAAATGTCGCGGTAAGCAAGAGTCGCCACCTACTTTTATTTTATCCAACAAGAAAAGGAAAAAAGCACAGAAAAATTCCTTTTTAAGATATTTCTCGGGTTCAGGGGGTAGATTATAGAAAGGGAAGGTGTTAGCACCCTTTCTTCTTATGGTTATCCACGGGCTCTTAGGTACTTGCTCATATTGTTTTCAAAATGGTTTTCTTTGTGCTTTGTGGGTTTGAAAAAAAGTTTTTGTTTGAAAACTTCGATTTAACTCTTGCTTCTGACCTCAAGAGCGTATGAAGTGTTTTTTAAAACTTTGTTCAAAAAGTGTAAGTGTGAAAAAGATTTTGTTTTTTGAAAGAGCAAGTATCTAAGAACCATCTACCTACTCGAAAAAGGAATCGTTCTATGTTAATTTCCTTTAGACAATGCTATCCTACTATTGATGAGTAGGTAGCACCGTCGTTGGAGTTTTGAGGGTCAATTTGAATGAGGGACATACGGTCACCAAAGCAATGGTAGGATGCCTTAGCGGTAACCCTAATGTCTTAGATCATTTTGTTTGAGGCAATTATATCCGAGGCATCCGTTTCGAGGCAACTATGATCTTTGGACAAGAGGGCGACCTCTAAAACAACCTATACTCGATGACCGCGTACGAAGGCAACCAAGTGGGGTGTACCCTAAGAGTGCGCATGTGCGAGCGTGTCATTTTCAGTTATTTTATCTTTGTACATGTTAATGGTGATCTATGTCGATTTCAGGTTAAACATTCATTCTTGTAATGCATCCTTATTATAAAACATCTAACAATTATAATTTGTGGAAAATAAACTGCGGAATTTAAATTACAAGGCGTCGGGTATTTACATCGCCAAAAGCAACCCTTTGAAATTTAAATGCGGAAAACAAATAAAGCGATAAAAATATTTAAAATCCTATTAAGCTATTACATTTCGGGAACAAATACAATATCGAATAAAAGAAAGTAAATCGTGTGCGGAAATTAAATCGGGTGCAAGTAGGGTTTTGACCCTTTTTTTGTTAAAGAAAATATCTTTTTGTTGTTTTTTGGATTAAGAAAGAAAATTAATCTAAGTTAATTATTGAATTAATAAATTAATTAATAAATTAATGAAAATAAATATTTTTGGGTTTTTTGGTATTTAAAGAAATAAAATAAAATAAATTAATGTTATTAAAAACCTAATTATGTCTAAGTTAATTTTAATTATTTTACAAAAATGTATTAAGATTATTTCTAATTAAAGCCTAAATTAATTAAATTAATATTTTTTAATAAAAATAAAAATACTAAAATTTAATTTTATAAAGAAAATATTTTTTGGTTTTAATTTTATAAAGGAAAAAAATATTTGATTGGTTTAAAAAATAATAAAAAGATAATAAAAAAATAATAAAACAAATAAAGCAAAAATAAATAAAGATGTATGGGCCTGAAAAGGGGGTCAGAATTGCAATTCCAAGGCCCATTATGCACTGGCTTGGTTGACTTTCTGGATTCCATGCGCGGTGGTTGACTGGATCCATGGTAGACTCTCAATCTGGAGCACCAGATCTGGCCTTTGGCCATCTGGCTGCTGGAGATGTGGAAGCGCATGGTATGCTACAACGCTTGATTTGCACCAGATTACCTGAAGAAAAATAACAAATGCAAATTGGGGGGGACCTGGGATTCGAACCCAGGTCCTGTAGGTGATTGCCAGTGCTTGCTTCCACTAGGCCATTGCGTTTTATTTGTTAGTATATTGTAAACTAATAATAATAAGACAAAGAAAAATTAATGGATCAGAAAACAAAATAATGTGCGCCATATTTGAATGGACGAATTGGAGAGTGACACACCATCGCCCCTGTCGTTGGACTGTGGCTAAAAATCAAAACACCTATACCAACGAACAAAGGTCCGTCGCTATAGGCCATGTCCGTTCCAAAATCTTGCATAGGCCATATAAATGAAAGGTAGCACAATGGTTGAGCTCGTCTTGTTCCCCTGAATAAGATGGTACCCTTCACACAAGCCAATTATTCCTGTAATAGAAAGCCCTAAAAAAACCCTAGAAAACCCTACAATGGTGATTCACGATATAAAGCATGAGAATGAAATTGGTTATTGTAGAAAGCTAACAAATGATGTGGTTAATCAGAATATGCAATCCTTTTTTACAATGGATGCAAGAATAAAGATTTGCGACTTCAAGAACATGGCGGATCCGTGAGATACTTACATTGCTCTAGGAGGCTAGAAAATGCGTGATTCTGATTGGTTTTGCTTCTGAGAATTTCCAGGAAGCGATTGTGATGCTTGCCAAGTCCTGAAAGTGCCTCCAAGCTTGATTTCGATCTCCAACTTTTTGTCACTTTTTCCAAGTCTGGTTATGTTTGTTTTTACAGCCTCTAGCCTTGTTTTCGTGCCCTCTAGCTTCCTTATGTATTATAGAAAGCATTAGGTTAAGAATTATGGATTGAATCCTTCCACATCAATGCCATGAGATTTGATTTGATTCACCATTACTAAACCCTCCAAAATTGTCAAAACTCAATCTTTTTGCACATGGATTGCTTGATACGAGTTTGATACCCTTAATGATGATGATTCAGTCCTGAAATAGCCAAAAAGATATCAAGTAATCAATATTTGGATTTTATTTGATTTAATTTGATTTAAAATGAAATAATTCAATAAAAAATCAAATAAAATAATAAAAAAGAAATATGATATCAAGGCTGAAGCTAGGACACGTGTGCAATGGGGCAAGCTCATGTCAAGTGGAAAAGAATGGGCCCATTTGACAAAATTTGAAGTTTTGGGGATAGTTGACTTTTGACAATTTTGCAAAAATGCCCAACTTCAACAATGCATAACTTCCTCAATTTTGAACTTTTGGAGGTGTTCTTGGACTTTTTAGAAAGCTTGAGATGTCCTCTAACCAACACTTCTTATCTAATCTCATTTTTATATTCCATGCTCAATTTATAAGCTTTTCCATAAAAGGTGTTTTTGTTGACTTTCAAAAATGACCTATAATGTCCAAATTTGTAACTTCTTGTGAGTGAATTTTATGATCTTGGGGTATGAATATGGGTTGTATAAAATTGAATCCTCTTAAAAATGAGCCTTGGATGGGTCATTTCTCATAAAGTATGAGAAAGTTATGCTTGGTCAAAGTTGAGTTGACTTTTCCTACAAAACCCTAATTTAGCAACTTTTGAGTCTGGATGAATTTTGAGCAATCCTTGATGAATCATGATCTACCCTTGATAAAATGATGAAATATCCTTAAAAATGAGAATGTTGGCAAAAAATATTGAAGTTTGATTGTATTTGGGTCACAGTTGACTTTTGCCCTAGAACAATCGATTTTTGGACCCTTTGAGCAATTGACTGAGCAAACTTCTTCTGAAAGGCTTGAAATTTGACATGGATGATCTTGAGAGCATATTAGGAAATTGAGGAGCACTTGAGGTTATTTGGTCTCAAGGATCTTGATGCAACACAAAACCCTAATTTGGGGTTGACTGCCTTTGGAAATAGCTTGACTGTCCAACTCTTGAGTAATCTTGAGCCACTTGGAGATTTTTCTTGCCATGTTTTTATAAATATGGGAGGGAAAATTTTGGGGTACAACAACCATCAACATCCTCCTCGAACACTAGTTCGACCAACAACACAGAACAACATGATGTCATAACAACCACATTAATACAATCCATAACTTCCGACAAACTGCTCGGAATACCACAGTAATGAAAAACTATATTTCCTACCAACTGATTCGTTCATTGTATAAGACCGCCAAGTAGAAACCCTCCTAATACGACCACAACAATAATTCCTAATTTTCTGCCAACTGCTCGGAACACCACAACAT
Source organism: Vicia faba (assembly GCA_948472305.1). Lineage (NCBI taxonomy): Eukaryota > Viridiplantae > Streptophyta > Magnoliopsida > Fabales > Fabaceae > Vicia > Vicia faba. The sequence goes on from OX451739.1 coordinate 1,332,421,700, forward strand.
CATAACAACCACAACACCCAGTGATAAACTACCCTAATATAATCATCGATTCTACTAGGCAATGATGCGGACAACTCAAAACAACCACAACATAACAACCAGCAAACTTCCTATAACTGGTTCGTTACAATAGTCATAGGGTAACTCCCTAAACGACCACAACATGAGGAAACAAGCAACTTCAATAACAGATTCAGAAACTTCAACGCACAAAATTCATACAAACAACCAATTCCCACACAATACACATCATAAATCCCATTATAAGGTCAGAACCCCACCCTTACCTGGATTAAAGTTTGCTCAACCAAATCTCCGACCGTAATCCTCGCTTTACTCAACACCAGGCAGCTGCTCTTCTCGTCGTGCGGCTTCACACAGTCAGTGCACATAACTCCTTATTTTCCAAAAAACCAAATCCTTGTGTCAGCTTAACCTTATATCATCAATCCTATTGGGCTTAACTTACACACCCCCACTTTACTACTTCCAACCAATAAAATAGGCCCAACAAAATTGTTCTATTAATTCAAGCATTATTATTATTATTAATAAACTTTTTAATTAATTAATAATAATCTAACAACTTCTACAAATACTTCCCAACATCTTACAACTTCAACAAATAATTCAAAAAAATAATTTAATTAAATAATTAATTAAATTAACGGGCGTTACAACTCTCCCCCACTTAAATATTTTCGTCTTAAAAAATTTACCTTATTCGAACAACTCAGGATAGGAATCCCGCATCTTGCTTTCTAAATCCCACGTCACGCTTTCTCCGACAACACCTAGGCAGACTACTTTCACCAAAGAAATTTCCTTGCCTCTTAAAGTCTTCATTTCATGATCTGAGATTCGTACAAGCATCGTCTTCACAATAAGATTATTTCGTACTTGCACATAATCCATATGAATCACATGAGATGGATTTGAAATATACTTCCGGAGTTGTGACACATGAAACATATCATGCAAATTCGAAATATTAGGCGGTAAAGCCACTCTATAAGCAACATTTCTAACTCTGTCTAAAATCTGATACAGACCAATAAAACAAGGAGTGAGCTTCTTAGACTTTAATGCTCGCCCAACACCGGTCACATGTGTAACTCTCAGAAACACATGGTCACCTGCTTGAAATTCCAAATCTCTCCTTCGCTTATCATGATAACTCTTCTGTCTACTTTGGGAAGCTTTCATCTTTTCTCAAATCAACTTCACCTTCTCAGTATTCTCACGAAAAAGTTCAGGTCCAAGCACTACACTTTCTCCAGATTCATGCCAACATAAAGGAGTTCTACATCTCCGACCATACAATTCTTCAAAAGGTGCCATTTCAATACTAGAATGGTAACTATTATTATAAGTGAACTCTATTAACGGAAGATAAGTATCCCACGAACCTCCCTTATCAAGAATACATGATCTCAATAAATCTTCTAACGACTGAATAGTTCTTTCCGTTTAAACATCCTTCTGAGGATGATACGCCAAACTCAACCTCAACTTCGAACCCAACGCCTCCTACAAACTCTTCCAAAAATATGAAGTAAACCTCAGATCTCTATTGCATAAAAATAGGAAACAAAATACTTAACTGATGTTGCACTGAGATCAGTTTAATAGGCAGATGTCAAGACATATGCTTCGACATCAATCAAAATAGTTTTGCTCCAAATGTTAAGACATGTAGCAAAACATTAATAAGTCATTGCTTTACCACAATTGCTGCCAACAAACACTTACAAAATCTCCCTTTGCCAAATTTTTGCTAAAACATTATTAGAGCATATTATCAGAACAACAACACAATTATCAGAGCATTATCAGGTCAACATCATAAGCAAAGAAATCAGAAATTCAGTTAGCAGTTAGCTATTAGAAAAGGAAGATGTCAAGACATCTTCTGAGACATGAGTATCTTCTGAGACATGAGTCTCCCCCTCAATCAATGTTCAGTGGTCAGTCAGTGGTTGTTAGTCAGTCACTCACTCTCTTTCTCTCCCCCCTTTTTAGACATAATATGCCAAACAAACGGATGCATTCAAAGGAATATCAGTATTAGGGTACATACCATAAAATTCAAATGTCAAGCACATGAAAGTGCCATAAAAGAAACAAAGTGTTCTGAGAAACATCAAGTAGTCTAACCGTCATCCTGACCAGTTGAATTGGTTGAACCATAACTTCTTTCCTCATTGGAGTCTTCACCTTCAGAGCTCACTGCATCAACAAGGTTGCTATCCTTTTGCAGGTCCTTGATCATCTTTTCAAAGACTAGATTCCTAACTGAGCTTACTCTGATAACTTCATCTAATTCCTTGCAGGCTTCCATTAGTTCATTGATCATTTCATCCTTAATGGAAGTCTTGTTTTCAGTAGTTGAAGATGTCAAAACAATGTTTGGGACATGTTTTCCTGAAAATAGCTTAAAGTGAAGTGTCAAGGCAGACTTCCTCTTGCATACCACATCATTACCATTTAGGATTCCAGGATGCTGATTGAGAAAAATTCCACGGATGAGAGAAGGAAAAGCAATTGTAATTTTAATGGCACAAGTTCCTGCATGCTTGATAGTCTGATCAAAGATGTAAGTACCATAATAAAAAAGTTTTTGGTTTCCTACAACATAAATAAATTTTCCTAATCCAACGAAGATGGTTGAAGTGTGAGTAGTGGGAACCCAATTTGCAGCTCCGATCCTATGTAAAATAGCATATTTCACACTCATTTTTCTGACAGGAAGCTTATTTTTCATTGGCCACTCACTTACTTGATTAGATGTAATGGCTCTACACACTTGATTGTCTGTTACTTCCAGCTCACAACAGACATCTTCAGACGTATCTAGAAATTTGTTTATAATGGAAGGAGAAAATTTTACACACTTTCATCTAACAAAAACCTTTCTATAATCCTTACTCTTATGGTCATCACAGTCAACAAGAATATTAACAATAAACTCCTTAATAAGAGTTTCATAGCAATTGGCAAACCTGATAACTGTTTTCATCAGTCCATCATAGGAGATCACCTCCATGATTTCCTTACATTCCAAAGCTCCAGCTCCTAGTTCTCTATCCATGGAAATCCTTCTTTGATATATATACTTCCACTTTTCAGCATTCCCAACAAAGCGAAAGGAGATGTTGTCAAGTAGGGCATCAGGAACCCTAACAGACAATTTCTTACTTGAAGATTTCTTGATAGGAGACATGTCCGGGACATCTTGCTCGACATCATACTCAGAGTATGTCTCTTTAATTAGGGCACCTTTCTTCTTACTCTTTGACCTTTTTACAGCATCCTCATCAGTAGAGCTAATAAGTCTAGCTTTTCTTTTGCTAGATGGAGGGACCACTTTACTTCCTGCTTTTGGGGGTCCATACATAATTTTCTTCTTGACTGTTTTGGGAGAGGGTGTGACACTTGCATCTTTCAATTTCCTGGACTTTAGCCTTCTTACAATACCAGGTACGACATTAGTGATGAGCTCATTGTCATAGAGTTCTTCTACATTGACTACATTGTCAGCATTTTGATCTTATCCGTCCTTGGAGCCAGCATCATCTTCTTTTCAGGGATACTTTTCTTCAACATTTTGTTCAACATTTTGATCAACATCTTGATCAACATCTTCTTCTTCCACTTCTTTTAGGGAAGAGGTAGCAAGCTTCTAAAGTTTGCTATCAGCAACATCTTTCTTGGATGATTCAACAACATCATTTTTAGGATTACTTCCTTTGTCAGCAGGAGGAGGCATGCGAGCAAGGGGAGTAGAAATCCCAGGCACAACAAATACTTCATTTAAAACTCTGTCCACAAGCCTTATGATGCTTCTATCAACATTGAAAATTTCTTCTTCAGTTCTATTGTCAGTAGTAGAAGAGGAGTTACCTTTATCATCATTATATTTCTTAGCTGGTGATGGTGATCTAGGTTTCTTGACCTTTTTATCAAGCAGAGGGATCGTTGATAGAAGAGTAACATCTAGTACTCTGTCAAGAAAAAGATTTTCATTTGTATATTTTGAGGAAGATGATGTATGATGCTGAGACATGTTTGAAAACTTTCTGGCAAGGAGATGAGGAATGGAAAGGGTTATTCTTCTGTTGAGGAGAATGAAGAGTTAGTTAAAGTAGAAAGAAGAAATATAGTAGCGTGTGGGAAACAATTTTAGGCAGTCTTGTAATGATTGTTTTCTAAAATTTATTTGTTGGAAACACAAACAATATAATATCACTTTAATGATATTCCCACACACTTTTAATTTCTACAAATCCTCATATAAACATATCCCTAATTTTCCTCTTAAATTCTCAAATTGATTAGCATCCAAAGCCTTTGTAAAGATGTCAGCCAACTGCAATTCAGTGGCTACATGTTCTAAGGCCACAATCATTTCTTCAACAAGCTCTCTTATGAAGCGATGTCAGATGTCAATATGCTTGGTCCTTCTATGTTGAATATGATTCTTTGAAATGTTTATGGAGCTTAAATTGTCACAGAATAATGTCATGACATCTTGTTTGACATTGTATTCTTTTAACATTTATTTCATCCAAACCAATTGAAAATAACTGCTTCCTACAGCAATGTACTCAGCCTTAGTAGTGCATATAGACATACAATTTTTCTTCTTGGTGAACCAAAATATGAAGTTATCTCCCAGAAAGAAGCATCCTCCTAATGCACTCTTTCTATCATCAGCACTCCCTGCCCAATCAGCATCACAAAAGCCAGTTAAGGCAGAATTTGATCCATGAGATTACAACATACCAAAGTCACTTGTCCCATTCACATATTTGAGAATCCTCTTTACATGGTTTGCATGACTAACTTTGGGATCAGCTTGATATCTTGCACACACCCCTACAATAAATTCAATGTCTGGTCTGCTAGCTATGAGATATAGAAGACTTCCTATCATGATTCTGTAGAGACTTTGATCTACACTCACTCCTTTTTCATATTTAGTTAACTTCAGATTTGTGGGAGCAGGGGTTCTTTTGTGACTTGCATTCTCCATCCCAAACTTCTTTACTATATTCTTGGCATACTTGCTCTGAGCAATCATAATCTTCCCTTCTTCTACTTTGACAAAGAGAGTCTTGTCTATACCACCTTTCTTATATCCATTTTCCCCAAGGAATACTGCCAGTCTCTCATACCAAGCTCTTGGAGCTTGCTTCAATCCATATAGAGCTTTCTTCAGTTTATAGACATGTTTAGGAAAACTTGGATCAACAAATCCTTTTTGTTGTTCAACAAAAACTTCTTCATTCAGGTATCCATTCAAGAAGGAACTTTTTACATCCATTTGAAACAATTTAAATTTCAAAATGCATGCAACTCCTAATAGTAGTATGATTGATTCAAGATTAGCCACTGGAGCAAAGGTTTCACCAAAGTCCACTCCTTCAATTTGAGTGTATCCTTGAGCAACTAACCTTGCCTTATTTCTAGTGATGACCTGTTTTTCATCAGATTTATTCTTGTATACCCATTTAGTGCTAATCATATTTATCCCTTCAGGTCTTGGGACCAGATCCCAAAATTCATTCCTACTGAATTGTTCCAGCTCCTCTTGTATAACATTAATCCAGAACTCTCAGTTAGGGCCTCTTTGACGTTCTTAGGCTCAATTTTTGATACAAAGCAAGAGTTTGAAATCCCTTCTCTTGATCTAGTAGTAACTCCCTTGTTTGCATCTCCTATGATGAGCTCCTTAGGATGATCTTTCTGAGTTCCGATTCAAGGTCCTTTATTGAGCTGACTAGGCTGGGGATCTCTTGAGGAGGATTATAATCAATACTTGTGTCATTTGATTCAGTTGGACGATCATTCAAAGATGTTCTAACATCTTATGAGACATCTTCTTCAACATTTCATCCTCCATCATCGATAGTAACATTTATTGACTCAATCATTACTTTGGCTCTGGAGTTAAACACTCTGTATGCTCAGCTGTTTGTAGATTATCCCAGGAATATTCCTTCATCACTCTTAGGATCCATCTTCCTCCTTTGTTCATGATCCGCTAAGATGTAACATTTACTTCCAAAAACATGAAAGTATTTTACAGTTAATTTTCTTCCCTTCCATATTTCATATAAAGTGGCTGAAGTGCCTTTCCTTAGAGTGACTCTATTTTGAATATTGCATGCAATATTCATAGCTTCAGCCCAAAAGTGGTAGGGTAACTTCTTAGCATGAATCATGGCTCTGGAAGATTCTTGGAGAGCTCTATTCTTGCGTTCTACAATCCCATTCTGTTGAGGAGTAATGGGAGAAGAGAATTCATGGCTGATTCCTTCAGAAGAGCAAAACTCCGCAAATTTGTTGTTCTCAAATTCTTTTCCATGATCACTCCTTATTCTTATGACATGACTTTCCTTTTCCCTTTGAAGTCTTTTATAAAGATCTTTGAACACTTCAAAAGTTTCTGATTTTTCTCTAGTAAAGCCTATCCATGTGTATCTAGAAAAGTCATCTACAACAACATATACATACTTCTTACCACCAAGACTTTTAACCTGCATAGGTCCCATCAAGTCCACATGAAGAAGTTCCAATACTTTTGATGTAGTAAGATGTTGAATCTTCTGATGTGACATCTTAGTCTACTTTCCAATTTGACAGTCACCACATACCCTTCCTTCTTCTATCTTGAGCTTAGGAATCCCTCTCACTGCTTCTTTAGATATAATTCTCTTCATACCTTTCAGATGCGAGTTCCCCAATTTTTAATGCCATAGTTTAACCTTATTCTCTTTGGCTAAAACACATGTTGAGGAGAGGTTTAACTCTTGAGAAACCCATAGATAACAGTTTTCTTTAGATCTGATTCCTTTCATGACAACTTCATTCTTTTCATTACACGCAAGACATTCTTCTTTAGAGAAGTTAACTTTGAATCCTTGATCACATAGTTGGCTTATACTTACCGGGTTAGCTGTTAACCCTTTTATAAGTAACACATTATCATGCTTAGGAACTCCTGAACAATCAAGCTTGCCAACACCTTTGATTTCTCCTTTTTATCCATCACAAAAAGTCACATAACTGGTGGAATCAGATTTGACATCCACCAACAGATTCTTGACACCTGTCATGTGTCTAGAACAACCACTGTTAAAGTACCAGTCATCTTTGGTTGATTCTCTAAGAGAGGTGTAAGCAATGAGACTTCTAACATTGGACTTGGGAACCTACTGTTTCTTCTTTTTGCTGTTTTAGGGAATCTTATCATTTTTGGGAGGAGGAGAATTTTTAGGATACCCATACAGCTTGAAACAGAAGGGCCTTATATGTCCAAGACTTCCATAGTGATGGCAATTCCAGGGCTGGGGATTCTCTCTGGTGTGATTAAGCTTTTTCTTCCCTTTATGTCCTTTCTTATCATGATGTTTGCCCACATGTTGAGACATCCGATTCAATATCTTTGGTTTAGCCTTGGCATGTGTGGAAACTGATGCAGGCTATTTTCTATGATGTTCATTCTTTATATGATGTCTGTCAGGATGTCCTTTCTTACCATGATGTTGAGACATTTGATTCAACATCTTTGGTTTAGGCTTGGCATGAGTGGAAACAGATGAAGGATCTTATGAGTTAGGTTCCTTTTTCTCATTGAAACTTAAACCACTCATATCTCCTGTCACTCTTCCTACTTGGAGAATTTCATCTAATGTGTCAGACCTATTATTCAGCATCTTGAGAGATTTGACCATTCTATCAAGATTTAATTTTAGAGAGCACACTTCATTTTCCCTATCAAAAATAGTTTTAAGATGCTCTTCCCTTTCCTCCTTCAGCTGAGATATAAGGGCTTTCTGTTTCTCCCCTTCAAGACATACTTCTACACTTGAGACATAATTCTTTGTATGAAGCAGCTAACTCATCAAATTTTAGTTCCCCATCACTAGACTCTTCATCAGATACATATTTTCCTATCATTGCTTTCACATATTTGGCAGATTCTTCAAGATCAATCTCTGAGTCCTCTTCAGACCAAGTAACAGATAGATTCTTCTTATGTTTTTTATATATGTAGGACATTCAAATCTAATGTGACCAAAGCCTTCACATTCATGAAATTATATTCCCTTCCCTTGAGAAGTTTTTTATTCAGCCCTTTTTCTTCCCATGTCAGGTGGGATGTTCTTGAAATTTGACCTTTGGTTCATGTCCATTCTTTTTATCATTTTATTAATTTGTCTTCCAAGCATAGCTAGGGCATTTGATATTCCTCCATCTGTATCCAAATCACAGTCCTCTTCTTCATCTTCAGTATTAGATACAAAGGCTATGCTTTTGTTTTTCTTCTTAGATCTTTCATTTATGCTTAATTCAAATGTTAGAAGGGATCCAATAAGTTCATCCACTTTCATTTTGTCAATGTCTTGGGATTCTTCTATAGCTGTTACCTTCATATAAAATCACTTGGGAAGAGACCTGAGCATCTTTCTCACTAATTTGTCTTCATGTATTTTCTCTCCTAAAGCACTAGAGGAATTAGCAATTTCAAGGATGTTCATATGGAAGCCATTTATACTTTCATCATCTTTCATCCTTAAATTCTCAAATTTCGTGGTGAGCAGCTGAAGTCTTGACATCTTAACTTTGGATGTGCCTTCATGAGTAGATTGAATAATTCCCCATGCATCCTTAGCAACTTCACAAGTATTCACCAATCTGAAAATATTCTTGTAAATTCCATTGAATATAGCATTCAAGGATTTAGAATTTCCAAGAGAAATTTCATCTTATTCCTTAGACCAATCTTCTTCTGGTTATAATTCAGAAGTAGGTTCTCCATTTTCTCCCAATTTGACAGGGTGTTTCAATCCTCTTAAAATAGCTTTCCAAGCTCTGTTGTCTAAGGACTTTAGAAAGGCAACCATACGTGGTTTACAGTAGTCATAATTTCTTCCATCCAGAATGAGTGGTCTGTTCATAAATCCTCCTTCCTTGTCCATAGTACCAGAAAGTATCTTCCCTGGATTTCACCCAGATAAAGAGAAGCATGCCTGTTCTAATACCAATTGAAATTCTGGTATCAGATATGTGATGTCGAAAGAGATGTTACGATACAAATATCTGTTTTCAAGTAAGGTGCAGTAAAATCAAAAGCAGTAAAAATACAAGAGATTGTTCACCCAGTTCAGTGTACAACAACACCTACTCTAGGGGCTACCAAGCCAGGGAAAAGTTCACTAAATAGTATCAATTCATAAATCCTCAGTAAATAACCAGATTACGACCTAATCACTTAATCACTACCCAAGCTAAACTTCTACCTAAGACTCACCTAGGTATGAGGCCATCCTCAAATCCCTTCAATCTCTTACAGTGAAGAGCTTAACAAAATTAATAAGTTTGAAACACTTCAATCATTCAATTCTTAAAAGCTTATGAATGATACACAACTAACAACCCAAATAATAACTCAAGTACTTAAACTAATACTTAGAGTGTATTACAAATAACAAGCCTAAAATTCTAATCAGAAAGAAAGTATTCTTCTTCAAAAATGCTTATCTTTGAATAAAGAAGAGAGTCCTTATATATGTGCAGCTTTGGGCTTGGGCTTGAAAACAAATATTCAAATCTTTTGAATATTTCCATAAAAATAGGCCAAAATATAATTATGCAATTTGAAAAATATTCCTCCATATTTTCCGCAACCTGTAGTTCACAAATCCTGAATTATGCCACACATAAAAATAGGAAACAAAAGACTTAACTGATGTTGGGATAAGATCAGTTCAGTAGGCAGATGTCAAGACATCTGCTTCGATTTCAATTAAAACAGTTTTTCTCTAAATGTTAATACATATAGCAAAACATTAACAATTCATTATTTTACCAAAATTGCTGCCAACAAACACTTACAAATAGCCATATCTAATCCTCAATCTTATCAAATTCCCCATGAAGTTGTTCCGAAACCGATCTCTGAACATGTAGTGGTGAGAAGTCAAGTCTGCAATGCTGAAGAGAAGACCAGGTCTGAATACGAATCTTCGTCTCTTAGCACCTGTTATGAATGCATAAATATGCATGAGGTGTATGAGTGGGTACAATTCCATATTCAGTTATTTTCAAGGAACCCTCATGCTTTTAATTTTTGATTTCGGACCAGTAAGAGGTGGAAAAGTGCAACACAAAGCTCAAAAGCATGGTTCCTTGGAAATGAAGAGAACGCATGTGTTAAAATGGTGTCAACATAATATGTATGCAAGAAAATGGGATCAAGGTTCCCATCACAATAGATAAGGGATGCACAGTCTCTGAGCTAACTGAATATCACATGATCAAAAGTAAGGAACCACCTTAGAAAATTAGAAAACCGAGTCTGAAAAATAGGGGATCAAAGGTCTGGCATAACTTCAGAACATACAATGACCAAGTATCAGATAAATCAACAACCGTATAAGATCAAGGCTTCAAAAATAATGGATAATTCCTGAATTGCCAAAATAAACGACCATCACAAAATGAAAAGTCTAATATAAAACCAGGAAATCATATAGTCACCAACAGGAACAAACTCACCAACAAAATAAAAACTCACTTGTTGTGGATACGGTGGAAGAACTGGCTTGGTGTTTTGCGTTATATCACAATTGTTTTGGATAGTAAGAGTTACCACCTACTTTTCTTTTATCCAATAAAGGAAAGGGTGAAAAGAACAGGAAAGACCTTTTGAGAATTTTCTTGAGTTTGGGGGGTAGGTTATGAAAAGGGAAGCATTTAACAGCCTTTTCATCAGTAGTTATCTACGGGCTCTTAATTGGTAGCTCACTTTGAAATGCTTTGTGTTTGTGTATGTTTGAAAATATTTTGAAAACACCTAAGTTTGGAAAACTTTGCATTGGTACTTATATCGTTGAGAATGTATACAAAATTTTGGTTTTGAAAATATTTGTTGAAAGGAGTGTTTGGAAAGATGTTTGAAAATGCCAATGTAAGGAAATTTTGTAATGATTATCGTATCGGCGAGAATGTATACAAAATGTTTGTTTTGAAAAGTGTGAGGTGTAAATGGTTTTGTTTGTGAGAAAGCAATTACGAGCAATCTACCTACTCAAAAAGTATTTGTTTTTTTCCTCCTCTTTTAGATAATGCTTATCTACCATTAGTGGGTAGAGAGCCATATCATTGAATGTGAGGGACGGGTGTGGGTCATCAGACAGTCATAGAAGGCAACTTTTAAGATGTTTTAGCAATTTTTTGTAAGGGATTAAGATCGTTTACCAAAGGCAACATTGAAGGGTCATCGAGGGACTACGATCTTTTTATCGAGGGTCTTTGCTAAAACATCTCACGTTCGAGGGACATGACTATTTTTATCCAAGGCAACAAGTGTGGGTTACCCTAGAGGTGCATGTGTGCAAAGTGTGTTGGATTCAATTATTTTATCTTGAATTAGGGTTGTCTAATGTTGATTTTAAGGTCTTGCCATACAAACCCTAATTACTACTAATAATAAGGAAAGCGATAAATTGCGGAATTTAAATGTCCTACGCTATTACATCGCTTTGGGAATGGGGGGTACAAACTTACAAATGGGGTTGACAAGTAAAGTAAACCCTAATTACTATAACAAATCTTTGACAGTCACATAAATTGTAATGCAAAATAATAAAATGCGCAAAGAAATGTAAAGTATAGAAAATAGAGAAGGAATTGTTTTTGATGAATTTTTGATGGAAAAGGTTTTATAATTAACCTACTTAAACTAATTAATTTACAAGAGAAGTTAAATAATTATTTAACAAAACTTAAAGTCTAATTTAAAAAAGAAAATTAAATAAAACCTAAACCTGTTTTTTTTTAATTCTAAAAAAAAGATTAATTAGTTAAGAAAATGTTTTATTTATAAAAAATAAATAAAGTAAAAAGAAAATAAAATTAGAAAGTTTTTAGTCTAATTATTTAAGAAAATATTTTCTTTTGTTTTTTTATTAAATAAAATATCATAAATAAAGAAAATATAAAAAAAAATATAAAAGAAATAAAAAGTTGGGCCAGATGTTTAAAAAGTAGAAAGGGGGGTGAAAAAAGTATTTTTGGTTTAGGCCCAAACATAGGTTTTTTTTTAATCATAAAAAATAAGATGTTTGTAAAATATATATTGGGCCTCCGTTGTTAGCAAGTAAAAAAAAGGGGTGAGCTGGAAACAGTTTCGCTGGGTTTATGAGTTGAGTTGGGGAAGGCCCAAAGCTATTACTTTTAACAAACTTAGAATATAAAATGGGGGTATACTACAAAACCAAAATCGGGCTTACAGGGAAATTGCAAGCAGGCCCAATATATTATTATTTCAACAAAATAAAAGCAAGGGTGGTGTAAGAGACCTGAAAACGCATGGGCTGATGTTGGACATTCAGTGGGCTAACAAGACCCGGTCCGCACCAGCAAACAAAGGAGGAAAATAAAATTGAACCCTAGAGTGACCCAGCCGTTATATACATGATATCTCAATGCAACACTTTACTAACAATTTGTTTATATCCCTTCTCCATCGCTTAAACAACAAGAATGAACAAATATCCTCTCTCCAATCTCAAACTATTTTCTCTTTTTCTCAATCGATTGATTAATCTTTCTCTCTACTAAACTGCTCTGATAGGCCTCCGTCAGAAATGAAGAACATGCCGCGCCAGAAATCGCTTCACAGCGGTGACGGCAGCGACGTGACTCTTACCTCAAGTTTTCTTACATTTTCTACTTCGTCTGTATTCTCTGATTATACTTCTGGCTTTTGATTTTGCAGGAGATGAGGGATTCGACCTAGATCTTGAAAGGTGTTTCTGAAAACCCTAGTTCCTGAAATAAGCAGATATTCACATATCAAGAGAAAATATGTGCAAATGTAAAATAAAAAGTAAAGAGAGAAAAAGGAAGGCAGGTAAGGGAGATAGATGAGCCAGTGGTCTCGAATCTATGAGTTATCCGCCTTTACTTTTGCTCCGGTAAGGTTTTCTGGCTCTTTGTACTCGTATATTCCTTTCTCTTCTTCTGAACTTGCGGTTTATGCTTATTTCTTTGAGCTATATGCGAATTCTGAAGGGTTTTGGTTTGGAAAATGATGAAACAAAAAAATTAGGGTTTGTGGCAGCTATTTTTTTTTGTATATTTGTTCACTATGTGTTTGGTTTAAACGATTTTGAAGGGTTTGTTTGTAATGGAAAATGATGATGGAAACTAGGGTTTGGGAGTTGTTGAATTTTTTGTATGAACTGTATCTTTGGCTTGATATATGAACTCATTTAGAGAAGGTTTGTGCGAAGAAAATGATGAACAAAGGTTTTGGGTTTGTGGTTCTGTGGATACCATTTCTGCATATTTTTGTATGGATTATTCTGTGATATTTTTCTGAACTCTGGCCCCTCCATCACTTGTACAATGAACTGTTTTTTATACTGGAAAAAATAGGGTTTCTTCTTGAACTGGACTTGTGATAACATGCTTTTAGAAATTGCTTCTCATCTTGGACTTGTGATTTTCTGATATGTCAACTCTGTTATACATTGTGACTGCACTTTTTCTATGCTATGCCTATTACTTGTTGGCCATGTTGCTTTCCGAGTTTGATTTTCTCTACTTGTTGCTTGCTGGCTTTTGTGAACTGATTTTCTGTGATGTCTATTGTACTTGTGCAGTACATTACTTTTTGTGTTGAGTTTCTTACCTTTACCGTGAACCAAACAAATCTCTTAAGCATTTGTTTGAGACTTGTAGTAGAGGGCTAGGCCTATGATTGACATTGTAGTTATAACTTTTGTTGGAACAAAGCAAAATGAGGCTTTTTGATTGTTGCTTGAAACATGATGCTGCAATTCTGGTTTGTGATGCATCTTGTTTAACAGTTCTGACTATGATGAACCTTTTTCTGAGTTTGTTTTTATTTGATCTTGTCTCATTGTGAACCAAACTAATTTTGTGATTTGTAGTAGAGATGACACTTGGCCCGTGATTGATACTCGAATCTGATTCTATTTGTAAAATAATAAGGCTTTTGTTGGGCTTGAATTCATGATATTTTGACTTGCTGAATTATGCTAGGGCTGTGATGATTTTGATTTTGAATCTTTGCTATTGGGTTGGAACTGTGATTGGAATTTTGTTTTGAACTTCTTTGAATTGGTCTATTGTGAACTAATTTATTTGTGATTTGTAATAGACCTAAGCCTATGATTAAATCCAATTTTGTATGAGGCCTTAATATACACTTGAACATGATTGAAAAATAACCATTTTTCTGATTACTTAAACAAAAACCCTAATGATGAAATTGAAAAGAAAACATGCTTGAAAACTTCCTTTGTTCATTGTTCAGGTTTCTAACTATTTCTATTTCTTTTTGTTTCATGTATGATTGATGAGGAATGGATGAAGATGGCAAAGCAAAGAGACTGTGGCTGCGATAAAAGGGCTTAGAGGGAAATTTGAAGCATTGAAGATAAAGACCTCAAGAAAATTTAGGACTTATGAATTTAGAATGCTTTGATTAGGTTCTTTGTAAAAAGAAAAGATTGTAACAGTTAAGCACTTTAGAGGTTTAAATATTGAAGAAAGATATGAATGAAAGCTTTGTAATTTTCAACAAGCTTAAAAAAAAAAATTTCTTCTATTCCTTGGTAAAACATGCAGATTTGGATGAATGAGTAATCCTTGAATAATTCTTGCTACTTTTTTCGAATGAACAAACCTTCGATCTTTAAAATTTGAATCCATTTGGTGAATTGAACCAAAATAATCACTTGGACGAGTTTTGAACGAAACTATTAAGAACTTGAAGGAACTTGAATAAGCGTGACGAATTTTGAATCTCTTTGTAACCTAGATGCCTTTGCCTTGTGATATGTACCTTATCTTTCAAGAAATCTACAAGACCAATCTTAACATGTTTGCATCTTAGAAACATTGATCTAATTAATTAACTTGAACACATTTAACAGCTCGAATGAGTACTTCCACATAATGAGTTCAAATCAATTCTCACTTCTTAAGAAAACCACAATTTCAAACCTTAAGTCACTGTTAACTTGCGTTACAAGAAAAAATCAATTAAAAGGATAATTATGATGTTTAGAACCCATAAATCGTATCTTGTAACACAATGACTATGCCTTGAGGAATCCCTTTAAAAAGAATATGGAACTTGAGACATGGGGGGAATAATGACCTAGATAGCCTGAACATGTAAATACAATGATCCCTATTATATGGATTATCTTATTTAAATTCCACATATAAGAACCCTTGAGGAGATACCTTTGTAGTCTCAAAACACTGTGGAAACCCTAGTTCAACAACCCTTGAACTCTTGAACCTCATGGTATTTTATTGAATGCAAATGTATATTATGCAAATGACTTAATGGAACGCATGCATAAGATGATGAAACGTAAGCCAATTAGGGTAAGAATAAAGAGGGCAAATTTTGGGGTACAACAGCTTCCCCTGTTCAATCTTCTTAAACCTGAAGAGTTAGATTGGTGGTCCTCCATTCGTGACTTAAAGGTGGAAGATGATTAAACACTTAAGTGCCCAGAAATTTGCACCCGCCTATGCAAGAAATAACGTTGTTGGTTGATTATATTGAGAATGGGGTTAAAGATGTCATTTGGAGAGTGATGGAATATTGTCAGAGATGGGCTTATAGAAGCCATCCAAAGTAAATGTTTATAGAAACATTAGACTAAGTCTACGCTCGAATTTAACTAGAAGATATATAAGAACAAATCTTTGGTCGATCTAATCTGAGCCATAAAATGTCTATTGGAAGAAGTACCAGAATAAATCTTTGGTCGATTTAATCTAAGCCAACAGAGGTCTTTAAATCTTTAACTGGGAGAAGTATCAGATTAAATCTTTGGTCGATTTAATCTAATCCAGAAAAAGGTATACTGGGAGAAGTATCAGAATAAATCTATGGTCGATTTAATCTGAGCCAATAGATGTCTTTAAATCTTTTCCTGGGAGAAGTATCAGAATAAATATTTGGTCGATTTAATCTGAGCCATAATAATGTCTATTGAGATAAGTATCAAAACAAATCTTTGGTCGATTTCATTTGAGCCAGCATATGTCTTTAAATATTTAACTGAGAGAAGTATCAAAATAAATTTTGGTCAATTTAATCTGAGCTAGAAAAAGGTCTACTGAGAGAAGTATCAAAATAAATCTTTGGTTGATTTAATATGAGCCAACATATGTATATAAATCTTTAACTGAGAGAAGTATGAGAATAAATATTTGGTCGATTTAATCTGAGCCAGAAAAAGGTATACTAAGAGAAGTATGAGAATAAATCTTTGGTCAATTTAATCTGAACCAACAAAGGTCTTTAAATATTTAACTACGAGAAGTATCAGAATAAATCTTTGGTCGATTTAATCTGAGGCAGAAAAAGGACTACTGAGAGAAGTATCAGAATATATTTTTGGGAGATTTATTCTAAGCTAAAAGATGTCTTTAAATAATTAACTGAGAGAAGTATCAAAATAAATATTTGGTCGATTTAATCTGAGCCAGAAAAAGGTCTACTGAGAGAAGTATCAGAACAAATCTTTGGTCAGTTTAATCTGAGCCAGCAAAGGTCTTTAAATCTTTAACTGGGAGAAGTATCAGAATAAATCTTTGGTTTATTTAATCTGAGCCAGAAAAAGGTCTACTGAGAGAAGTATCAAAATAATTTCTGGTCGATTTTATCTGAGCCAACAGAGGTCTTTATATCTTTAACTGGGAGAAGTATAAGAATAAATTCTTGGTCGATTTAATCTGAGCCAAGAAAAAGGTCTACTAAGAGAAGTATCAGTTTAAATCTTTGGTCTATTTAACCTGAGCCAGCAGAGGTCTTTAAATCTTTAACTGGGAGAAGTATCAGAATATATCTTTGGTCGATTTAATTTGAGCCAGAAAAAGGTCTAAAAAGAGAAGTATCAAAACAAATCTTTGGTCAATTTAATTTGAGCCAGCAGATGTCTTTAAATATTTAACTGAGAGAAGTATCAGAATAAATTTTTGGTCGATTTAATCTGAGCCCTATAAAGGTCTACTCAGAGAAGTATCAGAACAAATCTTTGCTTGATTTAATCTGACCAAACAGATGTCTTTAAATCTTTAACTGAGAGAAGTATCAAAATAAATCTTTGGTCGACTTAATATGAGCCAGAAAAAGGTCTACTGAGAAAAGTATGAGAATAAATATGTGGTTGATTTAATCTGAGCCAACAGAGGTCTTTAAATCTTTAACTAGGAGAAGTATCAGAATAAATATTTGGTCGACTTAATCTGAGCCAGAAAAAGGTCTACTGAGAGAAGTATCAGAATAAATTTTTGGTCAATTTATTCTAAGCCAATAGATGTCTTTAAATATTTAACTGAGAGAAGTATGAGAATAAATCTTTGGTCGATTTAATATGAGCCAGAAAAAGGTCTACCGAGAGAAGTATCGGAACTAATCTTTGGTCGGTTTAATCTGAGCCAACAAAGGTCTTTAAATCTTTAACTGGGATAAGTATCAGCATAAATCTATGGCCAATTTAATTTGAGCCAGAAAAAGGTCTACTGAGAGAAATATCAAAATAACTTATGGTCGATTTAATCTGAGCCAACAGAGGTCTTAAAATCTTTAACTGGGATAAGTATCAGAATAAATTCTTGGTCGATTTAATCTCAGTCTGAAAAAGGTCTCTTGAGAGAAGTATCAGAATAAATCTTTGGTCGATTTAATATAAGCCAACAAAGGTCTTTAAATCTTTAACTGGGAGAAGTATCAAAATGAATCTTTGGTCGATTTAATTTGAGCCAGAAAAAGGTCTAATGAGAGAAGTGTCAAAATAAATCTTTGGTCGATTTAATTTGAGCCAGCAAATGTCTTTGAATATTTAACTGAGAGAAGTATCAGAATAAAGTTTTGGTCGATTTAATTTGAGCCAGAAAAAGGTCTATTGAGAGAAGTATCAGAACAAATCTTTGGTCGATTTAATCTGAGCCCGCAGATGTCTTTAAATCTTTAACTAAGAAAAGTATCAGAATAAATCTTTGGTCGATTTAATCTGAGCCAGAAAAAGTTCTATTGAGAGAAGTATGAGAATAAATCTTTGGTCGATTTAATCTGAGGCAAAAAAAGGACTATTGAGAGAAGTATCAGAATATATTTTTGGGCGATTTATTCTAAGCTAAAAGATGTCTTTAAATAATTAACTGAGAGAAGTATCAGAATAAATCTTTGGTCGATTTAATTTGAGCCAGAAAAAGGTTACTGAGAGAAGTATCAGAACAAATATTTGGTCGGTTTAATCTGAGCCAGCAAAGGTCTTTAAATCTTTAACTAGGAGAAGTATCAGAATAAATCTTTGGTCTATTTAAACTGAGCCAGAAAAAGGTCTACTGAGAGAAGTATTAAAATAATTTCTGGTCGATTTAATCTGAGCCAACAAAGGTCTTTATATCTTTAACTGGGAGAAGTATAAGAATAAATTCTTGGTCGATTTAATCTGAACCAGAAAAAGCTCTACTGAGAGAAGTATCAGAATAAATCTTTGGTCGATTTAACCTGAGCCAGCAGAGGTTTTTAAATCTTTAACTGGGAGAAGTATCAGAATAAATATTTGGTCGATTTAATTTGAGCCAGAAAAAGGTCTACTAAGATAAGTATCAAAACAAATCTTTGGTTAATTTAATTTGAGCTCTCAGATGTCTTTAAATATTTAACTAAGAGAAGTATCAGAATAAATTTTTGGTCGATTTAATCTGAGCCATAAAAAGGTCTACTGAGAGAAGTATCAGACCAAATCTTTGGTCGATTTAATCTGACCAAACAGATGTCTTTAAATCTTTAACTGAGAGAAGTATCAGAATAAATCTTTGGTTGACTTAATCTGAGCCAGAAAAAGGTCTACTGAGAGAAGTATTAGAATAAATCTCTGGTTGATTTAATCTGATCCAACAGAGGTCTTTAAATCTTTAACTAGGAGAAGTATCTGAATAAATATTTGGTCGATTTAATCTGATCCAGAAAAAGGTCTAATGAGAGAAGTATCAGAATAAATTTTTGGTCAATTTATTCCAAGCCAATAGATGTCTTTAAATCATTAACTGAGAGAAGTATCAGAATAAATCTTTGGTCGATTTAATATGAGCCAGAAAAAGGTCTACCGAGAGAAGTATCTAAACTAATCTTTGATCGGTTTAATCTGAGCCAACAAAGGTCTTAAAATCTTTAACTGGGAGAATTATCAGAATAAATCTCCGGCCTATTTTATCTGAGCCAGAAAAAGGTCTACTGAGAGAAGTATCAAAATAATTTATGGTCGATTTAATCTGAGCCAACAGAGGTCTTAAAATCTTTAATTGGGAGAAGTATCAGAATAAATTCTTGGTCGATTTAATCTCAGACTGAAAAAGGTCTCTTGAGAGAAGTATCTGAATAAATCTTTGGTCGATTTAATCTAAGCCAGCAAAGGTCTTTAAATATTTAACTGGGAGAAGTATCAAAATGAATCTTTGGTCGATTTAATTTGAGCCAAAAAAAGGTCTAATGAGAGAAGTGTCAAAATAAATCTTTGGTCGATTTAATTTGAGCCAGCAGATGTCTTTAAATATTTAACTGAGAGAAGTATCTGAATAAAGTTTTGGTCGATTTAATTTGAGCCAGAAAAACGTCTATTGAGAGAAGTATCTGAACAAATCTTTGGCCGATTTAATCTGAGCCCGCAGATGTCTTTAAATCTTTAACTAAGAAAAGTATCAGAATAAATATTTGGTCGATTTAATCTGAGCCAGAAAAAGTTCTACTGAGAGAAGTATGATAATAAATCTCTGGTCGATTTAATCTGAGCCAACAAAGGTCTTTAAATATTTAACTAGGAGAAGTATCAGAATAAATATTTGGTCAATTTAATTTGAGCCAGAAAAAGGTCTACTGAGAGAAGTATCAGAATAAATTTTTGGTCGATTTATTCTAAGCCAACAGATGTCTTTAAATCTTTAACTGAGAGAAGTATCAGAATAAATCTTTGGTCGATTTAATCTGAGCCAGAAAAAGGTCTACTGAGGAAAGTATCGAAACAAAAATTTGTTCGGTTTAATCTGAGCCAGCAAAGGTCTTTAAATATTTAACTGGGAGAAGTATCAGAATAAATCACTGGTCTATTTAATCTGAGCCAGAAAAAAGTTTACTGAGAGAAGTATCAAAATAATTTTTGGTCGATTTAATCTGAGCTAACAGAGGTCTTTAAACTTTTAACCGGGGGAATTATCAGAATAAATTCTTGGTCGATTTAATCTGATCCATAAAAAGTTCTACTGAGAGAAGTATCAGAATAAATCTTTGGTCGATTTAATCTGAGCCAACAGAGGTCTTTAAATCTTTAACTGGGAGAAGTATTAGAATAAATCTTTGGTCGATTTAATTTGAGCCAGAAAAAGATCTACTGAAAGAAGTATCAGAATAAATATTTTCTCATTTTAATCTGATCCAACAGAGGTATTTAAATCTTTAACTAGGAGATGTATTCGAATAAATCTTTGGTCGATTTAATCTGAGTCAGAAAAAGGTCTACTGAGAGAAGTATCAGAATAAATCTTTGGTCGATTTAATCTGAGCCAGAAAAAGGTCTTGTTAGAGAAGTATCAGAATAAATCTTTGGTCAATTTAATATGAGCCAATAAATGTCTATATTTGTCTTTAACTAGATAATAATCAGAATAAGTCTTTGGTCGATTTAAATTAAACCCGAAAAAGTGTCTATTGGAAGAAGTATCAGAATAAATCTTTGGTCGATTTAAACTGAACCAATAGATGTCTGTATTTGTCTTTAATTGGATAAGAATCAGAATAAATCTTTGGTCGATTTAAATTGAACCAACAAATGTCTTGAAGGAAGTGCCCATTATATAGATATTTGTCGTGTCTTGTTTCAAGAATTGATCTTTATCTATCCATAAAGAAAGGAAGATAGTTTCCCCGTCCTATTTCGGGAATTCATACCATTGGTGATAAAGATAGTCACCACGTCCTCTTTCGGGAATTGATCTTTATCTGACTAAAGAGAAAGAAAGATAGTTTCCCCATCCTGTTTTAGGGGTTAACCTTCAATTTGTTCATGTAGATAGTCGCCCTGTCCTGTTTTAGGAATTGATCTACAATAAGTTTGTTCTTCATAGATAGGTACCTTGTCTTGTTTCAGGAATTAATCTATGGCTGGTTATCCAGATAGTTGCCCTGTCTTGTTTCAGGAATTAATCTGGAACCTGTTTTTTGTTGGTCATCGAGATAGTTTCCCTGTCTCATTTCTAGAATTAACCTCTGACTCGGCCTCATAGATAGTTGCCCCGTCTTGTTTCGCGAATTAATCTTGGACTTGTTAGAAAATTGATGATATTCATCTATTGATTGAACTTTCATGAAAAGGTAAAGAGTTAGATATATGTAATGAAATTCATTGTGTAATGATGTTCTCAAAATAAATGAGATTGTGTTATATGTGTGTCGTATGCATATACTATGATGTATGAATGTGAAATGTTGTCGTGTATTTGTAGAGCCATGTGATATCTTTGTCTGGGAAAATAAATCCCTGATTATTGCTGGGGATGAAAAGTATGTGTATTTTCAATCTTATCTAAAATGCTTCTGTTGGGAATTCCTGCTTACTTGTTTGAGGAAAATCTGTAGGGGATGTATTGATTTCTGCTTTGGGGAGTATAGTTTAGGAACCTTGGTCGTCCGTTGCTCTAGTGGGGAATTTATTTCTTATATATCCTGACTAGGGATAAAAGAGATGGATAACCTTCCAATTCATCTGGGGAGGATAATTCTTATATACCCTGACTGGGGATAAAAGAGATGGATAACCTTCCGATTCGTCTGAGGAAGATAATTCTTATATAGCCTGACTGGGGATAAAAGAGATGGATAACCTTCTGATTCGTCTAGGGAAAATAATTCTTATATACCCTAGCTGGGGATAAAAGAGATGGATAACCTTCCGACTCGTCTGAGGGAGATAATTCTTATATACCTTGACTGTGGATAAAAGAGATGGATAACCTTCTGATTTTTCTGGGGAAAGTAATTCTTATATACCCTGTGGGGATAATCTCGTGGAGATTGCTCTATGGGGATGACTTGAACATTTTCTTATCTCCTAGAGTCCTTGGTAAATGCTAATCAGAGTGATAAGTCTTTTACTTATAGACAAGTGATGAGATAAAGGGACATAGTCGTACGCTTTAATCCCTAACTTTTGCCTAGACTGTCTTTTCGGATTTTCAGTCCACCAGGATACCCTTTTTTTCCCAAGCCACCTTTTCAGGTTTTCGAATTTCCAAGTGTACCATCTTTATATATATATCCCTAATTTTTGACCGAACCCTCTAGGTTCTATGGGATGCCCTTACTTTTGCCTAGGCCAGTCAACCTAGCGGGTCTCTTTTATGAGTAGTATCTTTCGACTATGTCCACGTTCATAGGGTGTGGAGAGTTGTCACTGTATATGGTAGTACGTATTGTAGTAATGCCAGAAAATGTTTGCTTTATTACACATGACCTTTCACATGTGGAAGCACGTTTGCCCCTGGGGTTAGTCTAGTGCACCTGATGTTTGATGTTTTTGATCAAGTTTTTTGATAGTCTTGACCTTCCTCAATTTTTCTAAGAACTTTGAAGGAAGGATCCGAAGACATGATACTGACACCATATGATACTACTAGCACATATAAGCAATTTTGATGATACCGAAGATTTGAATTTCAAAGTGGTTTTTACCGGAACCAATGATTAATGTAACATGGCCTTAGTGATTCAGATGGAGATCTGCCCCTGGCTATTTAGCACATTTGAGAGATTCTTTGAATCTCGACTTGACTGCCATAAATGAGTTAGACAATAACATGTTGTTTGAAGTTTTTGATCAAGTTTATGATAGTCTTGACCTTCCTCAGTATTTTTTCTAAGAACTGTCATGGAAGGATCCTAAGACGTGATACTAACACCATATGATACTACTAACACAAATAAGCAATTTGATGATACCGAAGATTCAAATTTCAAAGTGGTTTTTGATGAAACCCTTGATCAATGTAACATGCCCCCAGTGATTCAGATCGAGATCAGCCCCTGGCTATTCAACACTTTTGAGATATTCTTTGAATCTCGACTTAACTGCCACAGATGAGTTGGACAATACCATGTCATGCCCCTAGATTATAGAAGTTTTGTCATTAGAAGTGCCTTTCTATTTGAAGTGATTCCGTTTACTAAGAGGATTTTTGTTTATTGGACATTCTTCGTACGAATTTCTCTGCTGTCAAACAATTAGTTATATGCAAATAGTGGTATCATAAATGCAAAATTTATGCTTGTCTTAAATTTTTTAAAATTCATTTTTAACAAACAACAGAATTTTTTAAGAATATGAATTCAACTCAGGGTTTACAGTAAACCTTAAAGGAGTCAGGATACCTTGTTGTAACTGCATGCTTTTGAACTAACATATGCTTCAGCTAGGACTTTTAAGGGTTGTAACATGGCCTGGTTCACGGTTTAAGAAATAAAGGATAAGGCTCAATGTTTATTTGTACCCAACCCGTTATTCGTGATGTTCTTCAACCCTATACTCAATTAATTGTATGTTTGGATTCCAATTGCATCTGGAATGATATTTTGGTGATGGTTCAAATACTGGAAGTTTATTTTAGAAGGCAGTCATTTTTGTAACATTTCTCTTGTTCTCAAGGATTTATAGCGACCTCTTTTTGATTATATTATCTCTACCTTTTTCCTGAACTATTTCTTTTGTGATTACAGTCAGCGGGATGCCCCCGTTTTTTTATTAAGTTTCCTTCATAGGTTTTGACTTAGCGGGCTCTTCTTTTGAAAGATAATGACTGCCTGTTTTACAGGGAACCATCACCGTCTTTTGATTTGGAAGGACTTCTTCGATGCTATTTGTTGTGTATGAAGTGAAAGCTTACGACTAAACACACATTTGAATTTAACTGAGAAACTACCCTACCCCAGGTTATGATTAAAGGTTTCAATTTATACGAAAAAAAGAAAAATCCTACTTCTTAGGCTCAAAAGGGTTGACTAGGGATTATCTTCCTTATAACTCCACTATTTAGGATTTGGAACAACCCCTGTACATCGTCAGCAAGGTCTGTTCAAAAGCATATTGTAGATATTATAGTATTTTTTCGTCATCCTCCCTCTAAAGGCTTATAACTTTTAATCGAGAGTTGAATATAACAAAAGGAAGTAAAAGCATAGTTACGTATAGTGAAAATGAATGGACTAATTCAAGACAGGCATATGTAATGCATTAATGAGGATGACCAAAAGTCTGACATAAAGATAAATGTTTGAATCTACTAGAGAAATGAAAAATGAAAATTTGAATGAACATAAAGCTTCTTCTCCTGAACTTATCACTTTAGATGGTGTGCCTTACAGCCTCGGCATTTGGGGGATAACAGAAGAACTCGATCTGACCATCTTGCATGAACTCAGCTATTCCTTTGTGAATTAGATCCTGAATCTTATTTTTCAATGTCCAACACCTATCAGTGTCATGCCCAGGACTATTGGAGTAGTATGCGCACCTTACATTAAGATTCTTATGGGAAGAATAAGTATTGGGATTTTGAGGAGTATCCCTCAATGTCACCAACTTGGCCTTCAACATGTGTTGCAATGCTTGAGCTAATGACATGTTGATTTCGGTAAATCATTTTTTGGGTGTATACTGCTTACACTTATTCCACTGTTGTTGTTGGCGAGGAAGTTGTTGGGCTTACGATGTAGTAGCAATCCAGAAAGGCCTACTTTTAACCAAGCCAACTTTCTGTCTTATTGGATGTTGATTAATGATTTAATCCCCAATTCTAGCCGTTCGTCCATATGGTTGTATTTGTCTTGATGAAGTTCGCTGATGAGAGTTCTCAAATCCTCTTGTCCTCGAGCAAACTTTTGGATAAGATCCATCTGTCCCATTATCTGGATTCTCATCGTTTCCATCTCAGCTTGCAATTTCTCCAACTGGTTTTCCTTATTGTCTTTAGGATTCTTCTTGGTCATGCTCTTAGTGAGGAGTTCCTTCAATTCTTCTTGTCCCTTGGTTAGGTTCAAGAACATTTCTTTGAACTGAGCATCTTGAACTTGGAGATTTCTGAAGGTCTACTCGAGAGCCATCTTTACTGAAGTAAACAATAAGCAGATGAGAAAACCTGTATGGGAAAAACTTGTTACTACATGATAAAATGTTAGAAGTCGAATCTGATTTCAGTTTTGGTTGAAGAACTTTGTATCATTGAATGTCGTTCTACGAGAATCAAGCTCACCATGTTGATTGGGCCATAGCCTTGGACTCAAGATAAAGTGCTTTGATATTTTACATCATTGCTAAGAGGAAAATAAATCCCCTTTAATCTTGTTAGATGTTGGTTCATGATACTTTGACGGTATTTAGTTAGAGGAAAATAAATCCTCCTGCCCCTTGCTAGGCGCCTGGTTCATGATAACCTACACCAATGGCCCTTGTGATCCATAAATTGGTCAGTGAGCATGATATGGTATGATGTTATGATGTGTATGCTATGCACCAATAAAAAATGTAAAGTGGTGAAGACAAGTAAGTTTTGCAAGAAGTCCAGGTAATTGGATAATGACTACAAACAAGTCGTGCAAGGAATTTTGTTAGATAATGAATACAACAAACCCTGCAAGGAGTTCAAGTTATTAGATAACAAATGAAAACAAGTCAAACAAGTAGCCTTAGGTTCAGGCTTGCATTGAGTTTATAGGTAAGTACCCTATCTTGAAGTTTTATTTGGCTAAACCTGTCCTAAAAAGTAACTGAGTTCTAAGGAATCTCAATATCATTGATCTTACTTCATCAAGCATTATTTCAGCACAAGCAATCTTTTTCGCCACTGAAATATTCTGAAAGTCTAATCTCAATGAGTGTAGTATCGAGTATCAACCAACTTCAGTCTGCACCAAAGCCGACTACCTCACTACTTTCTAATGGCCAAGTTGTTCAACTATGGTTCTACGCCCAGTTAGTACTTCATGACACCACTCAACGGCCGTGTATTCTTCTTGATTTAACTCAAGAAACACAGGTACCCACAAATGTGTCACACTAACATAGCCATTGCTTCAACCATGTCGGTAAACACATCATAGTCCCCACGATCTATTGCTACTTACCTAAAATGCCCCAGATCCAGATATAGGATCTTTACAAGTAATAAACCCAAGCATAACCCACAAATGTAAAGAAAACAAGACAAACAAATAAAGTAATAAAGGTGATCTACCTCTTAAGGTAACCCCACTTTTAACAGATCTCCCCAGCAGAGTCATCAAATCTGTGATACAGTGGGAGAACTGACTTGGTGTTTTGCATTTTATCCCAATTGTTGCGGATAGCAAGAGTCTCCACCGACTTTTCTTTTATCCAATAAAGGAAAATGTGAAAAGAACAGGAAAAACCTTTTGAGAATTTTCTTGAGTTCGGGGGATAGGTTATGAAAAGGGAAGGATTTAGCACCCTTTTCATCTGTAGTTATCTACGGGCTCTTAATTGCTAGTTCACTTTGAAATGCTTTGTGTTTGGGTATGTTTGAAAATATTTTGAAAACGCCTAAGTTTGGAAGACTTTGCAATGATTCTCGTATCGTTGAGAATGTATATAAAGTGTTGGTTTTGAAAATATTTGTTGAAAGGAGTGTTTGGAAAGATGTTTGAAAATTCTAATGTAAGGTAATTTTGCAATGATTCTCGTATCTGTATACAAAATATTTGTTTTGAAAAGTGTTTTGAAATTGTGAGGTGTAAATGGTTTTGTTTGTGAGCAAGCAATTACAAGAAATCTACCTACTTAAAAAGGCTTTGTTCTTTTCCTCCTCTTTTATATAATGCTTGTCTATCATTAGTGGGTAGAGATCCATATCATTGGATGTGAGGGACGGGTGTGGGTCATTGTACAATCATAAAAGGAAAATTGTAAGATGTTTTAATAATTTGTCATAAGGGGCTAAGATCGTTTACCGAAGGAAACATTGAAGGGTCATCGAGGGACTATGATCTTTTTATCGAGGGTCTTTGCTAAAACATCTCACGTTCGAGGGATATGACTATTTTTATCTGAGGCAACAAGTGTGGGTTACCTAGAGGTGCATGTGTGCAAAGTGTGTTGGATTCAATTATTTTATCTTGAATTAGGGTATTCTAATGTTGATTTTAAGGTCTTTCCATATAAACCCTGATTACGAACAATAATAAGAAAAGCGATAAATTATGGAATTTAAATGTTCTGCGCTATTACATCGCTTTGGAAATGGGAGGTACAAATTTACAAATGAGGATGACAAGTAAAGTAAACCCTAATTACTATTACAAAGCTTTGAAAGTTACATAAATTATAATGCAAAATAGTAAAATGCGTAAAGAAATGTAAAATATAGAAAAGAGAGAAGGAATTGTTTTTGATGAACTTTTGATGGAAAAGGTTTTATAATTAATCTACTTAAACTAATTAATTTACAAGAGAAGTTAATTAATTATTTAACAAAACTTGAAGTCTAATTTAAAAAAAGAAAATTAAATAAAACATAACCTAGTTTATTTTTAATTCTAAAAAAAGATTAATTAGTTAAGAAAATGTTTTATTTATAAAAAATAAATAAAGTAAAAATAAAAAAAAATTAGAAAGTTTTTAGTCTAATTATTTAAGAAAATATATATTTTTGTATTTTTATTAAATTAAATATCATAAATAAAGAAAATATATAAAAAAAAAATATATAAAAGAAATAAAAAGTTGGGCTGGATGTTTAAAAAGTAGAAAGGGGGTGAAAAAAGTATTTTTGGTTTAGGTCCAAACATAGGTTTTTTTAATCATAAAAAATAAGATGATTGTAAAATATATATTGGACTTGCGTTGTTAGCAAGTAAAAAAAAAGGGGGAAGCTGGAAACAATTTCGCTGGGCTTATGAGTTGAGTTGGGGATGGCCCAGAGCTCTTATTTTTAACAAATATAGAATATGAAATGGGGGTACACTACAAAACAAAAATGGGGCTTACAGGGAAATTGCAAGCAGGCCCAATATATTATTATTTCAGCAAAACAAAAGCAAGGGTGGTGTAAGAGAACTGAAAACGCATGGGCTGATATTGGAAATTCGGTGGGCTAACTAGACCCGACCCGCACCAGTAAACAAAGGAGGAAAATAAACTTGAAACCCTAGAGTGACCCAGCCGCTGTATACATGATATCTCAATGAAACACTCTGCTAACAATTTGTTTATATCCCTTCTCCATCACTTAAAAAACAAGAACGAACAAATCTCCTCTCTCCAATATCAAACTATTTTCTCTTTTTCTCAATTGATTGCTTATCTTTCTCTCTGCTAAACTTCTCTGATGGGCCTCCGCCGGAAATGAAGAACATGTTGCACCGGAAATCGCCTCACGATGGTGACGGCAGCGGCTTAACTCCTATATCATATTTTCTTAAATTTTATGCTTAGTCTCTATTCTCCGATTATATTTCTAGCTTTTGATTTTGCAGGAGATGAGGGATTCGGCCTAGAACTTGAAAGGGGTTTCTGAAAACCCTAGTTCTTGAAACAAGCATATATTCACATGCTAAGAGAAAATATGCGCAAATGTAAAAGAAAACGTAAAGAGAGAAGAAGGAAGGTGAGTAAGGGAGATGGATGAGTCTGTGATCTCGAATCTGTGAGTTATCCGCCTTAACTTTTTCTCCGGTAAGGTTTTCTGGATTTCTGTACTCGTATATTCCTTCTCTCTTCTTCCGAGCTTGAATTTTGTGCTTATTTTTTCTAGCTATAAGTGAATTCTGAAGGATTTCGATTTGGAAAATGATGAAACAAAAAAAATTAGGGTTTGTGGTTTTGTGGCTGCTATTTTTTCTAAATACTTGTTTCATTGTGTGTTTGGTTTGAATGATTTTGAAGGGTTTGTTTGTAATGGAAAATGATGATGGAAAATAGGGTTTGGGAGTTGCTGTATTTTTTGTATGAACTATATCATTGGCTTCCTCTATGAACTCATTTTGAGAAAGTATGTGCGAAGAAAATAATGAACAAAGGTTTTTGTTTTGTGGTTTTGTGGCTACCATTTCTGCATATTTTTGTATGTACTATGCTGTGATAATTTTGTGAACTCTGGCCCCTCCATCACTTGTACAACGAGATATTTTTTATACTGGAAAAAACATGGTTTCTTCTTGAACTAGACTTGTGATAACAAGCTTTTAAAAATTGTTTCTCGTCTTGGACTTGTGATTTTCTGATATGTCAACTCTGTTGTACATTGTGACTGCACTTTTGTTATGTTATGCCTATTGCTTGTTGGCCCTGTTGCTTGCTGAGTTTGATTTTCTTTACTTGTTGCTTACTGGCTTTTGTGAACTGATTTCATGTGATGTCTTTTGTACTTGTGTAGTACATTACTTTTTTTTTAGTTTTTTAACTTTACTGTGAACCAAATAAATCTCTTATGCATTTGTTTGAGATTTATGGTAGATGGCTATGCCTATGATTGACATTGCAGTTCTGACTTTTGTTGGAACAAAGCAAAATAAGTCTTTTTGATCGTTTCTTGAAACATGATGCTGCAATTCTGGTTTGTGATGCTTCTTGTTTGACAGTTCTGACTATGATGGACCTTTTTCTGAGTTTGTTTTTCTTTGATCCTGTCTCACTGTGGACCAAACTAATTTTGTGATTTGTAGTAGAGATGACAGTTGGCCCGTGATTGATACTTGAATTTGATTCTGTTTGTAAAATAATGAGGCTTTTGTTGGGCTTGAATTCATGATATTCTGACTTGCTGAATTATGCTTGGGCTGTGATAATTCTGATTTTTGAATCTTTGCTATTGGGCTGGAGCTGTGATTGGAATTCTATTTTGAACCTCTTTGAATTTGTCTATTGTGAACTAATTTATTTGTGATTTGCAATAGACCTAGGCCTATGATTAAATCCAATTTTGTATGAGTCCTTAATATACACTTGAACATTATTGAGAAACAACCATTTTTCTGATTCCTTAAACAAAAACCTTAATGATGAAATTGAAAAGAAAACTTGCTTGAAAACTTTCTTTGTTCATTGTTCATGTTTCTAACTATTTCTCTTTCTTTTTGTTTCATGTGTGGTTGATGAGGAATGGATGAAGGTGGAAAAGCAAAGAGACAATGGCTTCCATAGAAGGGCTTGGAGGGAAATTTTAAGAATTGAAGATGAAAACCTCAAGAAAATTTACGAATTATGAATTTAGATTGCTTTGATTAGGTTCTTTGTAACAAGAAAATATTGTAATCGTTAAGCACTTTAGAGGTTTAAATCTTGAAGAAAGATATGAATGAAAGCTTTGTAATTTTCAAAAAACTTAAAAACAAAATAACTTTTCTTATATGCCTTGGTAAAACATGTAGATTTGGATGAATGAGTAATCCTTGAGTAAGTCTTGCTACTTGTTTTGAATGAACAAACCTTCCATCTTTAAAATATGAATCCATTTGGTGAATTAAACCAAAATAATCACTTGGAAGAGTTTTGAACGAAACTCTTAAGAACTTGAAGGAACTTGAATAAGCATGATGAATTTTGAATCTCTTTGTAACCTAGATGCCTTTTCCTTGTGATATATACCTTATCTTTGAAGAAATCCACATGACCAATCTTAACATGTTTGTATCATAGAAACATTGATCCAATTAATTAACTTGAACACATTTAACAACTCGAATGAGTACTTCCACATAATGAGTTCAAATCAATTCTCACTTCTTAAGGAAACCATAATTTCAAACCTTAATTCCATGTTAACTTGTGTTATAAGCAACAATCAATTAAAAGGATAATGATGATGTTTATAACCCATAAGTCATATCTTGTAACACAATGAATATGCCTTGAGGAATCCGCTGAAAATGAATATGGAACTTGAGACATGGGGGGAATAATGACCTAGATAGCCTTAACATGTAAATCCAATGAACCCCATTTGATGGATTATCATATTTAAATGCCACATATAAGAACCGTTGAGGAGATACCCTTGTAGTCTTAAAACACCGTGGAAACCCTAGTTCAACAACCACTAGACTCTTGAACCTCATGGTATTTTATTGAATGCAAATATATGCTATGTAAATGACTTAATGGAACGTATGCATAAGATGATGAAACATAAGCCAGTTAGGGTAAGAATGAAGAGGGAAAATTTTGGGGTACAAAAGGTACCTATAAGAATCATCCCTCCCCACTCACGGGTGAACACTATGTAAGGGTAAGGCAAAGGTTAATCAGAGTCGTAGGTTCTCTTGAAAGTACTATCATTGTACAACATACGTGATAATAATAATACCCCTATTAAAACCTACTATGACCATGGCTCTCATGATCAGACATGATAGGGCATACGCCTATCAGCCGACACGACTCTCCACTCTATTCCTATGTGTTCCTACTTGTATACAACTCTGGCTTGGGTATTGGACCTTTTTCCTCATAGTAACATCCCAACCCCATAAAGAACAACACAATAACAATATCCAATGTATAGCAAACAAGTATAATAAATTGGAATACATGTAAGCATATAAACAAATGAAGCAATAAAGAAATAAACTAACACCAAAAGAAAAGAAAACAAACACAATCTAGGATTGAGTTGCTTAGGATGGACAAGCATTTGGTCAATCCATCCCCAATGAAGTTTCCAGATGAAACAACTAGAAAAATCATCAAAGATAAACTCAATGAAGTCTCCATCGTATGTTTCTTATCCCACTGAAAGGGAAAGGTAAACATCGAGTAAACCTGAAGTGATGAAATCATGATCTTGAGACTATAGAGATCAGGTAAGGAAGTAGGTTACGCGAGGGAAAGGTATTAGCACTACACACGTCTTTGGTACTCCACAGAATCAAATTATGTTTGTTCTAATCTAGGGGGTGTAAAATCTATGTCTAAAGCTTAAGAGTTAAAAAGAAGGATGCAAAGAGGGAATGCATGAAAAAGAGAAAAACACGGGGAAAAGAATGAAAGATTACAAAGTTCTCTCAGCACAGCCCTGTGACCAGATGCCTACGTATCCCTTTTAAGGAATAAGAGCGATGTAGTTCGGATCAATAGTTTCCATTGGTTGAAATGTTTTTTATGAACAATGCTAGCAAAGCATGTCCTTTTTGAAAAGGTTTTAAAAGAAAAAGAGAGTCCGTAGACAAAAAGGTTTGCATTGGTTTGTGTTTTTTACCTTGAAAAAGGATTTTTGAAATTTTAGAGTGTTTTAGGATTTTAAAAGAAAAAGAAGTTTTCGTCTTAATGCAGATGCAAAAGAGAAAGAAAAGACTAGGAGAGACTAGAAAAATATCACTAAAGTTATCATGCAAAGTTGATCCTACAGTTGAGGATAAGAGAGGGAAATATCTACCTAATATTGTCATGCATGGATAAAGATCCTAAGGTTTATATAGTTAAAAATTAGAGAAGAGTGAACTAAAGATCCTATGGGGAGTGTTGTACCCCAATTTTCCCCCCTAAGATGCTTTCATCATATCATATCAATTCAATCACAACAAGATCACATTAGGGTTTGGTTTTTCTCCCTATCTTTAGCTTTTTCTCTAGGAGGAATCACCAAGAACCTTGACTTGTATTTTATGATCATCTATGTTTTGTATTGATTATCCTTTAACTAATAGATACAAGGTGTGTTTGCCCCAATTGTTTATGTTGTAGTTGAAAGCATAATGCATTCAATCAAAATTGATCTATGGATTCATGCGTTTATTTTTATGCCTTCCTCAACAAAGCTTCATTGAGATTCAAGCCTCATCATTAAATATGTTTGGAAGTAATATCATGACATAGTATTTCATAATTCATTATGCCTCAAGTTGTCAAAGTTAGTTCAAAAGTACAAGGGTTGATTGAAGAAGTTTGACTCAATTGGAAAATTCTTTGATTTCAATGATCACAAGTACATATCTCCTTCAATTCTCAAGATTTGAAAGTGGTTTTGGTTGATATGGTTTATCCTTATCATCCTCAACAAATTATAATCACATAACAAAGGTAATTGTGAAAGAAGGTTGGTCAAAATGGAAAAGGTTTCCCAAGGCATTTTCTTGCTCTAGGAGCTAGGGTTTTGAACTTAAAAGGGGTACATCTTTCTCATTTTTTGGTATTTTTGAGTGATTCCAAATAAATCCTTCTCTTCAATGGATTTTTAACAAATAACTTCAAAAGTTTCAAGGAAATTATGTGTGGAAGAAACTTGATGGTGAAGAAAGATTACTATTCCTCTAGATGAACCCTTAATTTCCCTTGTGTGACTTCAAATGACCATAACTTGATCAATTTCTATCACCTTGAACCCATTATTTATCCAAAATGATCTTGAGGATGTGAACATCAACCTTTATTTTATGTGAAAAGCTTGAAAATGGATGGAAGATGCTCTAAGGATGCAAAAGATTATAGGTCATTTCTTGAATTTTGGCCAACTTCAACAAGTTATAACTCTCTCAATTTTTGGATATTTTGAATGGTTAAAGTTTAAAAATTCCATTCAAGAGGTCTACTTCATGACATCTTTTTTGGTCAAGATAAAATTTCATCTAGAACGCCATGTTTGGATGCAAGACATTATAAGTCATTTTTGAAGAAAAACTTAGAAATTTTCTAAGTATGGAAGGTCAACTTCTTTTTCCCAACTTTGACTAATTGCAAATTTTAGCTCAAGCAACCATTTGTTCCCATTTTTTACACATTGAAAAGCTTGTAACCTCATCTTTATAAAGCTTCAAGAATCATGTCCTAAGACCCCTTAAGTTGAGAATGCCATTGGTTTGAATTTGGCAATTTGAAACTGAATTTTTCACCAAGTCAGGAATTTGAAATCTATGTTTTGGCCTCTAATCACAAAATTGTTACGCATTTTTGCTTCTAAACATGTTTAGTGAACTTCCATAAATGATTAGAACATTAAAACCCAAAGTTTGGATGAGTTTTGATCAAAATAGAAGTCACACTTTTCTTGTTTTCAACTTCACATGATTTCCCTCCAAACTTCATCCTTTCACACGCTTGAGAATTCCATTTGATTCCCTATAAATAGAAGGTCATCCCTCATTAATTTCCTCAAGCTTAGAGAGCCAGAATCACCCTGCTAAACTTCATCTTGAACTCAATTTTCTTCAACTTCGAATTCTCTCTTACAGCCTTTCTCAATTATTTTTCTTTGTTAATTCACCTTCCTTGATCTTCACTGAAGTTAACAGAAGAAGAATTAAGCTTTAAAACTCCCTGAATCATGCTAGCCAAGTCCAGGTTCATTGCTCTGCAACTTAACTTGAATAGGTAGATTCCTTCACCAATTCTCTTAAACTTTAATACTATTGTGAAGCTCTCATCATCCTAGTTCTAGTCGCAACACTTGTTTTTCACTAGAAGCACGTTTTGACCATGAAATTTCAAATCCCTTTTCAAAACTTCTCTTCTAAATTGCTTGAGCTACAATTTATATAATTTTTTCGCGAAGGTGTAGTTGTCTTCGTCTTGATGATACAAAGCGAATGGTACTGGTCTCGAGCTCTAATTTTTACAGTTTGAGCGATCTGGTTTTGAGACTGGCTGGAGGTTGTAGATGACCAATGTGTCATCCTTAAACCAATGAAATAACGCCATTTGGATTTTGTTTTTAATTTCTGATTTTATAATTGATTCATTGCTTTATTCAGTAATGACCATGATATGCACAACGTGCCACATCCCTTGGATTTGATTACTAACGCATTTTGACTCTCATTTAATGGTCCACATATTTTTGACTTTATTTCTTATTTCTGATTTTTATATTTAATTGTTTTAAATTTCAAAAATTTATAGAAAATTCATTTTAACTCCAAAAAATATGAAACAATTATGGAAAATATATTTGATTTTTCTCTTTCTAATTTTTATATTTTCACAATTTTATTTTGTGTTTTGATATTTTTTATAATTTTTCACTTTATTTAAATTATTTTAAATGTTTAAAAATACCTTTATTCATTTTTAAATTTTAAAAAAATAGGAAAGGATCCAATGACATTGTGATAAACATTGGTGACATCATTTATTTTTTATTTCCGACTTTACTATTTTTCATTATTTTTTGTTTATTTTACCTATTTCTTTTAATTTTAAAAATAGTTTCTGATTTTTCTATGGTCTTATTTATTTTTTCTTGATTAATTTGAATATAGTTACTATTTCTCTCTCTTATTTCCATTTTATAATCATTTTAAAAAACCATTTTCTTTTATTTTAAATACAATATTATTTTTGTATAATATTCTGGCTGATCTTGGATTGAAATTTTGATTATAAAATTTATTAACATCATTGGATCTATGGTGTTGAGTCTAACTCCATAAAAATGGATGAATAATTTTAATAATAGTTTGATTAAATTTTTGGTTCAAATGTGGTTTATTCATTTCCCCTTCCCTCTTCATCTTATCTCATTCTTATTGTACTAAATGTTGTTGGAGCATGATTTACATATAATGTCTCAAAACTTGAGGTGCATAGATTGCTATTGACCGACCCCAAAATAGGTGTGACTTCTATATAGGTCCACTTACGATTGCTTAACATATCGCTAAATTTTATCCCGGTTTGAGAAAATGATCATTCGTGGCCCAAACATATGTTTGCAAGCCAAAGTATGTTAATTTGAACCCTTTGATCCAATAACCTTGAGATTCATTGTTAGGAGGCTTTGGTTCTACTAATCCTCTAATGGAACTTCATCAATTTTGGTCAAAGTGGATCACTTAAACATCATTGATCATTAAGTGTTATTTTGAGAATTCTTAAATGGATGATATACTTGACAAAAAGAAAATGCAACTCGTTGTTGAGAGGCTTTAGTTCTACCAATACTCTAATAAGTTCCAAATACAAGTTTCAAGATGGTCATCCAACTAACCACTAATTCCTAACAATTGACTTTATTTTTATGCTTTTATTTTATGCTTTTACTTTATGTACCATTTACTTTAGCATTTTCATTCCATGCTCTTTTCATCTTTGGTCACTTGAGCCTTTATCTTCATGTTATTTTTATTTTTCTCACTTGAGCTTTTCATTTCTTTTTGAAGATGCCTAATAATCAACTTAAACCCTAAAAAAATTTAATGTTACTTGGACTACTTGGTTACTATCCTTGGCACTATGGAGATTATGAACTTCTTAGACTTAGGATTTAAAGCCTTAATCTACCTTGAGACTATTAACCTCAATTGGTATTTTGTCTGGAGTTCTTCGGTTTTACCCCAAAGATATTGGGTTGTTTATTTGCTTTGTGTGCAGATTATTGTTAATACAAGCTTTATTTGTGATATGGAATTCATCTGTGTACATCTGTTACTCTGCCCAATTTTTTTGAAGACTTAATGCAATTGAAGTTTGGTTTTCTTAAGGGATTTATTAATTGTTTGATTGTCTCAAATCCAAAGGATGAAATTCTACATTGACTCATTATGTCATGTGTTGGCTTCTTATTTTGTTAGATGGTCTTTCTCCTTAGCTTTTACCTTATGTTTTAGGATAGTCTCTTCATCTCCTCCCATCTTATTTAATTTCAAAAATCTTCTCCCTCCTTTTGAAAATTCTTCTTGTTTTTAAAACTTGAACACTTTCATAATAAACTTGGACTTATGTCCATGTATTTTCAAAAATTATTTCTTAATCAAATTTCAATAAACTTAACAATACCTTGACATTTTTTGTGAAAAGACTAAAAGATAATAAACCTCATTCAAACTACTTTTCCATTTTTGGCTTTTATCTTAAAATTTTTTTTTCAAAAGATTAAACTCTTGTCAATCCTTGTAGTGATGCAAACAACTATACTTCTATAATATGTAGTAAAGTGAGATATTTTCCACTTGGGTGTTGAGTGAGGCATTGTTGATTTTAAAATCCTACCCATATCCTCCACCTTGAGATGATGCAAATTCTCCTTTCTCATGATTGTGGGTAGTAAGTATGTTTTCCATACGGACAATGACAATGATGTCTCATCTCTTAACATTAACCAAAACACATGTGTTTTAAAATTTTTAAAAGAGGAACTACGTGTACCCTGATCCCCTATTGCACGAAAGGTGGTACGTAGGCACTAAAGGTGCGCAACCGCGGCGGGTGCAAAAATCATAAAAACTATATTTCTTTCCTCACCACCATAATCTATTTTCATACAACATTTTATAGCCAAAATATACAGATTTTACAAAGAGTTTTCTACGGAGTAAGGTAGATGTTTATAATGCTAATACCTTCCCTTTGCATAACTAACCCCCTTACCTAGAATCTTCCCCTCTTTTGGGCTATTCTCTCTTTTCCCATTCCTTTGGAAATAATAAAGCGCAGTGGCGATTTTTATTTTAATATGTGTGAGTCAAGTCAATCCAATGGCTTAGTCTCAACATTTCTACCACTACAGGAAAAAAATGGCGACTTCACTGGGGACATATTGACCTATTGTTGTTTATATATGTGTATGTGCTATTGTTTGTTGTATATTATATCTATATATGTTTGTCTGGATTTTCCTGGTTTTCAGGGTGCTTGGTGATTTCTCATGTCCTATACCCGGACTTGGGAAAGCTTAAGATAGAACGTGCGGTATAGTCAGGTTAACTTTGAGGGAGTAATCCCAAAAAAGGAGGCATGAGATCCCTCACTCACTGGAGGCCTCTTTGACTGTAGTGTTGTTTATCGAAAAATCGGGAAGACGTGCTGCTTTCAACCTTGGAGCCTACTGAAATTGAGGACCATAGAATACCTAACCCATCTTGGCCTTTTCGGTGTAGTGCGGAAGCTATAACAGAGTAATCCGGAAGTAGTTGTCACTCGATACTACGCTCAGATGAGTTTTTCTTGAGAATATTACTAATTACCGAGTTAATCAGGAAGCTGGTAATATCTGAAGGAAGGATGTAGACTCTGGGAACCTCTAGAACCTTGTTCGGAAGGTGATAACTTTTAGAACACACCTTATGGGTAGTACCTTCGACCTCATGCTTGTGACGTTGAACCTATGAAATTTATGTTTGCAATATTGTGTGTCATTGTTGCATCATGCATTCATGAACCCATGAGCATCTCTTAAAGACATTTTATTTCAAGGGACTTAAAAGTGGACTATTTGTGAATATCTTAGGTACTTTTTGACTATGGATTCTGAAAAAAGAAAGACCGGAAAGTACATTTTTAAAGATCCTAAGATAGATGAGTTGGTGAGTTTGATTCCCGAGATTGAGTGTCCTGCATATTTCCGGAGGAAGTATGGGTCCATAATTTCTATCATGAAGCTTAGGATGAAGGAGGGTATTCTATCGACTTTAGTCTAATTCTATGATCCGACATATCGATGCTTTACTTTCCATGATTATCAGTTGATACCTACACTAGAGGAGTATTCTTATCTGCTGGGTTTTCCTATTACCGATCGTGTTCCTTTTACTGGTTTGGAGGGTGAGCCAAAATCACATGAGATTTCTGCTTTGATCCATTTGGGAAAGTCTGAGGTTGAAGCCCACATGACTATCAAAGGAGGGATTAGAGGATTACCAGCTCAGTTTTTATTGGAGAAAGCTTGCTACTTTGCTAGGATGAAGAGTATGGTTTCTTTTGAAGCCATTTTTGCTCTACTTGCTTATGGGTTGTTCTTGTTTCCCAATGTACACAAATTTTTTGATATCAATGCCATCATTATCTTTATGATTGGGAACCCAATTCCTACATTGTTGGGTGATGCTTATTACTTTATTCATCTTTTTGATTCTTATCATGGAGGGATGATCATTTTCTGCACGGCTTTGTTTTATCAATGGTTTAATTCTCATTTTCCTTGATCTGATGCTTTCTGGGATGTCCGAAAGGAACCTCGTTGGGCTCCAAAGGTCTTAACACTTACTCATTCATATATTGTTTGCTTTCATCAGGCTTATCATAATGTAGAGATTACCGAAGGTTGTGGTAGTTTATCCCAATGTACCTCTTCTTGGTACAAAAGGAGGCATTAACTACAACCCTGTTCTTGCACGATGACAACTTGGATATCTGATGGGGGATAAGCCAA
Source organism: Vicia faba (assembly GCA_948472305.1). NCBI lineage: Eukaryota > Viridiplantae > Streptophyta > Magnoliopsida > Fabales > Fabaceae > Vicia > Vicia faba. The sequence goes on from OX451739.1 coordinate 1,332,460,910, forward strand.
ATAGTATTAATTTGAGTAGTTTGTTTCTGAAAGAGGGAGAAGAACATAAGGAAGCTAGGGAGCAGATTGCAAAGGCTTGGCGTCACATTCACATGAAGATTAGGAAGGACTTGGGACCTAGGGGGATGTTTCTTTGGAGCCTTATCTACAGTGGGTACAAGCAAGAGATATTCAGTTGAAGATGCCATATTCTCGAGAAGCACCTATGAATGATATGTTTATGAAGTCCACTCCTCCCCTATTGGATGATGTGGATGAGCTACATCTTGCTATAGTTAGGATGCAACACGAAAAATAAGCTTGGAAGAATAAGTGCCAAACTCTATAGGTTTCCTACTGAGCAGACCTGAAAGAAAAAGACGACTTGATTGAGATTCTTGAGAGTCGGGATATGGAGAGAATGGAGAGGAAAGGGGATTTATTTTCCCCTAAGCCTCAATCAGGCCCTATTTGCTCACTTCTTGATTCAAATGATTAGGAGGAGGTCACCACCAGATATGCAGAAGAAAACCAGAGGTTGAAGGCTCAGATTTCCAGACTTACGGGGAAGCGTCAGCGTATAGAGTGATCTCCATCAACTTTTATTTTTAGGGTTTTAGACTTTATTTTCATCTTTACTTGGGATTATTGAAACTTGTAATCCATTTTGAAGTTATTATAATAAAAAGTTCCAGTATTCCAAATGTGTCATTACTTTGATATTTGCAAATTGTTCATAAATATTTAATTCCCTTGAAATAATAATAAAATAAATCATATGCATTGCATATCAAGCATCATATTGTGAATATTTCTTGAATTTTTTGTACATAACCAGGTGTCTTACTAAGCTTCTTTACTTTGTTACGCAAGATGTCTCACCAGTACAATACCCGAGCTAATTTCAGAAGGAATATGGATAACCTAGAACAAGAGATTCGCGAGCTACGCCATGAAGGTTTTGCTCTGAAGGCCGATATGGCCAATCTCATTGCTCTGATGGAATCTTTAGTGGATGCTCAGAATCAGCCACTGATTATTCAACCTCAACAGACATTGTTACTATTGAAGCTCTGACTGTTCCTATTTCTGCTACTCCAACTATTGTTCAGAATCATATGCCTTTGGGATATCCTTGGGGAATGCCAGAGAACTTTATTCCAGAAGGTTTTAATCAGGATCCTCAGATTGCTCCTCTTACTCAGACTGCTGCTACTCCCACACCTCTTGTGGTGCACGTTACCCCTGCTGCTAGAAACGATATTCACTATGCTGCACCTCCCTCGGTGAATATGGCCTCGTTTGCTAATGATGAAGTGTATCACCCTATTCCTCCACCAAGTGAAAGCTTGGGTTTCTATGATCGAATGGATAGTTTTCAAGATCAATTTGATAAGATGCAAAAAGAGTTGAAGGCCCTTAGAGGAAAAGAGTTGTTTGGGCAGAATGTGAATGATATGTGTTTGGTGCCAAATGTGAAAATACCTGCAAATTTTAAAGTACCAGAGTTCAAAAAGTACAAGGGAAACACTTGTCCTCGTGCTCACTTGGTGATGTATGTAAGAATAATGTCTACTCATACAGATGATCAATGCCAGTTGATTCATTTCTTTCAAGACAGTTTAACCCGTGCAACATTGAAATGGTACATGAGTCTGGACAGTGCCAATATTCATTCTTTTAATGACTTGGGGGAAGCATTTATCAGACAGTACAAATACAATATGGACATGGCGCCTGACCGTGATCAACTCAGGGCCATGGTCCAGAAGGACAGGGAATCATTTAAATAATATGCACAAAGATGGCGTGAGGTAGTCGCCCAAGTGATTCCTCCAATGGAAGAAAAATAAATGACAAAGATTTTCCTGAAGACACTAGGTTCATTATATTATGAAAGAATGGTGGCGAGTGCACCTAGTGATTTTACTGAAATGGTGGAAATGGGCGTCCATTTGGAAGAGGCTGTAAGAGAAGGTCGTCTGACAAAAAGTGGAGGTTCTAGAAATGTGAAGAAGACATCATATGGATTTATTAAGAAGAAAGAGGGAGAGACAAATGTTGTTATTCAGGAGAGAAGGGTTAATCCCTCTAGAAGAAATCATCAACGCCATCAATAGGTTGCCTCGGTAACTCCGGTTTAAATGTGGCTCCGACTACAATTTCTTATCAAAGACCAGCCCCTCAGGGAAGTCAAGGACAAAATCAAAGGATAGAGCCTTTTGACTTTATCCATATGAGTTATGCAGAGCTACTCCCAGCATTGATCCAGAAAAAGTTGGTCCAGAATAGGCCACCTCCTGCTATACCATCCCCTTTACCTTGGTACTACAAGGCAGATCAGACATGCGTTTTCCATCAGGGTGCACCAGGGCATAATGTAAAAAATTGTTATCCTCTGAAGGACGAGGTATAGAAAATGGTCATATTTGGCCTTTTGTCCTTCAAAGACGTTAGTCCTAATGTAAAAGATAATCCTCTCCCAAAACATGGAGGAATGAATGTTGTTAACATGGTTGCTGGTTGTCCAAGAGACTTCCGCATTTATGATATTAACTTGGTTAGAGGAGACTTGGTAAAGATGCATGCAGACCTTTGCGAGTTTAGTTATTATACTCATGACCATGCTGGTTGTGGTAGCTGTAGTACTAATATATAAGGTTGCGATAAGATAAAGGCTGGTTTTCAAGAGATGATGGATGAGGGCCTCATCCATATAATCAGGCCTAGGGCAGAGTATGAGGAGGAAGTGAACATGGTCTTTGGATGTCCTAGAGAATTCAGGATCTTTGATGTGGAACATATGAATGATGGTCTCGTAGAATTGCATGCTACTTTCTGCCACATGGATGGTTAGGTAGAGCACCATTATGGATCTTGCCGGGTTTGATACAGGGATTCCCAAGGATGTTCAATTGTAATAAAAGGTATTCAAAATTTATTGGATAATGGACCTATCAAGGTTTCAGGACAAAGAGATGATTACCATGAGGTTAATGAGATTGAGGTTTGTTTGGCTGAGGAAGAATCAGATGATGAATATGCTTCCGCGGATGAATTCTTTTCCTCAGATGAGGGTATGTTCTCTGAAGAAGATTCTTTGATGTCAAAGGTTTAAGAAAAAGGTGTGAATGTGATTGTGTCTTGTTTCAATGATTCTTCCCCTGTTGAAATTAAATACAGTAGCAAGCCAGTTGTTGCCCCTGTGGTGATTTACTTGCCAGGGCATGTACCTTACAATTCAGACAAAGATGTACCGTACAAGTATAATGCTACAATTTTAGAGGATGGTATGGATGTTCCCATCCAGCCTTTATTCAGTGTTGGAAATATTGCTGAGACTAGTAGAGTGACCCGCAGTGGACATGTATTTGCACCGGTTGTTCGAGGAAATAATAATACTGGTAAGAAGGTTGTGGAAAGTGTTAAAGATAAGAAGGCTGCAGGGGAATCCAGTGGTACTACCCCGGAGAATGACGTAGATGATACTTTGAAGATGATAAAAATGAGCGACCACCGAATTGTGGATCAGTTATTGCAAACTCCTTCAAAGATATTTATCTTAGCATTATTGATGAATTATGCTGCCCATAGAGAATATTTAATGAGGGTGTTGGACCAGGCCTTCGTGGAGTATGACATGCCATTAGAACAATTTAGCATTGTGGTAGGTAATATTACATCATGTAATAACCTAAGATTTTGCAATGATGAATTTCCTGACAAGGTGAGGAATCACAATTTGCTCTCCATATATCCATGAACTATAAAAATGATCCATTATCAAATGTGTTGATTTATAATGGATCTGCCTTGAATGTGATACCGAGGAGTACGCTGATGAAGTTGAAATATCAAGGGGCTCCCATGCGCCCAAGTGGTATTATTGTCAAAGCTTTCAATGGGTCAAGGAAGTCGATTACTGGGGAGGTCGATCTGCCTATTCACATAGGTTCGCATATGTTCCAAATCACTTTCCAAGTCATGGATATTATACCCACATATAGTTGTCTACTGGGAAGACCATGGATACATGAAGCAGGGGCCGTTACCTCCACTCTGCACCAAAAGTTGAAATGCGTGCGTGAAGGCAAAGTGGTTATTATAAATGTAGAGCAAACATTTTTAATATCTCATATATCATCTTTCAGTATTGTGGAGGTAGATGAAGCTGATGTTGGGACACATTTCTAGGATCTATTTGTTGATAAGGTTGAGGGAATGAGAATTCTATAGCTTCATTCAAATATGCTCAACAGGTTGTGCACAATGGTTCGAGTAAGGTATGGGGACATGTCGTTGATCCTCCAGTGAACAAAAACAGGGCTGGTTTGGGATTCTCTACCAAGAATGGCAAAGGCGAACGTTTGAAGCCAAAGTCTACTATGAGCATCTATCATGATGTTTTCCGCAGCAGAGGCTACCTCCATCCAACTGTTTCTAGAGTTAATGCTATTGAGGAGGATGAAGAAGATCAGGAAGTGCCAAATTATGTGCATCTGGAGTCAGAATCCAGAACTGGGTCACTTATGATGTTCCCTATTGCATCCATGTCTCAAAGTAAGTTGTTTTTGTTTATCTTTGCAAAAAGCTTTCATTTTGCCCAAGATGAAAGTTAATATTGTATGGGCTTATCTGTTTGCTTTGATCATTAAAATCATAAATAAAAGTTGTCTTTGATTCTCAAAATTGTGTCTTTTACTTTTCTGCTTTTTCATGGAAAATGGTAATAATAAAAAAAACCTTTTGAGTAAAATAATAATTGAAAATAAATTTGCATGATCACTTGATATATGTGTCAGTTTCTAAAAGAAATCATAAATCATACGTGCAGATAAATTAATAAACCTGTTGAATACAATGACCCTGCACCCTCTCCCAACTTTGAATATCATGTGTTTGGTACAGAAGAAGAAGAATATGATGAGATTCCAGAAAAGGTTTCACGGTTGCTAGAGCACGTGGAAAATGCAATTCAGTCGTATAAAGAGTCATTAGAAACAATAAATTTGGGTTCAAAAGAAGAACCAAAGGAAGTTAAGATTGGAGCATCGTTGCATCCTGATGTGAAGAGCAGGTTGATTGAGCTATTGAAAGAGTATGTGAACATCTTTGCTTGGTCTTACCAAGATATGCCAGGTCTAGATACTGTTATTGGGGAGCATCATTTTCCTTTGAAGCCAGAGTGCCCGCCCGTCAAGTAGAAGTTGAGAAGAACTCACCCTAATATGGCAATAAAAATCAAAGAAGAAGTTCTAAATCAGATTAATGCCGGTTTTCTTGTAACATCAGTGTATCCTTAATGGATAGCCAAAATTATGCTCGTACCAAAGAAAGATGGAAAACTCTGCATGTGCGTAGATTACAGAGATCTAAATAAAGATAGTCCTAAAGATGATTTTCCATTGCCACATATTGATATGTTGGTTGATAGCACAACAATATTTAATGTATTCTCATTCATGGACGGATTTCGCGGATATAATCAAATAAGAATGGCTCCTGAGGACATAGAAAAAACAACGTTTATCACACCCCGGGGAACATTCTGTTACAAAGTGATACCATTCAGGTTGGAGAACGCTCGTGCAACGTACCCCAGAGGGATATGACAACCTTATTCCTTGATCTAATGCATAAGGAAATTTAGGTATATGTTGATGAAATGATTTCCAAATCACATACCGAAGAAGGGCACGTGGAAGATTTGTTGAAGTTGTTTCAGCGTTTGAGGAAGTACTGTCTCCGCTTGAATCCAAATAAACGCACCTTCGGTGTCTGATCAGGGAAGTTGTTGGGTTTTATTGTCAGCCAGAAAGGGATTGAAGTTGAACCAGATAAGGTCAAAGAAATCCAATAAATGCATGCGCCAAGGACTAAGAAGCAAGTTAGAGGCTTCCTTTGGTGTCTGAATTATATTTCCAAATTCATCTCCCACATGACCGCAACATGTGAACCGATCTTTAAGTTGCTAAAGAAAGATCAAGGTTTTGTATGGACAGATGATTGCCAAAGGTAATTTGAAAGTATCAACAAATATCTACTTGAACCTCATATCTTGCTCCCATCCGTTGAAGGAAGACCATTGATCATGTATCTAACAGTGTTAGATAGTTCTATGGGCTGTATTTTGGGAGAACAAGATGAAACAGGAAAGAAAGAATATGCCATATACTATCTCAGTAAGAATTTTACTAATTTTGAGTCACGATATTCTATGTTGGAGAAGATATGTTGCGCTCTGGCCTAGGAAGAAAAGCGGTTATGACAATATATGTTGAACAATACTACTTGGTTGATTTCCAAAATGGATTCAATTAAGTATATTTTTGAAACACCTGCTCTCATAGGAAGGATTGCCTGCTGGAAAATGTTATTGTCCGAATACGACATTGAATACCAAACTCAAAAGCCATAAAAAGCAGTGTGCTGGTGGATTATCTTGATCACCAACCTGTACATGACTATCAATATGTCAAGTTTGATTTTCCTGATGAGGATGTGATGTTCTTGAAAGCGAAATATTGTGATGAACCATTGCCTGGGGAAGGTCCAAATCCTAAATCTCGTTGGGGCATGGTAGTTGATGGTGCAGTGAATGCTTACGGAAAAGGAATCGGTGTTGTGACCGTCACTCTGCATGGATCACACATTCCTTTTACTGCAAGGCTAACATTTGATTGCACTAATAATATGGCAGAGTATGAAGCTTGCATTATGGGTCTCGAGGAGGCCATTGATCTTAGAATCAAAGTTCTAGATGTGTATGGTGATTCAGCTTTGGTAGTTAACTAGATTAAAGTAGACTGGGATACTCGTCACCCTGGCTTGATCCCTTACAAAGGTTATGCTAGAAGATTATTACCCTTCTTCAAAAAAGTTGAATTCCATCATATTCCAAGAGATGAAAATCATATGGAAGATTCTTTGGCAACTCTGGCTTCTATGTATCAAGTGAATACTTTGAATGATGTGCCTCATATTATGGTACGATGTTTGGACAGACCGGCTCATGTGTTTACAATAGAGGATGTGGTAGATGAAAAACCTTGGTATTTTGATATCAGGCATTTTCTCCGAACCCAGGAATACCCAATTGGTGCATCAAATAAGGATAGAAAGACATTGAGAAGGTTGGCATGCAACTTTTTCCTTAATGAAGATCAACTGTATAAAAGAAATCATGACATGGTCTTGCTCAGATGTGTGGATAGACATGAAGCAGACATGTTGATGCATGAGGTTCATGAAGGTTCATTTGGTACCCATGCCAATGGACATTCAATGGCAAAAAAGATGCTTAGGGAAAGTTACTATTGGCTAACAATGGAATCTGACTGTTACAAATTTGCGAAGAAGTGCTATAAATTCAAGATTTATGCTGATAAAATTGATGTACCTCCGACGCTTCTCAAGGTTATTTCTTCCTCACAGCCTTTCTCTATGTGGGGTATTGACATGATTAGGATTATTGAACCAAAGGCGTCAAACATGCATCATTTTATCTTAGTGTCAATCGATTATTTTACCAAATGGGTGGAGGCAACTTCATATGCTAATGTCACTAAACAGGTCATAGTGCGCTTTATCAAAAACAACCTCATATATCGGTATGGTGTGCCAAGCAGGATTATCACCGACAGTGGCTCAAATCTGAATAACAAAATGATGTCTAAACTTTGTGAGAAATTTAAGATTGTTCACCATAATTCATCTCCCTACAGGCCAAAGATGAATGGAGCTGTTGAAGCGGCCAATAAGAACATCAATAAGATAATCCAGAAAATGGTTGTTACTTATAAAGATTGGTATGAAATGCTCCCTTTTGCTCTGCAAGGATATTGAACATTTGTACACACTTAAACAAGGACAACCTCATCCTATATTGTATATGGAATGGAAGCAGTGCTCCCCATTGAAGTTGAAATTCCCTCTTTGCTTGTAATAATGAAAGCCAAGTTGTTAGGGGCTGAATGGGTCCAGAATAGATTTGACCAACTGAACTTAATAGAAGAGAAGAGAATGGTGGCCTTGTGTCATGATCAATTATACCAAAAGAGAATGGAGAAAGCTTTCGATAAGAAGGTCAAACCTCATGAATTCAGAGAAGGAGACCTTGTACTCAGGAAGATCATGTCTTTTAACATTGATTCTAGGGGAAAGTGGACTCCCAATTTTGAAGGCACATATGTTGTCAAGAAAGTATTCTCTAGAGATGCACTGATTCTTTAAACAATGGATGGTGAGGAGTTCCCACGTCCTGTGAATGCTGATGCAGTCAAAAAATACTTCGCCTAGGAAAAAAAAATAAAAGAACAGCTCGCTAAGACGAAAATTCGAAAGGGCGGCTTAGGAGAAAAGGAGCGTCTCGGTAGGCTGAAAACCCGAAAGGGCGGTCTAGGAAAAAAAATAGAGACATAAACAGAAAAAATTTACCGGTAGGTTGAAAACCCGCAAGGGTAACCTAGGAAAATGTTAGGGATTTTTCTGGCAAGTAACTGCATCAGAAAAGACTTGATCAATGGAGCAACAATCTACTTGGATCTTACTACTTTTCGACCAAAGTTTTGGCTCAAGAATTCTAATTTGTTAGGGAGAATAGTGGTCATTGTATTTCAACATATCTTTTCCAATATAAATTGCCATGTTCCAAACTTTGTAATTATTTATGGAGTCTTGCCATTCGCGGACTACCATTCTATTAATAAAGTTTGAGCCTTTTGTCCAATGCTTTGCAATACTTATTTTATTCAGCTTATAAAGATTTCATTTATTATTGATAGTAATGATCAAAGCAAACAGATTAAATAACAAAAATTATTTTTGAAAAGAATTTACAAATTACCTATTGCTCTAGATGTTGTGATACAAGGGAACAAAATTAGTGACTTCAAGGACGGATAAACTCAAAGGTTTTCATGATAGCTCTGTCTAAAATTACCCAATAAAGGCTTCAATCATATAAATAAAAGTCTTTTCTCCCCGTGCATGCTGAGTTGGATTCATTTGCAAAGCATCTCCTTTCGGCAGTAATGGCATATTATTTGTTTGCCCGACAGTCAGGCAAGGGCAATGTCTTAGTTAAGAAGTTTTGAAATGTCTATCAACTTTTTTGGTTTTCTCCCGCCAAGGGATGGATTGGATTTAAAATTCCCATAAGTTTTCTTGTTGTAGTGTTTGATTTCTTGAGTTCCCCAAGTGAAGTTGAGATGATATACTTCTCTGAAATTGCTGTCCCCGTGAATTTTCATACTTTCTTCCTAAAGGAGTTAGTGCAATTATCACTCTCAGTATTAGAAAATTTATCTCAATGTCTCCTTCAATGATATGGTATTACCCTCCCCAATGAAGTCAGTATGTCATCCCCAACTAATGTCGCAATGATGTGAATCTATTTTCCCCAGTCAAATCAACCCTATTAGATGTATGAACTTCGAACATTTTGGTTCCCCCCGCTGAAGTCTGTGTGGTTTTCCCAGTGGAATATTGGGGAAGGTGCTATATCTCCATGTTGGCGTTGATTTACTATTATTAATCTTGTTCTTTCAAAGTGAATTTAAGTTATGAAATAGGATTTGTTTCCTCGGTTGGTGCTTATTATCTTATGGAATTTCCATCCTGTTTGTGATTTATTAGGTTTTGATTTGTACCCATTTTGGATTTTGTATGTTTATCCCCAATGTCATATGTTTATTTTGTCAGTATATACATGGTAACATTCATACTTTAATACCAGCATCATGCGTAATCATTGCTCATTTGCAATTTTTTTAATATCTTGTTGGTATATTAATCTATTTTGTAGAGTTGTGTTACTCTCTCTCTCCAATAGAGTGTCAACCTTAAGCAGAAAGTGTATATTCTTTCAACTTCTCCACTGAGTTATCCCTCATGGAAGAATTTTGTTTTAGCCTTGTTTTCAGCTTGTTGTCTGGATGGAATGGGATTCCCTCTTGAGTTTATTTATCAGTAGATGTATCTTGGTTGACTGTTTCATTTCGGTTTATTTCTGTTTTGAGTGGGTACCCTCAACAATATCATTATTTTGATTTCGGTAAGCTTTGAGCTTTAGTTTGAGAATGTGCATTTATTTTTGCACAAGAATATTTTATCTCCTCAGCAGGAACTTATTGGTATTTCTACAATGAGTTCCATCTCTTTCCTCAGGAAGCCATATTTCTTTCTTCCGGAAGTCTTTATTGCAATTCTTTCTCATAGCAGCAAGTGACAGGTCTCTTTATTTGAGCAACATGTACTTCCCCCAGTGAATCTGATGGCTCCCAGAGAAGATTCAGATTTGTTAATCCAATGAATCGTAGCCTTGTCATTATGGAAGGTAGTTTGTTATTCAGATTTGTTACTCCAATGAATGGTAGCCTTGTCATTATGGAAGATAGTTTGTTGTTGAGATTTTGTTACTCCAATGGATGGTAGCCTTGTCATTATGGAAGGTAGTTCGTTGTTGAGAATTTGGTACTCCAATGAATGGTAGCCTTGTCATTATGGAAGGTAGTTCGTTGTTGATATTTTGTTACTCCAATGAATGGTAGCCTTGTCATTATGGAAGGTAGTTTGTTGTTGAGACTTTGTTACTCCAATGAATGGTAGCCTTTTCATTGTGGGAGGTAGTTCTTTGTTATGATTTTGTTACTCCAATAGATGGTAGCCTTGTCATTATGGAAGATAGTTCATTGTTGAGATTTTGTTACTCCAATGAATGGTAGCCTTGTAATTATGGAAGGTAGTTTCTTGTTGAGATTTTGGTACTCCAATGGATGATAGCCTTATCATTATGGAAGGTAGTTCATTGTTGAGATCTTTTCCCGATGAATGGTAGCTTTATCATTATGGAAGGTAGTTCGTCGCTGAGATTTTATTGCTCCATAGGAGTTCATTTGTTTACAGTCATGAGTACTGAATACATCTTGAAATTTACTGGTATTATATTACCAGTCCCTTTCCTCGGTGGGTCAACGTTACTTTTTTTGCTATCCCCTTAGTGAGTTGGTAGTTCCCAGTTATCTGTCGGTTAGTGTTATACTTCACCCTCTCTCCTCAATTTTTTAGTTGACGATGCTTTAGATCCTCTCTTGGGCATTCTCCCCAACAGGGTCTTGTCTTTTCTTCACCAGTGATTTATTTTCCGTGTCAAATTTTCCTTTTGTTTCCTTTTTTAATTTTTTACATCCCCAGTGGTGTCTTACGTCCCCTTACATTTGTTCATCTGCATTCATAATCATAAGCATTGCATGGTATCTTAGGGCCAAAAATAGGGTTTGTTTTATATATTTAAGTATCTTCAATCACGTCGACATGAAGATTTTAACCTTCACATCTCCATATAGAAGACATTTAAATAAGGGCAACTGTTGAACCCTAATTTTTGCCCCCAAGATCCTTTCATCATATCATATCAATTCAATCACAACAAGATCACATTAGGATTTAGTTTTTCTCCCTATCTTTAGATTTTTCTCTAGGAGAAATCACCAAGACCCTTGACTTGTATTCTATGATCATCTATGTTTTGTATTGATTATCCTTTAACTAATAAATACAATGAGTCTTTGCCCCAATTTTTGATGTTGTAGGTGAAAGCACAATGCACTCCATCAAAATTGATCTATGGATTCATGAGTTCATTTCTATGCCTTCCTCAACAAAGCTTAATTGAGATTCAAGCCTTATCATTAAGATGTTAGGACGTAATATCATGACAAAGTATTTCACGATTCATTATGCCTCTAGTTGTCAAAGTTAGTTCAAAAGTACAAGGGTTAATTGAAGAAATTTGACCCAATTGGAAAAGTCTTTGATTTCAATGATCACAAGTACATATCTCCTTCAATTCTCAAGATTTGAAAGTTTTTTTTGTTGCTATGGTTTATACTTATCATCCTCAATAAATTATAATCACATAACAAAGGTATTTGTGCAAGAAGGTTGGTCAAAATGGAAAAGGTTTCCCAAGGCATTTTCTTGCTCTAGGAGCTAGGGTTTCGAACTTCAAAGGGGTACATCTTGCTCATTTTTTGGTATTTTTGGGTGATTCTGAAGACATCATTCTATTCAAATGGTTTTTAACAAATCACTTTAAAATTTTCAAGGAAATTTTGTGTGGAAGAAACTTGATGGTGAAGAAAGATTACAAGTCCTCCAGATGAACCCTCAATTTCCCTTGTGTGACTTTAAATGACCATAACTTGATCAATTTCTAGCAGCTTGAGCCCATTATTTTAACACAATGATCTTGAATATGTGAACTTCAACCTTTCTTTTATGTGCAAAGCTTTAAAATGAATGGAAGATTCTCTAAGGATGCAAAAGAGTATAGGTTATTTCATGAATTTTTGCCAACTTCGACAAGTCATAACTCTCTCAATTTTTGGATATTTTGAACGGTTTAAGTTTCAAAGTTCCATTCAAGAGGTATACTTAATTATATATTTTTTGACCAAGAGAAAATTTCAAGTGGAAGGCCATGTTTGGATGCAAGACATTATAAGTCATTTTTGAAGAAATACATAGAAATTTTCTAAGTATGGAAAGTCAACTTCTTTTTCCCAAATTTGACTCATTGCAACTTTCAGCTCAAGCAACCATTTGTTCGCATTATTTGCACATTTCAAAGCTTGTAACCTCATCTTTCTAAAGCTTAAAGAATCATGTCCTAAGACCTCTTGACTTGAGAATGCCATTGGTTTAAATTTGGCAATTTGAAACTGATTTTTTCACCAAGTCATGAATTTGAAATCTTTGGTTTGGCCTCTAATCACAGAATTGTTGTGCGTTTTTGCTTCTAAACATGTTTAGTGAACTTCCAGAAATGATTAACACATTAAAACACAAAGTTTGGATGAGTTGTGATCAAAATATAAGTCACACTTTTCTTGTTTGCAAGTTCACACGATTTCCGTCCAAACTTCATCATTTCACATGCTTGAGCATTCATTTGGATTCCCTATAAATAGAGGGTCATCCCTCATTAATTTCCTCAAGCTTAGAGAACCAGAATCACCCTGCCAAACTTCATCTTGAACTCAAATTTCTGCAACTTCAAATTCCCTCTTACAGCCTTTCTCAATAATTTTTCTTTGTCAATTCACCTTCCTTGATCCTCATTGAAGCTAGTAGAAGAATAATTAAGCTCTAAAACTCCCTGAATCGTGCTAGCCATGTCCAGTTTTAGAGCTCTGCAACTTAACTTCAACAGGTAGATTCCTTCACCAATTCTCTAAAACTTTGATACTATTGCGAAGCTCTCATCATCCTCGTTCTAGTTGCAACACTTATTTTTAACTAGAAGCACATTTTGACCAAGTAATTTCAAATCCCTTTTCAAAACTTCTCTTCTAAATTGCTTGAGCTACAATTTATATAAATTTTTCGCGAAGGTGTAGTTGCCTTCGTCTTGGTGAGACGAAGCGAATGGTACCGGTCTCTAGCTCTAGTTTTATAGTTTGAGCGACCTGGTTTTGAGACTGGCTGGAGGTTAAAGATGTCCAACGTGTCATCCTTCATACAATGAAACAACGCAATTTGGATTGTTTGAATTTCTGATTTTATAATTGATTTACGGCTTTATTCAGTAATGACCATGATATGAACAATGCGCCAAAACCCTTGGATTTGATTACTAACACATTTTGACACTCATCCAATGGTCCAAATATTTTTGACTTTATTTTTTATTTCTGATTTTTATATTTAATTGTTTTAAATTTAAAAAATTCAGAGCAAATTCATTTTAACTTCAAAAAATCTAGAAAAAATTGTGGAAAATATTTTTGATTTTTCTCTTTCTAATTTTTTTTCACGATTTTATTTTGTGTTTTGATATTTTTTTAATAATTTTTCACTTTATTTGAATTGTTTTAAATGTTTAAAAATACCTTTATTCATTTATAAATTCTGGAAAAAAAACAGGGAAGGATCCAATGACATTGTGACAAATATTTGTGACCTCATTTATTTTTTATTTCTGACCTTACTATTTTTCATCATTTTTGGTTTATTTTACCTATTTCTTTTAATTTTAAAAATAGTTTCATACTTTAAAAGATTACCAAAAAAGTTGTAAAAATATTTGAGTTCATTTCTGTTTTTTCTATGGTCTTACTTATTTTTTCTTGATTAATTTGAATATAGTTACTATTTTTCTCTCTTATCACTACTACAAAAAAGGGAAAAGACATCGCTTTTTTAGGCTTTTAACAACGCTTTAAAGCGCTGCTAAAAGAAAAGACAACGCTTTTTTTCAACGTAAAAGCGCTGTCTTATGCCAACTTTAGACAACGCTTTTAGAATAGACAACGCTTTTTTATACACCCCTTTAGCAGCGCTTCTGCTTTAGACATCGCTTTGTTATTATTTTAAGATAGGCTTTAGACAGCGCTTTCCTTTGAAAGCGATGTCTATTCCCCCACTTTAGACAGCGCTTTCAGACTTTTGGCAGCGTTTTTTTTTAAAGTTTTTACAACGCTTTTCTCCTAAAGCGCTGTCTATTGTTCAAAATTTTTTTATAATAAATTATTTATTTTAATCAGAATTTTAACCATATTTGATCCAGGTTTTCACCATATTATGCACCATTTTTGGTAGCTTCATTCCAATAAAATATACATATATAAAAATTACACATATATATAAATTGATGATATAGACAACAACAATTACAAAATTTATGATACAAGTTAAAATTCTACAAGTTAAAATGCCTAAAATTCAAAATTGAATTTACATCTATACATCTTTTTATCTTCGAGAATTCTCATGAAACAATAACAACATGAATATCTTAGCTCTATCTTCTACACATGTACCTATAAACCTGGAAAAAAAACAAATGACCGAAATTCATAACATGATAATATTAACGTTGCACTTTATTCGAATTTAATTTATACTCAAAACTCGAAAGTTATAATCAAAGGAAATAAGACAATATACCTTAGCTTATAAAATTCTCAACTCGAAAATGAATTGACACCATTCCTCCATAAGTTTATTCAATTGATCTTTTGAGTAATGTGCACAATTGAATTCCTCAAAGTACTACATATATAATAATATGACATAGTATGTGATTTAGTTAAAATAATATGTCATTTTATGAGAAACATAAAATATGAAAATAGTATGTAATTCCTAAGTTAGAAATCCATACCGTGGATGGAATCTCTATCGATCAAAAAGAATAGTTTATTTCATAAACCTCAACATAAAATAGCCACAATCTATACCGTTACGCTGGCGAGGACACTACACATGGAAAGAAAATACGAATATATATCAGGATATACCCATTAAATTGTTTTATCAAGTATCATCACTAATGTAATCAAAACTGAATATCTCTTCGTGAAAATATACCTCCACTCTGATCCATGTAACATTATTGGCTCTACTTTTTGGTACTTGAATATCTCGTTGGAGCGAAAAGCAAGTAGAAGCTATAATAAAATATAAACAACTGTTTAGAATAATCTCACATAGAATCATAAACATAAACACAAATCCAGATATGTTGACCATAAAAATAAACTTGAATATCTCTTTGGGAGTGAAACACTTACATGTCAATCATCTGTTTAAAATCTGGATATGTTGTCCAATCATTGTATAACGAGTCCAGATAATACACAGTTTATCTCATAGGATTAATCACAACCAATAACCAGTGTCCACTGTAAGATTAAACAATGGCCAAAAATGGAAAATTATAATAGATCAAGTTAGGATGAAAATCTAACTCGTTGCCATTATTATATGGCAAAAAGAACAACTTCTTTGTATCTTTATTGGCCACGAATAAACCTAGTACATATGATATGACATCATCTGGTCTCATTACAATTAACCCTGAATTGACAGTGTTGGGAGCTAAGAAGCCAAATCTTGCTTCTAATCCACGCGGGCGCACAATGTTGTCATACATAAACCTTAAATTAAAACATGATTAACATTATATTATATTCATTGAAATGAGGGATCTAATTGTTCATTTAATTAAATAAAGTTGATCAAAGTATACCCGATGTATATACTGATAACACCGAGGCCTAATTCCAAATGGCTAAAAACATACTCCATATCCTCTCTACCAATTGCTTCAAGATATTCAAAACCAAAGATGTCTGCACTCATAGGTATAAGGCGGGTACCACCATTCGGAATATCTGTAATTCCTAAATATGTCCAAAGGCACGACCTGAACTGAGCAGTAGTTTTTTTGCTAGCCACAGTCTTCTTAGCAACATTATTTTTTTTGTGTGGAAATATTGCTAATTTCAGGCGCCTTACCCCTACTGAGTTGTGCAGTCTCTTTAGCATGAATCTAGTTATCATATAATTAGTTAGGGGAAGTATAAAATCACAAATTAGCATTTCTCATAGCATAAATGTCATATAATTGTGTTACCTCAAATGATGCAATTGACTCGGTCTTCTGCCTAATCCCCTTATCTTTTGGAATGGATTTTTTTGGAGTCTAACATTACCATGTAAATAAAATGTAAGTATAATTTCCATAAAAAATTTGAATAGTAAACTATTTTAAGCATACCTCATTATCTACGCAAACGAGGCTTGACGGCCATGCAACAAACGATCCTATTGCATCTGCCACCAATGTTGCATCCGCCACATCATCAGGTAGTGGTAACAACGCATCCCCTCTAAAATGACATCGACCGATACTTTCAAAAGTCCCTCTGGGAGCGGTCTATGGTGAGGCATTTCTCCTGAAATATTATACACTTTTCCCTTGCCAACCATCCGATAAGTCGGTGTCAACAAATAGAGTTGACACCGGGAAATGCCCTATAATTTAATAAATATGGTTATATAATTAATAAACATGGTTTTATAATTTATAAAGATGGTATATAATTACCTCGGGAATATTTTGTCCAAAGTTACCATTGATACTACCTTTGTCACTTGTATCTTTAAAGTTTGTAGCTTGATCGATTTCCTTTTCCTTTCTCAGCTCATAGACTTATTGTTGTAACTTTTCCAACTTCTCCTGAAGTTCTTTATTGCTTGGAGCTTTTGTCTTTGATTTTTTTTCAAGGATGTTGGAGTGATCCCAAATCCCTTACCCCTCACTCGACAAGATTACTCACGAATATCTAATGCTCGTGAGAGTATTCTCCTGCAATCATTATCTTCGTTTGGAGGTATAGAATGGGAAAGACTCTCCTAAAATTCATATAAATATTGTAATTAAAGAATGATATGTTAATAAAAGAATGATGTAATTAAATAAATAAAAGTATGATGTAATTAAATAAATAATGTTATACTTACACATCTCTCGAAAATTTGTTGAACTTTTTCTTCAACAGCTCCATCCTTACACACACGGGCTTCCTTCCACAAAATATGTTCCGGAAGAGATGTTTTAGAACTATTCTCTTTTGTTAGCTACACATTAAGCCAAAAAACATGATAAAATATAAGCGTGTAATTATTATAGATACTTTGCAATTTATAGATACTTACAATAGATTGTTGTAAGCGTGCATATCCCATACGGCCTTTTCTGTATGGATATGCTGGACTTGATGCTTTTTGTCGATTTACGACACTTTAGAGACATAATCATCATTAAAAACAATTAACATCACATATGGTACCTGTATCTCACTCCATATTTTATCTTTAGCGTCGTCCAACACTCTTGTTCTCCAATCTTCACATGTGATTAGAATTTCTCTTCTTACAACGGAACCAAGATAACTTGTCAACGTTGAACCGTTATGCTCAATGAGTTGGCCTTCTTGGCTCCAATGCACATCATACATTATGCCTTGGTCTCTATCCCAAATTATTCTCTTCATTATTGTTATTCCTCTTCTATATTCCATTTCCGTTTTACTAACAGCCTTATCTCTATCATGCACAGAATCATCACGTGGGTGATCGTCGTTAGTATCCATCTAACCTGTAATAAACATAAACATAAACCCAATATAAAAGCGAGTCAGAAGCGAGTCAGAAATATATATAAAATGACAATGCCAAAAATTAATATAAACATAAACTTAAACGTAAACACAAACATAAACATAAACATTTTAATATCCTACCTCTTTCATTAACATCTCTTTCTTTTCTTGGTTGGAACATGAATTACTTTTTTCTTAACAATGCGGACGGATGGATTTATCCAAATTCCCTCATTATGATCATTTCTAATATATGATTTATCCGCTATAATATTCTCATCTTGATCATTTATAATATACGACTCATTCCGTCTAATACATGACTCATTCTCATCATGAATACCACCTTGGTCTACACCGTTATCATCAATCACTTTGTTAGAAAAAAGCACTATAGACCATTTTGTACTCGTCGGGTCAGTGACATAGAACACTTGTTTAGCTTGAGAGGCTAGAATAAAAGGCTCTTCTTTGTATCCCTCTCTATTAAGATCCACTTGCAAAAATCCTGACATATCCATTCGTATGCCACCACTACTTGCCCACTTGCAACCAAAGATAGGAATATGAAACTTCTCATAATCAAACACCCAAATATGCTCGATAACTCCAAAATATGACAGATTTGCATATTTGGGGTTTAAGTCCTTCATACTAGAAATGTGCATTGCTTCAGCAAGCACGGTGACATCACTATTTTGCATAGTACTTTTATCATCTTGTTCTTTGGTATAAAATGTGTATCCATTAATTGCGTATGCGCTATAGGAAAACAAATGAAAACTTAGACCATATGCCAAACATCTCAACCTTTCCGGTGTTGAAGCGGGATCTGAATGAAGCTTTGAAAAAAACATGATCCTTAAACCATGGTATAAAACTTTGATTGTGATCCCGTACTATCCAATTTTCATTTCTATTCTGATTTAACCCTCGGAGTATATCCTTGTGCATTTCAACATATGGCTCAACCTCACTGTCATTGTGCAAAACATACAGATGCACTTGATCACATTCATCTTTTGATACTGTCACAATTTTATTTCCAATTAATCTTTTACCTGCCTTTTTTTTCAAAAATATGACTTTTGGGGAGTCCAATGGATTGACTTTGGACAAATATTCAGTACAAAACTCAACCGCTTCTTCAACAATGTATCGCTCAACAATACAACCCTCTGGGCGACTTTGGTTTTTCACGTACCCTTTTAATACTTTCATATAACATTCAGCAGGGTACACCCATCTCATATAAGATGGGCCGCACAACCGTGTCTCTTTCACAAGATGAACAACTAGATGTACCATTATATCAAAAAATGAGGGAGGAAAATACATTTCAAGCTCACACAAAGTAATAATAATTTCTTTTTGCAATGTTGGTAAGATCTCAGGATCAATCACCTTACTACAAAATGACCTAAAGAAAAAATACAACTTAGTTATCACACTCTTTACTTTATCTGGAAAAATAGAACGTATACCTATTGGTAGAAGATGCTCCATTATAACATGGCAATCATGTGTCTTTAAACTCTTTAACTTGAGGTCTTTCATAGACACAAGTCTTCTAATATCTGAAGAGTATCCTTCTGGAACTTTAACTTCACTTAGAAACTTACACAATATCTTTTTCTCCTTTCTAGATAGAGTAAAAGCAGCAGGTGGTAGATATGTTCGGCTTCCTTTCTTCACGGGTCCTAGTTCAGTTCGTATTCCCATCTTTAATATGTCCTCCCTTGCTTTAAGGCCATCCTTAGACTTTCCTTTAATATTGAGTAACGTACCAATAACACTTTCAAATACATTTTTTTTCAATATGCATAACATCGAGAAAATGTCTCACATACAGAGACTTCCAATATGGCAATTCAAAAAAAATTGATATCTTCTCCCACCCACCTTTGACAACCGTATGCACAAAAGGCTTGCCAAACTAAGTACACACATCTTTCACCTTTTCAAAAATTTGGTCACCTGACAATATAGGTGTAGCTTTACGTTGTTCGGTGTCTCCATTGAATGCTTTTCTCCATGCACGGTAGTGATGTTTAAAATGTAAGAATTTACGATGACCGAGAAACACATTATTCTGAAAAAGTTCCAAACGCGTCGTATTGGTTCCATCTTCACAAACAGGACACGCACGTTGACCTTTAATGCTATACCCAGATAGATTCTCGTATGCTGGAAAATCATTAATTGTGCCAAACAACATCGCCCTCAAATTGAAACTTTGTTTCCTATATCCATCATAAACCTCCACCCCGTTCTCCCACAAAATCTTTAAATCTTCGATCAAACGTGTCAAGTATACGTCTATGTCATTCCCTGGTTGTTTAGGCCCAGATATTAACATAGATAACATCATGTACTTATGCTTCATACATAGCCATGGATGTAGGTTATAAATCATAAGAATCACATGCCATATGGTATGTGAGATACTTTGAAGACCATGCGGGTTCATTTCATCATTAGATAAAGCCAACCGAAGGTTTCTTGCTTCTTCTCCAAAATCAGGATAATCATTATCAATTTTCGACCACTGTGGTGACTCTGCCGGATATCGATACTTTCCATCAATAATTCTTTTATTTGCATGCCAAGTAAGGTGTCTTGCATCGGTTTCACTATGAAACATTCGCCTAAATCTCGGAATTATAGGAAAATACCATAAGACTTTTGATGGAGATAATTTTTTATTATATCGAGACAAACCTCATTTAGGGAACTCATTTAATGATGCATATTGGTTTCGAAACAAAATGCAATCGTTTGGACAAGCATGTATCTTATCATAGCTCATGCCAATAGAGCACTACAATTTTTTGGCCTCATAGGTTCGATTAGGAAGAACATTATCCTCCGGAAGCATATCTCTCATAAGGGCTAATAACTCTGTGAAACTTTTATCTGACCATCCATTGCCCGCCTTTAAGTTTTACAACTTTAATACCGCAGACAATCTTGTGAATTTAGTGCACCCTTTATACAATGGTTTCTCCGCATCGCTTACCAATCTCTCAAACATTTCGGGACAATCCTGAAGATCTTCTTCAAGTGCATCTACAATCTCTCTGACTCAATCAAAATCGTACGTATCTGTGTCCTTGTCGTCTGAAGCATAGGCTGTACTACTTTTCTCCCCTGGTTCAACGTTGTCGTTACTTTTTTCACCATCAAATATCCAACACGTATAACTTCTATCAATTCCATGCATTAGTAAATGCGATTTCAATCCATCTGCGTTAACCCGACCCACATAAAAACCAACCCAAGCAAGGATACTTCATTCGACTGGGGTCTTTGGCATGTTCAACAGCAAACTTAACGAATTTCAATACCCCATTCTCGTACTCTTGTGACAATCGATCGGCAAACATCCATTTTTTTCTACTTATTCAAGTAAACAAAAAGACTATAAACGGATTATTCTCTTTTTGTTTGAATTAAACGAATTATTTCTAGAAATTTATTTCTAGAGTTAATAACATGGACTAAAAATAAATATATCTATATAAAAATAATTGTGTTTTTTAACTAATCGATATAGATAGAATTTGAACATTACTTACCAAAGAAAGAAAAGGGGCTATTGGTGTCGACGGCGGATGATGCGGCTTTGATGTTCTTTGAATTGGTGTTGGTCTTCGACTAACTACACCAATACAAAAGGATCATTAAAAACAAGTTGTATATATATAGGTTCAAAATACTAGTAACAAAATACTAGTTTATGGAAAATATAAACATGATAAACAATTCAGAAACCAATTAAAATAACAAAAAAAACCATCACATATATCATCTTTTTTATTCCAAAACATAGAACCAAAAGAAAATGCAATAATTCTAAATGCTAAAAGTGTTGCTGTTATATATCAAGCCCTACCAAGAACCTAAAAATTAAAATTCATACATATAACCCAGTTTAGACATCAATAGGAGGATAATGTCTTAGATGTTAGAATAGTACATTATCAAGGAGGATAACTCAGTTTAGACATCAATGGAGATAAACACATTTTCAATAAAGAACATACCTTGAGAACCGGCCGATGTGGGTGGAGGAAAACCGAGAGAGACGATGGAGGACGGTGAAGGATTTGAGACCGAGGAGGAAATGGGTTTCGCTCACTGTTGAAGGAGGGAAAGGGTTTCGCTAGCTTCTGTATTCGTGAATCTGTGAATACACAGATTCTATTTTTTTTTTTAATTTTCACTTATAAGGGTTTAGACAGCGCTTTCTAAAAGCGCTGGCTAATATGGACCTATAGCAGCGCTTTTGAAAAGCGCTGGCTAATAGTGTCCTTTAGCAGTGCTTTTCTAATTTATTTTTTTTATGACTTTAGACAGCGCTTTCTTAAAGCGCTGTCTAAAGTGGACCTTTACCAGCGCTTATGATAAAGCGCTTTCTAAAGCATTCCTTTAGCAGCGCTTTTTAAAAGCGTTGTCTAAGGTCATATATTTAGCAGCGCTTTTACTAACTATTTTATACAGTTTCTGTGTTTTTTTAATTCACTTATACCAGTGCTTTTGTACAAAAGCGCTGTCTAATGTGTGCTGTTAAAACTCACTTTTGGCGTAGAGTATTTCCATTTTATAATCATTTTTAAAAACTATTTTATTTTATTTTAATTACAATTTTATTTTTGTATAATATTTTGGTTGATCTTGGATTGAAATTTTGATAATAAACTTTATTAACATCATTGGATCTATGTTGTTGAGTCTAACTCCATAAAAATGGATGAATGATTTTAATAATACTTTGATAAAATTTTTGGTTCAAATGTGGTTTATTTATTTCCCCTTCCCTCTTCATCTTATCCCATTCTTATTGTACTAAATGTTGTTGGAGCATAATTTACATATCATGTCTCAAAACATGAGGTGCATAGATTACTATTGACCGACCACAAAATAGGTGTGACTTCTATATAAGTCCACTTATGATTTCTTAACATAGCCCTAAATTTTTTCCCGATTTGAGAAAATGATCATTCGTGGCCCAAACCTATATTTGCAAGCCCAAGTATGTTAATTTGGACCCTTTGATCCAATAACCTTGAGATCTATTGTTATGAGGCTTTGGTTCTACCAATCATCTAATGGAGCTTCATCAATTTTGGTCAAAGTCGATCACTTAAACATCATTGATCATTAAGTATTATTTTGAGAATTCTTAAATGGATGATATACTTGAAAAAAAGCAAATGCAAATTGTTGTTGAGAGGATTTGGTTCTACCAATCCTCTAATAAGTTCCAAATGTAAGTTTCAAGATGGTCATCCAACTAACCACTAATTCCTAACAATTGAATTTATTTTTATGCTTTTACTTTATGTACCATTTACTTTAGCATTTACATTCCATGCTCTTTTCATCTTTGATCAATTGAAGCTTTATCTTCATGTCATTTTTATTTTGCTCAATTGAGCTTTTCATTTCTTTTTTAAGATACCTAATAATCAACTTAAACCCTAAAAAACTTTAATGTTACTTGGACTACTTGGTTACTATCCTTGGCACTATGGAGATTGTGAACTTCTTGTACTTAGGATTAGAAACCTTGATCTACCTTTAGACTATGTATCCTCAGTTGGTAATTTGTCTGGAGTTCTTGGGGTTTACACCAAGACATTAGGTTCTTTGTTTGCTTTGTGTGCAGGTTATTGTGATTATATGATTTGTTTGTGATTTGGAATTCATCTGTGTACAATTGTTACTCTGCCCAATTTTTGGTATTCTTAAGGGATTTATTAATTGTTTACTTGGTCTCAAATGCAAAGGATGGAATTCTATGTTGACTCATTATGTAAAGTCTTTGCTTCTTATTTGGTTAGATGGTCTTTCTCCTTAGCTTTCATCTTATGCTTTAGGATAGTCTCTTCATCTCCTCTCATCTTCTTTAATTTCAAAAATCTTCTCCCTCCTTTTGAAAAATGTCTTATTTTTAAAACTTGAACACTTTCATAATAAACTTGGACTTATGTCCATGTATTTTCAAAAATTATTTCTTAATAAAATTTCAATCAACTTAACAATACCTTGACATTTTTTTTGAAAAGACTAAAAGTAAATAAACCTCATTCAAACTACTTTGCCATTTTTGGCTTTTATCTTTAAAAGCTTTTCTCAAAAGATTAGACTCTTGTCAATCCTTGTAGTGATGCAAACAACTATACTTCTACAATATGTAGTAAAGTGAGATCATTTCCACTTGGGTGTTGAGTGAGGAATTTTTTATTTTAAAATCCAAGCCATATCTTCCACTTTGATATGACGCAAATTGTTCTTTCTCATAATTGTGGGTAGTAAGTATGTATTCTACACGGACAATGACAATAATGTCTCATCTCTTAAAATTTTTAAAAGAGGAACTATGTGTACCCTGATCCCGTATTGCTTGAAAGGTGGTACGTAGGCACTAAAGGTTCGCAACCGCGGCGGATTCAAAAATCATAAAAATTATATTTCTTTCCTCACCACCAATCTATTTTCATACAACATTTTATAGCCAAAATATACGGATTTTGAAAAGAGGTTCCTGTAGAGTACTGTAGATGTTTAGGTTGATAATACCTTCCCTTTGCATAACCAACCCCCTTACCTAGAATATTTCCCCTCTTTTTGGTTATTCGATCTTTTCCTTTTCCTTTGGAAACAATAAAGCGTGATGGCATTTTTTATTTTGATCTGTGCGAGTCAAGTCAATCCAATGGCTTAGTCTCAACATTTCTACTGCTACAGGGAGCATACATGAGGAGAGTCTAATAAAGAAGGGAGAGTGATGACAAAACATCACACACAAAGATGAAAAAACATCAAGAAATATGTATCAAGCATAAATGACAAAACATCTAAATCATGGATGGTCAAAACATCATGCAAAGGTGAGATGATAAAACAATCATACAAAGAATGAGATGGTAAAACATCATGCATTCGCGTATCGAGATGACAATACATCAAGTATAGAGAGAGATGATAAAACATCATAGAGATGCCCAAAACATAATAGATATGGAAATACATCACATAGTTGATAAAACATCGCCAAGATGACAAAACATTGCAAAGATGATAAAACATCACAAAGATAATAAAACATCAAGAAGATGACAAAACACCACAAAGATGATAAAACATTACAAAGATGATAAAACATCACAAAGATGGTAAAATGTCACAAATAAGTAGGAGGGATGACAAAACATTGAGTCTCTAAGAAATAGAAGAATGATAAAACATCGGGAAGGGATGATAAAACATCAAGAAATGGGATGATA
Organism: Vicia faba; assembly: GCA_948472305.1. Lineage (NCBI taxonomy): Eukaryota > Viridiplantae > Streptophyta > Magnoliopsida > Fabales > Fabaceae > Vicia > Vicia faba. The sequence continues at coordinate 1,332,486,135 of OX451739.1, forward strand.
AAACATCAGACAAAACATCAAGAAAGAATGGATGACAAAACATCAAGTATGGATGGTAACACATCATATAAGTGATGATAAATCATCAAGTGAGGATGGAAACACATCATGTAAGAGATGATAAAACAACATGTAAAACATGATAAAACATCAGAGAAGCAAACATACAAGGTAGATACCTAAGTACTAATCTGGAATAGAAAAGGGATGGTGAAGCATCAACATCTAACAATGATATCAAGGATCATAGTAGGATAGAACACATATAAGAGATGGAAAAACATCAACATATCGAGAATAAATGTAAACACATCAACAAACATACAAAACATGGGGAAAATGGAACATACAAAGCATACAAAGGGGATTACCAAAGGAGGAAAGGAACATTGTCCAAATTAAAAAAGTAAAGATCAAAAGAAGAGAGAGCATAATTGAAGAATTATGCCATGTATGACTTGTATAGTAAGTTAACTGGAGATGAGACTCAAGAGCAACCAAGTAAGAAGACAAAACTTCCTACACAAGAAAAGTCACCTAATTGATGAACAAAATCATCTGAGATAAATAATACTTGTCTTAAATCAAAAGAAATTGATAAAGCTCAAGAAAAAGTGCAATGACATCATGTATATCATGCGGTGATGATGATACCCTCACAAGACATTAATCATGAACTTAAAGACTCGAGTAATGTCAACAAGATAACATACTCAAGTGTCATGATATATGGTAAAGTATAGTCCCTTGATGCATAAAAGTAGCATGATTTAAATAAATTAAAGGTAAATGTTTTTAGATGTTATGGGCAGTCACCAACATCAAGATACATACATGGGACATGTCACAAAAGCTCGTGAGACAATCACTAGACAGTGATGCTCACAACACAAATGTAATTAGCTTCTCATATATCACCACATAGGTTAGTAATGAAGTACTTAACCAAGGATTAAAGAAGCTGGAGAAATGATATGAACTAAATATGACAAAAAAATCAACACATAGAAGATAAGACATTAAGCATACACATGTTAGGATGACAAAACATCACATCTTAAAGAAGAGAGAAGAATGATAAAACATTAACACCTGACAATGATATTGAGGATCAAAGTAGGAGAAAAGATAAGAGATGGTAAAACATCACACCTAACAATGATATTAAGAATCAAAGTAAGATAATAGATAAGAGATGGTGATCAGACAATCCTGTATCGCACATGAGAAGTAGAGACTTACTCAAGATATAAGGTATTTGGATATGATTCCTAATGAAAACATGCATAGCTAAGCAAGAACGTGCACATAGATGTACACATAAGCAAGTAGTCGAGTAGAAGAAGAGATATCAATTGAACAGTTAAAGAGTGGTATGACGATACCTAACGGAGAAGGTATGTGGCCTCTTTAACATTTGTGAGATAAGAAAACTCTACTGGATGCCTCCTTGAATTTCCTCAATCCACTAATAATTAGGCATACCCGGGTTATATCAATAATCAATCACAAAATCATAGCAGGATTGCCTACAAGATAAATGGAATGCTTGGTGTGTGGGAGTTGAATCGGATTATGATTAACCAAAGGGTATACTTAATTAATATCGTGAGAGTGGGTGCTTATACCCTCACCCACGAGACCTTTGTGCATGGAAACACTTAATATATGAACCAAAGTGGTTTGATCGAGTTATGATTAATCTAAGGCAAAAATTGATCAATCTCATGAGAATGGACATGCCCAAACTCTACTATGAGACCCTTTTTGTCCATGGAACACTTGGTATATGGACCAAAGTGGTTGATTCGGGTTTGGTTAACCAAGGCAAAAACTTGATTAACCTCGTGAGAATGACCATGCCTAATACTCAACTATGAAACCCTTTAAAAATGCTTTGTATGTTGACCAAAAGGAAAGAAGAGAGTTGCTTCAATGCGTAAGATAGAAAATCAAAAGCCCATACAAGGTGGCCATATGCATGTGCTCCTAAAAGTAAGGACTAACGTGGTGCTAGTATTATAAGCAACCAGTTGGATCAATTGATTGAATAGGTGTCGCCGTAGAAAGACTAGGACCAAGCTATGAAATATGTGCAAGTGTGCATGTGTAGGTGGATACCTGCTCCTTGATGAGGAGCCCAAGAGGAGGCCATGTGTTCTAATTGAACAAAATTTGCATAATAGCAATAATTAAAACATATAAATAAATAACAAAGAAAATAAAATTATAAGCTATTACAAACCATATGGAAATGGGGATACAAGTTTATGAATGGAGATGAGTTGAATAGAAAGTATGATTAAAAGTCTTTATAAACAAACAATACAACCCAATCGAAATTAATTGAATAATTAATTAAACTAAATAATTTTATTTAATAAAATTAATTAACAAAATAATTAATAATATTAAATAAAACTTATCAATTTAATTATTAATTTAACAAATAATATGTTTTGTATATATTTAATAAAACAAAAATTAAAAAAAAAATATAGAACACAAAAAAAAAGACGGGCCTGATATTTGAAGCAAACAGAAGGGGAATAGAAATTCGTCCTAAGCCCAACAACAGAAGCCCAAGTTGGACGAGGGTCCTGTGTGTCTCCTTCAAGGGGGTGTATCATGAGGAACTCGCTTCTGGAGTGTCAGATGATGATCTAAGGGCCGAGACCATGCAAGTACATGATAAGGCGTCAAGGTGAGATGCATTAGAACGAATGAGGTCCGTGTGATCATGTGCTTGGCTTGACTGAAGGTACACCATATGCACATGGATCTGGACACATGATGATGATTGATGAAAGATTTGATGCTGCTTAGGAGAGGACTCATGGTCGTCAACAGTTCAACACCTGCATAGAACCAAGTAATAACCACAATGGTGGTGACAAGTGTCACTGTCGGATTAGATGCTTAATCATAATTAATTAAAAAAAATAAATTAAAATCAGATTAAAACAAAGAGACTAATATCTCTCTTTATCAAGCCTTTGTTCTCTCGGTTATCTCTATGTTATCCCATATCTCTCTCTAACAAACATGTAAAGTCCAGAAAATAAGGATACAATAGATATGTGTGGCTATTCGGACGACGACGATGATGAAGACTCGCGGTGGTGTTGATGATCCCACAGTGGCAGTGATAAAGATCTACGGAGGAGACACCGTGAATTTCTCTGATATTCATTTTTTACACCATCTTGTTCATCTCTCTTCTTTGATTACTAATCTGTTATTGATTTTTGCAGATTGTGAACCAATTTGAGTAGATCTTGAAACGGGAAACAAAACCCTAGTGGCTCAATTTGTCTTCTTGTGTTGTTTTTCGGGTGAGATCACTATAAGATTTGTTCTTCTTTCTCTGTATCTCTTGAAATAGATGTTATCTCTTCTTCTTTCTCTGAATCTCTTATAGGATTTGTTTGTAGTGAAGATGATGATTCCGGTTAGGATTCTCATTTTTCTGTTAGCTTGATAGCTTGCCTTTTTCATCATATTCTATGTATTTATTTTTTTCTAATTCTAAAGAGTTGTTTGAGGGAGATGATGAACTCACTTTAGGGTTTTTAGATGAGTTTGTTCTTGCGCAGCTGATCGGTCACCATTTCTACTTTGTTTCCGTCACTTATTTGGTATAAGTTCATAAAATATGTAACACTTTGGTTTATCTTTTAATCATTTTGTTTAAGTTATGTTAATTTCCATAAGTGTATTTTTGTGTTGTGTTTATGGGAATTTCATGTATTATAGATGCTTTTGATGGTTTGGTTTGGTAGGTTTTGGTAATCACAGGTGCAGGTAAAAATATCCAGAGGATTTTTGCAAACACAAAGCAAAATATGAAGTTACAAGGGCCCTGACATGGTCACCCGTGTCACCTGAGATGGGTCGTGTCAGGAGAAGAAGTAAAATAAGATGAACATAGAAGGTGACACGGGAGCCCGTGTCACACGACACGGTTCGTGTCAAGTCAGCTAAAGCATACAAATTTTGGAGGAATATTCGCAGAAGCTGACACGGGTGCCCGTGTCCACTGAAACGGGTTCCCGTGTCCACTGACACGGCCTGTGTCAGCTCTGGCGCTGAAAATTCTTAAATTCGGGAATTTTTAGTGTTTTGAAACATAGAGGCTAATTTGGACTTTTGGCACCACCTAGGAGAAACGATACTACTTAAACCTATTTTGTACACGGAAAAAAACTTTTTGGAACGATTGAAGAATTTCACGATAGAAGACCGGAGATCCAGAGGAGCTTTGGGAATGGAGAACTCTTCATGCGTGATAGCAATTGAAGATTGAACCATCCAAAACTTCTTGTAATATCTACATCTAATATCTGTGTTATTTTACTTTTGAATTTTATGTGCGGCTAAACCCCCCAATTTTAGGGGGTGTCCCTGATTTGCAATGTTAAGAATATTGATCTCTTTGTTTTATTCAACATAAAAGTTTGTATGCATCAATTTGATTGTTTAGAAGAATTTATAGTTTTACCCTATGGGACCATAGGGTTTCACTGTTATTAACACATTAGAGTCGGACAATTGTGTTAAGGTTTTCTAAATAATGATATTATAGATGATTTCACCTAGGACTAGGGAAATCCTATGATAATCAGAATAGTTCTTGATAATTGAATGCTTAACCTCAACACTAATTTGAATGGACATTGAAAATATGGTAGAAGGTTAAAGGCTTTTTTACTAAGGACTTAGGGAAAGATACTCATGAGAATCAGTAATTAAGGTTGATGAACTTGTTGAAGAGATCAAAGAATGAATGTTATTTCATGGAAGATCATACACTCACCCCTAGCATCTTTTTATCAAACAAAAAAAGTCACATTTTACATTCAGTCATTTAATCTTTTGCAAGGCTTTATTCTAGTCAATCCCAAAACGTAGTCCTCGAGATCGATATTTGGGTAAATCACACTATTTCTACATTGATGAAAATAGTACAGTTTCTATTTTACCGATCAAGTTTTTGGCGCCATTTCTAGGGACTATCAAAATACAGAGTTTCATTGTTATTCAATTGAAATTTTATTGCTCTGTAATTAAAATTTTATTTTTCCAGTTATTTTTGTTTACTAACTAATATTTTATGTGAGGTAAGACCTCAACTAAACTTCTTTTTAATGCAGTGATCGAAAGAACTTTTCACTCAAGGAGAAGACAAGTTAAGTTAGCCAGACTGGCTTCCGAGGAAGATATTGCCTTAATTCACTCAGAGCACTAAGACACCGATTTAGAATACCATTCATAACGCCAAGAGATAGAGTTAGATTCAGAAACTGAAAGCATGGGCGAAAATCCACCGGAGAGGCACTTTGATGACTATGGTGGAAGGAATGCACTAGCTAGTAGAGTCACTATTGTAAACCATCCAGTGGATGTACCAAATTTTCAGCTGCATCTCAGTATTATCACTCAACTTGAGAGAAGGCCATTTTTAGGAAGGTTGAATGAAGATGCTAATAAGCATTTACAAAGATTTTTGACCATGAGCACCACCTTGAAGATAAATGGTCATATTGAGGAACATAAGAAATTGAGAATGTTCCCCTTCACGTTGGCTGGTGATGTTGAAGAATGGTTCTTTTTTCTTCTGATTGATAGTATAACAAGTTGGGAAGAAATGGAGACTGCTTTTTTGAAGGAATGCTTTCCATCCTCAGTGTTCATAAGAAAAAGGAATGATATACTGAATTTCAAGCAAAAAGAGAGAGAATTGATGGGAGATGCATATAAAAGGTTCAAAAGACTCCTAGTGGCCTCCCCTACTCATAATTTAGACCAGACTGGTCAAATGAAAATGTTTGTAAATGGTCTGAAAATCAAGACAAAGCAGCTGATAGACACAACAACTGGTGGCTCATCAAACTTCTTAACAGCCACTGGTGTGAAGAAGATAATAGAAGTAATTGCTGCAAATGAGCATTTAGAGTTGTACGACAGGGTTTCCAGCAACTCTGAAGAAGTCATTAATTTAAAGTTGGAGCCCAATAGACAATTAAAAATTGAAGAAACCATTATTGTAGAGGTAGACAAGAAGCTTAAAGCATTGAATTTAGGTACTCATCAAGTTGCCCAAGTTCAAAAAGCACAAAATGCTTTATGTAAAATCTATAATGGACCGCGCAATACGATGCACTATTTAGCTTCTCCACAAAATTTTTGAAGAAATTAAGTTCTTGAAGTAGAATATTCCTTATTCAAACACATATAATACTGGGTTGAAGAATCATCCTAACTTCTCCTAGAAATATCAACAACAATAAGCTCCTCAAAAGGCAGATTGAGAGGTGGATATTGAAAAGATGGCTTCCAAAACCTATCAATTTCAAGAAGTGACAAGGAGTAATTGTAGGAATACCACAACTGCAATAAAAAAATTGGAAGTTCAAATAGGATAAATTACACAACAGGTAGAGCTTGAAGCACAAGAAAGTTAGAAAAGTCATGACAATGTGAATGCTGACAAAACAAGGAGTGAGAAAGTTGATAGAGAAAAAGAAGTTGAGGTAAAGTTTGATGAAAATATCATAGAAGTAGAGCTGGAAGTGAGAGAGAACAAGAACAAATAGAAAGAAGTGGTATCACCTATGAAGCCAGTTGAAGAGAAGACTAAACCAACGATCAAGTTACCATATCCATCTCGAGTGGCAAAGAAGGACACATACCATTCTTTGAAGCAATCGAGAAAATGCCATGGTACCAAAAATTCATGAAGGAGGTGTTTTCAAGAAAGAAGTCAACAGAGGATGGACATGTACCAATTGATGAGAAATTGTGTAAAATTACGCTCGAGAGTAAAATACCTATCAAGCAGAGGGATCCGGGGTCAGCTGTAATACCATGCACAATAAAAGACAAAGCTTTCAAGAGGGTTCTAGTTGATTATGGCTCTAGTGTGAGTTTAATTCCATTATCAATTTTCAAGAAGCTCGGTATTGAGAAGATAAGCGGGTGTGGGACAAAATTGAAATTTGCTGATCACACCATCAATTAGTCGTATGGGATAGTTGAAGATGTATTAGTGGAAATAGAAAATTTTGTTTTCCCAGTTGATTTTCAGATCTTGGACATACCTGAGGATGAAGAGACCCCTATCATTCTTAGTTGACCATTTATGCTGACTAGTCGATGTAATAACTTTAAAGGTGTTGGAAATAAGGAAGCAAGGTGCGGGTGAAAAGGATAGATCTTCGGTCGAAATGATCAAAGTAGAAGGAGAAGGAAACATCTCAATATAATAACCAGAAGAAGTCTCTGAAAAAATATCTCAAGTGGCATCAATAAAAATTCCTAAGCTCAGTCAACAAGGAAAGAAGAGAAAGAATAAGGAACACCAAGCTGTAAAGATGGAAGTTGGAAGTGGCTGGAAGCACAAACAGATTAAGACTTTTGATCTGAATAAGTTCTAGATTGTGAAAGAAAAAAACAACAAGGGGTGGAAAGAGGAAGTACCCCCAATAAAGGAAGGAACGGTCGAGCCATGCGACGTTAAATGAAGTGCTTCGTGGGAGGAAACCAACTCATTTAAATTCTAACTAGTTTTTGTTTTGTTGTAGGTTTAAATTTTTTAGTGTAGGCTCACCAATATCCTACTCAAGGAGGAGAAAATTATTTGACTCAGAATTTGTGAAAAACACGGTGAGAGACAAGCAACCAACAAGCGAACCATCAAGGTCAAGACCTAGGAGAGATCTCACTATTGTTGTCCAACCTAATGTCCATGGCATTTTTTTTTGAAAATATGGCACATGAAGTGCGCTACTCACGTCATATTTGGTGTAACATGACGCCCATGAGGTATATGTGTTCCTAAATTCTATCTGATTTGAGTTTATCTGAAGAAATCAATAGAATGTTTCATGTATTAGGAGTGTTAGAATTTATGCAGTATGAAGCACCAACTTTTGAGCGCATAACACTTGAATTTTTTAGTTTTATTGATTTTAAAAGTTGAAGCTGATGTGGGAAGGGACTGACAGAGGTTATACAGGTACAATGACATTCTGGTTATACAATGCCGACCATCAGTTAATGGTGTAGGAATTGGGTGGGATCCTACGACTACCAATTTATGGACCCAGAGTTATTCCAGAAACATTTAGCGCAAGCTGATTCTAGGGAGATATCACAAGTTGTGGTGGGTATGTTGCTAAGGGCGCTAAGGCATCTTGTATCAAAAACCCTTGTTTCAGGTACGCTCAAAATTTCTTATCCGATTCTTTGTATGGAAGAGGTGATAGTACGGGGGTAGCAACTCAGCAAAACACTTTTTGCTGAATGCAATGGCCACTGTGAGACCGGTAAATGTAGTTGCTTTTGCTACAAATTATTTAGGTAAAGTGGGTCGAGCAACAACTGGTGGTATTTCTGTAGGAGGTATGATTACCCAGATTGCCAAGAATTTTGGTTATGATCCTGTTGCATTGAAATAGGAATCCATTGCAGGTAAGTCTAAGCTCTATAGGAGTGCCCTTGTCAATCAGGGCATGATTCAGATACACGAACGACATTTTGGTTTAATAAGTTCAAAAAGGGCTATTATCACACTCCTTGGCCCTACAAGAGTTGCAACTTCTGATCGCGCGAATTGGATTTGGGGGTATGGGAGTGATGAAGAGGAAGAACAGGAGGAATATGATGAGGATGATCAAGCTGATAAGGACCAAATGGATAAAGATTCTAGAGAGCAAGAGCCAGTGGGTAATCCCCCGGAGTTGCCTACCCAATCAAGTCGAAAGTCCTCATCTTTCACACAAGAAGATTGGTCTGGCTACAAATAGAGCTTGGCGACATCCGTGTTGAGCAGACGCGCCAAGGGGTCGAACATGCCCGTCAAGGAAATGAGAAGACTCGTCAAGGGAAAATGTTGAGTGATATGCATTGGATGATTTAACACTTGATGTTTCAATTCCCCCCTCCTCTACAGTGATGTTTTATGAGTCCCCTTCTCTCTTGGACAAAAACATTAGGGACAATGTTTAGTTCAAGTGGGGGAGGGTTTTTTATTGTTTGTTTTTATTATTTTTAGTATTTTCAATTTATTTCAATTTATTTTTGTTTTTTATTTGTGTTGTTTGTTTTGTCACTGATGTGTTACAAATTGATTGTATTTTTTCCTAATGAAGGATAGACGAGTATCTAATTGGATGAAAGATGAAACCCGGACTTACTCCTCAAGCAGCCCGGGAAGTTCATCAGTTGAGGAACGAGTAATTGTTGGACACAATTTGGTGACACTGGACTGAGATGGTAGTATGGTATAATTGAGCCGGAAAGGAAGCCGTATCACACGAGGAGTGCTTTGGAACCTGTAAGCTTATCCAACATGGTTAGCATACATAAAGACAATCACAATAATATCATCATGAGTGTTCATTCAGGTATGACTTTATCACTATAATTTTGAATGTATTCTACTCGAACAGCACAACATGATAACACACACTGAGTCACATTGTTTGTTTTAACCCTGAGCCTTTCTAACCATCCTGTCTTGTTATGTTTATCATTTTTAACCATATTTGCGCCTTATCCATTTGTTTTTAATAACCATATATGTTAACCCAAGGCCAAACACTTCCTACCATTGCTCGGCATAAGTGTTGTGAATATCGAAACTGTGTGAAGTTCTAAGTTTAGGGTGATCATCTCTATAGAAGAGGGAAAGTAAGAAAAAAATGTGAAAAATAATGGAGACACATGAATGTCTCTAGGAAAAAAAAGAGGAAAATAACTCATAAAGAAATACTTGCTCTGGAAAAAACAATTCAGGTACCCGTGAAACACTTAAAGCAAAAACTGGGTGAAGCAAATAGAAAAAGAGTCAAGGTTGAGTAAAATCCCATCGTAATAAGTTGAGCACAGAGACCAGAAAAACAACACAGATACCGAGCCAAAAACCCTTTGTTTATCCATTTTATTTATTTATCATACCGTACACAAGTCTCGTTACAACCCAAAGACTTCTAAAAGTGTGTGAAATCTTTTTGTGTAGTGAAGGTAGAGATCATTCAAATTTAAGAGTCGATATTGCATACATTGAATTTTGAGTGCAAAACACTTTAACCCTGAGAGATTTGGTGAGAAGTGTGAAAAAGCTTGCAGGTGAAAAAGTATTCTGATGTGGAAGTGTAGCGGAAAGTTCGGATCAGTGATCCAGAATCTTGACCAAGAAGGTGGAAAGCGAGTTGCGAAGAACATATGCTGTATTGTGGTAAGAAGAAATTTCGGGGTGGCGTTGTTGTTGTTGTCTATATTACTTGAGGACAAGCAATGAGCTAAGTTTGGGGTTATGATCGGTCACCATTTCTACTTCGTTTATGTCACTTATTCGGTATAAGGTGATAAAATCTGTAACACTTTGGTTTATCTTTTAATAAATTTGTTTAAGTTATGTTACTTTCCATAAATGTATTTTTATGTTGCATTTATGGGAATTTCATGTCTTTTAGATGCTTTTGATGGTTTGGTTTGGTAGGTTTTGGTAACCACAGGTCCAGGTAAAAATCTCTAGAGGATTTTTACAAACACGAAGCAAAATATGAAGTTGCAGGGGCCCTAACACGGCCACCTATGTCACCTGACACGGGCTGTGGGATGAGAAGAAAGAAAATGGGCTGAAGACAGAAGTAGACACGGGCGCCCGTTTCACACAACACGACCCGTGTCAAGTTAGCTGAAGCATACAATTTTGGAGGAAGATTCACAAAAAGCTGACACGGGTGCCCGTGTCCACTGACACAGCACGTGTCAGCTCAGGCGCTGAAAATTCTTAAGTTTGGGAATTTTTAGTGTTTTTGAACCCTGGAGGCTACTTTGGACTTTTGGCATCACCTAGGAGAAACGAGACTACTTAAACCCATATTGTAGAAGTAAAAAAAGACTTTTTGGAATGATTGAATAATTTCATGATAGAAGACTGGAGATCCAGAGGAACTTTGGGAACATAGAACTCTTCATGCGCGATAGCAATTGAAAATCGAGCCATCAAAACTTATTGTAATGTCTACATCTAATATCTGTGTTATTTTACTTTTGAATTCTATGTGCGGCCAATTCCCCCAATGATAGGGGGTGTCCCTGATTTACAATGTTAAAAATACTAATCTCTTTGTTTTATTCAATATAAAAGTTTGTATGCATCGATTTTAATGTTTAGAAGAATTTATAGTTTTACCCTATGGGACCATAGAGTTTCACTATTATTAACACATTAGAGCCGGAAGATCGTGTTAAGATATTGTAAATAATGATATTATAGATGATTTCACCTAGGACTAAGGCAATCGTACAATAACCAGAATAGTTCTTGATAATTGAATGCTTAACCTCAACACTAATTTGAATGGACATTGAAATTATGGTAGAAGGTTAAAGGTTTTTTCACTAAGGACTTAGGGACATATACTCATGAGAATCGGTAATTGAGGTTGAAGAATTTGTTGAAGAGATCAAAGAGCGAAGGTTATTTCATGGCAGATCATACACTCACCCCTAGCATCTTTTTATCAAACAGAAAAAGTCACATTTTACATTCAGTCATTTAATCTTTTGCAAGAATTTATTCCAATCAAACCCAAAACTATTGTTTTTGTTTGATTGATTTAATAATAATACTCAGTAATTCCTACGTAGTCCTTGAGATTGATCTTTGGGAAAATCCCTCTATTACTACATCGGTGAAAATAGTACACTTTCTATTTTTCCAATCAACATCTTTTGGTTTTGGTGTATAGTGGATCTCCCCCCTTGAAAATTGTGACAATGAAAGCTTATATAGTGATACAGTTAGGGTTTCTGTTGGTTCTGAGTTTGCTGACAGCATGCCTGCTGATTCCGTTTTGGGCTTTAGAAATTTTTTATGATATGTTGCAGTTTTATGAATGTGTTACTTACTTTGCAATTGCAAACTTGTAATGTTTTGCTTGTTTGGGATGGAACTCGTAATTCTAATTTGAGTTGGACTATGTTTTATTGAATGCTATTTTTCTGAAATATGAACCTTGTTGTTGGACTGGACCATTGCGATTTCAGTACTTGTTGCTTGTAATAACTTTGTCTCTTTTGACTTTGTCTTTTGTGAACCAACTTTGTTTGTGAGTTGTAATAGATGGAGTTATTACTGAAATTATGACTTTTTTTATGAACCAAATGAAGCCCTGGTTGTGGCTTGAATGTGATTGTAATACAGTGGGAGAACTGACTTTACTAGTTTTGCGTTTTATCACAAATGTTGTGGTTAGCAAGAGTCGCCACCAACTTTTCTTTTATCCAATAAAGGAAAGGGTGAAAAGAATAGGACAGACCTTTCGAGAATTTTCTGAGTAAGGGGGGTAGGTTATGAAAAGGGAAGGTGTTAGCACCCTTTTAATATGTAGTTATCTAAGGGCTCTTAGTTGCTAGCTCATTTTGAAAATGTTTTTTTGTGTAAGTGTATTTTGAAAATATTTTAAAAAGATGCCTTAGTGCGGAAAACTTTGTAATGATTCTCATATCGTTGAGAATGCATACAAAGTGTTTTCTCTTTGAAAATATTTAGAAAAGAGAGTGTATATGGAGATTTTTTTTTTGTGAGAAAGAAACTACAAGCTATCTACCTACTCAAAGGATCTTTGTTGTTTTCCTCTTTTCCTTTAGACAGTGCTATCCTACTATTAGTTAGTAGGTAGCCCTATCATTTGATGTTTTGAGGGACAGGCGCATGTCATCGTACAGTCACGAAAACAACCCGTAGGACACTTTAGCAACTATCCTAAGATATTAAGATCGTTTACTAAGAAAGCATCAAAAGGGTCATCGAGGTACTATGATCTTTTGACAAAAGGATCTTTGCTAAAAAATCTCATGTTCGATAGACTTGACTATTGTTTTCTGAAGGCAACAAGTGGGGGTACCTTAGAGGTGTGTGTGTGCAAAGTGTGTTATGTTTTAGTTATTTTTATCTTAGATTTTAGGTTTTCTAAGGTTCACTTTTAAGTCTTACCATGTAATACTATTAAGCTAAGAGTTAAATATATACATGCATTCATACAGTAGTGGGGAAAGTAAAAATGCGGAAATTGAATCTACGCTATTACAAAGCTTCGGGGATGGGGAAATATAGACCATAAATTTGGGGGAGAAGTAAAGAACCCATAATTTTAAAACTATTACATCTCTTCGACAGTTACAAAATTATGAAAAATGCGAAAAATAAATGAGTGTGCGGAGATTGAAGAGGGAAAGAGTATTAAGAAAACCTAAAAAATTTCTAAGATTAGAAAAATGTTTTTGTTATTTTTATTTAGAAATTTTTTTTATGATAATAAACCTAATTCTAACTAATTTTTAATTTAACAAAATAAACTCATAGTGACTTAAATTAATTAAATTTTAAAAAAAAATAAATTAATAAAAAAACTTAAATCTAATGTTTTTATGATTTTATAATTTTTTGCTATTTAATAAAAAAAAGAAATTAATTGAAAGAAAAAAAACAAATAATTAAAGCAAAATAAAAATGAAATGGGCCACGTTGTAACAATAAATAGGGGGTGTGGATTTGAAATTGTTAGGCCCAAAACGAATGAGCCCAGGTACCACGCTAGATTCAGTGGAACTGGATCCATAAGTCCCATGGTGTGCCTGCTGATCCGAGGCATTAGATTTGAAATTTTGAGATATGATGGCCCAACCGTAAAGTGTACCATGCACGCGCTATCTTTGTATACACTAGATTTGTAAAACAAAAGTTAGAAAAAATAAAAATTGCCCCTGCCTAGGTCGAACCCAGGACTTGGCAAATGTGTGCCTTAAGAGTGCGCATACTACCACTAGGCTGTGTTGTTCATTCGTTACATTAATCAAAACAAAACAATATAATATAAAATGCGTATTAATGACAGCAAGCAAAATACACACACGCATAAGTGGGCCTTTGTATTTTTAACGAACCAATCACATCAACCCAATATGCCACACAGGTTTAAGGCGAGTTAGATCACCCCTCACGATGGTAAACTCCTTCTTCTCCAGTGGCCTTAAAATTCAAACCTACAAAACAACAAGAATTAAAGTCCCAAATTAACCCTAACCCCCTTAAAATTCCCCACTGAATCCAAATCTGGGAACTGTTTGGGCTGAAAGACCTTGTAACGTGAAATTCGAAGCTTAAAAAGCTCCTTGCCCTAACTATGGCATGATGTTATTTCTGTGTCCAGGCTTACATATAACACGTTAGAAAACTTCAGAAAATGCATATGAATGAAATAATCATGTTTACAAGTATTTAAACTATGGAAATATTGAGAAAACGAAACCTACCAATCTTACCAATCAGAGTTGATCTGAGGGCGGTTTCTGGGGTCGATTTACAAAGGGTAGCAGTTAATTCTGACTCTTGGCAATTTCAGGAGGACAATGGAGTGCTTAAATTAGCTTGAGGACTGCTGAGGAATATGATAGATACCAAGCCTAAACTTTGAAATCTTGGAGAATTTGAGTGGTTATCTTAGACAGTTGTCTTGTGTCCATTTGATCTGCTCAACTTGCCTATATATAGTAGAATGGAATGGCTTACTAACATGGCAAGGAACCACACCATCAAACCATGTTTAAAACAAAAATCAAACAAATTGAAAACATCCCTTTTTGAGTTATTCTCTTTCAATTTTTGATGCTACACGGTTTTGGCATGCTTTTTACAGGTTAGAATGTGCAATATGGGCCTTAAGAAATCAAACCACGTGCCTGGCCCATTTGTTTCATATTGCAATTATTTATTTTGAGTTTATTTGAATAAAACAAAATAAAATAAAAATAAAATAATGAGAAAAAATAAGGCAAGGTGTGAGTGAGATCAAGAGTCTCTCATGCGGTCATAAACATGTTTGAAGCTCAAAAAGTTAGGCCATAAATCCAAAATTTCAATTTTGCATGTTTTGCATTTCATGAACTTCCTCAAAATTTCCCAAATTGTGCAACTCATAATTTGCTCAATTTTTATCTTTTGAATATGATCTTGGACTTTTTGAAAATATCAAGATGTTCTCTACATGTTCTCTTTTGATCATTTTTGCATTTGGAGAGTTCATCTTGATGTAAGTTGCCTTGATAAAAAGTGTCTTTTGTTGACTTTTGAAAATGACCCATAATGTATTAGCTCATATCTTTCAAATGAAGCATTTTTGGACTTGAATATAGACCCAAAGTTGTAGAGAATTGAAATTTCTTCAAAATGAGCTATGGTTAGGGAAAAGTTGATGAAGTATATGAAAGTTATGCTTGGTCAAAGTTCAGTTGGCTTCTCCTAAGGAAACCCTAATTTGACAATTCTTAACTTTTGATGATTTGAGAGCTTTCCATGGGGAATCATGATAAACCCTTGATAAAATGATGAATAGCACTTCAAAATGTTGATGTTGACCAAAAATCTTGATGTCTGACTGTATGTTGACCACGATTGATTTTTTACCCAATATAGTTGATTTTCAATCATCTGAGCCATTGACTGACAAATTTGTGATGTAGGACTTGAAACATGACAAGAACCTTGTTGAAGACATTTGTAGAAACATGGAAACCACTTGAGACCTTTGAAACCTAAATTTCCTTGAGAAACTCAAAACCCTAATTGTAGACTTTTGGCTTAGGAGGTGAGTTGATTGGTCATCCCTTGAGATTCTTGAGTATTTTGAGAAGATTTGAAGAATGTCTTGAAGAAAATGGGAGGGAAAATTTTGGGGTAAAAAGATTTCCCCTGTTCAATCTTCTTAAACCTGTAGAGTTATATTGGCATGTTCGCTATTTGTGACTTGATGGTAGAAGATGATTGAACACTTACTTGCCCAGAAATTTGCACTCTCCTATGCAAGAAGTACTGTTGTTGATTGTACTAGGAATGGGCTTATAGATACCATTTGGACAGGTGACGGAACATCGTCAATGATGGGCTTATAGACGCCATTCAAAGTAACTGTTGACTTCACTTGGAAGAAGTATCAGAATAAATCTATGGGTGATTTAATCTGAGCCCGAAGATGTATATGCTTATCTACAACAAGAAGAAGTATTAGAATAAATCTTTGGGCGATTTAATCTGAGCCAGAAGATGTTTATATCTGACTTTGACTGCAAGAAGTATCAGAATAAATCTTTGGTTGATTTAATCTGAGCCAAAAAGTTTCTCTTCGTCTTTAACTGGGAGAAGTATCAGAATAAATCTATGCTTGATTTAACATGAGCCAGAAAATGTCTTCAACTGGGAGAAGTATCAGAATAAATCTATGCTTGATTTAAATCAGAGCCAAAAGATGTATATGCTTGTTTGTAAGTGGAAGAAGTATCAGAATAAATTTATGGCTGATCTAATCTGAGCCAAAAACAATCTACGACCGTCTTCAAGTGGATGAAGTATCAGAATAAATCTTTGGTCGATTTAATCTGAGCCAGAAAAAGGTCCGCTGGAAGAAGTATCTAAATAAATCTTTGGTCAATTTAATCTGAGCCAAAGGATGTTTATGCTCATCTTTATCTGGAAGAAGTATCAGACTAAACCTATACTCGATTTTATATGAGCCAGAAAATATCTGCAGGAAGAAGTATCAGAATAAATACATGCTAGATTTAAACTGAGCCATAAGATTTTTACGACTGATTTCAACTGGGAGAAGTATCAGAATAGATCTATGCTCCATCTAGACTGAGCTAGAGGATATTGTCCTTGAGAAGACTGTATGGTTATACAAGTAGTTGGTGTTGTTTATTTGTTGATTGATATTTCCTGAAGAGGTAAAGAGTTATTTATATGCAATATCATTATAGATGAAATGCATTGTGTAATGATGTTCTCAAAATAAATGAGACTGTGTTATATGCATTTTGTATGTGTATGCTATGTTGTTTTCAAATGATGTATGAAAATGAAATGTTGTTGAAGTGTTTTTGTAAACTTGAACATCATTTTTGTTTAAGGAAAACGAATCCCTGACTGTTGCTGGGGATGAAGAGTATGTGTATCTTCGATCTTCTGGGGATTTTTTACGTCAAGGATTCCTAATCTCTATTCGAGGAAACTCCACTGGGGAATGTTGATTTCTATCTGGGAGAAAGAGTTCAGGGAGATTGGTGTTCATCGCTCTACTGGGGATTATAATTCTTGTATACCCTGAATGGGGATAAAAGAGATGGATATTCTTTTAAGGTGTTGTTTAACCGAGTCTCTGATATGGGTACTGAATTTTCTGGTTTACCGATATTTAATCCAGTTTCAGATTTAGTGGCAACTCTCTGTGGATAGAAGTTCGTTTTTTCCTTTGCTGGAAGATGGGAATTTTGTCGATAATATATGGTAGAAACATACTTAAGCTGGGGAGATTGAACTTCACTAGGGAAATAAACCCTGTTGGGGAAATAAACCCTATTGACGGAAATCTAGAATCTACTGGGGAAGTAAACCATATTGATGGAGGAATACTCTACTGAGGGAAACTCCTTGCTGAGGAGAATGAGCTCTGCTGGAAATAAGTAGTCTGTAGGGGATTTTACCGTTTTGAAAACTCAGTTGGGGAGAAGAATTTCCATAAATTGTAATGATTGGGATTCCGTAGATGGGCGATATTACTAGGAAGAAGACTATACTCCTTTATCTGCCAGAGCGATCTTCCGGGGAAATTTTGAGAAATGCATGAACTTGTGAAGATTACTTTATGGGGTAATCTCCTAGAAGTGGCTCTCTAGGGATTTGTGGATGACTTGAATGTTATCCCAACTCCTAGAGTCTTCAGTAAATGCGTATTCCTGTTTTTATGCATATATTTGTTAACAATCAACTGTATTCATATGCATATGCTCATTCAATTTTTGTCATTGGACATTTTGCAAACAAAACAGAAAAAGTAAAACAAAATTTGGATTTGAAATTGAAATTGTATTTGTATTAATAATTTGCCTATGAAAAGGAAATTTTTGTACAAAGATACGGAAATCCTAGTAAGAGGAAGTCGTCGAAGAAAAAATTACAAAGTGAAAACAAAACATATAGCTATGTACGACTAATCTCGTAGGGTTCCAACTCTGCTATTGCCCATATGTCTTCGAGCATCTCATCCCTTACTGTTGGCAGAAAGTGAGTTAATTGATCTATACCATTTGAATTTTGACTTTGGTAATAAAGCTTGTTGTAAGTGATCCAATGGGGACATAGTCATAAGCTTTAATCCCTAATTTTTGCCTGGACCGCCCTTTTGGGTTTTCAATCCACCGGGATACCCTTTTTTTCCTAAGCCACCGTTTCAAGTTTTCGACTTACTAGGTGTACAGTCTTTTCATATATATCCCTGATTTTTGCCCGAACCCTTTTGGTTTGCCGGGATACCCTTGTTGTTTCATAGGCCAGTCAACCTAGCGGGTCATTTTTGTGCGTAGTATCTTTTGACCATGTCCGCATTCACAGGGTGCACGAAATCTTCACCGTCCATGGTGGTCAGTATCTTAGCTCCGCTAGAAAATAATTTCTTGATTACAGATGGACCTTCATAAGTGGGAGTCCATTTGCTCCTAGGATCACGCTGTGGTAGAATAATGCGCTTTATTACCAAGTCACCAGCCTGATATACTCGATGTTTGATCTTCTTATTGAATGCCTTGATCATGCATTTCTGATACATCTGACCATGACAAACAACCGCAAGCCTCTTCTCGTCAATCAAATTTAACTGATCCATCCTGGTCTAAACCCACTCGTCTTCACCCAAATATGCATCTTTCATGATCCTTAGAGAAGGAATATGAACTTTGATAGGTAAGACAACTTCCATACCGTAAACCAGAGAGAATGGGGTTTCCCTAGTTGATGTTCTAGCCGAAGTGCGGTAGCCGTGAAGAGAAAATGGTAACATCTAGTTCCAATCTTTGTATGTCACAACCACCTTCTGTATGATCTTCTTTATGTTTTTATTGGCGGCTTCCACTGCATCATTCATCTTAGGTCGATACAGAGAAGAGTTGTTATGCTTGATCTTGAACTGCATGCAGAGTTCAGTGATCATGGTATTATTGAGATTAGTACCATTGTCTGTGATGATTCTCTCGAGAATGCCATACCGACAGATGTGGTTATGCTTTATGAATCGAGCTACTACATTTTTAGTAACAGAGGCGAATGAAGCAGCTTCAACCCATTTGTAAAGTAATCAATGGCGACGAGGATAAGACGGTGTCTGTTAGAGGCAGTAGGCTTGATTTCTCTGATTATATCAATGCCCCACATTACGAATGGCCAAGGAGAAATCATGACATTCAAAGGTACTGGAGGCACATGAAATTTATCATCATAAATTTGGCACTTATGATAAGTTCTCGAGTCGTGGTGACAACCAGTTTCCATAGTCGACCAATAGTTACCAACTCTCAAAAATCTTTTTACCCATAGTATGCCCACTGGAGTGAGTCCCAAAGCCACCTTCATGCATATCTTGCATAATTTCTTCTGCTTCGTTCTTGTCCATACAACGAAACATATTTGAATTATGATTGCGCTTGTATAATATTCCATTGCTCAGGAAGAACTTAGCCAAGAACCTCTGTAGGAATTTCGTGTCATTGATTGATGACCCCTCAGAGTATTCTTGAGCTTTAAGGTACCTTTTTTACTTCATGAAACCAAGGTTTTTCTTCTACTCCATCAGTGTTAATCTCATAGCAGTGTACTAGTTCATCGAATCTTTCAAAGGTGATTCGGGGAGCCTCATTGTCCCATCTAACCTTGAACATGGATGACATGGTAGCAATGTGTCTGCCAGCTGATTCTCTTATATTGGTGTGTGCTCAAAGGTAATCTCTTCAAAATATGGCATCAAGGTTAACACATACTCTTTATAAGAAATGATATTCAGGTGTTTCGTATCACAATCTCCGTTAACTTGACTGATCACCAAGGCTAAGTCTCCATACACGCATAAGAACTTGATTCTCGGGTCAATAGCAGCCCTGATACCCATGATGCACGCTTCGTATTCAACCATATTATTTGTGCAGTCAAAGCAAAGTATGGCGGTGAAGGTCGTATGGCATCCTGCGGGGGAGATGATCATAATGTTGATTCTGTTGCCAAGTGCATTGGAAGCTCCATTGAAAACCATAGTCCATCGGGATCCTGGCTAAGGATACGGTCCAGGTTCTTCATAATCTATTACTAGCATAATGTTCTCGTTCGAGAATTTGAATTTCATAGACTAATAGTCGTCTACAGCCTGATGCACCAAATGGTCGGCCAATACACTTCCTTTGATTTCTTTTTGAGTGGTGTACTGGATATCATATTCTGTTAAGACCATCTGCCATCGATCTATTCTTCTGGAGAGAGCTGGTTTCTCGAATATGTACTTGATGGGATCCATTTTAGAAATCAACAATGTAGTATGGGTCAATATATATTGTCTTAGTCGGCGAGCAGCCCATGCCAAAGTGCAACAAGTTTTCTCGAGCAGCAAATATCTTGTTTCACAGTCATTAAACTTTTTGCTAAGGTAGTATATTGCATGCTCTTTTCGACCAGACTCGTCATGCTGCCCCAATACACACCCCATTGAATTCTCTAGCGCTGTTAAATTCTTGATTAAAGGTCATCCTTCAACTAGTGGCATCATAATAGGAGGCACTTATAGGTACTCCTTAATTTTATCAAAGGCTATTTGACAGTCATCATTCCATTTTACTACTTGATCTTTCTTCAGCAGCTTGAAGATCGGTTCACAAGTAACAGTCAGATGAGAAATGAAATGGGTAATATAATTCAGCCATCCTAAGAAACCTCTGACTTCCTTCTCTGTACGGGAAGTCGGAATTTCTTGAATGGATTTAACTTTTTCTGGATCAACCTAAATACAGTTACCACTGATGATGAAACCCAGGAGTTTACCGGATCTTACCCCAAAGGTGCACTTGTTCGGGTTTAACCTTAAATTATACTTCCTCAGTTTTTAAACAACTTATGCATGTGATCAAGATGCTCTTCTTCAGTTTGTGACCTGACTATCATGTCGCCAATGTAGACCTCTATCTCATGGTGAATCATGTCATGAAATAAGGCTACCATGGCACACTGATAAGTTACCCCGACGTTTTTCTACCCAAAAGGCATGACTTTGTAACAGAAGATGCCCCACTGTATGAAGAAGGTAGTTTTCTCCATATCTTCAGGCGCCATCTTGATTTGATTGTAACCTGAGAAGCCATCCATGAAGGAGAATACCTTGTGTCGAGCGGTGTTATCGACCAAAACATTAATATATGGTAGTGGGAAGTCATCTTTGGGGCTTTCCCTATTCAGATCCATGTAATCTACGCACATATGCACCTTGCCGTCTTTCTTTGGCACCGAAACAACAATAGAAACCCATTGAGGATATGACTTCATTGCTAAGAACCATGCATTGAATTGCTTCATAACCTCGACTTTGATCTTTTCTGACATTTCAGGATGCATGCTTCATAATCTTGACTTTAATCGGAGAACAACCCTCTTTTATTGGCAGACGATGAACCATAATATTTGTATCGAGCCCAGGAATGTCTTCGTATGACCAAGAAAATATTTCAACATATTAATGTAGCATCTAGATTAGTCTTCTCTGGAAACGACTCTCTAAGTTGGCGCCGATCTTGACCTCTTTCTTGTCTTTCTCGATACCCAAGTTTACAACTTTAATCAGCTCTTCATGTGGTTTGATAGCCTTTTCTTCTTGTATCAAGAGTCTGGCAAGTTCTCCAGGTATTTCACAATCTTCCACACCTTCATCCTCGGCTTGGTAGATCGGATTTTCGAAGTCATATGCGGAAATAGTAGAATTCTTATCTACCAGATCCAGAGTGGATGAGGATCTGCAATGGAGTGTGTGGATGTGTGTAAGAACATATAGGTATTTTTAAAATGAAATAAGATAAAAGAAAGACAGAGATCACAAATTTTGCATGCAAAACGTCCAATGTTTTTATTGAATGAACAATGTATATGAATTATTAACCATTAACAAATGAACCATTATGCCTCAGATAAGACACAAGGTTTTAATGTCATTGTTTATCACATAGAAAAAAACTTTTGAAAACAATAAGACATGAATATAGCCATTACTCCTCACTAAAGGAGATTGGAAAGATGTATTCTACCTTACAATTATCTAGTCCATCATAAATGGTACGGAATATCTAATTGTTGAAGTCGCAACTCACTGTCTGCATCCTCTATAGCATTGAACCTGTTGTTGCTGATATGGAACAGAGGTCTCCCAGCATGAGCGTGATGAATAACCCTCTGACCTTCTGCAGTAAAGCCCGGACCAAACTTGTTAGCTTTAAAAGGGATATCAGGTAGCTGACCCCAAATTGTACTACCACCTTCTTCAATAGCAGCCTTAGCATCTTTCAAGGAGGCCATCTTGTGCGGAGTTTTGGTGATCTTCGAAATGGCAGAAACATCTTCAACAACAGTAGGGGAAATAACTTCAAATGTTTGAAAGGTTTTTTCAATAAATTCTCCGTCTATATCCACGTATCGAAACAAATTGAGGTAACTGACCATATACTCCTCTTCTCAACAAACAGTAACAACTTTCCCTTTTACCAGATATTTAAGTTTCTGGTGCAAGGTGGAGGTGACAACGCCTACCCCATGGATCCAATGGAATCCCAATAGAAAAGAATAGGCCAGCCCGATGTCCATTACATAGAAAATGGACTCAAATATCTGTGAACCCACCTTGATCGGGAGGTCTACCTCTCTGTGCGTCATTCTTTTCGATTCGTTGAAGGCTCGAACTATGATATTGTTGGGCTTCAGCATAACCCCTTCACGGTCTAGTTAGTCGAGAGCGCCTTTGGGCAAAACATTCAGAGAAGAGACAATATTAATTAATACATTGGACAACATAGTGCCCCTGCATTCAATGGAGACATACAGGGCCCTATTGTGATTTCTCCCCTCCTGAGTCAAGTCAGCAGTATGAGGCTGTATCTTCCAAACACAAGACCTCAAATGGAGTTTAGGACAATAGACCCCATCGTACTTAGAAAAGACAGAGACCTTGAACTTAGGTGGGACGACCACCCCCGGAACTAGACCTAATTCACCAAAATCCATTCCAGGAACCTTCTGTATTTCCATAGCCTTAAGTTTGTCCTCCAACTGCTTATATTTGTCATTTGCAGGAGGATATTGTTCGTCAGAAAAGTCTTCGTATTTATGAGCATTTTCAAAACCCTGATTGTTTCTCCCTTCATTCTTGATGCTTCTACCATCTTCATCCTTGTTTTCGTCTTCTTCAGAGGAGACATCTTCCATTTGGACTGGTTAAGCAGGACCATTGAACCTTCTCCCCATATTGAGGATAACAGCCAGCTTCTTGGTCTTCTTTTTCTTGGAGACGAGCGCCAACAACTCTTTTTTCCCCTGTGTCAGATTCATGAGAGTCTCTTGGAATTGTGCATGTTGAGCCTAGGGATCCTTGACAGTTTGTTCGAGGGCCA
The DNA here is from genome assembly GCA_948472305.1 of Vicia faba. Classification (NCBI taxonomy): domain Eukaryota; kingdom Viridiplantae; phylum Streptophyta; class Magnoliopsida; order Fabales; family Fabaceae; genus Vicia; species Vicia faba. The sequence continues at coordinate 1,332,509,664 of OX451739.1, forward strand.
TTTTTCTTCTGAAATAAACATCGAGAAAAATGAGAAACCTGTCTTGAGAACTACATGTTATGTAATGACATGCATGATATGTAAATGCAATGTTTTCAAGGATCTCGCGGGATAAACAGAAGAAAATGTTATAATTCGACTATAGCTTTGATTGAAAAATTTCGTATCGTTGAATGTCCTTCTACGAGAATCAATCTCACCATGTCGAGTGGGTCCTAGACTTTGACCCAAGACAATGTACTTCGTTCTTTGATGGAATTTGGTTAAAGGAAAATAAATCCTCTTTCCCCTTGCTAGATGTCTTGTTTATGCTACTTCAACGACATTGGATTAGAGGAAAATAAATCCTCATATCCCTTGTAAGACGTATGGTTCATGAAACTTTGACGACATTAATTTAGAGGGAAATAAATCCTCATGTCCCTTGCTAGACGTCTGGTTCATAATAAGCCTACATCACATACCCTTGAGGTCCTTGAAATGGTTAACGAAAATGCTATGGCATGATGTGTATGCTATGCACCAAGAAAAAGTGTAAGGTGGTGAAAACAAGTAAGTCTTACAAGAAGTCCAAATTATTGGATAATGAATACAAATAAGTCCTGCAAGGAATTCACGTTTTTAGATGATGAACACAAACAAGCACTGTAACGAGTTTAAGTTATTAGATAATGAATTCAAACAAATCATACAAGTAGCCTTGGTTTAGGCGTTCATGGAGTTTGTAGGTAAGTAACCTCCAGAGTTTTAGTTGGCTCAACCTGTCCTAAGAAAAGTAACCGGGTTCTAGGATTACCTTGACATGAAATCTACCAAACATCGGTTGAATTCCAGATTAACGAGTTCAATCATCACAAACTCAAAAACCCTAATTTACATTGAAAAAAATAGGAGATAGATGATTAACCTCCAACCTATGGTACACTTTAATCATCCGATGAAATGGTGAATACTATGAGAAGTCATGAGGCTCGAGAAGCATTAGTAGCCTGAATGATCAAAATAATAAGGAGATGAGATCCATCTTGGACTGATTGGTAGTACAACCAAACTCCAAAGCTTGTAGAGAACTTGTGAAAAAAAAGACCTTGATTCCAGCACAATGTATGAAATGCATATTGTTGTACCCCAAAATTTTCCCTCTCATTTATCAAGACTTTCCTCACAAAACTTTTTGGACTCAAGACAAGATTAGGGTTTGGTCAGCTCAAGACACCTCATCTTGCACTGATAACCTAAAATTAGGGTTTGAGTTTGCACAAGGATTTTTGGACCACCAATGCTTCATGTGACTTTCATACACCATTTTGGACCCCTAAGATTGCTCATGTTAAGTTTCAAGCCTTGAATCACATTTTTGCTCAGTCAATTGGACAGTTGACCTCAAAATCAACTATATTGGGGAAAAAGTCAACCATGGCCAATTTATAGTCAAACATCATAATTATTTATCCACAACAACATTTTATACTCATATGTATCATTTTATCAAGTTTGGATCACAACTCCTCAAGAAATTTGATCAAATCATCAAAAGGGCAAAATGGTCAAAATTAGTGTTTTGACTGAGAAAGGGCAATTTATGATTTTTAACCTAGCCAATGACCAATTGAGTTCAAACGTGATTTAAAGGGTTCAATGGCATCATCTTGACCTAATCACATGGTTCAAAAGATCTCAAGTTCATTGGATTGACAGATGAATTTTACAGTCAACTGATCAATAGTCAATTGTATACTGAAAAGTCAAACTCTGACTTTTTGGTCAAAATCAAGTACCAAGCGTCATAATCCATCAAGATATGTCAAAATATGAAACTTGTTCACCAATAAAACCAATTTTGAAAACTAGTGTTTTGAATTTGTAAAATTTCATAACTTAGAATTTTTCTAAGTATGAAAAGTTTCTTATTTTTTCCCAACTTTCCACCACTTTTTCACCATGATGCAATTTGATTCAAAGAAAACTTCCAACATGAAAGTTTTAGTCCTCCATGAAATCTACAACTTTTCTTCACAAACATTTCCCAAAATATGCATGGATCTCATGTTATGAATTTGTGAATATAGGTCCATGAACTAAATAACTTAGTGAAAATTCGCCCTAATTTAGGCAGGGTTTTGACCTATCTTCATGGACATTTTTCACCAAGTTCCAAGAGGTATCTCAAAATTCATTTCAAATATGGATTATAGAGCACATTGAAAGCTTTCCTAAATGTCCAAGAACTCTCCAAGATCATTTGTGAGCAAGGAGAATCGAAGAAGGGAAGTTGGCATTTTCTCACTTTTGTTCATGTCATTTTTACAAAGCATCAAGTTGCAAATCAGATCTTTGATGTTTGAATATTGATTTGCAGGTCCTAAACTCATTCTAAACTCTATAATTAAATGCAAACTCAGAAGTTAAAGGCTTTATTTTCACCTTTGAAGCATTGTACAAGATACATTTCCATTTTTGGCCAAAAGTGCACAATGCCATTTCCATAAAGTGCAACTTTTGCAATTTTGACCATCTTGAGCCTTGGACTTGTCCCTTTGATGCAAACAATTTCCACAGGTCTCAAGCAATGTATAACAACTCTTATCATCCCTTGAGGTAGCCAGTACAAGCATGTTGCATTTGTCATTTCACTTTGCTTAAAATGCAAGAAAAGTTGCAAAAGGTGCTAGAACTGGTACAACTAGTAAGGGTTGACGTTTGTGTCATTTCTATACAAATATACCAACTCATTACAATGCTAAGGACGCTTGCTTGACATTTGAAACTCTCTCAAACACAAAAACACCAAATTTCTGCCCAAACTTAGAGTTGCTGCAAAATCATAGCAATTTCATTTTTGGCTCGTGTGTTTTGTGGCTTGACATTTGAAGCACCTCATACACATCATATCAAAGCTATCCAAGCCCTTGTATTGGTTCTGTAAGCTTTGTTTCAGCCATTTCCAATTTCAAACTTGGAGCTTGCAACTTGACTTGTGCAGAGACATTTGGCCATCCACAAAGCAAGCTAGGCATTGGAATAGCTTGAAGGAAGTTCAAGGAAGCTCACATGATCCCCAGGCCTCCATCAAAGTCCCTACATTGCTCTACCCAAGTCCAACTGAATGAGGTATTTTTCAAAACTCTATCTCTCTATTTAGGCATTCTCAAGCCACGATTTTTGAAGAAAATATGTAGTCTATAACATGGTGAAGTTGTACATATGTATACTTTTCATTTATATTAACTGAGATGAGAGAATTTGAAGTTTAAAAATGCTGAAATTTCTAGGTCACGAATTAGGGCTGACAAAATTCTCTCTGATCTTTGAGAGTTATGTCACAAATTTTATATGGTTGAAATCGTGAGATTAAATGCCATAAGTTTCATGTTATAAGTTTTTGTTTTTGTGCAAGCATCTGAGAGTTATAAGTTTGAAGGCAAACGCGCGCGGAGGACATGGCTGGAGGACAGGGACGATGGTTCTGGGCCTTTGGCGCCTTGGGCCTTAAGTTTTTGATTTTCACACCCCCATGACCACTATTTGCACCCCCTGACTTGTTTTGTATATATTTTCATATTTTCTTCATATTTTCACATTTATGGGTTTTGATTATTTTTTCTGAGCATTAAAAAAATCTTAAAAATAATTAATTAATTTTTTACAATCTTTATTATATTTTTTATTATTTTTTCACATAAAAATAGTTTATAGAACTTATTTTCTTAAATAAAATTGTAAATACATTTAAAAATATTATACATTTTATTATATTATTTATAGTCATAAATAATTATTTTCAATACATATTTTAACTTTTAATATTGACCTATAATATTATTTATTATTTCTTGTACAAAAAATGGACAAAATAATATTAGGAAAACTTTATTTTCTTTTAATAAAAAATTAGGGTTTCACCCCTTTCCAAAAATAATAATATTTTTTCTCTTATTTCTAGGGTTTAAATAAATTATTTTCCCATACATTAAACAAATACAAAACATTTTTTAACATGAATACGTTTGCATTGCATTTTAATATTTGTATATTTATTTAATGCGTGCAATATTCAATTGGGTTGTAATAGTATTTTTAGGTTTATATTTGTGCAATATCCCTATTCAAAAAATTGTATCCCCCCTCCCGTAATAATTGTTGTAAAAGCTTAGTTTACATTTACGCAATTTATTGCTTTCATATACCATGTTTAGTAAACTAGGGTTTGCATGACAAGACCAAAAACAAAACAATTAGAAAAGACCTAATCCAAGACAAATCAAAAGCATGTAAAATGACACACTTTACACACAAGCACCCTTATGGTTTCATCCACTTGGTTGCCTAAAATAAAATGACCATGTTATGCATGCGAAGTATCTTGGAAAAACAAAACAAAAATAAGATCATAGTCCCTCGATGACGCTATCAAAAGGTTGCCTAAAACAAAATGATCTTAGTCCCTCCAAACATGCTAAGATACTTGGCAACATTGCTATCATGGTCATATGATGACCCACGCTCGTCCTGTTTACATCCAAAGATAGGGTTGCTTACTAAATCAATGGTAAGTCAACAATGTCAAAGGAATGAAAATGCACAAGAAAGACATTTGAGTAGGTAGATAGCTTCTAAGTTACTTGCTCCATTTCAAAACAATCCTTGCTATTTTAAAAAACAAACACACACACACACATTTTCAAAACACTTTACAAAACATTGAAACATTTTTTAAAAGACAAACATCTTTGTATACATTCTTACTAACAAGAATCATTACAAAGATTTCCTAAACGATGGCCTCTTTTTAAAATACTTTAAAAACCACACCAAACACAAAGCACCATTTCAAACAATTTCAAAAGCAAAGCAAGTGATCTAAGCAAGTAACTAAGAGCCCATGGAAAACCATGGATGAAAAGGGTTCTAGCACCTTCCCTTTTCATAATCTACCCCCCGAACCCAAGAAAACATCTCAAAGGTATTTCATGTGCTTTTTTACCTTTACTTTTGGATAAAATAAAAGTCGGTGGCGACTCTTGCTAACCGCGACATTTGCGATGAAACGCAAAACAACAAGTCAGTTCTCCCACCGTATCACAAAACCGGCGACTCTGCTGGGGAAAATAATAAAAGTGGGGTTACCTTAGGGTTTAGATCACCTTTATTTGCTTACAATTGTTTGAGTTGTTTACTTTACATTTTGGTTTTATTTTTTGGTTTTGAATCCTCCACCCGGATTTAGGAAACATTATAGGTAAATAGCAATACATTGTGGAAACTGTGCGGGGTATACCGACACGGTCTAAGCAATAGCTATGTTAGTGTGACATATTTGCGGGTACCAGTAGCCTGTGAGTCAATCAAAGAGAATACAGGGCCTCTGAGTGATGTCATGAAGCACTTACGAACTTCTAGAACCTTTACTTAACCAACTTGGCCTTTTAGGATGTAGTGAGATGACCAGCTTTGGTGTAGTCCGAAGTTGGTAGAACCTTTCCTTGGAATATTTCGGTCGCCAGTCAAGAAGCTTGAATTGAAACAATGAACAAGGAAATAATCTAGTGATATTGAGCTCCTTAGAACCCGGTTACTATTTCTAGCACAGGTTGAGCCAACTAAACTTCAAGAGGGTACTTACCTATGAAACCCCATGCAAGTCTAAACTAGGAACTTGTATGATTTTCTTGTACATATATACTTGTGCATAACATCATGGACATCATGGAGAATCATATGCATCCACTAAACATTTCAAGGATTTTGGAAATTCATCTTTGTTCTTGTTTTGTAGGATATGGATTCACTTCGCATGAAAACTATCCAAGTCAACGTTGTAAGTATTCCTCCATAACTCAATGAGATAGCTTCAAGGATTCCCGAGAATTCTCCATTCACTGAAAGACATGGTCGTCTACTCAACTTGGTCACTTCCAACACAGAGGAAGACATAGTGAAGGTTCTCTTCCAGTTCTTTGACCCTTTGCATCACTGCTTCACATTTCCTGACTACCAGCTTGTTCCTACTTTGGAAGAATTCTCTCAACTCTTAAGGATTCCTATTCTCAATCAACTACCTTTCAATGGTACAGAAAGAGATCCAAAGCCATAAGAGATTGCTCAAGCCTTGCACTTGCACTCATCTGATGTCACAACCCATTGGGAAACTAGAAGTGATGTTAAAGGCTTCTTGGCAAAGTTCTTATTTGAGAAGGCCCAAAGTTGTTGGAACTCCTTGGACTTGCAAGCTTTTGAGGAGATTTTAGCTCTTCTCATCTATGGGATGGTCTTGTTCCCTAATCCTGACCAACTCATAGATGTGAGTGCTGTCAAGATCTTTATGTCTCGCAACCCGGTGCCTACATTGCTTGGAGATATCTTACACTCTTTTCACACTCGTACAATGAGGAAAAGAGGTGTTCTCATGTGTTGCACTCCTCTATTGGAAAGATGGTTTATTTCTCATCTTCTCCAATCAGTAGTGAAGAATGAGCAAGGTTTGAGGTGGTCACAAAGGTTGATGACACTTACACATTCAGATATTCATTGGTGTTCTCGATCCAAAGAGAATGTTATCATTGTCGAACATTGTGGGGAATTCCCTAATGTCCCTCTACTTGGCATTAGGGAGGCATCACCTACAACGCTTTCTTGTCTCAAAGACAGTTTGGTTATTCCCTAAGGGATGGCCCACATGACATGCTGATTCAAGGCTTGGTTTTCGACTTCGACAACGACAAACAAGGACTCCGACAAAGGTTCATCTGAGCTTGGCGGATGCCAAACAAGGTAGACAGTAAGACCTTGGGACACAAGAATTCCATCCCTCTTGAGCCTTACCTCAAGTGGGTACGAACCCGCGCCCAAAGTCTTATGATGCCTTACCCCTCTGTTCTCCCAGTGATTATAGAGCATGTTAAGGAAGGAGAGGTTCCATACACCCTCCTACATCCTGACATGCCAACATCACTCAAAGACCTACAAAGGAGTTGGATACAGCTCAAGGGAGAACGCGATACTTTCGAAGCCCAATTCTACACAAGCGAGAAGAAGGTTTTGGAACTCACTCGGTTACTTCACGAAGAGCAGACTCTCAACACCTACATTGCACCAAAAAGGATGCGCAACGTCTTTTTATCTTAGAATTTTGTATTATTTTGCCCTAGGGGCATTGATGTACTCAGATTCTATTTTATTAATATAACGTGTGTTCCTTTTTGTTTAACACAAATTTGAATTTTCAAATCCTGGAAAGCATTGCATGAATACATATCATTCATCATGAGAATAAACAGGTCTTTGCAACAAGTTTCCTCATCCTTCTACTGTTTATTTCAGCAAGATGGATCTAGAACAAACGGTTAAAGACTTGCAAGCTCAAAATTCACAATTTCAATAGTTACTCTTGACCTTGGCCAAGGGGCAGGAGGAGCTAAAGACTCTTCTAGAGAAAGAAAAAGAGAAAAAGAAGAAGAAGCCAGCTGGTGTGGTTATCATGGGCAGAAGGTTTCAGGGACAAGCCAGACGGACCTTAGAATTTCCAACAACCTCAGACGAAGGGGAAAGAAAAGGAAAAGAGACGGCAGTACCATCAGATTCTGAGGGAGAAGAAGACGAAGAAGAGGACTACTCTGAACTACAATACCCTCCGGCTGATGACAAATACAAACACTTAGAAGAGCGTCTAGCTGCTATGGAGATACAGAGAGTACCGGGGCTAGACTTTGAGGAGTTAGGACTGGTGTCAGGAATAGTAATCCCGCCGAAGTTTAAGGTGATACTATTTGCCAAGTATGATGGGGTGTCTTGTCCCAAGATGCACCTTCGATCTTATGTCAGGAAAATTCAGCCGCATTCTGCTGACAAAGACTTGTGGGTTCACTTTTTCCAGGACAGTTTATCAGGAATGCAGCTTGATTGGTTCTACCAGTTGGAAAGGGCAGATGTCCATAATTGGGAAGAATTTGCAACAGCCTTTTATAAACAGTGTCAATACAGCGCCGATTTTGTGCCAACCCGTACTCAACTCCAGAGCATGGCCATGGTATCCAATGAGGGCTTCAAAGACTACGCCCAAAAGTGGAGGGATTTGGTCGGAAGGGTGCAACCACCTTTATCTGAAAGGGAGCTAGTTGACATGTTCTTGGGAACTCTATCAGGTCCTTTCTTTAATCATCTGATTGGGAGCTCCTCTGCAGGGTTCACTGAGTTGATTCTAACTGGCGAGAGGGTGGAAGCCGGTATAAGAAGTGGGAAAATTCAGAAAGACGCATCTGCCTCAGCTGCTGTAAAAAAGCCCTTCACTGGAAAGAAGGAAGTGCCTGTTGTCTATTCACAGAGAAATCAGGGAAGAACTGAACGAAGACCAACAGTGGGGGCCGTTATGATTCAAAATCCTGCATCAGACCAACCGAGAAATAACCAGCCGAGAAACAATCAGCAAATGATGGAAAGGCCAGTACAGAAATTCACCAAGATTAACATGACTCCAGCTCAAGTCCTACCACATCTCTTGAAGTTGAATTTGGCCATGCTAAAAGAAGCCCCTAAAAATCCCAATACTGCATCTCCCAACTACCATCTGAATTCCAGGTGCGCTTACCATTCTGAAAGTCCAGGGCTCGAGACCAACAACTGTTGGGCTCTAAAGAACAAGATTCAAGATCTTATAGATGCAAAGGAAGTTGAATTTGAAGCGTGAGAAACCGAATGTTATTTCTGCTCCAATGCCTAGGCATGGACACAATACCAATGTTGTTGAGTGTGATTGGTGGAAATAGAACTGACTGTTTTTAAGCTGGTTCGCAAAATGTCGCGGTAAGCAAGATTCGCCACCGTCTTTTATGTTCTCCAACATGGAAAGGACAAAAGCACAACAAAATTCCTTATTCGAGAATGTTTCTCGGTTTGGGAGGTAGATTTATAGAAAGGGAAGGTGTTAGCACCCTTTCTATCCGTGGTTATCCACGGGCTCTTAGGTACTTGCTCTTATGTTTTCAAAATTTGTTTGCTTTTCAAGTGTGTGTGGGTTTTGAAAAAAAGTTTCGTTTGAAAAATTTCTAAATAACTCTTGTATTTGTCCTCAAGAGTGTATGAAAAATTTGTTTGAAAACTTTTGAAAGTGTTAGTGTGAAAAGTTGTTTTGTTTGTTTTGAAAAGAGCAAGTACCCGGGAGAATCTACCTACTCTAAGGAATTAGGTTGTGTAAGAGTCCTTTAGATAGTGCTATCCCACCATTGAGAGGTAGGTAGCACCATCGTTGGAGTTATTCGGGTCAATTCGATTAAGGGACAATGTGGTCACCAAAGCAATGGTAGGACACCTTAGTGGTAACCCTAATGTCCTAGATCCTTTTATCCGAGGCAACCATTTTGAGGCAACTGGATCTTTAGACAAAGGGCGACCTCTAAGACACCCTATACTTGATGACCACGTTCGAGGCAACCAGTGAGGCGTACCCTAAGAGTGGCATGTGCATGTGTATTGAATTCAGTTTATGTTTATCTTTGAACATGTTATTTGTGAGCTACGAATTGATTTTATTATTCATACATTCTTGCAGGCATATTAACAGTTAGGAGTGCCGAAAATAAATTGCAGAAATGTAAATCTAACTATTACAAGGCGCGGGTCTATACATCGCCAAAAACAAAAAAAAAACCCGTTTGGAAAATAAAGTGCGAGAATTTAAAGGAAAGCGATAAAGTTCTAATTAATTATTACACTTCCTGAGCAGATACAAAAATATAAATTAAAAAAATAAATACGCGCGCGAGAGATTGAATCGGGACGTCCTAAGGGTTTTGACCCTTTTTGAGAAAGAATGAGATTGTCCTTTTTTGCAATTAATTAAAAAATTAAGCTAATTTACTAATTAATTAATTTATTAAAAAAATGTTTTTGTATTTTTTATGTTTTTAATGAAAATAAAAATAAGGATTTAAAAGTCAAAAGAAAAAAAAACCTAGTTCTGAATTTATTTTAGTTATTAAGAAAAAGATTAAAGTTGCCTATTTAAACTAATTAATTAATTATAATTTATTTACAAAAAAATAATATGAAATTAATAAATAATAATAATATTAGTTTTTTTTATTTTTATTGTGAAAAATTTTAATTGGTTAATTAAATAATTAATAAAACTAATAATTAATAAAAGGGAAATTATAAAAGAAAATAAAATAAAAAGGAGAAAAAGGAAAAGAAAATAAGAACCCAGTGGGTGTTTGACCCTTAGGGAGGTGAATCTGGAAATTCTGAGGCCCAAGAACACCAAGCCTTTGTTGACTTTCATAATCAAGCACTTGTTGGTTGACTGGGGAATATAGTGTTCATCACTTTTTGGCCTTTGGATTGATGATCATGGTAACTGGGCATGTGGAGCGCTGAAGGTTCATGGTGGAATTCTCTTGGAAGCCTGCACATAAGTATGTAAAGAAAAAAAACATGGAAATTATGGGGGACCTGGGATTCGAACCCAGGTCCCAAAGGACTATGCACAAGCGCTTTGGCCACTGAGCCAATTGTCTCAATTGTTATAAAAATAATAAGCGAATAATATATTGGTGAACCAAAATAATGCCTGAGAAAAAAAATAAAACGCGTTATTTTTTGAAACGGACAAATCAGAGGGAGACGCGTCAGTGTCTTCTTCGTTTGTTACTGGTTTTTTACATGTGGATTTCTATCCGCAGGAAGCTTCGCAGGCCTTTCCTAAAACCATCCCTAGGCTTCAGAAATTCCATCTAAACCCATGGTTGTGATCGCCCATGTCTCCTGATCACGTTGATGCTTATGGTTCGTCCCAATTTCACCTGTAGACAAAATACCTAAAAACAAAGCAAACGAACCGTAGGCACGGGTATTGTCATACGAAGCCTAAAAATGAAATTGAATATAGAAGTTGCATTGGAAATCAGGCATGGAGTATGAATATGCTATAATTTTCCAGAAAAAGTGCAAGAATGGAGAAACACGACTCCATGTTCAGAGGTGATTTCGTGAGTACTTACAGCGCTATTCAGTGGACCTTAGGACGCGTTTGTGGTTGATTTGGCTTCAGGGGGTGGCAAGGAAGAAGGCCATGTGCTTGCTTTGATCTGGAAATGCGTGTAACACAGTTTTTGATCTCTCACTTTTTGACAAATTTTGAGATTTTGCTCTAGCCGTTTGTGCACACTCTAGGTCGTGAATCCTGTTGCTAATGCTTGCATATGTAGGTATGAATGAAATTAGGTCACATTATGAGCTTGTATCCTTGTGCAATTAAGTTTGGGATTCTTGGTTTACCACCATTAAAGAACATTCCATACTTGGTTCAAATTTTGAATTTTATGCATAAATAAGCTTGGCACGATTTTGGCAGCTAGCATATGACACATAAAAGTCATTCAAACCACAAAGATGCCATTTAATTAATTTTTAGATTTTATTTGAATTTTTATGGATTTAAAATGAATTAAATCAATAAAAATTAAATAAAATAGAAAAATAATTATTTGGTCTTGAAATTGATCATGGGACACGTGGGTGGCATGACAAAGCTGAATCAAGTGGAAGAAAGTGTGCCCTTTTGTCAAAAATTGAAGTTTCAAGGATAGTTGACTTTTGCCATTTCACAAAAATTTCCCAACTTCTCCAATGCATATCTTGCTCAATTTTGATCACATGAACATGTTCTTGGACATTTTGGAAAGGTCTTGAAGTCCTCTAACCAATGCCTTTGGTCCCATGTCATTTGTATTTACCAATCTCAAGTTATGGTCTTTAACTTAAAATGCCTTTTTGTTGACTTTTGAAAATGACCTATAATGTTGAAATTGATAACTTTTTGTGAGAGCATTTCTTGGACTTGGAATGTGAATATGAGTTGTAGGAAATGTCATCCCCTTCAAAATGAGCATTGTATGGGATTTTTCTGATGAACGATGAAAAAGTTATGCCTTGGTCAAGTTACAGTTGACTTTTCAGCTGTCCAAAAATGGAAACTTTTGCATCTTGATGGTTTTTGAGCCATTCTTGTGGAATCATGATCAAGACTTGATCAAATGATGATTGTGGCTTCAAAATTAGATGTTTATCAAAAAATTTGACTTTTGACTGCAAAATGACCATTTTACCCCTATAGTTGATTGTGAAGCAATTAGGGCTTTTGACTGTGCAACTTGATGCTATGAGTCTTGAAACTTGGCATGTAGATGCTTGACAATGTATATAGGCATATGGGACTTGATTGGACCCTTGAAAACCTCAACTTCCTTGAAGGAACCAAAACCCTAATTTTGACTGGCTTAGGAGAGGTTTGACTGTGCAACCCTTTGACCCATTTGAAGATTGATCTTGACAAATCATAAAGAATATGGGAGGGAAAATTTTAGGGTACAACAGTTGCCACTGTTCAATCTTCTTAGACCTGAGGATGTAGATTAGCATGCGTGCCTTTCGTGATCCGAGGGTGGAAGATGATTGAACACTAGAGTGCCCAGAAATTTGCACTCACATAGTGGAGTATTAGTAGTGTGATAGCGGGAATGGGCTTAAAGATGCCATTTGGAGAGATGGTGGATAGGAGGATGGGCTTATAGATGCCACCTGGAGATGTGACAGAACCTTGTCGGGAATGGGCTTAAAGATGCCATTTGGAATTGTAATGGATAGTTGTGGAGATGGGCTTAAAGATGCCATCGGGGCGTCGATCGCGTAAGAGATTCCTTAGCAAGAACTTGCGTACCTGAGAAAGAAAGATAATTACCTGGCCTGTTACAGGGGTTGATCTTCAAACTCTTCGTGCGGATATGCCCTGGCTGGATACAGGTATCGAATCTCTAAATTCTTCATGCAGATATGCCCTGGCTGGATACAGGTGTCGAATCTACAATCAAATACTCACAGATATGCCCTGGCTGGATACGGGAATCGAATCTGGAATTAGTCGTCTATAGATATGCCCTGGCTAGATACATGAATAGAATCTACTCACATATATGCCCTGGCTGGATACAAGAATCGAATCTGGAATTTGTCGTCTACAGATATGCCCTGGCTGGATACAGGAATCGAATCTCTAAACTCTTCATGTAGATATGCCCTGGCTGGATACAGGAATCGAATCTACTCACATATATGCCCTGGCTGGATACAGGAATCGAATCTGGAATTAGTCGTCTACAAATATGCCCTGGCTAGATATAGGAATCGAATCTACTCACAGATATGCCCTGGCTGGATACAGGAATCGAATCTGGAATTTGTCGTCTACAGATATGCCCTGGCTGGATACAGGAATCGAATCTCTAAACTCTTCATGAAGATATGCCCTGGCTGGATACAAGAATCGAATCTACTCACTGATATGCCCTGGCTGGATATAGGAATCGAATATGGAATTAGTCGTCTATAGATATGCCCTGGCTGGATACAGGTGTCGAATCTCTAAACTCTTCATGCAGACATGCCCTGGCTGGATACAGGTATCGAATCTACAATCCGTTACTCACAGATATGCCCTGGCTGGATACAGGAATCGAATCTGGAATTGGTCGTCTACAGATGTGCCCTGGCTGGATACATGAATCGAATCTCTAAACTCTTCATGCAGACATGCCCTGGCTAGATACAGGTATCGAATCCATAATCAAATACTCACAGATATACCCTGGCTGGATACAGGAATCGAATCTAGAATTGGTCGTCTACAGATGTGCCCTGGCTGGATACAGGAATCAAATCTCTAAACTCTTCATGCAGACATGTCCTGGCTGGATACAAGTATCGAATCTACAAATAATCGCTCACAGATATGCCCTGGCTAGATACAGGAATCAAATCTCTAAACTCTTCATGCAGATATGCCCTGGCTGGATACAGGAATCGAATCTACTCACAGATATGCCCTGGCTGGATACAGGAATCGAATATGGAACTTCAAAAGGTTGCTTACAGACGTGCCCTGGCTGGATACAAGAATCGAATCTCTAAACTCTTCATGCAGATATGCCTTGGCTGGATACAGGAATCGAATCTACTCACAGATATGCCCTAGCTGGATACAGGAATCGAATCTGGAATTTTTCGTCTACAGATATGCCCTGGCTGGATACAGGTATCAAATCTCTAAACTCTTCATGCAGATATGTCCTGGCTAGATACAGGAATCGAATCTACTCACAGATATGCCATGGATGGATACAGGAATCGAATCTGGAATTAGTCGTCTACAGATATGCCCTGGCTGGATACAGGTATCGAATCTCTAAACTCTTCATGCAGACATGCCCTGGCTAGATACAGGTGCCGAATCCACATTTAATCGCTCACAGATATTCCCTGGCTAGATACAGGTATCGAATCTGGAATTGCGACAGTTGATAGTAATCAACTTTGGATTGACCTTTTTCCTGAAAAGGCAAAACATCAGTTGTATGCAAAGTCATGATGTATGAAATGCATGATGTCATGATGTTCTCAAGAATAAATGAGATTGTGTGTTTATGATGCGTATATGCATGCGTCATGGTGTATGATAATGTGAAATGTATGAATGTATTTTGTCTAGGAAAATAAATCCTTGACGAACGTCGGGAGCTTGAATCCTGGGCTGATGTTTGAAGAGTAGAGTTCTTCGCTTCCGCTGGGGAATGATGGTTGCAAGAATAAACTGGTAGGAGAAGATGACTCCGTTGGGGAATAAACTTGTTGGAGAGATTACTCTGCGGGGAATTACTCTGTGGGAAGAGATACTTCGCTGAGGTTTTGATGATGACTCCGCTGGGGATACCATTGATAAGTTTTGTTGGGGAATTTTGATGAACTCCACTGGGGATAGGAAGAACTTCGCCGAGGACGATCCTTCCGTGGTATTTAGCTGAGGATAACCCAGTTATACCCTGGTGGGGAATAACCTTTGAATAAAACCGGGGAGATGCGTTCGTACTCTGCTGGTGGATAAGCTTCCAGAATCTACTGGGGATAAGCTTCCAAAAATCTACTGGGGAGATTGATTCAACTCCCCTGGGGAAACTTTTGAACTGTACTGGGGGATGGTTCCACTGGGGTGTCTGGTATTCCGCCGGGGAACAATCTTAGATCAAGACTGCCGGGGATGCTTTCTTAGGAACATCTGTATACTCCCCTGGGGAATATTGAGATTTACTAGGGATACCCAACTTCCTTAAGGCTGACAGTAGATTAACTCTGCTTGGGGAGAGTGTTGCTGACTTGCTGGAGATACTGTGCCTTTTCGGGGCTGATGGGAGACCAACTCTGCTCGGGGAGAGTATTGCCGATTCTTGTCTTACTCTGCGGGGAGTGAAGGTATTGGGTGCGTTTTTCAACCGAACCTACCTTGGTACCTTGGTGGACAGAGCAACTAGATTGCTTAGACAAACTCGTTATTGCCCCTGTTTTTGATGTCACCTGTAATTAGTCCTTTGTTTCGCATGCAAGTATTTATGAATTAGCAATTAATGTCAAATGCATACATCAAAAATGAACATTGGACGTTCTTCGCAAGACAAAATAGAAAAAGGAAAAACAATTGGCAATTTGTCTGAAAAAGTGAATTTGTATTGATTTTTGAATTTGCATGTAAATAGGTGTTTATGTACAAGAGGCTGACGTCCTAGTAAGAGAACGCCGCCGAACAACAGAGTTTATACATTTTATGAAAAGGAAAACAAAACAGCTATGTGAAAAATAATCCTACTGGGTTTCAACTCTGCTATCGCCTTTATGTCTTCAAGCGTCTCATCACATTGCTGCTCAATTGAAGATGAAGCTGACTGATTGATGCCGTTTGAACCTGATAGTTGATACTGAAGTCCGGATGCAGGGTGATCCAATGAGACATAGTATTACGCTTATATCCCTAGCTTTTGCCTGGACCGCCCTTTCGGGTTTTCAGTCTATCGGGATACCCATTTTTGCCCAAGCCGCCTTTTCAGGTTTTCGACTTGCCGGGTGTACAGATTTTTTTCATTTCATCCCTTATTTTTGCCCGAACCCTTTTGGTTCGCCGGGAAGCCCTTATTTTTGCCTAGGTGTGTCAACCTAGCGGGTCTTTTATTCATGCGTAGTATCTTTTTACTATGTCTGCATTGGCGGGGTGAGGAAGGTCGTCACCATCCATGGTGGTTAGAATCATAGCTCCTCCTGAGAAGATATGTTTAACCACAAATGGCCCTTCGTATGTAGGGGTCCATTTGCCCCTGGGATCACTTTGAGGAAGAATGATGCGCTTGATTACCAGGTCTCCGACTTGATACTCTTGTCGTCTGACTTTCTTGTTAAACACCCTGATCATCCATTTTTGGTACGTTTGACCATGACAAATAGCAGTGAGTCTCTTTTCATCGATTAGATTTAATTGATCAAGTCGAGTTTGGATCCAGTCATCTTCGCTCAAACCTGCATCCTTCATTATCCGGAGAGAGGGTATCTGAACTTCGATGGGCAAGACTGCTTCCATGCCATAAACCAAGGAAAAGGGTGTTGCCCCTGTTAACGTCCGTGCCGAGGTGAGGTACCCATGAAGAGCAAATGGTAGCATCTCGTGCCAGTCTTTGTAGGTCACTGTCATTTTCTGCACGATCTTCTTGATATTCTTATTTGCCGCTTCTACAGCCCCATTCATCTTCGGCTGGTAGGGAGAAGAGTTGTGGTGCTGTATCTTGAATTGCTCGCAGAGCTCAGTGATCATCTTGTTATTAAGATTAGTACCATTGTCCGTAATGATCCTCTCAGGTACACCGTAGCGACCTATCAGGTTGTGCCGAGTGAATCGTGCCACGACGTTCTTGGTTACAGTAGCATAGGAAGCTGCTTTGACCCACTTCGTGAAGTAATCAATTTCTACCAGGATGAAGCGATGCCCGTTGGATGCCGTAGGTCTGATCTTGCCGATCATATCAATGCCCCACATTGCAAAAGGCCAAGGTGTTGTCAAGACGTTCAGAGGAACTGGAGGGATGTGCACCTTATCTGCGTATATCTGGCATTTGTGACATGTTCGAGAATGTTGATAACAGTCGGCTTCCATTGTGGACCATAAATATCCTGCTCGAAGGATTTTATTTGCCATGGTGTGTCCACTGGAATGTGTTCCGAAGGTGCCTTCATGCAGCTCTGCCATGATCTTTTCTGCTTCAGCCTTATCCACACAACGCAGTAAGGTTGAATCATGGTTTCGTTTGTATAGAATGCCATTGCTGAGGAAGAACTTTGTCGCGAACCTTCTCAGAAACATTTTGTCATTGACAGATGCACCCTCGGGGTATTCTTGAGCTTCCAAGTACCTCTTCACTTCATGATACCAAGGTTTTTCAGTTACCTCCTCAGCCTCAAGATCACAGCAATAGGCAGGTTCATCCAATTTCCAGATAATGATCCGGGGAGCCTCGTGGTCCCATTTGACTTTGAACATAGAAGACATCGTAGCCAGCGCGTCCGCCAACTGATTCTCCTCTCTTGGGAAGTGTTCAAAAGTTATCTATGTGAAATGGGGGATCAACGTCAACATATACTCTTTGTAGGGAATAAGATTTGGGTGTTTCGTATCCCACTCGCCTTTGATCTGATTGACCACGAGAGAGGAATCTCCGAAGACACTCACAAACTTGTTCCTTAAGTCAATTGCAGCTTGAAGACCCATGATGCATGCTTCATACTCCGCCATGTTGTTAGTGCAGTTGAAACATAGCCGAGCAGTAAGTGGAGTATGAGTGCCTTTAGGGGATATGATCACGGCGCCAATACCGTTACCCAAAGCGTTTGAGGCTCCGTCAAAGTGCATAGACCATCGGGATCCTTCCTCAGGTCCTTCATCCGGTCCAGGTACTTCACAATCAGTCACTACCATGATATTCTCCTCTGGAAATTCAAAGTTCATCGACTGGTAGTCATCCACTGCCTGGTGTGCCAAATGGTCTGCCAATATACTTCCCTTGATTGCTTTTTGAGTCGTGTACTGGATGTCATATTCCGTCAAGATCATCTGCCATCTTGCTATTCTTCCGGACAAGGCAGGCTTTTCGAATATGTACTTGATTGGATCCATTTTTGAAATCAATAGAGTAGTGTGAGTCAACATATACTGTCTCAGCCGGCGAGCAGCCCATACCAAAGCGCAGCAAGTTTTCTCGAGCAGTGAGTATCGGGTCTCACAGTCGGTAAACTTTTTGCTAAGGTAATACATAGCGTGCTCTTTTCGGCCAGACTCGTCATGCTGCCCCAGCACACACCCCATTGAGTTGTCCAGTACTGTCAAGTATAAGATTAGAGGTCTCCCTTCAACCGGTGGCATAAGAATGGGTGGTTCTTGGAGATACTCTTTGATTCTGTCGAAAGCGGCCTGACATTCATCGTTCTAACGTACTACTTGATCTTTCTTCAGTAGCTTGAAGATTGGTTCACAGGTAGCAGTTAGATGCGAGATGAATCAGGAAATGTAATTCATCCGTCCTAGAAAGCCTCTGACTTCTTTCTCTGTCTTGGGAGCTGGCATCTCTTGTATGGCTTTCACCTTGGCAGGGTCCACTTGAATACCTTTGTCGCTTACAACGAAACCTAGTAGTTTTCCAGATCTCACCCCGAAGGTGCATTTGTTCGGGTTTAATCTCAGCTTGTACAACTTTATACGGTCAAACAGCTTCTGTAGATGGTCAAGGTGCTCCTCTTCAGTTTGGGACCTTGCAATCATATCGTCGACATATACTTCGATCTCGTGATGGATCATGTCATGAAATAAAGCACCCATGGCACGTTGGTAGGTTGCCCCAGCATTTTTCAACCCAAAACGCATGACCTTGTAGCAAAAGGTGCACCACTGAGTAACAAAAATGGTCTTCTCCATGTCTTCTGGAGCCATCTTGATTTGATTATAACCGGAGAAGCCGTCCATGAAGGAGAATACCTTATGCTGAGCAGTATTGTCAACCAGAACGTCGATGTGAGGCAGAGGGAAATCATCCTTGGGGCTTGCCCTGTTCAAATCCCTGTAATCAACATACATTCTGACCTTACCATCTTTCTTCGGTACTGGACCACGTTGGCAACCCATTGAGGGTAAGAAGTCACTGCTAGAAAATCGGCGTCAAATTGCTTCATAACCTCGGCTTTGATTTTCTCGGACATCTCTGGGCGCATGCGGCGGACCTTCTGTTTTACGGGAGGACAGTCTTCCTTGGTAGGCAGGTGATGAACCAAAATGTCAGTATCCAACCCAGGCATGTCTTCGTAAGACCAGGCAAAGATTTCCACATAGTCATGCAGCATTTGAATCAACCGTTGTTTCACACTGAGCTCTAGATTGGCACCAATCTTGACTTCCTTTCTGTCTGTCTCAGTACCCAGATTTATCGTTTCCACTGGCTCTTCATGTGGCTGAATGGCCCTCTCTTCCTGGAGTAACAGTCTTGCAAGCTCACCAGGCACTTCGCAATCATCTTCACCTTCGTCTTCGGCTAAGTTGATCGGATTTTCGAAGTCATAACTGGCAGTAGTAGAGTCGTTACCAGTGAGATCCAGAGTGGATTGGAACCTGTATAGGTGAGTGTGTGTAAATATAGCTGTTTTGCAATATATAAAGAAAGAAAAGGAGCGCAAGATTTGAAATGCGAAAAACGTCCAATGCTTTTATTCATGATATATGAAAGTGACAAATAATAAGCCCTCACAAATGAAACCGCGGTGCCCCGGGTAAGACACCGGGCCATAAAGTTTCAAATTGTTGTTCGTTACAAATTCACAACAAAGGAGTTCATTACTGAGTGACAAAAGTAATAGGTATGAAATCTTTCGTCGTCCAGTTTCTTGGTTCACCGTCGGTCGTTGGGTAGATCCAGCTGTCAAATTCGGATTCCTCCACGTCGTCCTCAATAGTATTTACTCCCGGGTTAGTGATGAATACGGGAGGTCTTCTAATCCTTGCCTTACGCACAGCCCTCTGAGCTTCTGCTGTGAAACCCAAGCCAAACTTGTCAGTCTTTGGAGTGAAATCAGGAAGTCGGCCCCAGTTTTCACACTCACCCTTCTCGATCACAGCCCGAGCATCCTTCAAGGAAGCCATCTTCAAAGGAGAGACTTCTTCAGTCACAGTCTCTGTTGATGCCAGTGTCTGAGGCACCTCTTCGAAGTGTTGAAAGGGGGTTTCAATGAATTCCCCATCCATCTCTACGTACCGGAATGAGTTAAGGTGGCTGACCATATATTCTTCTTCCCCTTGAACTGTTACGATCTTCCCTCTGACCGGGTACTTAAGTTTCTGATGTAATGTGGAGGTTACAACTCCAGCCTTGTGGATCCATGGATGACCCAGCAAACAAGAATAGGATGGACGAATGTCCATCACATAGAAAGTAGAGTCAAAAACTTGAGAACCAACCCTGATTGGAATGTCAACTTCACCATGTACCATCCTCTTCGACCCGTCAAAGGCCCGGACAACAATGTTACTAGGCTTGAGCTCTAAACCCTCACAATCCAACCTGTCTAGGGCCTTCTTGGGTAATACGTTCAACGAAGAACCGGTGTCTACCAACACATGGGCAAGAGTAGTGCCCCTGCATTCAATGGGGACATGCAGGGCATCATTATGGTTCTTTCCCTTGGCAGTCAGATCGGCGTCAGAGAAACCAAACCCGTTATCAGCAGTCAAGTTGGCCACACAATCGGTAAATTGATCAGCAGACGTTTCTTGTGGCACATGGGCCGTCTTCAGGAAGGAAATCAGGGCCTTGGCATGGGCCTCTGAACACAACAACAGTGATAGCATAGAGATCTTAGAGGGGGTGTGCCCCAGCTGCTCAACGACATTGAAATCACTCTTCTTGATAATCTTGAGAATCTCTTCTATCTCTTGCTTGGAAGCTTCAACAGTGGTCTTCGGTGCCTCCGTCCGGGCAGGCACATCAGTAGCAATCCCTTTGCCCCGAGCGTCAGATGACTCGGCAGCAGGGGTAAGAACAGGAACTTGGTCAGGAAGGGAAGTGGGCACACTTGTAGGTGTAATAACGAGAGGTCTCTGAATGGCTGGTGGCGCAATATCTGGTGAGAACAGCCTACCACTACGAGTAACCTTGGTAGGCCCGGTGATGTTGCTGACACCGGTACTAGTATCAAACTCTTGTTTTACTCCCATAACATAAACATCTGCCCCATAGTGCCACGGGACAGCCTTGTCAGACTTATAGGGGATGGGCCCCGGAACAGTGATGATGATAGGAGCAATCTTGTGAACAGGCATGATTTTGACAGGCTTCTTTGAGGGAGCCTTAGGGGGGTTGTTGAAAATAGTGACAATAGAAACTTCTTCGGTACGGACAGCAGGAACAACAATCTTCTTGAACAAGATTTCTTTGCTATCCATCAGGTTTTGGACGCCTGACTTTAGCAAAGGACAACCAGCAGGTGAAACAGCACATAGAGGGCAACCTTTACTACATCCTAGAAATAAACCGGCTAGCAACAGGTTCCTCTTGATGGTCAACAGCGGAGTAGCAATATCATCCACATAAGCTACATACCGATCCTCTTCCACAGCATTCACTCCATGCTGGGGCATGGGAGCAGTCACAACATTGGGCCTTTCGGGCGCCTCGAACTGTATTTCCTTAGCGTCAATAAGGTCCTGAACCTTATTCCTCAAAGCCCAACAATCATCAGTAGAATGCCCCGGGCCATCAGAGTGATAAGCGCAGCGGGCGTTGGGGTTGTACTTTGGAGAGGTTATGTTTACAACCTTCGGGGCTTCCTTGACAGTTACTAGATTGGTTGACAGCAGTTGCGGCAGAATCTGAGACAGGGTCATGCTGAGCCGAGTATACTGTCTTTTGGGCCTCTCAACTCTTGGCTGGTTGTATTGCTGAGGAGCAGCAGCAGGCTTTGAAATTACCACCGCGTTAACAGCTTGGCGGCGTTCTGGTTTGTTATGTCTCCTTGGACCATAAACAACACTAGCTTCCTTCTTGAAGGGCTTCTTTTCAGTGCTCGAGGAGGCACCTTTCTGTATCTTCCCCGACTTGATACCAGCTTCTATCCTCTCCCCGGTTAAGATCAGATCCGTAAACCCAGCAGAAGAATTCCCAATCAGATGATTGAAGAATGGACCAGACAGAGTCCCCAAGAACATGTCGACAAGCTCACGGTCAGTCAACGGTGGCTGCACCCTTCCATCCAGGTCTCTCCACTTCTGCGCATACTCCTTAAAACCTTCACCCGTTCCTAGTGACATACCCTGGAGTTGGGTACGCGTAGGAGCGAGGTCGGAATTATACTGATACTACTTATAAAAAGCATTAGCCAAGTCCTCCCAGTTACAAATATTGGTTCCATCCAGCTGATAGAACCATTCGAGTTGAGTCCCTGAAAGACTCTCCTGGAAGAAATGGATCCATAAGTTCTTGTCTGTAGTGTAAGGCTGGATCTTCCTTACATATGATATGAGATGCAGCTTAGGACAGGAAGCCCCTTCGTACTTCACAAAGGCAGGCGCCTTGAACATGTGAGGGATCACCACCCCAGAAGATAAACCTAGATCTCCAAAATCCAATCCAGGCATGCGTTGGATCTCCATAGCATTTAACCGGTCCTCCAGCTGTTTATACCTGTCCTCAGCAGGAGGGTACTGTTCTTCATTGAAATATGTCTCGGTGTCAGAGACCACGGGACTAGGAACCCTTCCATCTTGGTGACTGCCTTCCCCAACAGATGGAGTAGTCCGCTCAGCTTCATTCTGCAGTGTATTCCTGAATCTGCGTCCAGTGTTGAACAACACAGTCCTCTTCTTCTTCTTCTTCTTCAGGAGCAGAGCCTTCAACTCCTGTTGTCCTTGGGCTAAGCTCATGACCAGCTCTTGAAACTGGGCATTCTGGGCCTGGAGGGCCTTGATAGCTTGTTCAGTAGTAGGTTCAGGATTCATGATGATTGCTGAAATAAACAACGAAGGAGATTAAGCAACTTGTAGAAAAAGGGTACCTGTTATGCACATGATGCATGATATGCTATTTATGCAATGCATTCAAGGGTTCGAAAGTTCAAATTCGTTGTAGACAAAAAAAGAACACACTTTTTATTAGGAAATAATTTGTTCAGTACATCAGGGCCTCATGGGCAAAACATTACAAAATAATTAATCCCAAAAGTCACTGCGCATCCTCTTTGGAGCAATATAGGTGTTGAGAGTCTTTTCCTCGTGAAGTAGACGGGTGAGCTCCAAGACCTTCTTCTCACTGGCATGTAGACTGGTTTCAAGAGAATTCTGTTCTTCCTTGAGTTGGACCCAGCTCTTTTGCATTTCTTCCCAAGAAGTTGGCATGTCAGGATGTTGGATGGTGTAGGGCACCTCTCCTTCCACAACTGGCTCTTTGATCACAGGGAGAACATGAGGGTATGGCATCACTCGCTTCTGGGAGCGGGCTCGTACCCACTTGAGATAAGGCTCCAGGGGGATGGAGTTCTTGTGCCCCAGTGTTTTACTATCTATCCTGTTGGGCATGCTCCAAGCTCTGATAAATTTCTGGCGAAGTCCTTGTGCATCGTTGTCGAAGTCAAAAACTATATCAAGGATCAACATGTCATGAGGGCCATCCCTCCGAGCATATCCAAACTGTCTCAAAGCCAGACATGGGTTGTAAGTAATGCCCCCTCTAATTCCAAGTAAAGGAACATTAGGAAACTCTCCGCAACGATCAATGATAGTGACATTCTCTCTGGACCGAGAACACCAATGTATATCAGCATGTGTAAGAGTCATCAATCATTGTGACCATCTCAAACCCCGCTCGTTCTTCAAAACTGATTGTGGAAGGTGCGAAATAAACCACCTTGCCAGGAGAGGAATGCAGCACATGAGAACACCTCTTTTTCTCATGGTTCGAGTGTAACATGAGTGGAGGATGTCCCCGAGCAGCGTAGGTATAGGATTCCTGGACATGAAGATCTTGACGGCATTGATATCTATAAGCTGATCTGGATTCGGGAACAACACCAACCCATAGACAAGGAGTGCCACAACTTCTTCAAAGGCTTGTAGGTCAAGGGAATTCCAACACTCTTGGGCCTTCTCAAACAGGAACTTTGCCAAGAATCCTTTGATACCACTTCTAACTTCCCAATGTCCCTTGATGTCAGATGGTTGTAGGCATAATGCTTTAGCAACCTCTTCAAGTTTTGGTTCCCTTTCCGTACCGTTGTAGGGTAGTTGACTGAGAATGGGAATCTTCAGAAGCTGGGAAAACTCTTCCAAGGTAGGCACCAATTGATAATCCGGAAAAGTAAAACAGTGGTGCAAAGGGTCAAAGAACTGGATGAGAACTTTTATCATATCTTCTTCAATGTTGGTGTTGACCAAGCTGATGAGTCTACCATGCCTTTCACTGAAGGAAGAGTTCTCGGGAATCCTGGATGTAAGCTCCTTAAGCTGAGGAGGGATCCTTACAAGGTTGACCTGAATTGTCTTTCTGCGGATAGTTTCCATGTCCTACAAAACAAGAACAAAGATGAAGATTCGAACCCTTGAAGTGGTTAGGAAATGCATATGATGCTTTATGATGTTATGATAAAAGCAGACCATAAGTATTCACAAAAGGAAAACATGATAAGGCACACAAGTCACACCAGACAGCCCTTAGAGTTTAGGCCAGCATGGGGTCTAGGTACTACCCTCTTGAAGTTGGTGGGCTCAAAAACCTGTCCTATCAAAAGTAACCGGGTTCTAAGGAGCTCAATATCATTGGGTTGTTTTCTGTGTTCATTTTTTTGATTTAGCCACTGAACTGGCGATCAAAATATTCCAAGGAAACAACCCTCAATGAGTGTAGTATCGAGTATCTACCAACTTCGGACTGCACCAAAGTCGGTCATCTCACTACCCCTAAAGAGGCCAGGATGGTCAAGTAAGGTTCCTAAGGTCAGTTGATGCTTCCCGACACCACGCGGCGGCCCCGTACTCTCCTTGACTTGACTCAAGGGTTACCGGTACTCACCAAACTGCCACATCAATGTAGCAAACTGCTTCAACCGTGTCGGTATACCCCGCACAGTTCCCTCACAGTTTGTTGCTACTTTCTAAAAGGTATCCCCCAGATCCGGGTTAGGATCTATGAAACTCCCAAAACAGACCCACCATATTAAAGAAAACAGAGCAAGCAATTGAAAACATAAGAGTGGTCTAATTCCTAAGGTACACCTCACTTATTAGATTCCCCGGCAGAGTCGCTAGTTCTGTGATCAGTGGAAATAGAACTGACTGTTTTTAAGCTGGTTCGCGAAATATCGCGGTAAGCAAGAGTCGCCACCGTCTTTTATGTTCTCCAACATGGAAAGGACAAAAGCACAGCAAAATTCCTTATTCGAGAATGTTTCTCGGTTCGGGAGGTAGATTTATAGAAAGGGAAGGTGTTAGCACCCTTTCTATCCGTGGTTATCCACGGGCTCTTAGGTACTTGCTCTTATGTTTTCAAAATTTGTTTGCTTTTCAAGTGTGTGTGGGTTTTGAAAAAAATTTCGTTTGAAAAATTTCTAAATAACTCTTGTATCTGTCCTCAAGAGTGTATGAAAAATTTGTTTGAAAACTTTTGAAAGTGTTAGTGTGAAAAGTTGTTTTGTTTGTTTTGAAAAGAGCAAGTACCCGGGAGAATCTACCTACTCTAAGGAATTAGGTTGTGTAAGAGTCCTTTAGATAGTGCTATCCCACCATTGAGAGGTAGGTAGCACCATCGTTGGAGTTATTCGGGTCAATTCGATTAAGGGACAATGTGGTCACCAAAGCAATGGTAGGACACCTTAGTGGTAACCCTAATGTCCTAGATCCTTTTATCCGAGGCAACCATTTCGAGGCAAATGGATCTTTAGACAAAGGGCGACCTCTAAGACACCCTATACTTGATGACCACGTTCGAGGCAACCAGTGAGGCGTACCCTAAGAGTGGCATGTGCATGTGTATTGAATTCAGTTTATGTTTATCTTTGAACATGTTATTTGTGAGCTACAGATTAATTTTATTGTTCATACATTCTTGCAGGCATATTAACAGTTAGGAGTGCGGAAAATAAATTGCAGAAATGTAAATCTAACTATTACAAGGCGCGGGTCTATACATCGCCAAAAACAAAACAAAAAACCCGTTTGGAAAATAAAGTGCGAGAATTTAAAGGAAAGCAATAAAGTTCTAATTAATTATTACACTTCCTGAGCAGATACAAAAATATAAATTAAAAAAATAAATACGCGCGCGAGAGATTGAATCGGGACGTCCTAAGGGTTTTGACCCTTTTTGAGAAAGAATGAGATTGTCCTTTTTTGCAATTAATTAAAAAATTAAGCTAATTTACTAATTAATTAATTTATTTAAAAAGTGTTTTTGTATTTTTTATGTTTTTAATGAAAATAAAAATAAGGATTTAAAAGTCAAAAGAAAAAAAAACCAAGTTCTGAATTTATTTTAGTTATTAAGAAAAAGATTAAAGTTGCCTATTTAAACTAATTAATTAATTATAATTTATTTACAAAAAAATAATATGAAATTAATAAATAATAATAATATTAGTTTTTTTTTATTGTGAAAAATGTTAATTGGTTAATTAAATAATTAATAAAACTAATAATTAATAAAAGGGAAATTATAAAAGAAAATAAAATAAAAAAGAGAAAAAGGAAAAGAAAATAAGAACCCAGGGGGTGTTGGACCCTTAGGGAGGTGAATCTGGAAATTCTGAGGCCCAAGAACACCAAGCCTTTGTTGACTTTCATAATCAAGCGCCTGTTGGTTGACTGGGGAATATAGTGTTCATCACTTTTTGGCCTTTGGATTGATGATCATGGCTACTAGGCATGTGGAGCGCTGAAGGTTCATGGTGGAATTCTCTTGGAAGCCTGCACATAAGTATGTAAAGAAAAAAAACATGGAAATTATGGGGGACCTTGGATTCGAACCCAAGTCCCAAAGGACTATGCACAAGCGCTTTAGCCACTGAGCCAATTGTCTCAATTGTTATAAAAATAATAAGCGAATAATATATTGGTGAACCAAAATAATGCCTGAGAAAAAAAATAAAACGCGCTATTTTTTGAAACGGACAAATCAGAGGGAGACGCGTCAGCGTCTTCTTCGTTTGTTACTGGTTTTTTACCTGCGGATTTCTATCTGCAGGAAGCTTCGCAGGCCTTTCCTAAAACCATCCCTAGGCTTCAGAAATTCCATCTAAACCCATGGTTGTGATCGCCCATGTCTCCTGATCACGTTGATGCTTATGGTTCGTCCCAATTTCACCTGTAGACAAAATACCTAAAAACAAAGCAAACAAACCCTAGGCACGGGTATTGTCATACGAAGCCTAAAAATGAAATTGAATATAGCAGTTGCATTGGAAATCAGGCATGGAGTATGAATATGCTATTATTTTCCAGAAAAAATGCAAGAATGGAGAAACACGACTCCATGTTCAGAGGTGATTTCGTGAGTACTTACAGCGCTATTCAGTGGACCTTAGGACGCGTTTGTGGTTGCTTTGGCTTCAGGGGGTGGCAAGGAAGAAGGCCACGTGCTTGCTTTGATCTGGAAATGCCTGTAACACAGTTTTTGATCTCTCACTTTTTGACAAATTTTGAGATTTTGCTCTGGCCGTTTGTGCACACTCTAGGTCGTGAATCCTGTTGCTAGTGCTTGCATATGTAGGTATGAATGAAATTAGGTCACATTATGAGCTTGTATCCTTGTGCAATTAAGTTTGGGATTCTTGGTTTACCACCATTAAAGAACATTCCATACTTGGTTCAAATTTTGAATTTTATGCATAAATAAGCTTGGCACGATTTTGGCAGCTAGCATATGACACTTAAAAGTCATTCAAACCACAAAGATGCCATTTAATTAATTTTTAGATTTTATTTGAATTTTTATGGATTTAAAATGAATTAAATCAATAAAAATTAAATAAAATAGAAAAATAATTATTTGGTCTTGAAATTGATCATGGGACACGTGGGTGGCATGACAAAGCTGAATCAAGTGGAAGAAAGTGGGCCCTTTTGTCAAAAATTGAAGTTTCAAGGATAGTTGACTTTTGCCATTTCACAAAAATTTCCCAACTTCTCCAATGCATATCTTGCTCAATTTTGATCACATGAACATGTACTTGGACATTTTGGAAAGGTCTTGAAGTCCTCTAACCAATTCCTTTGGTCCCATGTCATTTGGATTTAACAATCTCAAGTTATGGTCTTTGACTTAAAATGCCTTTTTGTTGACTTTTGAAAATGACATATAATGTTGAGATTGATAACTTTTTGTGAGAGCATTTCTTGGACTTGGAATGTGAAGATGAGTTGTAGGAAATGTCATCCCCTTCAAAATGAGCATTGGATGGGATTTTTCTGATGAACCATGAAAAAGTTATGCCTTGGTCAAGTTACAGTTGACTTTTCAACTGTCCAAAAATGGAAACTTTTGCATCTTGATGGTTTTAGAGCCATTCTTGTGGAATCATGATCAAGACTTGATAAAATGATGATTGTGGCTTCAAAATAAGATGTTGACCAAATTTTTTGACTTTTGACTGCAAAATGACCATTTTACCCCTACAGTTGATTGTGAAGCAATTAGGGCTTTTGACTGTGCAACTTGATGCTATGAGTCTTGAAACTTGGCATGTAGATGCTTGACAATGTATATAGGCATATGGGGCTTGATTGGACCCTTGAAAACCTCAACTTCCTTGAAGGAACCAAAACCCTAATTTTGACTGGCTTAGGAGATGTTTGACTGTGCAACCCTTTGACCCATTTGAAGATTGATCTTGACAAATCTTGAAGAATATGGGAGGGCAAATTTTGGGGTACAACATTGAGGAAGATCTGTTTGTTGCCACTGTGGATGAACAGATAACTCCATTCCTGACCATCAAGTTGAATTTGTTGAAGGCTGGTATATTTCCAAGATGTGACAAAAATTGCCATATTTGCCTATCCTCATCATTTGACTGCCCTATGTTGAAGAAAGGTATCCAACAACTGATTGATAATCAAGAAATTTTGTTTGAGAAAGCTCTTATTTCACCCGTTCCAATTAAAGAAGTTTCTATAATAACCATCTACGCCAATCCTTCCAGGGTCCCTAAAAGACCCGTTAGGATTACATCTGCTCTAATGACTTCTCCGTTGAAGATAACAATGCCCGGGCCATCCCCGTACAAATCAGATAAAATGGTACCATGGAATTATGGTGGAGAAATCTACTACCATGGTGTCAAATAGATTGAACAGACTGCCGAAGAAGAATGCTCCGAGGAGGACAATTCTGACATCAGTAACATTGCCGGAACAAGAAAAATTACCCGTGGTGGAAGAATTTTCTCTCCAGAGATTTCCCCTCCAAAGGCAGTCTTTGGAACCGTGGCCGTTCCGAATATTACATTTGTACCTGTGATTGTGCCTGCAAGTGTACCTACCAACAAAGAAGACAATACAATTCCTATCCCTACTTCCACTGCTGAGAATAAAGGAAAGAATGTTCAAGAGGAGCTTGTCCTGACGAAGGCTCAATCACTAGCTATTCCTGAAACATCCAAGAAGGAGATGGAAGAAATCCCGAGGATCATTAAGAAAAGTGATTATGATGTGGTTGAACAACTGGGGCAGACCCCCTCCAAAATCTCTATGTTAGTATTGCTGCTTTGCCCTGAGGCACATGCTAAAGCTTTAGTAAAATTTCTGAAGATGGCCCATGTGCCGCAACAGACGTATGCGGATCAATTCTAAGAGTGTGTGGCCAATTTGACAGCTGACAATGGCATGGGTTTCTCTGATGCAGACTTGACCGCCAAAGGAAGAAAACACAATGACGCACTACATGTCTCAGTGGAGTGTAGAGGAACGACCCTAGCCCATGTTTTGGTTGATACTGGTTCATCTCTGAACGTCTTGCCAAAGAAAGCCCTTGATAGGTTGGATTGTGAGGGGCTGACTTTAGAAGCCAGCAAAATAATTGTCAGAGCATTTAATGGCTCTAAAAGGATGGTCCATGGGGAGGTGGACATCCCGATCAAGGTGGGTACTCAGACCTTCAATTCAACATTCTACGTGATGGACATCCGTCCTTCTTACTCGTGTCTGTTGGGACGCCCCTGGATTCACAATGTCAGTGTTGTCACCTCCACTTTGCATCAGATGCTGAAGTATCCCGTCCAAGGGAAGATCATAACTGTCCATGGGGAAGAGGAATACATGATTAGTCATCTGAATTCTTTTCGATATGTAGAATTGGATGGCGAATTCATTTAAACCCCTTTCCAACATTTTGAAGAAGTCTCTCAGGAAATAACGGCGACCAAGGCGGTATCCTCAGCTCCTATCATCACAAGACCTCCACCTCGGATGTCGTCTCTAAAGGATGCAAAGGCAGTAGTGGAAGAAGGTGGAAGCACCATCTAGAGGCAGCTTCCAGACATCCCTTACAAATCAGACAAATTTGGCTTGGGGTTTACCTCAACTGCTCAGAAGGATATGCGCCGCGCCCGTGCTGGAGGGCCACCTGTGAAGATCAGCCACCAAGGGGTTAATGCACTAGAGGACAGTGAAGAAGATGGCAGCCTGGAAGACTGGATATTTCCTACTGTCAGCGGAGGACTGTGCAACTGGGAAGCCAAAGACTTCATTCCAATTACTTTCATATTGCAGTAATTTATCTGTTACATTTATGTTGGATTTTTAATAATTCACAAATAATTCGTACTTTTTCAACCTTGTGTCTTACCTGAGGCACAACGGTCCATTTGTAAGGGTTCTTATTTCATTTTCATATGTCACTTAATGAATCATGGACGCTTTTTCATATATAATCCTTTTGTGCTCATTGTCTTTCTTTTACATTTTATTGTTTTAAAGATGGCTATACCCGTACGCACACCCACACTCACAAATGCAGATACCCTTCCACTCCGGATCCCATGGGTAACGATACTGCTATAGCCTTCAGTGACTCTGAAGATCTGATCTACCAAGCCGAATACGAAGGTGGGGAAGATTGTGAGGTGCCAAGGGAATTGGCCAGACTACTACAACAAGAGGAAAGAGCTATTTAACCTCATGAGGAGCTATTGGATACGATCAACTTGGGTATTGAGGAAGATAAAAGGGAAATCAGAGTGGGTGCCAATCTAGAGCTGAGTGTCAAGGAGCGCCTAATTCAGCTATTGCATGCTTATGTTGAGATCTTTTCTTGGTCATACGAAGACATGCCGGGACTCGATACAGACATTGTGGTACATCGTCTACCCATAAGAGAATAATGTCCACCAATGAAACAAAAAGTCCGCGGCATGAGACCAGACATGTCAGAGAAGATCAAAGCAGAAGTTATGAAGCAGTTCAATGCTGGGTTTCTGGCTGTTACTTCCTATCCATAATGGGTTGCTAACATTGTTCCCATGCCTAAAAAGGACGGAAACGTAAGAATGTGCGTGGATTATAGAGATTTAAACAGGTCCAGCCCTAAAGATGATTTTTCACTTCCGCACATTGACATCCTGGTTGACAATACAGCTCAGCACAAAGTATTTTCTTTCATGGACGGATTCTCAGGCTATAACCAGATGAAAATGGAACCTGAGGACATGGAGAAAACTACATTTGTCACACAATGGGGTACGTTCTACTACAAAGTGATGTCATTTGGACTAAAGAATGCAGGGGCAACCTATCAACGCGCCATGGTAGCTTTGTTTCATGATATGATACAACATGAGATAGAGGTCTACGTAGATGACATGATAGCCCGATCACAAACTGAAGAAGAACACCTTGATCACTTGCAAAAGCTATTTGTCAGGTTGAAGGAGTACAAACTAAGGTTGAACCCAAACAAGTGCACATTCGGAGTTCGGTCCAGTAAGCTCTTAGGTTTCATTGTCAGCAACAAAGGCATTGAGGTTGATCCTGCCAAAGTAAAAGCTATACAAGAAATGCCTGCTCCTCGCACTGAGAAGGAAGTCAGAGGATTCTTGGGACGCCTAAACTACATTGCTAGGTTCATTTCTCACCTAACATCTACTTGTGAGCCAATCTTCAAGCTGTTGAAGAAAGATCAGGTAGTTAGGTGGAATGATGACTGTCAGATTGCTTTCGATAAAATCAAGGAGTATTTACAAGAGCCTCCTGTCTTGATGCCACCAGTCGAGGGAAGACCGCTAATCATGTATCTGACTGTTTTAGAAAACTCAATGGGGTGCATATTAGGGCAGCATGACGAGTTTGGCCGAAAAGAGCATGCCATTTATTACTTGAGCAAACAATTTACCGACTGTGAAACCAGATATTCACTGCTCGAGAAAACTTGTTGCGC
Source organism: Vicia faba (assembly GCA_948472305.1). Classification (NCBI taxonomy): domain Eukaryota; kingdom Viridiplantae; phylum Streptophyta; class Magnoliopsida; order Fabales; family Fabaceae; genus Vicia; species Vicia faba. The sequence continues at coordinate 1,332,541,976 of OX451739.1, forward strand.
TCTGGTATGGGCTGCTCGCCGGCTAAGACAGTATATGTTGACTCATACCACTTTGTTGATATCTAAGATGGATCCGATAAAATACATCTTCGAGAAGCCTGCTTTATCTGGAAGGATAGCTAGATGGAAGATGATCCTAACAGAATATGACATACAGTACACGACCCAAAAAGATATAAAGGGAAGTGTGCTAGTTTATCATCTTGCTCATCAAGCTGAAGAATATTATCTATCCATGAAGTTTGACTTCCCTGACGAAGACATCATGACAGTGGATAATTGTGAAAGAATCAGACCATATGACGGACCTGAACAAGGATCCCGATGGACCCTGTACTTTTATGGGGCATCCAACGCACTTGGTAACGGTATCGGTGATGTACTTATATATCCAGAAGGATGCCATACTCCTTTTACCTCCAGACTTTGCTTCAACTGTACGAACAACATGGCAGAGTACGAAGCATGCATCTTTGGTCTCAAGGCTGCCATAGACCTGGGAATCAAATCGTTGATTGTGTTTGGGGATTCAGCTTTGTTCATCAGTCAGATCAAAGGAGAATGGGACACTAAGCATCCTAAACTTATCCCTTATAAAGAACATGTTTTGACATTGTTACCACATTTCGAGCAGATTACCTTCGAGCATTTCCCGCGAGAAGAAAATCAGCTAGCAGATGCTCTAGCTACAATGTCATCCATGTTTAAACTTAATTGGGATAAGGAGGCTCCCCATATCACCATTGAACAGATGGACGAACATGCACACTGTCATGAGATTAATACCGAAGAAGTAGTGGACCAGCCTTGGTTTCATGAAGTCAAAAGGTATCTCGAGGCTCAAGAATATCTAGAAGGAGCTTCAGTCAATGACAAAAAGTTCTTAAGGAGATTCTCAACTAATTTCTTCCTAAGTAATGGCATCCTGTACAAACGCAATCATGACTCTATTCTGCTCCGTTGTGTGGATAAGGCTGAGGCTGAAAGGATTATGGCTGATTTGCATGAAGGTACCTTCGGCACTCACTCTAGCGAGCATACGATGGCGAAGAAAATTCTACGGGCAGGCTATTATTGGTCTACCACGGAAGCAGATTGCTATCGATACTCCCAGACCTGTCATAAGTGTCAAATCTATGCAGACAAGGTGCACGTGCATCTGGTTCCTCTAAATGTCTTAACAACTCCTTGGCCCTTTTCTATGTGGGGAATTGACATGATTGGGGAGATCAAGCCTACAGCCTCCAATGGACACCGCTTCATTCTAGTGGCCATTGATTATTTCACAAAATGGGTTGAAGCAGCTTCCTTCACACCAGTTACTAAGAATGTTGTTGCCCTCTTCATCAAGCAGAATCTCATTTGCCGGTACGGTATCCCAGAAAGGATCATCATTGATAACGGTACAAACCTTAACAATACTATGATCACCTCCTTGTGCAAGCAGTTCAAGATTCAACATCACAATTCATCCCCCTATCAGCCAAAGATGAATGGTGCAGTTGAAGTTGCTAACAAAAACATCAAAAAGATCATACAGAAAATGATAGTCACCTACAAGGACTGGCATGAGATGCTACCGTTTGCTCTCCGCGGGTACCGTACCAAGGCTCGTACATCAACTGGGACAACACCTTATTCTTTGGTTTATGGAATGGAGGCCGTTTTACCTATTGAGGTTCAGATCCCCTCTTTAAGAATCATGGAGGATGCAGGGTTGAGTGATGACGATTAGATCCAAAACCGACTTGATCAGTTGAACTTAATTGATGAAAAAAGACTTACTGTTGTTTTCCATGGTCAGACGTATCAAAAATGGATGATCAAGGCTTTCAACAAGAAAGTCAGACGCCAAGTGTATCAAGTTGGAGACCTAGTGATCAAGCGCATCATCTTTCCACAAAGTGATCCATGGGGCAAATGGACTCCTACCTATGAAGGACCATTTGTAATCAAGAACATCTTTTCTGGTGGGGAAATGATCCTAACCACCATGGACGGAGACGACCTGCCACACCCTGCGAATGCAGACATAGTCAAAAAATACTACACATAAGAGACCCGCTAGGTTGACACACCTAGGCAAAACAAGGGCATCTCGGTGAACCAAAAAGGTTCGGGCAAAAATTAGGGATAAAAATAAAAAAATATGTACACCCGGTAAGTTAAAAACCCGAAAGGGAGACTTGGGCAAAAAAGGGTTTCCCGGTGAATCGAAAACCCAAAAGGGCGGTTCAGGCAAAAGTTAGGGAATTAAAGCGTATGACTATGTCTCGTCGGATCACTTTGAAGACAATCTCTTCACTGACAAACTATGAACTTCTGATCAATCCAATCATGTTCAGACGAAGCAACAAATGGACAAGATATTCGGAGATACGAAGGCTATAGCAGAATGGGAACCCCATGGGATTTTTTACACATAGCTATCTTTCTTTGTAAAAATTTTTCTCATTTTTATAACACCGCCCTCTTACTAGGATATTTGTCTCCTTTGTACAAAATACTTACTCAAAGTTAATACAAAGATATCTCTTTCAAAGTACAGAAAACTATTTTCTTTTTTTCTTTACACTTGTGTTTATTTGCAAAAAATTTCAATGATTCGTTAATGAACATATGCATTTGAACATAATTACTGTTTACAAATAAACAGAATGAAAAAGAACGATTACTGACAGGTTGAAAGGATAGTAAAACGTCTTTAGGCTATTCCATGAACAATCCCTACAGTATGTCAATGAGATCCCCAATGCAGCCAAAACTTCCAACTACAGATCCCCAGCGGAGCCGAAATTTCCAACTATCAATCCCCATAAGAAACCATCCGGTTTCTCCAAATTCCCCAGCAAGTTATCTTGAAGCCTAAAAACCAATCGGACAATAATTTATGATAACTCCCCAGTAGAGTGGCAGACAACCCAAACTCCTGAACCTACTTCCCAGCAGGATAGCTTTCTTTCCCACAGAGTTTTCATTTCTCCCCAACAGAATGAAGATTCTCATTCTTATTTCCCAGCAGAAATCATCAAAGTTCTCTGGATTCCCCAAGCAAATTACTCAAGTAGTATTTGGCATTACTCTCACAGTGGAATTCAAGACATGAAGGATCCCTATATCCCCAGAGAAGTCGCCAAGGATTTCTTATCCTCATCATTCAAGGATTTATTTTCCCCGGCAGCAGTCAAGGATTTATTTTCCTCAGCAAAACAGCTAATCAGCTTACATGCGCATACATTACATTCATATATCATAAACATTGATAAAGCACATTTATTGCATCATACATTTCATGCAACATAACTTTGTGTTTCTTCTAACATTTTACCCTTTTCAGGATAAGATTAACAGCTATCATTAACAATGATCAAAGATTTCAGATACAATACAGATACGCTCCAGATACGGAAGCCATTCTGATACTTATTCAAATTTCAACTACAGATACAATACAGATACGCTCCAGACAAGGATGCCATTCTGATACTCATCTCAACATCTTTTAGATTCAAGTACTGATACACTCCAGACACGGAAGTCATTCTGTCACTTTTTCAGATCTTAGTTCAGATACGCTCCAGACACGGTTGCCATTCTGTTACTTATTCAGATTTCAGATTCTAGATACAGTACAGATACACTCCAGACACGGAAGTAACTCTGTTACTCATTCAGATTCAAGCTCGGATACACTCCAGACACGGACGTTATTCCATTGCTCGTACAGATTCAATCTCCAGATACAGTTCAGATACGTTCCAGATACGGACACCATTCTGATACTCATTCTTTTGACATACAACTTGCAATTCAACAAACACTCTTGGATGGCATCTACAAGCCCATATCCAACAAGATTCTATCACATCTCCAAATGGCATCTTTAAGCCCATTCCCTCAACTACACTTTGTCGAGTGCAAATTTATGGGCACTCTAGTGTCCAATCATCTTTTACCTTCGAGTCACGAACGGCAAAACTCGCCAATCTAAGTTCAGGTTTAAGAAGATTGAACAGGGGCAACTGTTGTACCCCAAAATTTTCCCTCTCATTTATCAAGACTTTCCTCACAAAACTTCTTGGACTCAAGACAAGATTAGGGTTTGGTCAACTCAAGACACCTCATCTTGCACTAATAACCTAAAATTAGGGTTTGATTTTGCACAAGGATTTTTGGACCACCAATGCTCCATGTGACTTTCATACACCATTTTGGACCCCTAAGATTGCTCATGTTAAGTTTCAAGCCTTGAATCACATTTTTGCTCAATCAATTGGATAGTTGACCTAAAAATCAGCTGTATTGGGTAAAAAGTCAACCATGGCCAATTTACAGTCAAACTTCATAATTTTTTATTCACAACAACATTTTAGACTCATATGTATCATTTTATCAAGTTTGTATCACAACTCCTCAAGAAATTTGATCAAATCATCAAAAGGGCAAAATGGTCAAAATTAGGGTTTTGACTGAGAAAGGGAAATTTCTGATTTTTAACCTAGCCAATGACCAATTTAGTTCAAACATGTTTTCAAGGGTTCAATGGCATCATTTTGACCTAATCACATGGTTCAAAAGATCTCAACTTCATTGGATTGACAGATGAATTTTGCAGTCAACTGATCAAAAGTCAACTATACACTGAAAAGTCAAACTCTGACTTTTTGGTCAAAATCAAGTGCCAAGGGTCATAATCCATCAAGATATGTCAAAATATGAAACTTGTTCACCAAGAAAACCAATTTTTAAAATTAGGGTTTTGAATTTGAAAAATTTCATAACTTAGAATTTTTCTAAGTATGGAAATTTTCTTATTTTTCCCAACTTTCCACCACTTTTTCACCATGATGAAATTTGATTCAAAGAAAACTTCCAACATGGAAGTTTTAGTCCTACATGAAATCTACAACTTTGCTTCACAAACGTTTCCCAAAATATGCTTGGATCTCAAGTTATGAATTTGTGAATATAGGTCCATGAACTAAATAACTTAGTGAAAATTTGCCCTAATTTAGGCAGGTATTTGACCCAACTTCATGGACGTTTTTCACCTAGTTCCAAGAGGTATCTCAAAATTCATTTCAAATATGGATTATATAGCACATTGAAAGATTTCCAAAATGTCCAAGAACTCTCCAAGATCATTTGTGAGCAAGGAGAATCGAAGAAGGGAAGTTGGCATTTTCTCACTTTTGTTCATGTCATTTTTACAAAGCATCAAGTTGCAAATCAGATCTTTGATGTTTGAATCTTTCTTTGCAGGTCCTAAACTCATTCTACACTCCATAGTTAAATTCAAACTCATAAGTTAAAGGCTTTATTTTCACTTTTGAAGCATTGTACAAGATACATTTCCATTTTTGGCCAAAAGTGCACAATGTCATTTCCATAAAGTGCAACTTTTGCAATTTTGTCCATCTTGAGCTTTGGACATGTCCCTTTGATGCAAACAATTTCCACATGTCTCAAGCTATGTATAACAACTCTTATCATCCCTTGAGGTAGCCAGTACAAGCATGTTGCGTTTGTCATTTCACTTTGCTTAAAATGCAAGAAAAGTTGCAAAAGGTGCTAGAACTGGTACAGCTAGTAAGGGTTGACCTTTGTGTCATTTATATATAAATATACCAACTCATTAAAATGCTAAGGACGCTTGCTTGACATTTGAAACTCTCTCAAACACAAAAACACCAAATTTCTGCCCAAACTAAGAGTTGTTGCAAAATCATAGCCATTTCATTTTTGGCTCGTGTGTTTTGTGGCTTGACATTTGAAGCACCTCATACACATCATATCAAAGCTATCCAAGCCCTTATCTTGGCTCTATAAGCTCTGTTTCAGCCATTGCCATTTTCAAACTTGGAGCTTGCAACTTGACTTGTGCAGAGACATTTGGCCATCCACAAAGCAAGCTAGGCATTGGAATAGCTTGAAGGAAGTTCAAGGAAGCTCACACGATCCTCAGGCCTCCATCAAAGTCCCTACATTGCTCTACCCAAGTCCAACTATATGAGGTATTTTCAAAACTCTATCTCTCTATTTAGTCATCCTCAAGCCACGATTTGTGAAGAAAAGATGTAGTCTATAACATGGTGAAGCTGCACATATGCATACTTTTCATTTATATTAACTGAGCTGAGAGAATTTGAAGTTTAAAAATACTGAAATTTCTAAGTCACGAATTAGGGCTGACAAAATTCTCTCTGATCTTTGAGATTTAGGTCACAAATTTTATATGGTTGAAATCGTGAGATTAAATGCCACAAGTTTCATGTTATAAGTTTTTGTTTTTGTGCAAGCATTTGAGAGTTACAGGTTTGAAGGTAAACGCGCACGCAGGACATTGCTGGAGGACAGGGACGATGGTTCTGGGCCTTTGGCGCCTTGGGCCTTCTGTTTTTGATGTTCACACCCCCTGACAACTATTTGCACCCTCTGACTTGTTTTGTATATTTTTTCATATTTTCTTCATATTTTCACATTTATGGCTTTTGATTATTTTTTCTGAGCATTAAAAAAATCTTTAAAATAATTAATTAATTTTTTCCAATTTTTATTATATTTTTTATTATTTTTTCACATAAAAATAGTTTAAAGAACTTATTTTCTTAAATAAAATTGTAAATACATTTAAAAATATTATACATTTTATTATATTATTTATAGTCATAAATAATTATTTTCAATACATATTTTAATTTTTAATATTGACATATAATATTATTTATTATTTCTTGTACAAAAAATGGACAAAATAATATTAGGAAAACTTTATTTTCTTTTAATAAAAAATTAGGGTTTCACCCCTTTCCAAAAATAATAATATTTTTTCTCTTATTTCTAGGGTTTAAATAAATTATTTTCTCATACATTAAACAAATACAAAACATTTTTTAACATGAATACATTTGCATTGCATTTTAATATTTGTATATTTATTTAATGCGCACAATATTCAATTGGGTTGTAATAGTATTTTTAGGTTTATATTTGTGCAATATCCCTATTCAAAAACTGGTATCCCTCCTCCCATGATAATTGTTGTAATAGCTTAGTTTACATTTACGCAATTTATTGCTTTCATATACCATGTTTAGTAAACTAGGGTTTGCATGACAAGACCAAAAACAAAACAAATAGAAAAGACCTAATCCAAGACAAATCAAAAGCATGTAAAGTGACACACTTTGCACACAATCACCCTTAGGGTTTCATCCACTTGGTTGCCTAAAATAAAATGGCCATGTTACGCATGCGAAGTATCTTGGCAAAACAAAATAAAAATAAGATCATAGTCCCTCGATGACGCTATCAAAAGGTTGCCTAAAAAAATGATCTTAGTCCCTCCAAACATGCTAAGAGACTTGGAAACATTGCTATCATGGTCATACGATGACCCACGCCCGTCCCGTTAACATCCAAAGATAGGGTTGCTTACCAAATCAATGGTAAGTCAACAATGTCAAAGGAATGAAAATGCACAAGAAAGACATTTGAGTAGGTAGATAGCTTCTAAGTTACTTGCTCCATTTCAAAACAATCCTTGCTATTTTCAAAAACAAACACACACACATTTTCAAAACACTTTACAAAACATTGAAACATTTTTTAAAAGACAAACATCTTTGTATACATTCTTACGAACGAGAATCATTACAAAGATTTCCTAAATGATGGCCTCTTTTTAAAATACTTTCAAAACCACACCAAACACAAAGCACCATTTCAAACAATTTCAAAAGCAAAGCAAGTGATCTAAGCAAGTAACTAAGAACCCATGAAAAACCATGGATGAAAAGGGTGCTATCACCTTCCCTTTTCATAATCTACCCCCCGAACTCAAGAAAATATCTCAAAGGTCTTTCCTGTGCTTTTTTACATTTCCTTTTGGATAAAATAAAAGTCGGTAGCGACTCTTGCTAACCGCGACATTTGCAACGAAATGCAAAACCTCAAGTCAGTTCTCCCACCGTATCACACATATGATGAAAAATAAGCCACTAAAAGTAAAATGAAAACGAAATTTTTTGGGGTGAAACATTATGCTGAGCAAATACCTTAAGGGCAGGATCTATTTCCAGATGATGACAATCTATTTTAGGATCTAATTCGGGTATCTCTGATGCGCTCCAAGCGAAAAAGTCTGCATTTTCCTTCAAGCGAGCTTCGAGATGTCTCTTCACCAGGTCGGGGAGCTCAGCGCCAATTCTGAATCTTCTAGAGGGGTCGCTTTTGAGGGGGATAACTTTAAACTCCCCATCTGGAATTGGTTGCATCGGGTATGCAGGCTCTTCACTTCTTGTTGACGAGGAGGGACCTTCAGTTTCTATCATGGGCTCTTTCCATGTCTTCTTCTGCTCTTTGAGATCCTTTTTTGTAAATCGGTTATCCAAGTCAACCGTGTCGATGTGTGGTAGCGACTTCGACTCCTCAAAGCTGCTGGGGAGAGTGGGATTACTGGCTGCCCAGGGTTGAGTGCTGATGGAGCTCAAACCTTTGGCAACTGCTTCGAAACACCTTCTTGCAGCTTGGAAATCCCTGTGGATAGTAGGGACCAGTCCCTCTGTGGTGTAGTAATTTGTTTTCATGTGCACAGTAGAGGGCACCGCTATCAGCTCAGCCAAAGTGGGTTCCCAAAGATGCATTGGTAGAGTGACGGACAATCTACTACCAGAAATTGGGTCTTGATGGCTCTAGCTGTTTCACATGCCCTGAAGGTGATGATCAGCTCGACATATCCCTAGGGTTTGGTGACAAAAATGTTAAATCGCTAGAGATCCAAGCCCACGTAAGGGGTTAGATGGGTCTTGTTCAGCTACAGATTGTTGAACAGTTGGGTGTATATTATGTCCACCGAGCTACCTTGGTCGACCAAGATATGCCAGACGTGAAAGTTCACCTTGCACGCTCGAACGAGCAAGGAGATGCTGGAGTTTGGAACTCTTCCTGACAGTTCATCTCGATAGAACGCGATGGGGTGGGAGTCTACTTTGAATTTTTCAAGGGTGGAGCTCATGTCAGAGTTGGCTTCTATCAGTTACTCGAGCCTCCTCGTTACCGAGCCACCGTGCACTTGTTGAATCCCTCATCAGAGATGACCATTGTTGCTGGGAAGGATTCCTAAGGGTTGTGCGACGAGAAGTACAGGGGGACTTCTTCCATGTGGGGAAGTGGAAATCCTCTGGCCTGGTGATGCCTATGGCGACGAGTATGAGAGATTTGTTAGGGGAGGGATTTTCTTCCTCGGCCTTCTTTAATTTGAGAGCGTCTTCCCGGGGAGTATCTTTGGAAATGGCAACTAGAATGAAACGGTGACCATTGGAAAAAGTTAGCTCGTTTCGGCCAATCATGTCAATTCCCCACATAGTAAAGGGCCAAGGAGATGTCATGACATTCAGAGGTGCTGGTGGCACGTTCATTTTATCTACATAGATCTGGCATTTGTGGCAAGCTCTGACATGATGAAAACAATCATCTTCCACAGTGGTCCATTAATATCATGCCCTCAAGATTTTCTTAGTTATGGTGTGACCATTAGAATCTATTTTGAAGGAACCCTCGTGTACCTCTTTTATGATCTTAGTTGCTTTGTGTCTATCCATGCATCTGAGAAACACTGAATCATAATTTATTTTGTAGAGAATTTTTCCGCTGAGGAGGAATTTGGATGATAGTTTCTATAAAGTCTTTTTATCAGTTGTGGAAATCCCTTCTGGATATTCTTGTATTTCAAGGAACCTTTGAATGTCGTAGTACCAAGGTTCATTGTTTCCAGTCCTTTCCAACTCAAGGTAGTAAGCTAGTTCATTCAAACGTTCAATTCTGATGCTATGTGCTTCATTGCCCCATGTGACTTTGAGCATGGAAGACAAGGTGGCCAAGGCATCGGCCATTTGATTCTCCTCTCTCAGGATATGGTTGAAGGTGATTTCATCAAATTAGGGAATTAGTTGCATGACATGTTCTCTGTAGGTGATCAAATTGGGGTGACGTGTCTCCCGATCTCTGTTGATTTGGAAGATTACCAAGGCTGAATCTCCATATACCTCTAGATTCTTGATTTTTAAGTTAATGGTTTCTTCCAAACCGAAGATGCAAGCTTCATACTCTGCAACATTGTTGGTGGCATCAAAACAAATTCATGTTATGAACGAAAGGTGAAAACCTGTAGGGGAAGTAATGATTGCTCCAATGTCGTGTCCCAAAGCATTCGAGGCACCATCAAACATGAGCATCCATCACGCTCCTGGTTCAGGTCCTTCTTCTGTATCAAATACTCCCATAATATCTTCATCTGGAAAGTCGAATTTCATGGGTTGATAATCATCCATTGGTTGGTGGGCAAGATAATCTGATAATACACTACCCTTAATTGCTTTTTAGGTAACATGTTGGATGTCATATTTTGTTAACACCATTTTCCAACGAGTAACTCTTCCTGTTAAAGATGGATTTTCAAATATGTACTTAATCAGGTCCATCTTGGATATCAAGAACGTTTTATGTGTCAACATGTATTGCCTCAAGCATTTGACGGCCCATGCAAGTGCACAACACATTTTCTCGAGCAACGAATATCTTGTTTGTAGTGAGTGAACTTTTTACTCAGATAGGAAATTGCATGCTCTTTTCTTCCTGTTTTGTCATGTTGACCAAGTGCACAGCCCATAGAATTGTCAAAGGATTGTCAGGTACATAATCAAAGGCCTTCATGGTACTAGAGGTATGAGAATTAAAGGTTCTTGAAAATATTTCTTGATCCTATCAAAGGCGTGTTTTCAATTTTCATTCCATTCCACGACTTGGTCCTTTCCTAACAACTTGAAGATTGGCTCACATGTAGCTGTTAAGTGAGAATTGAATATGTCGATGTAGTTTAATCTTCCTATAAACCTGCAGACCTCTTTCTTTGTCCTTGGCTTGGGCAACTCTTGTATTGCTTTTATATTTGCAAGATCGACCTAAATTCCTTGTTGACTTACTATGAAACCCAAAAGTTTTCCAGATCATACCCCAAAGGTGCATTTGTTTGGGTTCAAACTCAATCGGAATTTTCTTAGCCTTTCAAATAGTTTCTGCAGGTGTATCAAATGCTCCTCCTCAGTTTGGGACTTTGAAATCATGTCATCGACATAAACCTCAATCTCTTTGTGAATCATGTCATGGAAAAGAGTCACCATGGAACATTGATATGTTGCGCCAACATTTTTTAGATTAAATGGAATCATGTTGTAGCAAAAGGTGCCCCAATGGGTAATGAAAGTAGTTTTCTCCATATCTTCTGGGGCCATTTTGATTTAGTTGTATTCAGAGAAATTATCCATGAAGGAGAATACCTTTGAATGAGCGATGTTGTCAAACATAATGTCAATGTATGGAAGCGGAAAAGAATCTTTAAGACTCACTTTGTTTAAATCTCTATAATCAACACACATTCGTACCTTTTTGTCCCTTTTCGGGACACACACACAATGTTTTCAACCCATGGAGGATATTTGATTCCCTTTAGGAAACCTGCATTGAATTTCTTCTGAACTTCTTTAATTTTCATGGACATGTATGGATGTGTTCTTCGAAGCTTTTTCTTAACGGGTGGACAATCTTCCTTGAGAGGTAAATGGTGCATAACGATATCCATATAAAGTCCATCCATGTCTTCATAAGACCAAGAAAAGATGTTGACATACTCTTATAGATGACCAATCAGAACTTGTTTTACTGATCCTTCTAAAGTAGCTCCTATTCTGAATTCCTTTTTCACATCTTCGGTACCCAAGTTGATAACTTCCAGGGATTCCTCGTATGGTTGGATAGCCCTTTCTTCCTGCCTTAGTAGCCTAGCCAACTCTTCAGGGAGATCATAATCTTCTTTATCTTGGTAAATCGGATTATTGAAGTCATAGAGATTCATAGTAGTATCATCATAAGTGGGAACCATGGTGAATTTATACAAAGAAGATTTATGCTTTTAGAATGTGAGACTTTTTTTTTGTTTTGAAAAAAAAAAAAAAAAAGAAAAAGAAAGAAACATATTTCCAATTTTATTAAAAAGTGTAAGGGAAAGACATGGAACTCAAATTTGAATAAAAACATCCTTTATTTAATGATAAAAACATGCAAAGACAAATAGGTCCTACAAGATTTCGTTGTGCCTTGGGCAGAGCACGTGAATTTTTATAAAAAGAAAGGAAATTACTTATGAAGAAAAGTGACAGGAATGATATCGTCAATAATCCAATTGTGGAGCTCTTGTCCGAGAACACAAGGATGAAAATCCAATTGTTGACGTTATTGTCGTTGTCGACCTCATCGTCCAGTGTTTGTATCTAACCTTCATTGATGGTCCCAACGCTGACGAATTTGATGAAAGATGGAGAACCACGACCTCTTGAACCAAAACATCCTCTTCCTCTAGGAGATAACTTTCCTCGTTCCTGCGATCCCGAATGATAGCCTAATCCCAATTTATCAAATTTTGTAGCTAGGTCTAATACTCGACCCCATCCTTCAGGGTGTCTGGATTCCACTACAACTCTAGCTTCTTTCAACGATGTTATCAAACTTTTTAGCTTCTTAAACTCTACAGCAAGAATTTTCTCAGTGGGAACAACCTCAAAAGCTTGATAGGGAGTTTCTTGAATCTCTCCCTCTATTTCAACATAACAGAATGGCACTAGATGACTAACCAAGATATCTCCCTCCCTGCAAACAGTTTTGATTTGACCTTCTGTAACAAATTTTAATTTCTGATGGAGGGTCGAAGTTATTGCCCCTGCATTATGAATCCAAGGATTCCCCAATAAACAACTGTAAGAAGGGTGAATATCCATAACGAAAAAGTTTATATCAAATACCTGAGGGTCAATCTTGATGAGCAGCACAATCTCTCCAAACATAGACCTTTTTGCTCCATCAAAAGCATGAACAATCACATCACTAGGTGTTAAATAAACACCCTTAACATTAAGTTTTTTAACACATATTTGGGTAATAAATTCAAAGAAGATCATGTATCTACCAATACACGAGCCAGAGTCGTATCGGAAAATTCCAGAGAAATATGTAGTGCTTTATTGTGACTCTTTCCTTCAGGAGGTAGATCCTGGTCTGTAAATCCTAATTTTTTCCCCGCGGTTATGCCAACAAGAACTCCTTCTAGTTGATTTACATAAATCTCCTCGGGAACATAGGCGGTGCCCAATAATTTCAATAATGCATTACGGTGGGTATGAAAACAGGGTAGTAATGACAATATGGATATCTTAGATGACTTATGATTAAGCTGGTCTACTATTTTGAAATCACTCTTCTTTATGATCTTCATCAATTCTTCTATCTCTTTTGTTTAGAAAGAAGACGACCCTGGTTCATGCCCTTGATTATCTGTATTTACTTGTTTTTCCTTGGCATTGGTATCATTAGGTTTGCTGTAGGAGCAAAAACTCTACCACTGCGAGTAATCCCACTGGTCCCCATAATATTATTTTCCAAAGGCTCTTGCTTTTCTTCGTGATAATACACATCTCCCCCATAGTGCTAGGGTATTTCCTTGGTGCTTTCGAATGGAATAGGACCATGTGTTGTGACTCTTAAAGAAGGCTTCTTTGTTGCCACCAGTATTGGAGTGGGATCATATGGTAAAGAAATAACTTCCACATTTTATCTGGTGTTTCTTAGTGAGCCCGGATAGTACTTCGATCTAAGAGACACTGAAGGTTTTGAAGGTCTCTCTTCACATTAGAGCATTCTTTGGAATCTTTACAACAAGTTCGGCAGGAAGCATAATCATGTTGTCCTATCTGGAAAAAATTAGCATGTGTTTATACTCAGTCTCCTCCCATTAAATTCACATTATAAGTTTGGCCAGGAACAACATCATAATTGTCATCATCCAATCCTAACTTCATGAATTTGGTATGAATTTCCAAAGGAATCACCGTGTTGATATCTGAGACAAGCTCATCCAGATAACTCTCCATCATATTCATGCCATTTTCATTCATATCTCTGAGGATGTGGATAATGCCATTATCCATCTGAACTTGAAGGTCTCTTCTTAATGGCGAGCAAACTCGCGAGTCTCTATAAAAAATCTGACAAGATCCATAATTATGCCTTGCAAAATTTCCCCCTCTTCATATAGTGGCATGCATTTACACTAAATATGCTCTTAATAAGTTTATGTCAAAGACTTGGTATTGACCTGGAAACCCATACACGATATTTACAGTCTAATGATCGTCATATGGTATAATCGCAACACTGCTGTCAAGAAGAGCATTGTCTAAAGGTCTGTAAAATTGAATGAAATTTTGGTCGATCATTTTCTGAATTGATGTCTTTAAATCATCACACCCGTTATGCTGGTCCCCACACTTCTTGCAATTTATAGCACAACCAGGAAAAATGTAGCGTTCAAGTAACTTCTTCTTGATGAAGGATAAGGGAATTTTTAACTGAATCACATCTTTTACCAGGTTCAAACCTCTTGTATTACATTTGGCTGACCGTTTGGAGTAAATTCAATGGCCTTTATGTCAAGCAAATGTTGAACCTTTTGTTTTAAGGCTCTGCATATTTCAGGATCGTGATTGAGCGCTCCAGAATGGAAGTCACATCTTATGTTAGCATCATAGTTGGTAGGTAATTTTGACAGAGGATTCAAAGTGCGAAGTTCCACCAACTATAATTTGAGTAGATGTTGTAATATTTTTGCATAGGACATTGGCACTCGATCAAAGTTTCTCTCATGATACTTTGTTTTTTGCTGATACTGCCTTGGGACATAATTTTGTTGTGGTTGTTGAGCAACACTATGTTGAGAGTTTGATGGAATTATTGTAGCAGCTTGCTAATAAAATTCTTGGTATGCCTTCCATTTCTCTTTGGAGGAAAACACAACATTGGCATCTCCTTCTCTCTTCTTAGCATATCCCTCAAAAGGCTTTTTAATTCCATTTGAAGAACTTGCATTAGCAGCTTGAATCTTCCCCATCTTAATGCCAACTTCAACATGTTCACCAGTCATAACCATCTCTGAAAACCCAGTAGAGGTACTTCCAATCATCATTGAATAATAAGGACCTTGTAGCGTCCATATGAACATGTCCATAAATTCTCTTTCCATTAAAGGGGGATTGTACACTGGAAGCAAGATCTCTCCACCTTTGGGCATATTCTTTGAAATACTCATTTTCCCTTTGAGCAAGATTCTAAAGTTAAGTGCGATTAGGAGCAATATCTGTGTTGTATTGATAGTGTCTGATGAAGGCTTCAGCTAAATCTCTCCAGCTAGGAATATGAGTTTGTTCTAGCTGCATATACCATTCCAAGGATGCCCCATATAGACTATCTTGGAAAAGTTCATCAACTTTATTTCATCTTTAGAGTAAGATGGCATCTTTTTGTAAAAATCCCGGATATGAGTTTTAGGACAGATCGTCCCTTTGTACTTGTTGAAATCTGGCGCTTTAAATTTTGATGGGATTCTGATACCGGGAAACAGACCCAAATCAGTCATATCTATTCTAGAGATACCATTTTCTTCCATGGATTTCAATCTTTCTTCAACCAGTAGAAAATTTCTCTCGATTTCAGTAGGTAGAGCAGCATCTTGTAGTGAAAACATGTCTTCTTGATCATCCACCAGATGTGGAGCAGGGATCCTAACAGTTCTCCTAGCATGTGAAATTTGCATTCCCTCAGGGGTGGGTTGATGAGGTTTCTGAGTATAACCATTTTATTGGAAACCAACAGGAAGAATAAAGGTAAAACCGACGGGAGGTACAAAACCTGTGCTAGGGGGTGGCACAAAACCGATAGCAGGAGGTGGGATTCCACCATTTGGGGGTGGCAATCCACCTGAAGTTTGAGTAGGTATTTTTGTATTGGGAGGCCTATGAACAATTTCCCTTAGCTTTTCTTTACTTAGAGCTATAGTCCCCATAACTTCCATGAATTGTTCCATCTGTTCTCTAATAATGGTTCTCATTTCATTCAGATCTTCACGGAGTTCTTCCATTGTGAGTCTTGGTCAGTTACCTCGAGTATAAACTAGATGGAAAAAAAACTAAAGATACATTCAATAGGCCTGAAGGTGATCACTACATAAAAGAAAAGAAAACCCTAGGATGTTTCTCCAAACTTTATGTTAACAACTCTGTCCCACCCTAAATATTCCTAACTCTAATCTTGAGCTTCTTCAAAATGTTTCTTAGTTCTTGGTTGCCTATGATTCTTGAGTAACTCTTGAATAAGTATCTCCCTTTGGCCAAAAGCTCCTTCCAAATGATTGATTTTCTCATGAAGGTTTATCTTCTCTAGGTCTTCCGACTGATTTTTCGCATCTTTCATTCCTTTGGTCTATTCCCTGCAAGTATTGTTCCTTTTGCTTTGAGTTATTCCTTCAAGTCTCCTATCTGGATTGCATATTGATTTTACATATTCTTCTTTGACTTCACGAGAGTATCCAATAGATTCTTCAATCTAACATTCTCCCTTAGTATGTTATCCACTTCCTCCTTGTTATTATTGATGGTGGAGTAAGATGATCTTAAATCCTTGCCAATCCCTAATCTCTTGTTCGTCTGTTTGTCAATCAACCTATTATTTTCTGAAATAAACTCATCTTTTATCTGGAATTGATAAGCTAGCTCATTCTTTGTGATGCCTGCATTGCTAGCTCGCATCCTTAACTCTTATTTTCCGCACTTAGCTCATGGTTAAGAATCTAGACTTCCATGAAAGCGATTGTAGGAGGTGAAAGAGGTGGTGAATATACAAGTGCCTCAAAATGAAATGGTAGTAAATAAGTTTCAACTCTTTTCTTCACCCATTCAGTGTAGGGTGTTTTTGCTGACTAACCATTCCTTCCCAAACTTTGTTTTCCCAAGCGATGAATCTTCTTCCATGCTTCCCTTACCTTTGCTAGCAGTTCGAAATCTTCTCCTTTGTTGTAGAACACAATTTCCTTCACATATTCGTCTTTTGGTGGACCGGGTAGAGAGTAACCTAGTTGACACTGAGACATCACAGGGTTGTAGTTGATCCCTCCTTTGGTACCCATGAGTGGCAGATTCGGGAACTCGCCACAACTGAAAATAATTTCAATACCAATGTAATAATTGTTGAACCATCTAATATTGTGAGAAGTGAGTTCCATAATTCTTTTATGCCACTTTAGGGTTTGTTTGTTATCCATAAAAGGTCCTTTCACAAGCAAGTGAGCCATGTACCACTTGTACAAGAAAGGCATACAACAGATGAAAGTTCCTCCTTTCCTGAACCTTGAATGAATGGAATGGTATGTGTCAGCAAGGAGTGTAGGTACGGGATTTCCGATCACAAAAATGGTGACTATTTCTGCAACAATGAATCTTCTCGGCTGGAGAACAAGACAACTCCATAAATTATAAGAGCTAGCAAGGAAATGAAGGCATCTCAACTCTCATTTTTCGTAAAGATTATGGCTTTATCCATCAAGAACTGTAAATTGAAACCCAAAGTACCATCCTTCTTGGGATCCCAATCATCTTTTACTTCTTTTAAGGTCAAATGTAGAGCTTCGGCAACCAAGTGTAGCTTCGGGGTTCCTTGTGAAGTGACAAAAGGCATGTGTTTCTTGATTTTGACTCCTAGAATATTTGTGTATTCTTCCAATGTAGGAGCCAACTGATAGTCTTGAAATGTAAAACATCTTAGAGGAGGGTTGTTGTACCCAAAAATTATCCCTCTCATGTTTTCCAAGGTTTTATCTTACATGGGTGGTCACAAAAACTTTATTAAAGAAAAATAAAGATTTTGAAGATAAAGAAGGAGTCTTCGATTGGCATTGGGGCAAGGTGCCTTCAATTGGCATATGGACAGGAGTCTTCGATTGGCCTTGGGACAAGTCTTTAGATTGGAATTTTAACAAGGTCCTTCGATTGGCATCTGAAAAGGATGTCTTTCGATTGACATATAGACAAGGAAATTCGATTGGGCATCTAAAACCCTTCGATCAGGAACTAGACCCCCTTGGACCAAGCTTGGATCATAAGGCTTCGACTGTGCATTATCTACTTCAGGCTTGCCTTCAATCCACAAGGCAGAGGCTTCCTCAGACTTATCCTGGATTCACAAGGGCAAAGCTCTCTTCTATAATTTTCTTCAATGCACAGGGCCAAGACCCCTCAACAAAGTTTTTGCACTATGAAACCCAATATGACCCATTCAAAAGAGTACTCCAAAGGCCCATTCGAAGGACACACACTGGTGGCCCATTCAAGGGAGGCAAAAAAAGACTATTTGAAAGACACTAAAAAAAGTCCATTCGAAGGAGGCCATTAGAGCCATTCAAAGGAGAGCATTCGAAAGTCAAATGTCCATGTTCATTCAAATTCAAAAAAAAGGACAAGATCCCATGTGTTTGGCCAACGTTACAAATTCTAATTCATGGCTTTCAATCACATAATCATGGCAGTTAAACTTTTATCTTCTTGTCCCCTACCTCCTACTCTATATAAGCAGCATGCTGGCAAGCCAAAAAGAGACATTGGAGATACACTGCCCACAAAACCACCAAAAGTTATCAAAATTTTCATAAGTGATCCAAGTCAAAGTAACCCTTAAACAAAGGTACCCACGCCCAGAAGTTCCAAATCGAAGGTACCCACATCCAGAAAGTGCCAAATCGAAGGTTCTAACTATTGGTAAGAGAGGGTAAAAGATTAAACTTCATATTTTCATAACACATCCACACTTATTGTTTCACTCGATTTGTTATTCAAGACTAAAGACCTGGGTTCGATCCCAGGTCTGTCTTTGTTCTGCTTCTAACGCTTGTGACAGATCCAGCATAAATAAGGTCAGCATGCACAAAATCGAAGGATCTGGGTTTGGCACCCAGGTCATGTCTTTCGTTTTTTTGCTAACATGTTAGCAGATGTAGCATCCTCATAAGTGATTCATCAAGCAGTTTCCAGAAGCCCCCTCTAGCTACATCTTGCCATTGGATCGAAGGGTAACACCCTTCATAGAATCAAAAGGCAACATCTCCCTGGATCGAAGGGTGACACCCTTCATAGAATAGAAAGGAAACCTCTCCCTAGATAGAAGGATCCCCTCACTCTTTCATATTTTATTTTTTGTTATTTCTTTATTGATCTTTTTTGTTTAAATTAATCTTAAATCAAAATCACAAAAAAATATTATGATAGTTTTTATTAATCAAATTAATTTACGAATAAACTAATTAATTATTTTAACATTTTTTCCTTAAAATTAAAATCAATTAGACTTAGGCTTTATTTTATTTTATATAAAAACCAACCAAAAAGATTTTTATTTCTTAGGATATTGTTAGACGTTATTTTTAATTTCATGCGCGTTTATTTAATTCCGTATTTTTACTATTGATGTACCTGCCCACTGGATGTAATAGATTAAAACTAGGACATTTACTGCTTTATCCCCCTCATTCTTGAACAGTGTAAATCCCCTCCCAAAAGCATTATAATAACGTAGATTTAAATTCCTGCACTTTAATATTCTGCAATATATATTAACTGCTAGTAATTAGGCGTGTATGATAAGACTAATAATCAAACGCTAGCAAACTTAACAAAAAGATAAATAACTGAACTGAACATAATTTCACACGAGCACCTCTAGGGTATCCCACTTATGTTGCCTTTAAGAAATAAAACAGTCATGAGGCAGGAATGCTTTAGCAAAGACCCATAAATAAATAAATAAAGACCATAGTCCCTCGATGACCCTACAATCGCCTTTCGGTAAATGACCTAGTCCCTAAAAGAAAATTGCTAAAGCGTCTCCACAAGTTGCCTTCGTGACTGTAATGTCCCTTAGATCGTCCCTCAACATCCAACGATAAGGCTACCTACTCACTAATAGTAGGATAACATTTTCTAAAGGAAAATAGGAAAAGAACGACCCTTTTCGATTAATAAAGTAGATAGCTGTTAGAAGTTTGCTCAAACATTTTGCACTTACACAAAAAACTACTTTTCAAAAAAATTTTTGAAACACTTTGTATAATTTCTCTACTATCCCGAGAAACATTACAAATTTCATCGTACTAAGGCATTTTCAAAACACTTTCAAACACAAAGTACAAAGGTATTTTTAAAATGAGCAAACCTCTAAGAGCCCGTAGATAACTACAGATGGAAAGGGTGATAACACCTTCCCTTTCCATAATCTAACCCCTTACTCAAAAAACTCTCGAAAAGGTCTTTTTCTGTTCTTTTTATCCTTTCCTTAATTTGGATAAAAGAAAAGTCGGTGGCGACTCTTGCTTACCGCAACATTTGTAA
Organism: Vicia faba; assembly: GCA_948472305.1. Classification (NCBI taxonomy): domain Eukaryota; kingdom Viridiplantae; phylum Streptophyta; class Magnoliopsida; order Fabales; family Fabaceae; genus Vicia; species Vicia faba. The sequence goes on from OX451739.1 coordinate 1,332,562,291, forward strand.
ATACAAAATGCAAAACTAGTATATTAAACAGTCAGTTCTGCCACCGTATCACAAGGGTCATAAAATAGGACGAGAGTTTGCATGGCCATGGTATCAACCTTCATGTTTGGAAGAGGAAAAAGGTTGCCATAAGTATTCTTGAAGTCATCTTGAATGTTGGAAACTACATGCGAACTCAACTTTCTTAAGCTATCAAGAGAAATTGTAGGAAACTTATAGACCTTGGTGTGTCTTCTGTCTGCATTCATCTTTTGATACTCTAAACTAATACAAAATCTTTCAAATCCCTAGAAATGAAAAGTATATGCGGGTTAAATGTTTATGATGCAAATGATTTATGCAAGAGCATGGGATCACACTTTAGATATATCCGATAGGTTGGTATACTGAATCCTTGAAGAGGGTAAGTATGAATTCTTTGTAAGATAACCAAGGTATGGTGGAGATTAAATTTTCTTCTCAAACAACTCAAAACCTTTTACATGTGAGTTCTAAAAAGATTCCTTGAGGTATTCCCAGAGTCCTGGGTCCCTTTGAAAAGTACAGTGTCATAACGTATCTATGTTATAACAATTATACCCCAAAGTAAACCTATTCTAGGCACGGGTCTCATGACAACACTAATAAGGCATTCACCCCTTAGCTTCCATGACTATCCACTTTCTTAAAACTTATGGGAACATTCAAGCCTTTGTATTGGGCTTATCTTTCAACTAACTCCCACCCAACAAAGAAATAGATACCAATATCCAAAATATCCAAAGTGTAATGAATGAAATGTAATAAAATAAAGCAAATAAAACATAAAGATAAACACCCAAAGAAAAGAAAAGAAACAAGATCTAGAACTGAGTTCCTTAGATATATTCCCCAGCAGAGTCGCTAAGTGAAGCTACTCAAAAAAATAATACGAAATAACTTCGGATGGAACAAACAGAGTCCCAACGTAACTTCATTTATCCTAAGGAATAGGTAAAGGAAAATATAGAGATAACCTTTGGTATCGAGAAAAGAACGTGGTCTTTCAACCAAATCTTGGGTAAGGGATTCGATTATGCAAGGGGAAGGTATTAACACCCCCCTTACGTCTGTGATACTCCACCGGATCCACTCTTGTTATTCTATTCAATGGGTGTTGTAAGTTCCTTAGTTTTAAGGATTGGCATTATTTTTTGTAAAACAAACATAGCAGCAATATGTTAGATAGGATATGTTAACTTGCTAATAGGAAAAGGTTGAGCAAGAAGTCCTATATTATGTTGGGACATGTTGAGTTAAAATATTTCAACATCTTGAACAACATGTCAAATAAGATGTCCTATGCAAGTCATACAACATTGTACCTGAGATGAACTGGACTGTTATATTCTGTTAAGTCATAGAGACATAATATACCTTGAGGACATTATATTATTCTATGTGGCACTGATTTGTAGGTCAAGAATAATCAAGAAAATTATTAAAGAATATTGAAGAATATTGACTTTTTTAAATATGGAAATAATTTAGGAAGATTTGATTGAAGACCTATTTTATAGCAGAATATTCTACTGTTTCTAACAGCCAAAGAGTTGTGATTTGAAGGCCCAAATCCAGTTGTGTATAGGTTATAAATAGAAGATTTGTAACCTAAGATTAGTACCAACCGAGAATTATAAAGACGTAATCATTAGGGTTGAGTCTGTTAGCCACTCTCTAGGAGAGTTTGTATAAGTGAGCCACTCGGGTTATGAGATGGTTATTGTGTTCTCCTCGATGCTTTGAAGAAAGAGTCAGTATTTTTATTGGAGGAAGCTGCAAAGAAAATATAATTTGTGGTCTTAGCAAAGAGTCTTGGCTAGAGATTGTCATGGAAGTGTGTCTTCCTGTTTGTTCAGAATCATGTTGATCCAATCATTGTGTGCGATTGAAGAGGGATTGAGGAGGGCCTCATATCTAGGAGAGTCTTAGATAGAAATCTTGGAAGGGTAGTGATTAAGTGAGAAGTTGTAGACGGGGGAGTTTAGTTTCAAAGTTGATACTATCATAGTGGATTTGTCGTTGGCTTGGTATGCCACCAGAGTAGGAGAGTTGCTCCGAACTGGGTTAAAAACTCAAATGTCTTGTTTATGCTTTTTAGTACTATTTTCATTGTTAATACCTTTCCTATTTGTTTATGTCGGATTAGAAGTCCCAACATGTCATAGGACATCTGAATTCTGTCATATCAGAATTTCAATTGGTATCATAGAAGGCATCTTGTCTGTCTCTGGATGAGATCCAAGAGGGATACTTTCTGGTTTTGTGCAAGTTAGAAGGTTCTACGGAAAAGTTGTTTGAACTTAGAAGTTCATATTGTTGTTTGAACAGTTCCTAAAAGTGGGGGATGGATTGTTCATGACAGGGTATGTATTGGACCTGTTTGTGTTGTTTTCAGGCATGTAGCTTTGGTGGAAAGATGCAGTGTTGAGAGTTTGATCTATTTTCGAACCTAGGTTAACTTGTTGCACCTGGAGTATGGTGTGTTTATGCAAAGGTTTATGTTATGCCTAAAGTTTGTTGATGAGTTTTCTAGTTTGTGTTCTGCTGCATATATATCTGATGGAAAACTCTGGTGGTTTATGTGTTGAGTTTGAAACACTCTATTCTCATATGAAGGTATATCACATGTGTGGTGATACTTGAGGAGAGGTCTAACTATGTTATTGATCATGCTAAAGATACTTGAGGTATATCCCAAGTCCATACATAAAGGCACATTTAGATGAGTTTGTTGAAGAGAGATCTGAAGAAAAGTTAGAAGCAATTTATTTTTGCTTACAACCCTAAAAGGCCAATCTCCAGGCTTTGATAGAGGATCTCTTGGTGTATTCCCTGTGAAGAGAACTGATGTCCTACCAGATGTTAGAACATCAAGCCAGCAGATTGTGTAGAATCTTTTTAGATAAAGGTAGGGCATAACAAATGCTTGGGATCTAAACAAATATTTGTTTATCTCATATGTTTGGAACCTACTCCTGATTTGGAAGAGGTGGTATCTGTGTCTAGGAAGTTTCTTTGATAGAAAAATATCTTAGAAAAAGTGTGTTGGTCAGGACACGGTCAACATATTAGGCACTCATTAGATTAGTTTTTTTTATGATCTAAGTGAGTTAGAGTGTAGAGGTTGTGATTTGTTTTCTTGTGGAGGCTTGATAATTATATCTCTTCCAGATCCTTTATATGTGGAGGTCAAACTCAAATGTCAAGGACATTCTCTCTAGACATCTAGAAGATCATTCTAATCAAATGAGACAGATTTATGGAATCTAGTTTGTGGCCATAAAACATATTATGTTTAAGGGAAGTAATAGATTAACCACGGGATGTGCAGCTACTATATGATTTTCAAGGGATTTTTTAGCAGTTAATAAAGATGAGTCCTTAATTCGAAGCTAGAAGAATTTGAAGAAATGTCAGACATAATGTCTTGACATCTTTGTATTGAGAATTTATTTTTCTAAATATCTATGGTGGTACTTTTCATATATAGGATGAAGGTTGTTTAATCTAAATTGGAACTCTTATCAATTCTATGAGAGCACGAAACTCTTGCTCTATTATAGTGGACAGTTCTTTCAAGATTTGTCTGCATTGGAGTTGTTTCAACCAGAATTCTATGGTTGATTGGTGTCTGCTATAATACCCCAAATTTGTCCTACCCCTTCACTTTTACCTGGCTTAGGAATATCATTATCTTCATGTTCATAACATTTATTAGGTCATCTAAGACATCATGCATTCATCTAACATCATGGATCAAAGGTCAAGGATATCAAGGATCCCCTTCAGATTAGGGTTTTCTCAACTTTTCAGGATTTTGTCTCAACTAAAGTTTAATGAGTAAAGGATCATGGATTAGGGTTTAGGAACTATACTTAAGGATACTTTATGGATACACAAGGTTTTTCTACACATAAGAGTTCTTCTTTATCAACACTTTGGTCTCATTCATCATCATTCTGGTGTTTATTATCACCAACATCAGTTAGGGTTATTTACCTAGTGGTGTGGTATTTAAGAGAGGTTCGTTCTGAAGTTCATCCTTAGTGAATATCATCATTAAATGGGATTATATCCTTACTTAAGGTGCAAGTTTTTGAATTGATATTGGTGTTCATGGAAATTAGGGTTTGCTTCAAGAAGATTCATTATACAATGCAAGAAAGCTTCAAAAGATCTTATCCTTGGAGATATGGCCCCAATTGATCTATTTTTTTAAACAAAGTGGTGTTCATTGTGTTTTACCCGAAAATTTTCTCTCCTAATTCTACTCAAGGAATGCTCCTAAAGGTCCTCAATTGCTCAAGGTTGACCAAGAATTGACTAGAAAAATTCTCCTCCTAAGCAATGAACCTCTAATTAGGGTTTCCATTTTCACCAAGATGTGTGAGCTCCAAAGGCCTCAAATGTTTTCCATTGTCCTAACATTCCTTCAATATTTTCCATGACAAATTCCATGCCTTACACTACAAGTTGCTCAGTCAATTGCTCAAGTGTTGGAAAATCAACTATACTAGGTCAAAAGTCAATTGTGGCCTATATACAGTCAAACTTCAAGATTTTTGGTCAACATCAACATTTTTAAGTAACATCCATCATTTGATCAAGGCTTGATCATGATTCCTCAAGAAATGCTCCTAATCTATCAAAAGTCAAAAATTTCTAAATTAGGGTTTCTATAGGAAAAGTCAATTGAACTTTGATCAGGCATAACTTTCACATACTTCATCCATTTTTCCCAACCAAAGCTCATATTGAACAGAATCCCATTTCGTACAACTTCTCTTTTGTCCTCAAGATCAAGAGATACACCATTTGAAAGATACAAGCTTATACATTGTAGGTGTTTAGGTATTGGCTTGCATTTTTGGAAAATCCCAAGTGTATGTGTGAATGTCATGACTGATGTCATAACATTCTAGTTTAGTTTGTACTGACTCATTAGGTACCTTTGCAGAAAAATATTGTAATTCAAGTACTGATGTTTATAAGTGTGTATCTGAGCATTTTGCAAAATGATCACATTTTGCTAAATCAGTAGACAGGTTTTCTCAGATGTCATAACAGATGTTATGACATCCTGTTCTGAACTAACAGGTTTGCAGGTTGGATAAGTCTGAGTTTTTTCAGGAAAATAACTCAGTCTTTCCTGAACAGAATCCTGCGTTTTCTGAGGGGTAACCTAGCTCAACCCTAACCTGGTTAATAAAGTCCTGTGACCTGGTCTTTAGGTCAAACGGAATTAACCCTAGGTTTTTGTGGAAACCCTAACTGAAGCTGCAGCTGCTATATATTCAACAGAGCTGCTGTTTTTCGAGGCATCCCTTTTTATTGATCAGAAGATCATTTGTAATCTGTATAGGTTTGATTATTGTACTCCAAGCAATTATCATTGTGATAAGTGACTTGGAATAGGTTTCTAATTGTAAGGGTTGTGTAGCACTCAAAGATTTGAAGCAAGAGTGTTTGAATGTTCCTTGACTAAAGCTGTGAAGCAGAGTCAAGTTAGCTGTGTGCATCACTCAAAGCTGTGAAGCACGGGCGATTGTGTTGCTTGATTAAAAAGCTGTGAAGCTTAATCAAGTGTTTGTTTTTGAAGAGTGTCTTCATCAATTCTTAAGTCAAATTGGTTTATGTATCACTGCTGTGATTGAGGGGGAGTGAGTAGGAACTCAGGTTTAAGTTGTACTTAGATTGGAATTGCATTGGGTAGGTCTTAAGTGAAGGAGATAAACTGGTTGGTTTATTCCTGAATTAACATCTCTTATAGTGGATTTCCTCCCTGGCTTGGTAGCCCCCAGAGTAGGTGTTGTTGCACACTGAACTGGGTAAACAATTGACTGTGTTCTTTATTGCTTTTGTATTTACTGTCATATAGTAAGTCAGATACGGTGTCATAACATTGAACGTGACATTGAGTATCTGCAGCCAGAATTTCAATTGGCATCAGAGCAGGCACCCTGCCTGTATTACTGGGTGAGATCTAGGGATATCACTTTCTGGCACTATGGACAAAGAAGGAGTTTTTGGAAATAGACCACCCATTCTGGATGGAACTAATTATGACTACTGGAAACCCCGTATGATTGCCTTCCTAAAATCTCTGGACAAAAAGGCTTGGAGAGCTGCTGACAAAGGATGGATTCATCCCACCATAACTGAGAAAGATGGGACAATCAGTCTGAAGCCTGAGGAAGATTGGAGTAAAGAAGAAGATGAGTTAGCTCTGGGAAATTCAAAAGCTTTAAATGCCTTGTTCAATGGAATTGATAGAAACATTTTCAGACTAGTACATCAATATGAACTGGCCAAGGAAGTTTGGGACACTCTCAAAACTACTCATGAGGGCACTTCCAAAGTAAAAATGTCAAGGCTTAAGATGTTGACCACCAAGTTTGAGAATCTAAAAATGATGGAAGATGAAACCATTCATGAGTTTCACATGAACATCTTGGAGATTGCCAACACCTCAGGAGCACTGGGAGAAAAGATGTCAGAAGAAAAACTGGTGAGGAAGATTCTCAGATCCTTGCCTAAAAGATTTGCAATGAAGGTAACTGCCATAGAGGAAGCCCAGGACATTAGCAAATTGAAAATGGATGAACTTATTGGGTCTCTTCAGACTTTTGAGATGGGAATCACTGATAATGGTGTCAAGAAGAAGAAGAGCATAACACTTATGTCCAACACTGATGTTGAAGAAAACATTTCAGAAGCTGTAGCCATGCTTGGAAGACAGTTCAACAAACTCATCAAAAGAATAGATCCAAAGTCAAGGTCTAATGTTCATAACATTCCCTCTGACATTGACAGTTCCAGCAGAAGACCAAGGTCAGAAGAGAAGGGAATTCAAGGCAGAGGAATTCAATGCCATGGTTGTGAAGGATATGGGCATATTCGAGCTGAATGTCCTACCTTTCTTAAGAAACAAAAAGGAATGACAGTTACTTGGTCTGACTGTGATTCAGAAAGTAATTCTGAAGAAGAATCTGCCAAACGAGTTACTGCTTTAACTGGTGTTTGTACCACTGAAAGTGACATCAGTGATGAAGAGGTGACTTTTAAAGAACTGGCTGATACTTACAAGAAATTGTGTATCAGAAGTACTAAAGTCTGTGTGCAGAATGAGAAACAATCAAAACTCATCATAAAACTGGAGGCTGAAAAAAGGGCAAACCTTGAAACTATAAGTCATCTAGAAGGAGAAGTTCAATTGCTGAACTCACAACTGAATCAAATGACCAAATCTGTCAAGATGTTGTCCAATGGAACAGACAAATTGGAAGAGATCCTTCAGGTTGGACAAAATGTGGGAAATAAATCTGGACTAGGATTCATGGAAGCAAAGAAATCTGGTACTGGTAAGCAAATGTCAAAACAGATGTCTCAACACAACTCTCAACATCAGGAACAGAGACATATGAAGAAAAGGTACCAAAGATGGAAATGTCATCATTGTGGGAGATATGGCCACATAAAGCCCTTCTGCTTCAGATTACATGGATACCCTAATCAGAACTCAGGCGTCAAACCTAAGTCTAAAAAGGTACCACATGCTCCTAAATGGAAGAAAAAGGCTACTGCACTGATAGCTCACACTTCCCTAAGGGTCTCTGCAAAGGAAGACTGGTACTTTGACAGTGGATGTTCCAGACACATGACTGGAATCAAGAACCTCCTCAATAATGTTAAGCCTCACACCACCAGTTTTGTGACCTTTGGAGATGGGGCTAAAGGTGAAATCAAAGGAGTTGGTGATTTGGACTGCCCTGGAGTTCCAAGTCTGAATGAAGTACTGCTGGTGAAAGGGATGACCGCTAATCTCATTAGTATCAGTCAATTGTGTGATCTAGGATTCAAGGTCAATTTCTCAAACTCTAAATGCCTTATAATCAATGACAAACAAGAGATAATAATGAAAGGAGTCAGATCCAAAGACAACTGTTACTTGTGGGAGCCTGAGAACACTAATTTCTCATCTGTGTGTTCCATTGCAAGAGAAGAAAAAGAGGTGAAACTGTGGCACCAAAAACTTGGCCATCTTCATCTAAGGGGTATGAAGAGGATCATCTCCTTGGAGGCAGTCAGAGGGATTCCAAGACTGTAAATTGATGAAGGAAGAGTTTGTGGTGAATGTCAGGTTGGTAAGCAGACTAGGATGTCACATCAAAAGTCAAGACATCTGACCACCTCTAAGGTTCTAGAACTCCTCCATATGGATCTGATGGGACCAATGCAAGTAGAGAGTCTTGGTGGTAAAAGATATGCCTATGTGGTTGTGGATGATTTTTCCAGATTCACCTGGATTAATTTCATTAGGGAAAAATCAGATGTATTTGAAGTTTTTAAAGAATTGTGCAAAAGAATTCAAAGAGAGAAGGAAGGATGTATTTGATGGGGGCTGTATTATCTGTAACGTATAGCCTAAATATAGTACTGCAAGTGTACAGCCTATCGAAGTAATATATAAGATTATCGAACCACAGAGACCAATTGTCAATCTATCAACTCTATTGCTAAGGTGCTTATCTAAGGCGAATAAGGATATTGATGTGAGTGCAGTGCACAGAGTAAATATGCGAGGGAAATAACAGTTTAAAAGACAGGTTGGAATGTAAATCATGTAATCAGATATTGGTCCGGTCATGCGTAGATGAACCTACTTATGGGGCAGTATTTTCTATTGATAGCAAAGAATCAGTTTAACGGGAACTTGTAGCTTTTGACTACTAAGAACCGAGTTTACTCTTTAAATTAAATTCCTTTATTGTCACATATAAAGGGTGCCTTCCGCGTTAAAGAGGTAAACCTATTTTTAAGAAATTGATAGTTTTGACTTAATAGAAAAGTGATCTTACTCGGAAAGATTAACTTAAAGAGACTTTTGGCTTTTGGCCAAGAGTCAGATTTTAAACCTACAAACGCGTCCGAAAATAGTTTCAAAATCGTTTTCTAAAAAAGGGTCAATGATTCCTATTTAACCAATCAACGGCTGTCGCTCTTTTTGTTTGGTTAAATAATAATCAAGTCGTATCATCAGTTTGGACGGCTTTCGATCTTACCCAATTAAACATTTAAACACAATCGACTTAAGTTAGAAGCAAAACATCCCCAGAGTATTTTCACTAGCATGATAATTGGAACACAACCACGATGACAATCATTACATCCTAACCTTTATAGTTTAGCCAGACATAATAAGTGCGAGTCTATAAAACGTGTAGACTATGGTAAGAGCATTTAAAGTCTATAAAACGTGTAGACTATGGTAAGAGCATTTAAAGTCTATAAAACGTGTAGACTATGGTAAGAGCATTTAAAGTCTATAAAACGTGTAGACTATGGTAAGAGCATTTAAAGTCTATAAAACGTGTAGACTATGATAAGAGCAATTAAATAAAGAAATGCAATAAATTAGAACCTTGCTCCGGTCGGAGACTTGAATCTGATACAAATCTACGGAAAAGTAAGGCCGGTATGATGAACTTCAACCAAAGTGCTCCAAGACTCGATTACAACTCAATCTACACCGCAATAACTCCCCGATGTGAAGAGATTATTACTTTACAGAAACTGATAGTATATGGCTTAAGATTGTACTAAGCTTGGATGAAAATAAAGAATGAGAATCGAAAGCTATTTATAGAGGAACTTTGAAGTGCGTAAGGACCAGTATGCCCCTTAACTTCCTTTGAGCGGGAACCATTTTGTGAAGGCCGCGGGCGCGGTGAGGGTGGCCGCGGGCGCGGCGCCTGGAACCGCCACATCATGGGAACGTGGCAGTTGATCTCTGGGTGAAAGTGGGCCACGTCATCGCGTTTCCTGTAGCCAGCGCGGTGCTGAACGCCATAAGTGCAAAATATCTTAAAAAACCCTAATTTCTTGGCGTTTTGGCTCGTTTCTTCACAGAAGGCTCTGAAATGACAAGGATCCTGAAAACAAAGGAAAAAGGAACATAATACGAGAAAATGACAATAAAAACTAAGGAAAACATGTGATATTTGAGTCAGAAACATAGTGCGATTTAGTGCGATCAAATCCTCCCACGCTTAGACCTTTGCTTGTCCTCAAGCAACGACTCTTAAAAGTAGATGAAAGAAAATTTATGGTGTATACAGGTTTTGGGCAAAGAGGGCTTCTAAGTCCGAGTAAGGGTGTGTTGTCAGGCACTAACTATCTGAATCAAGGGTATCTTAATTACACTACTCGCAGAAATGCGGACATAAACCTCATAAGTATACAGATTGATCCAAATATCCTTACTATGCTAAGACTTCTTTTTGTACGAGGTCCTTTTTCATTCAGGCGCAATCACATTAAGCCCGTTATCCGTACATACTCATGGTGTAGTGACCGGTTAGTGACTCTGATCTCAAGTGATGGGATTCTGGTACAAGAGTTGGTTTAATCCCTTTTTATTTTACCCATTTGCAGTTGCGGGGGATCGGACCGTAGTCCGCCCTACCAAGTTCAGCACCAGATACCTCTGAACCAACTACAACAGATATGCCTTATATATTTTTTTTCTTTGTTTTTGTTAGTGTTTACAACTTTCTTGAGTTAAGTAATCTTTGTGAGGATTACCCAACTCGTAGTCGTATTCATACTTTATTTTGTAACTTTTAAGGCAAAAATAGAGATCATCCACTTATATTCATCGATCCCACACTTAGAGCATGCTTAGGCCGGAGCTGACTGCTAAGATAAACTACTTGAAGACCTATTTGTACAGCTTTATTCAAAATCATAGCATATTGGGGAGAAAGGATCTAATCTAAATATTCAAAAAGGCTTATGGTGTAAAAATGATAACGAATTTTTCAAAAAGTGAGTGTCCGAGAAACAGACCCTATCTAGGACCTGTCTCATAGCCCAAATCCTTAAAAACAACCATAAATCTTTGAAAAATAAAAATTTTGTAAGGCTAAAAGGTGGGGGAAATGAAAGGGTACACTACGCAGAAAGACTCGCCTATCACATGCATTTTATTAACTACGAAAAAAAGGAAAAATGCGGAAGGTAAATAAAAGCAGGAAAAACGGAAAAAGCGAAAAATGGGAAATAAAAGCGATAAATGCTCCTCCCACACTTAAATCAGACATTGTCCTCAATGTTCCAAAATAAGGTAGGAGGAGGTACCTGAAAACACTAGTGGGGGCCACTAGGACCTTCACCATCCTGGTTGGTACGACCGGAACGGCGGCTACGGCTGCGACGGCGGCTATCTCGGTCCAAAACAAGCTGCTCCAGTCTCTCTGACAAGGCGGCATTTGCCGCTTGTAGCTCTTGGGTCCGACCAATGAGGGTTCCTTGGGTTGCCTCCATCAATTGGAAGTGACGAGCGTTTGTGGTCTGGTGTAGGTGCTGTTCTCTCTGAAAAGCCAGCTGACTTTCCATAATAGTGCGCAGAGAGCTAGCATTTTGTTCTTGGGACGCTTGCATGAAGGCCATGTTGTCGGTCGCCTGTTGCTGCAAGGTAGCAAGGAGGGTGTCCCTCTGGGCCTCTCGGGCCATATGCTCACGCCACATGTCCTCAGTGACATGGAAGCTAGGAGCTGTACCTGCATGTGGGTTAGAGGTTGAAGGTGCCGTGTGTGGAGGTGAAAAATGGGGGGGTTCCTCTGTTTGGAAATCGTACTCATCATCAGTGTTGTTACCCTCATTTAAAGGTAGATTTGGGGGCAACGGACCAATAAAAGCAGGAGCGTTGAGATCGTAGGTCCAGTTACGCTCAAATCGAATATCAGTACGACGGGTGCAAGGCATAACAACACTGGGTACGGCAGCACCTCCAACCATTAGGAAGTAACCACCTTCCTTCCTCGTCTTGCATAAACGCATATCCCTGAAAAATTTAAGATTTGCAATCCGAGGAGGAAGTGGTTCTAGGGTGGCAAGTTCCGTATCCAATCCTATGGCACGGGCAATAGTGGTAATCAGTCCACCAAAGGAAATCGGCCCACCTTTTCTTAAAACATGGTGCATGTGGGCAATCATGAATGGGACGGGATTAACTTTGGTGTCTGTGAGGCAGCTCTGCATGATAATTAATTCTTTAGCATTCACCTTGTTTGGGTTTTCCCGAGCAAAGATGGTGGATGCTAAAAGAAATCTAAAGACACGAAGGGCAGGATTGTGGATGTGAGAAGCAAGAAGGCCATCAAAAGATGTTGCATTTTGTTTAGTAATTCTGGCCCAAAATGCTTCAAATGCCCAATCCGTGTCTAAAGGTGCTTCACAAATGGCACCATCCCCATAAGGCAATCCTAACATGGCGGCTAGACCGTCAGTGGAGTAATCATATTCGACATTAAACATTCTAAATTTGACTCCACCTACGGTGCTAGCAGTGTTAGGAGAGACGTTATAAATTAAAGAACTTAAAAACTCGAACGTCGGCCTAGGGTAGGTCGGTGCTTGAGTAGCAAAAATATCATGCATACCTATTTTATCTAGAAGGAAGAATACACTATGGTATATACCTAATGAATATAGACAGTTTTCATCGATATACCTGGTAGAGTGTATTGGTGTTGTCAGCAATTTTTCAAGCCGCTTTAGTTGCCTTTCTCCGGCTTGACCACCACGTAAAATGTAACCGTGATATTCCATAGGATTTTCTTGTGGGTAAAAAAAAGAGAGAAAGAATGGGATGTAGAAGTAATGAAGGTGTGAGGAAGAAAATGATATAGTAGGGGGTATTTATAGGAAGGGAAGAAAGAAAATGGTGGTTGTAAATATTTATGATGAAAATAATGGAAATAAATGTAGTGGGTTGGTATGGGTAATAAAGTGGGTTAAAATTGGAAGAAAATGGGATTGGAAATTGAAAAAGTGGTAAAATGGTGGGAAAAACGAGCTACTAGCCGTTAGGTGACCGTTGCGTCACCGCGGGCGCGGCAGGGCCTACCGCGGGCGCGGTGAGGTCGAGGTCAGTTGGGCTGGCCTGGCTTTCTTTCCATTGGGCTTTTTCTTCCTCGCCATTATCTTCAATTTCTGGAGGTGTACCTATTTTTCTTATAAATGTGCATATATGTACGTGAATACATAGACACATGTTTATTTATTTTATTTTTTATATTAAAACTATGGTGACCTAGAAAAACAAAAACATTAGTAAATAAATAAAACATATGCAGATATATATATATAGATATAGGTACGGTCATTGGGTCATCAAAATAAATATTAACAACTCAGGAAACAGATAATGCAAAAATAAAAATGAGTCTGAAAAGGAAATCAACATAATACTAATAATACTGAAACTAGATATCTTGTGAACAATAAAGATCTATTGCCAACCGGTAGGATGCTCTGCAGGAGTGCCTGGGCCACGCAGCTCGGTCAGCTGGCGTCGAATCTCTGCCACCTCGTGAGCTAATTCATCTAACTCACCAGCGAAGGTAACATCGTTTACTTCCAACTGCAAATGAAGGTCAGCCACCTCATTGCGGAGAGTGGTTATCTCAGTGCGCATGGCAGTCAATAGAGTGCGAATATCAGGTTCCTGCAAGCTGAGGTTATTAGTAAGAACAGTAGTATGTGTAACCTCGGGTCGGGATGTGTGATCTGGAGCGGAGTCCTCGGAGGCAGGAGTGTAGTCCTGAGTGGGATCTTCAGAAGCAGGAGTGTATTCTGGAGTGTACTCTTCGGAGGCAGGAGTGTATTCTGGAGTGTACTCTGATATCTCACCCCAACCTTCTACAGAATAGTTCCAATTAGCAGAGTTGGAAACACAAGTCATCTGAGGGTCTGGCATGGCGAAGGTGTAAACTGTCTGGTCATTGATAAGCAATCTGTACCGATATGGGTGGAAAGAGGCCCTCCTCATGAATCCACGATCCATGCAAAAGTCTAAATCTAGAAAAGTATATCCACAGTATGGGGTCAGCTGTGCTATCATACTGTCTAAACCCAAAGCAGAAGCTATCTGTGTCACATTCCCTCCGGAATGAATGAGCCCTACAGCGGATCGAGCAGTCTGCTCGAGGCTCTCTATCAGAAAACCTCCACTAGCTATAGGTCTGGACTGACTAGCACAGTATAAGAAAAGGATCTCCTCAGCGGTGACCAAGTGGTCACAGTAACTCCTCCCAAAGAAAGTGTGGCATAGGATCATCTCGAAGTATCGGAAGGCCGGGTTATGGATCTTCCGGGACAGCTGGGTAGAGGGGTCAAGACTGGCTCTATCAGTAATGTCCTGCCAAAATTTGTCAATGTCTCTGTCCATGTAGCAACTCAATGGGAACTCAGTTATAGCGGTCGGTCCAGTTTGGAAACCAAGCAAATCCCCAAATTCTTTGGTGGTCAGGGTATACTCGGTGCCAAACAATCTGAAACTCAGGCGTCCTCGCTCATCTCCTTCACCTACTCGTGGATTATAGTCCATAGAGCTAAGAAACTCCAGAGTAAGGTTCCTGTATGTTTTGTGGACATCATCGGCATAAGAATCCCAGCTAAGTTGGTTGCATAGATACCGAATACTTGGCTCGATCCCTAGTGCCTCCATGCAGCTCTGATCGGGGTACCTAGTGGGTACCATAGGTCTAGCAGATAAGGTAGCAAATCGGGCCTTTTGCGCTTCATCTCTGAAAATCACAACCATACCATCGGGGTGATGCATCCTGAAAATATAAACACAAGAAATTAGTCCAGATAAAATATATAAATTACTAAAATAAAATAAAATAAAATAAAAAATAAACCATGGGTTGCCTCCCAGGCAGCGCTTGTTTAACGTCGTTTAGCTTGACGATTAGATCTTACTTTATGTGGGTATTGGTGGGTCTATAAGAATATGACTAGAGTAGTCAACAGGCAAATCGCCTCCTTTGTAGAGCTTCAGTCTTTGTCCATTTACCACAAATGGAGCACATGAATTGTTTTTGATTTCTACTGCTCCAGACTTTAGAACTCTTGACACTTCAAATGGACCTGTCCATCTTGAACGAAGCTTACCAGGAAAAAGTCGTAATCTTGAGTTAAATAGGAGAACAGGATCACCAATGTTGAAATCTTTCTTGATGATTTTTTTATCATGCCACATTTTGGTTCTTTCCTTATATATGATGGCATTCTCATAGGAATTCAAGCGAAGCTCTTCTAGCTTGTGAATGTCCAGGATACGTTTTTCTCCGGCTTTCAGGTAATCTAGATTCAAGGATTTAATGGCCCAATAGGCTTTATGTTCTAGTTCGAAGGGTAAATGACAGGACTTTCCATAAACCAATTGATAAGGAGTTGTTCCAATAGGGGTTTTATAAGCCGTTCTATAAGCCCATAAGGCGTCTTTAAGTTTTCCAGACCAGTCTTTTCTGGATAATGATACGGTTTTTTCTAGGATCTGCTTAATCTCCCTATTTGATACCTCTACTTGGCCACTGGTTTGCGGGTGATATGGTGATGCTACTCTATGTTTTACTCCGTATTTGCTTAGAAGCTTGTCAAATATCTTAGATATAAAATGTGATCCTCCATCACTTATGACTAACCTCGGGGTTCCAAACCTAGGGAAAATAATATTCTTAAACAGTTTGATAACTACCTTGGTATCGTTTGTGGGTGATGCAACAGCTTCGATCCACTTTGAGACATAATCGACAGCTACTAGGATATACTTGTTACCCATTGAGGAAGGAAAAGGTCCCATGAAATCTATACCCCAGACATCAAATATTTCCACTTCTTGGATGTTTCTTAAAGGCATTTCATCACGTCTTGAGATGTTCCCAGTGCGTTGGCATCGGTCACATTTTGTAATGTAAGTGTGGACATCGCGCCATACAGTAGGCCAATAAAAACCTGCTTGAAATATTTTGGCGCATGTTTTAGACGTGCTTGCATGTCCACCATAAGGTGAAGCATGACAATGTTTAATGACATTGCCTACTTCTTCCTCCGGCACACATCGTCGGAATATATTATCTATTCCTCTTTTGAATAGGAGGGGTTCATCCCAAAAGAAGTGTTTAACATCTCTGAAAAACTTCTTCTTCTGTTGGTAGCTTAAGTCGGAGGGTATGATATCAGCGGCTAGATAATTTACAATATCTGCGTACCATGGTATTTCGTTCATGGTTGAGATTTCCTCATAAGTCTCTTCTTCAGTCGAGTTTATCCTAGCTATTAATCTTTCATAAGTAGAGTGATCGTCTATAGGTATAAGTTCGGGCTTAAGGTGTTCTAACCTAGAGAGATGATCAGCTACTAAGTTTTCAGCTCCTTTTTTATCCTTAATATCCAAGTCAAATTCTTGGAGTAAAAGTACCCATCTGAGCAATCTAGGCTTAGCATCTTTCTTACTTAACAAGTACCGGATTGCTGCATGATCTGTGTATACTATTATTTTTGCTCCCATCAAATAAGATCGAAATTTATCAATAGCAAAAACTACGGCTAGCAATTCTTTTTCTGTGGTTGTATAATTTAGCTGGGCGGCGTCTAATGTTCTACTAGCGTAGTAAATTGCATGCAGTTTTTTGTCTTTTCTTTGCCCTAGTACAGCCCCTACAGCGAAATCACTAGCATCGCACATGATTTCAAAGGGTTGTGTCCAATCAGGTGGTCTTATGATAGGTGCTGAAATAAGAGCTTGCTTTAAAACTTCAAAGGCCTCAAGACATTTTTGGTCGAATTCAAACTCGACATCCTTCATCAATAAGTTAGTTAAAGGCTTAGTTATTGCGGAAAAATTCTTGATGAAACGTCGGTAGAACCCGGCATGTCCTAGGAAACTTCTTATTTCCCTAACGGTCTTAGGTGGGTTTAAGTTTTCTATAACTTCTATCTTGGCCTTATCGACTTCTATACCTCTTTCAGAAATAATGTGTCCCAAGACTATCCCTTCACTTACCATAAAGTGGCACTTTTCCCAATTCAACACAAGGTTTACTTCCACACATCTTTTTAAGATTTTCTCCAAGTTCGAGAGGCAGTTTTTGAAATCAAACCCACACACTGAAAAATCGTCCATAAATACTTCCATAATTCCATCTAGGTAGTCTGCGAAAATTGACATCATACAACGTTGGAAAGTGGCAGGTGCATTACAGAGTCCAAAGGGCATTCGTCTATAAGCGAATGTTCCATAAGGGCATGTAAATGTGGTTTTTTCTTGGTCCTCTGGGTGAATAGGGATTTGGAAAAATCCCGAATATCCATCAAGATAGCAGAAACATGAGTGTCTTGCTAGACGTTCAAGCATCTGATCTATAAATGGGAGAGGGAAATGGTCTTTTCTTGTTGCCTTATTCAACCTTCTGTAATCTATACACATTCGCCATCCTCCTTCTGTTCGTTTTGCCACATGCTCACCTTTCTCATTTTTTAGAACAGTGATACCTCCTTTCTTGGGTACCACATGGACTGGGCTTACCCATTCACTGTCCGAAATTTGGTATATGATACCAGCCTCTAATAACTTAAGAACTTCTTTCTTGACTACATCACTCATGATAGGGTTTATTCTTCTTTGATGTTCTCTTGAGGGTTTCGAATCTTTTTCTAGCATAATCCGATGCATGCATACGGATGGGCTTATACCTCTTAAATCTGAAACTTTATACCCTAAAGCTGAGGGATATTTTCGCAAGGTATCTAATAGTTGATTTGTTTCTATTTGGTTTAGAGTGGCGCTAATTATAACAGGTCTACTCATCTCCTCATCCAAAAACTCATATCTTAGATTCTTGGGTAGTTCCTTAAGTTCTATAGTGGGTTTCTCAGTACGCGGCATAAGGTCAGGGGTAAGAGCTAAGCATTCGAAAAGGTTGTTGTCAATGTACGGTTCGATACTCTCAAATCCGTCATCCTCTAAAATAGGGGTTGATAATAATTCGTTTTGTTCGAGCTCATTTACACATTCATCAATGATGTCGATGGCATAACACGCATCTCCTATTACTGGTGCCATTAGAAATTTTGATAAAATGAACTCAATCTTTTCATCTCCTACCTCGAAAGTCAGTTTCCCTTTCTTAACATCTATTATAGCTCCGGCGGTCGATAGGAAAGGTCTTCCTAAGAGGATTGGGATGTCTTCATCTTCTTTGATATCCATTACGACGAAGTCGGTCGGAATGTACAACTGACCAATCTTGACAGGTATGTCTTCTAAAATACCCATGGGATATTTGACAGATCTATCAGCTAGTTGTAAGGACATCTTAGTAGGTTGAAGTTCTCCTAATTTTAACCTCTTACAGACGGCCAGAGGCATCAGACTTACACTTGCTCCTAGGTCTAAAAATGCTTTGTCTATCATATGGTTACCTAGGATGCAAGGGATAGAAAAACTTCCAGGGTCTTTATCTTTCTTGGCGAGTTTATTTTCGGATATAAAATGACATTCTAAAGGCTTGGGATCATCGAGTCGTCGTTTATTGGTCAAAATATCTTTCAGAAACTTAGCATATGATGGTATCTGGGTTATAGCTTCAGTAAAAGGAATCTCAACATGGAGTTTCTCTATTACCTTAATAAACTTTTGGTACTGGTTTTCTACTTTGGTGTTTTTCAGCCTCTGTGGGAATGGAATAGGTGGTTTATAAGGTTGTTGAGTGTTTTTCTCTACTTCTGGTTTTGATTGCTTTCCTGGTTTCTCTGGTTCCTCCACCTGGTCTTTGGGCGTAGCATCTTCTGATGTGCTTAAGTCAGGATTTCTAGGTCCTTCATAAGCGGTTCCACTTCTTAGTGTGATAGAATTTGCTTGGCCTTTTGGATTTGGTTGAGTTTGTCCAGGGAATTGTCCTCCAGGTGCAACTTGTACAGAGGTGTTTTGTGCTACTTGGGAAATCTGAGTCTCAAGCATTTTGGTGTGGGTTATTATCTGGTCAAACTTGGTTGCTAGTTGAGTAACCAGTTCGTTCGTGTGAATATGTTGGTTCATAAACTCCTTATTTTGCTGGGTTTGAGCTTGAATAAAGGTGTCTATGGTTTCTTTAAGGTTTGGTCTTGGGGGTACTATTTGCATAGGTTGGTTTTGTTTTTGCGTTTGGAATCCTTGAGGTCTCGAAGGTCTGGGATTTTGGATAGGGTTGTTGTTTTTGTAAGAGAAATTCGGGTGGTTCCTCCATCCAGGATTGTAGGTATTCGAGAAAGGGTTCCCTTGAGTATAGTTAACTTGGTCTGAGCTTGATTCGTTCAAAAGGTTACAGTCAACGGTTTGATGTCCTTAAGCTCCACAGAGTTCGCACTCCGATTGGATTGCTGCTACTGTGGTTGGGTTTTGAGACATGTTCTCGACTCTCAAGGCTAGGGCGTCCATCTTGGCATTGATCATGTCCATGCAACTTACCTCATGCTTTCCTCCATGGCTCTCCTTTTTCTCTACTGTCGCTCGTTCTAATCCCCATTGGGCATGGTTTTGGGCCATGTCCTCTATTAGGGCACAAGCGTCAGGGTAAGGTTTGTTCATCAACGCTCCGCCAGCGGCAGCGTCTATGGACATCTTTGTGTTGTAATGGAGTCCATTATAGAAGGTATGTATGATTAACCATTGCTCTAGGCCATGGTGCGGACAGGCTCTTAAAAGTTCTTTATATCTCTCCCAGGCATCAAAAAGTGATTCGCCTTGGTTTTGGGTGAAACAAGTGATCAGGTTCCTAAGAACAGCGGTCTTGCTTGGTGGAAAATACCTCGCAAGAAAAGCTCTCCTAAGGTCTTCCCAAGTTGTTATTGAGTTAGTTGGAAGGGCGTCTAACCAGTCGTGAGCTTTACCTCTAAGGGAAAAAGGAAATAGTCTTAATCGGATAGCTTCGGGTGTGGCTCCATTTGCCTTAAGGGTGTCAGCTAACTGGATAAATACCTTTAAATGTTGATTCGGGTTCTCGGTAGCGAGACCAGCGAATTGGTTTTGTTGTACTAATTGTAGTAACGAGGGCTTTAGTTCAAAGTTGTTGGTAGTTATAGCAGGGTTTACTATACTAGAACTAGGTTCCTCGTTAGATGGTTGGGCGAATTCCTTGAGCGGTCTTTGGTTACGATCTTCTGCCATAGCTCTTCTTATCTTGCGAATAAAAAGACGGGCACGAGCGTAACGTTCAGGTTCTACTAAAGGATCTATTAGGTTGCCGGTGCTACGATTTCTACGCATCTACCGGCTAGAATAGCCTTAGTCTAAACGGGATAACAATAGGGTACGAAATTTGACGAAGTTGGTCCCCGGCAACGGCGCCAAAAACTTGATGGGGGCTGTATTATCTGTAACGTATAGCCTAAATATAGTACTGCAAGTGTACAGCCTATCGAAGTAATATATAAGATTATCGAACCACAGAGACCAATTGTCAATCTATCAACTCTATTGCTAAGGTGCTTATCTAAGGCGAATAAGGATATTGATGTGAGTGCAGTGCACAGAGTAAATATGCGAGGGAAATAACAGTTTAAAAGACAGGTTGGAATGTAAATCATGTAATCAGATATTGGTCCGGTCATGCGTAGATGAACCTACTTATGGGGCAGTATTTTCTATTGATAGCAAAGAATCAGTTTAACGGGAACTTGTAGCTTTTGACTACTAAGAACCGAGTTTACTCTTTAAATTAAATTCCTTTATTGTCACATATAAAGGGTGCCTTCCGCGTTAAAGAGGTAAACCTATTTTTAAGAAATTGATAGTTTTGACTTAATAGAAAAGTGATCTTACTCGGAAAGATTAACTTAAAGAGACTTTTGGCTTTTGGCCAAGAGTCAGATTTTAAACCTACAAACGCGTCCGAAAATAGTTTCAAAATCGTTTTCTAAAAAAGGGTCAATGATTCCTATTTAACCAATCAACGGCTGTCGCTCTTTTTGTTTGGTTAAATAATAATCAAGTCGTATCATCAGTTTGGACGGCTTTCGATCTTACCCAATTAAACATTTAAACACAATCGACTTAAGTTAGAAGCAAAACATCCCCAGAGTATTTTCACTAGCATGATAATTGGAACACAACCACGATGACAATCATTACATCCTAACCTTTATAGTTTAGCCAGACATAATAAGTGCGAGTCTATAAAACGTGTAGACTATGGTAAGAGCATTTAAAGTCTATAAAACGTGTAGACTATGGTAAGAGCATTTAAAGTCTATAAAACGTGTAGACTATGGTAAGAGCATTTAAAGTCTATAAAACGTGTAGACTATGGTAAGAGCATTTAAAGTCTATAAAACGTGTAGACTATGATAAGAGCAATTAAATAAAGAAATGCAATAAATTAGAACCTTGCTCCGGTCGGAGACTTGAATCTGATACAAATCTACGGAAAAGTAAGGCCGGTATGATGAACTTCAACCAAAGTGCTCCAAGACTCGATTACAACTCAATCTACACCGCAATAACTCCCCGATGTGAAGAGATTATTACTTTACAGAAACTGATAGTATATGGCTTAAGATTGTACTAAGCTTGGATGAAAATAAAGAATGAGAATCGAAAGCTATTTATAGAGGAACTTTGAAGTGCGTAAGGACCAGTATGCCCCTTAACTTCCTTTGAGCGGGAACCATTTTGTGAAGGCCGCGGGCGCGGTGAGGGTGGCCGCGGGCGCGGCGCCTGGAACCGCCACATCATGGGAACGTGGCAGTTGATCTCTGGGTGAAAGTGGGCCACGTCATCGCGTTTCCTGTAGCCAGCGCGGTGCTGAACGCCATAAGTGCAAAATATCTTTAAAAACCCTAATTTCTTGGCGTTTTGGCTCGTTTCTTCACAGAAGGCTCTGAAATGACAAGGATCCTGAAAACAAAGGAAAAAGGAACATAATACGAGAAAATGACAATAAAAACTAAGGAAAACATGTGATATTTGAGTCAGAAACATAGTGCGATTTAGTGCGATCAGTATTGTCAGAATCAGAAGTGACCATGGCAAGGAATTTGAAAACAGCAAGTTTGGTGATTTCTGCTCTTCAGAAGGAATTAGTCATGAGTTTTATTCTCCTATAACACCTCAACAAAATGGAGTTGTGGAAAGAAAAAACAGGAACATACAGGAATCTGCCAGAGCAATGTTACATGCCAAAAGACTTCTTATGTACTTTTGGGCTGAAGCTATGAATACAGCCTGCTATGTTCATAACAGGGTCACCTTGAGGAAGGGAACCTCATCCACAATATATGAACTCTAGAAAGGAAGAAAACCAACTGTGAAGTACTTCCATGTGTTTGGCAGCAAATGTTATATTCTGGCTGATCGTGAACAAAGAAGAAAACTGGATCCTAAAAGTGATGAAGGCATATTTCTAGGATACTCCTCAAACAGCAGAGCTTATAGAGTATTCAACTCCAGAACCAAAACCATGATGGAATCAATAAATGTTATAATTGATGACTATCATGAAGAAATAGATGTTCCTTGTACTGTTGAGACATTCTTTGAGACTTCAACCCAACAGAATGACCTACCCAACTCCACTACAACAGAATCTGAATCAAAGGAAGCTAGCAAGATCCCTTCCATCAGAATTCAGAAGGATCATCCAAAAGAGCTCATCATAGGAGATCCCAATAGTGGAGTAATCACAAGATCTAGAGAAATCATCTCAAACTCTTGTTTTGTGTCCAAAATGGAACCAAGAAATGTCAAGGAAGCCTTAACTGATGAATATTGGATTGGTGCTATGCAAGATGAACTGAACCAATTCAAGCAACATGAAGTTTGGGAACTGGTTCCTAGACCTGAAGGAACTAACATCATTGGGACAAAATGGATATTCAAGAACAAGTCAGATGCTGAAGGAGTTGTCACCAGAAATAAGGCAAGACTTGTTGCTCAAGGATACACCCAGGTTGAAGGGGTTGATTTTGATGAAACCTTTGCACCTGTAGCCAGGCTGGAATCAATCAGACTCTTGTTGTCAATTGCTTGTCTTCTAAAGTTCAAGTTATTTCAGATGGATGTGAAAAGTGCCTTTCTAAATGGGTACTTGAATGAGGAAGCTTATGTGGAACAACCTAAAGGCTTTGTGGATCCAACCCACCCTGATCATGTCTACAAATTGAGAAAAGCCCTATATGGCCTGAAACAAGCTCCTAGAGCATGGTATGACAGGTTAACAAAGTTTCTCTCAGACAAAGGCTACAGAAAAGGAGGCTTGGACAAAACTCTCTTTGTCAAAACTGAAGGAGGAAAGTTGATGGTTGCCCAAATATATGTTGATGACATAGTGTTTGGAGGAATGTCAGAACATATGGTTAAACACTTTGCTGACCAAATGCAGGCTGAATTTGAAATGAGTCTCATGGGAGAACTAACTTATTTTCTTGGACTACAAGTCTCACAGATGGAGGACTCAATCTTCTTATCTCAAAGCAAGTATGCTAAGAACATTGTAAAGAAGTTTGGTATGGAGAATGCAAGTCACAAAAGGACTCCTGCTCCTACTCATCTAAAGCTTTCCAAAGATTCAAGTGGGGTTAAGGTGGATCAAAGTCTGTACAGAAGCATGATAGGAAGCTTGTTGTACTTAACTGCCAGAAGACCTGATATTGCCTTTGCAGTTGGAGTTTGTGCAAGATACCAAGCTGATCCCAAAGTCAGTCATATCAATCAAGTGAAGAGAATTTTGAAGTATGTAAGTGGTACTTACAACTATGGATTGATGTATACTCATGGCTGTGAACCAGCTCTGACTGGGTACTGTGATGCTGATTGGGCTGGTAGTGCTGATGATAGAAAAAGCACCTCTGGAGGATGTTTCTTCTTGGGAAGTAATCTGGTTTCCTGGTTCAGCAAGAAACAGAATTGTGTGTCTCTTTCCACTGCTGAAGCTGAATACATTGCAGCTGGTAGTAGCTGCTCTCAAATGATATGGATGAAACAGATGCTCACTGAGTATAATGTCACACAAGATGTTATGACATTGTACTGTGACAATCTGAGTACAATCAACATATCCAAGAATCCCATTCAGCATAGCAGGACCAAACATATTGACATACGACATCACTTTATCAGAGACCTTGTAGAAGAGAAGACAATCAAATTGGAACATGTTGCCACTGAGCTACAGCTGGCTGACATTTTTACCAAGGCTCTGGATGCAAATCAATTTGAAAACTTAAGGGGTAAGTTGGGTATTTGCCAACATGAGTAATTGTAGCAATTAATTTTGCTTAAAACAAGGATCAAAGGAGTTATGCCTGTTCTGATTGGTTTAAAATTATATTTTCCCATTTCCTACAATTCTTTTAAGAAGTTGAATAGACACTCCCTTGCTTCCTTCCCCTCTCGTCTCCTCATCAAAACCCAGTCTCTCAATCAGAATTTTCTCCTCAGTTGTTGTTGGTCCTCTAGGAATGTCAAAATGTCTCAAACACCATCATCATCCAATACGACTATCTCAACCTCTTCCTCTGATCAAGATTCTAGGACAATCTCTTCTTGTCTGGACTCTGAAGTTCTGGAGATCTCTTCTCGTAGAAACGTGGGAACTAATCCCACCAAGGTCAAAGAGTTGAGAACAAGACATGCAGGAAAGCCCCAAGCTTCTGCCTCTGGTAATCCATCTCATCCTTCTTCTTCAGTTCCCCCTGAAATTGCAAATAGGGAAGGGACAGCCTATGTTAATCAAGCAATAGCAAAAATTGTTTCAAGAATTCTGAACGAGAAACACTCAGTTCCTGGCATTTCTGTTCCTCTGAACCAAGAAAGTTCAAATGCTGAAACAAATCCAGATGTCTCTAAGAATGTTGAGACATCAAACAAAGAGAAGAATGCTGACATTGCTCACAAGAAAAGAAAGAAGCCCGGATCCTCTGAGTTTGATGACAGTGCTTGAAGGTTGGTTGCTGTTTGGTGGTGTTGCTGGTCAGTGCTGATATCTGGTGGAGTTTGGAAGTTCTTGTTTTCTGCTGCTGCTCTTATTATTTTGGATAACTGTATAATTTTATGAACATGTATCTTTGGCCCATTTGTGGCTAAAGAGGGGGAGAATATTTTGGTACTTACTTAATTAGTACTTGACATTCTATTTTTCTGCTGTCACTTATTTCTGCTGCTATCTATCTCTGATTGCTTAGGGTCTTTAGCCAAAAATCTGCCAAAGGGGGAGTTTGTAGGTGTTTAGGTATTGGCTTGCATTTTTGGAAAATCCCAAGTGTATGTGTGAATGTCATGACTGATGTCATAACATTCTAGTTTAGTTTGTACTGACTCATTAGGTACCTTTGCAGAAAAATATTGTAATTCAAGTACTGATGTTTATAAGTGTGTATCTGAGCATTTTGCAAAATGATCACATTTTGCTAAATCAGTAGACAGGTTTTCTCATATGTCATAACAGATGTTATGACATCCTGTTCTGAACTAACAGGTTTGCAGGTTGGATAAGTCTGAGTTTTTTCAGGAAAATAACTCAGTCTTTCCTGAACAGAATCCTGCGTTTTCTGAGGGGTAACCTAGCTCAACCCTAACCTGGTTAATAAAGTCCTGTGACCTGGTCTTTAGGTCAAACGGAATTAACCCTAGGTTTTTGTGGAAACCCTAACTGAAGCTGCAGCTGCTATATATTCAACAGAGCTGCTGTTTTTCGAGGCATCCCTTTTTATTGATCAGAAGATCATTTGTAATCTGTATAGGTTTGATTATTGTACTCCAAGCAATTATCATTGTGATAAGTGACTTGGAATAGGTTTCTAATTGTAAGGGTTGTGTAGCACTCAAAGCTTTGAAGCAAGAGTGTTTGAATGTTCCTTGACTAAAGCTGTGAAGCAGAGTCAAGTTAGTTGTGTGCATCACTCAAAGCTGTGAAGCACGAGCGATTGTGTTGCTTGATTAAAAAGCTGTGAAGCTTAATCAAGTGTTTGTTTTTGAAGAGTGTCTTCATCAATTCTTAAGTCAAATTGGTTTATGTATCACTGTTGTGATTGAGGGGGAGTGAGTAGGAACTCAGGTTTAAGTTGTACTTAGATTGGAATTGCATTGGGTAGGTCTTAAGTGAAGGAGATAAACTGGTTGGTTTATTCCTGAATTAACATCTCTTATAGTGGATTTCCTCCCTGGCTTGGTAGCCCCCAGAGTAGGTGTTGTTGCACACTGAACTGGGTAAACAATTGACTGTGTTCTTTATTGCTTTTGTATTTAGTGTCATATAGTAAGTCAGATACGGTGTCATAACATTGAACGTGACATTGAGTATCTGCAGCCAGAATTTCATACATTACAGGTCATTTTCAGAAAGTCAACAAAAGACACTTTTTACAAGACCTTTTACATCAAGATAATATCTTCAAATGCAAAATTGATAAAAACAATAGATTGAAGTAGACATCTGGAGATTTCCAAAAAGTCCAAGATCATCATCATGAGATAAAAATTGAGAAAGTTATGGCTTGCCCAAGTTGGGAAAATTTGGATATTTCAAGATTTGTGCATTGAGCAAACTTAAACTTCTACGTCAGTGGCTTAATTTCTTGGACTTCAAACATCTTCATAACCTTATGGAAGACCCATAAATTCATTATTACCTTGCCTTGAATTTTTTGTCTATTTTTTCATATTTATTTTGTTTTTATTCACATAAATACAAGATAAATTATATAAAATAGTGAATGATGGATCGTGACACTTGGGCTTTTGGTTTAGATTGATTTTATGCCTAAAAATTCGTGCAAGAAGTGACCAGGTTCATCCAACTATGAAAATGGCATGAAATCTCAAGTTTGGTAGTTTTTCAAATTTGTGATCATGGCTTTAAACAACATGTTTATACCTTGATTTCTTTACTTCTCACCTTGTCCCCTCCCTTTACAATATAAATACATCACATATGCAAGCCAAACTCACGGATACCATTGCCTAAGAGAGCCACACAAAAATTCCAACATTTCAACCAAAGTTGCAAAAGTTGAAACACGTTTTACAGGTGCTCTCAATTCAAACTAGCGATCGTACGTTGCTCCTGAGGATCCCATGGGACTTGTTCCAACCATTCTCAAAGCTTGAAACGTCCCAGATTGTCAGATCCAAGTCATCACCATTTAGGTAAAATATCAACTCCAAATCTTTATTTTTACGAATTGTTGAATGTTTTAACATGCGTGTATGAGTTTCCGGGCATCTTTAGAGCAGGTTAAAAGCATTATATGGAACACATGATGTGTAGATCATAAAATTACATGATCAAATCGTGTTAGGGTTTTTGATTCATAACTCAAGATGCAGGAGTTTTCTGGATAATCTAAGACCATATTCGTGATCAGGGCGAAATTTTAAGTGGAATAGGGTTTTGGTTCAGTCTTGAAACTAACAAATTTGCAGGTTCTATGATTTGATGTACCAGAGAAGACGACCGGAGTTTGACTATGGCGCCCCTCCGATTGTTTGACTCAGGAAGGAGCTGGCGTGGCAAGGCAGCGTGTCCTAATTGGCCCATTCAAATGCAAAGGGGCCCATCAGCGCACGCGTATTTTTTTAAAATATATTTTGAGTCATTTTTGAAATATAAAATTATGCATTGATTAGGATACACGAATTGAAAGGAAGATTAGATGGAAAGGCGTATGTGTGCAATGCGAAATGACATGGGTTCAAGTCTCAGGTCCAGTATTTTTGATTTTTCTAACATTCTCTTGCAGATTCCATACAACCATGCTACGCACGTACACCATAGGCCATCAGATCCATGCCTTCCAAATGTCAATATAGCCAAATCCAAACGCATTAAGCATGCATCCCTATCATGGACATTCAGGTAATCCTCACACTGGATCCATACAGTTTATGGGTCAGCTTAGCATGGGCCTAGCAAATTTTCAATCCTCACCCCCGCTACTTTGCTTTTGCATATCCAGGCCCAATCCATTTTATTTTCTATTTTTTTTACTTATTTAATTATTTCCTAGGCTTTTCTTTTAATCATTTTTTTATCAAATCATAAAATCAAAAATATTAAATAGACTTAGGTTTTCTTAAACTAATTTTAATTTTATTTAATTAATTATTTTTATTTTATTTTATCAATTTAAAATCAACTAGACTTAGGTTTATTTAATTCAAATATTTTCTTAATAAAAACACAAAAACATTAGAATTAGGTTTAATTTCATTTAATATTTATTTTCTTAATTAATTTTAGATTTAGTGTAATTATTTTTCTTAATAAAAAAATAAACAAAAACAACTAAAAATATTTTCTTGTTTACTTAGAAATATTTAGGGTTTTAGACGTATTTTTCGCAATTCGCGCGCGTTCAATATTTTCTTTATTTTTTTCTTTTTCATATTTTTCTATCTGCTGATGGGATGTAATAGATTAAAATAGGACTTTATCGCTTTCTTTATTTTTCCCCATCTGAACATGTAATTACCCCCTCCCTAAAGCACTGTAATAGCGTAGGATTTAACTTTCTGCACTTTAAATTTCTGCAATATATATTAACTGATTAGATGTATGACTAATAAGATTACATGACAAGAGCCTAATAACAAAATGCTAGCAAACTTAAATTCAAAGATAAATAAACTGAATTGAATCAATTGCACATATACACCTCTACGGTATCCCACTTCGGTTGCCTTCGGAAATAGTCACAACTCTCGAAACGTGAGAGGTTTTAGTGGGTACCCTCTGGTTCAAAAAGATCACAAGTCCCTCGATGACCCCCTCGATGTTTCCTCGGTAAAATTATGATCTTAGAATCCTAGGGTAGTTACTAAAACTTCTTGCCCAGTTTCCTTTGTGACTATAAAAAACGTCCCTTTAAATGTCCCTCATACATCCAACGATAAGGCTACCTACACACTAATAATAGGATATCACTGTCTAAAGGATAGGAAGAAAAGAACAAACTTTTTTGAGTACAAGTAGATAGTTGTTAGATGTTTTCTCAAATGAAAACAAACTTTTTACACTTACACATTTCAAAAAATATAACTTTCAAAAACATTCGCTTTATCGACACTCTTGAGGACTAATACAAGAGTTATCATGAAGAGAATCTCCGCACTAAGGAATTTTCAAACTAATTTTAAAAAACACATAAAAGCACAAGGTATTTCAAAAAATAAGCTAAGCATCTAAGAGCCCGTAGAAAACTACGGACGGAAAGGGTGCTAACACCTTCCCTTTCCATAATCTACCCTCCTTACTCAGAAAATTCTCGAAAAGGTCTTTTTCTATTATTTTCACCCTTTTCTTAATTTGGATAACAGAAAATTTGGTGGTGACTCTTTCTTACCTCAATATTTGCAAATACAAAATGCAAAACCAGTATAATAGTCGGTTCTGCCACCATATTAGACATTGCTTGGATCATAAGGCACATAGAGATGGTTCCATAAGGAAAATACACTTGGATTTCGTCAAGTAAAGTTTGTGGGTATATGAAGGCATAGTATTCCATATGATCATTTGGATTTCATATGAGACAAGTTACATTCATTAAACTATCTCAAGCTAAAATTCTAGAGTTTGCTTATGAAATACTAGGTGGATCAAAGTGATAGAAGGTGTGGGTCATTCAAACAATTGAAGTCATCAAAACTTGGAGGGTACTTTAATACCATTGATTCTGTGAACACAAAGGGAAGACATTGACAATACAAATAGATGGAAATTGGTCCAAAGTTTGATTTTGATAGAAAAACACATTACAAAAAGCTTCCATTACAAAGTTCATTCAAAACTTATTACATTCTATTACGAAAATTACAATATCATCATCATTCAAATGTTCAAATACATACAATATCCATTCATTATTACAATTCTAAAAAAGAAGGGACTCAAACTTCAAGTCATGAACCTAATCCCCAATTCTCTTCAAATTCTGCTCCAAATGGCCTGCTATGGCATACCCTAACCATATGTTCAACCTGAAGAAAAGGGCTACATCAGGCCTCCATTTTCCTCCATCCACCAATGCGTTTTTTCCTTTATGTGCAACCATGTATAAACTGTAACCATGTCATCAGTCTAATAAAACCAGTCCAGAAGATCGCCCTGTTCAGAAAAATCAAGAGAAACAACTAACAGAATTTCTATGACTAATAGTTAACAAACCAAGCCTAATAGAATTTAACTCATAACTGTTTAACAGAAATAAAAAATCCAAACTAACTAATAGAATTCAACCAGCTGCCAAACATAATTCTCTAACAGAATCCCATAACTTCACTAACCAACTGAAAATAACAGAATTTTTTAGGCGTCTAACTAACTTTCTAACCTCCTAACTGTTTCTAACCAACTTCCCAACAGATTATAACAGAAATATAACAGAAAAGAGAGGAAGGAGTTCAGGATATAACAGAAAAAACTCCAATAGAAATCAGAAAGAAACTCAGAGAGATGTGATTCCTAACAGAAAAATTCCAACAAACCTTATAACTTCTTTTAACTACTTCTAACATAAGATATAACAGAAAACAAAAAGAGGATGAGAGGGATACGATTCACTCATGCATAAAATAAAGAGAAAAATTCACAAAAAACTCTAAAAAAATAAGGGAAGACTTACCTTTCAGTTATGAGATTCTCATATTTTCTCTTTCATTATTTTATTCTCTTCAATCTTCTTGAAGCATCTTCACAATCTCCATCGTATACCAATTCATCGTCTCCATTATGTAGGGTCTTCGATCTTCATCATTCTCTGCAACCTCACTCATCATAATATGCGAATCTTGGTGGAAACTGCAGGATTTTGGCATCACATCATCAGCCTTCATCTACTTCATACATCTCTAAATATCTTATACTTCTCAACACTATTGCACATCATCGTTCCTCATCAATATGTGATCTTGAAGCTTCAACTGTAATAGCTTCAATCTACATTAACGACCACAACAACTTCTCAGTAACTTCTAATCTATTACAATCTCCAAGCATCTTCTATGATTCAATACTCATCTTCAGCCGTCTTAATATCCACTGAAGCTTCATTCTTCATATCCTTTGCAACCAAAACCGCGACAACAACAACACCTCAGTTCATCAATACATAGAAATCGCGAGAAGAAGAAATAAATGAAGATGATTCGAATTTGCGCATAGAAGAAAGAGGTTGAAGAACATACTAGGAAGGCGTTTATCTCTGGTTTACTCTTCACCACCGTTGAAATCGCGTCGGACAATCTCCGATAGATATTTTCTTGAGTATGTGAATTTGAGATGAATTTGGATAAGAAGATTGAAGGAGCGGAGGCGAGTCAGGGTGTGAAAGCTTGATAGAAATCACAGTGAAATGAAACGAACAACAATGTAAGAAAGAGAATTAAAGCAACAGATTGGAGACGAGGCCATGGAGTTTGATGGCAGAGATCGCCGGAGCTGAGGAAGATCGGTGGAGGAATTTTGAGTGAGAGAGAGAAGAGGTGTCTTTGTTCAAGAGCAATTTAAAGAGTCATAGTGTGAACCCTAGAGAGCTTCAAATGCATCGTTCCCTTACCTCTTTTTTTTTTTAATTTTATGTCATTGTTCAATAAATTTTTTTGGATTGGGATAGCTTATTGGATCGGCCTTTAGCAACCCAAGCCCATACTACAAGATTTTTGGAAGTTTGAATTGTAGTTGGACGAAAAATGGCTAATGGACTCATTCAGAAGGGGCTTAACATGAATTCAATTGCTTGCAGTATTACCCCTTGATGTAACTATGCACCCCTAATGTTTTGGAATTTGGTTTCTACATCAATTTTATTTCCTTTTTTTTTGTTGATAAAAAACGATACAAAACAGTAGAATAATTTAGAATTGATTTTAGGATGATTCCTTAGAATTTAATTGAAAGTTTGTCATTATTTTCCTCCACTTTTCATGATTAATTTTGTGATAGAATATTGATGCGACTTAGGATATATACAACACTTGAGAATTCATTTGTTTGATCTCTTGTGAAGTAGCTTCTGTAGAGTTTTCTCTTTGCTTGCATGGTTTTGAAGAGGCAACGAACCTTCTCCATTAGGTATCATTGTGGCTTCATTTTATTCCTTATTTCCAAACTTTATTGTATTTCTTTACCACT
Source organism: Vicia faba (assembly GCA_948472305.1). Classification (NCBI taxonomy): domain Eukaryota; kingdom Viridiplantae; phylum Streptophyta; class Magnoliopsida; order Fabales; family Fabaceae; genus Vicia; species Vicia faba. The sequence continues at coordinate 1,332,594,267 of OX451739.1, forward strand.
TTCTAGAGACCATGAGAAGTAGGGCTTTACTGATTTCTAAATGCCATGAGAAGTATGGTAGAGATGTATGAAGGGGATCTCTGTTGCTGATCATGTCAGGAACCCCTCTGGTTTATTTAAAGACACGTTTAGGGCAATTCTATATTGTGCGCTTTATGTGTGCTAGTTGTGTTTGTTTAAAACCTTACCTTTGAAGTATGTATTCCGCATGTTTGTTTATATTTGTGTTCGCATGACATCCCCCATCCCTTATTGAAGACCTCAAAAGGAGGCGAGCGGGGAGGTTTATAATCAACCCCTGCAATTTCGTCTATGTCATCCTTAGCTCGTGACGCACCATGATGTTTCGGAGTTGTTCTTGCTCTTGTTATCGAGTCGTCAAGTGGATAAGGATTTTGTAATCAAACCTCCATGATTTGTCAGGAGTTCGCATTGGCCGATGCTGATGCTTCGTGATTTTTCATATTGCCTTATGTTTCCTACCTCTATCTCTTATATCTTGGTTAGGTGTTTAGTTACTTTCGACATCACATTTTTGTTTTACATCCCACTCTCGCTTGTTTTCCTTGGGCGATACACTCCCCTTGGCTAAATCATTTCTCTTCTTTTCTTTACCGTTTCATGTGTATGCTCCTTTGAGGTTGCTTGTTTTATCCTTGTACATATAATGTTCCCTTAGGACGTACTTGTTCCTTTCGTATGCAAGTTAGACCTTAGGTTGCAAACCAAGCATGCTAACATTAGGCAGATATTTCCATGTCATCCTTAACATAGGGTCACCATTGCATGATAACATTAGGTTTAGAAATAGGCTAGTCTCCCATGGACTCTTTTCTTACCCGTTTTGCATATGAATTTAAGACTAAAAAATTGTCTTAGCAAATCATGAAACATGCTAATCACACTTAAACCCTTTTTCAAGGTAACAAAATATAAACCAATCAAATGTGGTATCTTTCCTTGAGGGCGTAACTCAAAACCTTTTTCAAGTAAGGACATGATTAATTTACTTTTGTGCCAATGCGTAATTCTCCAAAGGTTGAGCTGCGGCAGAAGGCACAACTAACATTATTCATAAAAAACACAAAACAAACAAAACAAGTGAGCCAAACTACATTAATCTGATTCCTCAAAAAGGATATGTAGGCATTAGAGTAAGGCCCAAGCAAGCACAACATTATTTTCCCTACATTATTTTCTCTTTCTTTTGTATGCATTCTTCCTCAGTAGTAAACAGTAATCATAGATTAAACACACCCATAAGATAGACAACAAGAATGGATACCGTAGGGTACTATGAGCGTGTGGGGTTCTAATACCTTCCCCTTGCGTAACAGACTCCCTTACCCGATCTCTCGGTTGCAAGACCATAACTTCTCCCTTCTCAGGTTTTCTCAATATTTACCTATCCCTTCATGTGGGATGAAAGACGTTCGATGACGACTTTATTGTTTGATGATTTTAAGCCGGTTGTTTCAACTGGCAACTTCACTGGGGACTGATCGACCAATTTCTAGTCCATCCTGTAGTCGCTCCTAGCTCTTGTTGTCTTTTCCTTTGGTGTTTATTTTTTATGCTTTCAGTTTGTTCATCCATATATTATTACCTGAGCATATGTATGCATTTCATTTTACTATTTTCCATATACTATTATTGTATTGGATCTGATCTTGTTGGGTGGGTATTACTATGAGGTAAAAGGCCTAATACCCAGGCCAAGTTACAAACAATAGGAACACTAGGAATAGAGTGGAACACGATGGATAAGGGATGTAGATTACCCTAGACGATTGTGTCATCCATGCTCAGATGAGGTTTTAACGAGGTTTTATCATTATCACCTAGGTGTATGATGATAGTATTCTCAAGCGAACCTGTGATATTGAGTTACCATTGACTTACCCTGACCTAGTCTTTACCCGTGAGTGGGGAGGGAATATTCTTTACAGGTACAGAGGGTGACTATGTTCAGATGGTAACTATATTTTGTTGGTAACCATGGGGTTCTCAAATTTATTTTCTGAGTTCCTAACTTGTTTATTTGGAGGTTCATTCGGGTCTTTGGTCTTGGTATTCCCAACATGTTCACAAAAGGCTCAGCAGTATCCGGTGTTCTAGAATCCTTGATCCTATACAATTGATGATCTACATGGTACTTGGTTCTTATATGTGTGGAAGCTATGCAGACCTTTGATCTGGTGATATTCATATAGTTCAAAAACAGTGCAACAAACATATTTAGAAATGATGGAACATTGATCCCATGTCTTTTCATACATAACATGGCTAACCACATGCTTAACATACATCTTCTGTTATTTTTCGGGAATTATATTTGTATGCCTTGTGTTGAACATTTACATCCCTTACTTGCATAACATCAAAATTAAAGCGTGCAAATTCCTTGGAAATGACGGAACATGACGAGGCATCCATTCATGTACCCCATGCATATTCATGCATTCATAACAGGTACTCAGAGTTAGGGATTATTATTTAGACCTGGTGCTCTCTTCAAAGTTTTGAACTTAATTTCTTGCTTAACATGTTCAAAGATCAGTATGGGATAACTCCATGGGGAATCAACTGATACGAAGATCCTGATGGGGTTAGTTGTCGTATACATGCAAGCTTTGGCCCGTGTCAGAAATTCTTCAAGAAGGAAGATAATCAATTGAAGACTCAGGTGAACCAGGTCATGGAAGCTCTGATGATGATATCAACAATCCTACACCTACTACCGCAACAAAAGTTCTCTCTTCTCCTCATCTTTTGGGGATCGCTTTCAAGCATGGAGTGCTACACAATCTTGAGTTCTTCGAACATCTTATCAGCAGATGGTTCCCATTTACTATTGGGTTAGACCCCGTACTTCGGTACCGTCTATAAATTCCATTCTAAATCATGATACCAATGTCAAGATGTGGTTACCATGCCGGGGCATCCGACTATTCAATCAGGAGCACTCTCCACAGCTCCGCGCTCCTTGATCTATTCGACAACAACCAGTCTTTGTTCCCTAAGTGAATTCAAGGAAAAAAGCTTTTAAGAAAAGACAGAAGAAGCCTAGTAAGCATGTTAATGCGATCCCAATGCATTAAATCCATTTATTTCCTCGCCTGGTGGAAGTTTAATTGATAATGCTCTGATTTTTAGGGTCCTCTTCCCACAAACATCTCTTCTGATTGTGATACACGTGCTAGATGTATCCCTTATTCTGGGGAACCTGATTTTGATATTGGAGACTATAAAGGGGTTGAAGTATAAAGTCCAACACCTATTTGGCGTCTCTTCCAAAAGTCCAATTCCTATTTGACCAACTGCCAGACTCTTTCTCACCAGCTGGATGTCTCGTATGTTGTGATAGAAGATGAATTATATTATTTCTCTGTGGCATAAGACACTTGGTGATGCAGTTTATACCAATTCTACTGGTAAAGCATTCATTTATTCTCCTGAAAGAATATTTTATGCATATTATTAAGGGGCACCTGACCATTCGATTGAAGATGGTATGTCATCCAGAGACAAGCCGCAAGACGGGCTCAATTTAGAGATTATTGTGTTCACATCAGATCAGAAGGAGAATTATCTCGCCCATTTAAGCATCAAGGCTGTAGAAAGTCGTCAGGATCAAGAAGTCTATGCAGAGTCAAGTCTCCTCAACAATGGCAATCATTGGTGTTTTTACTTCATTTTCATTTGCACTCTTGCTTGTTTGTTTAAACATTTCTTGCATGTAGAAACTTGTATTTTTTTTAATGAAAATCTTAATGCAATAAGTATGCTTGTCTTGAAGTGTTCCTTTTGTTTTTATTCATCCATTCATTATCACTCTTTAAATTTTTTACTTGCATATTGGTGCCAAGTTTCCAAGTATTATGCTTAGGTAAAGATTGGAGGGAGGATGACAATAATCTAAAAATGCAAAAATCTCAGGTTGGTTTGCTTTTGAGTAAGACCCTGTTGACGATGTATATGCCTTGTTTTAAATCTACAAACACTGGATATATAAGGGAGATAGACCTTCGTTAACCTCTCTAAGCCTTCGAAGCAGGATTTTTTTTTTGTACATAAAAAAACCTCATTTTAACCCAAGGGCGGGTAGTGTTCAGTTGATCTGATCAAGCACTCAGAACTCATCAAGAGTGCGCGTCTAAGGATACAACAATGGTTATTATTCAAAAGGTTGAGGAAAGTAAAAACCGCAATGTCTAAACCTCGTTTATCAAGAGTGTGTGTCAATTGACGATATCCCAATGGTTATCTCTCGCATATCAAGAAGTCGAGATAGATGACGATACAATAATGGCTATCCCTTATCTACCAAAGACTCAAACAGTCGTGATCACTTCCAACAAATCGAAAATGGCGTAAAGATCAACGACTTGTTCAAAAGGTAAAATATGAATAAGAAAGAAACAAAAAGCCCCGCTAAGTTGAAACTTAAAAACGAGTCTCTTATGTAAAAGTTAGGGCATCCCGCTGGACTTCCATATCGAAATTCAAAAGAATTTATCCAGGAAAAAGTTAGGGAAAGCGAGAAAGAAATTGAAAAGTCTAAAATGATAAAAAAGGAATACCAATAAAAATCCTTATCGAAAGAACAAGGTTGTGTGGTCAGACACCAAAATCAAAAGTTAGTGATTGTCGTGTCCAAGAAACCTTGTGGTTCCTTAACCATCGCAAACTCCTCTTTTGAGAGATGAATGCTTGTATCGGGTTAACTGAACTTAGGAGTGGAGAATATCATGGAGAATGGGTGGGCACCAAGTAATTTTGAGCCTTAAATCCTTTTTTCTAAAACTGTGAACCAGGCCACGTTACAACCCTTAAAAGTCCTAACTGAAGCATGGTTCAATTCGAAAGCGTGCTACAATAAGATAGTGTTTAACTGACTCCGAAGAGGTATGTTTAAATATTTGTGTTGGCATCATGTGCTTTCATTATCTTTCATAACAAAGAATTTGCAAATGTTGCTCTCTAGCTAGTGATTCGTTCACAACAGAGTTGTAATGCCAATCATTCAAAGTTTTTCAAACTTCAAGACTTACATACGTGTTTCATTAGAATTTTCATTCTTATAATAAACATTCTTCTTCATACAAAACAAATATTTGGCATTAAGTAAGTTTACATAATGAACATCAGTAAACATATCAATATTGTCAGAGAAGAGAGGCTTGAATACTCTATTGAAGCAAGAGTCAGTTGTCACAAGAGAAATGACTTATCCAGGGGCACGTTACCCAAAGATATTGTTAAGAGAAAGCATCTTGGTGCATTACAATCTAAGTGCCCTTTATGGATGATGTTAGCAGATTCCACCAATCTGGGGAAATCAAGTCCAGATTCAATCTCTCCGAGCTCATCCCGATCTGGGGCATTCCCTCAAAGCTATCAATCATAGGCTATCACATCGATAAATCTCTCCAAGCTATACTAAATTAGAGGCTATCACATCGATAAATATTTTTAAGCTTTTTCTAATCAGTCTAGGGCAATCACGTCAAGAAGTTTATACATAATTCATTCAACCTAGGGCAATCACGTCGAGATTTGACAAATCTCTCCAAGAAAGCTGTAATCAAGAGCAGTTTATTTCGTGACTCAAGAGATTGAGGCAGGCCACCTCATATCGTATTGTGTCAGGGATATTCCAGTCTTCTATTCAGCATAGATCCTCTCAGAGATCCTCCAAATAAGGGCATTCCTCATCCGTACTCGCAAAGATGGTTAACCCAATAATGTTGTACGAGAAAATTACAATTAAGCTAAAAGCATCATAACGGTCACCACGACCTGGTCAGCGCCCAAAGCCGCCTTCATTTTCTACAGACAATTTCAAACCTGATTCCCCAGGTGAATTTAGAAAGTTCGGAGTCATCATTTGACTTGGCGCGCGCAAGTGCACGTCACCTAAGAGCTAAACCGGGGAATTCGCAGAGCTGAACTGGGGCATCCCTAATGGATTAAACCAGGGAATTCGCAGGTCCATGTCCTTCTTTTTATCCACAAGTGATTCAAGAGTTAATTCCCAGTGTGGCATAAACTTGAGGCATGTAAGGAATGAAATTAGGCTGTTTAGTGTCTCAATCTCCTTTTACTTGGCTAATCACTAGATCGGAATCCTCGAACACATTCAAATGCTTGATCCTCAAATCAATGGCAGCATTCAGACCCAAAATTCATGCTTCATACTCAGCCATATTGTTCGTACAACCGAAGCATAGTCTGGCAGTGAAAGGAGTGTGGAAACCTTTAGGGGAGATTATCACAACACCAATTTCATTACCCAAAGCGTTGGAAGCCCCATCGAAGACCAAAGTCCATCGGGATCCTTGTTCAGGTCCGTCATACGGTCCAAGTTTCGCGCAGTTGGTCACTAGCATGATATTCTCATCCGGGAAGTCAAAGTTCATAGACTAATAATCATCAACAACTTGATAGGCCAAATGATCTGCTAATACACTTCTTTGATGGCCTTTTGCATTGTGTATTGAATATCGTACTCAGTCAAGATCATTTCCCATCTAGCTATCCGTCCAGAAAGAGCGGGTTTCTCGAAGATGTACTTGATAGGGTCCATCTTAGAAATCATTAGAGTGGTATGAGTCAACCTATACTATCTTAGCCGGTGAGCAGCCCATGCCAGAGTGCAACAAGTTTTCTCAAGAAGTGAATATCTGGTTTCACAGTTAGTAAACTTTTTGCTCAGGTAGTATATAGCATGCTCTTTTCGGCCATACTCGTCATGTTGGCCCAACAAACACCCCATAGAATTCTCTAGCACCGCTAAGTACATGATCAAGGGTCTTCCTTCAACTGGATGCATGAGGATAGGAGGTTCTTATAGATATTCTTTTATTTTGTCGAAGGCAGCTTGGCATTCATCATTCCATCTGACTACTTGATCTTTCTTAAAGAGTTTGAAAATTGGCTCACAAGTAGCAGTTAAGTGAGATATGAAGCGGGCGATGTAGTTAAGACGACCCAAGAATAATCTAACTTCCTTTTTAGAGTGGGGGACTGGCATTTCTTGGATGTCCTTCACCTTGGAAGGATCGACTTCGATGCCTTTACCACTGACAATAAAACCTAAAAGCTTTCCAGATTGTACTCCGAATGTGCACTTATTAGGGTTCAACCTTAACTTGTACTTTCATCCTCTCGAATAGCTTGTATAAGTGATTGAGATGTTCTTCCTCAGTCGATATTGCAATCATATCGTCCACATACACCTTTATTTCATGATGGACCATATCATGAAACAAAGCTATTATAACCCTTTGATATGTTGCTCCTGTATTCTTTAATCCGAATTGCATGACCTTGTAACAAAAGGTGCCCCATTGTGTAACGAAAGTGGTCTTCTCCACATCTTCGGAGCCATCCTAATTTTATTATAGCCAGAGAAACCATCCATGAAAGAGAAGACTTTACGATGAGAAGTGTTATCGACCAAGACATCAATGTGTGGTAGAGGGAAGTCATCCTTGGGACTTGCCCTATTCAGATCCCTATAATCTACGCACATAAGAACTTTTCTGTCTTTCTTCGATACTGGTACCACATTTGCAACCCATTGGGGATAAGACGTCACAGCTAGGAATCCTACATCAAATTTTTTCATCACTTCAGCTTTTATCTTTTCATACATGTCAGGCCTCATGCGACGAACTTTTTGTTTGATAGGAGGACAACCTTCCTTTATGGGCAGATGATGAACTACAATGTCGGTATCCAACCCTGACATATCTTCATACGACCAAGCAAACACTTCCATATAGTCATGCAACATCTGAACCAATATGCTTTTGACACTGCTTCCTAGGTTAGCTCCGGTCTTGACCTCTTTCTTGTTTGTCTCGGTACCTAGATTGATGACTTCAACTGACTCTTCATGTGGTTGAATAGATTTTTCCTCTTGCAATAGAAGTCTGGCTAGTTCTCTTGGTATCTCACAATCTTCCTCACCTTCTTCTTCGGCTTGGTTAATTGGATGTTTGAAATTATAGGTGGCATTAGTAGAGTCGTTGGCAATAAAATCTAGAATGGACGGGGACCTGCAAGAGTGTGTGTGTGTGCATGTAAGATACATGGCTATTTTGAAAAATGCATTTGAAGAAAAAGAAAGACAATGAGCACAAAGATTTTAATTCAAAAGTCCATTGATTTGTATTGAATGATCATATAATAAGATGAACATAAATAAAACCCTTAACAGACGGACCATAGTGCCCCGGGCCAGGCATATGGCTTAAAAGTCATTGTTTAATATTACAGACAAAATGTTCTTGAATTAATAGAAAGTAATAAACAAGTAATTACTCCTCAATGAAGGAGATGGGAACGAAGTTCTCTGCGTGCCAATTGTTGAACTCTATTGTAGTAGGGTATACCCATTCTTAAAATGCACACTCATAATCAGAAACCCAACCCATATTTGTCTGCTTTGAACGGGATCTCGGGGAGTTGCCCCCAAGTATCACATCTTCCTTCTTCGACTGCAGCACGAGCATCTTTAAATGAGCCATCCTTGGCACCAATCTATCATCTTTGGGCAGGTCATAGAAGATTTTGGCCGTAGCAATCATAGGCGGAACAACTTCAAAATCCTGACACGGGGTTTCTATAAATTCACCATCCATCTCCATATATTTGAAAGAATTGAGGTGGCTTACCATTAACTCCTCCTCACCATAAACAGTGACAGTCCTTCCCTTGACCGGGTACTTGACCTTTTGCTGAAGGGTTGATGTTACTGCCCCTGCTCCATGGATCAAAGGGCGACCCAGCAAACAGGAGTAAGCAGGATGGATATCCATGATGTAGAAAGTAGAGTTGAAAATCTGTGAGCCCACCTTGATCGGGAGATCCACCTCTCCATGAATCGTCCTTTTGGACCCATTGAAATCCCTCACAATAATATCACTCGGCTTCAACACCAGTCCTTTGCAGTCTAACCGGTCCAAAGCTCCCTTGGGTAGTACGTTTAAGGAGGAGCTAATGTCAACCAGAACATGTGCTAGGGTAGTCCCCTTACATTCAACAGAAACATGCAGAGCTTTGTTATGGTTCTTTCTGAGTGGTGTCAGATCAGCATCCGAGAACTCCAAACCATTGTCGGCCGTTAAGCTTGCCACACAATTTTCAAACTGGTCAGTTGTGATCTCATGAGGGGCATGACCCTTCTTCAAGAATTTGATTAATGCCCGGGCATGAGCATCGGAACAAAGTAGCAAAGATAGCATAGAGATCTTGGAAGGGGTTTTCCCTAGCTGCTCCACTATCTTGAAATCACTTCTCTTTATAATTTTCAAGATCTCATCGATTTCTTGAGTAGAAGGTTCCTCAGCAGCAACATCCTTTGCAGGCGTCTCTGTCTCAACATGCTCAGCTATTTTCTCCTTTCCCCTTGTGTCAGCACTAGGCTTAGCAGTGGTGATGCAGATAGGTGCCTTTGTAGCGGTTGGTGGTTAGATGTTGGGTGAAAATATTCTCCCGGTTCTGGTCACCTTATTAGATCCAGTAATGTTACCAATAACATCAGCTTTGTTTTCTTCAATCCAAGCATCTTGCTTTATTCCATGGTAAAACACCTCGGCACCGTAGTTCCATGGAACTTATTTGTTGGAAGAGTACAAAATTGGCCTGGGGGCGGTAATCATCAGAGGAGCAACGGTCGGTTCATTTGAAATCCTGATAGGACCCTCAGAGGAGATCCTAAGAGGCTTGTTTGAAATTGTTATGATGGAGAGGTCTTCAATCTTATTGGTCAAACTTTTAGCGAACGGTGTCTTCTCAAATATGATCTCATGGCTATTCATCGGGCGTTGAATGCCTTCCTTCAGCCATTTGCATCCATTGAGTTGTTTGGCACAGCAATCACAGTCCTTCAAACAGCCAGGAAAAACCCCGATTTTCAGCAGATTCTTTTTGATAATGGTTAACGGAGTAGTCAAGTCTTTGACGGAGGAAACAAAAATGGTGTTTTCAATTGCATTGACACCATTTCCATGGTTTGGCATTGGTGCTGTTATCACATTTGGAATTGGAGGAGGATCAAATTCGATGGTCTTGTTGTCTATTAAGTCTTGGATTTTATTCTTCAGCGCCCAACATTGGTCGGTCTCATGCCCGAGACTATTCGAGTGATATGCACACTTGGTATTCAAATTATATTTAGGTGAGGAGGTATCTGGATTGGCCGAAGGATCACACAGTGTCACCAAATTAGCCTTTAACAGGTGTTGTAAGGCTTGGGATAACGACATGCCTATCATTGTGTATTGTCTCCGTGGAGTCTCAAATTGTTGATGATTTGAAGATTGTCTTTGAACAAGATTTGGGATGGAAATCCGAACAGCATTAACGGACAGATGGTCATCCTTCTTGGTATGGACCGTTGCCCCATACACAACATTAGTTTCTTTCTTCCCAGTGAAGGGTTTCTTTACGGGATTGGAGTTGGAAGAAGATGCTATGGGAATCTTCCCGCTCTTGATACCACTTTTAACTCTTTCACCGGTTAAGATCAGCTCGGTGAAACCGGATGAAGAACAACCAACCAATAAGTTGAAAAATGGACCAGATAAAGTGCCCATAAACATATCAATATGTTCCCTATCAGTTAATGGTGGTTGAACCCTACTTGCAAGATCCCTCCACTTTTGGGCGTACACTTTGAACCCTTCATTTTTACCCATTGTCATGTCTTGTAGTTGAACCCTAGTCGGAACCAGGTCGGCATTGTACTAGTATTGGTGATAGAAAGTGGTGGCCAAGTCTTCCCATGTATGGATACGGGAACCCTCCAATTGGTAAAACCACTCTAGTTGAGTCCCAGCCAAGCTTTCTTGAAAGAAGTGAACCGAGAGTTTCTTGTCAGCGGTGTGCGGTTGTATTTTGCGCACATAAGACTTCAGGTGAAGCTTTGGGCAGGAAACCCCATCATATTTAACAAAGACTGGTATCTTGAATTTCTGGGGAATGACTACCCCAGATATTAAACCCAAATCGTCAACATCCAAACCAGGGATGGCTTGAATCTCAACGGCCTTCAATCTATCCTTTAGCTGCTTGTACTTAACATTGGCAGAAGGATACTGCTCGTCAAAATAGTCTTCATGATCGGACACTTGATCATTGATACACCCATCCTGGGTACTCCTTGCTTCTCCAATTTAATTTTCATCTTCCTCGGACGAATCTTCAGCTATTGGCATCTAGCGGATCGACTCTCTGAATCTTCTACCCATGTTGACTAAGGCTTTCCTTTTTGGTTTCTTTTTGGATGTCAGCAACGTCATTAACTCTTGTTATCTCTTGTCCAGGGTCAGCAGAGTCTCTTGAAACTGGGAGTTTTGTGCTTGTAGATCTTTAATTGTTTTCTCGATATCTATCTTACTGAAATAAACAGCAAAAAGATAAGGAGACCTGTTGTGGAAAACCTGTTATGTTATGATGCATGAAAAATGCGCAAGCAAATGATTTCAAGGATTCATGAAATTTAAATTTGCCTAAAAAAGAATGAACAAACGTAAAATTGCATTAATCAGTTCAAAATGGTTACAACGTGCCTCTTGGGCTTACAAAATACATTTCTAAGACAAAAAGGTTGATCGCGTCCACTTTGGTGCTAGGTAGGTGTTCAAGCTCTGTTCTTCATGAAGTTTCTTTGTAATCTCCAAAACCCTTTTCTCGTTCGTGTAGAACTGAGCTTCGAAGGTGTCTTGCTCTTCCTTTAGCTAAACCATTCCCTTTTGTAAGTCTTCAAGAGAAGTAGGCATCTTGGGATAGAGAACAGTATACGGGACATCTCCTTCAGCAATCGTCTCCATGATAACAAGTAGGATGGAAGGGTAAGGCATTACGAGCTTCTGAGCACGAGCTCGTACCTGCCTAAGGTAAGGCTCGAGAGGAATAGAATTCTTTTGTCCCAGTGTCTTACTATCCAATTTTTTTACCATCCTCCAAGCTCGTACGAACCTCTGATTGTAGCCTTGATCGTCCCTCTCAAAATCGAACACTACTCCTTGGATGAGCATATCATAAGGACCATCTCTTCGGGCATACCCAAACTTTCATAAAGCTAAGAAAGGGTTGTAAGTGATACCTCCCATAATACCAAGCAGAGGGACATTAGGTAATTCCCCACAACGGTCAATGATAGAAGTATCTTCCAAGGATCTCGAACACCAATGAATATCAGAGTGAGTGAGGGACATCATCCTTTGAGACCATGTCAATATTTGCTCGTTCTTCAATTTTGATCGAGGTAAGTTCGAAGTAAACCACTTGGCAAGTAGGGGAATACAACACAAGAGAGTACCTCTTTTCTTCATGGTGCAGGTATGGAAACAATGTAAGATGTCTCCCAGCAAGGTAGGTATAGAATTACGAGAGAGAAAGACTTTGATGGCATTCACATATATGAATTGGTCCGAGTTGGGAAATAAAACCAAACCATAGATGAGAAGGGTCATGACTTCTTCAAAGGCTTGAAAATCCATATCTTCCCAGAATGAACAATCCTTCTCCAATAAGAACTTGTCTAGGAACCCTTTAACTCCACTTCTTGTCTCCCAATTTTCTATAATGTCGGCTCTCTTCAGATGCATGGCTTCAGCAATGACTTCAGGTTTTGGAATACCTTCTAAATCGGTGAACGGTGCTTAATCAAGAACGGGCACTCCTAATAGTAGATAGAATTATTCTAGTGTTGACACCAACTGATAGTCAGGGAAAGTGAAGCAATGATGCATGGGATCAGAGAATTGGAAGAGCACGCACATCATCTCTTCTTGGAAATTAGAGGTAGCCAAACTGAGGAGTCGACCAAATTTCTTGGCGAAAGGAGAGCCTTCAGGCAGCCTTGATGCTATTTCTTAGAGTTGAGTGTGTGCTTTCACGAAGCTGGTTCTGATGGTATTCCTTCGGATGAGATTCATGGCCTACAAAACAAAAACAAAGATAAATTCCTAAATCCTTAAAATGGTTAGTGAGAATGCTTATGATGTTTATGATGTTATGTACAAGTAAGCAAGTGGTTATGTACACACAAAGAAAACAAGTTATTAGGTTTAGGCTTGCATGGAGTTGGTAGGTAAGTACCCTCTTGGAGTTTAGTTGGCTCAACCTGTCCTAGTAATAGTAACTGGGTTCTAAAGGATCTCAATATCACTGACCTTTATTTTAGGCATTGTCTCAGCACCATCAATCTTTTCTTACATCTGAGATATCCCAAAAGTCCAATCTCAATGAGTGTAGTATCGAGTATCAACAAATTTTCAGCTTTTGACAGAAACCGACTATCTCACTACTTCCTAATGGCCAAGTTTTTCAATTAAGGTTCTAAGGTCAGTTAGTGCTTCATGACGTTGCTCAGCGGCCCCGTATTCTCCTTGATTCAACACAAGGGATACCGGTACAAACAAATGCGTCACACTAACGTAGCCATTGTTTCAACCATATCAGTCTACGTCGTACAGTTTCCATAATCTATTGCTACTTACTTAAAAGGTGTCCCAAATTCGGGTAGAGGATCAAAACAAATCCAAACAAGGAACCAAAATGTAAAGAAAATTAAGTCAAACAAAGAAAAGCAAGTAAAGGTGATCTAGCCCTAAGGTAACCCCACTTTTTCTTCTCCCCAGCAGAATCGCCAGTTCTGTAACACGGTGAGAGAACTGACTTGGGTGTTTTTGCATATGATCACAATTGTTGTGGATAGCAAGAGTCGCCACCGAATTTTATTTTATCCAAATAAAGGAAAGGGTAAAAAGAACGGGAAAGACCTTTGATATTATTTTCTTGAGTTCGAGGGGTAGATTATGAAAAGGGAAGGTATTAGCATCCTTTTCATCCATAGTTATCTATGGGCTCTTAGTTGCTTGCTAGATCACTTGATTTTGTTTGAAAGTGTACTTTGTGGTGTGGTTTTTGAAAGTATTTTGAAAACGTGCATTTGTAATGATTCTCGTCTCTATAAGAATGCATACAAAGTGTTGTCTTTTGAAAATGTTTCAAAATGAAAGTGTTGGTGTATAAAATGTTTTTGTTGTGAGCAAGCGAGAAACTAGGAGCAACCTACCTACTCAAAGGTCTTTAGTGTCCTTTTCCTCCTCCTTTAGATGTTGCTATCTTACAATTGATTTGGTAAGAAGCCCCATCATTGGATGTGAAGCGATGGGCGTGGGTCATCGTATAGTCATGATATCAATATTGTGAGATATCTTAGCATTTCTCTTGAGGGACTAAGAACATTTGTAAGGCAACATTCGAAGCGTCATCGAAGGACTATGATCTTCTATTTTATATTGTTTTTTCTAAGATGTCTTGCATGCATAACATGACTATTTTTCATAAGGAAACATGTGGAGTTAACCCTAGAGGTGCATGTGTGCAAAGTGTGTTTGATTGCATGTATGTTTGTCTTTTGATCAGGGTGGTCTACTTGTTGATTTTATCTTACCATACAACCTAATTACTAACAATTTGCATAAAATAAAAAGTGTAGAAAGATAAAATCCTACACTATTACAACCATATTGAATTGCATGAAAATATAAAGGAAAAAAAAGATAAAAACAAGAAAATGGATCTTTCGATTTAGGGCAGCAATCCCTTCAATTGCGCACTTTCTGGCTCTCTTCGATCTGGCCTGAAAAGGGATGAAGGCATGAATTTTGATTGGGGCTTGGAGGCCAGCATGTTGTGTCTTTCGATTGGGGCTTGGAGGCCAACATGTTATGCCTTCTGGCTGCCTCTTTTGTTTGGCCTGAAGGTTAGTATGGAAGCCAGAGGCTTCGTTTCTAACTTTCTATCTCTTGTTTAGTTTTAATAGCAACATGGCCCAAGGCCATGCCAACATCACCTTAAGGATATATTAGTTCTTAAAGCATGTTTAAAGGTACAAAGAGCAGAAGCCAAGAAGATTGTTAACTATGACACACATTAAAAGAGTGAAAACAAAAAGAAGAAAATAGTATATATATATATATATATATATATATATATATATATATATATATATATATATATATATATATATATATATATATATATATATATATATATATATGTGTGTGTGTGTGTGTGTGTGTGTGTGTGTGTGTGTGTGTGTGTGTGTGTGTGTGTGTGTGTGTGTGTTTAAAACGAAAAGAAAACGTATTTACATGCTATGATGGAAACGAAGGGTCAAAGGTTAAGAATGACTTACCTAGCTGGAGGCTGGAGCGTGTGCTGGACTTTGAAGTGGTTGTCTTGAATGCCTCTGGATTCGAAGGTAAAACCAGGGGTGGGCCTTTGACAGTGGATTTGAAAGAAGCAAAAATAGTGAAATGTCCTTCTTTTCTGGATTCGAATGTAAGGATTTTTTTTAGTTTTGAGTGGGACAAGCACTTGGATTCTGGGTTTTGATTTTCCAAAGTGTTTAAGTGTTTGAGAATTTTATGGTGTGTAAGAATTTTTAAGATATGTTCCCCTCTTTTTTTCTTTTTCCCATGTACAAATGAACTCTCTATTTATAGAGGAAAATTTTTAAATGTTTGGGAGTAAAAATAATAAAATAAAGGCTTAGTGTTGTACCCCAATTTTTTCCCCTAAGATCCCTTCATCATACCATGTTGATTCACTCACAACAAGATCACACTAGGATTCTTGGTTTCCCTCCCTACTTTGAGTTTTGCCCCTTTTGAGGGATTACCAAGCACCTTGACTTATGTTCCTTTTGTGATCATGAATATTGTTTTGTTTTCTTCATTTAACTAATAAAATGCAATGTTGGTTTGTCTTGCTTGTTATCCATGTAGGGGAAGGGCAATGAGATTTAACAAGTTACTCCATGGGTTCATGAGTTTATTTCCATGCCCTAGTCAATATAGCTTGAGAAGTTAAAACCTCATCATTGGATTGGTTTTGGGAGGATTGGCATGGCAAGGTTGCTTTGGTTCATCACATTTCAATTTTATTAGATTTGACTCAAAAGTACAAGGGGTTGATTGGAGAAGTTGTCATGTTTGGACAAGGCCTTATTCCTATTGGTCACAAGAGCATATTTCTCTCAAAATTCAAGACATGGAAGTGGTTTTGGTGGCTATGAGTCTTCATTATCATCCTCAACAACTTCTATCACAAAGAAATAATATTGGTATAATAAGTTTGTTCAAACTTGTCAAGGTTCCTCAAGGCATTCTCTTGATCTAGAAGCTAGGGTTTTGAACTTCAAAGGAGCATATCTTGCTCACCTTTTGGTATTTTTTAGTGATTCCAAAGACATAATTCTCTTCAAAGGGGTATCAAAAAATCACTTCAAAAGTTCCAAAGAGTTTTCATGTGGAAGGAACTTGGTGAAGAAGAAAGATTACAAGTCATCTAGATGAATCCACAATTTTACATGAGTGACTTCAAATGGTCCTAACTTGGTCAATTTTTATCACCCTGAGCCCATTCTTTTTCCATAATAATATTGAAGATGTTAAATTTATGCCTTCTTTTATGTGCAAAGTGTGAAATGGATGGAAGTTTCCTTAAAGATGCAAAAGATTATAGGTCATTTCATGATTTTTTGCCAACTTCAACAAGTCATAAGTTGCTCAATTTTTGGAGATTTTGAGTGGTCCAAGTTTCAAAATGTCATTCAAGAGATCTACTTCTTGCCATATTTTTTGGTCAAGGGAAAATTCCAAGTGGAAGGCTATCTTGGATGCAAAAGATTATAGGTCATTTTTTGAAGAAGAATTTAAAATATTTCTAATTATGAAAAGTCAACCCTTTTTCTTCAACTTTGACTCAATGCAACTTTCAGCTCAAGCATCCATTTAACTTCATTCTCTTGCCATTTCAAAGCTTGTAACTTCATCTTTTCAAAGCATCAAGAATCTTGCCTTGAGACACCTTAAGCTGAGAATGCCATGGTTTCAAAAATGGTAACTTGGAATTGAAGTTTCCTTGCAAGTCAGAATTTAAATTTCATGTTACAACCTCTAAACCTCAAATTAACACGCGTTTTGGGTCTAAACATGATTAGCCAACTTTCCCAAGTGGATTAGTGCATCAAAATGCAAGAATTGGATGAGTTTTGATGAAGTTTGGATCACAGTTCACTCGTGCATCAGGTTTGCACGAATTCCTTCCAAAACGCATCATTCACTCTTCCTTTTGATCCCATTCGCTTCTCCAATAAATACTTGAACTATCCCATTCAATTTCCCAAGCTTGGATAGCCAGAATCACCCTGCCAAACTTGCTCCATAACTCAATTTTCTGTAACTTCAAAATCAATTATCGAGCCTTTTTCAATCCAATTTTTCCATCAATTCACCTTCCTCGATCTTCCCTGAAGCTAACCATATAATTATATTCAAGAATCGTGCCCTATATTGCTCCATAGAAGTCCAGTTTCAGAGCTTTGCAACTCAACTTGAATAGGTAGATTCCTTCATCAATTCTTCAAAACTATGATATCATTGTGTTGCTCTCATTGCCTTGGTTCTAGTAGCAACACTTACCTTTTACTGGAAACACGTTTTGACCATGAAATTTCAAATGCCTTTTCAAAACTTTCCTTCCAAATTGCTTGAGCTACATCTTATATAAATTTAGCGCGAGGGTATGGTTGTCTTCGTCTTGAAGAGACGAAGCGAATGGCATAGGTCTGAGCTTCTGATTTTATAGTTTGAGAGACCTGCAATTCATGATGGCTGGAGGTTGAATATGACCAACGTGTCATCTTCTAACCAATGAAGGCGCGCCATCTGTATTTTTCAAATCTATTTTAATTAATGATTTTGTACATTATTCACTAATGACCATGATATGTACAGTGCGCCAGATCCCTTGGATTTGATTACTAACGTGTTTTGACTCTCATCCAATGGTCCACATATTTTACTTTTATATTCTTTTTTTGATTTTTATATTTTAATTATTTTAAATTTCAAAAAATCATTGAAAATTCATTTTTAGTCCAAAAAATCTGTATGAAAAATATTTTTGATTATTCTCTTTCTGATTTTTATTTTTTCACAATTTAATTTTATGTCTTGGTATTTTTTATAAATTTTACACTTATTTGATTTGTTTTAAATGTTTAAAATTATTTTTATACATTTTAAAATTCTGAAAAAATTATGGAATGATCCAATGATATTGTGACAAATATTGGAGACCTTATTTTATTTTTGTTTCTGACTTTACTATTTTTTACCATTTTTTGTTTATGTTGCCCTTTTTTTTAATTTTAAAAATAGTTTCTGACTTTAAAAAATTACCAAAAAATTTGTAAAATTATTTGAGCCTTTTTCTGATTTTTCTATGGTCTTACTTTTTATTTCTTGTTTAATTTGAACATAGTTGATATTTTTCTCATTATTTTATATTTTTAAAACATTTTAAAAAAAAAATTGTGTATATTAAATGTGATATTATTTTGTGACTATTTTCTGGCTGATCTTTGGTTAGATTTTGGATCATGAACTTTATTAACATCATTGGATCCATGGTGTTGAGTTTAACTCCACAAAAATGGATAAATGATTTTAATAATAGTTTGATTAAAATTTAATTCAAATGTGGTTTGTGTATTTTTTTTTCCATCCCTCTTCATCCCATCCCCTTCTTATTGCACTAGGTGTTGTTGGAGCATGATCTCTATATCATGTCTCAAAACAAATGGTGCCTAAATTGTTATTGATCAGCCTCAAAATAGGTGCGACTTCTATATAAGTTCGCTTACGATTGCTTAACATAGCGCTAAATTTTGTCTCGATTCGAATAAATGATCATTCGTGGCCCAAACTTATGATTGTAAGCTCAAGTATGTTAATTTGATCTCTTTGATCCAATAACCTTGAGATTCTTTATGTGGAGGCTTTGGTTCTACCAATCCACTAATGGATCTATAATACCTTTGGTCAACGCGGATCACTTAAACATCGTTTATCATTAAATGGTACTTATGAGAATTCCAAATGGATGATATACTTGACAAAAAGCAAATGTGATTTGTTGTGTGGAGGCTTTGGTTCTACCAATCCTCTAATGAGTTCCAAATGCAAGTTTCAAAATGGTCATTAAACTAACCACTAATTATTGACTTGTTTTACCTTATTCTTTTATTTTTTTTTTATGCTTTATGTACTATTTACTTTCAGCATTTACATTTCATGCCATTTCATCTTTGCTTATTTGAGCATTTATTTTCTTGCCATTTTTACTTTGCTCACTTGAGCTTTTCTTTTCCTTTCTTAAGATACTTAATAATCAACATAAAACCTAAAAAATCTTTAATGGTACTTGGACTATTTGGTTACTATCCTTGGCATTATGGAGCATGGGACTCTTTCTTGGACTTAGGATTAGAAACCTTGGCCTATCTTGGAGACCTTGTGATATTATCTGATTATTTTGTCTGTAGTTCTTGAGGTTTACCTCAATACATTGGGTTGATTGTTTGTTTTTGTGTGAAGGTTTTTGTGATTACATTCTATGTTTGTGATCTGGAATTCATCCGTATACAACCGTTACTCTGCCCAATTTTTGTGAAGACTTAATACACTTGAAGTTTGGTTCTCTCAAGAGCTCTAGTATCTTTGCTTGCTTGGTTTCAATCCAAAGAATGGGAATTATATCTTGGCTCATAATGTCAAGTATTGGCTTTTTATTGGTTAGATGGTTCTTATCCCTAGCTTTTACCTTATGCTTTTGGATAGTCTCTTCTTCTCCTCCCATCTTCTTTAATTTCAAAATCTTCTCCCTCCTTTTGAAAACTCTTCTTATTTTGAAACTTGAACTATTTTCATAATAAACCTGGACTTATGTCCATGCATTTTCAAAACATTTTCATAAATAAATCTCCAATCAAGTTAATAATATCTTGACATTTTTTTGTGAGAAGACTAAAAGTCAATCAATCTCATTTTAAACAATTTTGCCACTTTGGCTTTTTACCTTTGAAACTTTTCTTAAAAGATTAAACTCTTGTCAATACTTATAGTGATGCAAACAACTATACTTCTACAATATGTAATGAAGAGAGATATTTTCCACTTGGGTGTTGATTGAGGAATTGTTGATTTTGAAATCCAAGCCATATCCTCCACTTTGAGATGATGCAAATTCTCCTTTCTCATGATTGTGGGTAGTAGGTGTGTTTTCCATACGGACAATGACGATGATATTTTATCTTATAAAATTAACCAACGCATTTGTATTTAAAATTTTTAAAAGAGGAACTACGTGTACCCTTATCCCCTATTGCATGAAAGGTGGTATGTAGGCACTAAAGGTTCACAACCCCGGCGGGTGCAAAAATTATAAAAAATATATTTCTTTCCTCACCTCCACCATCCATTTTATATACAACCATTTTTTTATAGCCAAAATATACAGATTTTACAAGAGTCTCCTGCGGAGGACCGTAGATGTTTAGGGTTCTAATACCTTCCCTTTGCATAACCAACTCCCTTACCTTGAATCTTTCCCCCCTCTTTTTGGGTTATTCGCTCTTTTCCCATTCCTTTGGAAACAAAAAAGCGTGGTGGCGATTTTTATTTTGATTTGTATAAAGTCTAGTCAATCCAATGGATTAGTCTTAAACATTTCTACCGCTACAGAAAAATGGCGACTTCACTGGGGAAAGATTGACCTCTTGCTGGTCCATCCCTAAGTGGGTTAAGCCTATCTTTATTTATATCTGTATATGTGTTATTACTGTTTTTTGTGTTATATGTTGTATATATGTTTGTCTGGATTTTCCTAGTTTTCAGGGTGCTTTGTGATTACTCATAAGTCCTATACCCGGACTTGGGAAAACATTAAGATAGGACGGGCGGTATAGTCATGTTAACTTTGAGGGAGTAATCCCAAAAAAGGAGGCATGACATCCCCTACTTAGTGGAGGCCCCTTTGACTGTAGTGTTATTTATCGAGTAATCGGGAAGACGTACTGCTTTTGACCTGGGAGCCTGCTGAAACTGAGGAACGTAGAATACCAAACCCATCTTGTCCTTTTAGGTGTAGTGTGGAAGCTATGACAGAGTAATCCGGAAATATTTGTCATGCGATACTACGCTCGGACGAGTCTTTCTTGAGAATATTACTAATTACCAAGTTAATCAGGAAGTTGGTAATATTCGAAGGAAGGATGTAGACTCTGGGAACCTCTAGAACCTTGTTCGGAAGGTGGTAACTTTTTAGACCAATACCTTATGGGTAGTACCTTCGACCTCATGCTCGTGACGTTGAACCTATGAACCCTATATGTGTGATCTTGTGTGTGATTGTTGAATCATGCATCCATGCACTCATAATCATCTTTTGAAGAAACCATATTTCAAGGGATTTAAAGGTTGACTATTTGTGATTATCTCAGGTACTTTTTAACCATAGATTCTGGAAAGAGAAAGACCGGGAAGTACGGTTTCAAGGATCCCAAGATAGATGAGTTGATCAGTCTAATTCCCGAGATCGAGTGTTCTACAGACTTTCGGAAGAAGTATGGGTCCATTATTCCTCTCATGAAGCTGAAGATGAAGGTGGGTATTCTCTCGATCATGGTCTAGTTCTATGATCCGATGTATCATTTCTTTACTTTTCCCGACTATCAGTTGATGCCTACACTGGAGGAGTATTCTTATCTTTTGGATTTACCTGTTACCGATCATGTTCCTTTTACTGGTTTGGAGGGTGAGCCAAAACCACATGAGATTGCTGCTTTGATTCACCTGGGAAGTCTGAGGTGGAAGCCCATATAACTACCAAAGGAGGGATTAGAGGATTACCAGCTCAGTTCTTATTGGAGAAAGCTCGTTACTTTGCTAGAATGAAGAGTACAGTTTCTTTTGAGGCCATCTTTGCTCTACTTGCTTACGGGTTGTTCTTATTTCCTAATGTGGACAGGTTTGTTGACATTAACGCTATCAGGATCTTCATGATAGGAAACCCAATTCCTACACTGTTGGGTGATGCTTATTACTCTATTCATCTTTGGAATTCGTATCATGGGGGAATGATTATCTGTTGCACGCCTCTCTTGTACTGGTGGTTCATCTCTCATATGCCTCAGTATAATGCTTTTTGGGATGTCAAGAAGGAACCCCGTTGGGCTCATAAGATCATGGAACTTACTCACTCGGATATTGATTGGTATCATCGATCTTACTAGGATATAGAGATTATTGACAATTGTTGTAGTTTCCCTAATGTACATCTTCTTGGTACAAAGGGAGGAATTAACTATAACCCTATTCTTGCACGATGAAAACTTGGTTATCCGATTAGGGATAAACCAAATAGTATTCATTTGAGTAGTTTCTTTCTGAAGGAAGGGGAAGACCATAGGGAATCTAGGGAGCAGATTGCGAAGGCCTGGCGTTACATTCATAAGAAGGGTAGGAAGGATTTGGGACCTAGGGGTGCTGTTTCTTTGGAGTCATATCTTCAGTGGGTCCGATCGAGAGTCATTCAATTAAATATGCCGTATACCCAGGAGACACCCATGCCTGATATATTTGTGAACACCACTCCTCCCTTATTAGATGATCTAGAAGAGCTGCAGCTTGCTTTAGTTAGGATGCAACAGGAAAGGGATGCTTGGAAGAACAAGTTCCAAACTTTAGAGAGTTCCTACAGAGCAGACCTGAAGGAGAAATACGACTTGATTGAGATCCTTGAGAGTCGAGAGGTAGAGTCTATGGAGAGGCAAGGGGATTTATTTTATCCTAAGCCTCAATCAGGTGCTGATCACTCACTTACGGATTCAGATGATTGGAAGAAGGTTGCCATCAGACATGTGGAAGAAAACCAGAGGTTGAAGGCTCAGATTTCCAAGCTTTCAGGGAAGCGCCAACGTATAGAGTGATCTCCATCAGCTCTTTTTCTCAGGATTCTAGATTGTATTTTCATCTTGTACTTGAGATCATTGAAACTTGTAATCCATTTTGGAGTTATTATAATAAAAAAAATTCAGTATTTCAAAAGATTCATTACTTTGATGTTTGAAATATGACTATAATCTTTAAACCCCTTGAAATATTAAATAACAAAGTAAAAATAATCATGTGCATTTCATATCATGCATCATATTGCATATTTCTCTTGCATTTGTTATGCATATCCAGGTGTCTTACCCAACTTCTTTACTTTGTTCAGCAAGCTGACTCATCACTACAATACTCGGGCTAATTTCAAAAAGAAGATGGACAACTTAGAACAAGAGAATCGCGAGCTGCACGAGGAAGGTTTTGCTTTGAAGGTCGGCATGGCCAATTTGACTACTCTGATGGAAGCTCTGGTGGCTGCTCAGAATCAGCCACCGAGTGTTCAACCTCAACCAACAAGGGCAACTACTAAAGCTCCGACTGTTCTCGTATCTGCTACTCCGGCTGTTGTTCAAAACCGTATGCCTCAAGGTTATCCATGGGGAATGCCAGAGAATTTTGAACCTGAAAGTTTCAATCTTGGTCCTCAAGATACTCCAGTGGTTCAGACTATTGTTACTCCGGAACCTCCTGTGGTGCATGATGTTCCTGCTGCAACTCCTTTGGTGAATATGGTTTCGTTTGTTAATGATGATGTATGTCATACTTTCCCTCCACCGAGTGAAGACTTGTGTCTTTATGACAGAATGAATGATTTTCAAGTGCAGTTTGACAAGATGTAGAGAGAGATGAAGGCCCTCATATGAAAAGAGCTATTTGGGCAGAATGTGAATGAGTTATGCTTAGTCCCAAATGTTAAGATACCTGCTAAGCTCAAGGTCCCGGAGTTTGAGAAGTATAAGGGTGTGATACGGTGGGAGAACTGACTTGGGATTTTGCGTTTGTGTTCGCAAATGTTTCAGTTTAGCAAGAGTCGCCACCGACTTTTTATTTTATCCTAAGGAAGGGTCAAAAAGCACAAGAAAGACCTTTGAGATGTTTTCTTGGGTTCGGGGAGTATATTATAGAAAGGGAAGGTATTAACATCCTTTCTATCCATGGTTATTCATGGGCTCTTAGTTACTTGCTTAGGTCACTTGCTTTGCTTTTTAATTGTTTGAAATGGTGCTCTTCAATTGTTTGAAATGGTGCTTTGTGTGTGGTTTTGAAATATGTTTTGAAAAGAGGCCATTGTTGTGGCAACCTTTGTAATGATTCTTGTTTGAATGTATACAAAGGTGTTTTTGTCTTTTGAAAAGTTTTCAATGTTTGAAAGTAGGGTTTTGAAATTGTGTTGGTGAAGTGTGTTTTGAAGATAGCAAGGATGTGTTTGCAAGTTTTTTGATCAAGTAACTAAGAGCTATCTACCCTATTTTAATCAAAGATCTTTCTTATGTTTTTAACCCTTTTAACAGTGTTGCTTCACCATTTTATTTGGTGAACAACCTTGTGTTAGGATGTTAAACGAGACAGGCATGGGTCATCGTATAGACCATGATAGCAATGGTGTCAAGTATTTTTGGCAATTTTCTTGAGGGACTTGATCATTTTGTTTAGGCAACTCAGATAGCGTCATCGAGGGACTATGATCTTTTGTTTGTTTTTGTTTTTCCAAAGTACTTGACATGTATACCATGGCTCATTTTTGAAGGCAACAAGTGGATGGAAACCCTAGGGGTGCAAGTGTGCATTGTGTTTATTTGCATGCCTTGTTATCTTGGATTAGGTCAAACTAGTTGTTGATTTTATTTTGCATACAAAACCTAGGTCTAATCATGGCATAATTGTAAGCATTTAAAGGTGAGAGAATTTAAATTCTACACTATTACAACATGATATAGGGAGGGGGGTACAAATTGGAATTGGGGATTATTTTTTAAGAAATTAAATTCTAAATTATTCCAACCAAATCGAATGTATAAGATACAATATTTAAATGTACAATAATTAAATAAAATACAATAAATAAATGTTAGATAAAATGTGTTATGCAAAAAAAGATTTTTATGTATGTAAAAAGTATTTTTAAATGTGAAGTGTAAATAATAATAAAAAGTCAATTTTAATTATTTTTGTTCTTTAGGGCAAAAGCCCTAATTTTTTAAATAAAATAGTATTATTTGTTATTTATATACAATAATGTATTAATTTGTACGAAAATATAAGTATATTGAAAAAATTGTATTTTTAGTATAAAATATTAATAAAAATAAAAATGTATTATTTTTGTATTTTTTTGTCCGAATTATTTAATAAAACATATATATAGTATTTTTTAAGTGTATATATTAAGTGTATAAAAATAAAAATAAATTATTCACAAAAATGAATATATTTCAAGAAAATATTTTCAAGTGTGTATAAAAATAATAAATAAAAACAAAAGTATTTTTTACATTATTTATACATTTAAACAAAAATAAATATAAAGTATTTAATATATTAATACTAGAAATAATTAAAATAAATGCCAAATAAATATAAAAATTTATGAAAATATTTTTTAAGTATTTTTTATATTTGAAAATAAAACATCAAGGTCAGAGAAAAAATAAAAATGCAAAAATAATGAAAATACAAAACAATGGGCCAGGGGGTGCTGAAAGTGAATTAGGAGGTGTCAAAAGTAAAGAAATCCAGGCTCAGCCCAGACTTCATCTTCAACCTCCAGAAGTTTGAAAAACGCGCGTTTTCCATACAAACCTGTATCTCCTATTTCAGTGATCCTTTGACAAAACTCAAAACATGAAACTTGTAGAGCATCAAACAACGAATCTAACCATATAAAAAACTTAAGCTAACTCTCAAAGACCAAAGAGAATTTCTCTGGCCCTAATTCTTAACCTAGTTTTTTCAGAAAGTTCATGAACAAAATTCTCCTAGCACGATTAATATAAATGAAAACTAAGCACATGTATGGTTTCAGGGCTATGAATACAACATCTTTCATTCACAAACCTAAGTCTAACTATTCCTAAATAGAGAGATAGAAGTTCATGAAATACCTGTTTCAGTTGACTTCGAACTGGACAATGCAGCAACTTCCAAGGGTTCTTGAGGTTCTTTTGAGCTTGCCTGATGTCCAATGAAGCTTTCCCAATGCTTAGTTTGTTTTGAAACAGCTTGAATCGTGCTACAGAACTCAACCTGCAAAGCTTTGAAACAAAAATGGCAATGTGTATTAATGGTGTTACAGCTAGCAATGGAGGTCTGGAATAGTTCAGGTGTGTTGGTTGGAAGGTGTTTGAAGTATCTTTGGGAAAAATGCATGATGGAATTTGATGATGGCTAGCAAAATGCAGAACTGGCCCTGTTTTGCAAGAAAATGGGGTTTTGGAGTATGAGGATGCTTTAGGGGTGAAAGGCTCGTGCTTCTGACTTGTGAGGATGTATGAAACTTGTTTGAAAACTTTGTCTTGGTTGGTTTTATCAGATGTGCCAGTTCTGAGCTTTTGGCCATTTGACTTGTTTTGAAAGAAAAGTTATGAACCATCCAAACTAGGGCCTGTACAGGCTAGTTACAACCATGCTCAACTTGGTGTACTATGCCTGAGATTAGGGAAGTTGTTTGCTGCAAGTAAAAAAATTCCAAAGCTCAAGAAAATGGAAATTGACATAAAGTGGCCTTTATGAAAATGGAAGTATGACCTTTATGCTCAAAATGGAAAAGTTCAATGTACAAAGCTCTCTTGATCAGAACAATGCCAATATCCAATGTATTTGCATTCAATTTTGGAGTGTAAATTGGTTTAGAGGCCTGTAATCATGTACTAAGCTAGTTTGGTCAGATTTGCAACTTGGTATGAACATGTATTGGCCATGGTTTCAAAGTGAGTTTTTTCCAACTTCAAGCATTCGATTCTCCCTAACCACAAAGGTATTTGAGGAGTTCTTGGATAATTTGGAAAGCTTGCAACATGTAATATAATCCATATTTGAAATTCAACTTGAAACTCCAAGTGGAACTATGTGAAAAATGTCCAAGAAGATGGGTCAAAATCCTGCCTAAACTAGGGCAAAATTTCTCTAAGTTAAAAGTTTTAGGTACCCTTGTTCCAAAAATCATAACTTGAGGTAAAAGCTTCTTTTGAGAAAACTTTGTGAATCAAAGTTGTAGACTTGGTGATGGACTACAACTTTCATGTTTCAAGTTTTGTTTGAATCCACTTGCATCTTGGTGAAAAAAGTGGGACAACGTTAGGAAAAAATAAGAAAATTTTATAACTTAGAAATTTTCTAAGTTATGAAATTTTCCCATTTTAAAGCCTAATTTGCATTTTTGGGTTTATTGATGAACAAGTTTCATAATCTGGAATGTCTTGATGAAAAATGACCCTTGGCACTTGATTTTGACCAAAAAGTCAAAGTTTGACTTTTCAGTGTATAGTCAAATTTTGATCAGTTGACTGAAAAATTCATTTGTCAATCCTATGCATTTGAGATCTTTTGAACTTGTTGGATGGTTCAAGACAATGTCATTGAGTCCTTGAGTCCATGGTTGAGCTTTATTTTCCATTGTCTAGGTCAAACTGTCAAAAATTGCCCTTGTGCAATCAAAACCCTAAAAATGACCATTTTGCCCTTTTGGTGATCTGATCAAATTTCTTGTGGAATTGTGATCCAAACTTGATCAAATGGTTCATATGAGTTCATAATGTTTATGTGGTTTAAAATTCATGAGGTTTGACTGTTAATTGGCCACAATTGACTTTTCCCCCCCAATACAGCTGATTTCTAGGTCAATTGTCCAATTGACTGAGCAAAAATTTGAATCAAGGCTTGAAACTTGGTATGGAAACAATTATGAGTCCAACATGAAGTATGAAAGTCATTTTGGGCATTGTAGGTCAAAACATCCCTGTGCAGACTCAAACCCTAATTTAGGTCAACAATGCAAGGAGGTGTCTTGAGCAGAGCAAACCCTTGCTTGATCTTGAATTCCAAGAGTCATGTGATGAGAAATGTTGATGAAATGGGAGGGAAAATTTTGGGGTACAACAGTTGCCCCTGTTCAATCTTCTTGAACCTGAAGAGTTAGATTGGCAAGTTTGCGTTTCGTGACTCGAAGGTAAAAGAGGATTGGACACTAGAGTGCACGTAAATTTGCACTCGTCAAAACATAGATGCGGGAATGGGCTTAAAGATGCAATTTAGAGATGGTAGAATCTTGCTGGAGATGGGATTAAAGATGCCATCCAAGAATGTTTGTTGAATTGCAATGTTATAGGTCAGAAGAATGAGCATCAAAATGGTATCCGTGTCTGGAATGCATTTGAACTGTATCTGGAGACTGAGTCTGTATGAGCAAAAGAATGGCATCCTTGTCTGGAGCGTATCCGAGCTGTAATTGTACTTGATCTTTGAATGAATATCCGAATGACTTCCGTGTTTGGAGTGTATCTGTATTGTATATGAATTCTGAATGGGTGACAAAATGACTTCCGTGGCGATTGCACTGGGGAGAATCAAATTGCTGGTGTAAGGGCCAGAATGGCATCCGTGTCTGGAGCGTATCTGAACTTCTGGTTGATGGTTGAATCTGAATGAGAGAGAGAATGGATGTCGTGTTTGGAGCGTATCTAGTCTGTATCAGATTGCTGAAGTCTGAATGAGTAGTAGAATGACCGTCGTGTCTGGGGTGTATCTGTACTGTATTTGACTTGAAATTCTGAATGAGTAATAGAATGACCGCCCTGTCTGGGGTGTATCCATACTGTATCTGAATAATTGTTAACGATAGCCTTTTAATCTTATCCTGAAAAGGGTAAAATGTTAGCTAAAACACAAAGTTATGTTGCATGATATGTATGATGCAATGAACTGCATTTCATCAATGTTTATGATATATGAATGTAATGGACCTGCATGTAAGCTGAGTAACTGTCTTGCTGAGGAAAATAAATCCTTGATAACTGGAGATAATGAAATCTTTGATTGTTGTCGGGGAAAGTAAATCCTTGACCAATGCTGGGGATTCCAAAAATCTTTGAATACTGAAGATGAGAAATCCTTGCTGACTGCTTGGGGATTAAAGATCTCTGATTGTTGAGAATGAGAAATCGTGGGACCACTGCTGGAGATTGAAAATCCTCAGCGATTTGTGGGGATTCACAAGGCCTTTGACAATTTCTGCAGAAATAGGGAAAACTCTAAAATCTCGATTGGGGAGTTAAAACCTAGGAGGCTTCTGCTTGGAGAAATGAGACCGAGATTCTTCGATCTTGCTGGGAGATGACCCTGTGGGGGGAATGTTCACTGTTCTGGCTCCGCTGGGGATAAGGTTTTCAGGGTTTTCGGGCTCCACTGGGGATCTTGAAGCTTAAATCTGATGGGAATTTTGAAACTTAACTCAGCTGGGGAATCAAGTTTTAGAATGAACCGGCTCCGCTGAGGATCTTGAAGCTTAACTCCGTTGGGGAAATAAACTCCAAATTTAGCCTTGTTGAGGATCTAAATGATGTATCGTAGGGGATTTCTTCTGAGATGGCACAAAAATATCTTCCTACACCTTTAACCTATCAGTAATTATCCTTTTCAATTTCTTTTTACTTGTAAGCAGTGATTATATCCAAATGCATATGCCTATTTAACAAAACATTGGACGTTTTCAAAATAAACATAAGTGTAAAAAGAAAAGAAAGACAAGCAAATTTCTGCACTTTGAAGTATCTTTGTATTAACTTTTGTAAGTATTTTTGTACAAAGGAGACGAACATCCTCGTAAGAGAATGTTGTCTTAGAAAAATTGAGAAAAATTTTATACAAAAGAAAGATGGCTATGTGTAATAATTCCATGGGATTCCCATTCTGCTATAGCCTTCACAACTCTGAATATCTTGTCTATTCACTGCTTCATCGGCCGATGACTGGATTGATCAGAAGCTTGGAGCTTGTTGGTGAAGAGATTGTTCTTAAAGTGATCCGACGAGACATAGTCACACGCTTTAATTCCCTAACTTTTGCCTGGACCGCCCTTTCGGGTTTTCGATCCACCGGGAAACCCTTTTTTTCCCAAGGCGCCCTTTCGGGTTTTCAACTTCCCGGGTGCATAGATTTTTTGTTTTATCCCTAATTTTTTCCTGAATCGCCCATTCGGGTTTTCGATTCACCGGGATGCCCATTTTTGCCCAAGTCGCCCTTTCGGGTTTTCAACTTGCCGGGTCGTTTTATGCGTAGTATCTTTTGACTATGTCTGCGTTCGCAGGGTGTAGCAAGTCGTCGCTGTCCATGGTGGTCAGAATCATTGCCCCACCAGAAAAGATTCTCTTGATCACAAATGGTCCTTCGTAAGTAGGAGTCCACTTGCCCCTGGGATCACTTTGCGGTAAGATGATCCGCTTGATTACAAGATCTCCGACTTGATACACCTGACGCCTGACTTTCTTATTGAAAGCCTTGATCATCCGTTTTTGATACATCTGACCATGACAAACAGCAGTAAGTCGCTTCTCGTCGATCAAATTAAGTTGATCAAGCCGGGTTTGAATCTAATCATCTTCACTCAAACCAGCTTCTTTCATAATCCTTAAGGAAGGAATCTGAACTTCCATGGGTAGAACAGCTTCCATGCCATACACCAAAGAAAATGGGGTTTCCCCTGTTGAAGTATGTGCCATGGTACGATATCCATGCAGAGCAAACAGTAACATCTCAGGCCAGTCCTTGTAAGTAACTGTCATCTTTTGAATGATCTTCTTGATATTTTTGTTCGCGGCTTCAACATCACCGTTCATTTTTGGTCAATAGGGAGATGAATTATGATGATAAATATTGAACTGTTCGCATAGAGCGGTGATCATAGTGTTGTTCAAATTCGTAACGTTGTATGTGATGATCCTGTCGGGGACACCATACCGGCATATGAGGTTCTGCTTGATGAAGCGGGCAACCACATTCTTTGTAACAGAGGCAAAGGAAGCTGCTTCGACCCACTTGGTAAACTAATCAATAGCGACCAAGATGAAGCGATGTCCATTAGATGCCGTAGGCTTGATCTCTCCAATCATGTCAATGCCCCACATTGCGAATGGCTAAGGAGATGTCAGAATGTTGAGGGGAACAAGAGGAATATGTACCTTGTCGGTGTAGACTTGGCATTTGTGGCAAGTACGGGAATGTTGATGACAATTAGCTTCCATGGTAGACCAGTAGTAGCCTGCCCTTAGAATCTTCTTAGCCATCGTATGTTCGCTCAAGTGGGTGCCAAATGTGCCACTGTGTATCTCAGTCATGATCAACTCTGCTTCAGCTTTGTCCATACAACGAAGTAAAACACAATCATGGTTGTGCTTATAAAGGATGTCTTTGCTTAGGAAGAACTTGGCAGCAAACCTCCTTAAGAACTTTTTGTCATTGACGGAAGCTCCTTCAGGGTATTCTCTAGTCTGGAGATACCTTTTGATTTCATGAAACCAGGGTTGTTCCACTACTTCTTTGGTATTAATCTCATGACAGTGCGCAGGTTCGTCCATTCGCTCGACGGTAATTTGGGGAGCCTCGTCATCCCAGTTGAGTTTAAACATGGAATACATTGTAGCCAGGGCATCTGCTAGCTGATTTTCTTCTCGCGGGAAATGCTCGAAAGTAATCTGCTCGAAATGAGGCAACAACGTCAAGACATGTTCCTTGTATGGGATAAGATTAGGATGCTTGGTGTCTCACTCTCCTTTTACTTGACTGATAACCAAAGCCGAGTCCCCAAATACGACTAAAGATTTGATTCCCAAGTCTATAGCATCCTTGAGACCAAAGATGCAAGCTTCATATTTAGCCATGTTATTGGTACAGCTGAAGCGAAGTCGGGCAGTGAAGGGTGTATGGCAACCTTCCGGAGAAATGAGTACCGCATCGATACCGTTGCCAAGTTCATTTGAAGCACCATCAAAGTACAGGGTCCATCGGGATCCTTGTTCAGTTCCGTCATACGGTCTGTTACCTTAAATGTTGTCCAATGTCATGATGTCCTCGTCAGGGAAGTCGAATCTCATAGATTGGTAATCTTCGACGGCTTGATGAGCTAGATGGTCAGATAGTACACTCCCTTTTATAGCTTTTTGGGTAGTATACTGGATATCATACTCATTCAGGATCATTTTCCATCTAGCGATTCTTCCAGATAAAGCAGGCTTCTCGAAGATATACTTGAATGGATCTATTTTGGAAATCAGCAAAGTGGTGTGAGTCAACTTATACTGCCTTAACCGGCGAGCAGCCCATACCAAAGCGCAACAAGTTTTCTCGAGCAGTGAGTACCGAGTCTCACAGTCCGTAAACTTTTTGCTAAGGTAATAAATGGCATGCTCTTTTCGGCCAGACTCGTCATGTTGGCCCGTCACGCACCCCATTGAGTTATCCAAAACAGTCAGATACATGATTAACGGTCTTCCTTCGACGGGTGGCATCAGAATAGGAGGTTCTAGAAAATACTCCTTGATCTTATCAAAAGCAACTTGACAATCATTATTCCATTCAACTACCTGATCTTTCTTCAACAGTTTGAAAATTGGCTCACAGGTAGATGTCAGGTGAGAGATGAACCTCACAATATAGTTCAAGCGTCCCAAGAATCCTCTAACCTCCTTTTCAGTACGGGGGGCAGGCATTTCTTGTATAGCCTTTACTTTAGCTGGATCTACCTCAATGCCTTTGTTGCTGACAATAAATCCCAAAAGTTTACCAGACCTAACCCCAAAAGTGCACTTGCTCGGGTTCAGTCTGAGCTTATACTCCTTCAACCTGACAAACAGCTTTTGCAGATGATCAAGGTGTTCTTCTTCCGACTGTGATCGAGCTATCATATCGTCTACGTAAACTTTGATTTCATGATGTATCATATCATGAAACAAAGCTACCATGGTGCGTTGATAGGTTGCCCCTGCATTCTTCAGTCCGAATGGCATCACTTTGTAGCAGAAGGTACCCCATTGCATGACAAAGGTTGTTTTCTCCATGTCTTTGGGGGCCATTTTGATTTGGTTGTATCCCGAGAATCCATCCATGAAGGAAAAAACCTTGTGTTGAGCTGTGTTGTCAACCAAGATGTCGATATGTGGCTGTGGAAAATCGTCTTTAGGGCTAGCCCTGTTCAAATCCCGATAGTCCACACACATTCTGACCTTGTCGTCCTTCTTAGGCACAGGCACAATGTTAGCAACCCATTGTGGATAGGAAGTAACAGCCAGAAAGCCAGCATTAAATTGCTTCATTACCTCAGCCTTAATCTTCTCAGACATGTCAGGCCTCATTCGGCGGAACTTTTGCTTGACCGGTGGACAATCCTCTCTTGTAGGGAGACGGTGAACCACGATATCGGTGTCTAGTCTCGGCATGTCTTCATAAGTCCAGGCGAAGATTTCAACATATTCGTTCAACAACTGCACTAAGCGCTCCTTGACACTTGGTTCCAGGTTGGCACCCACTTTTACTTCTTTCCTGTCTTCCTCTGTCTCCAAGTTGATGGTTTCAATCAACTCTTCATGAGGCAGAATAGCCCTCTCTTCTTGTTGCAAAAGTATGGCTAACTCTCCCGGCACTTCACAGTCTTCGTCAACTTCGTACTCAGCATGATTGACCAAATCTTCAGAGTTATCGAAGGCTAAAACAGAATAGTCACCCATGGAATCCAGAGTGGATGGGTACCTACATTTGTGAGTGTGGGTGTGTGTAAGGGATAGCCATCCTTAAACAAACAAAAATGCAAAAGGAAAGAAAATGAACACAACAGTTTATAGATGAAAAACGTCCAATGATTCATTAAAACATGGCATATGATTATGAAGAAAATCAAGCCCTTACAAATGGACCTACATGCCCCGGGAAAGGCATGAGGTGAAAATAGTGTGCAAATTGTTTAGTAATTACAGACCATAAATGGGAAATTGTTCAAAGATAAAATTACTAGTTGATAAAGGTGATGGGAATAAAATCCTTTGCTTCCTAGTTGCTTAAACCCCCTTCGACGGTCAGAAAGATCTAATCCTTAAAGTGGCTCTCTTCATCTTCATCTTCTACAACATTGATTCCATGGTGAGAGATCTTGATGGGTGGCCCTCCAGCCTTGGAGCGACGCATAGCCTTTTTTCCTGCAGCAGTAAACCCTAACCCAAACTTGTCAGTCTTATGGGGAAAATCAGGCAATTCCCCCCATACTGTACTCTTCCCCTCTTTAATTACAGCCTCTGCGTCCTTGAGAGATGCCATTCTAGATACATGCTTGGGAATGATCGGCACCTCAACCATTGTCTTCGCAACTTCTACCTCAGGGGAAACTTCCTCAAAATGTTGGAAAGGCGTTTCGATTAACTCTCCATCCAACTCCACATAGCGGAAGTAATTGAGATGAATTATCATGTACTCTTCCTCGCCGTGTACTGTTATAATCTTACCCTTAACAGGATATTTCAGCATTTGGTGCAAAGAGGAGGTAACTGCCCCAGCATAATGGATCCACGGTCTTCCTAACAAACACGAATATGACGGGCGGATGTCCATCACGTAAAAGGTGGAGTTGAAAACTTCTGTGCCTACTTTGATAGGAATATCAACCTCTCCATGAACCATTATTTTGGACCCATCAAAGACCCTAACAATGATGTTACTAGGTTTGAGGGTCAATCCTTCGCAATCCAAATGGTCTAATGCTTTCTTCGGCAGCACATTCAAGGAAGAACCAGTATCAACTAAGACATGGGCGAGGGTGGTTCCCCTGCATTCAACTGAGACATGTAGCGCGTCGTTGTGTTTCCTTCCCTTGGGAGTTAAGTCAGCGGCGGAAAAGCCCAGGCCATTATCATCAGTAAGTCTAGCCACACATTCTTGAAATTAGTCAGCCGAAGTATCTTGGGGTACATGTGCCACCTTCAAGAATTTGATTAGGGCCTTAGCATGGGCCTCAGAACAGAGTAGAAGATCCAACATTGAAATTTTAGAAGGGGTCTGCCCTAGCTGTTCCATAATGTCGTAGTCACTTTTTCTGATTATTTTCAAGATTTCATCCATTTCTTTCTGAGTGGTTTCAGGGATAACCACAACATGAGCCTTCGTCCTGACAGGCACTTCTAGTATCCCCTTACCCTTATTGGTAGTATCAACAGATGGTCTTACTTCAGGAGTATCCAATTCTTCAATCAACGGGCCTTGCACAGATGGCCTAACAGGTACGGAAGCTTTCGAGGGTCCGAAAACTGCTCGAGGGGGAGCAATCTCCGGAGAAAAAATCCGGCCGTTGCGGGTTATCTTGCTTGTACCCGCAATGTTCCCTATATCAGGGTTTTATTCTTCAGAATTTTCTTGGACTGCTTCAATTTGTTTGATACCATGGTAGAAGATTTCTCCCCCATAGTTCCATGGTATCATTTTGTTGGATTGGTACGGGACAGGTCCCTGCATGGTGATCTTTAATGGTACACATTCAGAGTTGGGTGTAATCCTGATAGGCCTTTTGCAAGCCTTGGGAGGATTGTCGGAAATGGTTATGATTGCAATATCGTTGGTTGAAGTAGCAAAAGTAACAGGAGTAACAGGATTGAAGGTATCAACAGGGGTTTTCTGGAAAAGTATCTCTTGAGTATCCATCAGGCGTTGGACACCTGATTTCAACATTGGGCAATCAGCTCGTATGTTCAAACAAAAATAATAGTCCTTCCCGCAGCCTGGGAATATCCCGACTCTTATCAACTTCTCTTTAATCACTAACAATGGAGTCAAAAGATCGGCAACATCAGTAATATGGAGGTCTTCTAAAACGGCATGAACATTGTGGTCGTGCTTGGGCATCGGAGTA
The DNA here is from genome assembly GCA_948472305.1 of Vicia faba. Classification (NCBI taxonomy): domain Eukaryota; kingdom Viridiplantae; phylum Streptophyta; class Magnoliopsida; order Fabales; family Fabaceae; genus Vicia; species Vicia faba. The sequence goes on from OX451739.1 coordinate 1,332,629,970, forward strand.
GATATAACATTGGGCTTCTCAGGAGCATCAAATTCTACTTCTTTGGCATCAATCAGATCCTGGATTTTATTCTTAAGTGCCCAGTAATTATTGGTATCGTGCCCAACACTATCATAATGGTAAGCACATATGGCGTTGGAGTGGTAGTATGGAGAGGAGGTGTTAGGGTTTTTTGGCGCTTCCTTCAAACTGGTAAGATTCAGCTTCAACAAATGAGGAGGTACCTGAGCGGGCGTCATGTTGATTCGGGTGAACTGTCGTTGTGTCCTTTCTACCCGTTGTTGATTAGGTCTCGACTGATTGTTACGAGGTTGATTATTTGATGAGTTTTGAATCATCACAGCCCCTACAGTCGGCCGATGCTCGATTCTTCCCTGACCCCTCTGAGAATACACAGTAGATGCTTCCTTCTTGGCTGGGAAGGGTTTCTTAACAGTAGTGGATGCGGAAGCATCCTTTTGAATCTTTCCACTTTTAATATCGGCCTCAACCCTTTCGCCGGTCAAAATTAGTTCAGTAAATCCCGCGGAAGAACTCCCGATTAGATGATTGAAAAGGGGGCCAGACAGGGTCCCCAGAAACATGTCAACTAACTCCCTATCTAACAACGGTGGCTGCACCCTTCCAGCCAGATCACGCCACTTCTGGGCGTACTCTTTAAACCCTTCATTGGAAGCCATCCCCATACTTTGTAACTGAGTAGGAGTGGGTGCCAAATCAGCATTGTATTGATACTCACGGTAAAAATCAGCTGCTAAGTCTTCCCAATTGTGAACCTCTGATCTCTCGAGTTAATAGAACCAATCTAGTTGCGTGCCAGACAAACTGTCTTGGAAGAAATGTACCCAGAGGTCCTTATCTGACAAATGGGGTTGGATCTTTCTGACATACGACCTCAGGTGCATCTTTGGGCAAGACAGACCGTCGTACTTAGAAAATGTTGGCACTTTGAACTTGGGAGGGATAACAATCCCAGCTATCAGCCCTAATTCTTCAAAATCCAAACCGGGCACCCTCTTCAACTCTATGGCTGCCAGTCTATCTTCAAGATTCTTATATTTATCATCCGCTGGAGGATATTATTGTTCGGAGTAGTCTTCGTCTTCTTCCTCTTCCTCCTCTTCAACCTCAGATTCAGAAGGTACAGCAGCTCCCTTCCCTTTACCAGCCCCATCGTCAGACGTTGAGGGGAACTCAAGAACCTTCCTAGCATTGCTCTCAAACCTTCTTCCAAAAGTGGCTACTCCAGGTCTCTTTTTCTTTTTCTCTTTATTCTTCTCTAACAAATCCTTGAGGTCCTCTTGACCCTTTGCCAAGGTCATGAGGAGTTGCTGGAACTGTGAATTTTGTGCCTGAAGATCTTTGACCGTCTGCTCCAAATCCATCTTGCTGAAATAAACAACAGAAAGATAAGGAAACATGGTGTGAAGACCTGTTTATGCATATGATGAATGGTATGTTATTCATGTAATGCATTCAAGGATTCAAAAATTCGAATTTGTTGCAAACAAAAAGGAACGTGCGTCATATTAAGAAGAAATTGTTAGTACATAAGTGCCCCATGGGAAAAATATTACAAAATTCTTAATGTAAAAAGACATTGCGCATCCTCTTTGGTGTGATGTAAGTGTTGAGAGTTTCCTCCTTATGAAGTCGGCGGGTAAGCTCCAAAACCTTCTTCTCACTGGCATAGAAGCTGGCTTCAAAAGTATCCCGTTCTTCCTTGAGTTAGATCCAACTCTTTTACATTTCTTCCCATGATGTTGGCATGTCAGGATGTAGGATGTGTATGAAACCTCTCCTTCCATAACAGGCTCTTTGATCAAGGGGAGAATGTGAGGGTATGGCATCATAAGATTCTGGGCGCGGGTTCGTACCCACTTGAGGTAAGGCTCAAGAGGGATGGAATTTTTATGCCCCAGTGTCTTACTATCCACTTTGTTAGGCATCCTCCAAGCTCTGATGAACCTTTGTCGAAGTCCTTGCGCATCTTTGTCGAAGTCAAAAACTAGGTCAGGAATCAGCATGTCATGAGGGCCATCCCTCCGAGCATATCCAAACTGTCTCAAAGCTAAACAAGGGTTGTAGGTAATGCCTCCCCTATTGCCAAGTAGTGGGACATTAGGGAATTCCCCACAACGATCAATGATGATGACATTTTCTCTAGACCGAGAACACCAATGTACATCAGAATGTGTGAGGGTCATCAATCGTTGTGACCACCTTAAACCCTGCTCATTCTTCAAAACTGATTGTGGAAGGTGAGAAATAAACCACCTTGCTAGGAGAGGAGTACAATACATGAGAACACCTCTTTTCCTCATTGTTCGTGTGTAAAATTAGTGTAGGATGTCCCCAAGCAATGTAGGTATAGGATTCCTGGATATGAAAATCTTGACAGCATTCATATCTATAAGTTGGTCAGGGTTTGAGAACAAGACCAACCCATAGATAAGGAGTGCCACAATCTCTTCAAAGGCTTGTAGATTAAGAGAATTCCAATAGTATTGTGCCTTCTCAAACAGAAACTTTGCCAAGAAGCCCTTGACACCACTTCTGGTTTCCCAATGCCCCTTGATGTCAGATGGTTGCATGTGTAATGCTTGAGCAACATCTTCAGGCTTTGGTTCTTTTTCCGTACCGTTGTAGGGTAGTTGATGAAGAATAGGAATTCTCAGGAGTTGAGAAAATTCCTCCAAAGTAGGCACCAATTGATAATCAGGGAATGTGAAACAGTGTTGGAGGGGGTCAAAGAACTGGAAGAGAACTTTCACCATGTCTTCTTCAATGTTGGTGTTGACCAAGTTGAGGAGTCTACCATGTATTTCACTGAAGAGGGAATTCTCTGGAATCCTGGAAGTAAGCTCCTTGAGTTTAGGAGGGATTCTCACAAGGTTGACTTGAATTGTTTTCCTGCGAAGAGATTCCATGACCTACAAAACAAGAACAAAGATGAAGATCCAAACCCTTGAAATGGTTAGTGGATGCATATGATGCTTTATGATGTTCATGATGTATGCACAAACATATTCACAAGCAAGTCACACAAAACCCTAGTTTCAGGCTTGCATGAGGTTTCATAGGTAAGTACCCTCTTGAGTTTAGTTGGCTCAAAACATGTCCTATAAATAGTAACCGGGTTCTAAGGAGCTCAATATCACTGGATTGTTTTCTATGTTCATTGTTTTGGTTTAGCCACTTAACTAGCGATCAAAATATTCCAATAAAACAACCCTCAATGAGTGTAGTATCAAGTATCTAGCAACTTCGGATTGCACCAAAGCCGGTCATCTCACTACTCCTAACAAAAGGCTAGGATGGTCAAGTAAGGTTCTAAGAGTTCATTTGTGCTTTATGACATCACTCAGCGGCCCCGTATTCTCTTTGATTGACTCAAAGGTTACCGGCACTCACAAATATGTCGCACTAATATAGCTATTGCTTCAACCGTGTCGGTATACCCCGCACAGTTTCCACGACGTATTGCTATTTACCTATGAATGTTTCCCAAATATGGGTAGAGGATTTCAAGCCCAAACAAGAGAACCAAATGTAAATCAAACAAAGCAAACAATATAATCATGCAAAGGGTGATCTAAGCCCTAAGGTTACTCCACTTTTAAAGTTGTCCCCAGCAGAGTCGCCAATTCTGTGATACGGTGGGAGAACTGACTTGGGATTTTGCGTTTGTGTTCGCAAATGTTTCGGTTTAGCAAGAGTCGCCACTGACTTTTTATTTTATCCTAAGGAAAGGTCAAAAAGCACAAGAAAGACCTTTGAGATGTTTTCTTGGGTTCGGGGAGTAGATTATAGAAAGGGAAGGTATTAGCACCCTTTCTATCCATGGTTATCCATGGGCTCTTAGTTACTTGCTTAGATCACTTGCTTTGCTTTTTAATTGTTTGAAATGGTGCTCTTCAATTGTTTGAAATGGTGCTTTGTGTGTGGTTTTGAAAGATGTTTTGAAAAGAGGCCATCATTGTGGCAACCTTTGTAATGATTCTTGTTTGAATGTATACAAAGGTGTTTTTGTCTTTTGAAAAGTTTTCAATGTTTGAAAGTAGGGTTTTGAAATTGTGTTGGTGAAGTGTGTTTTGAAGATATCAAGGATGTTTTTGCAAGTTTTTTTATCAAGTAACTAAGAGCTATCTACCCTATTTTACTCAAAGATCTTTCTTATGTTTTTAACCCTTTTAACAGTGTTGCTTCACCATTGTATTTGGTGAACAACCTTGTGTTAGTATGTTAAACGGGACAGGCGCGGGTCATCGTATAGACCATGATAGCAATGTTGTCAAGTATTTTTGGCAATTTTCTTGAGGGAGTTGATCATTTTGTTTAGGCAACTCAGATAGCATCATCGAGGGACTATGATCTTTTGTTTGTTTTTGTTTTGCCAAAGTACTTGACATGCATACCATGGCCCATTTTTGAAGGCAACAAGTGGATGGAAACCATAGGGGTGCAAGTGTGCATTGTGTTTATTTTCATGCCTTGTTATCTTGGATTAGGTCAAACTAGTTGTTGATTTTATTTAACATACAAACCCTAGGTCTAATCATGGCATAATTGTAAGCATTTAAAGGTGCGAGAATTTAAATTCTACACTATTACAACATGATATAGGGAGGGGGGCACAAATTGGAATTGGGGATTATTTTGTAAGAAATTAAATTCTAAATTATTACAACCAAATCGAATGTATAAGATACAATATTTAAATGTACAATAATTAAATAAAATACAATAAATAAATGTTAGATAAAATGTGTTATGCAAAAAAAGATTTTTATGTATGTAAAAAGTATTTTTAAATGTGAAGTGTAAATAATAAAAAAAAGTCAATTTTAATTATTTTTGTTCTTTAGGGCAAAAGTCCTAATTTTTTAAATAAAATAGTATTATTTGTTATTTATATACAATAATGTATTAATTTGTACAAAAATATAAGTATATTGAAAAAAAATGGTATTTTTAGTATAATATATTAATAAAAATAAAAATGTATTATTTTTGTATTTTTTTGTCCTAATTATTTAATAAATCATATTATATATATATATATATATATATATATATATATATATATATATATATATATATATATATATATATATATATATATATATATATATATATATATATATATATATATATATATATATATATATATATATATATATATATATATATATATATATATATATATATATATATATATATATATATATATATATATATATATATATATATATATATATTAAATATATATATATATTAAGTGTATAAAAATAAAAATAAATTATTTACAAAAATGTATATATTTCAAGAAAATATTTTCAAGTGTGTATAAAATAATAAATAAAAACAAAAGTATTTTTTACATTATTTATACATTTAAACAAAAATAAATATAAAGTATTTAATATATTAATACTAGAAATAATTAAAATAAATGCCAAATAAATATAAAAATTTATGAAAATATTTTTTAAGTATTTTTTATATTTGAAAATAAAATATCAAGGTCAGAGAAAAAATAAAAATGCAAAAATAATGAAAATACAAAACAATGGGCCAGGGGGTGCTGAAAGTGAATTAGGAGGTGTCAAAAGTAAAGAAATCCAGGCCCAGCCCAGACTTCATCTTCAACCTCCAGAATTTTGAAAAAAGCGCGTTTTCCACACAAACTTGTATCTCCTGTTTCAGTGATCCTTTGACAAAACTCAAAACATGAAACTTGTAGAGCATCAAACAACGAATCTAAACATATAAAAAACTTAAGCTAACTCTCAAAGACCAGAGAGAATTTCTCTGGACCTAATTCTTAACCTAGTTTTTTCAGAAAGTTCATGAACAAAATTCTCCTAGCACGATTAATATAAATGAAAACTAAGCACGTGTACGGTTTCAGGGCTATGAATACAACATCTTTCATTCACAAACCTAAGTCTAACTATTCCTAAATAGAGAGATAAAAGTTCATGAAATACCTGTTTCAGTTGACTTCGAACTGGACAATGCAGCAACTTCCAAGGGTGCTTTAGGTTCTTTTGAGCTTGCCTGATGTCCAATGAAGCTTTCCCAATGCTTAGTTTGTTTTGAAACAGCTTGAATCGTGCTACATAACTCAACCTGCAAAGCTTTGGGGAAAAATGGCAATGTGTATTAATGGTGTTACAGCTAGCAATGGAGGTCTGGAATAGTTCAGGTGTGTTGGTTGGAAGGTGTTTGAAGTATCTTTGGGCAAAACGCATGATGGAATTTGATGATGGCTAGCAAAATGCAGAACTGGCCCTGTTTTGCAAGAAAATGAGGTTTTGGAGTATGAGGATGCTTTAGGGGTGAAAGGCTCATGCTTCTGACTTGTGAGGATGTATGAAACTTGTTTGAAAACTTTATCTTGGTTGGTTTTATCAGATGTGTCAGTTCTGAGCTTTTGGCCATTTGACTTGTTTTGAAAGCAAAGTTGTGAACTGTCCAAGCTAGGGCCTGTACAGGCTAGTTACAAGAATGCTCAACTTGGTGTACTATGCCTGAGATTAGGGAAGTTGTTTGCTTCAAGTAAAAAAAGTCCAAGGCTCAAGAAAATGGAAATTGACATAAAGTGGCATTTATGAAAATGGAAGTATGACCTTTATGCTCAAAATGGAAAAGTTCAATGTACAAAACTCTCTTGATCAGAACAATGCCAATATCCAATGTATTTGCATTCAATTTTGGAGTGTAAATTGGTTTAGAGGCCTGTAATCATGTACTAAGCTAGTTTGGTCAGATTTGCAACTTGGTATGAACATGTATTGGCCATGGTTTCAAAGTGAGTTTTTTCCAACTTCAAGCATTCGATTCTCCCTAACCACAAAGGTGTTTGAGGAGTTCTTGGACAATTTTGAAAGCTTGAAACAGGTAATATAATCCATATTTTAAATGCAACTTGAAACTCCAAGTGGAACTATTTGAAAAATGGCCATGAAGATTGGTCAAAATCCTGCCTAAACTAGGGCAAAATTTCTCTAAGTTAAAAGTTTTAGGTACCCTTGTTCCAAAAATCATAACTTGAGGTACAAGCTTCTTTTTAGAAAACTTTGTGAATAAAAGTTGTAGAATTTGTGATGGAATACAACTTTCATGTTTCAAGTGTTGTTTGAATCCACTTGCATCTTGGTGAAAAAGTGCGACAAAGTTAGGAAAAAATAAGAAAATTTTATAACTTCCAAGTTATGAAATATTCCCATTTTAAACCCTAATTTGCATTTTTGGGTTTCTTGATGAACAAGTTTCATAATTTGGCATGTCTTTATGAAAAATTACCCTTGGCACTTGATTTTGACCAAAAAGTAAAAGTTTGACTTTTCAGTGTACAGTCAAATTTTGATCAGTTGACTGAAAAATTCATCTGTCAATCCTATGCATTTGAGATCTTTTGAACTTGTTGAATGGGTAAAGACAATGTCATTGAGTCCTTGAGTCCATGGTTGAGCTTGATTTTCCATTGGCTAGGTCAAACAGTCAAAAATTGCCCTTGTGCAGTCAAAACCCTAAAAATGACCATTTTGCCCTTTTGGTGATCTGATCAAATTTCTTGTGGAATTGTGATCCAAACTTGATCAAATGGTTCATATGAGTTCATAATGTTGATGTGGGTCAAAATTAACGAGGTTTGACTTTCAATTGGCCACAATTGACTTTTTCCCCAATACAGCTGATTTCTAGGTCAACTGTCCAATTGACTGGGCAAAAATTTGAATCAAGGCTTGAAACTTGGTATGGACAAACTTATGAGTCAAACATGAAGTATGAAAGTCATTTTGGGAATTGTAGGTCAAAACATCCCTATGTAGACTCAAACCCTAATTTAGGTCAACAGTGCAAAGAGGTGTCTTGAGCAGAGCAAACCCTAGCTTGATCTTGAATTCTAAGAGTCTTGTGATGAGAAATGTTGATGAAATGAGAGGGAAAATTTTGGGGTACAACAAAGGGAAACACTTTCCCTCGTGCTCATCTGGTGATGGACGTGAGGAGAATGTCTACCAATACTGATGATCAGCGTCTGCTGATTCACTTTTTTTAGGATAGTTTGACTGGTGCTGCGTTGAAGTGGTATATGAGTTTGGATAGCGCCCATATTCATACTTTTAGTGATTTAGGAGAAGCATTCAACAAATAATACAAGTACAACATGGACATGGCACCTGACCGTGATCAACTTAGGGCCATGGTCCAGAAAGACAGGGAATCATTCAAAGAGTATGCGCAGAGATGGCGTGAGGTATCCGCCCAAGTGATTCCTCCCATGGAAGAAAAGGAGATGACTAAGACTTTCTTAAAGACGCTGGGTGCTTTCTACTATGAAAGGATGGTATCAAGCGCACCAAGTGATTTTACTGAGATGGTAGGAATGGGTATACGCTTGGAAGAGGCTGTAAGAGAAGGCCTTTTGACGAAGAGTGAAGGATCTGGAGGTGTAAAGAAGCCATCTTATGGGTTTACCAAGAAGAAATAAGGATATGCAAATGCTGTTATGCAAGATAGGAGGGTAAACTCTCCTAGAAGTAATTATCAGCGTCATCAGCAAGTCGCCTCAGTTACTCCTGTTATGAATGCCGCTCCAACTACCGATGCTTATTAGAGACTGTCCCAGCAGGGGAATCAAGGGTATAATCAGAGAGGAGAGAGTTATGACCTTATTCCCATGAGCTATTCAGAGTTATTACCAGCATTGATTCAGAAAAAGTTGGTCCAGACACGACCACCTCCCGTCGTACCATCACCATTGCCTTGGTATTACAAGGCAGACCAAACATGTGCTTTTAATCAGGGAGCACCAGGGTATAATGTTGAGAATTGTTATCCGTTGAAGAATGAAGTGCAGAAATTGGTAAAATCTGGTGTTCTATCATTCAAGGACATGGGAACTAATGTGAAAGATAATTCTCTACCCAAGCATGGGGGAGTAAATGCTGTAAATATGGTGGCCGATTGTCCAGGCAATTTTCGGATTTTTGACATTAATCTGGTTAGAGGAGATTAGGTGAAAATGCACCCAGAATTTTTGAATTTAGCTACTATATGCATGACCATACCAATTGTGCTATCTGTAGTACAAACATACAGGGTTGCGAGAAGATAAAGGCTGATTTACAGGAGATGATGGATGAGGGCCTCATCCACATAATCAGGCCTAGGGCAGAATATGAAGAGGAAGTGAACATGGTTTCTGGATGTCCTGGTGAATTCAGAATTTTTGATGTGGAGTATATGAATGAGGATCACGTGTAATAGCATGCTACCTTCTGCCATACGGCTGGTCAGGTGGAACACCAATATAGATCTTGCATAGTTTTCTATCAAGACCCCCGAGGATGTTCAATCGTGAAGAATGGTGTTCAGTTGTTGTTAGACAATGGAACTATCAAGATCACAGGTCAGAGGGATGATTATCATGAGGTTGATATGGTTGAGGTTTGTTTAACAGAAGAAGAGTCATATGAAGAGTATGCCTCCGCAGATGAGTATTTCTCTTCAGATGAAGATTTATTTTCCAAAAATGACTTGTTGATGACTGATTATGTTGAAGAAGGGGTAAACGTCATTGTGCCTTGTTTTGATGCACTCGCCCACTTTGAAGTTGAGTATCATAGCAAGCCAGCTATTACCCCATTGATAATTAGTTTGCCAGGTCCTATCCCCTACAAATCAGATAAGGTTGTGCCTTACAAATACAACGCTACAATCTTAGAAGATGGAGTGGAAGTTCCCATCCAGCCAATGCCTGATATTGGAAATATAGCTGAAAACAGCAGGGTGACCCGTAGCGGTCGTGTGTTTGCGCCGGTTGTTCGGAGAGATGTTGCTGTTGGAAAGAAAATTACCGAGAATGATGAACCTAAGAAGGCTACATGAGAGACTAGCAGAGCTACGCTAGAGAAAGAAGTGGATGATATTTTGAAGATAATTAAGATGAGTGACTACTGAATTGTAGATCAGCTACTGCAGACTCCTTCAAAGATATCTATCTTAGCTTTATTAATGAATTCCTCTGCTCATAGAGAATCCTTGATGAGGGTATTGGAACAAGCTTTTATGGAGAATGACATTCCAATAGATCAATTCAGCAGCGTAATTAGAAATGTTACGTCATGTAATAACTTGAGTTTCTGCGATGATGAATTACCAGATGAAGGGAGGAATCATAACCTCGCCCTCCACATATCTATGAACTGCAAGAATAATTTTTTATCCAATGTGCTAATTGATAATGGATCCGCGTTGAATGTTATACTGAGGAGTACTCTCATGAAGTTGAAATATCAAGGAACACTTATGCGCCCGAGTGGCATCATTGTGAAAGCATTTGATGGGTCGAAGAAATCTATCATCGGTGAAGTGGAATTACCTATCCATATAGGACCGCATTTGTTCCAGATAACCTTCCAGGTCATGGACATTATTCCCGCATATAGTTGTTTGCTAGGACAACCATGGATACATGAGGCAGGGGCTGTCACTTCAACTTTACATCAGAAGCTAAAGTTTGTATGTGAAGGGAAGGTAGTGATCATAAATGGGGAGCAGGCATTGTTGATATCTCATTTGTCTTCTTTCAGTATTATAGAAGCAGATGAGGTTGTTGTTGGAACCCAGTTCCAAGCCCTATCCATTGACAACATAAGGAGAAATGAGAATTCCATGGTTTCACTGAAGGACGCGCAGCAGGTTGTGCACAATGGTCATAATGTAGTGTGGGGACGAATTGTGGATCCACCTGTGAACAAGAACAGAACTAGCTTGGGTTTCTCTTCGAAGAATGGCAAAGGCGAAAGTTTGAAGTCAAAGTCGAATATGAATGGCTATCATGATGTTTTCCGCAGAGGAGGTTACCTCCATCCAACTGATTTGGGGATCAATGTTGTTGTGAAGGATGAAGCAGAGCAGGAAGTGCCAAATTATGTGACGCATGGAGTCAGGGTTCAGAACTGGATCACCATTGATGTTCCCTCTTGCATACATGTTTCAAAGTAATTTGATTTGTTAATCTTTCTTTTGAAAAGCTTTCACTCTGCCCAAGGTGGAAGTATTAATGTTATAGGGCTTATTTGTTTGTTGTGACTTTTAAGATCATTAATAAAAGTTGTCTTTGCTTCCTGAATCATGTCTTTATTTTTTGCTTTTTCTTGGAAAATGGTTTAAAAAAAACCTTTCAAAAAAAATAATAACTGAAATTCAATCTACATAATCACTTTTTATATGTGTCAGTTTCTAAAAGCAATCATAAATCATATGTGCAGATTAATTAAAAAAAATTGTTGAATACAATGACCCTGCACCCTCTCCCAACTTTGAATGTCCTGTGTATGGGGCTGAAGAAGAAGATTATGGTGATTTTCCAGAAGAGGTCTCACGGTTGCTTGAGCACGAGGAAAATACCATCCAGTAATATAAAGAGCCTTTGGAAGTGATCAATTTGGGTTCGGAAGAAGATTCGGAGGAAGTCAAGATTGGAGCATCACTACATCTCGATGTGAAGAGAAGGTTGATTGAGTTGTTGAAAGAGTATGTGGATATTTTTGCTTGGTCTTACCAAGATATGCCTGGTCTAGATACAGATATTGTTGAGCACCGTTTGCTTTTGAAGCCAGAGTGTCTGCCAATTAAACAAAAGTTGAGAAGAACTCACCCAAACATGGAAGTAAAGATCAAAGAGGAGGTTCTAAAGTAGATTAATGCTGGTTTTCTCGTGAAGCCAGTGTATCCTCAATGGATTTCTAATATTGTCCCAGTACCAAAAAAAGACGGAAAAGTCTGCATGTGCGTAGATTACAGAGATCTAAGTAAAGCTAGTCCAAAAGATGATTTTCCATTGCCTCACATTGACATGTTAGTGGATAGCACAACAAAATTCAAAGTATTATCGTTCATGGACGGATTTTCCGGGTATAATCAAATAAGAATGGCTCCAGAGGACATGGAAAAAACAACGTTTATCACACCCTGGGGAACATTTTGTTATAGAGTGATTCCCTTCGGGTTGAAGAATGCTGGTGCAATGTACCAGAGGTCTATGACAACCCTATTCCATGATTTGATGCACAAGGAAATTAAAGTATATGTTGATGATATGATTTCCAAATCCCAGACTGAAGAAGGGCATATACAAGATTTGTTGAAGTTGTTTCAGCGTTTGAGGAAGTATCGTCTCCGCTTAAATCCAAATAAATGCACCTTCGATGTTCGATCGGGAATGTTGTTGGGTTTCACTGTTATCCAGAAAGGAATTAAAGTTGACCCTGATAAAGTCAAAGCAATTCAAGAAATTCCAGCACCAAGAACTGAAAAGCAAGTCAAAGGTTTCCTCGGGCGTTTGAATTATATTTCCAGATTCATTTCCCACATGACTGCAACATGTGAACTGATCTTTAAGTTGTTAAAGAAAGATCAAGGTTGTGTGTGGATGGATGACTGCCAAAGGTCATTTGAAAGTATTAAAGAATATCTGCTTGAACCTCCTATCTTGCTCCCTCCCGTAGAAGGAAGACCGTTGATTCTGTATCTGACAGTGTTAGATAAATCCATGGGTTGTATTCTGGGACAACAGGATGAAACAGGGAAGAAGGAGTTCGCCATTTATTATCTCAGTAAAAAATTCACTGATTGTGAGTCACGGTATTCCATGTTGGAAAAAACATCTTGTGCTTTGGCCTGGGTGGCAAAGCGTTTGCGGCAGTATATTTTGAATCACACCACTTGGTTGATCTCCAAAATGGATCCAATCAAGTACATTTTCGAAAAGCCTGCTCTTACTGGAAGAATCGCCTGCTGGCAGATGTTGTCATATGAATATGATATCGAATACCGCACTCAAAAGTCTATTAAAAGTAGTGTGTTGGCAGATTATCTTTCTCACCAACCAGTGGAGGATCACCAGTCTGCAAAATATGAATTCCTCGATGAGGATGTGATGTTCTTGAAAGTGAAGGATTGTGATGAACCATTACTTGAGGAAGGTCCTGACCCTGAATCTCGTTGGAGTATGGTATTTGATGGAGCTGTGAATGCTTATGGTAAAGGAATTGTGTTGTGGTTGTCACTCCTCATGGACCGCACATTCCTTTTACTGCAAAGTTGACATTTGATTGTACTAATAATATGGCAGAATATGAGGCTTGCATCATGGGTCTCGAAGAAGTTATTGATCTCAGAATTAAAATTCTCGATGTGTATGGTGATACAGCTTTGGTAATAAATCAGATTAAAGGAGAATGGGATACTCGTCACCCTGGCTTGATCCCTTACAAATATTATGCTAGAAGATTATTACCATTTTTCAATAAAGTTGAATTCCATCACATCCCTAGAGATAAAAACCAAATGGTGGATGCTCTGGAAACTCTGGCTTCTATGTACCAAGTGAATACTTGGAATGATATACCCCGAATTGCGGTTCAACGGCTGGATAAGCCCGCTCTTGTGTTTACAACAGAGGAGGTAGCAGATGAAAAACCCTGGTATTATGATATCAAGCATTTTCTTAAGACTCAGGAATACCTGGTTGGTGCGTCGAGGAAAGATAGAAAGACATTGAGAAGATTGGCAGGCAGTTTCTTCCTCAGTGAAAATGTGTTATACAAGAGAAATTATGACATGGTCTTGCTCAGATGTGTGATTAGACATGAAGCAGACATGTTGATGCATGATATTCATGAAGGTTCATTTGGCACTCATGCCAATAGACATTCGATGGCTAAAAAGATGCTAAGGGCAGGTTATTATTGGCTGACAATGGAATCTGACTGTTACAAATTTGCAAAGAAGTGCCATAAATGCCAGATTTATGCAGACAAGTTCCATGTGCCTCCGATACTCCTCAATGTGATTTCCTCCCCGTGGCCTTTCTCTATGTAGGGTATTGACATGATTGGGATGATAGAACCCAAAGCTTCGAATGGGCACCGTTTTATCTTAGTGTCAATTGATTACTTCACCAAGTGGGCGGAGGCTGCTTCATATGCCAATGTTACTAAGCAGGTGGTTGTGCGCTTCATCAAGAATAATCTTATATGCCAGTATGGTGTGCTGAGCAGAATTATCACTGACAATGGCTCGAATTTGAACAATAAGATGATGACAAAACTGTGTGAAGAATTCAAGATTGTCCATCATAATTCATCTCCATACAGGCCAAAGATGAATGGGGTTGTTGATGCTGCTAATAAGAATATCAAGAGAATTATCCAGAAAATGGTTGTTACTTATAAGGATTGGCATGAAATGTTCCCTTTTGCTTTGCATGGATATCAAACATATGTCCGAACTTCAACAGGAGCAACCCCGTTCTCCCTAGTGTATGGAATGGAAGTTGTACTCCCAGTCGAGGTAAAGATTCCTTCGTTGCGTGTGATAATGGAAACCAAGCTGACGGAGGATGAATGGGTTCAGAATAGGTTTGACCAATTGAATTTGATTGAGGAGAAGAGAATGACAGCCTTGTGTCATGGCCAGTTATATCAAAGAAGAATGAAGAAAGCTTTTGATAAAAAGGTCAAACCTCGTGAATTCAGAGAAGGCGACCTCGTGCTCAGGAAGATCATGTCTTTCAACACTGATTCCAGGGGCAAGTGGACTCCCAATTTCGAAGGCCCGTATGTTGTCAAGAAATCCTTCTCTGGTGGTGCATTAATTATTGAAACTATGGATGGCGAGGAGTTCCCACGTTCCATGAATGCTGACGCAGTCAAGAAATATTTCTCCTAAGGAAATCAAAGAACAGCTCGCTAAGTTGAAAACTCGAAAGGGCGACTTAGGCAAAAAGGAGCGTCTCGGTAGACCGAAAACCCGAAAGGAAGGTCTAGGAAAAAATTAGAGACCTAAACAGAATAAATTTCCCGCTAAGCTGAAAACCCGCAAGGGCAGCTTAGGCAAAAGTTAAGGATTTTCTTGGCAAGTAACTACGTCAGACAAGATTTGATCGTTGAAGCAACAATCTTCTCGGATTCTCACCATACTTCAACAAAGGCTGCTGCTCAGGACTTCAAAAGTTGTTAGGGGGGATAGTGGTCATTGTATCTCAATGTATCTTTTCCATTATGTATTACCATTTCCCAAATTTTGTAATCATCTATGGAGTCTCGCCATTCGCAGACTACCATTCTATTAATGAAATTCGAGCTTTTACCCGATTCTTTGTATTTCCTATGTTATTTAGCTTGCAAAGACTCCATTTATTATTGATAATAACTTTGAAAGCAAAGATATTAAATAAAAAAATTGATTTTCCAAAAAATTGATTTTTACAATTTACTTTTACTTTGAGATTTCTGATTAAACAATGACAACAAAAATGGTGATCCTAGGAATGGACAAACTCTGGTTGTTTTGAGAATCTTTTATTCCCTTGGGAAGGTCTATTCGGTTTGTTTTCACCGTATTGGGTTCATGGTTCCAGTATCTTCGGTCAAGTTTGGATTGATTTCTCCTTTTTCTGAGTTTTCATGATGTGAAGTTTCAATCTGCATTTTTCTCTAGTGAAGTAGGCTTTAATTCCCCAGGGATGTTTCAGTGTCAGTCTGCTTTATTTAAGACTGATCTCGCAATCTCCGGTAGGCATGTTACTTTTGAAAAAAACACTTGTTTCCCTGAGGAAGCCTGAGGAAGGATGTTCTACCCCGGTATCTCTTTGGTTTGTCTACCTCCGGATTATGTTTCTCCTCAGTAAAGTTAAAATCTGGCAGTAGGTTTTGTTTCTGCATTTGGCCTTTACCTTTCTTGGAATGGTCATCTTGGTTGAAGTTTAGCCGAGTTTTGTTAGTACCCGAGGCAGTTTTGCCTGGTTGTTCCCCATTATTGTGTATCTGTTTTATCAGCACGCACACGATAGCGCTCATACATTCATACATACATCATGCATAGCTAAAATTGGAAAGTCATTGCTCATGGACATTTGTTAATTTTTTTTTACATATTACCCTGTTTTGCAGATTTATGTTGTCCTCTCTTCAGCAGAATGTTGAACTTCAGCAGAAAATGTACATTCTTTCAATTTCCCTGTTGAGTTGTCCCTCATAGAAGATTTTTGCTTTAAACTTTCCGGTACAGCTCCTTGTTTGGATAAATTTGGTTTTCCCTCTTGAGATTATTTCTCAAAGGATGAATTCAGGTTGACTGTTTCATTCCAGTTTATTTCTGGTTTGGATTTGTGGTTCCCCGACAATGCTATTCACTTTGGAATCCTGAAAAACTCCAAACTTTGGTTGGTGCATTTATTTTGCACAAGAAGACTTTATCCCCTTAGCAAGAATATCATGGAATCTCCCTAGGAAGTCATACCTCTTTCCCTAAAAAAATCATTTCCTTTTAGAATCCCCCGTGACTACAAATAGCAAGTCTCTTTATTTGAGACAGCTTGTGTATTATCCTTTACAGGCGGAGTGCCTTGGTCAAAGAAGAAGTTGAGACCCGTTCTAGGTGAAACACCAGAATCTAGGGGAAATTTATTATCTTTTTTATATCTTCAGTGAATGTTGATAGTTCATCGTTAGTGAACGGTGGTGCTCTTATATTCTCTTTCTACCTTCAGTGAAAGTTGGTAGACCATCGGCAGTAACTCGGTGTTTGTTATCTTTTTGCTATCTTCAGTGAACATTGATAGTTCATCGTCAGTGAACGGTGGTGACATGATATTCTCTCTCTACCTTCAGTGAATGTTGGTAGACCATCGGCAGTGAACATCGATGTTTGTTATCTTTTTTCTATCTTCAGTGAATGTTGATAGTCCATCGTCAGTGAATGGCGGTGACATGATATTCGCTTTCTACCTTCAGTGAAAGTTGGTAGACCATCGGCAGTGAACGTCAATGTTTGTTATCCTTTTACTATATTCAGTAAACGTTGATAGTTCATTGTCAGTGAATGGCGGTGATATGATATTTTATTTTTCTACCTTCAGTGAAAGTTGGTAGACCATCAGTAGTGAACGTCGATGGTTGTTATCTTTCTCTCTGCCTTCGGTAAACGTTGGTAGCTTCGCCTTCAGTAGAAGTTTGTGTATCCTTTGACCATCCTACCATCCTCTCTGATTCAGTTCTTTTGGTCCGCCATTGATTTATTTTCCTGGTGGGGTTGCTCCTTTATTTATTTATTATTGTTGCATCCCAAGTGATACTTTGCGTCTCTTTGGCCCTGTTCATAGGCATTCATATGCATAAGCATTTGCATGGTATCTTAGGGCCAAAAATAGGGTTTGTTTTATATTTAAGTATCTTCGATCGCGCCGACACGAAGATTTTTAACCTTCGTATCTCCGGATAGAAGAAACTTAAATAAGGGCAGCTGTTGTACCCCAATTTTTCCCCCTAAGATCCCTTCATCATACCATGTTGATTCACTCACAACAAGATCACACTAGGATTCTTGGTTCCCCTCCATACTTTGATTTTTTCCCCTTTTGAGGGATTACCAAGCACCTTGACTTATGTTCCTTTTGTGATAATGAATATTGCTTTGTTTTCTTCATTTAACTAATAAAATTCAATGTTGGTTTGTCTTTCTTGTTATCCATGTAGGTGAAGGGCAGTGAGATTTAACAAGTTACTCCATGGGTTCATGAGTTTATTTCCATGCCCTAGTCAATATAGCTTGAGAAGTTCAAACCTCACCATTGGATTGGTTTTGGGAGGATTGAAATGGCAAGGTTGCTTTGGTTCATCACATTTCAAGTTTATTAGATTTGACTCAAAAGTACAAGGGGTTGATTGGAGAAGTTGTCATGTTTGGACAAGGCCTTGTTCCTATTGGTCACAAGAGCATATTTCTCTCAAAATTAAAGACATGGAAGTGGTTTTGGTGGCTATGAGTCTTCATTATCATCCTCGACAACTTCTATTCACAAAGCAAGAATATTTGTACAAGAAGTTTGTTCAAACTTGTCAAGGTTCCTCAAGGAATTCTCTTGATCTAGAAGCTAGGGTTTTGAACTTCAAAGGAGCATATCTTGTTCACCTTTTGGTATTTTTGAGTGATTCCAAATACATCCTTCTCTTCAAAGAGGTATTAACAAATCACTTCAAAAGTTCCAAAGAGTTTTCATATGGAAGGAACTTGGTGAAGAAGAAAGATTACAAGTCATCTAGATGAATCCACAATTTTATATGAGTGACTTCAAATGGTCCTAACTTGGTCAATTTTTATCACCCTGGTCCCATTATTTTTCCATAATAATCTTGAAGATGTGAACTTTATGCCTTCTTTTATGTGCAAAGTGGTAAAATGGATGGAAGTTGCCTTAAAGATGCAAAAGATTATAGGTCATTTCATGATTTTTTGCCAACTTCAACAAGTCATAACTTGCTCAATTTTTGGATATTTTGAGTGGTTCAAGTTTCAAAATGTCATTCAAGAGATCTACTTCTTGCCATATTTTTTGGTCAAGGGCAAATTCCAAGTGGAAGGCCATGTTTGGATGCAAATGATTATAGGTTATTTTTTGAAGAAGAATTTGAAATATTTCTAAGTATGGAAAGTTAACCATTTTTCTTCTACTTTGACTCAATACAACTTTCAGCTCAAGCATCCATTTAACTCCATTATTTTTCCATTGCAAAGCCTATAACCTCATCTTTCCAAAGCATCAAGAATCATGCCTTAAGACCCGTTGAGTTGAGAATGCCATGGTTTTAAAAATGGTAACTTGGAATTGAAGTTTCCTTGCAAGTCAGAATTTGAATTTCATGTTACAACCTTTAAACCTCAAATTAACACGCGTTTTGGGTCTAAATATGATTAGCCAACTTTCCCAAGTGGATTAGTGCATCAAAACGCAAGAATTGGATGAGTTTTGATGAAGTTTGGATCACACTTCACTCATGCATCAGGTTTGCACAAATTCCCTCCAAAACGGATCATTCGCTCTTCCTTTTGATCTAATTCGCTTCTCCTATAAATACATGAACTATCCTATTCAATTTTCCAAGCTTGGATAGCCAGAATCACCCTTCCAAACTTGCTCCATAACTCAATTTTCTATAACTTCAAAATCCATTCTCGAGCCTTTTTTAATCCAATTTTTCCATCAATTATCCTTCCTTGATCTTCCCTGAAGCTAACCACATAATTACATGTTGGTGTAAGCCCTAGAGGCCAATACTTTTGGTACTTGTATCAAATTATTTATTAATAATAAAAGGCATTTCTTTATTATGTTTGCTTTCCAAAATAATAAAGTCCCTAGAATGGTTTATTTGTTTAATGAAATGTTAAGTGTGACTTAATCATGAGATCCCATTAAACATAAGACACTATTCTTAAAGTATCCGTAGTCAAGCTTTAATGTGAAGTGGGATAACATTAAAGCATTAAGATTATTATGAAGATAGATTGATGATCACATCTCATGGATCATATATAAGGAGTTATCAAGTCTTGACATAGGTATGAATATTAGGAGTAATATTTATACTAGATTGACCCGCTATGAGAATACTACATAGAATGTTATGCAAAGTGTCATAAGTTATTCTCATGATGATAATGGTGTATACCACCCTTCGACCCGAAACCACTATGGACCCTAGATGTAGAGTCAAGTACTTTATTGCTAATCAAACGTCATCCGTAACGGGATGATTATAAAGACGGTTGATGGGTACTTCACAAAGCATGCTAAGGGACATGAGTGACCTAGATGGAATTTGCTCATCCTGCATAACAGGATAAATGTCTAAGGGCCCAATATTGAACTGGACAAGGGTGACATAGTGTATGCCTTGTGTTCAATATAGACATGAGGGCAAAAGGGTAATTGTACAACACAAATATTATCACGGAAAAGGTTTGGTCAGATCACATGACATTTTCGTGACTTGGGTAACAGTGATGTGTTGCTAGATACCGCTCACTGTTTATTATATTAGATGTGTGATTTAATATAATTGCCAACATCGCGAAAACCTACAGGGTCACACACATAAGGATAGATTGATGAGAGATAGAATAAGGTGCACTTAAGTGTAATACGGAAATTGGTAAGGTACCACGTGGATAAGTGATATATGGTACATCATAAGGTATGATGTCCATAAGCTTAATTGGGCTTTTAGCTTATAGCCTTAATTGGGCTTTTAGCTTGTAGCCCACACGAGTGATTATATAAATAGATCCCTTGTGATGAAGCAATTTCACTTGATGCAATTTCGTTTTGATTCTCTCTCTCACTCAAGATTTCCGTTTGTGATCAGCTAGCATTGTGACCGGAAGCGATTTGTTCGTGTGGACTGAGTAGAGGCGTTGTTCTTCATCAACGCTCGTGATCACAACATCAAAGGTCTGAATCGCCACAAGAGGTAAATATTTCTATCACTGACCATGTTCATTCGTAAGGATCGCTAAAGGAAAATTTTAAATTCTGCTGCGCTTTTGATCGCAATTTTCCTTCAGTGGTATCAGAGCCACTTACGAAACCATGGATCTGATAGTTGTTTATGTTCTATATTTTCTGTTTTGATTCGATTAAAACCAGAATGAATTGAATAATAAACGAGTAATTAAATTTGGCATCTGTTGTGTACGATTTGGATGATTGATGTTGACTATGCTTTTGAATCCGACATTAGTATGGTGAAGCAGCGATACATCGATCGTCCATAGGTTACACAAATAAGATCGATCACTTTTATATATGATATAAGTAAATCTGATGCAACGATGGTATATGGGATATACTGTTTCTGTTTTGTTCATTCAAACACTTGATGATTGTTATTCCTTTGACCGATCACTGTTCATATGCTTCGGAATCCGACATTAGTATGGTGAAGCAATGGCATGTGATTAATCATACTGAATTATCAATCGAAATGTGTTTGACAGCATGAAACTGTTGCATTAGGGTTCATGACGGCACAAGGGTTGTGTTGTTGCAAAGTTATGCGATTAGGGTTGTGAATGCACAAGAGTTGTGCGAAAATGACGCCGATTTCAAATGAATTGTTCATTAAAATTTTGCGGCGGGGCGTTTCCCCTAACAACCCCGCAAAGGGGCGCTGCCCCTTTGACCCCCGTCCGCTGAACGGTCAGCGGAACCACCATCCGCTGACCAGGCAGCGGAACCCCCGGCTAACTCTGGGTAGTGTGATCAATCGTCGAAATTTAATTTTCCTTTTTTTAATTAACAAAATTTAAACTAATAATAAAAGTGTGTTTATTATTATTGTCTTGTGGTGATCAGTTATGGCCTTAGTTTTTTTTCCTTTATTTTGTTTTGGGATTGTAAAATACGGCCTGCGTGTCGTGCCTCTCTCTAAAATTCTTGATGTAGCTTCTTTTCTCATCTCACTCCCTCGTATGTAAAACGAGTCTCTTTTATGTAATGTAATGTTATGAAGAAAGAGAAGAATACAATATCAAAGGAGGATAACCTTGGAGAAGTTTAGATCGTTATTAGGTTAGCTTAGGTTCTCTCATTGGCTTGGGAGAACAATTGCGCTAGGGGCCATAACTGTATCCTTTTATGTATATTGATGCATGTGTTTGTATGTTGATGCATGAGAGAGACGAATTGCATGTTAAGCCGGTGAGATCAAACTAATAACAAAATCCCTCAAGTTAAATATTAAGTTCATGCTTTCCATGTTTTAGCACTCATCAAGACTAGTATCGAACAATGTAGGTTTCGCCTACGCGGGGTGCATGTTCTATATTAGTAAGGTGCAATGGAATA
Organism: Vicia faba; assembly: GCA_948472305.1. Classification (NCBI taxonomy): domain Eukaryota; kingdom Viridiplantae; phylum Streptophyta; class Magnoliopsida; order Fabales; family Fabaceae; genus Vicia; species Vicia faba. The sequence goes on from OX451739.1 coordinate 1,332,651,679, forward strand.
ATTGTAATATCCAACTGCTAAAACAATGGGTCAAAATTAACTAAACACATTATAATAAGATTATACATGTTTAGAAGCAAGAGTTGGGAATGATTCATATGATGAATTAGAATAAGGAGTTATTCACCCAACTGAAAATATTCGAGAGTTGTATGAGATACAATTGGAAGGAGTTCCTACCTAAATAACCTAGTTTTGTGTAATCAGCCTAACGCTGACTTAGAACAAAGTGAAATGTGGATCTCGACCCACTAGAAAGTCTTCCAACGGGATTTTCCTAATCAAATGATGAGGGTCATTTGGTTTGAGTAAAATAGTGGGAGCATATTTGATTAAAGGCCTAATTAAATATGTTGTTTTAATGATACTTATATTTTCAATTTTTTGTAGATTACCATGACAACAAACAACCATACTTTGCGATCAATCCTAGATAAGGAAAAATTGTCTGGGACAAATTTCCTGGATTGGCACCGAAATCTGAGGATTATCCTCAAGCACGATAAGAAGTTGTATGTCTTGGAGACACCTGTTCCTGAAGAGGAACCGCCTAGTTCGGCACCTAAGGCAGAAAGAGATGCTTATAAGAACATTTTGATGATGCTAACGAAGCCGCTTGTCTCATGCTAGCTACTATGAACTCGGAGTTGCAAAAGCAACACGAGAACATGTCAGCGTTTGATATGATCGGACATCTGAAAATGCTCTATCAAGAGCAGGCAAGAAACGAGAGGTTTCAGGTTTCAAAGGCCCTTTTTAACAGCAAGTTATCTGAGGGAAACCTTGTAGGTCCCCATGTACTCAAAATGATTGGGTATGTGGAGAACCTTGAAAGGTTAGGGTTTCCGCTTGGAAAGGAACTTGCAACTGATTTTATCTTGCAATCATTGTCAGATAGCTTTAATCAGTTTGTCATGAATTTCAACATGAATGACATGGATAAGAGTCTTCCAGAATTGCTAAGCATGTTGAAAACCGCTGAGCAGAATATGAAGACAAAAGGGAAGTCTATTCTGATGGTCAGTAATAGAAAGAAGCTGAACAAGAGGCCTACCAAGCAGGTTGGTAAAGGGAAAGGCAAGGAAGTTGCCAAGCCTAAACCTAATGTTCCTGCTTTGAAGCCTAGTGGAGGCATAGCAAAGGAGGGCACTTGCTTCCATTGCGGTAAGACCGGACATTGGAAGAGAAACTGCCCAAAGTACCTGGAAGATATAAACAATGGAGTAGGGACTTCAAATTCAGGTATTTTTGTTATTGAAATTAATTTATCTACTTCTGCATCATGGGTATTAGATACTGGATGCGGTTCTCACATTTGTACTAATGTGCAGGGGCTAAAAAGGAGTAGAGATTTGGCAAAAGGTGAAGTTGACCTACGAGTTGGAAATGGAGCAAAGGTTGCTGCTTTAGCCGTAGGAACTTATGTTTTGACTTTACCTAGTGGTTTAATAATCCAGTTAGAGAACTGTTAATATGTACCTGCAATTAGTAGGAATATTATTTCCGTTATTTGTTTGGACAAGTTTGGTTTTTCATTTATAATAAAGAACAACAGTTGCTCTATTTATTTGAATGATATATTCTATGCTTCTGCACAAATGAACAATGGACTATATGTCCTTGATCTTGAAATGCCAATTTATAACATTAATACTAAACAGATTAAACCTAATGAGTTAAATCCAAGCTACCTTTGGCACTGTCGCTTAGGCCACATAAATGAGAAACGCATTTCCAAACTCCATAAAGATGGACTCTTGGACTCTTTTGATTATGAATCATATGAGACATGCAGATCTTGTTTAATTGGAAAGATGACAAAGTCCCCATTCACAGGAAAAGGTGAAAGGGCTAATGATCTTTTGGCCCTCATACATACTGATGTATGTGGACCACTGAACATACCAGCCAGAGGAGGTTTTCAATACTTCATCACATTTACTGATGATTTCAGTAGATATGGTTATGTGTATTTAATGAAACACAAATCTGAAACCTTTGAAAAATTCAAGGAATTCATGAATGAAGTACAAAACCAACTAGGTAAGAATATTAAAGTTCTTCGATCAGATCGAGGCGGTGAATATTTAAGCCTAGAGTTTGATGACCATCTAAAGGAATGTGGGATTTTATCCCAACTTACTCCTCCCGGAACACCACAATGGAATGGTGTATCTAAGAGAAGAAATCTAACCTTGTTAGACATGGTCTGATCCATGATGAGTCACGTCGATCTTCCGAACTCCTTTTGGGGACATGCACTATTGACTGCAGCTTACACACTTAACCGGGTTCCATCCAAAAAGGTTGAGAAGACACCATATGAGATATGGAGTGGTAAGAAACCACATATGTATTACATGAATATTTGGGGTTGCGAAGTTTATGTGAAACGACAAATTTCAACTAAGCTTGAGCCCAAATCTGACAAATGCTTATTTGTGGGGTATCCTAAAGAAACAAGAGGGTATTACTTCTACAATCCTTCTGAGGGAAAAGTGTTTGTCGCTCGAACTGGAGTTTTTCTGGAAAAGGATTTTATTTCCAAAAGAATCAGTGGGAGGAAAATAGAGCTTAAAGAAATTCAAGAACCACAAAGCATTGATACACCTATGGAGGAATTAGAGCAGGAAACACAAGTAGTTGTGGAAGAGCAACCTGCTCAAGTAGAACAAGACCAACGTAGGTCAAGCAGGATACGTCAACAACCTGAGAGATATGGATATCTCATAAGTGATCAGGGTGATGTATTACTCATGGATCAAGATGAGCCTGTGACCTACCAAGAGGCCATAACTGGTCCTGAGTCCGAGAAGTGGCTAGAAGCCATGAAATCTGAAATGGATTCCATGTACAAAAACCCGGTTTGGACCTTGGTAGAGCCTCCTATAGGAGTTAACCCTATAGGATGCAAGTGGGTCTTCAAATAGAAGACTGCCATGGATGGTAAGGTACATACCTATAAGGCAAGACTGGTTGCAAAAGGCTATAAACAAATTCATAGGGTTGACTATGATGAAACCTTTTCACCAGTTGCAATGCTTAAATCTGTTCGGATTTTACTTTCTATCACTGCATATCATGATTATGAAATATGGCAGATGGATGTCAAAACTGCTTTCCTTACTGGGAATCTTCTTGAGGATGTGTACATGACACAACCTGAAGGATTTGACATACCAGAAGAAGCCCAAAAGATATGTAAGTTACAGCGATCAATTTATGGATTGAAGCAAGCTTCCAGAAGCTGGAATCTTCGTTTTGATGAAACAGTAAAACAATATGGATTCATCAAGAATGAAGATGAGCCTTGTGTCTATAAGAAGGTTAGTGGGAGCATGATCGTATTCCTGGTATTATATGTTGATGACATATTACTCATTGGAAACGATGTCCCTACCTTGCAACAAGTGAAGACTTGGTTAGGGAAATGCTTTTCAATGAAGGACCTAGGTGAAGCAGCCTATATATTAGGAATCAGGATCTATAGATATAGGTCACAAAAACTGCTTGGCCTAAGTCAGAGTACATACATAGAAAAAGTGTTGAGACGCTTTAATATGCATGATTCCAAGAAAGGATTCATACCTATGCAACATGGCATGTGTCTGTCAAAAACACAATCCCCTTCAAGTAAGGAAGAAAGGGATCGCATGGATAAGATTCCATATGCATCTGCAATAGGATCTATCATGTATGCCATGCTATGTACTCGACCAGATGTCTCGTATTCTTTAAGTGCAACGAGTAGGTACCAGTCTAATCCTGGTGATGCTCATTGGGTAGCTGTCAAGAATATCCTTAAGTACTTGAGAAGGACTAAGGACTCATTCTTGAAATATGGAGGTCAGGAAGAGCTTGCTGTAATTGGATACACCGATGCTAGCTTCCAGGCAGATAAGGATGACTTTAGATCGCAATTTGGTTATGTGTTTTGTTTAAATGATGGCGCTGTGAGCTGGAAAAGTTCAAAGCAAGATACAGTTGCTGATTCTACAACCGAGGCTGAGTATATTGCTTCCTCAACTATAGAAAAGGAAGTTGTTTGGATCAAGAAATTCATTAGTGAACTTGGCATAGTCCATAGCATTGTGGATCCCATTGATCTCTATTGTGATAACAATGGTGCTATCGCACAAGCTAAGGATCCTAGATCTCACCAACGATCCAAACACATACTTAGGCGTTATCATCTCATTCGAGAGATAATCGATCGGGGAGATGTGAAAATATGCAGAGTACCTACACTTGACAATGTTGCTGACCCATTAACAAAGCCTCTTGCGCAGCTAAAGCATGATGGGCATACTAGATCTATGGGTATTAGGGGTATGCCTGATTGGCTCTAGTGCTAGTGGAAGATTGTTGGCGTAATCCCTAGAGGCTAATACTTTTGGTACTTGTATCGAATTATTTATTAATAATAAAAGGCATTTCTTTATTATGTTTGCTTTCCAAAATAATAAAGTCCCTAGAATGGTTTATTTGTCTAATGAAATGTTAAGTGTGACTTAATCATGAGATCCCATTAAACATAAGACACTATTCTTAAAGTATCCGTAGTCAAGCTTTAATGTGAAGTGGGATAACATTAAAGCATTAAGATTATTATGAAGATAGATTGATGATCACATCTCATGGATCATAGATAAGGAGTTATCAAGTCTTGACATAGGTATGAATATTAGGAGTAATATTTATACTGGATTTACCCGCTATGAGAATACTACATAGAATGTTATGCAAAGTGTCATAAGTTATTCTCATGATGATAATGGTGTATACCACCCTTCGACCTGAAACCACTATGGACCCTAGATGTAGAGCCAAGTACTTTATTGTTGATCAAACGTCATCCGTAACTGGATGACTATAAAGACGGTTGATGGGTACTTCACAAAGCATGCTAAGGGACATGAGTGACCTAGATGGAATTTGCTCATCCTGTATAACAGGATAAATGTCTAAGGGCCCAATATTGAACTGGACAAGGGTGACACAGTGTATGCCTTGTGTTCAATATAGACATGAGGGGCAAAAGGGTAATTGTACAACACAAATATTATCACGGAAAAGGTTTGGTCAGATCACATGACATTTTCGTGACTTGGGTAACAGTGATGTGTTGCTAGATACCGCTCACTGTTTATTATATTAGATGTGTGATTTAATATAAATGCCAACGTCGCGAAAACCTACAGGGTCACACACATAAGGACAGGTTGATGAAAGATAGAATAAATAAGGAACACCCTTAAGATACGGTGCACTTAAGTGTAATACAGAAAGTGGTAAGGTACCACGTGGATAAGTGATATATGGTACATCATAAGGTATGATGTCCATAAGCTTAATTGGGCTTTTAGCTTATAGCCTTAATTGGGATTTTAGCTTGTAGCCCACACGAGTGATTCTATAAATAGATCCCTTGTGATGAAGCAATTTCACTTGATGCAATTTCGTTTTGATTCTCTCTCTCACTCAAGGTTTCCGTTCGTGATCAGCTAGCACTGTGACCGGAAGCGATCTGTTCGTGTGGACTGAGTAGAGGCGTTGTTCTTCATCAACGCTCGTGATCACAACATCAAAGGTCTGAATCACCATAAGAGGTAAATATTTCTATCACTGACCATGTTCATTCGTAAGGATCGCTAAAGGAAAATTTTAATTTCCGCTGCGCTTTTGATCGCAATTTTCCTTCATTACATTCAAGAATCGTGCCCTATATTGCTCCATAAGAGTCCAGTTTCAGTTGCTCTCATTGCCTTGGTTCTAGTTGCAACACTTGCCTTTTACTGGAAACACGTATTGACCATGAAATTTCAAATCCCTTTTCAAAACTTTTCTTCCAAATTGCTTGAGCTACAGTTTATATAAATTTGGCGCGAGGGTGTGGTTGTCTTCGTCTTGAAGAGACGAAGCGAATGGCATAGGTCTGAGCTTCTGATTTTACAGTTTGAGAGACCTGCAATTCGTGATGGTTGGAGGTTGAAGATGACCAACGTGTCATCTTCCAACCAATGAAGGCGCGCCATTTGTATTTTTCAAATCTGTTTTAATTAATGATTTTGTACATTATTCACTGACCATGATATGCACAGCACGCCAGATCCCTTGGATTTGATTATTAACGCGTTTTGACTCTCATCCAATGGTCCACATATTTTACTTTTATTTTCTTTTTCTAATTTTTATATTTTAATTGTTTTAAATTTCAAAAAATCATAGAAAATTCATTTTTAGTCCAAAAAATCTGAAAAAACTATGAAAAATATTTTTGATTATTCTTTTTCTAATTTTTATTTTTTCACAATTTAATTTTATGTCTTGGTATTTTTAATAAATTTTACACTTATTTGATTTGTTTTAAATGTTTAAAAATATTTTTATACATTTTAAAATTCTGAAAAAATTATGGAATGATTTAATGATATTGTGACAAATAGTGGTGACCTTATTTTATTTTTGTTTCTGACTTTACTATTTTTTACCATTGTTTGTTTATTTTACCCATTTATTTTAATTTTAATAATAGTTTCTGACTTTAAAAAATTACCAAAAAATTTGTAAAATTATTTGAGCCTTTTTCTGATTTTTCTGTGGTCTTACTTTTTATTTCTTATATAATTTGAACATAGTTGATATTTTTCTTATTATTTTCTATTTTTAAAACATTTAAAAAAAAATTTGTGTATATTAAATGTGATATTATTTTGTGACTATTTTCTGGCTGATCTTGGGTTAGATTTTGGATCATAAACTTTATTAACATCATTGGATCCATGGTGTTGAGTTTAACTCCGCAAAAATGGATGAATGATTTTAATAATAGTTTGATTAAAATTTAATTCAAATGTGGTTTGTGTATTTTTTTGTCCATCCCTCTTCATCTCATCCCCTTCTTATTGCACTAGGTGTTGTTGGAGCATGATCTCTATATCATGTCTCAAAACAAATGGTGCCTAAATTGTTATTGATCAGCCTCAAAATAGGTGCGACTTCTATATAAGTTCGCTTACGATTGCTTAACATAGCGCTAAATTTTGTCTCGATTCGAATAAATGATCATTCGTGGCCCAAACTTATGATTGTAAGCTCAAGTATGTTAATTTGATCTCTTTGATCCAATAACCTTGAGATTCTTTATGTGGAGGCTTTGGTTCTACCAATCCACTAATGGATCTATAATACCTTTGGTCAACGCGGATCACTTAAACATCGTTGATCATTAAATGGCACTTATGAGAATTCAAAATGGATGATATACTTGAAAAAAAGCAAATGCAACTTGTTGTGTGGAGGCTTTGGTTCTACCGATCCTCTAATGAGTTCAAAATGCAAGTTTCAAGATTGTCATCCAACTAACCACTAATTATTGACTTGTTTTACCTTATGCTTTTATTCTTTTATATGCTTTATATACTATTTACTTTCAGCATTTACATTTCATGCCATTTTCATCTTTTCTCATTTGAGCATTTATTTTCTTGCCATTTTTAATTTGCACACTTGAGCTTTTCTTTTCCTTTCTTAAGATACTTAATAATCAACATAAACCCTAATAAATATTTAATGGTACTTGGACTATTTGGTTATTATCCTTGGCATTATGGAGCATGGGACTCTTTCTTGGACTTAGGATTAGAAACCTTGGCCTATCTTGGAGACCTTGTGATCTTATATGATTATTTTGTCTAGAGTTCTTGAGGTTTACCTTAAGACATTAGGTTGCTTGTTTGTTTTGTGTGCAGGTTTTTGTGATTACATTCTCTGTTTGTGATCTGGAATTCACCCGTATACAGCCGTTACTCTGTCCAATTTTTGTAAAGACTTAATACACTTGAAGTTTGGTTCTCTCAAGAGGTCTAGTATCTTTGATTGCTTGGTTTCAATCCAAAGAATGGGAATTCTATCTTGGCTCATAATGTCAAGTATTGGTTTTTTGTTGGTTAGATGGTTCTTATCCCTAGCTTTTACCTTATGCTTTGAGATAGTCTCTTCTTCTCCTCCCATATTCTTTAATTTCAAAATCTTCTCCCTCCTTTTGAAAACTCTCCCTCCTTTTCATAATAAACCATTTTCAAACCATTTTCATAAATAAATCTCCAATCAAGTTAATAATACCTTGACATTTTTTTTGTGAGAAGACTAAAAGTCAATCAATCTCATTTCAAACCATTTTGCCACTTTGGCTTTTTACCTTTGAAACTTTTCTTAAAATATTAAGCTCTTGGTAATCCTTGTAGTGATGCAAACAACTATACTTCTACAATATGTAATGAAGAGAGATATTTTCCACTTGGGTGTTGAGTGAGGCATTGTTGATTTTGAAATCCAATCCATATCCTCTATTTTGAGATGATGCAAATTCTCCTTCTCATGATTGTGGGTAGTAGGTGTGTTTTCCATACGGACAATGACGATGATGTTTTATCTTATAAAATTAACCAACGCATTTGTATTTCAAATTTTTAAAAGAGGAACTACGTGTACCCTGATCCCCTATTGCATGAAAGGTGGTACGTAGGCACTAAAGGTTCGCAACCGCGGCGGGTGCAAAAATCTTAAAAAATATATTTCTTTCCTCACCTCCACCATCCATTTTATATACAATAGTTTTTTTTATAGCCAAAATATACAGATTTTACAAAGAGGCTCCTGCGGAGTACCGTAGATGTTTAGGGTACTAATACCTTCCCTTTGCATAACCAACCCCCTTAACTTGAATCTGTCCCCATCTTTTTGGGTTACTCGCTCTTTTCCTATTCCTTTGGAAACAATAAAGCACGGTGGCGATTTTTATTTTGATTTGTATAAAGTCTAGTTAATCCAATGGCTTAGTCTTAAACATTTCTACCGCTACACTTAGCTGGAAAGTAAGAATCCACTTGTGTCATGATAGCAATATGGATGGTTCAGATGGATTGCTTCCTTAGAAGGAAAACATGCGCAAGGCTCAAGAAAAACTTTTTCTAAAAAGTAGTATTATACTATTAAGGGCGGGTGGTCTTAGACAACAAATGGGTAAAAGCCTATTTCAACTTGCATAAATAACTAAATATAGAGTGAGTCATATGTTTAAGGCCTGAAAAGGGGAAACACGTAGCCTAGCCTATGGGTCTAATGCTCAACTTGATCTTTTGAGTCGAATCCTCCCTCTTTCTACACCTTTCGACCATACCCTTCAACAACCATTTCTTTTTTCAAATTAAAGTGTCATTTGAATGGCTCATGTGGATGTCCTTTGAAGGGGGAAAATTAGTGCCTTTCGACCATGCCCTTCATGGGTTCCTTCGAATGGTCCAAGTGCAGGCTCTTGGGATGAGTCAACAATGCATGTCATTCGATTGGGGCATCAAGACATGTCTGGTATGCCCTTCGAATGCACCACCATGGCACTTATTTCGCATGATACAAAGACATATTACATAATTCATGTGTTGAAGGAAGCCTTTTCCATGGGAGATATTGCCTGTTTAAATTTGCCTACAAATGGGGCCATATGGCCAAATGAAAGAGGGTATGTAGGAGGTTCCTGCCTTGTGACTTTATTCAAATATGTTCAAACGAAAGCTTGTAAAAGGGGAGCCACATGCCCAAACAAAAGGTGTGACCAGTAGCTTGTACTGAAGGAACCACATGCCCAAATGAAAGGCGCATGTAGGAGGCCAAAATGTCCAGATCTGAAAGAGGCATATAGGAGGAAAAAAGTGCAAATCGAAGGATGCTAAAAGGAGGACTTTTGAATTGGAATCGAAGGAGACTACAGGGGATTTGTGTGTGTTGAATCCAAACCAACGTGCAAGAGGCCCACGCCCAGTCGAAGGATACAAGCCAAACTTGCATCGAAAGAGGCCAGAAGGCCAATGGAATGAGTTGAATTGAAGAACACTTGTTTTTCTCCAAATTTTGTCAAAATATTATTTTTATATATTTTCTCCCTTTTTTACAGTTTCCTTTTAATCTTGGTATTGGAAAATCCCAATGTACTTGTGCAAGCTTGAACCTTGAGAATCCTTGTGAGAAAGGCCCTGAAAAATGAGAGGGAAAATTTTGGGATACAACAACGGCATTCACATCTATGAGTTGATATGGATTAAGGAATAGTACCAACCCATAGATTAGAAGAGCCAAGATCTCCTCGAAAACCTGAAAACTCATAACATCCAGAAATAGTTGAGGCTTTTCAATCAGAAATTCAGCCAAAAAACCTTTGACTCCACTTCTTGTTTCCCAGTTGGATACAATGTAGGACCGCTTCAGATGTAAGGCTGCTGCAATAACTTCTGGCTTCAGAGCTTCCTCTAAACCGGTGAAGGGTATTTGATCAAGAACATGTACTCCGGTAATTGAGAAAACTCTTCCATTGTGGGTACCAACTGATAATCGGTAAAAGTGAAACAATGATGTGCAAGGTCGAAGAACTGGAACAAAACACTCATCATGTCTTCGTCAAAACCTAGGGTAACCATACTGAGTAGTCGAAAATGCCTTTTGATAAATGGAGAGCTTTCGGTAACCCTTGTGACTAACTCATTAAGTTGAGGAGGCACCCTTACAAAGTTGATCTGGATAGTGTTTCTACGAGAGGAGGCCATAGTCTGCAAAACAGAACAAAGATAAATTCCTTGGTCCTTGAAATGGTTAGTGAGAATGATATGGTGTGATGTTATAATGTTATGATGTCATGTTAGAACAATTAATCATACACAAACAAAGCACAAAAGGCCTTAAGTTTAAGCTTTCATGGAGTTGTAGGTAAGTACCCTCTTGAAGTTTCAGTTGGCTCAACCTGTCCTAAAAGAAGTAACAGGGTTCTAGGAGCCTCAATATCAGTGATATTTCTCTCAAGGATTGTTTCAGCACAAGCATCTGATTTGAAACCGAAATATCCTAAGAGTATGATCTCAATGAGTGTAGTATCGAGTATCGACCAACTTTAGTCTGCACTGAAGTCGACCATCTCACTACTTTTTAATGGCTAAGTGGAGTCAACTAAGGTTCTACGTAAGTTAGTGATTTATGACACCACACGGCAACCTAGCATTCTCCTTGACTTAACTCAAGGGACACCAGCACCAACCAATGTGTCGCACTAACATAACCATCGCTTGAACCGTATCGGTGTATGATGTACAGTTTTGACAATATAGTGATACTTACCTAAAATGCTCTAGATCCAAGTATAGGATATTTAGAAGAATAACCCAAACAACCCTTAAAAATAAACCAGGAAAACCAAACAAGGAAAGAAAATTAAAGGTGATCTATCTCTAAGTTAACCCCATTTTTAGTTTTTCCCAACAGAGTCGCCAGTTCTGTAACACGGTGGGAGAACTGACTTTTGGTTTTGCATTTTATTGCAAATGATGTGGATAGAAAGAGTTACCACCGACTTTTCTATTATCCAATAAAGGAAAGGGTGAAAAGAACAGGAAATACCTTTGAGAATTTTTTTGAGTAAGGGGGGTAAGTTATGAAAAGGAAAGGTGTTATCACCCTTTTCATCCGTAGTTATCTATGGACTCTTAATCACTAGCTCACTTTGAAAATGCTTTGTGAATGTGTGTTTGAAAATATTTTTAAAGTGCCAATACGGAAAAATATGTAATGGTTCTCTAATCGTTGAGAATGCATACAAAGTGTTTGTCTTTGAAAATATTTTCGAAACGAGTGCATGTGTGAGAAATTGTTTTATTTGTGAGAAAGCGACTATGAGTTATCTACCTACTCTAAAAGTATTTAATTTTTTCCTCCTTTCCTTTAGATAGTGTTATCTTACCATTAGTTAGTAGGAAGCCCTATCATTGGATGTTTGAGCGAGAGGCACAGGTCATCGTACAGTCACGAAGGGAACTTGTGGGACACTTTAGCAATTATCCTAAGGGACTAAGATCGTTTATCTAGGCAACATCAAAGGGTCATCGAGGAACTATGATCTTTTAACCAAAGGATCTTTTCTAAAGCGTCCCACATTTGAGGGACATGACTGTTTAAATCTGAGGCAACAAGTGAGGATCGTCGTAGAGGTGTGCGTGTGCAAAGTGTTTTGATTTCATTTATTTGTCTTGATATTAGGTTTTCTAACGTTTGTTTTTATGTCTTGCCATGCACACCTAATTACTATACAGTTAAATATATATATGCATTCATACATAAGTGCGGAAATTAAAATGCAGGAAATTAAATCTACGTTATTACAATGCTTCGAGGATGGGGAATTACAAACCATAAAA